>OX457138.1:6236098-7628598 GCA_949752895.1 Dendrolimus pini | reverse complement strand
GCTGTTGAAGGCAACGGAATTATTATAACATACAGATCAATGTTTGCAAATACATTTAAACGGCTATTCGATGCGACAGGCAACCGGAAGGCTTGAGCATACCTCGCCCAAAGAATTAGCTTTTGTATTCAACGAGGCAATGTTGCTAGCACTTTATGTACACTACTCAGCGACAGTGGTCTGGTCGGGCTGGACCGATTGTAGTTTTAGTGTATATATTTCTTAGGATTTTTATTTTCATTTGAATGTATAATTTATTATAAGACTGGTTTTAATTAGGTTTGTATATTTGTAATTTATTTGGAAAGATCCGTTAGGTCTTTACATCGATCATCCCGCAATGCTTGAAAACGAAAGTCTTTTAGCAGTGCGTCCTACCCGTCAAGACGTATGATGCCGAGACGTGGACACTCACAATGGGGTCGAACAATGTCGGTCGCCGGTGGAGCTGGATGAGAATAGCGGAGGACCGGGATAGGTAGGGCAAACTTGGGGAGGGCTATGTCCAGCAGTGGACAACGGTTGGCTGACGACGATTTGTAATTTATAGTTAATTTTTAAGTCGGTTTTATTTAAAGTACTTATAATTTCATTCCTTACTATGTAGTACATATTTGAATCGCCTGATTCAAATTTGTTTTTGATTTACGTTGCCTGGAAGAGATCGCTTTGAGCGATAAGGTCGCCTATTGTATCGCCTAGAAAATATTGTAAATAAGTTCTGTTTTTGTAATTGTATGTTTTGGTGTGCAATAAAGAGTTATCTCTCTCTCTATAAAGAAGCATCTTATTTATATTCTCAAAATAAATAAATATAAGATTTTTTTATTATTATAGTATTTATTTATTTATTATTTGTTAAAAAAAATATAATTTCGAAACTGGCCAATACCCGGTTCACAATTAGGCCAGCAACAGTACTGGGGTGAGTTATAAAGTGAAGGGAGGGTTTCTTTGAGACGCTATTACAATTTTAAATGCTTCACATGAAATTACAAACGTTACTTACATTTCGCGTTACACATTTTTGACGGCACGCTTTGAATATAATGATGAGACGATATAATAAAAATGTTTTATTATATAGAGACATTTAAAAACCAATACTACGAATGCCACTGTACTATTTATGGGTTTCTACAATTAAAGTGGAAATATAACCATTGAATCGCAAAATGAGTCTATTTATTTATATGTATAGATATATAATCAGCAGACAATGACACATATTGTATATCCCCAATTTAAACAAGTTACGCTTATGTTATGGTTAATATACAACAGACTACAACACAGCCTATAACAGACAGGCCGATTCCAGACACCCAGAACGTAGTTAAATATCGGAGAAAAATCGTTTACCAAATTTACTATAACAGGAATCTAACCCGGAGGGTCTGTGTTGCAGTGAGGTAATCCGGCAAAGGCTTAGCCCGCTCGACCACAGAGGCTGTCACTAAAGAGTAATATATTCCCTGTAAGGAGTAATCCAGTCTGGGTATAACCCATTGGCAATAGTTTTATATTAGTTAGTTTGTAAGGCCTCCGCAATGTAAAGTTTTTACCTTGCTATCAGTGTGTAAAGTAAAATATTACAATAGAAAATGTTTTATATCAATCATCTAATGACACAATAATAATTAAAATTCTATACAAAAAAGTTTCTTGTAAGAAAAAACAAGGTATATGTAAAATAATATTTTTTTAATCACTCAATTCGCTATTCTATGCAACGTCAGTTGTTATATAGAATATAGTTATTTATAATAAATATTATTATTTTGAATAATGAATACCAGTCATTGTTTAAATTTCATAAAAATTTTACTCTAATTTTTCTTCTATTATACCAACTTACGTAATCTTCTTTAAGCATGGACATGAAAAAGCTTTCACTTCACCTTAAGTCTATTTACATCTAACAGGTTTAACTTAGACGTATCAATCCATCATTATTAGAACGTAGTGTTAATAACATTTGTCGTAAATAGATAGATATAGATATTTTAGAATATATGTGGAATATTTGTTTTTGTTTTGATTTAATATAATGCAAATTAAAGTCTAATGAAAAATGTTAATTTTTAGCCAGCCATGTTTTTATCAACTTATAAGGCTGGCCTCTTTCACATTACCTTTAATAGCTTTCTATATATCTGTATAAATATATCTAAAGTAATTGTATATTGTATAATATGTAAACCACATTCGACATATTCAATCTGTTTTGTTCTTGCCTCGGAGTGTCTGTGCGGGAACACTTTTTAGCGTTAATACCAGCCACTGTGCCTATTGGAATATTTTTAGTCTATAAGGTTTCTGTAATGGTGTACAATAAAGAGTTACCTTACCTTACCTTAAAGATTTTTAAATACATAGGTAGATAGATGATATATTAGAGTACTATAATACAAATCGTATTTGACAGTCCAGTCAACTGAGACACTTTTTGTCACCGTTCAAAACGTCACAGAGCCTCCTTGATTTTGTATGAGAATACTAACTAGCCTACGACAATTTTAACTAGTCATAGATAGATAGATAGATAACACTTTATTGTACAACATTACAGAAAACTTACGTACTAGTATTAATTTAATTGGGTACGAAGGGCGGTCTTATCGCAAAAAAGCGATCTCTTCCAGACAACCCGTGGCAAGAATATTTTGATTAGGAGTGGCGATGGTAATATACATAATTATTGTACGATTACTTACATTTTAATAATAAATATATAACTATACTATATATACAAATATACACATAAGTTATACATACATAAGTCATATAGTTTTTTAAATTATTATTTAAACTATAATTAAAATTATGTTTGTAATGAACTGTTGAAAATAAGATGATAACAAGTTATTTTGACGCCTGCTCTTTGGTATGTATACTATTTTAGAATTGATCTATAATATGCGTCAAATACCCAATTTAAAAAATCTTTCTTGGTTAAAACAATAGACAGAATTATCGCTTACAGCAATCTCTATTAAAAATCGATCATCTGCAATTCAGTCAATAATACTCGCGGAACGTAACCAAACAATAGACTATTAGGAGTCAAAAATCAAAGCTACGGATATGTATATACGGGGAACGGAGAAAGAATAGAATAGAATTTCGTGCGGCCGGGCTGTTTATCGTAAGAGGCGACAAAACAACCCACAGCCAGGTGGTAGGGTTTACCCGACTGGATGGCTACCACTCCTGGTCTACAGTATGCCACCATAACCACACTGAATTGTGTTCCGGCATTAGTGGACAGGTTCCAGTCAGTCCCTTAAGAGAGCACAGCAGCGCATTTGTAGCACCTTTGGTGTTGCAAATTTCCATAGGTGATGGTAACCGCTTTCTATCTAGTTGGCCATCTGCCTATCTGCTGAATTCATGCAATAAAAAAAATATGGTTGGTTCACCTAAAAATGGTGTGTCCTAGCCCAGCAGTGGGAGGTTTATAGGCTGATAGGATATTTATGGACAGATAAAAAAACTCGAAAGTTTAACACGAAATGCACTTGGTTTGGGAGGTGAGTATTGAAAATTAGTGATGTGTCGGAAAACATTTCGGCATATTAAACTACTTAATGCCAACTAATTTTAAAATTACAGCACACAATTTTGTACGTTTTATCTGTCCTTGTATTTCTATTTGCTTTTTGTGGCGCTTTAGGAAACATTCTTTCTTAATTTTTTGAATCTTAGCGGATGCGTTTTCTCCTACCAGTCTTATTGTCCTTGGTATCTGAAAGAGGTCATACTTGTATTCAGAAAGCAAGAATTTACGCTATGAATCAACCGCAATACTTTTAGTCATGTATGTAGAAATAACCTCATAAATTATTTATTAAAGGCCTGGAGTGAAATGCCTGCAGTATGAACAATAAAACTCTAGGCGTTTTATCTTAGTACTTCCCCGCTGGTGTTTATGCCAGATTTCGGGATGGCGGTGATTTGCATTGCTTATTATAAGGGTTCCGTAAGCAGTTACAGAAAAAATAAAGGTTTATATCCTCTAAAGGCACGTCATTCTGTCTATATTTTTTTATTGCATGAGTTCAGCAGACATGCAGACGGTTCACTTGATGTATATATATTGTTACGAGTTTCGCGGGACTCGAATTAAAATGCCGTTGGAATTATTATAGACTTTATTAGAACTATACAAACATATAAACACAAGTCCAAACGTAATGCAGAAGGTCGTAATTCAATAAAACGCGCAAAGTCCGTCACTATTAGATTCTTGATTGTAATACACACTGCTGCCCTTCCCTCCATCAAGCCTTCGTTTTATACTGCACAAATGCAATGTGCCCGTATCGTAGTCGACTTAATCCTCCAAACCTGGCTAATGACTCGGCCGCACACGGCCATAAAATAGTACAATAAAACAATGGGCTGTTCTCTAGAAACGTATGCTAATCAATAAGTAAACAAAAGAAGACGATCATAAAATAATTACAATTAGTTCGAATGCCAACGGGTAATAAATGTGCTTCTACAAATCTGTGTGTGGAATTTGTCTTTGTCAACGCCTAGGTTGTAACAATATTATATATAACTAATTTAATTCCGTTGGCTCAGTTGTCCAAAATATAAGTTAACTTCTGATACAATAACATGTCACTTTTTCCTGTCCTGAACAGTTTCTTGCCTATTAATGGCCCGAAGCTTACACAGGTTAGCTTCCACTCTGTCTTTCCACAGATATTTTGAACGGTCAACAGGATGTCGACAGATCAGTTGTCCCAAATATGCTTTCTTTACGCTGCGATCCTCTCCTATTCATTCTACGTGACTGAGTCAACAGAGGCGGTAAGTCTTTATTTCTCTAAGTGGCTCTGTATGGATGTTGTTTATAGTTGCATGTACTTCACAATAGTGTTGTAAAATCGTGAAAATTAAATATTAGGTGTGTTCGGGTTCTTTTTTCAATTTACACAAATTCAAAAGTTTTTATTAAAAATAAGTTCTACTGGAGAACACTTTTTGTAGGTCATAGATATAAATTAAAATTTAATTGTACTACCTATTGTAACACCGCTTGGCAACGTCTGATTGCTGTTGAGGAGAAGCGGCAAGAATCTCCCCAGTAACACATAAGCGGTAGGGTATGGTATTCTTACACAGATCTTGAAAAATCTTGAAAACGTTTCTTAATGACATGTAGAATATATTCGCTTTCAAAGTTGCAGAAATTATGTCCGCCTCAAATTTATAAACTGGAAATAAGATAGCAGAACTCAAAAAAGACGACCATCAAAATTGGTTCGAAAAATTTCCGTAGAGTATGTTTTGAGGTATGAGGTAAGTATTTCCGATTATATGCTTTTTTAGGCTAATACATTAAGAATTTCTGTTAGTCATCTCTACAAAAACCTTCATTGTACGTGGCCTGACACGCATTTGGCCATTTTTTGTGAATACAGATTATTCTTGATAATATTTCATGCTTAGTGTCTTTATGTTACTAGCACAAGTAGGCTTTATATAACAAGTGTTTAGTACAAATGTGAGCCTAGCCGTTGTAATAACCGTATAATAGTAATAAATTATGAAAATAATATAAGTGCATAAATATCCGACCGCTGAGCTCGGTCTCCCCGGTTTAGAAGAATAGCCAGTATACAGTATACTTGCCGCATTTCGTCAAGGTTACATATATCGGTAATTTCGATGTTTAGATTTCCTCGCGATGCTTTTCTTCATCTTGAGAGGAATAATAACAATATCCACGTTCAATAAGAATGTCTGTTGAATTTGAACGAAAGGAATATGGGTTCAATTCAAAATATACTATCGGTACCTGCTTCTGATGTAGCGAAGGATTTTTCAATATTGCTCATAAGTAATTATTTAATGATTTTAGTGCAAAGATTGGTGTTGTTTGATGGGCTTGATATGTTTTATGGACCCAATCTCTAAACGAAGAAAGTAAATTAAATATTCTTGAATTTATATAATTAACTTAATACTAGCTATAGTTTTTTTATCTTCATATTCTCATCGTTTGGGGTACTTATAATTTGGCATACGTCTTCTATCATACTATAAATCATCATCTCATCCTTCGCACAATCCATTTCTTTTTTGGTCTATCTTTACAGTTGGATCTATCGATCTTCTAGTAAAACATACTCTTTGTCATATGACTTTTATCCTCCCTCATAACATGGCCATACCACCTTAATCTTTTTCCTCTTGATTTTTCAATCACAGGTCGACATTTCAATGACCCCTGTAATGATTGGCTAAGTGGTATATTCAAAAATCCTGTAAAGAAGATACTGTAGTGTGTGGTATATGTATTTGTACAGTCGCGGAATGAAAGTGTTCGTCACCTTAAAGTTGACTTTTGCTTGCACGATTACAAGAAACAATACTCTCAAAATTTTTACACATGTTACGTTTATAAAATTTAGAAACCTGGCAAAAGAAAATAGCAATGTTGACAATGACATACGCTAAGATTAATAATAAGAAACAAAGAGGAAATAATCACTACGCTTAACATAAATATCAAAATCAATAAAAAAGTTTTACATGTCTTAACAATTTCTTGGTCAAGATAGAAAATCAAAAAAACTTTGATCTAAGTAATGTTAAAGTTTATTGTCAAACAGTGAAACATAATGTTCTGTTGAACAGTCGGTTCTGTGACTTAGTTTGAAAGGGTAACATGTGCTCGCAAAACGTTAAATATATCAATTTGAAAACAAGCGAATATTTTCCTACCACGACTGTACATATGTGATAATTGTTATTAAGCAACAATTCAGAATTCGTAATTAAGTAGCCATAGAATACAGATGCCAATATACGTAATTAATCAGATAATATTGATCACGCTTTACTGTCAGTAGATTGATCCACAAAATTATTACTATCCAGAAACTACAATCATCGTTAAAACGATATCGAGAGCCTATATCTCGATAATATTCTAATTAATGATCCAATTATTACCTTCATGGGATATAATATCGTACAATACCGAGATATTAGTTTGATCTATAACTACTTTGTTTTCTTCGACAAAGTAATGTCTTTATCAAGAGTAGATAAAATTGATTAAATACTCTGTGTTATTGTGAAGTATCTTTCCCTATGACTTTTGTTGTATTAGTGATAATATAGAATAGAATAGAATATACTTTATTGCACACAATGTCACAAAATAAATTCAAACATACAATCATAATGATAAGTACAATGGGCGGTCTTATCGCTGGGAGCGATTTCTTCCAGACAACCTTTGGATGGACAGAAACTCGGTATGGATGGGGGTAGGTATGCAATAGAAATAATATACGTATATATACGTAAATATAAGAAAAATTTTACTACATTATAATATAAACATACATATTTATCTAAATATACAAGTTGTGTGTGTTCAAAGAACACCATCCCAAGCACACAACTAAATAACATTATTATTCAGTAACGATTTTGAGATAGTGTTGTTTGACGAGGTCATTAAACGAATGCACACACTTGGCTTGTTTTATGTTTTGAGGTAGCGTTGTTTGACGAGGTCATTAAACGAATGCACACACTTGGCTTGTTTTATGTTTTGAGGTAGTGTTGTTTGACGAGGTCATTAAACGAATGCACACACTTGGCTTGTTTTATGTTTTGAGGTAGTGTTGTTTGACGAGGTCATTAAACGAATGCACACTCTTGGCTTGTTTTATGTTTTGAGGTAGTGTTGTTTGACGAGGTCATTAAACGAATGCACAGACTTGGCTTGTTTTATGTTTTGAGGTAGTGAGTTCCAAAGCCTTACAGCTTGCGCAGTGAAAGATTTGTCATAAAACTGTGTAGCATGTGTAGGCATTTGTAGTCGGTAATTCAAAGATGGTCTCAGAATCCTCGAATGACCGTCTTGAAGAAAGTGAAAACGGCTTTTAAGATACGGCGGCGTTTTAGGATTGAACAATATATTGTAGAGAAGGAATAGGATGTGAGCATTCCGGCGAAGGCGTATTGGAAGCCACTTGAGCTTATTCCGAAATTCAGAGATATGATCATATTTAGGTAATCCGAAGATGAATCGGATACAGAAATTCTGCAATCGCTCGAGTTTATTTAGCTAAGTTTCATTGAGATCTAGATAGCTGACATCTGCATAATCAAGGATCGACAAAAGGAGGGACTGCGCAAGCGCAATTTTAGTGGCATGTGGTAGAAAATTACGCAATCTCCTCAAAGATGCTGCAGACGCAAACATTTTTCTACTAACTTCTTGTAACTGAGGACCCCAAGACAATGATCTATCAATTAGTATACCCAGGTCTTTGACTTTTTCACTGACTGTAATTTCGAGACTGTCAAATATTATCTTCGGAAGAAAAGTCCAGTTTATTTTTGCAATCATACTAGGGCTCCCTATGATAATTGTTTATGTTTTGGATGGATTAACTTTAAGGCCGTACGCGTCACTCCATTCAGTTATGGTTTGCAAATCAATATTTGTTAAGCGAATGCTTTCTTGCAACATTCCGACAGGAGAGTGGTTATATATTTGAAGATCATCTGCATAAAGGTGGTAGGAGCTTTGAAGATTATTAGAGATTGAATTGATGAAAATAGGAAAAAGCAACGGGGATAGGACGCCACCCTGTGGAACTCTTGCATCCGTATCACACCACGAGGAAAAAGAATCCTCAATGCGAATACGCTGCCGGCGACCAAACAGGTAACTACGAAACCATTCAATTACCGTTGGAGATATGTTAAGAGAGCGTAATATGCCCAGTAAAATATCAAATTCGACAGTGTTAATATCTTATTAAAAAAGGTGTAAGTAGTTAAAAGTCATCATTATCTCCTTCGCATTATACCTACTTCTATCGTATTCGTTCACTTTCGTATTATTTCATGTAACTTCGCTCGGCATTTGCCATTTTTTTTATTGCATAAGTTCAGCAGACAGGCTGACGGCCCACCTGATGGAAAGTGGTTACCATCGCCTATGGATATTTGTAACACCAAACGTGCTACAAATAAACCTGACTACTAATTCCGGAACACAATTCAAGGATATTATGGCGTCATACTCTAGATCAGGGATGGTATCCATCCAGACGGGCAAATACCCTACCATTTAGTTGTGGTTTTGTTTTGTCGCCTCTTATGGCGCCCGGGCGCAGGAAATATTTTTAATAATATTCTTTCTTCTTAAGTATTCTTTCTACATTCCTGCACGGAGAAGAAACATCTTTCATTATTAATATACTAGTTGTATGTATATAATGCATCATGTGATGTTTATGCTTCAGTATATATTCTGAATGCATGCATATCCTTCTCTTTTGTATATTGGTATGTATGTATATCTGTTTCTACCCCCCAACCCCCACAATTATGATTCACTTCATGAAAATGCTGCTATTCTGTCGTCGGATTTCGTTTGCGGTGTTAAGTAAACAGACATGTAAGCAATAATGGATTTTTGGCAAATGCAGTTAAAGTGTTAGATCGAGCTGGGTTTCAAGATATATATTTCAGAAGCCAAAGGCGGACATAGTGTTTGTGAGTTTTGGGTGAGCCTATAAACTTTATCTACTTATATATCATTATTCAACAAACATTTACACAACAACTGAAGGCAACAAAACTATACTAGTAGCGGGAGCGGTTTTGTGTGTACGGAATATCCGGGGTTTTTTTAACCGCGCACACGAGTGTTATTAAATTTCTTTCAGAATGGAAGCATGTTGGCATCACCATTGAATACTAATGACGTCTCATGTATTTGCAAATTACGAAAAAGAACCACTTTTCTTAATGACATCAATATTGATTCAATATTGGACCAAGATGGTTTACGGACTATTATGATCGTCAAAAGTGACTATATTACGACTAGATACTTTTCATTAAGGTGGTTAGTTAGTGGTAAAAAACGGCATGGACTGTAGGTAACTGGTTTTCTTTTGGTTGGGAAAAGAATTTGTACGACTTTCTTGATTCGTGTGCTGCGATCTTCTTAGGCCGGCTCGTGTTCTTTCTTTTTACAAGATGAATTATCCAATTCAATTATTCAATCCAAAGATCCAATCTAGTCCAGTGTGTTTGTATGTGGTGATACAAACACACTGGACTGGATTGGAGTACGGAAAAAGGCACTTTAAATTATTATTTTATATTAACTTAACAGTTAGCTTATATCTTGGATCTAACATTAAAAAATCGTCAGGAATCCTACACTTTCTCATTCATTGCTCAATTTATTTAAAACGGAATGTTCTTACAGGTTTAGCACTTTAAAAAATCTCATTTAAATTTATTATAATAATGATCGTATCTTAAATTATAGTCGCCCCTATGATATACACGCTTTGACACTGTTAATGATTATTTAAATTTATATTAGCACATTAAAATATCTAAAGTTAATCGAATAAAAATACGTGGGTAGTATAATAGATAGATATTCTATGGGCGATATAATGATTAACCAGTAGGAAAATATATTTTAAATTACGCCTACTGAAAAGGTCAATCAAGTTCAAAGTGTGATGGTAAATTTCATTAATGAATTGAACTGTGAGACCATAATATATTCGAGGTGCATTCTAGTGAAATTAAAATATTTTAAGTAACATTTATTTTCTTTTATGTATCTCCATGCATATTTATAAGAATGAAGCGGTGTGTACATTGTACATGTATTTAAATGAGGTAATACTGCCAGGTTCCTAATAATTAGAGATCTGTTACTTCTAGTCATCCCTAAGGGAAACAGGTACGATAAACGTATTGATGAATTACTAAGACATAAGACAGATGCGCACTAAATACCGACCCATTTTTAGAAATGTAAAATTCTCTCCGGAAGGTTGTCTGGAAGATATAGCTGTTAGCGATAAGACCACCGGTTGTACTAGTTATAAGATCGTTAATTCATGTGTATTATTATTTCCTTATGCGCAATAAAGAATATTCTATTATATTCTAAGACATCTCCGAGACTTCGTCCACGCTTAATTTGAAATTCCCGCGGGATTTTTGAGACACACGGTAGCGCAGCATTAGAAAATAATGTAAGCTATCGTTTTAGTGAAAACTGTGACGGAATAAGCTAACATTTAAGCATCCGGAAAAATTCCCACGGGATACCCCGAGATAAAAATATAATACATTTTATTACATAACATTTGCATTGAATGGAGCCTTAGATAAACTTCTAGGCGCTAAGAACCTCAGTCAGAAGGCCCAGCTTGCCATACACAACGCGGTGCTGGTACCTACGCTCACGTATGGAAGCGAGAGTTGGGTATGGAAGAGAGCATGAAAGTAGAGTAAATGAGGTCGAGATGCGAGCACTGCGCAAAATCTGCGGAGTGACGCTCGTGGACCGCGTTCGTAATACCGAAGTAAGAAAGAGAGTTGGTCTGAAAGAGAGTATCTGGGTGAAGGTAAGGAAAGGAATGCTCCGGTGGTTCGGACATGTGGAAAGAATGAATGATGGAAGAATGACTAAACGGATATACAATGCAAAAGTGGATGGATGCAGAAGTCTCGGAAGGCCACGACACACCTTCGATGATCAAATTGATCATGTACTAGCAGAAGGTGAGTCAGGAGCCTTAAGAACAGGCGAGCGTGCATGACAAGAGCTATGAATATCAAAGAAGCAAGTGAGGTGTGTAAGAATAAGCCTAAATGGCGCTCTGTTGTTCGTGCCTACCCCGCAAGGGACCTGGCGTGAAGTTATGTATGTATGTAAATTTGCTGTCGATGTGTAAAAATATTACGTTGGAATTAGATTTTTTTATGTGCCCATTTTAAATAATTCCCAGAAAAAATCCCGGGAAGAAAAGTAGCGCAGATTTGAAGTCTAAGAAATTGCTGTCCGACCGAAATCGCATCGAAATCGGCCCAATAGTTTTTACGTGACCTCCCGCACAAACAGTTGAGAAATCTAAAGAATATTGCATCGGTTTCTCCATCGTTGATATAGTCTATTCCAGTTGTTTTCTTTTACATAGCTCAATGTACAGAGCATGTTTAAAATTTTGTAATATTACAGATATATTTAAAGGTATTATTAATTTGTAAGCTAGGCCTAGTTATGGATGATAAATACTAGTAATTATAATAGTCCATTGAAAATGTAACTTTTTAAAGCTCCTACATGGCTAAATGGTACCATAGGTCATTCTTTTCAGATTTAAAACTTAATAGTCGCTAATTAATAAGGACGAGAAAAACAAGCTCTAACAATATTCCATAACGTGTACCTCTGGCTTCTTGTATTGAAACTTCGCCTCGTAATTCCAATTCAGGTCTAGACGTGTTATCATTAAAATATCATCTTGCAAGCAAATATGAAATACTGACACCATCTATCGAAAACCTATTTAACAAAAACGGATCGTAGAAATGTATGCACAACTTGAGAACGACTTTATCGATTTTTATGAATTTGCTTGTGTGTTTGAGTGGATCCCCGGATGGTTTAAATTCTCAATTTGAATCGGCAGAAGGCACTAAAGTCGGTCGGATATTTTCTCAAGGCAGATATATTATTATTGCCGAGACGGCTAGATATATATAATAACTAGCTTCTGTGCCGGTTTTCTAAATATCCCACGGGAGCTCTTAATTTTTCGGCATCACAAGTATCCTATATGTTGACCAGGGATATAAGCTGCCACCATACAGAATCTCATTTAAATCGGTCCAGTCGTTTCGGAGATTAGCCGGTACAAACAGACAGACAAACCGACAAACAGAGAAACAAAAAAAATTTTAAAAGATATAAATTAGTTCTATTTCACTTCTTACATCCCCCTAATTCGGTTTTTAGCATTTGTTTTCATTGTACAGAAATTCGACCTCTACAGTTTTATTACATGTATAGATAAACTAGGTAAAAAATCTTGCAAGCCCTTACAAAGCTGCGCTTTTACCTAGTAATTAAGTGTAATGGGAAAGGCACGATTCAACATTTTCACAGGAGATCGGTATCGTGTTTAATTTCTTTGCTTTCAGAATACAGGAGCAAACATAAATGTTCTAAGAAAAACCAATTTCCTTATATATTCAGTGACTACGGAAGCACATCTTTAAGAGAGTTATTCAACGTCAAAGAGTTTACAAATAAAACGATTCAAAGGAATGATGAAGAACAAATTGGATTTTACTTTGGTGATAAAACCGTTAAATAAAATTTTTCAAAAACAAGACAAGATTTTCCTCTATGTGGTTGTCATTTGTGCAGTCCTTTTTTCATGATATCTTTCATCCTCGTTAAAAAAAATTATAATAACCTTTTGAGTTGTTACAATTTTGACCTGACAATTCACATACATACAAAATGAAAGGTACTAAAAATATCTCAGTTGATTTAATTGTTAACTACCCTAATACTACCCTAATGTACTAAGTTGCTCTCAAAGGTATTAAGGTTACGTTCCATAAGAGACTAACAACGACCTCGATTTTTTCCCTTCCGGGCGTTGCTGCGGGCGTTACAGTTATAAACCTTAGACAAATTATGGAACGTTGATGTCATAAACGACGAAATACACATATGTCATTGGTTGGTTTGAAAATCGCGTCTTCAATGTCAATCGATAGAGAGAATTAATGCTTTGTGATCAACGCCCACTTTGACCTAGCTCTTGATATGGGGCGTTGTGAGCGCTGTCTGATCGAAAATAATGACATCATTCTCACGTTTTCGCCACGACCATAAGGACCGTGGTCGCCACGTGGAACGGCAGACGGAGCATTTTGAGTGTTGTGAGATACTAAAGGTACGCGCCCTCAGAAGTCTTTTGGTCACATGATACATCTCAGCAGTTAAGCCATCACATATACTTTTTATCAGTGCAGGAACGGAGTACAATCTCCTGCGGCCGAGCGTTCCGTTGTAAGAGGCGACGAAACAACCCACAGCCAGGTGGTAGGGCAGTTGCCCGGCTGGAAAACCACCGCCCCTGGTATGAATATGCAGGCATTACAATCTTGAGTTGTTCCGGCATTAGTGGTCAGGTTCCAGTCTTTCGTTCTCAGTCATTCTGTCAGTATTTGTTGTAATGTTTTTGGTGTTGCAAATAGCCTTAGGCGATGATGATCGCCTTCCATCAAGTGGGCCGTTTATCTGTGTCATGCAATGCAGGCGTGCAAAAATAAAACTATTTTTAACCGACTTCCAAAACGAGGAGGTTCTCAACTTGGCCGGTATGTTTTTTTTTATGTATGTACACCGATTACTCTGAGATTTATGATCCGATTTATGTGATTCTTTTTAGTTCGATGCGCAATAGTTGCCATTTGGTCCCCTAAAAATTTAACATACTTTGGCCCAGGAGTTTTCATTTTATGAACATTTTTTATGAAAAAATTTCCATTCCGGTTCATATGTACACCGATTACTCTGAAATTTATAGTCCTATTTACGTGATTCTTTTTTAGTTCGATGCGGAATAGTTGCCATTTGGTCCCCTAAAAAAGTGACATAGTTTGACCCAGTAGTTTCCATTTATGATATGTTTTTCCGTTCCCGTTTCTTGGGACCTATAATTTTTAAGGCACGCGGCACCTTTCGTAGGCTTACCCATAGCTAGACACTAAAAAGTAACAAAAAAAAAAACTTCTTTTAAAAAAACCGACTTCAATAACTTCAGACTTCAAACTTCAAGATGTTTTACATATTATATATTAAAAATAAGATATTGTAATTAAAAATAGCTTTAGAAATAAGTTATTATATACTTTTTAGTTTTTGAAGTCGGTTTTTTCTAATATAAAACTAAATTACAGCATACCTGTAATTATGTATAAATTGTTGGACAATTATTCGAATGAACCGCCATACAAGGCTCAGATGGTCTGCAATTAAGCGGTAGGCCAGTTAGCATGACAAACGAGACGGACCTGCTCTCTGCTATTACAATGTTATGTATACGAGACTAGGCTTTGGAAGTGACTTTCGCTATAGACAAAAACAGAAAACACTATGTTGTCTTTAGGACACCTGGTTGGAACAAAGTTCCTGTCAATATGTGATATCAGGCTTATTGGCTATAATAATTATTATTATTTATATGTCTTTCAAGACCACGGGCCATAAAAATGGTCCGAACTTTTAGAGCGCTTGTGTGGGGCCATGGGAAGGTCAATACGTAGAGGCCCCTAGACAAATTTAATGTAAGTGTGCCGTGTCACTGACCGGTGATTATCCCTGTCTACACCATATAATAATGCACGCAAGGACAAGCCCCGGCCTGTGTAGGACTATTGTGGGAAATGAGGACAAGAATTACCGGGCTATTGGGGTGAACTACTAGTGGTACTAGGGGGTCTGGGAATATGAGGACACCATAGGTGTTTGCCTGTCGCAATGTTCAGGAAACATGGAAAAATGGGCAGACGGTGACTCGCCACTACCTGCATGGGCCCCAAAAAATTCCATAGAAGACAGGGGCAACATGAGTGTGAGTGGCTAGGGGGTGTAGAGAGGTGGGCTGCAGGTTCACCGAAGCTACTTCTGACGTGATGCCATTTATCACTTCCACCCCTGGAGCGAGTCTTAGCTCTAGCGATCTTCACTCCGTGCCGGCTGGTTAAGGCAAGCACGGAGGTGGGGGCCTTGCCTTGGCCCCCGGAGTTAGGTACGAGTTGTCGCTACTCACCTAGGGCTTCGCCACAAAGCCCCCCTCCGGGTTTATTATTATACTACCTGTCGATGGTTTAAAATAAAGAAATAAAGGATATTCTTAGCTAAACAGTCGAAATACATAGTTTAACTTTAATATTCTTGATATTTATTTTCAATACCAATATACAAAGAGCAATACCAACTTTTTATGCATTAACCATAACTTATTTATGAAAGCTATTTTACGGCTATTAATCCATGGAACGGACTTATTAAAACGGGCCCAGTGATTTACGTGTGGTTAATTTATAGGGACGGCGCAGCGTGACATAATCGGTTATTAATTTTCTTGATGAATATCTATAACCAACTATAGACTATACAATATGCGATTAACACAACCTTTTCATTCATTACAACATAATATTATTATAAATCACACACATCACTCGCCATGCCATTTCCATGTACCTTCTGTTTCTTCTAAGCTCTGCACAGGAGGGTGTTGGTGACAACTATATTGAAAACATTGCAGTTCAGTTAACATATATGTTTCGTTTTGTTAAACTGACTCCAGAACCCTAAAAAAAGAAAACCTGCTCACTACTATTGTAATGAGAAATATTTAATGTGCAATATTTTCACACTGATGCTGTCCACGGTTCAATCTCGCTGTATGTACAGTGTACACTATTTGTCTCATAACACGGTTCAATCTCGCTCTGGTCTCGGCCAGATCAAATCTCGCCGGGTGTACGGCGTACACTACTAGTCTCACAACATGCTTCAATTTCGATCCGGTCTTCATCCGATCAAATCTCGCGGTGTGTACCGCATATACTACTAGTCTCACAACGTGGTTTCATCTTGTTCCGGGCTTGGTCCGATCAAATATCGCGGTGTGTACCATGTACACTACCAGTCTAACAACTTGTTTCAATCTCGCTCCGTTCATGGTCCAATCCAATCTCCCTGTGTGTAGAATGTACACTACTGGTCTTCCAACATAGTTCAATCTCGCTCCAGTCTCCGATCGATCAAACCTCGCTGTATTATCCCCGCAAATTGCTATTTTGGTGACGTAACTGTAGCCGAACACTCAGTACTGGTAGCATCACTGGTCGGCGAGTACTCGTACATATCGAGTTGCGGATGACGTCACGTGAATGTTAATTTGACAAGGTTCCAGCGCATTAGCAATTTGCGGGGATAATATGTACAGTGTACACTACAAGTCTCACAACACGGATCAATCTCGCTCCGGTCGCATATAGAACAAAATTAAATCTTGGTGTGTCTAACGACTTGTGTGGAGTTGAAATACAAGCGTATTTACATTGTCGGTTCTAGCGCGATGTCGGATTGGAATTAGAACAATACGATAGTGAGAACTCTCTGTTTTTTTTTTAAACATATAGGTACATACATAACTTCACGCCAGATCCCTTGCGGGGTAGGCACGAACAACAGAGCGCCATTCAGGCTTATTCTTACACACGTCACTTGCTTCTTTGACATTCATAGCTCTTGTCATGCACGCTCGTCTGTTTTTAAGGCTCCTGATATCACCTTCTGCTAACACACGATCAATTTGATCATGGAAGGTGTGTCGTGGCCTTCCGCGACTTCTGCATCCATCCACTTTTGCATTGTATATCTGTTTAGTCATTCTTTCATCATACATTCTTTCCACATGCCCGAACCACCGTAGCATTCCTTTCCTTACCTTCACCCCGACACTCTCTTTCAGACCAACTCTCTTTCTTACTTCGGTATTACGAACGCGGTCCGCGAGCGTCACTCCGCAGATTTTGATTTTTTTTGTTTAAGAATATTTGCTCGGACTGGGAATAAATCGAGACTGGAGCGAGATTTAACCGTGAACTGCAATATAGTGTGGATCGAGCTTGAATGTTAATACTAACTCATAGATCAGTTGCAATCAGTACCATGTCATGAATATTTTATTTTAAAAATATTCATAAACATGACAGGTCTAGAAACATTCTCATTTGCATTTTAATCTCGAATATGTAAGATGCAAATATTTTGACATTCACATGCAAATATTGCTAATAACATACAATGATAGATTTAAACAGTAGATAACGTCCAATGTTTACACGTACATGTTAACTTCGATAAATGGCCATGCATGTTAATTCTGATCTTATAACGGTTCAGAGTTAATATTGGATTATGTTAAGGTCTAATTTACTAGCGGAAAGCGAATTCCACTTTACAATTAACAAAGATAAATCAATTATAACTACAGTATGATGAACATCTACAATCTAAATATTAAGTGATAATAGTAATTATGTGTGTTTAGTAATAGTAGTGATGACGTCATATTGACTTTCTTACTTCCTCTCTATTCAACACAGAAGATGCTAAGAGTATCCAACAAGTGCACAGTGACAGTTACGATAGTAGATTAGATAGATAACACTTTATACACCAATGCAAAAATGAACTTAAAGACTAAAATTATATCTAGTTGTGTACAAAGGGCGGTTTTATCGCTAAAAAGCTATCTCTTCCAGACAATTTTACAGACTTCCAGTATTAACCACAGATTAGTAAAGTGTAAGTGTACACAAAGTGACTCGTCCGCCGCTGTTCATTTGCAGCAGCTGCATGAATGTAGTTCGGAAATAAGCCTACCGAACTAGTATTGAAATTGGCCCATTGTTGTGAGATCGATCAAGGGCTCGTTTACTAACAAAAGGGATAGGGGGGCGAGTTACGGGGACCGAGCCGAGGGCCATTTCAGAACCTTAACGAGACCTATTGAAAACTAACAATGGATGGGAATCTCGGTGAAACCTCAGCTTTCCAGTAATAAATGCGTTTCAATAATAATCAAATTGCGTTCTATATTATCTTGATTCATTGTGACAGATGTCAATTACACTAGCGTAACATAAGTGACAGTTATTACTGGTTAAGCGACATAAGCGACGCTTTTATAAGATTACGCGCTGATGGTAGCGTGAGTGGCATAATCTTTTTTAGAGTTAAAGTTCTAGTGCCAATATTATTTTAGTAAACCGTTTTCTATTGATATTTTAATAATAAATTGAAGCATATGAAAATAATTTAATAATTGATACACTCCCGTCATGATCATCATGATGATGTATGGAAAATGTCGCTCAAAGAGATAAGGCTGCCCATTAATACTTACTGCCCTGAGACGTAACATAAAAAAGCTTATATTTATTTATCGTAGTGGAATTGACTTTACGTTTTGCGTACTTTTGCACGTGTTCGATTTTTGTCCTGTGTCTGTGTCCTGCTGCAGTTCACACAATACCACAGAGTACTTTATATATACTGGTAGATCATGAATTCATGAATAATACACACACACACACGCACGCACACGCGTTCACACACATACACACACAAGCGCGCACACACCTTATAAAATACTGACATTAATTTTTACCCAAGCTCTACAGGCAAACAGCTATGACAAACTTCATAGTAGTACACTGATAGGCCATCACTTTACAACATCTGTCACTGTTTCAATTCTATTTTTATTTATTATAATTCTATTTTTATTTATATTTATTGTTTTTATTTGACGCTTTATTTAAACAGACCAATCCTATCCACCGATTCCATAGAATGTCTTTTTTTAATTTCGTGGCTGCAATGCACGTAGCACTGATTTTGCCAATGTCGGGGTATGAAGAGGCAGGTGAAAATAAAAAATATAATAATGAATCTAAAAATTTGGCCAGTAATTTATGCAAGTTTTCTGCAAACCTGGAGATAAATGAACATAATATATAGGGTTTATAATAGAATACAATATCTATACATGGAAATATAATTCAGATGAAACAAATTAGATATTCGAAATATTTACAAATATTATACAAACTACAAAGCTATACTTAGAATAACCTGATAGAAAAGAAATCTTACAAAACAATTTTATTAACAACTAAAAAATTACATAAAATATATACAGAGTACTTGTTAGATAAAGTTAGCAAATAATTTACATTAACAGGGCGAGGATAATCAGGAGGAAGAATATCGTACAAAGGAATAGTAATTTTGGAACAATAAAAAAAGATGTGCTCAACAGTACCTTCACCTAAACCACACTCACATATAGAGCTATCGCGAATTCTGAGTTTAGTCAGGAAAACAGGAGAGCAGACATGACCCAAACTGAGACAGATAATAATCGAAGTAACCTTTTTTGGGAAGTTGCGATATCGGAAAAACCAAGGGGAAGAAGGGATGAGAGGTTGAAGCTTACCGAAATGTTTTCCAACGGTCTGGCTTGAGCGTTTCCATAACTCATTCCAGGATTTCTGCATTTCTCGTTTAAGATCTCGAGGGAAACATTTATTATATTTACAGCACCCAGTAAAAACAGCTTGCTTCGCACAGTTGTCAGCAGTTTCATTTCCACGGATGCCAAAGTGACCGGGGATCCAGGTTAGAACAACTTCCAAGCCTAAGGAATAGCATCGATGGAGAGCCTGTCTAATATCCAGAGACAATGAAGAGACTTGTTTCGAACGAAATGGAGACTTAGCGATGTCGTGCAGACAACTCAAAGAATCTGTTAAAATTTTGATGTGGTGAAATTCTATATAAAGAACGGCTTCAAGTATAGCTATAGCTTCACCAGTAAAGACTGAGTTAAAAGGGGAGATTTTACAATTAAGAATAATCTTAAATTTCGGGATCCAGACTGCAGCACCAATAGGCCCGTCGTCCGTGAGTCTTGAAGCGTCGGTGAGTATGGGAAGCCAGCCAGCCCAATGATGCATAATATTATTGAATAATTGGTTTGAACCAAAAGAGTCTTTATCTATGCCGAAATTTAAGATAATTTTGGGTTGGAACAGGAGACAATCGAAACTGAGTTCAAAAATGGGATTCTTATGATGTTGGTATATATTACATGGAAGGGTGAATAATTTCTTGAAAGATTTTACTAAACATGAAAGAGTTTTATGACTCCAGTATCGAGAAGTAGAGCTAAACTGGTGAAGCTGATCAAGTATTAACAAAAGAGGGTGATTTATGAGGTCAACCATTCTATAAAAGAATCTGCCGGCAAGGAGCTGCCTGAGAAGGGAGAGAGGGGGCTCAAAACATTCCACCTGGAGGGCAATAGTAGGGGAAAATTTCATAGATCCTATGATGATACGTAGGCATTTAGCCTAATCCGGTCAAGTTTGTTACAGGGATCTAGCAGGAAGCAACCATAATCAAAGTGACTCCTAATAATAGCATTGTAAAGAAGCTTTTGGCTAAATGGATGCGACCCCCATCTGACACCAGAAAGAGCTCGCAGAATATTTATGTTTTTTTCAGCTTTTTCACATATATAGTTAAGGTGATGGATGCCTGTGAGTTTAGAGTCCAAATATAAACCTAAAAATTTTACTTTTTCAAGAATTGCAATAGGATGATTATCAATATGTATTTCAATATCAGGAACAATGCTTTTACGAGAGAAAATTACAGCAGAGCTATTTGAAGGGGAAAGAGATAGGCCGTTATTTGTGAGCCATTGGTTCCAATAATATAAGGCAGAGTTAAGGCGGTTACAGGCGTCAGAAAAAGGGGGCGAAGATGCGTATAGGGCAATATCTTCAGCGTATTGTAAAATTTTGCAAAAACAATTTACTGAAGAGTCTAGATCAGCTGTATATAAATTGAAAAGGAGAGGACTAAGTACAGAACCTTGAGGGAGACCTCGCCAGATGAGTCTTGGGGAAATCTTGCAATAACCAGAGCGGATTAATATGGAGCGTTCCATATACATGTTGCAAATGAAGCAGAACACACATCTAGAAATACACTAGAATGAAGTAGCAGCTGCTAATGTCTCAGTAGACATTCTGAGACCAACCATAGATTAATGATTTTATTTGAAATTAGCTAGAAAATGGTCCAATTAACGACCACTTTTTAACCAACTTCGAAAAAAGGAGGAGGTTCTCAATTCGTCGTTTTTGTTACTTTTTTTTATGTATGTTCGCCGATTACTCCGTGATTTATTATCCGATTTACGTGTATCTTTTTTTGTTCGACGCGGAATAGCTTCTAATTGGTCCCCTAAAAATTTTGTATAGTTTGACCCAATAGTTTTCATTTTATGAATATTTTTTAAAAAGACAATTTCCTTTTCGTTCCATATGTACACCGATTACTCTGAGATTTATGATTCGATTTACGTGATTCTTTTTTTGTTCGACGTGGAATAGCTGCCATGTGGTCTCCTAAAAGTTTGACATAGTTTGGCCCAGTAGTTTTTATTTTAAGATCATTTTTTTGTTCTCGTTTCTTGGGACCTATATTTTTTAAGAAGCGCGGCACCATTCGTAAGTCCACGCATACATAGCTAGACACTAAAAAGTAACAAATAAAAAATAAAAACTTCATTTAAAAAAACCGACTTCAAAAACTAAAAAACTAAAATGTATAAAATAACTTATTTCTAAAGCTATTATTATTAATATATATTATCTAAAACATCTTGAAGTCGGTGCAAAGTAAATCATAAAAATTACTGTAATATTTTGAAAATTACTAAGCACCGACTTTAAGATGTTTTAGATAATATATATTAATAATAATAGGTTTAGAAATTAATAGAATAATCGAAAAGAAAATTTTCTTTTCGATTATTTGAAAATAAATATTATTTCCTAAAACACGCATTATATCTGTATCACTCCCGTTTCCTACTTAAAATATCAGTAATTAAAATTATGTGATCAACATTCAAATTTCTGTTGACTTAATTTATATGAAGGATTAATTTAAATTATAGTAAATCTACTACGTAATCGTAGTATATAATGTCCAGTAATAACGCAATTTCTACGATTTTTTCTATTTTTTTGCAATATGATTATGTTCATATAATTATACATAAAAACATACTTCACTCGGGCACAAAAACCTCATGGGTTTATTCGTTCCGCAGAGAGTCATGTAGAATACATTAGGTTATGATAAATGATCGTGGGATGTTCATTAACCGAATCTTTTCACCTGGTTTGGACGTTTGTTACCAACAAAACCTTTTCCCAATGACATTATCCGTAAGCCTTACTCTCCTTGAAAGCTGAAACTAATTTGGATACGATCCTTTGACAAAAGCCTTCACTGCAGTTTCGTAGATATAAAATTTTGCATTTGTTCAAGATACTTAGCACTTCTATTTTAGATTGGATTCCAGTCTAGACAGTGCACATACTAAAAGTAATAAAGCATTAACCTCTAAATCAAATACCAAATTTATTTCGCTTAGCGACACAATTATAGATACTGAAGATAGTATTGATTTTCTACACAAATCTTGTCTCTTTTTTGTAACTTTCCAAAACTGTATTCTATGACATTAAATGATTCAGTTTATTTAGATCAGTTTGATTGATTCATCATCCATCATCAATTGATAGACGGAAATTAATCGTTTGTACCACATTCTGATTAAATATTCGTAAATATTATGAAAAAAATAAATGATGGATTTAAAATGAATAGACCATGAACCGACTCTGTCTATATATGGTGGTAAGCACACCAAATCCAGGCAACGTAGTATAAACATTTTGCTACACGACTTGTGAAAATACGGTTCTACTGAGCATCAATTTTGTTACCGTCACGTAATAGAGTTAGTTATGGTCGTCTTTTTGTCAACACTCTACACACTGTACTGTATATACTACAATGTAAAAGTTATAATTATAGGAGTTTGTCAGTATTTTATTTTAACAACACCATGTTCAAGTGGATTCTCTGTGAGATTGTTGTAAAGTTTTCTATTGAATGGAATTAATATGTTTATGTTATATTATGTTGAATTAGTGGGTACCCAATTTAGAACCTTACATTTTACATAAGTGGATAATAATACACACATACACATATTATATTCAATTATACATACATAATTCATGTATGTAGATGAAGTAGAATTAATTCACGTGGCTAAATAATATGAATAAGTCAGGTAAGAAATTCCTTTCCAAATTAGGTCGCCAATAAGGATATGTATAAGTAAGTATATATTATTTTAGGTATACATAAGAAGGTCTCAGTTAGGTCGTTTTATTTAAATTATGCATGAGATCCGGGTTAGTATGCCCTAAAAACTGAAATGAAACCCTGTTTTCCGTTATTCGAGTATAGGTGAGATTGATTTCTTCTATTTAGTTTATTTTACGATCCCTTTACGAATATGTCTTTGATCTTTGTACAAAGGAGTGTGAGATTTAAGTCTTGATTTTCTTGAATAAAAATTTATTATACTCGTATTTCATCTTAAGATATTGTATATTACTATGTGAGCATTTAGTAAATAAAACATATTTTAGTGTAATACAGTTTTATATAAAAATCTTTTTTTTACAAAATCATAAGTTTAACTTATTTAACATCTTTTTATCTAATTAGACACTGGTTCCTAAAGGACTGTAAAAGTTTATTATTTCGTCGTCGTCGACAGTCATTCGCACTGCACTGCTGGATGTAGGCCTCCCCAAGTCGGCGCCACTCATTCCTGTCCCCTGACTTTCTCATCCAGGGCCTACCGGCGATCTTGCGCAGGTCGTCGGGCTGGAGGGCGCCCGACACTACGTTTACCGAGACGCGGTCTCCACTCCAGGACGCGTCTGCTCCATCGGCCATCGGTCCTGCGGCAGAAGTGATCGACCCAGTGCCCCTTCCACTTGCTAATATCGCGAGCTATGTTGGTTACCTTGGTTCTATTGCGGAATTTATTATTATTTAATATATGTATAATTATTTGCTTATATCATACTGATGAATAAATAAATAGATCTTATTTATATCATTGAGAATACCGCAGAAATATATTCCAGAAGTAAAAGTTACTATGTTCATTGAAGTTTCTAACTCCCATATATACTAACAAAGTGTATGATCAATCCATTCTGAAGGCTATGAAGTAAGAATAAAGAAACATAGATATATACACTTAGACAGTCCCTATTAAATTTGGTACATATACTTGAGATTATTTTTAAATACACAAAACAATCTTTAATTATTGACTTCGTAGTTATTGTTTTTAAACAAGTCAAATAATTTTTTTAGGGTTTTTGTTTTGTTTTGATAGCATAAGTGATAATAATATTATGCTTATTATAGATTTTTGATATAGATACACCTTTGAGTAAATTTAAATAGTAAGCTCTAAGATCCCAAATAAAATAAAACATCGAGTCTTAAGTAATTGTATAGTATTCATAAGTCTATGATTGTGCAAAAGAAAACCAAATTCTTAATACAGAAGTACAACAATATTGGTTGGGAGTTCAACTTTTGCAACATCTGGCACAGAAAGCGTTATTGGCCAAATGATGCCAAATTGTTTTAAAGACACTAATTAGATTTGTTCTACAGCGATGTTACATTTGTACTTAATCCGTTACTTTGAGTTTAGAGCTATTAAAGAAGAAGATGTTTCAAAGAGATTATAATAGTATAAGTATATATATATTTATATATATTATCCGTGCAGGAACGGCGAAAGAATATAATTTCCTACGGCCGGGCGGCATGTCGTAATAGGCTACAAAAACAGTCCACAACTAGGTGGTAGGGTGTTTGCCCTCCTGGATGGCTACCACCTCTGGTCTAGACTATGCCGCCACAACAACCTTGAGTTGTTTAGGTGATAGCCGTCACACTGTTTTACCAACTATTGTCGCCGTACCACTACCTGTATCTCTGCATATAAAGATTCTTTCATTCATTCACACTCAATAATTATATAATAATAACCCAAATGCAGCCCAAGCCCGGTGAAAAATATACATTAAAAGAAAACTGTTCGTTCATAATTTTTAGATAAGTATAAAAGCAATAATATTCCAAGATCTTAGTCACCCCAGACATACGTGATTTTAGGAAAGACGAAATTTTTAGGATCGGTAGTTTAACATAAATTTAGAAAGGAACGGATACTCGCTAAGCTGGAAGCGGGGCCGTTTTTCAGGTAGCAGGTATCAAAGGTTGAAAAAATCAAGCTAACTACGTCAAAGTAGCAAGGCTAGTTTTTACATATGTCGTATATGATATTGTTATAAACAAAGATATGCAGTTGCCAGATACTTACCATAATTTTTGAAAGATACTTTAAAAAATAGTGGAAACTTACGTCATTTTAGGAAAGCTGAATTTTATGTATATTATCAAGTATAATATTTTAACATATTTTCCAATGAGCCAGACAAATCTGATGGGCCAAACATCCTCCCAGACTCGTTAAGAGTTCCGCTGTGCAAGAAAGTGCGAAAGCATTATTTAAGTCAATTCAAAATAATTTATAGTTAAATTTTATATATATTCACACGTCTGACTGCACCTCAATTGTACTTATACGCTTGAATAATGCTCTAAAGCTCTCGCGCTTCCTCACACAGCAGAACTCTTAACGAGTCTGGGAAGATGTTTGGCCCATAAGATTTGTCTGGCACATTGGGTTGTTTTAAAATATTATACTTGATAATGATATTACCAAGTATAATATATATTATATACAAAATTCAGCCTTCCTAAAACGACTTCAGTTCCCATATTTAAGTGTCTGTCAAAAGTTATGGCCCACAGGAAGTATCTGGCAACTGTATATCGTTGTTTATAACAATATCATATTTGACATATGTAAAAATTAGCCTTGCTAGTATGACGTGAATTAGAATTAGGTTTTCAGCTTAGCGAGTATCTATTCCTTTCTAAATTTATGTTAAATCACCGATCCTAAAAATTTCATCTTATCTAAAATCATCTAAGTCTGGAGTGACTGGGATCTCACTCTATAAATGACAGCTTATAAAATAAATCGGGGAGGTTTTATAAATTGCTTAAAAAAACCATTTCATTATTGAAACCTTTTCATAGCGGAATGGAGTTTCCGTGTTCGTGTTAACGAATCGTACGAACGAACATTATTTACGATATTCTTCGAACAATCCATTTTGCTATTGTTAGGTTCTCGAAACCGATACATGAATCGAAGTGAAACCTTTTGAAAACGTGTCTAAAAATATGCTACGTTACATAAATTTGATTCCTCGTGAACATTTTTTTTTTACGAGCTAAAATTCCGTTGGAATTACTATAGAGTTTATTAGAACTGTACAAACACGCATAAAACAGGTACAAATATAACTAGACAACGTATAAACTGCACGATTCAATTACACGCGAAAAGTCCGTCACTATATCGCTAATAGAAAGTACTACAACGTCTTACTCGTATCCTAATCGTCACTTGACTGTCCCACCCCCCCGTTCGGGCATTGTTTTATACTAAACTGTAATACCGACAAGAACTGCGTTCACTGAGTTAATCCGCACACCGGGCAAGCTTCGACACAATGCAATAACAACAAGGTTAGTTTAGTTGGCACTAATGATGGCCATAAAACAAGTTCAATAACAATATAATGTTTTTCTTCATTACAAATTCTAAACACAAAGTAAACAAAAGAATACTTAAATGCGGGGTAATAAACTGCGCTTTACGACAGGCAGGTGGCACACCTGCACACACCATTCGTCTTTGTTGGCATGTAACACTATATAGTGTTATTTTTAATTGTTATCGGCATACAAACACACACACTGTATATCCCCAAATTAATCAAGCTATGCTTGTGTATGGGAAAAATATATAATGGACCATTCTGGGGCCAATTTCAGACACCCAGACCATTTAACGGAGAAAAATAATTTTCGGAATTTACCATACCAGGAATCGAACCCGGAGCCTTTGCGTTGGAGCGAGGTAAGCCGGCAAAGACTTAGTCCGCTCAACCAAAGAGGCTGTAACTACGTACGAGTACGAGATACATCTCGTACTCGTACGTTTACGTACATCTTTGACGACCATCATCTTTCTCATCCTTTCAGTGTACTGAAAGGATGAGAAAGATGATGGTCGTCCTTGAAGTATGAACTTTCTTGAGGTGTTTTTAGTTCCTTTAAGCACATGTGTAACCATAATATGTACTAAGTAAATCCTACATTAGAGAAGAAGACTGCCTTATTACGCATTCAAGCAATGAAAAGGCCAGGTGGTAGGGCATTTGCCTGACTGTTACCACCCCTGGTCTAAAGTATGTCGCCATAACAAATAATTATTTTTTATGTAAATGACATGTTATTAGTTATAAGTAGTGAGGGACTGACCGACTGACAGCTGTCAATTTTTCAATTTTTAATTTGTTAATTTGTATCTATATTTTATTTTTTAAGTTCTTAATTTAATTTATAATAATGTAATTTGAAATTGTAAAATATGTTGTTTTTTTTATGGATCTTTGTGTCTGGAATAAATAAATTATTATTATTATAACAACCTTAAGTTGTGTTCCGGCATTAGTGACCAGGTTCCAGTCTCCCTTGAGAGCAACAGCGCATTTGTAGCACCTTTGGTGTTGCAAATGTCCATAGGCGATGGCAACTGCTTTCTATCAAGTGGGACAAGTATAGATAAATTCGGATTCCTGACATGAATTTTGTAAACGAACTTTCGATTATTAACTATGATCTTGATGTCTGGTATTGGTCACAGATTGATCCGTTGTATATTATCTAACCATAACACAGGAGTAGCTTGCTTGTTTGAGTGTATATAATGTGTATGTTTGTATATCGATAAAGGTTTCTCATGAGTCAGAGGAAATATGTCAGAATTCAATATTTTGGAAGAAATAATCAACTACTATTGAATTAAAGAAATATATATTTATTAATTAAAACATTATAATGTTCCACTCTGAAATGTTCATAACGCGTGGAACAAATATTTTGATGTATACACGCGCCGCAATAAATAATTGAAAAACATTGATTGTGTCCATTCTCCTCTGAATAATTTAAATACAGTGAAAATTGTTGTTTCACATCCGGTTTCGTGCGCTTCGTGACAATCACGTAGTTATTATGTTTACAGTAAACATTGTTTCGGATTAAATTTAAATTCAATATATGTATATTTTTGTCTTGTTTCAACGTCTATTATACTTGCCATTTCTAAATCTTATATATATACTTTTTTATTCTATTTATATTGCAAAACCCACATGTTACACAATTTTTCTCTAATCCACCCTAAGGTTGTCTGTTGTTGCTTTTAGTGATAAGACCCATTGTCTTTTGTACTTAAACTTCTTGAACTGTACCAAGATTTTATGCAATAAAGTATATTCTATTCTATTCTAAATTGAAATTTAAGATAAAATTTAGGCGTAGTTTCTATTCTATGAACAGCAGGGTTTGCAGGGTTCCGTCGCCAAATAGAAAAAAAACATTATATTCGTCTGTCTACGTCAAAGTTGTTTTTTTTTCTCAAAACTAATGGCACTTTGTTGTAATGACACTTACATTAATAAAAGACGCTTTATAAAAGTTTCTTTTAAATAATAGAATAAAATTTTGGCTGGAAGTGTAGTGTTTTGTTATAATGAAATCTAATAGAATAATAACTTAAGGGGCCTTCCAGAGATTATAGTGCTACGGCAATGCTGGAATCACGTAAAAAAGCAGGGGACATTCCCCTGCGTTTTTACGTGGGACACCATCCTCGGGCCTGGAGAGAAGGCTTTGCACTAAGGGATGTGTGGGGCTCTTGATCGGCCGTATGCCCAACCTGACCTTCAATACGGAGGCCCCAAGGATGTCGGCCGTCAAACTACCCACTAAACCTAAGCCTGCGCTCCTATTTCACACATTTATGGGAAGACACAGGAACTAGATCAATAGGTACTGCATCTGTGACGCCCCAACGCTAGCCTGACGAGCCCAGGGTGTCCTGCGGGGGGGAACATCCTCTTCAACAACAGGTGGGAGGAAGTCCGCAGTATCCTACCTTTCAATTCTACTATGCCAAGTTCCTTATCCCATCTCCCTATTCTGTTTCCTTATTCCATGCCCATTATCCTCCTATCTGCCCCGTTTTATATCATTTCTCCTGTAGTACCACTCTATTTATCTGTTCTAAAGGGTGGCAATGGGTTGGCGTCACCTTGGTGCTGCAAAAGTTGGAAACCTCTGTAGGTGGCGATAACTACTTTTCATTCGATGGATGCTATGCCAGCTTCTCATGGCCTCCTGATGGAAAATGGTTAACATTGCTTATGAATATTTGTAACACGAAAGGTGCTACCAATGTGCTAGCACTTCCGAAAAGAGCCACTAATGTAAAAACACAACTCAAGGCGTGCAAATAACCTACCATCTAGCTCTGGATTATTTTGTTGCCTCTTACGGTTGGCCTCTCAGCCCCAGGATATTGATTCTTTTTCCGTCCCTGCAAGAATAATTATTCCTCATATTCTTCATCAATGATATTAATACTATCCATCCATTCATTAGAGGGCCAGTCTGTAATCGGCCGTATTAATATTGTTACACGCAGACAAAAGTGAACGCACACCTGCAGTTTATTACCTTTCCCGCATTTGGACTTCTTTTGTTTACTTTGTGTTTAAAATTGTAATAAGAAAAACATCCTATTGTTATTGTACTCGTTGCGGATTACGTTTTCTGGGAAATTGCGTCGACACTTGCCAGGTAGACATATGGCATCGGTACATTATAAAGGATGGCCCAATACAAAGATGGCCTACAAGCGACGATTACGATACGAGCAAGACATGGGTACATTCGATAAGTTATATAGTGACGGACTTTGCGCGTGTTATTGAATCGTGCATCACGTTTGTACTGGTTGCGTCCAGTTATATTTGTGTCTGTGTTATACGCGTTTGTATAGTTCTAATAAATTCTATAGTAATTCGAACGGCATTTTAATTCAAGCCACGTAAATCGTAACAATATTGTATTGTGTAATATGTGATCTGGATACAATTGGGATCAATAAAGGGTTGCAGACGACACTTTGGCTACCTGAATTATTTACGAGGACTAGTCTAGCCCAAACGGTGTCTTTGTGCTCACGTCTTTTCTTTGCAAGTAATTAACAATGGTAAACGATGAAACGTTGAATTGAATATTTCACTGTACCAATGTGTAACGACATAATAGGGGTGGGTAAATACATAAATATTACAATAAATTATGATATTTAAATATAAAAGAACAGGCTTTAAAACAAGATCTCGCATCAAATTAAATTCAATTTTAAAAGATTTTATTCAAACCTAGCTGTGACCGCGACGTCGTCTCCATGGAATTTGTTTTCAAAACCCATCAACATCAGCTTTCAAAATATCAAGATAGAAATAATTTTAATTACCTTCAAACAATTAATACATAGAAATAAATATGATATATATAAAAAATAAAATGTAGTAAAATAAGTAATAATCTACACATTAGTGTTATTACATATTACAATATTAATTATAAAGAGGACAGGTTTGTATTTTTATATGTTTGAAACGAATAAACTAAAAAAATACTGGACTTATTTCAAAACTTCTTTCACCATTAGAATGCATTATCTCAGATTAATATAGTGTGACGGTACGCATCATCATGTATTTATTATTTTCTCACCTATTTATTTTTAATTATTTATAAAGGAATGGCTGTTCTCCATATAATGTATTCCCTCCTTTATTTCGCATAATATATGTATTTAATACTAATCTCTTTGTATGATATAATCGAATTTTTCTTTGTTCAAAAAATTTGACAGAGAAAAGAAAGGACTTGATTATTCGTGTTTGACAGAGGAAGACAATGAAAAGATTATTCTCGGAAAAATTTGTGTTTTATATATTTTCAGATGGAGAAAGTCTAATTGAGATTTAAATGGATAAACTAATCGCTATTAATAATAAAACAATCAAAGTTCAATATGTATACGTCGGATGTGGTTGTTATAAATTTCGCCAAAGAGACAAGCTAAGTCTTCAAGCTTTATTTAATAGTTATATTAACCATGTAGACTTACCTGATATCTTGCTTGTTATGTTTTCAGACGTTCTTCTGAGGTGATCACGTATTCTTGTCTTTTGTAATGTATTAGTAGTTTAATAATAATTGTTCGTATGCATACGATTTGAATTAATCTTAAAAGCCTGATTAGTAATGTGTAGTTACAAATAACTTCTATTCTTAGTAGTACATATTATAAGTAACATTGATTTTGTTACACTTAGCTGGTAGTCTTTAGACGTATTAGGGTTCCTTAGGTCCGTTTCTTCAAAACTATAATATTATAGGAACGTTTCTATAATTTGTCTAGGCATAAATGCTATAGAAATACATAAGCCTTTAATATGAAATCTTACATAATCTTATGTAAAGATAGGTAGGCTCGTTTACTATCTACTGTCCTATATATTTTTGAACTTAATTAATTACTGTCCTTAATTTATATATTGTATGGAGAACGAGCTATATAAGGGTGAATTAATTTAAAGTATCTCTTAATTGACTTGTGCGTTATTAACAGATAAGAATTGTTTGTACATTGTTTTAGTTTCATAGTTAACTAAATGATTAAGGGTTATTTATAAAGCCTCAGTGTGCTAATACATTACTTAGGAGTTATGATACATAGTCTCTTGCGGATAAAAATGTATTAATCTAATTTCATTTAAGGATCCTTAAATATAATATTGTCTTAGGAAACTTAATTAAATAATATTACTTCTTCATAGCCGGGAACTATTGGGAGATTTTGATGATTCTTTCAAGTAATATGATTATTAGTTACTTTGCTATGGGAGATTCATTATATGTCAATGGAGACTTATAGGAGTTCTTGTCTTGCTGTTGCATACACGTTGTTGGACCTGATTATGGACTCTTACCTGTTGTGTTTGCTGATTAGAGCTGAAACATTGATTGTTATTGTCCGATTATTTCTGTTTCAGTGAGCTTGGAGTCAGCCTGCGTAATGAGTTTTCATTGGTTCTGATATCGAAGGGATTATTATTGACCTATGGCTGTGAAGTCGGAGTCTTGATTTATAATTTATTAATTAGTCTATTTTTATATGTGTATATATTTATATATGGTTTTATAACACTACATTATTACATTACACTATACAACAATCATGCATTCTATATGGGAAGGCTAATTGACTTTAGAAAATTTAAAATTTATTTAGTTTTATTGAATTTTAATATTTTAAATACTTTCCTGTTGAGAGAGTCTACTTCGGCATTTGGCTTTGTTTGGTGGAAAGGAGTTGTTGATTACAATCTAAATTTTTATTAAAGGTTTCTTTTGATTAACTATATTTTCTTAAACAAGCAACTCTACTGTTACCAAACGTGTATAAGATAGGCATTCAAGTATTATTACAAAATGAAGTGATGAGATGGGGTGAAAGCACATATTGAAGGTTTCTATGAAGATTCAGATTAGGACCGGGTTTTATGAGCTCAGCAACCTTGGACAAAGGGATTCACGACCCACTTGTTTATTGGGGCATCCTTCCCTTGGATAGTTTCGACAATTATCCAGGATTACCGCGCGTACTGCTTTTAAGCAAATTTAATTTGTTTTTATAATATGTGTATTCACGAGACTAAAAATGGTTTCACATATTAAGATTAACTGAATTGGTAACTGAAGGTTAGGAACCAGTTAAGTCGCGGATCAGCCTGGAGGCGGAGTGGGCGCCTCGGGGACTAGCTGCTGGTCTTCCAGGGGGATCATTCGTATCAAAACTTATTTTCTTTCACGATATGTGACTCCATGAGAGTCTTAGATGTAGTTAGGCCGGGTAGACTTGATTGAACTGGAAAGAATGATTAAAAAATATCTACATTTGAGCAGTGTTACTGATGATGACATCTTTGATGCAGAGTATCACCATTTTATGTTAAATTCAACTTTAAACTTTATTTTTACGGTGCTATGCTCTTATCTCTTGGGTGCTAGGGTCATTAGATGGATGTAGGGTTTTGCCAATTCACTTTAACTTTCAATTTCATTTTAACTTTCACGGCAAACCTGAAACCTGTTTTTAACAAGGGAATGCATAATATGAGTGAAGTTGTCTCTCGCCTAACTTTAACTTAAAATTTACTTACAATTCATAGAGAGACATTCTGAAACTCTTACTCTGACATTTTAAGAATGGGAATTTTATGAGATGTAGAGAGTATCACTATTTAAACTTCAATTAATCTTTATCTTTAAATTTACTGTGATATTCTTATTACTGCATCAGGGGAGGTCTCTGAGGTGACGTTCCTCATAATGACAATCTTATTTGATATTTTGGAAGGATGACTTTGAGATGAAAAGTTCACTCAAGTCTTTTGGCTTTTCCAACTCATTTTACACACAAGGCACTCCAAATGTGTTTTTTTAAATGGATAGATCGTACTGCTGGGAGTTTCTTGTCGGCTCTTCTCGCCAGCAATAGTACGTTGTGAACCGACGCTAGTTTTAGATAATGTTTATAATTGATTCAATAAATTCTAATTAGAAAATTGGAGGTTCTTCTTTTATCTCGATATGAGCTCTTTTACTGATAGCTAATGCGGTGGCATAATATCAGAGAGGTGGTTAGGAGGGGTGCCTTACACAAAATTATATAATTTGTTATCAATCTACATTAAAATATCTTTTGGCTAAATAAAGGCACGGGCGTACTCAGGTGATGAGCTTATATCATGAGTAATACATTTATCATAATTCATAAAATGCATAGCATTTTACACTTACAACATATTACTACAATATTATTATTATTATATATATATATTTTACATCAACCTTTGATAGTCTTCCTGTCCTTTGATCAACACTCTTATATAGCCTACCTTGTGAACATAGGGTTAACGGTATTGCGACGAGAGTTCCTGCTACTAGATGATCACGATTTATGGCCAATATTACATGATTTATTCTATGAATAAGTTTTATTAATTTCCACTTTATAAATTCTTTATTTCTCACTCTATGCTTCGGCTTGAGTATGTCATTCTATAGTCACTAGACTCAAAAAGGGGGTTCGTTACAATATGCTTTCCTTAATTAATATAGGGTGCCCTACCAATAATTTAATCCAAAGTGTTTAAATAAAAATGTGGAGTGGGTCCGGGATGGTTTAGATTCACAATTAGATACGGTAGGTAGCGCTGGAATCGGGTTCTAGATTATTTATATATTTTTTCAGGACAGGACAACGTCTGCCGAAACCGCTAGTTATATTTGAAGAAGAAAATGTAAGTATTCATTTGATTAGGCTCAAAATTTGTAATACAATACTTCCGATGCAATAAGAATAAGGTAAAAAACATAAAAATAAGAATAAAATACCCCTGACAAACGTGTAGAAGGAGAATAAAACAAAAACGCTATTTGACTCTTTTTACTGGTACCTTCAGAATATGAGGCCATAGTTGCTGCCAAGAAGATAAAACCGCTGTAAATCGCTTTAAGTTTAACACCAGACACAAAAGCTTAGTGGGTCATTTACCCAGTGCATAGCTATTCCGACCGTTTGCCATCTATCAAATAGAGGGATGGACACCTTTCCACGATATATGTGTAGCTTGTTTAAAAGTTTTTCCCTAGTTTCCGCTCGGAAAATAAACAAAATATTGGTCACGTTTTACTCCGATAGAGATGTAAGATCTGATGTTGCTACACACATTAATAATGTATATATAAATTATTATGTGTTATTGTTTATTTGTTTTAGGTATATGTATTGTGTAATATTCATATATCCTATTTATATATGTATGCATTTAATGTGCAAATCACCATCATACACTTGCGATTCCATTTATAAAATCCATAGCCGGGTTGTCTGAAAGAGATGGCTCTTAAGCGATAAGACCGCCCATTGTTCCTGCCTTTACCTTGTAATGTGACTACTGTAAATTGTTGATTTAATGTGTATGTGGTGAAAAATTAAGCGCTTTCTATTCTATTACATTCTAAGATAATTTTATGAGACGAACATTTATTAACACATATTCAATATTGAAATCTTTACAATGTATTCTCAACAATGCTCACGCCCGAGAGAGTATGAAATCTGGCCTGGTTAAGTTCATTTAGAGAAGCGTAGAAGGCAAACTGTTTATATAACATGCATTATTATATAACATGCGTTATTGGCTATGGCCAAATGCGCCTTAATTATAAAGGTAAAAATAACGCTGCTAGCGAATAGCTACATTCGTCACATACATACGTTATCTATCAATTTTAACGTCTTTAACGAAAACAAAAACATCGCATCACAAATAACGCATCAAACCCCTCGCTACATCTGCGTGAAACGGTATATAACTATAACATTATCCCAGACCAAACAGTAAGGTTAAAATTACGTCAATCCGCCTATGACGGGCATTATAGTTATATCGTTATTTTCTTTAACAAGAAGACCCAGCAGTGAGATACTTTATTTTCTAATATTTATTTCTCATCAATATCTGTTTACATTCTAAGCATTTGTGACCAGGAAAGTTATCTACCAAAGACAACAAAGCATCAATATGACAAATGACAACGACAGAAAGGAGGGTTCCACAATTCCGTTATTTTGTTTCTAGTTGTCGCGTCCATCCATCTTGGCCTGAGTCTCTCGCAAAGTAATTAATTAACCCAAACTAGGAAGCGAGTTGGTCCCTCCCGAATATATTGTTAGAACTGTACGATAATTATCCGACAAACAAAACTACGCCTGATTGTGCTGGGATGAACATAAATCTTTTGTTTATCGTGTTTTTATTAAGGTTCTGTGGTGATTTTAGCAAAATTGGAACACTTAGTGACTTATACAACGGAATAAATAGAACTTGGAGAACTATATAATTTGACTCCCGGACGAAGAATGCCGATCTAAAGTACAATTAATATATAATTAACTACTCGTACAGCTTAAACCGCGGCTGCGCTGCGGGCCTGCCTCTAGTGCGTGCCTCTTGTTTACAGAGATTACAACACAGGTTACATTGTATTAAATTTTTATGTTACTGCTATTTGCTCCGGAAGATTCACTTCATTTCATATCGCAAACTATCCTATCTCCCGGATGAAAATCTATGCCTATTTTCGGTATAAAAACTACACATGTACACCAAACTGACCACATCGACCACACCGACCACATCGACTAAATCGGCCAAATCGACCACATCGGACACACCGAGCACATCGAACACATCGACCACAATGACTAAATTAACCATAATGGCAAATCACAACATAAAAACCTATCCTACTTTCTGGGATAATCTTTACATAAATCTATCCCCAAACTTATTCCATTATCCGGGATGAAACGTACCCTTGTCCACCCATGGTATTAAAATTACATATATACCGAATTTCAGCCAAATCGGTCTAGTACTTTTCCTTTTACGGATAACAAACAGAGGAAAAAATATATTTTTATCTCAGAAACTATCCCATTTTTCGGGATAAACAGTATCCTATGTTCATCCTCGGCATCGAAAATAATAAATGCTGAGTTTCAGCCAAATCGGTCCAGTAGTTTTTCCGAAAAACGGAACAGACATACAGACAGGGTTACTTTCGCAATTAAATTATTATTAAGGATTAATAAGCAAATATTGATTTGCAAGCCATAACTGAATGGAGTTACGCGTACCGCCTTAAAGTTAATCCATCCAAATCACAAATAAACTGGACTTCCGAAGACAACATTTGAGTCTCGAAATTGCAGTCAGTGAGTCAGCTCATTACCTTGGGGTCCTCAGTTAAAAGAAATTAGTAGTACGTAATTTTCTAGCACATGCCACTAAAATTGCGCTTTCACAGTCCAACCTTTTGTCCATTCTTGATTATGCAGATGTCACCCATCTAGAACTCAATGGGAATCAGCTCAATAAACTTGAGCGATTGCAGAATATCTGTATCCATTTCATCTTCTATCTTCCATTTCATCTATGAATTTCGCGATAAGCTCAAGGGCAAGAGTTTTGTCACCTCATGAAACAACACAATTAAAAATTTGTAGCTGGATAATAATGTTATTTAGTTATAATATGCTTCGGATGGTGTTGTTTGACGACACACAATATGTACATTTAGATAAATATATATGTTTGAATTGTAATTTATGTAATATTTTCCTTTATATTTACGTATATATTAGTATACAAGCTGTGATACCCGCCCGCTTCGCGTGCCGTAAAATCCGTTCTTAACTGACCTCTATACTTGGGGAAAGGAAAGTCCATGCCAAATTTAAAGTCTATAGGTATTATAGTTCCTGAGATATTGCGATGAGTCACTATATACGTGGATTTCAATTATATATATTTAGATTATATCTATTGTATGCCTACCCCCATCCATACCGATTTTCTGTCCATTCAAAGCTTGTTTGGAAGAAAACACTCCGAGTGATAAGAACGTTCATTGTACTTATCATTAGGATTGTATGTATGAATTTATTTTGTAACATTATGTGTAATAATGTATATTCTATTCTAAGTTATGATCCTTGTATAATAAGTTGCCAACCTAGAGAGCTACTATGACATGTGCGTCCCGACCAAAGCCAAAATAAGAATGACGTTTCGTCACTACGCCCGCTCGTTTTTATATCAGATTAGTAAACACAAGTAAGTACCCGCATATATTATGAACTGTTACATGTGCATGTTTCGATTGGTCCCTGGGTGGTTTAGATATACAATAATTGGTAACGTTGCAATCGGGTTATAGAATTATGATGAAACATTTCGTGTGTGTGTATTTATGTGGGTTCATGGGTGGTAAATAATCCAGTTGGGAATAAAGCCTTTTTCTTTTCAGTGCTTAAATTATTTTACAAATTTATTTTTACTTTAGATGTAGGCTAAAGTTCTTTTGACTTATACATTTTATACAAGACCTGAAATAAAACCTCGCGCGTAAATTGACTTTCATCTTATTTTTCGCCACCTACGCAGGTCAAAGTAAAATAACGACATTTTTTAAGATTCCTTCTAATCACATTACTACGATTACTCTCAGGAAAATCTCTAGTGCGTGAAATAAGCTGAGAGCTTTTCCATCACTGTTTTCTAAGGAAACTCTGTCTATAAAGGTCACCGGAATTCATGTGAATCTTAAATAGTGTAATGTCAGCCTCTTAAATATTGCTATTGAGTTTGTAGTCGTCATTTTAGGATACTTTTGGCGCTGGCGGGATCGGGGATAAAAGAGAAAGAAAGGACTTACAGGATAACGTAGCCGCACCAGACACGTTACGAACGATCCGGGCTTCGCAGCGGCAGGCACTTCTTCCTCGTGATCTTTCCTTTACGTCTTGCGGTTCCTTCGATAAGTGGACCAGCTGGAACGGTACAACGTGCACCTTCCAGTGCGCGGATTGATGAAAGCGGGTTTAAATAGCAGGCACAACACATAAAACGCGGCGAGGTTTGCGTGGAAGCAGCGGTGCGTTCAGCGGTCGGACGTAGACCTATGTCAGATCATAAATAAAGGCATATTCAGAATTGTATAGATAAGACAATACTATAGATGTTACGCAATAATAGAAAAAATCTTATATCCTCTTGGTATATACACACATAGACATTTCAGTATATAGAAAATATTTTCGAACCATCCATTTATCTGTAACTTGCCACTAAATGGCCACTCCACTGCAGGGCATCAGTTGCTATATCGCTCAAGTCAGTCAAGCCTGTATATACATATTTAAATCTGTTTATTTGTTACCTTTTCACCCCCAATCGCCGGAGCGGATATTAATGAAATTTGACAAGGAACGTAGGCTACTTTTTATCGCAAAAGAATACCTTGCATAAGTTAAAGAGTGAGACAATTTATATGGAAAACCCATAATTGCTCAATTTTGAGATATAAATAATATTAAGGTTTTTGTTAAGAAATGTGTTTTATTCAACATTAAACTTATTTTATTCTATTCAGAAAGTGGTGGTAGCGTAGTGGTTAGGGCACACACTACTTGGGCAGTTTTTTGACCTAATGTGCATATCGTTACAAAGACATGTGTTACCACGGTGAAGTAAAACATCGCGATGAAACGTGTACATCGAGATAACCGTCGTGTCAAACCTGTCAAGTCCCGCTACGCTTGTCAAAGGCGACAAGCGTAGCGGGAGTACCGTCCATTCCTCAATAGTGGGAGGCCCGAGTCTAGCAGTGGGATGTAATTACATTCAGAAAGTATAAAAAATAAACTGTTGCAGAAAATACACGTAACACCGCGTCTCGAAAAATATGTTTCCAGTAACACACGAAGTGAGTAATTCCTTCGAATCAGCGGTTCTCGTTATTTACTCATTAAAACTTGGAATTGAAGCGTTCCGTATTGAGGGAAAAGCAAAAAGTTTATTAACTTGAAAAGACTTACTTCGAACTTCAAAACTGGAGATTTTTTTCCTTACTACACTTCAAATTTTGCGTAATTGGATGTGTGTAGGATGATAAAAGATTTTGTTTGAGATTAAACTCGAAGATATAATTATTATTCGGCGAATACAAAAGTTTCTTTCAATATTATGATCAATGTTTTTTTCGGCAAAAGAAAATTTTTGGTCTATAAGAGCAATTTATATGTCATAAAACCAATCTTAGTGTATGACTGTGAAGCCTGGCCACTTATACTTAAACTAGAGAATCAATTATTAGTCGCAGAAAGAAAGTTTCTCAGAAAAATCTTCAGCCGTACAAGAAGAGGAAGGAGATGGTAGCTGGAGGATCTGAACCAACACCAAAATAGAAAACCTCTTGGCCGAGCCCAACAGAATTAGAGAAATAAAAGATCATTGCCTTCGCGAGCTCGGACACGTAAATGGGAAGGACGGAGTGTGAGAATAGCATACTTCGGGCGAGTAGGCGGGCGGGCGGGGGGGGGGGGGGATTAATAGCAGTAGTAAGTAGTAAGTAAGTAGCCTTGATGTGTATCGCTGGAAGGAGAGAGTGGAAGCTAATCCGAATCCGACCAAGCTTCAAGACTATAAAAACTATGAAAAACACTGCAGGGCAGAGGAAAGTAGCGTGCTCTTGTCTCGGAGGCCAAGACACACTTAATGACGCTGAGCCAACGAGTTACTTAGCTTTTTTTTGACAAATTATGCAAGGGGCAAAGTCATTTCACATCGTTAAAATTTTATTGAATATATGGGTTTCAGTTTAAGACTGATTTAAATAATAAAAAAGTTTAATATAGGAAGAAATTAATTGGAAATTATAATTGAGATTTTCTATAAAAACAAGAACAGACTAATAGCGCCAACTGTAATAGTCGTGTGTTACGAATTACTTTTTGACTGCACAATATTCATTCCTTATATTATGTTCTTTTCCCATGATATATCAATCAGATGTGTAATTTTAAAAGCTAGCAATTGCATTCCCAGAAAATTTACACCGTAACACAAACATGTAAATAACTTCAACAAATTACTATTTCAAAACTATTAACATATTCTGACAAGCCTTATACACGAACAAATATCTAATAGGAGAATAAGCGCATAAGCATTAATGTTTTATTTTTTCGAACATTACAAACAGGATTTTTGCAATGAATTACACTATAATCAACATAATCCACATCTAAAATTAGACACTTTTACCAGTATTATCCGCAAGAGTTAACTTGAGACCTGAGCGAAATGCACGCTCCCCTCCCGACCCCCGCCTACCTACTGCTCTCGCCATCGACGCATATGATCGAGTCCGTACCTCACGCTTACGTCATTCGAGCGATGTCTCAAGTTAACTCTTGCGGGTTGTAGTAAATATTTAACATAAATTATCTAAAAACACTAACTTAATTTTTATCCATAAATTTATTTGGAAGAAAAAACAAGGTAAGTATAGAAATAAATACACGTAAATTCTACAACACTTAATAGTAGTTGTCGCCGCACGTACAACCAAGGGTGTACACACTGGTACAATCGGGCATGAAATGGATTTTGATGAAACTTTACAATTTACATAAAACACATAGGCTATAATTTATAAAGATATAGTGTTAATATCCAAAATACTTATAATGACTTTCCATCACCACACGGGTGAAACCGCGGGCGCAGCCAGTATTAAAATATACGCAATTCTTGAGCAAAAGCTGCTTCATTGAAGAATACCTACTGTTAGAATATGCTACCTATGTATATGAACTTTTTGATAACCACCAGTTTTTATTCTTTATTTTTACTGTACTGACATGTTCCATTTTTATATATGTTTGCTTCTGTCTTTTGCTTTTACCGTGTCAATATAATGTTTACCAGAAAATTATATCTTATTTTCTTGTATGTTCGTAATCTATGATTAGTAGGCGCATTCAGCACCTACACCTACGCTACAGTAATGTTCCAAATATTTATAAATCTCTCTCTCTCTTTATAAATTTCTTACAGGCTTGTTTTACCTATAATAAATTCAATTAATTCCCAAGGTTAGACCAAGAAGTAAATTAGATTGATCTTTTAAATCCAATAAGGTAAAACCCAACCATAAATTGTATAGTTATTCAGGAAGCATTCCCGTCGTAATGCAATGGCGTTTCGAATAAAAATATCGATTTCATTCGTCTTTGTGTGTTTGCGGGCTTAAAGGGGGCAGGTATCTACTAATATAATTCTTCACGCGTGAAAGAGCTCTGTTGGTATTTTTGTAGTATAGTTCTTTTTTAATATGCTCTATGTAAAATATTAATTACTAGTTAAACAATAATTTAATGCGTTTTTTGACGTCTTAGACTTGATAGAAATTTTGAGGTCATAACTTAATAACAAAAAATAAAAAATATCGCACATTATATGACATTAAATTTGCTATCGATCAGTAAAAAAATCTCATCGAAATTCAATTTCCTTTCAATTTGCTAATTTTAACTAATTCCCAGAAAAATTCCCGCTGAAATCCCGGCATAAAAAGTAGCGGAGATTTTTAAGTCTAAAAATTTGCTATCGATCAACGAAAATGGCATCAAAATTGGCCCAGTAGTTTTTACGTGAATTTCGAACAAAGAGACCAAGCGACAAACAGACAAAAATTCTAAAAAAATGCATCGTGTTCTCCATCCCTCATATAGGATTATAGAGTATTCCAGTGTTTTTTTTAAATAGCTTCAATGTACAGACACGGCATATATACATAAAGAAGTGTTTTCATTACTAACGACCTCTTCCTAACGATAGTACACAGTTGACTTTAATATCTTACTCTCCGTTTACTTCCCATAATACTAGTTAAAATGTTACATAATCACTATCCAAATAATTCCAATTTTCTATAATGTCTCTATAATTCTAATATTGTGGCGAGTGATGGTGTAACGATCTAGTTGGTTTAAGAAGTTTTAAAATGCAGAGCAGATTCTGGAAGAAAAAGACAAGGACAGATGCATTTTAGAAAGGGATAGATGATGAACAAAAAAATAACGAAATGAAGTTCGAAATTCTAGAATAGAAGGTTCACAAAAGAAAATATAGAGAGATAGATAGATCTTTTGACAGGGATAGTAACATAAATAACAGGGACAGTAAATAAAAGAATAACGAAAAGAAGATCGAAATTATGGGTTCCACAAGATTCTTCCGAGTACCTAGATAAGTAGCGTAATGCGCGCCTACGTAGTAGTGCAGTTGAAGACAGCAAACAGTCAAGTGCGATACAAAAGAGTTGGGAGAAGAGATGAATACTCGTAGAAGACATTGATGAGCTTAGAAGGCAGTAGTTCAGTGAAGGAGAAGCTTAACGTGGTTTAAGAGGAGATTCAGAAGCGAGCTACGCGCGGTGAATTCGGTGGCGAGCACTGCAATAGCAGCAGGTGGTCTACGTAATATCGGAGACGGTATTGTGAGCGAGGCATCTCATCATTGGGGCAGAGCGTGGTTATTTGTGCGTGAAGGGGCAGCACTGCAGAGAAGAATCACGTACGGCTATGTAAATCAATAAAAGCATTTAGTTGAAAAAATTGCTTGGTTGATTGAAAAAAGCCTATGAAATCACAATATAATTCAAAACCAAGTTTCATCTAATACAATACCAAATCAGTAAAGTAAAAAATAGTGAGATATACAAACCCGGTTACAGACAGAATCACGAGCGAAAAATAGTAAAGAACAAGACTCGGACGCCAAATCCAATAATATTGCCGCAAACTCACAAAGGGCTCGCTTCGATTGTGACGGATGTCACGAACGGAATTTAATATTTTATCGCAAACAGAACCTTCATTTGGTGGTCGCTTTAAAATTATTTAGCTAAGAAAGCCTCGCCGTATTGTAAAGTTCTTTGTTTGAGCATTAACGAGTTTCCAGACCTTGAAGCGCTTTCGTCGCTTCCTGTAATACTAATTTTGGTCTTCTAATTTCCTGTATCGAAAGCACAAATCTTAAGTCCGTGATTTCAATATTGGATTTTCAATTAGCTAGAGTTATGTTATTATTACAAGACATGCTTTTTATTTGACATTTTTAACGAGACAAGTATGTATTTAATGTATGCAACTATAGTTTCAAAATTATTAAAAGACTTTAAATCTCCCATTGTTGGAATCTGACTTCCTTTGGACCTAGGTACTTATGCAAAACAGAACCAACCCACAAACATGCCAAAAGGTTAAGGATGTAGAAGCTTTCAAAATGCAACTTCTATCGACTCAATAAGAATCATTACGATCTGACAACATTTTTACAGAACATAACATTTTTATCATGAAGTAGCTAACCCACAAAACACCAAGAGTATAACAAACTAACAAGATTCATGGCCCATGGTAATCCAAAAACCTAAAAGGTTTACTTGAATATATAGGACAAAATGTAATATACACTATTCAACTTTTTTTCCAAAATATAGTAATTTTTTTGTTTGCAAAATTTTAATAAAACTGGTTTTTTCTCAAAACTGTCAATATGTGGGATGGTTCTATTTTGCATAAGTAGGTCCTTATAATATCCGCTACGCTTGTCTAACGATGTTTTGACATTTTTGTTCACTGTCTTCTTAATTTTTTAATCGCGCGTACCGGATTAGTTTATAAATAAAATAAAGATATTAATTTTATACAAAACTAGCTTTGACCGCGACCTCATCCGCGTGGATTTTTTCCAAGGAATCCTGAACAAAGTAGCGTAAGTTGCTCCTGAATAATAATAACACCAACTACCTGCCAGTAAAAGTCTCGTCAAAATCGGTCCAGCCGTTTCAGAGATTAGCCAGAACATCCAGACTAAGAAATATACTAAAAATAGTTATTTTGATATGTGCCATAGAAAATTTCATTGTTGACAAACACATTGATTGTGGTTGACATTTTTTTATTGACATTATGACACTTAATTTTATTTAAGTGTAAATATGTAGTATAGATTTATGTATGGACACGGAAATTCTACATGTATGCCCATATGCTTTATAGTGTATGTAGTCTTTAATGGGAAGGTGCTATGGTCGAAGATACTTAAATATTATTTTTTTATTAATTTTGGTTTTAATTAATACCCAAAATAACTGTGATGTCATCGGACTGTTTTTATTGGAAAATAACTGACCAGGCAAACTTCGTACCGCCTCAGGATCAATAAATAAAAACCTGAATGATAATTGCAGAATCTTTCAACTTTGGTTAAAAAGTGGTCAAAACTTAACCGGAACGAATATCAAATGTTTGACATTCAAAACCAAAAAAATGAAAAAAAACTTCACTTTTACATTTAATTTGATTTCTGAACAACTGGACGAACATCAAATGTTTGATAGGTAGGAATAGTATCTAAGGGAATGCGAAATTGTTGTTTTTACTATATTCCAAGCATTTTTTTCATATTTACTCCCCTTTTAAACCTTCCCTGGACTTCCACAAATAATTCAAAATCAAAATTAGCTAAATCAGTCCAACCGTTCTCGAGTTTTAGCAAGACTAACGAACAGCAATTATTTTTTAAATATATAGATAAATAATGTTTGACCCTATGAATATAATATTCCTATGTAACAAAAAAAGACATAAAGAACATCCAAAATGCAATTTAAAAAAAACTATTATTATATATATGTGATATCTCTAATCTTAGTCGTTCTTAATTATAATCAGCTGTTGAACTCAACATAATTAAATTTGAGTGATACTATACGGATTTTCTATGTTTAAGTATAGAAACTAAAAAAAATACGTCCACAATTATCTTCTATTAAATTCCGGTAAAGAAAAATCTGTGCTGTTGTAAAATTTACGCTCCCTCTTTAGACCCCTTGGGAGTCCCTGGGGCCCGCTGTATTATTAAACAGGGGTCCGTAGTTATTAAACGCGAAAGTGCAGCGAGGCGGAGGGGACGACCAAACACCTTAAGGCTTGTTGTCCCTTCAGCCTTTTATTGGGGAAAGCAGTGATTTAAACGTATTGTGTATAAAATTGTATAGGAATTCAGCGGAATTAAAGATTATTGCTCACTGGGGCTTTTCTGCCTTCGTTCGTGTTAAAATTTTCTCCCTAAGCGAACATTTACATTTTCTCTTCATTAATATATAAGTATATAAAAATCAATAGTTGTTCGTTAGTCTCGCTAAAACTCGCAAACGGCTGGACTGATTTGGCTAATTTTGGTTTTTAATTATTTGTGGAGTTTAAAAGGTGATTAAATATGAAGAAAATGCTTGGAATATAGTAGAAACAATAATATCGCTTTCCCTTAGAAACTATCCCTACCTGTCAAACATTTGATGTTCGTCCCGTCGTTTAGAAATCAATTAAATTTAAGAGTCGTTCAGAAATCAAATTAAATTTAAAAGTGGTTTTCTTTTTTTCTTTTTTTTGGTTTTCAATGTCAAACGTTTGATGTTCCGGTTAAATTTTGACCAATTTTTTTTACTAAAGTTGAAATATTCTGCATTTATCATTCAGCTTTTTCCTTTATTGATTCTGAGGCGGTACTAAGTTTGCCGGGTCAGCTAGTATAATAAAACAATCAATTTTAATTTCTAAAACTTTTATTCGAATTCTTTGAACCGTTTTGAAGTATATAAGACACAAATTTTTACAAAAAAATATTCTTTATTCATAATTATACGAGATTTATAGGCTAGTGTAAAAAGACTTCAGAAAGCGGTTCTTAACGCCTTTTTTGATGAGTATTTTAGCTAATCAAGTGATTTTAGGTAATTTTAACTATTTTATTTAGTAAATAAATTGTATTAGATTCTAACTCATGCACCGCTAGCTGCTACTTGCGACTTTGTCCGCGTGGAATTTTAATTAATTTGCTTTACGGTGCGTAGACGGTGGCGGCAACCCACAGCTGGGCAGCAGGGTACTTGCCCGTCTGAATGGCTACCACCCCTGGTCTAGAGTATACCGCCATACCAACTTTGACTTGTTTCCCGGCATCAGTGGCCAGGTTCCAGGTTCTCCTTCGAGGCCGCTAGCACATTGTCAGCACCTCTGGTGTTGTTAATGTCCATAAACGACGGTAACTAATTTCCATTACAGTTGGGCCATCAGTCTGTGTGCTGTGCTTCGGAAACAAAAAAGTACAAATAGATATTCGTTCAGTCTTCTACTCGTCACTTCTTATCAGACAAATGCTCTAAACACATTGTTATTATGATTTAGATTCTTATTTAAATTTTGTCGCCACGACCGTACCTTCCAATTGCCAATATTTATAGCCTGATGCTGTCAAGCGCAGCGCCGAGTTCATATTTTGTGTCATTTTAATAAAATTGACGCCCCTTTGCAAAGGGCCTTTGGCTAAACTGACAGGATGCCTGCAGTTTATTGTCCACCTTCGTACTGCTTCCGAAAATATATCTACGTATTAAAAGATTATTTTATTTATTTTTTATGTATTGTTACGACCCGAACGCCGACAAAAGACTAATTCACACCTGCATACCTGTAGACGTTTTGTTACCTTTGCGGCATTTGGACTTCTTTTGTTTACTGTGTGATTAAAATTTGTCATTAGAAAAACAGCCCATTGTGTATTTATTTCCTTTCCACCAAACATAACAATAAAGCGGAAAAAACAAAAAATATCTTAACTATGGGTGGAAAAGCCGGGAACCCCAACTAGGAAAAAATCCTGTGCGTTTTTTTGTATTGATTATTGTATACGTTTAGTGACTTTAGTGACGGACTTTGCGGGTGTGATTAAATTGTGCATTACGTTTGGACTGGTTGTGTACAGTTATATTTGTACCTGTATTATACGTGTTTGTATAGTTGTAATAAATTATATAATAATTCCAACGGCATTTTAGTTCGAGTCTTACAACTCGTAACAGTATTTTTAAATTATACAATTCATTTATTTCAATCAAAATATCCTATTATCCTCATCCAATTTTTATACAAACATTCTAATCTAATATTATAAATTTGAGTGTCTATTTGTTTGTTACGCTTTCACGCTTCAACTATTCAACCGATCGTCATCAAAGTGTATGTACATATACACCGATATATTGCCAGGGAAACAGAAAAGGAATATAATAGGGTACTTTTCATTTACATAAACTACCTACCACTTGTTGCGTACTATATAACTACTTCTATTATATATTTCTGTCTTAGTAGACAAGACGGTGAAGATCGACCTTCACTTATCTGATAACTAGATAAAAGACATTTTCTATGCTACGCTCCTCCTTACCTTCAGGAACGTTTTGAATTCCTTCGCCTTTCTACTTCCCACTATTTGCGCACTCATACATATCGTAAACTCACTACACCTGCACACACTTCATCCTTTTATAATAAGTCTTTAACAGTGCAGACTGTCAAACTTTGGAATGCGCTAACTCTTACTGTCAGAGAGGCCAGAACATCGCCTACATTTACGCACTCAGAGAACACTACTTTTTCCTCTTTCTTATGCTGTAGAGTATATAATATATATATATATATACATTTGTCCACTGTCCACATATATTTGTTCCACTTACATCGCCAGGTTAGGTTAAACTATTCCTTAAGTTAGGTTGCCTGGAAGAGATTGGTTTAAGCGATAAAGCCGCCTATTGTTTCTACCATGACAATATTGTAATTGTGTATTTTTTAAATTGTACATTTGGTGAGCACTAAAGTGTTATCTATCTTTTATTTTTCTCACTCGTGCATTGTTTGTATTATATTAAAACAAACAAAAGAAAGTAAACATCTAAAGTATCACATAAATTAATCTTCTCACGCTTACGATTCAACTCCGGACCCTATTAACTCAGTTTATAACGCATAAAATAATTAATGTCCAATATACATCAAGGTGGAAACTATAAAAACAAATTCAGAAAGATATGGGCTAACATTAATATCACTCATCTTTATGGGCGGTCATATAATTTTTACGTATTTTTTACGACGTGTCCGTCTCTTGATGTCGACACGCCTTTAGCTATAATTTATTAAACCAACACTGCGGAAATGAAATATCGAGAAAATTCAATAGTGTTAAAATATGCAATAAAATAACATTATATTGAAATACTATTATATGCCCGCAACTTTGTCTACGCTTGACTTGAAATTCCCGCGAGATTTCCGGGACACAAGGTACCGCAGCCTTTAAAGAAAGAATGTAATCTATCGTTTCAGTGAAAACTGTGTCGGAATAAGCAAATTTTTATGCATCCGAACGACTCCATCAACGAACAAGCCGCTCTTGAGAAAATTCTCGCGGGATTCCCCGGATAAAAATTATCATCATATAGTATACTCCAGTAGTTTTTTTTTTAAATAGCTCTAATGATAGACAGACACGGCTCTATTAGAATTTTATAAAATTATAAATTAAATAATGCGCCAAAATTATCATTTCCAATTATAATTATACTAAAACACTGTAAACATGCTACTAAAAACATTCTCCTTGAATTATTGTTTCTTTAACCATTACATTATATTTAAATAACAACCGCATTTATTTTAACGCATTTATATTAACACCTCGCTCACCGCTGGCCGAGGTAAATGACACCGGTTCAAACTCATCTCAATTAAATAATAAACAACAAAGTCCAACCCTTAATGGAACGTGAAAACCGATTTTGCGTCAACTGGCTGCATTACGCAAATGGAGCGTTTTATAAAAATTTAAACGCAACTCAAATAGGGCAGCCAGTTACAGATTGTTCGGGTCTCGTGTTTGAAACGATACAATTTATTTAATTCAAATAACATAGATGAATGAATGAATGAAAACCCTTTATTGTTCATCAAAATTAAAACAACGTTCTTAAAAACTAGATACAATAAATTATGGGCGGCCTTATTGCTTAAAGCAATCTCTTCCAGGCAACCCCTTAAATTAAGGAAAATATTAAAACATGACAGTGGCTACACCGCCGCGACAATAAAAATATACAATATTCAAAATATATATAAAAAATCTTTATGATATATACTATATAAACACAGTACATATCAAAACACATACAGCACTATTACCTATATATATATATATATATATATATATATATATATATATATATATATATGTCGGAGGGAAGCTATGACTATGACGACATGACGATGTATTGTTGACTGGATGTATAACGCACAATATCATTTGTTTACACTATAATCACTTCTAAAATTCTTAATGTAATTTAATTAGATTTGTTAATGTTTCTATAACTTAAAGATCGTTCTAACCTAATAAAAGTTATGAATATTGTAATTTAATAAACGACCAATCAGAGCAGAGCATATGGCGGAGCGGGGTCAGACGCCCTCTATACTTTGAGTAGTATCTACTTGGGTAGACTGAGGAGTTTTTGTGGCACATTGAGTTGATGGCAGCAGGTCGAGTTGGACCTTAGAGTATTTTAAAGAAAGTATTGAAGCTGGAAGTATGAGCGGGTGCCCTGAACCCGCTGCTCGGTCTAAACTATGTCATAATGTTGATCAAATCTAAATTAAAAGTGTATAAACCGTGGCTATTGTGTTTTATGCTCGCATTTCATCCTGATGACGCCCACTAAACCTGAAATAACTAAAGATGTCGTGAGAACGAGGCCGTTCTGCGATATATATATATATATATATATATATATATATATATATATATATATATATATATATACCTGAGAGGACCAAAAACACCCCACGCTTTTTTTACAATAAAATCAATTTTTCTTACACTATTATTAATTCAAATTTATTAAAATTTATTTTCTTTTTTTTAGTTGGATTTTCTATAAAAGTGTATTTTTTTTAAACTATTATTTTATATTCATCATCATATTACTATAGGCCTCAACATTTTGCAATATGTTTACTTTCTAAGCTTCATGAGAATTTCGAGACCAGTTAAAAATTGAAGTCTCAAAACTGTCATGCTATTACAGCCCTATACGGAACCGTCAGCCGCCGCGCTCGGAGATGATTGTTTGATCACCATTAAAAGTTTTTCGAAACATTTCATTGTTTGTTTGATGACTGAAAACGTAAACAGACATTGTGGATTGTTCAGAGTGCTACAGAATAATATTAAAACCGTTCAACCGATAAGAAACTGTTGAAAAGGCGAATAAAAATTTTCTGACTTGATTTAGGTGAACATAAATACAAAGACAGACAGACAGATAAGGTTCTATTATTGTGGCTAAAAGATTAAATTTAAACGTTTCTTTGTATATTGTGCATATGTATAAACTTTATGATTATATAAAACTTGAGGTCTTGGCAGATATTGTTCTGCCCTGAAAAAATAAAAATCTACGACCCGATCCCAGCGCTGCCTACCGGTTCGAATGGTGAATCCAACTCAAACCCACACAAAATATTTCATCAAAATCGGTTAAATCGTCCTCAAGTTATGCGTGTAAATACATTTCTGCGATTCATTTTTATTTATATATATATATAGATTCCTCTGTGAGTGTGTATGTTACTGATGTTAAGGCCAAAGCCAACAGCGTACTAAAAAACTTAGGCTGGCGTGCACCGACTTTTAACCGATGGTTAAAATTAAATAATCGCCAAAAATGTAAGGAAAAACAGTGATTATTTTTGGTTAACCGTCGGTTAAATTTCGGTGCACACCAGGCTTAGTTGTCATTGACAGTGACATTTTGTGAATTCTTTCGTTTCGCATCCGCTCCCGCAACTTTAATATAATGTGATAATAATAAAGTGCCTTGTCCTTGGTCTTCACCATCAATATCCCAAATCCAGAGTGTTTCGTTCAATTGTTCATTAAAAAAGAAGCAAGATCATAGGCTCGCCGAAAACAATCAAGTAAGTGATAGACAAAGCTCTTATAAAGACCTATACAGTCCACCCCGTTTTTAAACCAACGCAATTCTTCTAAACTATTGGTCCGATTGTGATGAAATTTTTTGTGTGAGTCCCGGTTTGCTTTAAAATCACAATTGGACCGGTAGGTGGTTCTGCAACTGGGTTCTAAATTTTATTTTTTAGGGCAGCACGTCTGCTGGACTCGCGAATATTAATATATATATTAGTAGGGAGATTATGTGTTATATGTATTATGAAATTATTCCGTAAACCTTTATGCATTCTATGTGTTATTAAAATGTTGATTTCCGTCTCTTTGAGATAACTCCTTTAATAGATAGATAAACACACATATAAATCGCGCGCAGAAGGTTTGCCGATGACTATTAACAAGGTGATAACTGACAGAATGCGTTTTTAGATCATTTTCTCAACCATTTTTACAGTAGTTATACACACTTTATTGCGGTGAAAAAAATATATGTCAATCTTGATCATATTTCTGACGTAAACTTTGTACTCAGAACGCATTTACGATAAATTTTCTCGATAGAAAATAATTGCAAAGTAACCTCTAAACGAGTTATTCAATCTTGGTTATTGTTATTACTGTTAATCGTACATCGCTAAAATAAATAACAGTAACATATTATATTATAACAAATTCAATTATAGATCTTTTATTGGGTTACTTAACTTAATTTGGAAGTAATTAATTATTTTATTAAAAATGGCTGCAAAAATCCCGCCTGCCGGTCCCAATGTATGGAATTTATCATAACGCCCGAGGCTTTCGTCTAAACTGCACGCGCTGCTCTGCTCCGCGACCGCCATTAAAAAATAATTTTAAATAAACGAAGGAGCAATAATAACAAGAATTTTGAAGCGGTCGCTCTATACTTGTTTGGCGTATACGGTAGAGGTCTGGTCTAAATCACTAGCTGTGTGGGTTCGAACCCTACTAGTTTCACTTGATCTAGAAGATTTTTTTATTTTGATATGAAAGTTGATAAAATGCTCTTTTTCTCTTCCTAAATAATTTTATAAAATGCAATAAAAATACTTTTCTAAATTTTTATATTTCATTTCATCTGGACTTTTATACTATTGACAATAAAACGTATTTAAATCAATCTTACCGGTAACATTAAAATTCGAAAGCGCCATCTATGATTCTTCATAGAAAATTACGTTGACACGTGGATAAGTAGAGTTATAAATATTACAAAACTTTCAATACTTTCTCCAATGTTATTGTGGTAGAGTGAGTTGATACTAGTACACGTACGATTAGAGTTCATGGTTCGAGTGCTCATTTCATTTTTCTGTCTAATTTTTTTATGTTTTATCTTTTATCTATTATAATTTATTTTAAAGTTCTTATCTATACAGATAAACAAATGGTTTGTTTGTAATGTCAAAATAAAAACTAAAAAATTGGACCAGGAGATTCCAAAAACGCAAAGTGAAGTGCCTGTTTGAAATCTCAAAATAAATTAAAAAAAAATCGGACCAGGAGATTCCGAAAATGCTATTTATAGAATTTTTGTCAGTCTGTCTGTGTGTCTGGATGTTCCGGATAATCTCGGACACAGCTGGATCGATTTTGACGTAATTTTAAATGGCAGATAGCTGATGTTATAAGAAGTACCTTAGGCTACGTTTTTAGGGTTCCGCGAAAAAAAATCCAAAAGCATATTTGTCTTTCTGTTTGTTATCCTTTTATGGACAGACTATTGAACCGATTTGGATGAAACTGGGTACATAATTATGTTATTTTAATATCGAGGGTGGCCAAGAACTACTTTTCATCCCGAAAAATGAGATAGTTTCCAATATGAAAATATATTTGGCCGAACGGGGGCCTAAATGATCAAACGGCTGAATGACACAAATGGTCGAATTGACCGAAACGACTGAAATGGCTGAAATGGCCGAAATGGCTGAAATGACTGAAATGGCTGAAATGGCCCTAATGACCGAAATGGCTGAAATGAATGAAATGGCTGAAATTGCCCAAATGGCCGAAATAGCTGAATCGACTGAAATGGCTGAAATGGCCGAAATGGTTTAAATGGCCCAAATGACCGAAATGGCCGAAATGACTAAAATGGCCGAAATGGCCGAAATGGCCTAAATGGCTGAAATGACTGAAATGGCCCAAATGGGTGAAATTACTGAAATGGCCCAAATGGGCGAAATGACTGAAATAGCTGAAATGGCTGAAATGGCCGAAATGACCAAAATGGCCGAAATGACCAAAATGGCCGAAAAGGCCTAAATGGCTGAAATGGCCCAAATGGTTGAAATGACTGAAATGGCTGAAATGGCCGAAATTAACGAAATGGCCTAAATGGCCAAAATGACTGAAATGGCTGAAATGACCGAAATGACTGAAATGGCCCAAATGGCCGAAATGACTAAAATGGCCTAAATGGCCTAAAAGGCCCAAATGGCCGAAATGACCGAAATGGCCTAAATGGCCCAAATGGCTGAACTGACCGAAATGGCCCAAATGGCCGAAATGGCCTAAATGGCCAAAATGACTGAAATGGCCCAAATGGCTGAAATGACCGAAATGGCTGAAATGGCCCAAATGGCCCAAATGACCAAAATGGCCCAAATGACCGAAATGGACGAAATGACTGAAATGGCCCTAATGACCGAAATGGCTGAAATGAATGAAATGGTTGAAACTGCCCAAATGGCCGATATAGCTGAATTGACTGAAATGGCTAAAATGGCCGAAATGGTTCAAATGGCCCAAATGACCGAAATGGCCCAAATGGGTGAAATTACTGAAATGGCCCAAATGGCCAAAATGACTGAAATGCCCCAAATGGCCGAAATGGCTGAAATGACCAAAATGGCCGAAATGGCTGAAATGGCCGAAATGACCAAAATGGCCGAAATGGCCAAAATGACTGAAATGGCTGAAATGGCCCAAATGGCCGAAATGACCAAAATGGCCGAAATGGCCCAAATGGCCAAAATGACTGAAATGGCCCAAATGGCCAAAATGACTGAAATGGCCCAAATGGCTGAAATGGCCGAAATGGCTGAAATGGCCCTAATGGCCGAAATGACCAAAATGGCCCAAATGGCTGAAATGGCCCAAATGGTTGAAATGACTGAAATGGCTGAAATGGCCGAAATTACCGAAATGGCCTAAATGGCCAAAATGACTGAAATGGCCTAAATGGCTGAAATGACCGAAATGGCTGAAATGGCCGAAATGACCAAAATGGCCCAAATGACCGAAATGACTGAAATGGCCCAAGTCGCTCAAATGACCGAAATGGCTAAATGACTGAAATGGCCCAAATGGTTGAAATGACTGAAATGGCTGCAATGACCAAAATGGAAAATCACAAAAAACCTACCCCATTTTTTGGGATAACCCATAATATTGATTACATAAATCCATTATACCGAATTTTAACTAAATCGGTTCGGTAGTTTTTCCGTAAAAGGATAACAAACAAAAAAAGACAAATATATTTTTATCCCGGAAACTATTCCATATTTCGGGATAAAAGCATCCTATATTCATTCTCAGCATCGAAAATATATATCAAATGAATTTCAGCCAAATCGGTCCAGTAGTTTTTCCGTGAAAACGGAACAAACAGACAGACAGTTACTTTCGCATTTATAATATCAATAGGGATAATATGAATTCATTGTTGTTCCATAATACAATGAAATGATTTTTATAACATTTACATCTAAAAACTAATATCATTAGATATAAAGTTTAACGTATCAAAATTAGTTACAAAAAGAGAAAAAAAAACCACCTGTGTGCGGGATCGAGTCTTCAACCTCCTCACTACCTTAGTATTAGAAAACCACTAGGCCAAACATGTTTAGTACCTCGTGTCGAATTTTCAATACCTATTATCCACGTGAACTTCTCTCACTTTATCATGTTTTGTCTCGCTTCCTCTTGTTCTCAGCCGCATGAATAGTGTGATATCGGTGCCGTGCAATGTTCGTTAGCTACGTATACACCTATTTATGTTATGTAGCGTATGTTCGGTGATATACAATATTTTACCACACGCACGCACGCCTTAAATTGGCGCTGTCCCATCGAAGTAAACATTGGTTGCGCGGGGGTAAACTATGTGAAACACCGATTTGAATTAGTAGTATACAGGCTCTTAATGTATTGTATTACTTATGTAAAGTATATACAATAAAAAAAAAACAGTAAATTTATCAACTATAGTTATTTATGTAACCTTTTTTGTCAACCCTACTGACCATCGATGCGTGACATCAAGAAGCTATCGGGAAACCTTCTGTCCAAGGGTAAGTAAATAAGGAATCTTCTTATTAACACATTAAACATCATTCAGTATCAAAGACCCAATGTAGGAAAATAATTTCAGCTCAGAAAATATATAGCTTTCTATTGGTTTTCAATATAAATTCCTAAGTTTTAGCAAATACGTTGCCAAAGGAAAATTTAATACGGCACTTGCCTTTGTATTTTAAAATGCCATAAACCTTGGGAAATACTGGACACGACCTTTGAACGCCAAAGGAGACCTTCGCAGCCTGAATGACACGCATTGATGACACATCACAAAGATTTTTAGGGTCGGTGTAAATATGTGACAAAGAAACCACCGTACGCAGTGTTGCCAAGTGTAGCGTTTAAATAATTGGCACAGTATTATCAAAATTAGTATAAATTCATATTTTATTCGTTTATTTTTTGTAAAGTAGCATGTGCCAGCAACTTTATTCGCATTGCTATGACAACGGCAATTATTATTGGAATGCAAGGGTGCATCAAAAACACGCGAACACAGCGCCATCTTGTTTGCTAATTCATCTATCATAAGGAAACGTTGTCATTTATCGGGGCATAAAGTATTCTACGTATTAAGCCGAGATATAAGCTAGCTCTGTGTTGTTTCGTTTAAGTCGGTTCAATAGATTTCACGTAGTCCTCTAACAGACAGATAGAGAACAAATCTAAAAGTTTTATTTTTAGAAATTGCTAGTCTAAATTAGCCTTCCTTTTTTTTCTTTTTTTTTCATTGTACAAACTCACCTCTACAGATTTAAATAGACTTAGGTGTATATTATCAGACGTTAAAAGTTTCACCAGTAGTGGGTTTAAATTTTTCCATTTCGTTTTTCATTTTCAGGGAAATAGACATTACTTCACCGTAAGATCTTGGCAGATATTGTAACAATATGCAGATATACTTGATCCACAATGTTCGCTACAAATATCTTTGTTAATCTCTTTTACATGTACGATTACTTAATTTGATTTTTACCTCAGCTTTGTGCAAAATATCTGTAATTTGGTCGTAGCAAGTATGCAGATTAGGTCAGAAAAAGCGTAAGTGGTACAACCACCTCAGTCAGGACTCAAAACTTGATTTAAACCACCGATGCTTTAACTACTAAACTATAACTACTTAATATTATGTCCTAGTATAACTTAATATATCATTGAAATTGGAAAAAACATCCGGTGATGGTAACACTGGCCATACTGGAATGGAGCCACGAATCACGATAAACTGAAATCTTTTCGAGCCACTGGTTTGGAATGGCTGATAATGTATTGAAAACGGTTAATAAAAGTATATTGTGTAGTTTCATTAAATGCTTTTTAAATGAACCCAATGACCAAGCATGAAATAATCTGATCATTGAAAAAGAAAATTGATATATTTTTATTGCTATGAAATCACATGATTATTCTTTTTATTGTATCACTACAACAGACTGGCTAATAGATCATCTGATGAAAAGTGAATACCATTGCCTTGAACATTTGCAACACGAATGATGTTAGAAATGCGCCTCTAAGAAATTTTATGACACCTGTTTGATAATGAATGACCAGTCGATGGAAAGCAGTGCGGTGGTACAGAAATGACAAAGGCACCTATTCCATTCATTTTAGTTTTTAACATCTCTCGCTCTCGTCCTCTCTCTCTCTTTCTATTTCATATATTTAGCCTTTGTCGTTCTTAGATAAACAACATTATCTTGCTTAATTTCTTAAAAGAATCTTAGTTGTTCAGGATAAAAAGAGAATTCGATATCAAATTTCAGAACAGGAATATTAGTCACTATTAAATATACTGACTAATTAGTTATTTACATAAGAGAAATAATACTTCCTTTTGAGAAAATTGGGATACACGTAAAAAGTCTTGTGCTTGTATACCTTTGTTTGTATCGATTGGTGGCTTTTAATATATTTCCTACCACCTAGTCCAATGTACTCTTTGGACTAGTCTTATGTCAATGACATATTATAATTTATTCTGTTGATTTGAATTCCCATAGACAACAAGAATCGTTTTAGAAGTTTTTCTGGTCTAACGTGATACATTGTTTCACTTCTGTAGGCTGACAGAGATAGTTACCGATCTGTGGAACCAAATAATTCATTTGGCATTAACCTGAGGTATACAGTATCTTTGAAACTAAATAACCGGCTATGCGTGTTGCCTTTATTAAAAGGAACAGAATATATTATTAACTTGAGTAAACAAATATGGTAAACAAAGATACAGTCCATAATTGCAAGTCCATTACATATCCTAAGGGTACTTAAGTAGGGGGCGTGTAGTTTCACCAGTAGCAGTTCATTAGTTTGAATGGTCAGCCAGATTTGCCAAGTCCCAGTGTATCCGTTGCCAACAGTACGCAGTGGTAAATTACAAATGAAACAAAGAGGGTAGTAGTATATTACCTACTTCTAGTTAAGTGTGTGTTGAGATAAGGAAGTGTTGTTTTGTTATATAAAATAATAGTAGCTGTACCCGCAACTTAATTCGCTCTCTATTATAATATGTATTTGTCGGAATCGTATTTGTTATTATAAAGTAAGTATAGTAAGTAATATGACGGAAGTAGTTATTAACCGTATAGAGTATTCTTTCCCGTAGTAATCCGAAGTTGTATAACCGGATGTCAACTTAGAAGCATTTATTATCAAGCTAATAGATATCGGAAATGGAGTAACTGGAAGTTGGAAATTATACGGATGGCGGAAGTTGGTGTTATGGAGGAAGTGAAACTGAAGTGGCGCCAAAGGATTACCGGATGGAGTCACTGCAGCGCGCTACGAGGACCTTTTAAATACGCTGTGTTCGGGCACAGGAGGGGCAGTCTTAAACCGACGGTTCCACGAGTCTAGAACTGTCGATCTACAACCGTCATTCTACGTTCATCGGTTTAACAGAGTGGAAGCTCTGTTGGACAAAAGGCGCATAGTATATTGTGGTCGATAATTACTGTTCGATAATCGCAGTATTCTTTGAGGGCAGATTGCTGCTCGACACCTGATAAGCGTGGAGACAACCCTTGGAGTTGTCCTATATAATATTGTAATTGTAATAATTCTAGTGTACTAAACTTTGATTATAACATTTCAGATTATTATTGTATTATACTCTGAGTGTCATCTGCTCCCGGCGGGAGTAAAACCGACATATTCGTATTTTTATTTTCTTAATACTGAAGCTGACAAAGTCCTCCTGTGCTCCGGAGTGTCGGAGGTCTTCGATATTGTTCCGGGCTCGTCACGCTCATGAGCGAAGAGGAGGCATTCGAAGAGGCAGTGTATCGCTGTTTCAGGATTTTCCCGCTCACAGGGACACGAGGGGACCTCCTTTAATTTAAAAAGATTCAAATATTCGAGGAACCCTCCGTGGCTTGTGAACAGCTGGGTTATATATGTAGTACATGAATTCCAGGTTTGTATATCTTTAACTACTTTCTGATTTGTCAGTGCAACAGCGGTGCGTCAAGTATGCTCAGTACATGCAGTACTAAAAGCATAACGAGCGCCGATTCGTCTATGGGCGTTTTATGCACTGACTTCGTGGTTTCATGATTCGCCAGGTATCGATGCAAGAATGGCACATAGAACTATAGGCGCTAGGTAAGCTTTCGGAGTATACTTAGTATACCGATTCCACATCGCTGCAGCACTAACAAATCAGCCTGTGGCCCTAGGAGAGATACTCGGTAAGTAAATTGTTGATGCCATTGATTTTCCAATTACCAATTGTGTCTTGGGTTTTAGTGTCTTGCAACCCCCGTATGTTGCCGCCGCTCGCTCGGCGCGTGAGTTCAGTACGTTGCCAAACGCCAAATATTAGGACAATCGCCTGAACCATTTAAAACTTTAGTGTCAGTCAGTGTATCTGCGTCCCTTGCGCCCCAGGGCTCGTGTAGTAGGACTTTGCCACCTTTATCGCCACGTGACAAGCAGCGGCAGATCTCCTGAATTAGCGCTGTCGTAGGCTGGTGGCTGACTACGAGGTAAGTGCAAAGTTCTGTGTTCTCCGGGCAACAGTTCTTATTTTTTTATTGCAGGAGTTCAGCAGACAGGCAGACGGCCCACTCGATGGAAAGCGATTACCAGCGCCTATGGACATTTGCAACACCAGAGGGGGAGAAGCCGGGGCAAAGAGGTTTTCCTCGAGGCGCCAACCTCGTCGCCGCCTCAAAAGGCTAAGAGGACGAAGATCACCACGACACCAAAGGTACTACAAATGCGCGGCTGCTCTCTTAAGGGAGACTGGAACTGGTCACTAATGCCGGAACACAAGGTTGTTATGGCGACATACTTTAGACCAAGGGTGGTAGTCATCCAGTCGGGCAAATGCCCTACCACCTGGCTGTGGGTTGTTTTGTCGCCTCTTACTTACGACTTACGACAGGCCACCCGGCCGCAGGAAAGTGTATTCTTTCTCCGTTCCTGCACGGATAAAATTAAAAATTAATTGGGGAATAAGGGATGGCCATACATTGAGCACATAATCGGCCCGCGGAGATTGCCTGATTGTGTCTCCATAAATAAATGAGATTGTTTAAGAAGAGTGAATAAAATCACAAAACATAATAAAAATGTTAGTTTCATTACATCATTTTATTCGACCTTTTAGGTCACTGGTTCATTTGAATAAACTCAGTGCGTATTTCTTTCACAGGTTTTTCCTTTCAAATCCATTCATGCGTCAACGCCGAGGGGAAATATTAAAATGGAATTATGTTTATATTTATATGTATTTGTGTCTACGTATATTCAAGCTCATATAAACACGTAAATAATATTGTGAAACAATTATTTAATGTTGACATACTTTACTACCAAATGAGCAAATCCTAGTTTTATCTGAAAAATAGTTTAAAAAAACTAAAAAAAACACGCTTTTATAAAAAATCCAACTAAAAAAACAAAAAATAAAATTTAATATAATATAAAAAAGCGTGGGGTGTATTCAATTAATAATATAATATCTTAAAAAGCGCTTTGAATACACCCCACGCTTTTTTATATTATATTAAATTTTATTTTTTGTTTTTTTAGTTGGATTTTTTATAAAAGCGTGTTTTTTTAGTTTTTTTAAACTATTATTTATTTTTCATTTTTTAGTTGATTTTTGTTTAAATGTTTTTAAATACAAGCTTTTGAGATCCTGCATATCATGTAGCAGCAGAGTGCTAGCCAAGACAAGTAAAACGAGCCCAAACACGACGGGTCTATCTTGTTTAGTACAGGAGTTCCTATGGCCACCTTCCGACTCCATCATCAGATCAGCTCCATGGTACCATATTATTGCATTGTCACGCGATATAAACATACGAGCCCAAACACGAAGGGTCTATCTTGTTTAGTACAGGAGTTCCTATGGCCACCTTCCGACTCCATCATCAGATCAGCTCCATGGTACCATATTATTGCATTGTCACGCGATATAAACATACGGGCCCAAACACGAAGGGTCTATCTTGTTTAGTACAGGAGTTCCTATGGCCACCTTCCGACTCCATCATCAGATCAGCTCCATGGTACCATATTATTGCATTGTCACGCGATATAAACATACGGGCCCAAACACGAAGGGTCTATCTTGTTTAGTACAGGAGTTCATATGGCCACCTTCCGTCTCCATCATCAGATCAGCTCCATGGTACCATATTATTGCATTGTCACGCGATATAAACATACGGGCCCAAACACGAAGGGTCTATCTTGTTTAGTACAGGAGTTCCTATGGCCACCTTCCCACTCCATCATCAGATCAGCTCCATGATACTATATTATTGCATTGTCATCGACCTTTGACAGGTGTGCAAAGTATGAATTAAATCTGATCGTTCAAAGTAGGACAAAATCGAGCTCAAAGGGGTCGGTTACTGACATACTGACATACTGACTGACATACAAGTGAAGCTAATAAAAAGCGTGTAAAATAGAGGACTATGCACACTTCATCGATTTGTTTGAATCGATAATCTGGAACCATAAAACTTTATCCGATACTCAAAATAAATATTGTTTATTCGGTGCTTTAGCTGTTGAGGCAAAGTCTTTGGTACAACATTTATCAATTACTGGGGATAATTATTCAGTTCTTTTGGAAATTCTTAAGTCCAGATATGGGAACAAAAGATTACAGGCAGATCGATTATTAAATACTCTGTTAGCCGTTTCTAGTGTAAACAGATCTTTGTCTTCTTTAAAAAAACTTTTTAAATGTTTAGATAGAAACGACTAAAGAGTTAGAAAAACTACAGTTTCCAGTAAACCTTTGATTGGTCTTACTTATCGTTACACATTAATTTAAATTAATTATATCTATTATATTGAATCTCTTTAAAATTAAGTTATTTCATAATAACATTGATTACCTTAATTGTTAAGACAATTCCGCTTAAGAGTCCCTTCGAAACCCCCGCGACAACCTATAACCCCCCTCTTTCTCCCATTAAGAACAACAGTACTAGGTGCTAATTCCCCTATCTCTAGAATGTGTAGAATTCTCAATCAGTGATGTTACTGACATTCACTTTGACTCTAAAATTCATTTTATAAAAAGAATCGTTTAGCCCAACAGGACTCTTATTAGACACACTGACGGACAGACTAATTTCATTACCTTACACATTTTTGTTATATTTATTATTAAAATCTAAGTAAATAACAGTTAAGTATTTTCCTTAATCGGCATTCTCTCCTTAATCCCTATCAATCTGGTTTCCGTCCTGGCCACAGCACAACCCCTGCCCTCGTGAAAATCACCGATGACATTCGTTATGGTATGGATAATGGTTTATTGACTGTGCTATCGCTACTGGACTTCAGCAGTGCCTTCAACAATGTTAACTTTGATGTATTACTTGGTATTCTAAGCTCTCTTAACATATCTCCTACAGTAATCGACTGGTTTCACAGTTACCTGTATGGCCGCCGGCAGCGGGTTCGCGTTGAGGATGATTATTCGTTATGGTGTGAACTCACTGCTGGTGTTCCTCAGGGCGGCGTGCTTTCTCCCTTATTGTTCGCTGTTTTTATTAACTCCATCTCTAATGAACTCACTTCAACCTATCACCTCTATGCAGACGATTTACAAATTTATACGCAATCACCTGTTGCCACCTTAGACAAAGCAGTTTCAAACATAAACCTAGATTTTGAACGCATTCTGCAGTGGGGCAAGTCATTTGGGCTTCATGTCAACCCTGAAAAAACGCAAGTCATCATCATCGGTAGCTCACGGATGCTTAACAAGGTCGACTGGAGTACCATACCTAGTGTGATGTTTGATGGGACAATCATTCCTTTTAGTGATAAGGTAAAAAACCTTGGCATTATATTTGACAGTGAGCTGTCTTGGCGACCTCATATCACCGAACTAAGCCGACGGCTTTACCTCTCATCCAAATCCCTTAGAAGGTTGAGCAATTTCTTATCCACTACCACCAAAATTAAGCTAGCAGAATCCTTATTACTTCCTATTCTTGATTATGCTGACGCCAGCTATCTAAATTTAACCCAAGAACAACTTAATAAACTTGAGCGCCTCCAAAATTTTTGCATAAGGTTCATATTTGGACTACGCAAATATGACCATGTCTCTGAATTCCGAAAAAAACTCAAGTGGTTGCCAATTCGATTTCGCCGGAATACTCACATCCTTGCTTTTCTCTATAGTATTTTATTTGTCCCTAGTACTCCTGGTTACCTTAAACAAAATTTTGAATTTCTTTCATGCTCTCATAATTTACGCCCTTCTACTAAACTTAAATTGAACACTCCTGCGCATAACTCAACTTTATATAACAATTCTTTTACTGTTAAGGCTATACAGCTCTGGAACGCGCTTCCTGTTACAATCAGACAAGCAAAATCGCTAGCGATATTTAAAACTATGATCAAAAAATACTACCTGTCGTTGGAATATGATATTTAAATTCATTTATATATTTTGTAGATATGTATTTGTATGGTATGTATATTAAGTATATATCTATGTAATATATAAAATTTCTTTATATATGTATATATATCATTTATGTATTTATTATTAAAATGTAAGTAGTTCGTACTATATGTTACGTATACCACCATCGCCATTATCATCTCAATTCATTCCTGGGGTTGTCTGGAAGAGATCGCTTTTTAGCGATAAGACCGCCCTTTTTACATAAGTAGATATAATTTTAGTCTTTAAGTTCATGATTGTATTGTACAATAAAGTGTTATCTATCTATCTATCTATCTAACATTGAAGAAATTATACTCCAAGTTGTGTTCACTTATAATTAGTTTTTACATCGCATTGTAAACCTTAGTTATAAGTCTAGTAACTGATCAAATGTACAAAACTGGTGGTGATCCTTATTAAAATAAAATAAAACAAGACTGTAGATAAATATGCCAGAAAAGATCTTCCAACTTTTAATGATTTTCTAGTTTTTTATTACGCCATGTTCAAATTTAGGAGACTACAAATATCCATAATCCAACCGTCGCGTCTAAATTGCAGTCGCATGTAGCCGCCACGAACCAGGGTTACCATGCATTTCAGAGGAAATGTTTTTATTATAAAATCTCACAATATCATTTAAGTAAATATGATAAATTTATTAAATGAAAGCTTTTTTACCGGAAGCAATCAATAAGTAATAACAATTTATGTTTTCGGTGTCTTAATAAACACAATATTAATGAGTATCGAAGTATGTACTATAACTTGTAACAAATGTTAATCTGACAAACATCACTTTCTTGTACTCTTTGACTTTCATCGGTCCGACAATGAAGTTGGACCTCAGACAAGAGGCCACAAAGGTGATTCAGAAGCTTCGGCGCCAGCGGGACGGCGTTGCGGCCTGGATATCACTATGTGGGCGTAATGATCCCGCTAGCATCGCGTCAGCCCACCCGTGTCATCTAGTTTTTGAAGTGTTAGCTTCTTATGGGAAGGTACACCACTTCGTTACGTAACGCGTTACGGTGCCATTCTGGCTGGCTTAAAGTTATCACTTCTGTTGGGCGTTCCGAGACGCCCACTTTTTATTGTTGCAACTTTAAATTTGATTTTCTAAGAAATATTACTAGGTAATATGTAATTGCAAGTAAGGGTAAAATAATAAAAAAGAAAAAAGATGACATAATTTCTTAAATATTTTTTATTAAAAATATATACATCTTTAGATATCTCTGCTCTGACAGATCTGTCTGCTGGTTGATTAAATAAATGTGTTAGGTTGGTATTACCATATGGATAAAGTAAGCAACAAGTACATAACCAATTTTCAAAAATTATACCCCTGAGTAAAAAAATTAAATTTGGTCACTTGTACTTATGTGATGATAGGATAAATAAATTCTTTGAATAAAAAGAAGGTTAGACTCCAGTCTTATCTTCTAGTAGAAGATAAGGTACGATTGGATTGATGAATATAAGAAAGAAGATATTTATTCAGACCAACAATGAGATGGACGGATTGTCAGACGTATTACATAATGATTTAGTTATTACAGAGGACGTATGGAAGAAGATGATGCTGATCTCACATGATTTTGGGAACAGGGAAAACAAAACAAACATGCCTATGGGCAATTCTAAATACTTATAAATATAATATTCATCCTGATTTTGTTGGTCCTTTGGGCTTGTTAACAATATTGTAAAATTGTTTCCATACAAATACTCTCACGTCGGTGTGGTTTGTGAAGAATGAGGATATATCAACACGTATTTTGGCCATAAAAGAAGACCACGTGAATGGTATATCAAAGGGAAAATCATCCAAGTTTACGTTGATGTTTCTGAACTTATGTTCGCCCTGGAAATTGAAGAAAATATATATAGTGCAGATGATTAGTGTATTTATGTATATGGAAGAAGACCACTAGGATTATCAATCTCCTAATAAAAAACCGCTCTGGTTAGTTTAAAATTTTGTCTTGTCGAATTATTTCCATTAATACCTACATTTCTTAACCACGTTGTCCAATCAACTTTCCTAGCCGCTATCATCAGTTTCATATAACTATCCTTTCGTACTCACCGCTGTGCTGATGATACTGCTCGTCTTTACGAGTCAGTTGCTATTGAGTCTCGTCTCGTATAGTTTGCCGTTGATCCTTATACAAAACAATCCGCATATCTTTCCGCCACCAATTGTCTACAAATGCATTTAAACCGCGCCGTGTATGTACATATAATATCGAAGGCCGCAAGAAGGTGACAAAGCAAAAGATTTGCTGCAAGGCTCAAGACTTGGTGATCACCACGCATAGTTAGCTCAGCCCAGAGGTACGCAGGGTAGTCTCCCTTCTATCCATACCATTAATCCTACTTTTGGATACGCATTCAGATCCTAATACTGGGCTGTTGCGCTATAAATTATTTTTGGTCGCTTTTCGTTGCTTTATTCTTTTCAACATATTTTTTGAGAGAATCCGCCAAAAATTGAAAACAAACTTTTACCTCTGTACAGTATATGAATTACTATCATAATTCATATACTGTACAGAGGTATAATGAATTAAAATCAACTTTACTTATGTATGCTCAACTACCAATGGAATCATAAATCGAAATTATCGTCCAATAAACTTAAAAATGTATTATGTGAATCCGTATCTAGTAAGTAGGGTTGACTTGATTTTCAGATATATATATTTATCAGACGATTGTCAATCCTTCTTAAGTTTAATCCGCCATGGTCACCCTACTGTTCCAGGATAAAAATAAGGTAGTGTTAGACATCCCGATGGTATGCTCGTACTTACCATCTAAACCAAACCAGAGTTACATCCTATTATGTCAGGATTCCAAAGAGGCATATGATGGCCTTGACGAGGGCAATTATAATTAATACAAGTATTTACTTTTGTTTCTAGATACTTACAGATTTAAATGGACATATTTGATCAGATGATATTTCTTTAAACCATTTTTTTCCAAACAACTGGTCGTTCTGAAGAAAATCGCACAATCTCTTCTCTAAAACTATTGGTATAGGAATATATCTGCCACTTACTTCTTCATACACCTCGATTATGAGCTGAAATCAGCAGTGTCTTTTTTTAACCGACTTCAAAAAAAGGAGGAGGTTCTCAATTCGTCGGTTTTTTTTACGTATGTTCACTGATTACTCCGAGATTTATGATCCGATTTACGTGATTCTTTTTTTGTTCGACGCGGAATAGCTGTCACTTGGTCCCCTGCACATTTGACATAGTTTGCCCTTGTAGTTTTCATTTTATAAGAATTTTTTATGAAAAAAATTTCATTTCCTTCCATATGTACACCGAATACACTGAGATTTATGGTCCGATTTACGTGATTCTTTTTTTGTTCGACGCGGAATAGCTGCCATTTGGTCCCCTAAAAATTTTACATAGTTTGGCCCAGTAGTTTTCATTTTATGAACATTTTTTTATGAAAAAAATTCCATTCCGCGCGACTTCTTTCGTAGTCGTACCCATATACACAAGACCCATAGCAAAGTAAAACACGAAATTTACTATATTTTAAAAATTACTAAGCACCGACTTTAAGATGTTTCAGGTTAATTATATTATTAATAATAATAGCTTTTTGAAATAAGTTATTTTATACTTTTTAGTTTTTGAAGTCGGTTTTTTTAAACAAAGTTTTATTTATATGAGTCATGTCTCAGATATTTCAAACCGTATTGTAGTATAATGAGTGCACTTGTACTGAATAACTATGTATGCTCGGACAGCTCAGCCGAGCTTACATATTTTACGAATCTAATTATTTTCAATAGTATTTTCTAGAGTAATTAAGGATGTCAGACCATTAATACCATAATATGTAATAGAGTCATATGCATGACTTTTTGAAGCGATTTTCAGTAAACGCCATTTTGTTTTTGTAGCCATCCCAATAAACTCGTGAAAGTTGAGTATAGTGCAAGTATGTTCAAACGCTGCTTGTTGTCTGACATCCCTCAGATTGCCAGTTACCATGATATTATGATAAACGTTCGAATAGCTATCCGTGTCCACATGATGCAAGACTACTTTTGAATATGTTCGTCTTGGGTGTTAACCAAAATAATTTAGGATTCATTTTTTTCTCGTCTTCATGTTATTAATACCACCAAAAATTATTATTATGTTGACATGGAGTACTTGACAGAGATTTCAATTTTTATCATCATATTGCAGCCTCCTTGAAATTGTATAGCTGTATTGCGTTATGACGTCATAGTTGTAGCAAGTCCGAAAGTAGCCTATTAATTGCTTTCAAAAAATAATTCAAATTATTTCTATAACCTATTTTTTTATATGAGATGATAGACAGGTTATTTATGTGTGCAGGAACGGAGAATGAATACAATTTTTCTGAAACCGGGCGGCCTGTTGTAAGAGGCGACAATATAACCAGGTGGTAGTGTATTTGCCCGTCTGAATGGCTACCTCCCCTGGTCTAGAGTATGCTGCCATAACAACCTTGAGTTGAGTTGCGGCATTAGTGGCCAGGTTCCAGTATTCCTTAAGAGTTTGGTGTTTGCAAATGTCCATAAGCGATTGTAACAATTTTCCATCAGGTGGGCCGCCTGCCTGTATGCTGACCTCATGCAAAAAAAACTCAATATGTACTCTGATGCTTATTTTTACGTTAAAATAGACTACTTACAGTTACATTATTTCCAAAATTATACACTGAATCAAAATCCACGTTGAATGTGTAGGGACTGTGTCGACTCAGTCTTCTTACAGACACATTCATGTATCGTATGTAATCAGAATTGTAATATTCCACATAAAATCTTTCAGGTGTAACCCGTAAAGCCTGAAATGAAGGAAAGAAATAACGCATGCGGCAGTGAATATATGCATACCCTCCATAACTAGTTATATATGAAGTTATTGTTTCTTTACTAATTAGTTTAATTGAGATAATAGTAATAATTCCATCCGTGCAGTAACGGAGAAAGAATACAATTTCTTGCGGCCAGGCGGCTTGTTGTAAGAGGCGACAAAACAACCCATAGCAAGGTGGTATCGTATTTGCTCGTCTAGATGGCTACCACTCCTGGTATAGAGTATGCCGCCATAACAACCTTGAGTTGTGTTCCGGTATTAGTGACCGAGTTCCAGTCTCCCTTAAGAGAGCAGCAACGCATTTGTAGCACCTTTGACAGACGCTTTTCATCGAGTGGGCCGTCTGCATTGAACTCATACAATAAAAATAAGAAGAAAAAACTCAATCAACAACATATTACACAATTGAAAATTTTCGGCCCAAACGATGAAAGGCACTAAACTCGCCAGTTTCGCAAGTTGACTAATTAATTCACTAATGCAAATAAATGCTAAAGTAACTCTGTGAGTCGGCTACTTTGTAATGACTTAACGCCTGAAGGCATAAATGACATTGAGTACGAAACTAGATTGTATAGTGCCGAAAGGCATAAGGCTCATGTCTCAATAAACACTATCTCACTCACTAGTCTCAGTCTTGATGGCGGTGAAATAGAGAGTGTAATTTTATAAGGACAAAAAAAATCGAACATAAATACTTTGGATAATGTGGATTAACATCAAATACTTTTCATCCCGAAAAATGGTTTAGCTTACAAGATTACAGAATCATGAGATATTATCACAACTTTGGAGCAGCGATGTTGCGTGAAATTTTGTAGTTTTTCGAAATAAAAATGATAATAGTAGAAATAAATAAAAGATTAAGTTAAAATATGCGAAAAGTAATAGGAAATCAAAATATGATATTTACATTTTGTTATTTTTTTTATTGCAGGAGTTCAGTAGACAGGTATACGGCCCAATTGATGGAAAGCGGTTACCATCACCTATGGACATTTGCAACACCAAAGGTGTGATACAAATGCGCTGCTGCTCTCTTAATGGAGACTGGAACCTGATCACTAATGCCGGAACACAACTCAAGGCTGTTATGGCGGCATACTCTGGACCGGGGGTGGTAGCCATCCAGTCGGGCAAATAACCTACCACCTGGCTGTGGGTTCTTTTGTCGCCTCTTGCGACAAGCCGCCCGGCCGCAGGAAATTTTATCATTTCTCCGTTCCTGCACGGATAAATATATTACAACTTACCAAAATTGCTCCATAAGTACAGATAATAACGCAAACCCAAAACAATTTCGACATCACTACGTTTTGTACAATACTAAGCAAATACTGAACTTAAAATACAATTTTATTTACATTACTGACATTAAATAGTACTTAGCATTATTCATACAACTTAATATAACTATGAATTATAGTTTAATTTTTTATTTGTAAGAATAATAATGATTTCATTATTATGGCGTGTTTTCACTGTTCAATACCGATATTGATAACACGCTATAATGTTCAGCCGAGTCAGTGCTTCCCGAGATTTATATTCCGACAGGTCAAGTGACTAAAACACTGACGATCTTATTCATATTGAGTATGAATAATATTGTAGACTTCTTACAGAAGCCTACAAACTTACTCTAATTCAATATGAATAAAACCGTAACACTTTATTCAAATGACGTGGATTTAATATTAATAATATGGTAAAAGATATTTACAATAGTTTGATATAGTTTGGTCCAGTAGTTTTCATTTTATGATTTTTTTAATGAACATATGTCCATTCCGCGCGGTACCTTTCGTAGGCTATGGGTACAGCTAGAAACTAAAAAGTAACAACAAAATAAAAAAAACCTCGTTTAAAAAACCGACTTCAAAGACTAAAAAGTATAAAATAACTTATTTCTAAAGCTATTATTATTAATATACATTATCTAAAACATCTTGAAGTCGGTGCAAAGTAAAACATAAAAATTACTAAGCACCTACTTTAAGATGTTTTAGATAATATATATTAATAATAATAATAGCTTTAGAAATAAGTTATTTTATACTTTTAAGTTTTTGAATTGGTTTTTTAAACGAAGTTTTTTTATTTTTAAAAAATACATTTTCACGTTATTTCTACGGATATAAATGATTAAAGAAAAGCAGAATGCAAAATGTACTTCAGTCAATTCATTCTAAGTACATGACATTTACTAAATGCGTGCATGTACAATTTTATTGCCCCCTTCAATTCGAATGTTTGGCACCAAGCCAGATCATTAGAGAGCTAACCAAATAGTTCATTGTCTAAATTATGCTTCATTATCATCTGAGATTAATCAAAAGCCAGAGAAGGTCTGTTTACGTTAAGTTTTCCTTATTGTGATGTTAAGCGCAAGACTTTCGAAATTACAGACTACGCAAGACCAAAAATAATCTAGACTACTATGCATACCGCATAAAAGTGGAACTCATTTTCAGTGCCTGTTTATCCGGATACTTCATATCTTAAATTTTGTTAAGAATTCATACCTATAGTAGAATTATTTTCTCCGTGCAGTTTGGGTCATAAATAATCGGAGCAGTGAAGCGAGTATTTCGCTCTCTCTTCCACTCACGGGCCTTATGGGCAGGCATAGAGATACGCATTATTGTTGTCGATAAGCGTTATCGATAGTGTATTTAGTTTTGTCATTTTGTGGGTTAGTGATATAAATGAAAGAAAAAAATAGATAAAACAACGTATATATTAAAATAAGAATAATAATGATTTGAAATAAACTATTAATTAGGTATCTATGTATTAAAAAACTATAAGTACAAAAGTTTAGAATGTAACAAGTTATATTAAAAATAAATATAAATACTTATATCTAAGTTTAAAATTAACAGTAAAAAAGATAATAATGATTTTTATAAGAATGATAATCTTTCTTTGATAAGAATGAGTTTTTATCGTAAATGGCGTTGCGCCCGCGCTACATGCTCACCGCCCTAGCCGGGCTGAGGCCGAGTTTGATTTATGACCCAAACTGCACGGAGAAAATAATTCTAATATAGGTAGGTGTGCTCCATCGTAGACTATATCAATTAGCTGTATTGGACGTCAGGGTGCGAAAATCAGTGCCCCCTTCGTCTACTTCCAGAAAAAAATAGTAACAATATAGCCATATATATATACTTACCTATATTTTATTAATGTGTTCGTGTGGAATTAATTTATGAATTAGTTTAAGTATGTATTTAGGATGTACATCGGGCCTCAGATTCGACGCGGGAATCTAGGGCGATATCAAGCGTTCGTAAGGCCTCAAGTTTAATAAGTCTTCAACTCAAGTTGCTTTAGTTGTTTGCTTCGGACCAGCCACATATGTGTATTTAACTTATAAGATAGTTTAAATACATGTGTTTAATTTATTTAATATTGCGCACCTGCACCACCTACATTTCCAGATTAATTTAAAATATTCTTTAATATAACTACGTTTTAACGGTTCTAAGCTCGGTAATTTATTTTATTTTTACTATCCCGACGTTTCGGCCACTTTTAAGTAGCCGTGATCACGGAAGACGGCTAGTGAAAAGTGGCCGAAACGTCACACACAATGGATTTGTCTGGAAGAGATCGCTTTTTAGCGATAAGACCGCTCTTTGTAGATAACTAGATATAATTTTAGTCTTAAGTTCATGTTGTATTGGTGTACAATAAAGATTTATCTATCTATCATAATATCTGTATGTAGTCATAAAGATAACAAACGGCTTATAACCAAAACTACAAAAAAATTGCATACCTGTCAAGGCGAAACATGAAACTTGACATTCAGCAAAATATCTGCAAAAATGTCCATGTTTCAAACAAATAAATTACTTTGACTTTGACTATAGATAGTTATTTACTTCAGCCGCTACTTCTTGGTTGACCTATCTGCTGTATTCCAATAATAAAAAATATTTCAATTGTTCAGTATCGACAGTATCTACAGAGTGATGTCCAAGTTAGAAAAACAATCTTAATCTGTCGCAACGTTCCATTCTACGATTGACAATACCGACAGTTTTTCGGTTAGCATTGGTTTCGCTTGCAAATTGGTTTTGTGTCACGTCCCTATATCGAATATTTGGATTGGTTTCAACCTCAATGTGGTACCAGTTTTAATATTGCTAACTTCTCTATTTACATACTGGCTTTCATATTTGTAGTAGAACGGTTAGGCTATAGTTTTAATTCAAATAACCAATATTGCATTGCTGGTTTTCATTAGAATGGAGGTTTAATATTGTTATCAAATACAATTTGAATTCCCGAATTGTGAATTGAAGGTCATCACATAACAAATGATAATAATGCTAAATTATAACACAGATTGAACACGTTTTGTGCTATTCGGAGAAGACGCATTGCAAATTTCTTGGCCAGGGTTGAAGGGTGTAGAAACAGTATAATTGCGGCTATAGCTAGCAGGTTACATCAATCCAAAATGTATTGGGACTGGTTGCAGATTGCTGCATAGACAAATAATTAATTTTTATGTAAAATATTTATGTAAATGACATGTTATTAGTTATCAGTAGTGAGGGACTGACCGACTGACAGCTGACAATTTTCAATTTTAATTTTGTTAATTTGTATCTATATTTTTTAAGTTCTTAATTTAATTTATAATAATGTAATTTGAAATTGTAAAATATGTTGTTTTTTTATGGATCTTTGTGTCTGAAATAAATAAATAATAATTATTATTATAACATAAAAAAATTGGGCCAACATTATACATTGAATGCAGTGACAGTCGCCGAGTACCGAGTTTATAAGGATAAATGGCAACTTTAAAAAACTAATCTTATACTAATATATTATAAATCTGAAGAGTTTGTTTGTTTGATTGAACGCGCTAATATGAGGAACTACTGGTCTGATTTGAAAAATTCTTACAGTTTTAGATAGCCCATTTATCGAAGAAGGCTATAAGCTATATATCATCACGCTAAGATCAATAGGAGCGGAGCACCAATGAATGTTTCAAAATCGGGGGGGCTTAGATAACAAATTCCACGCGGATGACGTCGCAGGTACAGCTAGTTTATTTATAAAGTTTAAATGGATAAGACTTAACAATAATTGTATTTTATAGAGGAGCTATTCATGCATGTGTCCAACTCGCTCAGGGCCACTTGTTTCCGATTATTAGTTAATGTTACGCATTTGAGTTTTCGACGGGAACTTAAAGAGTGATGTTTTGCTGTGTAGTTTTATTTAAAAAAAACTGTTTAAATTAAAACAATTATAGTTCTATGAAAGGATATTATTGTTTTTAACGAAAAATAAGAATTGTCTTTTGTTGAAAATGTTAACAATAAAATGTACCTTTTGAGTTGTCATAAAAACTTGACGTTAGTAAAAGATCAATTTGGCTGAGACTTTTGTTTGAAGATTATTTAATTATAAACTCCATTCGTAGTGGGTACGTATTTGTGGCGACCCCAAAGGTCAAGACCCTGGGGCCTTGGGGGCCTGGGGTTCATCACCCCTATCAAGACCTCTCAACGCGTGTAATTGAGGTCTCGCTTGACCAAAAGGCTGTCTTGCACCTAGGGCAACAAATCAGTATTGCCATCCAACGCGGAAATGCGACCAGCGTTTCGGACACGCTCCCCGCCGACAGCGATTTGGAGTCAATTTTTTACTTATACATTTATGTTATTTTGTAAGTATAGTTTTACTTGTATTATAAATGAATACTTGACTATCTAAATAAACAAATAACAGACCTATAAAAACAAGTTATTTAAAAATACTTCAGTAAAAGGTGTAGAAATTATTAAGGTTTATGACCTAATTATACACAAAGAAAGTGTTAAGTAATAACAAGAAAATATGACGACACTTCTCTGTTTAGGTCACGAGCTAGAACCTTCATTAAAACACTAACACTCGCAACACAAATACAAGCCTCCTTAAGTAAAGCGCCGGAGCGAGAAGGGTAGAAAAAATATCATCCGCATTACTGAAAACAGCAAAACATCCCAGCTTTGAAGGAGTTCTTGACGCCCCTTCTTTAATAGAGGATCGTTACCACGCGCAAGGTAACACAGGATAGGGCTGACAAACTGCTTTTATACGATTTAAATAATTTATTATATTGTTAGGCTCTCTAATTTTATTTTTATATGAAATTGAAGGCTACGGAAATATTTTTTATAATTTATATCAGAAAATAAAACTTTACATGACTATAAATAGTGTGGCGACCGAGGGTGAAACTCCCCAGCAGCGTAAATCAGTTTTAGAACTTTTAGAAAGAACTAGAAATTTCTGGAAGAAAAAGACAAGGACGGATATTTAGAAAAGGATAGAAGATAAATGAAAGAAAGAGATAAATAGATGTTAGACAGAGATAGACGACGAAAGAAGGAAAGAGATAGATAGATGTTAGAAAAAGATAGATGTATAAACGAAAGTTCCCGAACAGAATGTTCGGGAAAGAAAAGACAGAGATAGATAGATGGGTTCTAGAAAATTCTTCCAGGTATATAAACAGCGTAAGGCGCACCTACCGGGCAGCTTAGAGTTGAAAGTAGCAGTTTAAAGTTGAGTTCAGTACAAGACGGTGAAACGAGAAGTGCGATACTAAAGAGTTATTAGAGAAGGTTAATAGAGGACAGAGACGAACTAAGTGGTGAATTTAGTGACAAGTTTGGTGGACAGATACGTGAAGGAGGTGTGTAGCGTAGTTCGAGAGAGGAATCAGAAGCGAACTACGCGCAATAATATTGGAGGTGGTCCGCGCAATATCGGCGACGGTATTGAGGGTGTGACAACTTATCGTCGGGACTGTGCCTCGTTGGTCGTGCGTATAGGGGCAACCCTGCAGAGAGGTACTACGTGCGGCTGTTGTAAGTCAATAAAAGCTTTTAAATTAAACACTGGTGTTTTCTTCCAATCCATAAGTGCGTACCCCCGGTCGTACGTAACAATATATATGGGCATAATAGAAGTATTATTTATTACGCAAGCGATTTTGCCCATAATTATAACAAAATAAGTTCGTCTGTCAGTGCACTTATCATTCGCAAGTTAATCTGATATCAATAAAATTTGAAAATAGTCATGTAGATTTTTTTCTATATGAACATGGTTTGCATACATGACTGCTCTGAAACGATAGTGGGGTAAGTATATGAAGTCCTGTAATCGAGTAGTCATGTTAGATACCAGATGAAAGTGGGACTCATACAATCACTACTAATTTCCCGTTCAAACATACAATTCTTGCTTAAAATATTCTATTAAATATTCAATTAATATTTTATCTAGATTTTTAATTAGATTTTTGGAGATAAAACTGTACAGTAAAACATCATCCTTCAAGTTTTCGACACAAACCTCCTATTATATTTATTAATTTATTATTCAACAAATGTGTATGTATTTATGCCTACTGCTGCACTATCATAACGACAAAGAAAGTTTTCAGATTTTTTTGCCAACCCTATTAGAGCCCCTTCACGCACCGAGCTATAGAATATGCGTGCCCTAGTTTTAACTCTATTCATATAATTGTAAAAACTCGAAGCAAAGTAGTTTCCTGGGCTCAAAAGGGCGAGCTAACGATGTCAGTGTGTGCTTAATTATTTTAATAGGATCTCGATACAGAAGTTGTTGGTTTAATTTAGCATATGCATTATAATAAAACAATATTCAATATTATTTAGTGATTTTCATAGAAAAATTCATGCATTTAGGTATTTTATCTCCAATGTGATTTTCTAAGGAGTTAGAGTCTTCAGGCTATCTTTTTACTCCGCTTTGAAGTCTACACTACCGTAGACCGTCCCCAAAATTGAATAAAACTCAAAGTTATATGTACACAATTTTGTGTTAGCACATCGGAATGGCCTCAATAAGATATGATCATGTGCTGTAATGATAAAATCTGCAGACACAGCTTTTACTCTGACAACAGGGGTGGTCGTAGGCTCAAAGGTTAAGACGGAACTTACATTGGATACATCTGTCTAGTAGTGACCTTTGCTCGTCAAACTATCTAGAAAGTCACGTCCTTCACCAAGATTTACACTTCATCAAAGAATGTTACGCAAATGCCTTGCATGCTTATACCAGTGTTTATTTATCTCGAAATGATGATGATCTAATTAACATAGAAAGTTTCTCTGCTGGAATATACCTGATAGAAAATAAGCATTGTCGAAAATGGATTTTTGTAACACAAGTAGTTTAATCAGAAAATCTCAGCTAAAAGATGAAATCAAACCATTAAAGCACACTATAAAAATGTTCTTTATAGCCAGTGCATGTAGAAGAGTGAGAATAATAGGAGACTGCAGAATTTGAGTATAAATCTATTAGAATGATGAAGATAGAACAAACAGGAGACTGCAGTGAATTAGGTTAATTGGATTCGTGTGAGGCATTTGTGTCACATTACATTCTGCAATCTGCACAAGCTGGACAGAGCAGTCATGAATATTTTAACAGTATTAGTGCACGAGACTTCCAAATGCGTATTATCGCTATATTGCGAGGTTCTGCTTCCAAAGTGTACAAATATTGATTTGAGGCTTTGAATATTATTAGCTTAGTAATTTAGCTTAAATTAGTGTTAAAATGTTTTGATATGAACAAGGGACGTTGTGGATTAAAAGGTGTAATAACACCTTGTGCCTTGAAAATATCATGTTATCGGTACTTTTACATTTTTCATTATAATTAATTCCTTCCCAAAGTTTTATACAACCAAGAAACACATAAATACATATACTAAAGCAACGTCTAAATTGGTTAAAAAGTTTTAATCTTTTATATAAAAATGAATGTTTGTCTGTATGTCATCTATAGAATCGTAAACTATAGTTTTGATCATGATTAGCAAAGTTGTTGTGCATAAGCCAGATAAGGTCTGTGAGTTGGTTCACACTTGGACCGGTAGATGGCGCTGCTGTCGGCATATCGATTGAAACTTTTCCGGGCAGGACGACGACTGCCGGGACACCTAGTTCTTAAGAATCCTTTTTCCTGACGGATGGTGTAAAAATATAATTTAAAACGTAAAACGATAAAAAAAGACAAAATCATACATCTATAATCATCTAGTCATCTAGAATTTAGGGGATTTTTAGATTTACAAGACATGTTTTATTGAGCGATTATTACCCTCAGCAATTTTATTTATAAAATAGTAGTAATCTACAAAAGCGAGCTTCACTATAAGTGCAAGTGCATGCACGATCAGAGAAAGAATACGAATTCCTGTTACTGGGTGACTTATCATAAGAGGTAACAAAGTAACTCACAACCAGGGGGTATTGCATTTCCATGTCTGGACGGCTACCACCCCGGGTCTAGAGTGCGCCGTCATAACAACTTTGAGTTATCCTCCGACATCAATACACGCTGTACATATAATACATGGTCTCCCATTCCAGGCTGGCAGCATATTGTTGCAAATGTCCACATGCGAAGGTAATCACTTTTCATCAAATAGGTTTCCGGGCCTGTTTACAGTATTCCAGCAAAAAAGGGGGCTCATCTTGCAAATCTTTTTCCCTATTTTTCACGGTTGTTAGAAATCCATTTTACATCCGTAAATACCGTATAATTTTAATTAAATTTCACTTAATCATGATAACGAGTACCTTTGTTACTTGTTTTAAACTTTTTTGTATTATCAAAATCCATTACAAGTATTGTAACAACACCCATTGTTCCTGGAAATGTGAAAGTAAGTAACATTTATAATGTAAATGTACTTATATAATTTACATTGCATGTTGATTGTACATTCATAAACACCGGTGCAGGACAAATTATATCTTTTGAATTCATGCTATTGTTGTCCCGGGACAATTGTTGTGCTAAACAATAATGCTTTAATGTTCCACTAATAAGCACTAATGATATGAGTTAATTATGAAAATTGTATGTGTAATGTAAAATTACAATTATAACTTATTTACTGTTAATGTATATAAAACGTTATATATTAGTAGGTAGAGTCATTAAGAATAGACCAAACATGTATTTCGTGACCTATAAAGAACTAAAGTAATATATACTTCATTTTATTTAAATACTTCATTTTAAAATTGATTTCTAGTCTTTTCGATACATTATCTATAATATAACGTAGGCTGATTTTAGTTCCTCTTCTTATTATGGGAATAACACCTCGTGCAGAATATATAAAGGCAACGGGCTGAATGCTTTTTGAATGATTTCTTCATACTTTTGGCAAAAACTGTAGCTTGAAAATGTCATTTCCGACCCCCCGCATATATACATACGTCACAGCCATTTTTTAACCGACTTTGAAAAAAGGAGGAGGTTCTCAATTCGTCGGGTTTTTTTTTGCTTTTTTTATGTATGTTCGCCGATTACTCCGTGATTTATGATCCGATTTACGTGATTCTTTTTTTGTTCGACGCGGAATAGCTTCCAATTGGTCCCCTAAAAATTTTACATAGTTTGGCCTAATAGTTTTCATTTTATGAACATTTTTCATGGAAATAATTTTAACTCCGTTCCATATGTACACCGATTACTCTGAGATTTATGATTCGATTTACGTGATTCTTTTTTTGTTCGACGCGGAATAGCTGCCATGTGGTCCCCTAAAAATTTGACATAGTTTGGCCCAGTAGTTTTAATTTTACGAACATTTTTTTGTTCCCGGTTCTTGGGGACCTATATTTTTTAAGAAGCGCGGCACCATTCGTGGGTCCACCCATACATAGCTAGACACTAAAAAGTAACAAATAAAATTTAAAAACTTCGTTTAAAAAAACCGACATCAAAAACTAAAAAACTAAAATGTATAAAATAACTTATTTCTAAAGCTATTATTATTAATATATATTATCTAAAACATCTTGAAGTCGGTGCAAAGTAAAACATAAAAATTACTATATTTTGAAAATTACTAAGCACCGACTTTAAGATGTTTTAGATAATATATATTAATAATAATAGCTTTAGAAATAAGTTATTTTATACATTTTAGTTTTTTAGTTTTTGAAGTCGGTTTTTTTAAACGAAGTTTTTATTTTTTACGTAGCAGGAATATATAAATGCATTTTAGTAGCAAGGTGTATGCTATATATGTATATCATGTCGATATACTATGTTATATCGACATTATATATCTGTGAACATTGACGTGTAGAGTATCGTCATTTTAATATTTCATTAAATAAACATATTAAAACGTTCAATAATGGAAGGCATTATTTGATTTAAAAACCAAGATCGTTTGAATAAGGATACCTACACCATGACATACGATAAAAAAAAAGAAAACATGATTTTATGGTGAGGAATAACACTGTAACAAAATTTTTCAATAACTAGTAGTTCTAGGAAGTAGCTTATATTAATGTCACTAATAACAAAAAAATAACAACGGCCCATAACTATCCCACTGCTGGGCTCGACCCTCCCACGATAGGGGAATGGACGGTATACCCGCCACGCTTGTCCAAGGCGGCTTGGCAGGTTTGACACATCGGTTATCTCGACGTGCACGTGGTAATTGTAACAATATGCACATTAGGTCAGAAAACACCCTAAGTGGTGCATGCGTTCCGGCCAGGATCGAACCCGCGACCTTAAAGTTAAGGACGCGTGCGCTAGCCATTACGCTACCACGACTCATTAATAAATTAATGTCACTATTTTACTAAAAAGTAGAATTACCATAAGCTGGTAATTCAAAGAAATAATCGTGATGAAACCTGCACATCAATATACTATGATCTTACCGATTTCGTTGTCGGTGTCTCCACATGTATAGTCAACATAAGCAAGGGTCACCTGCGTGTGGGAATACTTATAGTCCGCATACAGTCATGCGGATGCAAGCCCACTCTTTCGTCCAATGAAGAGGTAAGCTGGTACGATCGGCAGCAGATGTATCGAAAGGCCGTAAGCCATTATACGTATCCTGGAAAACACTCATAAGGCGTTTTGCATTACCTTGCTACAGACAGGCAGACGGTCCCCTTGATGGAAAGCGGTTACCATTGCCTATGGACATTTGCAACACCAAAGGTGATACAAATGCGCTGCTGCTCTCTTAAGGGAGACTGGAACCTGGTCACTAATGCCGGAACACAACTCAAGTCTCAAGGTTGTTATGGCGACATACTCTAGACCAGTGGTGGTAGCTATCTAGTCGGGCAAATGCCTTACCACCTGGCTGTGAGTTGTTTCGTCGCCCCTTACGACAGGCCACCCGGCCGTAGGAAATTGTATTCTTTCTCCGTTCCTGCACGGATAAGTTGCGTGACTATCAACGCAATGAAGACTATTTATACATTGGGGGATCTCCCAACATACAAACCATGTATGCAACCCGTCCATTGGCAATAACTACTATTATTACTATACTTCAAAAAATCATCACATAATGTGGATACTTCTACTGTGAGAAATATAGAAACTCATTTTCTATTATCTGCCCATTTCCCACCAATAAATTCCCAAACGATCAAGTACTGTCATTTTGTGACAGGATCATATTTATTACATCTTTAATATTTATTACTATTATTGTGCCATGAAACGTCTGGTTAAAGAGATAACGTGAAATTGTTTGCCCCTTGTCAACCGCGCTCGCTCGGCGTGAATATTTGACAACATCCTATATACAAGTTTCGGGACCACTCGTGCATGTAAAAATCATTGTTTCTGGAGTATTTTCTTAGTAATTCAGTTTTTGTAAATAAGATGTTTGGATATTTTGTCTTCATATGAAATTTTGATTTTTGTTTAATGGAGAGAGCATAGAGCAGTTTGAGGGAAGTTTGTTTGTTTATACGCGAGTTACGGAACTAGAATTAAAATGCCGTTGGAATTACTATAGAATTTATTAGAACTATACAAACACGTATAACACAGGTACAAATATAACTAGACACAACTAGTGCAAACTATGATTCAATAACACGCACAAAGTCCATCACTATATAACTTATCGAATGTACACACGTCTTGCCTTGCTGGCGATTATCACTTGACTGCCTCATCTCTCAGTTGGGGCATTGTTTTATACTGCACCAATACAATATCATCGACACAATACTCGACCGCATAACAATTATTTTAAAGAATCACACCTGGCTAACGACTATTATAAACGATTACAATACACAATAGGATGTAATTCTAATTACAAATTTTAAACACAAAGTAAACAAAAGAAGTCCAAATGCCGAAAGGTAACAAACTGCAGATGTGAATACTTCTTTGTCGGTCGTAACAATTGTTAACGCCGACCTATTTGGCCGCCGCTGCTTCCGCGCGTACCTCTCTCGCTTTTTGTGTATTGTGCCGCTATTAAACCCGCTTTCAACAACCCGCATGCTGGGAAGGTGCACCTGTACCGTTCCAGCTGGTCCACTAAGTCGAAGGAACCGCAAGACGAGAAGAAAGGACCACGAGGAAGAAGTGTCTGACGCTGCGAAACCCGCATTGTTCGTAACGTGTTTGGTGCGGCGATCTTATCCTGCATGTCCTTCTCTTTATCTCCGCTCTCGCCCCCGCCCCCGCCAACAACAATATATTTAAACTAAGTTCTGATAAAGAGCAATTTATAGAGTCATGAAAATGAATTAAATTTACCTCCTACTGTTTTGTCAAGAAGAAGAGATATATCCCAGCGTCAAATTTTTGTGATAAAACAATTTCCGAATTCTGAGTGCATGATGTTTTTATGTACCTACTTCATCAACACATGTCTTCAATAAACTTGAAATTTAATAACAGTTACGAACATAGAATACTAGATAGATAGATAACACTTTATTGTCCACCATTACAGAAAACTTGCGAACTAGCATTAATCTAGTTATGTACAGCGGTCTTATCGCTAAAAAGCGATCTCTTCCAGACAACCCGTGGCAAGAATATTCTGATTAGGAGTGGAGATGGTGGTATACATAATTATTGTACGATTACTTACATTTTAACAATAACTATATAACTATAATATAAAAATATACACATAAGTTATATACATATATAACTTATGTGTATTATTATATTTATGACTATTTATTCCGGAAAGTAGGATAGGTTCCGTTGCGAATCAATTCAGCTATCACAGTTTCATTTTCAAAGACTTTTATTTTTATAATTTTCTACTCTGAAAAATAAAAACAAGTTATTGCAAAGAACTTACAAAAAAGTAAATTTAGCTCAAAAGCTTATCTCACTTCTTTTATTTTATTTACGTAAAGTACGGTCAAGTCTTTTCCCTTGTTACTAAATGTTAAGATTATTTAAGTCTTTGTCTTTGCTGGAATAATATAAATTTATAATCTTAGTAATATTGTAAAAAGATTGTCTTTCACGACGGCAAACTATGCATTTCAATGTTTTTGTATAACTGTCTATTACAGTTCAATCTCAGACGATCGGAGTGGTCCACAAATTATTGGATATGTTATATACTCTTATAATATGTCTAAAATTATGTATGTATGAATATGTTTAAATATGTTTTAAAGATACAATTAACAGAAATAAAATTATATTATACAATCGGCGGTCTTATCGGTAGGTGTTGAAATTGGGAACACACCTATACTGTTTGTAGGCACTCAAATATATTATATACATTGTAAAGAATTAACCATAATATTATATAATTATTATACTAAGCTAATAAGTATGATTCCAGAAGATCATTGTATTTTAATCCTATGATATACAGCTAATTTAAAGTGAAATTACTCGTAAAAGCTCCCTTTATTTGTAAAACATGAAAAACACGAAAAGCGGAGTTTAAAAGCTATTAGTTTCGCGTCACTCCGTTTTGTGTTTAATTATTACACACATTTATTTACACATTAGGGTTAATGGCAAAAACAAGTCCCTCATTCTGGATAAATTGTAACGTAGGCCCCACTTTGATAATTGTTAAGATGGGAACAGTAGGTAACTTAATAAGAATTATGTAAGAAACTCTATTTAAACTAAATTCATATGCGCATCTCCTATTCACAGCCGATTAGAAGACAAGAAATAAGTTTGTCATCCTTGAATATCAAAACTAACTTACAATAAAAATAAACTAATTTATTGATAGGTGAGCAAAAACATTCTATTTTTCCAAGCTAAGCTGTTGAAGCTTGTGTTACAAGCAATATACTTAGAACGGACAGAACTGGGGTTGATTCCACTAATCTCAGAGCGAAAAACAGGAATATCTTTTCCAAGATTAACTTTATATAGCTAATAAGTCTATGATGCACTGGGTCACGGAGGTTGTCAAATTAGATATGGATTATATTATATTTTTTTAGATGATTTGAGTACTGTTCATCCTATAACTGAACGATTGTCTCCAGAGATTAAGATTGATGGATGTTGGGGTGCTGATGGGTGATCTAGATGTTAGCAGCTTGCTTTATGCGGATGATGCCGTGCTTTTAGCCGAATCGCCATCAGAACTGCAAACACTAGTCACAATGATGAAAGATGACTGTCAGGCGAGAGGCTTACATTTGAATGCGAAGAAAACAAAGGTCATGGTGTTTGAAAGAGAAACAACCAGAACGAATGCAAGGATAATGGTCGATGATGTTATGCTGGAACAAGTGAATGAGTTTGTATATCTCGGATGTGCTTTTAGCAGGGATGGAAGGTACACCGCTGATATAGAAAGAAGAGTGAATTTGGGGAATAGTGTGAATGGAGTGTTAGGTAAACTTCTAGGCGCTAAGAACCTCAGTCAGAAGGCCCAGCTTGCCATACACAACACGGTGCTGGTACCTACGCTCACGTACGGAAGCGACAGTTGGGTATGGAAGAGAGAGTATGAAAGTAGAGTAAACGCGGTCGAGATGCGAGCCCTGCGCAAAATCTGCGGAGTGACGCTCGCAGACCGCGTTTGTAATACTGAAGTGAGAAAGAGAGTTAGTCTGAAAGAGAGTGTCGGGGTGAAAAGGTAAGGAAAGGAATGCTCCGGTGGTTCGGGCATGTGGATCTTTTCACAGAATGAATGATGGAAGAATGGCTAAACAGATATACAATGCAAAAGTGGATGAATGCAGAGGTCGCGGAAGGCCACGACACACCTTCCATGATCAAATTGATCGTGTACTAGCAGAAGGTGATGTCAGGAGCCTTAAAAACAGACGAGCGTGCATGACAAGAGCTACGAATGTCAAAGAAGCAAGTGAGGTGTGTAAGAATATGCCTAAATGGCGCTCTGTTGTTCGTGCCTACCCCGCAAGGGACCTGGCGCGAAGTTATGTATGTATGTATGATTTGAGTAACCAAAAATGTGTAGAATAAAATGTATAAATATATATAAATATTCTTACAGTGACTTGAATAATAAATACATAAATAATATTTTTAGAACATATGTGATGTTTTTAATCTGCCTCTGTAAGTGTTATAAAATAAGCGTGATCGCACTCGAAATTTGTAAAAAACTTCATTAGATTCGATACATCTAAGAGAATAATTATTTATTGAATTTTACCGATATAGTAATTAAATGATCTTCTAAAGAAAAATATGTGACACGTGCGCAACAGTCACGCGCAATACTTTGCTCTTAATTGAAACTTTCGGTGATTATGAATTACTGCTTTGATTTACTGTAAGTGCTTTACTATGAGCCGAGGCCGCGTACCCTGGCCATTTGTTACATATATCGCTACTTATGTCCATTTATTACCGCAGAAGAAAGAGTTCTATTGTTTAGTTTATATAAGTACCAAAGAAGTCTAAAAGCTAAGTAGTAGTAATGAATGTTTTCACATACAGCAGCGTGGGCAATATTCTTGTAGTTTATCTTCTGCGTCACGGAGATGAAGACTGCTCCGGATGCGGTAGTTTCTAACATGGTCCTCCCCCGTGACTCCATACATACCACGCACCGCAGCATATTCATCTCCGTGATACGCAGCTCCTGATTATATCGCCTATTAATAGGGTACGCTTCAATGCCATAAAAAGGACAGGCTTTAGACTTGTCTATAAATCTATGAGGGTTACGTTAAACAATTAACCGCCATTTTGGGCTCACAGAATTAGGTATTTGCCAGTTAAAACAACTGAGACGCTTTTTATCATCGCACTAAATGTCACAGCCTTCCTGATTTTGTATGAGAACACTGACTGAACACTGGCTTATAAGGTCACCATTTTAACGAGTCAAATAGCTTATTCATTACTATTTAATTTTAAACTATAATTAAAATTATTTCTATAATCAAATGATGCATGATAATAACTAGATCATTTGACGTCTTCTCTTTAAAAAATATGAATACTATTTTGGAACATACACATATAACAGTATACTGTTATATGTGTCAAACCAATTAAATGACACTAAACACAACCACGTGAAAAACTTGTATTCTAATATAATCTCTTTTAAAAATGTGTAATCAAAGCTTTATTCTAAAAAACAAAATGAAGAGCTATAAACAAAAACACTTATTTACAGTGGTTGTTAAGATTAAATGGTTTTTCCTGATATATGATATCGTTGACATATTTTCAAGCTAGATTGTGTTCATATCCCTCCTATCCCCTGTCGAGTGTTGTAATTAATGAATATGATCACCCCCGTTATGACCTCTTGCGAAAATTAGATTTTTTATCTGTAAAATCTCAAGTATTGTTTTCAAGCCGAGATCGTTTCGAGGATAAAATTCATATTATCACACATCGCAAATAGCTTTTTGAATATAATACCATCGTAACTCAATTAATGTGCTGTGAAATATACCTTTATTATGATCACAAGACCTTTTTAGAGCATGAATAATAATATCAAATCCAATTATTAAAATCGCGAGAGCTAAAGACATATTTTACAATTATGATATCTGATGATAAAAAAACTGTCTCATTTATATGTTTTCTTTTCTTCTCTCTAAATGAGAAAACGTAACATTTAAACTTGGATTATAACACCACACAAAGTCACAAACAACAAAACTTATACACATACTCAAACCAACGCGCACTACCACCGCATTGCATTACACGCACACTTGACAAACAAACCAAGACACACAAAGAGCCTAAAATTAATAACCTAGGCACAAAAAGGAAAAACAACACACATGGCACTAGTTAAGATAATATATATAGGTATAGACATATGGCACACGCCGCACATGCACTTTCTCACAACACCAGCATGTAACAGATACACTCTACATTAGTATAAGTTTAGTATTAAAATTAGAAAAATATATATATATTATAAGTTATTCTTAAGGTACGCCAGAACATAAAAATCAAAATTAATGTCACACACAGTAACAAAAATAAACAATAAGCGTGTATGAACTCTAAAAACGATCATAGTAATTAAGTTGTAAAAAGGGTACGGAACTGAGTCCCTAAATTTGTTGAAAAAAAAAAGTTGGATTACACAAGACCTGTGGTGCGAGTATAGTTTGGTATAGAAGAACTAGCAACCATATACAATTCGGAGTCGCACATGGCTACTTCATACATTTTTTTCACAAACATCCACTTTTTTAAGTTATGATTATATTTGACAAAGTTAAATTTTCAATATTAACTGAATGTAACAAACCAGAACTATTAGTTATTAAGACTAGACTTCACTACATTGTGATCTAGAACTAACTCATGTAAATATATTATTCCTAAATATAATGATGTGTATGGAACAAGGCGCGAGGAATATATTGTTACATGCTGTGGGTACAGGTATTGGAAGGAAACACCGATCTAAAAGAATATGTCTTTATTGTTGGCTTGCAAGTATAATTAACACTGAACAGTCAGTCCAATACATTCTCCAAGTCCGGGATAAAACTACACTTGATGACAGTCACGAATCCATAGATAACAGAAACAAGCTCATAGGCTTCTTTATCCGGAATATTTCACTTAACTCTCACGCATGACTCCTACAATGCTTCCAGGACGACAAGTCTTCTTCCTTGGCATGCGCGATTCCATCTTCTTGCATGGTCACTCCAGCGCTCCCTCGCCGATGTGACACTCGGAGGATAGGCGATGCTCGCCAACAAGTATTCTTGCCGCATCGCCTTCTGCGACGATCCCGACGACCCCATGCTTAGGCTCGGTGCACCTGTGGTGCTCTGCTCCAAAACTCGTTCCAAGGTCCAGCCGTCCTCCGTTCCGCTTGACTCTTCCCACGCGCGTGTCAATAACACTAACGCAGTTGAAGAAAACGCACCTTATAATAAATATAAGTAAAAACTAGAAACAAAACTAAATCATTGAAAAGCACAAGGTTAGACTAAAATATATTTGACATAACTCTTTCACGTTTGACATTTGAGTTGTTTCGTTGTCACAGCTAATCAAATATTAAAAAAACGCTAGTTAATCATTACAAAGTAGTTTTAATTACTCAAACTTTTGTTTTAATAATCCTACCCATGTGTTTGAAATAGCACAAAGTGACCATTTAAAACAAAGAAGTAATTAGCTAACACTCGCTTCTAACATCTTATAAATGCAAAGCCCCTAGCCGCCCCTTCTAATATGCCTCTGTAATAAGGTGTGGAATACGTCCTACACCATCCATTACGTCACACAAGTTACCCAATGAAATTATAGACTCTAATCGATATAAAGTTTACGACGTTTGAGGACGGTTGTAACTCTGAAGGAATTTAATCAACCGTCTAAGATATTGGTAGGGGACGCAGAATTAATCACTTTGCCATTCGCCTCTATTCGCTAACTTTACGTTCCTTCGCTTTGACACTTTAGGATGTTTCACTACATACATGTGTGAAATGGTCACAAATTCCTAGTCACATTCAATATACGTCCATTTGCTTTATTGACTTCGAAGGGTCTGGGAATTAATACTACTCTGCCATTAATAACTTTGTGCCAGGCATAGATAATACTTATATAGTGCCACTGGATATGTACCGAAATTAGGAAAACCTACGATTGAAGCGATACTGTCCGGCTATTTTGACGAGATAGTAATAGTAGAATTAGGCCTCTGTACTATCCGCAGTCCGTTTGACCATCCGTCTGGCCGCAGGTGACAATATTCGCAGTTCACAACGGCTGGTATCGAATTGGTCCAGTTAGAGGTAGGGCGCACTGGAGCGGCCACGGCCTAGTCACGACCCGGCTGGCCGGATACGGCCCAGAAAATCATGAATTTTATACAGAAACGTAGGTTGTGACGCGCACGGGGCCGCTGCGGCTTACTGGTCAGTGCGACCAGTACTTTATGCATACGGGTCGTGACGGTTGTGGCCCGTATATCAACGTAGTTGTAGGTACATCGCGCACTTGCATTTGTCAGTGCAGTCAGTATCCGACCGGCGCCCGTCTAGAGTGGTAGGTATAGTGTTTCGTGATGGAGTTTGATACTGAGAAATTTATAGTAGAGGTTAAAAGTAGCGGGTCTACTTTTAACCTCTACTATAAATTTTCTTGTGTTATCTACAAATGATTATTCCAATAGGAACATGGAAATAAAATGTTGGGAAGAAATTACAGACGACGGAGAAAGAAAAGAACGAGTTGACTGCCATTTCCTCGACGTCCATCTCCGTTAATGTCAGCTTATCAACTGCGGCTCCCGCCACGGCAACAATGCGACCCGTGTGCCAGCCAGCCGGACGGCTGGCCGCGTTAAAAACCGTAGCCCTGACGACCCGGCCGATTGTGGCTGTGCTCGTGGCTGGGCCGTGGCCGCTCCAGTGCGCCCTAGCCCTTAATCGGACGCTTGCTATACGCACTATGCGGTTCAGTATGCGGACAGCATAACACAATCGCATGTTGCTGTTCTGGTTACCCGGCTGGCCACATATTCTAACGCATACCGCTGCCAGCCGAACGGCTGACCGCACTGCAGCGACCCACATAGTATTCGTACCTACGTATGAGGGCTTAGCACTTTATAATTATAATATCTCCTGAATTATCATTATTATTATGTTGAAGATATCAAAATGAAACACAGACAAAATATAAAATTCTTGTTTTATTCCCTAGTATTTTCTGTAAAACCGTTGCGCTTTTTCAGAATTTATTTGAGACTACAAATATTCGGACAGATAAAGATGTTTTGTTAACAAAAATCAAAACCGACTTCAAACTGAAAAATTAGAAAATGTTTTTTATCTACATCTTGAAGTCGGTGCGAAGTATAATATAAAAAAATACTATATTTTGAATTTTGTTGTTGTTTTATCTTTTACTTGGCACCGAGAAATATATAAAAACATTGTAACATTATATAAGAACATCTTCCTATTTGAAGTCGTTTAAAAACGCTAAACACAGTTTTCTATGATTAAGTATCTTATAAATAGCAGTTCTTCCTTAAATTAGTTTTTTTTATCACAGACAGATATTTTAATTTTAATTATAATACGTGTATAATGTATATAAACATTATAACTATAAACTATCAGAGTGAAGGAAACTTAACTCATTGTATTCTACCTATAATCTCTCAAGTCTATACGTAGAACAGTGAGCCTAGGTCATCTAAGTCGATGGGTAAGGTTTCTAGAAGGCTGGCCACGTTGCCTCGCTGGATCACCATACTGATCCGTTTTCCTAGGTAAGAACCAGCCTTCTGATCTCCCGAAGAGTCATAACTCGTTTTGTAATATATTTTTAGAGGCTCATGGCCTCAGGACCCCATGGTCCAAGCGTTTCAATAGCAAACGGCACAAACATATAACTCTCACCGAGGGTTGCATATTTGCGATGCTTGTGTGATTCAGCCGTTTCCGCCGCTGAATCAGCCAATCTAGACGTGTTTGCTAAATGAGATGCGGCCAACGATGTCCACGTAAGTCGCAACCCAAACCAGAGGCTTGCCAGGTCACCAGGGAATTAAGAGTCAAAACGCCTACCATCGTCGCGTGCAATAATTTTATTTATATATGATACAAGTATGGCCTCATTTAGGGAGAGTCGATGTGGATGATTGCAATGATTCGAAAAACAACATCATTAGGCCGGTTCATTAGCCGGCCTGATTGCTGTTTCCACTGCGTCGGCTCATTACGGATTCATATAATGAATTCATTGAAATGTTGTCCAAATTTATTGTTTACTAGGATATGCCCGCGACTTCGTCCATGCTTGACTTAAAATTCCCGCGGGATTCCCGAACACAAAGTGCAGCTATCGTTTTAGTGAAGACTGTCGAAATAGGCAAATTTTTATGCACCTTAATAACAGCAAACCTGGAAAATTCCCGCGGAATTCCCGGGATGAAAAATCACGCATTTTGTTAAATAAAATTTGCTATCGATCAGTGCAAAAATCACATTAGAATTCGATTTTTTTTATCTGGCCATTTTATATAATTCCCAGACAAATTCTCGCGACATTCCCGGGATAAAACTAGCGTAGATTTTAAGTTGTTTTTTTTTAAATAGCTTTAATTTGCAGACACGGCACGTTTATAATTTTATAACATTATAGATTTAGATTTAGGCTGTGGCCGAATGCGTCTTCCTTTAAGCCTTAAAAATTATACATTACTTATCTGTCATATATGTTATCTGTCAATATTTGACGTCATTAACAATGGCTACGTTCCATTAGGGACTCACAACGACCACGTTCACGACCGCGATTAATCCCGTTCCACTTGCATGCCGGCGTTACAATCGTAAACCCAAGTGCAACGGCTATTCGACCCACCTCTTGACATGAGTCATTGTCAGCGTTGTGCGATCGAAAATGATGACGTCATTAGTTATGTTTTCGCCACGACCACAAGTACCGCGGTCGCGTTGTGGAACGGCTAACGGAGCATTTTGAGCGTTGTGAGATACTAATAGAACGCCCTGACTATCGCATCTCAAATTGCGCATTACACCCATCGCTACATCTGCGTAAAATGGCCTATATATCCTTAATTTCATCCTACATGAAGCCACACTATATAAAAATAATAAGTAATCCGATTATTGAGACAAATTCTAAGAATGACTTATTATTGAAGTGTGCTCAAACATTATTAATTGACATACAAACAAAAACCTGAACGTGTTTGTAAACAATTTCAATAATCTGCCAAATAGCTTGGCAGACCTGAACAGGGGTCCTGCGTCCATTTAGGGGTCCGTTGAAAAGCCGGAACAGCTCTAATCCATCACTAAGAGTTACGGCAGCCTCGCTGTTATATACGTTAAGGGCACCACGCAATGGTTTGTTCCAATTTGGTCGATTGACTTTATGTTCGTTCATTACGTCTATACGTTTTTGTTTAATTTTGCGGTATCCTACAAGCATCGATCTTATTTTTAAAATTGAGACGCGACATGCGTTTACACTCTGGTGCCGTCACACCTTCCAATTAGTAAGTGTGGAGCTGGCAAAGCTGCTTCAACAGCTGAAGATCTCAAACGGCGCAAAAACCCTAGGAAGAGGTTACATATATGTTCTGTTTGGAGTTAAAACTTTAGGTCCGTGGGGTCCATCGGCAAAGAGTTTCTTCAAAGAATGTTGTAAGAAATTCGTTGATAACCCGTGATCAGAAGGCTGGTTCGTATTTCGCGCAACGGATCAGCATTACCATGTAGCCTAACAATGCAGCTAGCCTCCTGGACACACTTCCCTCTGTGTCTTTAAGTTTATATTAGGGACTTAATTTACAACATAGTTCAGTTTTAAAATTAAGTAGCACGTGCCAGTGAAACTTCGCAATTATTGCCATGAAACATGACACTTTTATATCACCTTCCACCTCTAAATACAATTTCAATCAATTTTACACTTCACTTTGACCTTTACCATAGATCACGGTTGAATACCGTTTCCATCAAATGCTTTTTTATATTTTTGCAATAAAACAAACTGAAATTCTGTCAATGATGAGTGTCTCATGTGGTGGCATCGTATTACAGAGAACGTTGGTTCAACAAGAACAAGAAGAAGAAAGAAACAAGGTATTCACAACAATAAGACTACTTATTTTATAACTATGAATTTCATTAATTAGAGTAATTGTTATAACTCTAGATGACCTCTCTTCTAAATTCATATTAGCTTCTAGGATGATAACAGTTGCATTTTCGGAATTCGTTTGATCCGAGTTAGCTGTCTGATGTTTGTTTCATTTTTAAATTCATTTTACAAACTCGACCACTCGTACAGATTTTTATAAGTTAGTAAATTTTTGGTACAATGTTTTTCAGGGCCGATTTTTCAATCATCAAACAAAAGTTATCCATCGAATAGATTATAACCTGACTGACTTTAAAAGTGAAACAGCTCGACTGTTCTATTCACGTAACTGGCATTTTTAATTTATCCGTGTTTTATTTTATTCGATGCTCTTTTATCTGACGTTTGAAAAATCGGCCCTCAGTTAACATTACCGTTTGGGATATTATTTGTTAGATCTTGGAAAATCAAAACCATGCTCGTAATAAAATTTTGGGTTAATAGGTGGTGAGATCAAATCATCATCATCATGAAATCATGGTTATATTAATTCCATGCATTTGCGTGTGATATGGCTGGATACTGGCTAATGGATAATTACCGCAAAGTGTTATTATTAGTATATTTTCTTCCTCACGATACTGGTGCTAGCAACTTGTAGGGTCGCCATGTAATATGGCGTTGCTTGCCGTACAGCTACATCTGTCACGTGTTGCGTCATTTTAAAGATGTCTGCTATGCTCTGGCAGCTGGCAGGGTGCTGCTGCTAGTAGTTTTAAGATGGTTGTAGTTTTAAAACTATATTGTCCCAATGTGATTGATGTCTTTATTATTATTACGTTTAACAAAATTGTAGCCTTATATATTTCATTTATGCTACATGTGCAAACACTTAATAACTATACGCGGGGCCCCCTTACAATGAACAATACAAATGCTTACATATTACATGCAATCATTAATATTATATTATTGGTGCAAATGACAGCCCGAAGCTGATCAAACTTTTACATTGCAACCGCGTTGTTTACTCGAAAGAAGAAAACAAGTTGCGATTAGGCGGACGCGAAATGGGACAAAAGTTTGCTCTCTCCTATTGCAAGTTTGTTGAACTGGTAGTGTTTCCGCGTTCTATTTATACACAATTAAGGTGTCTCAAGAGGATGTGATACCTTAGTAGTCAGCATACTCGCATCTCACTCTTATGAACTAGGTTCAAAGTTTGGCTAGCTAGCATGCATCGCTTTTGTGACACAAACAATAGAAATACATAAAACATACTGAAAGTCTTAAGGTCAAGGTAATTGGTGTATGGAACTCGCCAATCGACCTTAGACAAGCATGGTGGGTGTAGCATTCGATTCCTTATAATAGGAGACCCAAGACCAGCATTTTAGGTATAATTATAGGGTTTTGTGAATTGGTAGCCCGTGAAAATAGTCTCTGGTTTTTTAGATAAAAGTGTTTATTCACGTCTTTCGAGAAGACACAAAAAATGCCACGTCCACATTTAATCTAGAAAATAAAGGGGTGACTATCCCTGCTTATTTATGTATATCGATCGTATCATATCGATATATTCATTAAAATGGTTTTGCGATACAGAATATTGTTGTTTAAATTCTTATTAGGACTCTTTAATTAATTTGGCTACAATAGTCAACGTTTGTTACTGCTAGGAACGTTTCAATATATGTAAATACGTGACATTTGACCCATTTTATTTACTTTTTACTATAGACTCGTTACTAAAATATTGTAAATATAGATATATAAGTTTTATATACTTATATAAAGGCAGAACCTCAAACTTACAGTAAGCTAATCACAAAGAAAGTACAAGAAACCTTTATGAAAAAAAATCTAGTAATTTTCAAGAAGAACTTGGGAACTAGTTCTGTAGCAGCGGAGTTTTCATTGAAAAAGTTGGTTCTAAGCATGAAATAAGGTCAGACTAATACGACTTGTTTGCTTGTAGGTACTGAATCTTGTCTATACCATCAATATATAAAATTGAAGTATATGTGTCTATTATCTTTATACTTTTGTTTACCACATGTTTCATATTATGTAACATGTGTATATAATAAGTGCTCTATTTAGGATACTTTAATTTTTTAGGTACTTATTTTTAGTTTTTTATTTTATATGTTGATTATAATTTAGTTTTATTTAATTTGCTTTTACCGTGGGTCACATAACTTGGTAATTAAGGAGGTGGGCACTGAAAATCAGTGCTGTGTCGGAGTATGTTTCGGCACAGCAAAAAACTGAGTGCCAACCTCATTTCGCGAATTGCGGCACACAATTTCAATGTTATTATTATTATTATTTATTATAAATCGTTGTTCAAGTGTCGCATTTTTAGAAATAAATATTTTTTCTTTCTTTCTTTCTTCTTATTAGGGTAGAGCAAAAATGTATGGAAAAAACTTTTTGTTCACATATTGAGTTCTAATAGAATGGGCCGTTCTAATAGTTTCGTTCCGTTCCGTTCGTTCATCCGTTCCGTTCTAATAGTGGGCCGTCTGCCTGTCTGTTGAACTCATGCAATAAAAAAAATGGGATTGGTGCCTTATATTATAATGAAAATAACTGTAATTTTTAAATTAGTTTGTGGAACATCTTCTGCCTCCGCACCGAGCTCAAAATTTTCAATTTCAAAAAGTATTTAGTGTAATAGCAAAACATCTAATTAAATTTAATGATAACACTTAGGTGTAACAAACACCTTATTTTATCACCTTATTTAATAACACCTTATTATAAATTATGTTTTAGTAAAAAATAAGCTATTTTTATTAATATTATTGAAAATCGAAAGAATTAAATAACTCGAAATTTCTTTCTTTGGCTAATTTAGGCGTTGCGTTTTGTGGTTCCAATTTAGTATTTATAGAACATTATCGTGGTTTTGTGTACATTATTATACCACATCACTTTACACTTTTAGATCGGTCTGGCTGAAGGTTAACAATTGAAATACTGTTTGGCAAATTAATTTTGTGTTTGTAGCTAGTTAAATAACGTCATATAAAAATATCAGCCATACTAAAATAATTTGAAAAAAAAAAACAATTTTGAATTGGCGTCTGGCACGGATTAAACAACAATAAAAATGTCTGGCAATAATAGATTCATGTGTCAAAAATTCCAATTTAAATAATAAGCAAAAAGAAACCTTCTTAAAATGCTTTGAAAAATTGATATTTTCCGTGTACAGATACGATGCGCACTGATGAACGCAACCACTACCGCCAGCCAGACTGCCCGTAGGACATCCGGGAGAGTGAGAGGAATAGCATATGTAAAAACTGGCCTTTTTGAAATTCTCTCTCGAAAACGTTGCCAGCTCTTAGACGAGTAGTACTTATATAATTATTAGGTCTTCTAGGTGGTAGTTCGAGACCATAATTATGTCTAAAAATTACGACATACAAAATGTTTCATAACTTAAACCGTTCATTTATCTCCTGGCTACGTTATTGGCTACTAACAAAACCGTTTCAAATAGCGGAGCTGCCACTTTTAGTTCCTTATCTTCCGTGGATTTCATTGGACTCATTCACCTGACTGCATACATTCATCGCAACATGCGTCTTTTTCTTGCTCCGGTTCAGATCACACTACTCTGCTATACATTAACAATACTTTATCATATAATATGAATAATACAAATACTATGCTCGAAAGCCAAAATTTAAATCTTGTGCATTAAGATATTACAATAAATTTTATCATACACCCCTGCAAATGAATAATGTATACAGTTTGGCTTTTCAACATATTCAAATATGATGAAGTTGTTATTTTTCCTTGGAGCCGTGCCCCTAGACTGGACATCGCTTTTGTTATGCACACTAGTGTTATGGTTTTCTTATTTATGGGAATTTTGCTATTGCATATGCATTGTTAACTGATAGTTTCAGGGCAATTTTAGTAAGACTTATATTAAAGGTAAACTTTATAAATTAATATTTATTTTAAAGGTACCTACCTTTTTTTTCTTATCTATTAAATATCTTCGCGGTTGGCAACGCGGTGGTATAATTATAGATAGATAACACTTTATTGTAAACCATTACAGAAAACTTACGAATTATTATTATTCTAATTGTGTTGTACAAAGGGCGGTCTTATCGCTAAAAAGCGATCTCTTCCAGACAACCCGTGGCATGAATATTGCTGATTAGGAGTGGCGGTGGTGGTATACATAATTATTGTGCCATTACTTACATTTTAATAATAAATATATAAATAATATATATATAAAGGTTGCCTGGAAGAGATTGCTTTTAGCAATAAGGCCGCCTACTACTACTGCCTTTTAGTAAGTAAGCTTTTTGTATATTTGTATTTTTTCCATGAAAAATGTTGGTGTACAATAAAGAGTATTGTATTGTATATAACTATACTATATATACAAATAAGTTATATAAATATACATTATTATTAACTTTTTCGCCTCCCAAATGTCGTAAACACAACTGTCGTCCCAGTGTAAAATCACGAATATTGCGATTGGTTACGTTTTGTCTATAAAATAATAAATAAACTTCAGTGAAAAAGTGATGTTTTAAAATCCAAAACAAGAAATCCGACGTGTAATAGGATAAAATATAATGTTAACCATCCAGCTACGCTTCTTTCTTATTCTATCCGTAGTACTTTAGATATTTATTTATACATGCATCATAAAGGCCAAGTGAAGGCGCATCTGGAGTACTGATCACACCTTTAGGCTGAAGCATCCACCTACCAGCCTAATCCCCTGGTCTGTATTCAACCTCCAACCGTTCCCGTTGTTAATTATCCCATACTAACAGACGGTTAAGATACGCATGGCCTTCAGAATCCCTTCGCGTCTCTGTGAATTCTATCAATTGTATAATAGGAGTATTTCAGCAAACTGTTTAGAATCATGCCTTCTTCTTCCTTCTACCACCGCACCGAGTGAATCGGCTAGGTGTTCATGCCCAATTCCTTAAGCCACTTCGCTCCAGAACGTTGCTCATGCGTAACGTGGTGATTTGAAATAAGCTGCCAGCTGAGGTTTTTCCAGCTTTACACATGGATTATGAATATGAAGTCTTTCAAATATGGTTTAATAAAATTTCTTCTAGACCGGCAGCGCGTTGGTAACGTATCTTGTGCTGCAAACGTCCATTAGCGACGGTAACCACTTTCCATCACGAGAGCCGTCAGCCTGTCTGCTGTGATCCAATTATAAAAAGAGCCATTAAATTCAAAGCTACATACATGACTATTACACTTGACATTCGTATTATTACATATTAATGACTGACGATGATAACATTTTAATGATTTTAACGAATTGTAATATAGCTAGATATATAATTAAGTCTACAATCTACATTTCATATGTATAGACAACCTGATTGAATTAGATTTGGTAAGGATAAAGTTTCAGTCCATTACGTGGCGCGACACGGAAGAGGCGTGGACGTCGGCTTCCCCGAGTCATTATAACGAATACACTTCTGATATAACTACGTAGGTTAATTTTAATTCAATTATGGGCTGTAATCACGAATGGTTTTCCCTGAAAATAATATTAGGTTTCAGGTTTAAATTGTTTCTTTCACACAGAAAAAATCGCATACATTCTACTTAATAAATTGTTGTCATTTAATACATCACCTACTGTAAATATAGATGAATATATCGAATATTCGTTCATGTTTGCTAATTCTGATATTAGATGATTCAATTTGGTTGAATCATCTAATATCAGAATAACCAAACATTAGTTTGGTTGAAAGGCACAGAACTTAAAGGATATGATGGTAATATTTTAATAATATTAAATAAAGCCACACAAAAAAAGGTGGACTTTATTTTTAACCAGACCCATCTATTATTATGTATTTCGGATTCAGCGCATCGAAATAGGTAAGAATAGTTTCTTTTGTGGGTCGGTGAATTTAAGTTTATACATACTTATGGATCAAAATTTGTTATTCTGATATTAGATGATTCAACCAAATTGAATCATCTAATATCAGAATAACCAAACATTAGTTTGGTTGAAAGGCACAGAACTTAAAGGATATGATGGTAATATCAGATCATTTAGGTTGATTGATTCATCCAAATTGAAACATAGAAATGAATTTGTTTTGCTTCCATTGTTAGTTTTATATTTTTTTTATTTTTTTTTTATAATTATTATAATTTAAGAATGCAGAGTTTAGGCGCTATTGGTCGCCAGAAAATGTACTTAATTTTATTCCAGAAAGATCCATTTTCCTGTGTGAGAAATATGAATTGTCAATGCTTTGTATTAGACTTCATATAATTACGTATAAGTATCTAATTTTATCAAAAACCGTCCCGTAGTTTGAACCTGAGAGCGTAACAGACTTCAGAACTACATACTTTAGCATTTAGAATTTTAGTATGGATTCCTTTATGCTATAGTTTATCTTCATCTTTATACTACACCTATATAGGTTGAGTAGTTTCTGCGAATAATAATTATGGCATACATAAATAGATGGTCAGACGGGTAGATATGACGATTTTACAAGGATCCTATTTATGTCAAAATAGCTGCGGAACCCCAAAAAATTGAGTTAAAAATATAAATAAAGCAGAGCAAAAAAGGTTTACCTCCATAACGCCGCAATATAACCTGCGTCAATTTTGTCCTCCGTGAATATGTTTTTCCATTTGTTTGTGCGTAACTTTTAGGCCTGTAACGTCATATATAAGTGACAGTGTGACGGACAGACGTTCCTCCGCCCTGAGTAGAAGTGCTTTTACTTTCAAAATTCACTGAATAATTCCAACATTACCTTTTGTGTTTTAGGTATCTTTAGTCATTTTAATGGAAACGGATCCATTATGTTTTATTTATATCCATCTACCCCGAATCCGTGGTAGCTTATTGGTAAGCGTACTCGCGTCCCAAACTCTAAAAGGGTGGGTTCGAATCCTGACCGGAAAGCATGCGATACTTAGGTAGTTTTGTGTTAATTTAATGTGCATATTGTTACAATTATCATGAGCTAACGATGAAAGAACGTGTCGTGATAAAACCTGTACATCGAATCAACTGACGTGTCAGTCCTGGTCAGTGGAGAATTATTGTAGGAAATGAGAACAGAAGGTACCGGCTATTAGAATGAACTGCTAGTGGAACTAGGGATCTGGGCTATGGGGACTATGTCGTGGCAAAAAATGGGCAGAAATTGACAAGCCACTCACTGCATGGATGCCAAAAAGATGGCATACAAGGTTGGCGAGGGGCAACATGGGTATCAGTGACTAAGGAGTGTAGAGAGGTGGACTGGAGATTCACCGAAGCTACTTCAGACGTTGTGCTATTTATTACTTCCACGTTTGGAGCTTAAGTCTTAGCTCTAGTGATCTCCACTCCGTGCCTTTTAGCTAAGGCAAGCACGGAGGCGGGCGCCTTGAAAAACTGCTAAGTAATAGCGTGTTGTGTATGGCTCCTAGGCTCTATAGTCATCTACCAAAATGTATTATTAACATTCAAAACCACAATAATTTTAAATAGATTAAGGACATTTTCGATTGACAAATAATATTATAGTGCTAATGATTATTTTAATAATAGCCTTTAAATTACTGAGGTAGTATACAATGTACTATTATATAATATTTGTTTATGGCATTAAAAACTATATTTACCTCTAAATATAATAATAATACATGTAGCATAGAGTAAATAATAACCATAAACAAAATTAAAACTAAATAATTAAACTGAACAAGTTGGCGGTAGGCTAAATAAAGCTTTAACAATACTCATTGACACTTGACATCTTTGTCTTCCGTGATCACGGGTACGGAAAAGTGGCCGAAATGTCGGAATAATTACGTCAAATAGATTATCGCGCTTAAAACCGTTAAAACGTCGTTTTATCAGGTAAGTCAATTTAGTTTACTTCACCGTTCTGTTACACAATTAAAATTGGTATCATAAGAAAGATAATTTAATCACAAAAATAACCATAATTGGCTTGCCTGCAAAAAACCGTTCGTGGAATATTATTGCCATGCTTTGAAGACTACAAAAATAGCCATGAAAACTTCGATTGGTAAACTATTACAGACGTGTTTACAAATCAATATAATTTGTTAAAACATATGTCTCATCAGGTTTTCAGATGGGTGAAGTTTGATCTTCAGCGTCTCTTAAACTAACATAACCTTTTGACGATTATCCTTCAACAAGTAGGTAAATCTCAAGCGCTTTGTAAATACAAGTACGGGACTTGAATTAAAATGCCGTTGGAATTACTATGAATTTATTAGAAATATCCAAACACGTACAACACAGGTACAAATATAACTGGACACAACGAGTACAAACTGCACGATTCAATAACACACGCCAAGTCCGCACTATATAGCTTATCGAATGTACACGTCTTGCTTGTATCGTAATCGTCGCTTGACTGACTCACTCCTCCGTTGGGTCATTATTTTATACTAAGTATACAATACAACACTCGACCGCGTGGACTAAATTTTTCCAAGAAAACGTAATCTGCACACCTGCGGCCATAAACGAGTACAATAACAATAGGATGTTTTTCTAATTACAAATTTTAAACACAAAGTAAACAAAAGAAGTCCAAATACGGTAAATGTAATAAACCAGGTGGACATTCACTTTGTCGGCGTATAACAATACAAAGGGCGGATAAAAATGCTATAGACTCCAACATCCTTATTAGGCTTAACGACATAAAGGAAATGTTCAGTATTATATGTCCTTTTTAATGAAAATGTTACGTTGAAAACGGTACGACGAATAGGTTCGCAATTGAAAAATAAATTTGGCACTAGCTCAATTTTCCGGCTCAATAAACGCAGTTCGGCAGAACCTCTGTACACTACACAGAGGTACTTTTGTTCCCCGTCCGAGAACTTAGCCTGGAAAGTATGCCAATTGAAAAACGGCTTGTTTATGTTCTTTTCTAAAAGAAGTAGACTTTTTCATTTGGTACGTTTTAGAATTGCGCGCAATTGAAAGTTTGCCTCTTCGGCGTATTTTATTATTTGCGAAAAATAATTGCTGTTTGGAAAATTGTCTAACCCAAATTCACTTTAGGCCTGATTTACATTTGAATAATCTAAGTACTTGATTAACTTGTAAGTCCTTATCATCGTTTGGGCAGATATCTATTTAATCGCCAACTTATTACTTTTAAAATAGTAATAAACTCGCAGGTGGTCTTTGTGGCGAAGCCTTAGGTGAGTAGCAACACCTCGTGCGCGACTCCGGGAGCGAAAACAAATCAAATCAAATCATCATTTATTGCATAAAACATGGTACATAGAAAAGATGGTATGATTATTTCATCGTTTCACATGTGTTTGCCTCTAAGGCGTGCAAAATGTTGTGCCTATTACAATGAATGATTCTTATCGATTTAGTATTATTACTTCATCAATATAAAAAAGAAAACAGAATAATAACAATAATATTCAAATTAAGTCATTCTTTAAAATAAAAGTCATAAAAATTTAAATTAATCCACTTAGACTAGTAAACAAGTGCCTTTTGGACCAACTTTTTTCAGCAGTCTCCGAAAATTATAAATGAGGTGTCGTTCGATTCGGAATGGCATCTAGATGATTTTTGAAAAAAATTAAGTTCCGCTTGCAAAAATTGTAAAAGTTATTAACAATTAACTAAAAAAAAGAAGGGGGGTTTAGTTTTTTGCAAATATCTCAAAAAGTAATAAAGATTTTTCAAATTTGAAAAAAGATTCGAAAAGTGGAGGAAATTTCCTAAAAAAAATCTTGACTCCCGAAACTGTAAGATCAATATTTATAATTTTCCCAGAGGGATGAAAATACGGCCGAAAACGGGTACTCTGGCTTACGCAAGCCACACCCTCATCGGCCCTTTAATGAATAAATATTATTTAAACATACTAAATATGAAAATAAAAAAATGAAAAAATTCAGGCACTAACTGAATAGATGAATGAACAATAATCTGCTTGAATTTTTTTATAACAATTTTTTATTTAGTTATTCAATAGTTAATTAATAAAAAAATTTTGCTTGAACATGAATATTGCAAGTGTGATAATTGTTAAACTATAAATTGAAGATTTTTTCCCTTCTTGTAGCAATTCTTGAAAGGCTTTAGAATAGAACCCCGTTGGAAAAATTAGAAAATGTTTATTTTTCATTTTTTATTAATAATTTTCTTTGTTATAAAATTAAAAGTTTAAAACAACGAAAATTACTAATAAAAAAATGAAAAATAAACATTTCTTAATTTTTCCAACGGGGTTCTATTCTAAAGCCTTTCAAGAATTGCTCCAAGAAAGGAATAAAATCTTAAATTTATAGTTTAACAATTATCACACTTGCAATGTTTATGTTCAAGCAAAACAAAAATATTTTGTAACAAAGAAAATTATTAATAAAAAAATGAAAAATTAACATTTTCTAATTTTTCCAACAGGGTTCTATTCTAAAGCCTTTCAAGAATTGCTCCAAGAAAGGAAAAAAATCTTAAATTTATAGTTTAACAATTATCATACTTGCAATGTTCATGTTCAAGCAAAAAATAAATTATTAATTAACTATTGAATAACTAAATGAAAAATTATTATAAAAAATTTTTTCAAGCAGATTATTGTTCATTCATCTATTCAGTTAGTACCTGAATTTTTTATTTTTTTTATTTTCATATTTAGTATGTTTAAATAATATTTATTCATTAAAGGGCCGATGTGGGTGTGGCTTGCGTAAGCCAGAGTACCCGTTTTCGGCCGTATTTTCATCCCTCTGGGAAAATTATAAATATTGATCTTATAGTTTCGGGAGTCAAGACTTTTTTTAGGAAATTTCCTCCTCTTTTCGAATCTTTTTTCAAATTTGAAAAATCTTTATTACTTTTTGAGATATTTGCAAAAAACTAAACCCCCTTCTTTTTTTAGTTAATTGTTAATAACTTTTACAATTTTTGCAAGCGAAACTTCGTTTTTTTCAATAATCATCTAGATGCCATTCCGAATCGAACGACACCTCATTTATAATTTTCGGAGACTGCTGAAAAAAGTTGGTCCAAAAGGCACTTGTTTACAAGTCTAACTAGTCTATATTACATACGTTATCTATCAATATTTCACGTCATTAGTAATGTCGCATCTCAAATAACGCCTTAAACACATCGGCATATCTGCGTCAAACGGGTTTAATCTTTAACACTAACGCATTCAAAGCTGTACCGTTAGTATAAAAAGTGACGTAAATTAATTAATGAACCGGGAACATTTTGACAGTTGCGACGATTTGCCTATTCTGTCATTTGTCTGGCTATTTGCTTGAACCTAATCTGTTGGGGACAAAGGGGACAAAAACGACACTCGCCTGTCACTTGAGTTATGATTGATTATAACTTTCAAAATACTTGGGGTGTCAGAACTGCATTGGACAGATGGTACACAAAGGCCTTACGGAACTGCATGAGTTATCGTCTTGAGAGTTCAGAGGTTACTTTCGTTTTTTTTAATACAGAAGTATATTTTTGAAATGAAACTTCTTCATCGGCGTTGGAAAAAAAATTACCGTCACATTTTTCGATTACGCGTCACATTATTTTGCAGGATGACCGAGTGTAGGATGGTGGTTACGTTGCAACGAGTTGTTGATAGATGGATTGTGGGACGAGCATTGTAATATTTCTTTACTTTATTGTTCTTTAATTAATATACGAGTTTGATGATTTATAAATCATTTATTTAGTATCCTATATATATATATATATATATATAAAGTTAACCTCAGTTTTTGATTGTAACTATCGGTAAAGCAATAAGGTAAAATGAAATAATTGTATTATTTGTATTCATGTCTATGATAATAAAAGCCTTTTGTTTAAACTTTATCTAATTATTTAACCACTTTCGGTAAAGTTGCATATAGTAGATCATATTTCAAAAATAAGGTCATAAAGAAGTTTCACTTCTTAAGTTCTTACGTGTGTGTGCGTGTGTTTACACGCACAAATTTTTTTAAACCAAGAAATATTTATTATACTAGTTATTTTCTTAAATCTTTTACTTGTATAAATATTTTATGTCCATCTTTGGTTTGTAAATCATCATGTTATATACTAGCTTCTGCCCGCAACTTCATCCGCGTGGAAAGTTTTTTAACTATCCCACGGGAACTCTTTAGTTTTCCGGGATCAAAAGTATCCTATATGTCGACCAGGGATATATATATATAAGCTACCACCATACAAAATTTCATTGAAATCGGTCCAGTCGTTTCAGAGATTAGCCGGTACAAACATAACAACCTTGTGTTGTGTTCCGGCATTAGTGACCAGGATCCAGTCCCTCTTAAGAGAGCAGTAGCGCATTTGTAGCACCTTTGGTGTCCCAAATGTCCATAGGCGATGGTAACCGCTTTCCATCAAGTGGGCCGTCTGCCTGTCTGCTGATCTCCTGCAATAAAAAAAAAAATGTTACTAAAGAGTAATTGTTACCTACTACAATAGTAGTACCTACTACAATAGTAGTCTATAAATATATAGACATCCGTATAAAAGCTCATAGTATACGTACGTATAAAGGTGAACCCACACTTATCAGAGCCGAACGCGTCGAACGAATCGAAGTCAAGGAGGCCTTGCATATCTGCACCAGAAGAATCGACCAGAACACAATGCAAAAATAGTACTCGCGCGTTGCTCTGTCATACGCAACTGATAGAATGTGAGCGCGTCGGTCGAGTCGACCGCATAAGCCGCGCCGAATCTGATCACGTCATCCGAATGCGTCTAGGATTTCTGGGGTTCTTCCAGATTCGGACGATTCGACGCGGGGAAGTGCGCGAGGTTTCATGAGATTTCATATACAGAATTCTAAAATTCGTTTCGTTCGACTCGGATAAGTGTGCGTTCACCTTAAGTCAGTACTGTAAGGTCTTAGTCGTTTACTCGTCGTCTTTAGTCGGTCGTCATTTATATTAAGAAATATAATATTTTTGTATTAAATTGATCGAACGCTTCCCAAAACAATAGAGATCAGAATTGTATCAGGCTGCGAGCTGAAAACATGATTGTAACAGTATCTTGAATGATAACATTGTTACGAGCCGCGAGACTCGAATTAAAATGCCGTTAGAATTACTATAGAGTTTATAAGAACTATACAAACACGTATAACGCAGGTACAAATATATCCGAATACAACAAGTCCAAATGTAATGCAGATGGTCGTAATTCCATAAAACGCGCAAAGTCCTTCATTTTTAGATTCTCGATTATAGTACACACGTCTTGCTTCGCTAGTGGTTATCGCTCGACTCACTCCCCCCTCCATCAGGTCATCTTTTATACTACGCAACGTAATCCGACACACCTGGCTAATGACTGCCATAAAAGCTTTCAAAACAACAATGGGCTGTTTTCTAATCACAATTTTTAAACACAAAGTAAACAAAAGAAGACGACCAAAAAATAATCTGAATGTTATTAGTTCAAATGCCAACGGATAATAAAAGTGCTTTGTTTCAGATATGTAGGTGGGTTTGTGTTTGTCAGGATCTGAGTCGTAACAATATAAACTATATATTTCCTAAACCCAGACTCTTATTCAAGATCCCGGTCACCTCGTTAACCGCTGGCCACTACAGTACCTTAGATAAAAACTATAATAAAATACATATTATATCATCTTCAGCCAATCTTAGTCCACTGCTGGACGTAGGCCTCCCCAAGTACGCGCCACATATCCCGGTCTCTTGTCTTCGTCATCTAGCCCCTGCCGGCGATCTTGCGCAGGTCGTCAGTCCACCGGGCTGGCGGGCGTCCTACTCTACGTTTCCCGAGACGTGGTCTCCACTCTAAGACTTGTTTGCTCCATCGGCCGTCGGTCCTGCGGCAGACGTGACCGGCCCACTGCCACTTCAACTTGCTAATTTTGCGAGCTATGTCGGTCACCTTCGTTCTCTTACGGATGTTATACATCATACATGTCATACATATTATATGTATTTATTAAATTTTATTTCGTGTTTAGAAAATAATTTTATATTGAAATTAAATTTAACAAATTTCGTGAAACTTTATTTTTCTTTAGAAATCTTACTGTCTAAGATTTTCGTTCGATTGCCATTCAATCCACGAGCAAAGTCGAAGAACTTTATCTCTTTTATTTTTTTCACTTTATAGAATTAAACGCTTTGTAACAACTTGCGACGAAATTTCGTATTCACGTTGTGTGTTCGAGAAGTTTTTTTTGTTTTCGTCTTTGTTGTTTGTCTTTGTGTTTGCTCGAGGCGGCTTGAAAAGTTTTCCTTGTGTTTATAAGATTTCGTTGTTTTATACAATTTTGCATTGTGCTGTTCTGCGCACTTGTTTTTTCTATTATTTTTCATCTTACATTTTCTGTTTTTTTAGCTTTATAGTACATTTGAAGTGTTTGAAATACATTTATATGTAAGTATACTAGAGATTTTCATGCGGTTACACAGCGGTTACGCGGGTGCACATTTCTATTCCATATCCCACGAGCACTATCCCTTTTCCGGGAGAAAAACGTCCAAAGTTCATCCTAATTATCAAAATAACAGACATACTGACTTTATCATTCAGATATACAAAAGTCACAATTCACTAAATTATAAACTAGTACAATGTCATGGAGTATTTATTTATGCGTTTTTTATTCTCTGTAGAACCTGCTCATATAGGATAATTATAAATTTATAATTTATTCCGATCCAATAGAAATAAGCTACATATTTAAATATTTAGAGACTGACCTCAGAATATTGCAACGTATCGACTTCGATACTCTGAGGTCGGCGCGCTGGCTGGTATATATTTAATTATCAAAAAAAAAAGTAGGCAATTATTATTCATGAAATGAGAGATGGGTGGATTGTGTGAAGAATAACACGATGGTTTGTGGTGTGACAGTGGATGTATGGAGAGAACGGAGGAATATGAAAGACAAAGACATATTATAACCACCTCAAATAATATAGTACGAAGGTGAAAAAAAAACAGAAAGAGAGATAGCTATGAAATTGCAAACTAAGTCCGGGGTATTAGATATAATAATATATAATAATATCAGCCCATAAATGTCCCACTGCTGGGCTCGGGCCATAAGGGGGGGAACGGACAGTATACCCGCCACACTTGTCCAAGGCGGCTTGGCAGGTTTGACACATCGGTTATCTCGATGTGCAGGTTGCATCACGATGTTTTCCTTCACCGTTGTTAGCACGTGGTAATTGTAACAATGTGCACATTAGATCAGAAAACTGACGAAGAGGTGCATGCGTTCCGGTCAGGATCGAACCCGCGCCCTTCAATGTAGGGGCGCGTGCGCTAGCCATTACGCTACCACGACTTACGGGGTATTAGATAGTTATTAATAAATGCTACTTTTGTCTGTATATTTTCAATCAGAGCTTTTATTTAATTCCTTTTGACAGGTATATCCAAGTGTTTACGCCATTTACTCATATATTATTTACAAACTAAATTAATATTAAAGGAAAATCCACAATAAATAAACTCGATATGTGCAATTGTGGTAGTATAATAAACAAACCTTCGCCTCATTATTTATGTTATTATTTACTTAAAGTAAAATTGTGTAGTGCTATGAATATTCTAAATATTTATCAAACTTAATAATAGTGGCCAGAAGATATAATAACAGAGAAGAACTGTGCCGTATAACCATTTGAAGGAGATCCGGTGAGTTCCTTTTGTATCCTTCCAATTTCGACACACTGATTGTGCTCAACAAATTTGTTTAATAAAATTGAACCATAGCGTAAACACCAAGAGCTTTAAGTGGTTAGATGTAATAAATCAACAAGATAATAAATCCGCATACGACACATAAACATGTACCCGCTAAAGTTTAACCCATAAAATTCTCACGTATATTTGGGAGTTCAAAGTAGCATACCTGTTAACAAAATATGGAGGTGTCAAAACTATGGCGCGAAATTGTTTTGCTACAATGTCCCGGTGGAGTGCTGTTCCATAACGTCCCATAAACTTGAACATAAAAGTTAGGCCGTGTCTTAAGATAGGAACGTAAGCGGGATGTTCATTTAACTATTAAATTATATCAGCCTATATAAATATGCTTTACTACTGAAAATAACTCCCTGTTTCATGTATGTCTGCACACAACGAAGAGTTCCGTAAACCAGACCAATGTAGCACTGTTTTTGTTACGTGGCTACCCTAACCCTAAAATAATGATTTAATATAAAATACCGCAAAACTTATAAAATAACTAATAGACATTTTTCTAACAAATTATTGTTGAAATATTTTTTAAAGCTCTACCAAACATTTTTTTATTTTCCATGTAATAATAGTTCAAGAAGTAGAAAAGAGCAGAAACACAATATTTATGTTAGCAATCTTTATGTTTGGAAGCCAATAATTCCCTACCTACTTTATGGAAATATTAATTAAAAATCATAGTGGATTACGCCTTGTCACACATTGCGTTGTAGCATATAGATGAGATTTTATAAAGAAACTAGCTGTTCCGGCAGACGTTGTCCTTCCCTGAAGAAATAAAATGTAGAACTCGACCTCAGCGCCATCTGCCGGGCTTATTTGTGAATCTAAACCATTCTCGAATCCACTTGAACACACACAAAAAAATTCATTCAAATCGGTCCAGCTGTTTAGGAGGAGTTCACTGTTAACACACGTACAGAAGAATTATATATATAAAGATATAGTTATTTATGATACTGGTGTCGTAAGTTGGCTTTCACGAACGACTCGACGGATGAAAGCCCTCGACTTCGTCTCAGGTTCTTGGTTATCATGGTCGCGAGTTTGTAAAAAGCAACAACCGTACGTGTGTCATACAACACTTTCCAACACATTTGCGAAAAAACAGTACAATAGGTAATGAAATAAACATAAATATCAATAGGAAATCGCAGCAATGTTTGATGTTTCGTAAATCGCGCGTATTTGCGTTACATGCGCGTAATTTAAAGTATAACTACATCTTTCGTCTCATTTTCTCTATAATATTAAAGTGAGACAAATGTATTGAACAAAAGCGCTTCTAAGGAAGTTCGATTATTCAGCTTATTTATTCTCGTAACGTGAAACTCTTTGGTGAAATATTTATATATTTTTCACCTGAGTACATTTTTTTACCGCACGTTTCGTTGTATGGTGCGTAACTTTTAACTATCGAACAAGTAATATAGGTTTCGTAAATGTATTTTTGAGCAAATGTGTTGAAAGGGTCATTTATCTGACATTAGTTTTCTATAAAAAAAAAACTAACATACAGAGGCAGATGGACTATCGGTCCAAACTGGCTATAGGGAGACCTAAAACAGCATTGATAATGTATATTGCTAATCCTAATTTAATGACAGCTTAGTTAAATATAAAGTAAGTTATCTTGAATATTAGCGAGAACTTTGTAAATATGAAATTTCACGCTAAACGGTTGTCACGAAAGCAAACCCTTATAGGTCCCGTCACGTACGCTCGGCAGTGTCGCCGGCAGAGCACGCAATTAGGCAACGTTTTGTGCAAATAATTATGCCGACGGAATTTGGTCCCGGCTCAGTGCAAACCTCTTAATTCACTACAAACAGGTACAGAGTGTATTCGTAACCTTAGTACCTTCACCTAACTGCGGAGGATTAAGTCGTCTGGCGATGTTGAAGTTTATATGTGTGTAATCATAAAAGCCAAAGCTGTAGTCAGTGGCCGCGTTCCTCTTGTATCTCACGACACTCAACATGCTCCTTTAGCCGTTCCACATAGCGACCACGGTAGTTATAGCCGTCGCAAAAACGTTTCTAATGTCATCATAATTTTTGATCACGCAGCGCTCACAACGACCTGTGTCAAGAAGGTCGAAATGGACATTGACCACAGAGCATTCTGGCAATGATAAAATCTGTCAAGTGCGTTTTAGTCCATAGTTTGCATACATTGAACTATTTCATGGTAGCGACGAGTCGCTAAGGAATCATAAAAACACGTTTTTTTGAACGGATGTGAAATAGCATTAATCTTAAACCTGTGTAAGTTTAAAGCGTCCCTTATTGTTGAAATTAATTGTCATTGAAAGTATTTTTTAACTCCACTCTAATTTATTAATAATTTTCATTTCTTACTTCCAAAAGCACATTTTTGGTAACTTGGAAGTTATCATTTATTTATTTGCTAAAAAGTTGTTAAAAACATCGTTCTGAATATTCAAGACAGGTCTAACGATACCCAATACACAACTGTGTACTGAATTTCTTTTCTTGATTAATTTTTAAGTGATTTCACAAGATCTTTGTGCCATACATTGATACAATTTATACAATTATAATATTGATACAAATTATTGTAACGTTCTGTTGGGTCCCGGCATTAGTGATCAGTTTCCAGTCTCCCTTAAGAGAGCAGCAGCGCATTTGTAGCACCTTTGGTGTTGCAAATGTCCATAGGCGATGGTAACCGCTTTCCATCAAGTGGGCCGTCAGCCTGTCCGCTGAACTCTTGCAATAAAAAATAAAAAAAGTGTAAGAATTATATTTGGTTTTTAAAAATTCCTCCGACGGCCATCTCACATAACTACACATTACACAAATATTCCTCTTGCTATCATTTTCATTTTATACCGTAAAAAGCGTACAAAAGCCCTTGAAAAGTGTGTGATCATGTCACCTTCACGTGACACTATGCGAAACATTGCGGAAACATTAAAGGGTTCCACCGACCTCACTATGTGAATGATCGATGTTTAAGATTACTTTGTGATGGTTAAACCGGTGGCCTTTCAGTTAAACAAGTTAGCCCCGGGCTAACGTCACTTCATACTGAGATATTGTACGGAAAGGAACGCAGGTTATGTACGCAAAGAGTGATAAATGGATTCCAGTAGGCGGTAGTGTGACATTTTTTTGCCTTATTTATAACACCTTAGTACCGTGAATCAAAACTAATTTTTGAAGTTAATATTAAATTAAACTAAATTACAAACATAAGAAACTTTTCACAATTAAAAAGTCTTTTTGCATATGGATAATATTATATACCTATAGTACATACGTAAGGAGATCCTAGAAATGACAGTATAATCGTCTGGTAACATAGTGCTTTTTTGTAAATAGGCTTTTTTTTCTTTATAATTAAAAAACGAAGAAGAAATTTATTATTTGCTTATATTACACGGTTCACTCCTGTCTTAATATTTGGATAAGGCAACCGAAGGGAGTTACGTAAACACAAAATCGAACCATTAATTGTCAATCAATATCGTCGTGGGTATCCTTTCAGATCTACGCCTTACAACTAAATTACCTCAGTTTTGTTATACTGCGTAATATTAGCTTGATTTCGAAATTCTCAAAATCTTACACGACAACAAAATGAGTGAAAAATTAAAGTTTTAATTAATTTCTTTTCAGAGTAAGAAATGGCCTATAATCACCCATCTAAGTATCTACAATTAACAGCCTTGCACATTCTTGGCTGATATTATAGTAAACAATAAAAAAAATTATACGAATATTGAAATTGTTATATTACAAACATTTATATGACCTATGTAAAACAAAACGATTTTATTACTAAAATCTTTCATAATAAACCAAGTGCGCTTAAATATGAAAGCGGTTAAAGAACAACACAATGCTAAAGAAGTACAATATTAGATATTATAGTACATTTGACAACTCTGTAATTTCATACAAATGACTGGTCTCCCATTGTACAGTCTCGCCAGTTAAATCGCCAAAGTGTATGGTATAATAAAATCGTAAAAGCAATGAATGTGTTTTTTGCCATCACAGATATCATTGGCGAAACAAAGCTTTTTTGTTGTCTAGACACTCCACAGACGAAATATTGAGTGTTTTATGTAAGCTGACGAATTTGAAACGTATTTATATAAATACGAATTATTTTTTTAATACCAGTTGTTGACTTTCACCAAACGGCAACAAATACAATCCTCGGTGCTTCAGTTAGCCCGATATGATGTAATCATGCCAGAGAAGTTGGTTATTTTAAATTCTAAAATAATTTATTTCTAACACCGATGGCAAGACCCTACCTATATTAGTCATTAATTAATATAATTGAAGATAGAATAAAGTTTTATAACATTAAGTAATTACATTTGTTATGTTTTGAAATAGCATATGGGCAATGATCGATGTTGTTTATAAATAATATTTTATGATCATAAGCTTATATTTAAAAAAAACCTTATCACCGTAAAATATTTTTGTTTTTACATAATCTCCAATTAAAGAATATATATAGTAGTGAAAAAAATACTAGAAGTAACTAACAACACTGTTAATTATTATACTTATTGGAATAAAAATCGATCTACAGAGTAGTTGTAAGCCCCTTAAAAGGAATATAATTCATATTTTGGAAATTGCTGACTATATACTGGCTCTATCAGAGCAGCGAGATGATAATAATCCTCCAAAATAGTTTATTAGAATGAGCAGAAAGAAATAGAAACTTTATAGGTATTTTTACATTTATGGAATGATCATTTATTTTAATAGTTATGATTTAATGAAAAACACTTTATTGTTTACCGAAAATTAAGACAACATTTTTAACTCTACTATACTGGTTGAATAAAGGGTGACTTTATCCCTTAAAGCGATTTTTTCAGGCAACCTACTATAAACTAAGGAATATATTAAAACTTGACACTGGCGGTGAAGACCATAAATAATATAAAACTTTCAGAATATATATAAATAAACAAAATACTTTATATACATATAAAAACATATCAAAATACATACAAAATAAGCAACACTGTTAAAACCTGAAGGGGCCAAAAATAATGATTATTAACCTTAAAAGACAATACTGACTTAGCTTGTTTGATGTTGAGTGACAATGAGTTCCATAAACGGACAACCTGTACTGTGAAGTAGTTATCAAAGAAGGAAGTGTGTATAGGTCATTACATACATACATACATAACTTCACGCCAGGTCCCTTGCGGGGTAGGCACGAACAACAGAGCGCCATACAGGCTTATTCTTACACACCTCACTTGCTTCTTTGACATTCATAGCTCTTGTCATGCACGCTCGTCTGTTCTTAAGGCTCCTGACATCACCTTCTGCTAATACACGATCAATTTGATCATGGAAGGTGTGTCGTGGCCTTCCGCGACTTCTGCATCCATCCACTTTTGCATTGTATATCTGTTTAGTCATTCTTTCATCATACATTCTTTCCACATGCCCGAACCACCGGAGCATTCCTTTCCTTACCTTCACCCCGACACTCTCTTTCAGACCAACTCTCTTTCTTACTTCGGTATTACGAACGCGGTCCGCGAGCGTCACTCCGCAGATTTTGTGCAGTGCTCGCATCTCGACCGCGTTTACTCTACTTTCATGCTCTCTGTTCCATACCCAACTCTCGCTTCCATACGTGAGCGTAGGTACCAGCACCGCGTTGTGTATGGCAAGCTGGGCTTTCTGGCTGAGGTTCTTAGCGCCTAGAAGTTTACCTAACGCTCCATTCACACTATTCCCCAAATTTACTCTTCTTTCTATGTCAGCGGTGTACCTTCCATCCCTGCTAAAAGCACATCCAAGATATACAAACTCATTCACTTGTTCCAGCATAACATCATCGACCATTATCCTTGCATTCGTTCTGGTTTCTTCTCTTTCAAACACCATAACCTTTGTTTTCTTCGAATTCAAATGTAAGCCTCTCGCCTGACAGTCATCTTTCATCATCGTGACTAGTGTTTGCAGTTCTGATGGCGATTCGGCTAAAAGCACGGCATCATCCGCATAAAGCAAAGTGCTAACAACTAGATCACCCATCCGCACCCCAACATCCATCAATCTTAATCTCTGGAGACAGTTGTCCAGATATAGGATGAACAGCAAAGCCGACAGCACGCAGCCCTGCCGGACGCCAATATTGACGTCAAACCAGGGCGACAGGCTGCCGTCCACCCGCACGCATGCCATACAGTCCTCGTAAGTGGACTGCACAGCACGCAGCAATTGGCCATTGATCCCATATCCGGGCAATATGTCCCAGAGGTCCTTCCGCACAACCCTGTCAAATGCTTTCTCTAGATCCACAAAACCGCAGAAAACCTTCCGGCCCATAGCCAGCTGCTTCTCCACGATATTGCGGAGCGAGAAAACTTGATCCATACATCCCCTTTCATTTCTGAAGCCCCCTTGTGCATCCCACAGTAATCCATCGGATACCACTCTCATTCTCCTTTCAATAATCTTCGCATACACTTTAGATGCTGTGCTGATCAAACTGATGGCCCTGTAGCTGGCGCACTCCATACGTGACCCCTTGCCTTTATACAAGGGCACGATGACAGCGCGCCTCCAGTCCTTGGGAACCTTTCCCGTCCTCCAGCACAAGTTGCATAAGGACAGGAAAGCGTCCCGGACGCAGGTTCCACCATATTTGATCATCTCAGCAGACACACTATCGATTCCTGCTGCCTTTCCATTTTTCAGACTTCTTATCGACCATTCGATCTCTTCCAAAGTGATCTCGGATGCTGACTCCTCGAAGTCGGTCACAGACTCAGTCGTTGTGCCAGCATCCGAGATATTATCATACATTTCTCTAAAATATTCACTCCATCGCGCTAAAACCTCTTGTGGGTTAGCAAGAATGTCCCCTGCTTTAGATTTTATTCTTTCCATTCTGGAAGCTGACGAACAACCTCGAGACTTCTTAACCTCTCTCCAAAAGAGTTTGGTATTCGCCTCGAAGTTCTCCGTCAGCTTCTCTTCTTCTTTCAATTTTATTCTTTCACGCTTCTCTTTCACTAAAGCTTTGGTTTCATTCTTGCAGAGGCGATAAATTTCTTTCTTCATCTCTTTCATACTGTCATTCTGATGCAAAGATGCAATATAATCCAGCCAGGCTTTTCTCTTTCTCTCTACGCTAGATTTAACATCTGCGTCCCACCATTCGTCACCTTTCGTTGTTATATGCCTCTTTGCGGATCCACATGCTTCTTTTGCGCTTTCCACTATACTTTCTTTCATACTATCCCAGTCATTATCCACATCTAAGTCGAAGAAGTCCGCCTTTGCAAGCCTTTCTTCGACTAGGCGCGCATACATACTCCTTATACTAACATCTTCCAATTTTTCACATTTTATTCTTTCAAGCTCCCCGAAATTGGTACGCTCTCGCCAGTGCCTCCACTTCTTGAAAAGGCCCACAAACCGGCTTATCACCAGGTAGTGGTCCGTTCCAAGAGTGGGGCCTCTGTAGGCTCTTGTATCCGTTATTGTGTTTCGGAGGCGACTATCTATTAAAATCAGATCAATCATACTTTTCTGTTCATTCATTCTCCATGTATACGTGTGAATATCCTTATGATGGAATAAGGTGTTCGACACAAGCAAGTTTCTTTCCATGCATACGTCTATGATTGGCTTACCAGCCTCGTTCGCTCTCTTGTCGCCATAGGGTCCAAGGACAGCCTCTAAGCCGTCTCGTTTGGTCCCCACCCAGCCATTAAGATCACCACACATAATTAGTCTTTCGTTCCCTTCAGCCAGATCCAGAATTTCTCTCACAGACTCCCAAAACTTCTCGAGTTCTTGGGGATCCGCTGAGCTTACGGGAGCATAAGCTGTGACCAGAAAAACTCGCGTGATCCCCAGCTTTAGACGGACCCAAAGAAGTCTCGGGTTCACCAGACAATAGTCTTTCACTCCAGACACAAAGCGGGATGAGAGTACGACGCCTACCCCCCCACTTGCACGCTCGTCCAGGTCCACGCCGGACCACAGAGCAAGCATGCCACCGGGGAGGTCATCAACGTGACACCCCTTCCACTTTGTCTCCGTCAGACATAAGGCATCCAGGCTTCTCTCATTCATTATATCAATCATTTCGTCCATCTTATCTTTCATTCCACCTCTCACATTCCACGTGCCTATACGGCACTCTGCTCCTCTCGACCCGCCAGGTTTGACGCTGCGTGAAGGGTGGCGGCCCCCTTCGCCGCATAGGTCATTAACAAGATAATATTACTAGAGTGCGAATACCCTCAAAAGCATAGCAAAAATTAATAAGATATGAAAAGATTTTGCCTTGCCCTTCGATAAGACTACAAGCTAAAACCGTATATCGCCTTAATCTCGGCAGTTTTAATATACTCGAGTCTCGCCTGAAATCGGACAGTCGCAGGGTGTGGTTCTGATAACGGCGCGGTTGTTTGTTCTATACGAGTTTGGCTGCCCCCTCCAATGCATCACACCCTTATCTGCAAGCTGCAGTGCCTTGCAAAGCTGTACTGAGGCAATTGTTTTATAAAATATAAGACATTTCCTATATTTTTTCGAAAATTTAGAAAAGGGGGAAATCTTTGGTTATCCTCACCTCCTAATTTATTCAAGAATAAATATAAGCTTGTATTGGTTTTTGTTTAGACATGTCTTCCAGTCCGTTCACCTAGCTGGAAGGCTTGCCAGGCTTCATACCCTCCTGCGTCTAAGGTATACAGCCATATAAGTTGTGTTCCAGCATCCGTGACTGAGTCCCCACTTCAAGGCCGAAGGCAAATTGACAGCACACTTAGTGTTAAAAATGTTCATGGGCAACGGTAACCACATTTCAATCAAGGAGGCCGTCAGCCGAATCGATTTATCATATATATCAACTTTCAATAACTGAAACTATTATAAGGACATTTTTATTTTCGAAAATACGTTAAGTTCTGCAGTAGAGGATTTAATTGCACATGGAAGTTAATTGACGTGAAAATCAGAGACAGAGAGAGAGAGAAATCAGTTACGAATTTTCGTGTAATTTCACTCTTGATACTGATGAATTTAAGAGAAATTTATCCTGTAAGGCAAAATGATATGTATACTAATATATCATATAAAAGTTTCTATCATTAAAAATAAATAGTTACTAAATTTAAATGAATTTATTTATATAATACCTTTTTATACGTGGTAATTCCGTGATGGAACTATCATGATGTTAGCGCTTAGGGCCGTTTCGATTGGTGTAATCGCTCTCACAAAATATCGGCGTAAAACGATTAGCCCGGAGCTAATCGTGTTTCTTGTATTGAGTGAGTTCTGATAACCCACTTCCCCTTACTCCTGTTCCATTCTTCCTTTCTGATTCTTCCATCCCACCTCCTTAATCCCATCCCCTCTATCTCTTCCAAAAGGCTGGCAGCACGTTGGCTTCGCAACTGGTGTTGTTGGTCTGCCTGTTTGTCAGTTTGCAATAAAAAAAACTAGTTCTAGAATTCCTAATATCAGTGTCTCTGAAAGTATTTTTCAAAAGGCTTTGAAACAGCTCGATAACTGACAACAGCATGGACTGAAAAAGAAACTTTGTGTATTGTATAATAATCTTCCATTTCAATGTCTTGCAGAGTCTAAAAAGCAATAACGCAGTTTGTCTCGCAGGACAAACTAGGCAGTTTTTTTTTGCAGATAAACACACACATTGTATATCCCCAAATTAAGCAAGTTACGCTTGTGTTATGGGTAATATACAACGGTACACTCTGGGCCCGATCCCAGACACCCAGACCATGGTAAATAAAGGATAAAATACGTTTCCGAAAATTACTAAACCAGGAATCGAACCCAGAGCCTCTGCGTCGTAGTGAGGTAGTCCGGCCAAGGCTTAGCCCGCTCAACCACAGAGGCCGTCGAAGAGGTAGTCTATAATAAAAACACCTCGAGTTTCGGTATCACAATTAACATATTCAAAGCCACGATAAAATCACTGGTTTCTATGCAATGTGTTTGCACCCTGGCAGACATTGAAGCCACAGTGTTCTCTGAAGATATATTATTATGTACAGTAAGTAATACTGTGAAGGTGGCTTTTTGAACCGTTATATCAGACGCTTTGATATAGGCTAACTTTTTATTGGTTCTCGACAAGTTGTTTTAATTAAAAATACAGCAAACTTTATTATTATTAATTTCATACTTTTTATTACTTTTCATCTCATACGCAAAGTTTGACGGAAACTTGTTAATAAAAAACAATATATAAACACTAGCTTCCGCCCGCGACTTCGTCCGCGTGAAATAGTAAAAAAAGAAGTAAGTAAAAAATAAACCCCTCGATTTTGAAACATTCTTCATTGGTGCAACGCTCCTATGGGTCTTAGCGTGATGATATGGAGCCTATAGCCTTCCTCGATAAATGGCCTATCTTACACTGAAATAATTTTTTTAAATCAGACCAGTAGTTCCTGAGATTAGCGCGTTCAAGCAAACAAACTCTTCAGCTGTATATAGCAGCTGCTCTCTAAATAAGATACTGGAACCTGACCACTAATGCTGAACACAGTTCAAGGTTGTTATAGGGGCTTATTCCAAACCAGGAATCGTAGCCAATCCAGATGGGAAAATACCCTACCACCTAGCTGTGGGTTGTTTGGTCCCCTATTACAACAGGCCGCCCGGCCGCAGGAAATTGTATTCCCTCTCAGTTCCTACACGGGTAAAACTTTAACCCTTACTAGGTATAAATCTGTAAGTTTAGTAAGCAATTTATCAATGGATACCGGAATAAGCCGTGAAAACGTAAGTACGGTATTGACAAACGTAGTGCCAGCTTAGCTCACGTCCACCTTACCGATCCCTGGATCACTCTGGAGAAGAAATAACAGATCTCAGGTCTGATCAAGTTGGACTTTCTTGATATATAATATAAGTCACTCAGCGGAAGAGAGACCTAATTAAAAAAAACAGTAACAGAGTTAAGTAGGTGGTATTTTCTCTATGCGTAGATCTTTGAAAACTCAGTTGACTAAATTTGTGCAATCTATTAATGTAATATCTATGTACAGATGCATTTTTATTAGTAAAAATTAATCGAAACTAAAAGACCATTATGGATTCAAAGCCATACAGAAAGAAAAAATATTAACTTAATTCTGTTACTTTTCCGCTAAGTTATTATATACTAACGCGGCAATATTTAAGATCTTAAATAAGCTTACAATCTTACTCTAACTCAATATGAATAAGGCCGAAAGTAGTTTTTGTAAAAAATGGGAAGTGATTGGTAAACAGTGGGGAATCCGTAGACATGAGTGAGATTCATGAGTGAGATTGTGTGGGCTGACTTTATTGACTGCTGGCATTTAAAATACTTGGCCGCTTTTCTCAGAAAGTTCCAGAAAAATCTTCAATTTAATTTCACGTAGGTGCTTACAAAAGAGTCTTTTATCTGTTTAAGAGCGCAATTGGGAGCTTTATATAGTGATATATGACTATTTGAGAGAGCCTTTAACAATTATTAGGACGACGGCACTCATGTTGACAATTGTATTGTACCCGAAGGCACTTAACGTGAAATATTTTCGGATAATGTGACTTGGTTAAAGAAGTTCTTGGCTGAAACTTGAAGGGTGATAGATATAGCACTTTATTTCACAAAAAATAAACATTATGGTACTATTATAAAATTACATACAATTGAATACCATGTGAGAAAAGTTAACGTATTTTTATTGTATTCTACCCATAGTCCCTCAAGACTATATAGAATACTGAGCCCAGATCACCGTCTTCTATGGGTAAGATGCCCAGAAGGCTAGCTACGTTTCCTCGCTGGATGGCCATACTGATCCGTTGGCCGAGGTAAGCACCAGCCTTCTGACCACCTTAAAAGTCAATGAGTCGTTTCAATACGTTTTGGTAGAGGCTCATGGCCTCAGGACCCCACAGTATGGCACGTGACTCTCAAATAGATTGGCAATGAGACACTTTTTGTTTATAATATCATAAAAATTTAACATAGCGTGTGTATACATTGATGCTGTTTAAAAAAACCAACTAGAATAGACGATATAAACGACAGAGAATACGTTGAAATTCTTTATAGTTTTCTTGTCTGTTTGTTCGGGATTCACGTAGATACTACTGAGCGGATTTGATACGATTTTCGCTGATCGACAGCTAATTCTTGTACCTAAAACCTGCGCAATCCCAAGCATCCTGCGGGAACTTTGGAGAAATTATTTGAAAATGTCAGTTTGAAAAAAATATATAATAAAATGTGTGATACTCTTTATCTCGATAAAAAGATCCCTTATTATTCTCTCTATATTACCATATCGCAGCGATAATGTCCAAAATATTGAATTTGGCCAGATGTGTCGTATTTATAGAGGTAAAAATAACGCTGTTAATTAATAGCCATATTAAAGTATTAACATACGTAATCTGTCAATATTTAAAGTCATTCTAAATTAAAAACAATATCGATCACGAACAACGCATTATTTGCGTGCATCCATCGCCATATTTGCGTGAAACAGCATATATCTGTAACATTATCCCAGATAAGGCCCCACCATTAGGAGACCCACAATCGGCTGACAAACTAAAATTTGAAAATTCAAAATAATTTCTTAAAAAATAAAAATCTTAATACTACGGCCAAACAGATTGATGGTTACAGTATGGTAATACATATATAATTACAATACACATTAAGGTGTAGGTATATAATTACCACTGGTGATTAAGTAAAGCATCTTGGTAAGTTCCATATTGCGATTATCGATCGTTTAGCCTAATGACACACCTGCGGAACGTACAGCGCTGAAAGTTCGGCTGAATACGTAGGGATGTTTTTTAAGTATCCTGTGACACATCAGCGGAAATTATGCCCGTTCAGATTAGCGCAGAACTTCTGTCGTCGAACTTTAGGTAGGTTCTGCAGGTGTGTCATGAGGCTTAATATCAAATATTAATAAGCTTAAATGAAGAAACGTTTCACATTAAACTAGTCTCTAAAGCACCTCTTCATAATTTATTCGTACCGTGGAACATTACTTCATCATAATAAAATTACCTGATTAATTTTCGTAACGTACACGTGTAATAAAGCTTTATTCAATACAGTATTATAAGAGTTTCATTTAAGACTCGGGATATTAATTTTCATATGAAATTATTTACAGAGCAATTTGGGCACATTATCAGGTTCTTATATTCAAGGATGTACATATATAGAGTTTGGCTGATGAAAGCAGCGGTTGAAAAAGCGTGGCAAATTAAAAAGATGGTATATCAATTCCAAATAACCATAGAGTATTCATAAACAAAACCTTCGATTTGCGCTCCTCTAATAACCTTCTGTTAAAGGCACCTGCATATTCTTCAACATTTTACTCCAAATCCTTCGCTGTGCAGGCTGTCTGCTTTTGGAACTCTTTACCAGTAGATGTCAGAAAAGATAGATCACTTGCCATATTTAAAAACTCTGTCAAAAACCATTAACTTAATTTTTATAAAATATATATATTTTTATACACGTATTCTTCTTTCCTAACTTAGCTGTTTATTTTATTTTATTTGGGGGCTAACAGCTATCATCAATAATAACTGAAAATAAGATAGATTTAGAGAATCTATTGATAAGCCTCCACAGATAACAGTAAAAATAAAAAGAGAAAAAAAATGAAAATTATACAAAGAAACAATAATAAAAATGTGCATAGATATAAGGTTCTTAAACTGATAAGTCCGAATTTGAATAGAATTTGACCAACTTTGCGCTAAACAATGCTACACTATTAGTAAATAAGTCTAAGTCTATATCTTCCAACTTACTTAACTTATTAAATTCGTTTGCTGTTCTGATACAAAACGAATTACGTCGGTAAGCTGTGCGCGTCAATGGTGTGTGTAATAATTTCCTAGGGCGAACATTTACTGTCCACGTTGAACTGTTCATCCTTTTTTATTTTACTTCTTTTTAATTTAATTATACCTAGACATAAGTTGTTAAAAGTATCCTCTCTGTCAGGTTGCCTGGAAGAGATCGCTTTAAGCGATAAGGCCGCCTTTTGTTTTGCCGTTAAATTATTGCAATTATTTATTCTGTAATTGTTTATTTGGTGAACAATAAAGTGTTTTCTATTCTAAAACATGAACAATCTTATTTTTCTTTCATTTTAACGTTTTTCTTCTGATGCTTTATCTCGGATTTGAAAATCATGCACAACAATACTTCACTTTTAACTGACTTAAATGACATCTACTTACTATAATATTTTACTAAGGGCCACTTGCATAACGATCGCCTTTAAATAAAATTAGTTAATCATATTAAACTGCCTAAATACGTTTCACACAAAACGTTTGACAGTTCTTTAAACATATTTAGCGGCAAATTTTGCTTTGTGCAAGACGCTAATCGTATTTAAGGGTGTTAAATGCGTTTAGTGTTTCTTAAATAAATTTAAGTAACGTTGTGCAAGCGGCCCTAAATAATATACATGATGTTTTTTTTTTTTTTATATACTTGCTTCGAATAATTTGATAGGTTAAAGCGCAGTCTAGAAATATTTGAATATGTATACGGATTTATTAAAAAATCAACCTTATCCCTTGATTTGCCGTTTGACATTCCTTCACAGAAATTATATTCTTACAATATAATAATAATAACAGCCCATAACTGTCCCATTGCTAGGCTCGGGCCTCCCACTGTAGGGGAACGGACACTATATCCGCCACGCTTGTTCAAGGTGGCTTGGCAGGTTAGACACACCGGTTATCTCGATATGCAGGTTGCATCACGATGTTTTCCTTTACCGTTGTTAGCACTTGGTATTTGTAACAATACGCAGATTAGGTCAGAAAACTACCTAATAAGTAGTGCATTCGTTCCGGCCAGGATCGAACCCGCGCCACGACTGAATCGTTACAAGCTACACTATAATTTGGTAGTATAATAAATTATAGGTGTGTTTATTTTTTCAAAATCAGCCAATTCGATTCCTCCCAAGGGTAATTAATTGATTTTTGGAACGAAGCTCCTTATCGCGCGTTGCGAAAGGGGGCTAGACGGAAAAAATTAGGACCAAAGGTTGTAACGACACTTTTTGCTATAGTTGTAAGCCGTGCGGCGTGCGTGTGTTTTACTAAAATTGACCCTACTGATTAAGTTTATATTACATTATATTTGTTAATATAAAATATTACAATTCCTTCACTAATTAATCGAAAGGAACTTCGTTTCATCCGGGTGTCCCTTGACACCTTTCAAGTTTTTTTAATAATCTCACGATACCACTTTAGTTTTCTTCAAAATCAGCCCTTAAACTATTTTGAGTATTTTTCGCTATTTCTCATAGTTTAGTATTTCGCCCGAAGGCCGACTTGAAAACTTAACCTATATTCTTTTCTTTCGTACATCTGGACCACACACTTCTATAAACCTTATGATACAAGAGCACTCAATCTAAAAAATCAATCTCAATAAAGCCGGTGTCACACTATCATGCAATACTTGTAGCTTAGGCGATAAAGTAATCGCGGTCGTGCGACACTTTGCTCTCGACGCGACATCTCATGCGACTTCGTTCCTATCCATTTCATTTCACTTGTCTGAAGCAGGCCGTTTGTTCTGTGGTTAGCGTGTGAGACGGGTGTATCGTGTGTCGAATATAACACTTGTAAAGAATACTAACAATACTATTCAAATTTAGTGGCATTCTTTATAATTATCCTTAAAATTTTAACCCTATTTTTATTACTGCACTAGCTGATGCCCGCGACTTCGTCCGCGTGGTGCGGATTTTTAAGTATCCCACGGGAACTCTTTATTTTTTCGGGATCAAAAGTTTCCTATATATTGACCAGGGATATAAGCTACCACCATACAAAAAATAATTTAAATTGGTTCAGTCGTTTCCGAGATTAGCCGGTACAATCAAACAGCGAAACAAAAATTTGAAATAAAAACTAAATTAGTTCTATTTCACTTCTTACACCCACCTGACTCAGTTTTAGCATTTTTTTCATTGTACAGAAATTCGACCTCTACAATTTTATTATATGTATAGATAAGCTGTTTTGTTTTTCAAATACTTGTTTTCCTATATTGATGTTGATTAATTAATTATATTTACCTATAAAACGATAAACCCTATATATAAGTTATAAAAATATAAAAGCAATTGTTTGTCAGGCAACCGACAGATCAGACAGATCCGTGCAGGAACGGAGAGATAATACAATTTCTTGTGGCCGGGGGGCCTGTCGTAAGAAACGAACAAACAACCCACAGCCCCGGTGGTAGGGCATTTGCCCGACTGGATGGCTACCACCCCTGGTCTAAAACATGTCGCCATAACAACCTTGAGTTGTGTTCCGACATTAGGTTCCAGTCTCCCTTAAGAGAGCAGCAGCGCATTTGTAGCATATTTAGTGTTGAAAATGTCCATAAGCGATGGTAACCGCTTTGCATCAAGTGGGCTGTCTGCCTGTCTGCTGAACTCCTGCATTTTTTTTTTAACCCTGTGCAATTAAATTCCGGGTTGGCATCGAACATATTTTATTCTTTTAACATTTGTTTATGAAATGCTAAAAAATGCACTTAACTGAATATCTATAATTAATATTATGAATGCCAAATTCTGGATAGATGTTTGTTGCTCAATCACGCCAGAACGGGATTTTTTTGAATGAAATTTGGCACAGAAATAGATTGTAGACTGGAAGTGCTATTCCATTTATTTATTCATTTAATTTGTTTGGGAAACACACAATAATTAATATTCTTAAATATAAAACACAAAATTAATACATATATCAATCAAGTTTCCACTATAAAATAAAATATAATAAAAATTGGCTCAAACAGTTAATTAAAAAAAAAGAAATACAATTATACGAATATTACATAAAATGTCCATTTCATTTCCATTAAGTCAATATTGAACAAAATAAAAAGAAAATGTCACCACAATAATTACTGATAAAAAAAGCAAACTATTTAAAAAAAGTTTGTCACTATTCTAAAGATTTAATTAAAATTTATCGCTGAATAATGTACAGTTTTCTAGAGATAACATTATTTATTAGCTAATATGTCACATAAATGCGAAAGTATAACTATTACTTTTTAGTTTAGAAGTTTATTGTATAACAGCATACTGTAGCACGCCAAAATCCACGGAGTTAATGAGGCCACTTTTTCTATGAACTTGGCAAAAGGATGTGAATGTAACATTGGAGAGCTTTAATATCACCGGCTTGGATGGACGTATCTTCGTTGATGCTCTTACCACCCCAATGTGATGTATCCTAGACTCCCCAATCACGATTCTCCGCGCAAAAAATACAGTAGTAGCAAGACTTATTTTGCCATATCCAAATGATTAGGATGAAGTGTTCCGAAAGCAAAACACGTGGACCCGTTTTTTAAATAAAATTGCAAAATACTCTTTTAATTGGTGTCCTATCTGTAACGCCTGTATGTCCCATGTGTAACGTTTAATTACGCTGTGCTACTCGACCGGCCTCTGATAAACGACTCTCCAGCTGACTCTACTCCATGACATGTTCAGGGTTTTAAGCGCGATAACAATACCACTCATTACCACCATCGGACTTAGAAGTATGATCCGTTTAATTAACTCGGTAACAATAGCGTCATCATTATATCATGCTGATTAAGTACAAATGTCAGGCTATAAACGTCCCGTCCCATAAATGACGTTTTAACGGTGTTAAGCGCGATATTTTATTTGGTTTTTATTCTGATGTTTTGGCTACTTGAGAGATTTCAAACGCTCTGGATGGAAGTTCTTAGAAGCGGCAATGCACCGTGCTAATTGAATAAACACACTAGAAATTTTGTCCAACTTCAAATAAAAATAAAGTGTTGATAAATGACCACTTTAATTAAACCCGTATCTTAAAAACTATCCCTTTAATATGTTCTCGTGATTGATAAGCCAAATAGCGTGTAGAGGTCATCCCAGTCTGGTTTTTGTACCCGAACATCCGACACCATTAGAGGGTGCAGCCGGTGGAACAATTTAATTGATTTATTTTATCCCCATATCCAATTAAGCCGCACCGAAAAATACTTAACTGAATTCAATGAAAATTCCGTATAATATAGTGGATGGGAGGGAAGTGTTAAAATAAACAATATTTTTTGTAGATGCAATAATCGTTAAAACGTAAAATAATTTTAACAACACGCTTGCAGCGATCTAAAAAATCGACCAAACGCGAATTGCTGGTTTTTTTCATTAGCCTATGCAAGCCTACAAACCCATTTTAAGAAAAACATGTTTTATTTAATCCAACAAAAGAAACGAAATTCGATCTTAAACCAAAATAACAAAACTAATCCATAGTCTACTCTAAAATTATCCGCCTCTCACCCCATCTACTCTAAAATTATCCGCATCTCACCCCATCTACTCTAAAATTATCCGCCTCTCACCCCATCTACTCTAAAATTATCCGCCTCTCACCCCATCTACTCTAAAATTATCCGCCTCTCACCCCATCTACTCTAAAATTATCCGCCTCTCACCCCGTCTACTCTAAAATTATGCCGCCCTTCATAAAATTATACGCGGCCGTAACACTTTTTCGTGACAGAAAAATCCTAATATATGTAGAAGTCTAGTATATAGGAGTTTCACTTCAAAAGAAAGTATATTAAAAAGAAAATAAATATTAGTAATATATTATTTTAATAAATAATCGGCAGATAATCATATGTTTTGCATATCCCCAATAAACTAAGCAAATTACGGTTGTGTTTATAAACACAACGGACTACTTTGTGCCCGATACCAGATACCCAGATATTCGTAAATAACGGCGAAAATTCGGTCCCGAAATTTAACATTCAAGGAATGGAACCCGGAACCTCTGCATTGCAGTGAGGTAAAGCCGGCAAAGGCTTAGCCCGCTCAACCACAGAGGCCGTTTAAAAAGGGTCATAAAGTTGTCATAAAAACGTGTCGTAAAGGCCAGCAGCACTTTGATAATGTTACGAGTTGCACGACTCGAATTAAAATGCCGTTAGAATTACTATCGAATTTATTAGAACTATACAAACACATATAACACAAGTATGAATATAAGAACACTCGCAAAGTCCGTCACTAAGGTAGATTACCGAATTTAGTACACACGTCTTGATTCGCTTGTGCTTATCGCTCGATTGTCTCATCCCTCCGTTGAGGCATTGCTTTATACTGTACAAATACAATATGTCTACTCGATCGTGCGGACTTAATTTCTAAGAATCGCACCTGGCTAATGACTACCATAAAGATTACAATACACAATGGGCTGTTTTTCTAATTACAAATTTTAAACACAAAGAAAACGAAAGAAGTCCAAATGCCGAAAGGTAATAAACTGCAGGTGTGGATTGGTCTTTGTCGGTCGTAACAATAATAATACCTCTGGTATTGTAAATGGCTATAAGCAAAGGCCGAGTAACTTCACAGCTTAGCTCGCCTTACAGCGCGCTTCACAGCTTATAGCTACCCTTTCTATTTTTGATACAAACTGTTAGTGCCATCATTACCTATGTAGTAGACATACCATTGGGCATAAAAGTTTTGCCTCTACCTTTCTTGTGCAATCGCTATCAAGTGAAACAATTTGCCGGAACCTGTGTTCCCTTCCCTTGTGGCCTTCAAGTGATTAGGTGTCTACTAGGTAAGCGTGTATTTTCCTGATTGCAATCAGATAATCTGCAGTTCCTACAATAAGAGAGGAGATTGCGAGCACCTGCACAAGATACAAAGAACGTCTAATGATTCATCCACATGAGCTGGCTTAGAAGGTACTGCATAACATCGTACAAAGACGCCTACAACGAGCGCATATTCTCCTAGACGCAAAATACGGCTCCAATAAAAGAAGTAAAATTTAATCATTAAATGCAGAAGGAAAGTAAGAAAATAAATTTATTTAGGATTGGTATAATTATTGAAAACTGAGTAACAAATAGATGTAAAAACAAAAATTGTCCTAAAGGAACAATCAGTCTCAGCATAATGCTAGTCTCTCCACCAGCACTGATCTTCCGCTGAGCCCACATGGTATCGACACGGAAGACATTATACCATTATATAGCATAATTATAACAACAGTATAATCTTATACACATATATATTCAGTTAATAGTATAAAATATACTTTAATACTGAATAGTAGATATATCGTAGCGTAACGTCATCACTTAATATCAGGTGAGATAGTTAACAAATGCAAACCTATATATATTGTTACGTGCGAGCGGGGGTACACTCTTATGGATTGGATGAAAACACCAGTTTTTAGCTAAACACTTTTATTGACTTACACAGCCGCACGTAATACCTCTGCAGGTTTGCCTCTATACGCACGACTAACGATGTACAGTCCCGACAATAAGGTGTCTCGTTCACAATAATCGCTGATATTGCAGAGACCTCCTGCTACCGCAGCGCTCACCTCTGATATTACCGCGTGAAGCTCGCTTCTGGTTCTTCCCTCGAACTACGCTACTTACCTCCTTCACTTAAACGTCGACTAAACTTGTCATTAAATTCACTACTTAGCTCGTCACAGTCTTCTATTAACCTTTTCTTACAACTCATTAGTATCGCACTTGTCGCTTCGCTGTCTTGAACTCAACTCTAAAACTTCCCGGTAGACGCGCCTTACGCTATTTATATACCCGGAGGAATTTTCTGGAATCCATCTATCTATCTCTGTCTCTTTCTTCCCGAACTTACTTATACATCTATCCCTTTCTAACATCTATCTATCTCTGTCTTTCGTTCATCGTCTATCGCTTTCTAAAATATATCTGTCCTTGTCTTTTCCTTCTAGAATGTTCTTGTTTTTTTTTTAAAGTTCTAAAACTAACTAGATGGTTCTACCATCATTCGCCACAATATTGTTACGAGTGCTGGACTCGAATTAAAATGACGTTGGAATCACTGTAGAATTTATTATAACTATACAAACAGGTATAACACAGGTACAGATATATCCGAACACAACCAGTTCAAACGTAATGTGCGTTTCAATAACACGTGCGAAGTCCGTCACTATATAGATTGTCGAATGTACATAAGTCTCGCCTTGATCGAGGTTCTCGTTAGACTGACGATCTCTCCATTGGGCCATCCTTTGTAATGCACCGATGCAATATGTCTACCTGGCAAGCGTCGACGCAACTTTCTAGAAAACGTAATCCGCACACCTGCGAACGGCCATAAACGAGTACAATACACAATAGGTTGTTTTTTATTACAAATTTTAAACACAAAGTAAACAAAAGGAGATAGTCATAAAACAGTTTCAATGTTATCAGCGCAAACATCGCGGCAAGTAATAAATGTGCTTTGTCTACAGGTATGCAGGTGGCCCAACTTGTGACAATATGATATTATTATGGTTATTATCATATATAGGTTATAGTAAAGACGTCTTCCCATCAGGTAAGCCGTTAACTTGTTAGCTGAATTTTAGCTATAAAAAACTTGTATATTATTTATTTATTTTACAACTGACAGTAATTCTTAATCTTGTAGGTAGAGCTTACAGAGAGAGAAAGGGTTAATAGGTTGGTTTTGTTAAGGCAAACGGGCAAAGTTCAAATGAAGCCACAGCTATCGGAGTTGTACAACTAATTCAGTATGAGAACCCAATGAACTGTTCAAAGGAAACTGGCAGAATTCCGATACAATATTTACAATGGAAATATATTTACTTTCTTACTATTATGCTTATACTAGGACATGCCGCGACTTCGTCCACTCTTGACTTGAAATTCCCGCGGGATTTCCGGTACACAAAGTACCGTTGTGCCGGATTAAGTTAAGTTTCACGCACCCGAAAAACTCCAAACCGCTCCCAGGATATTCCCGAGGGATTCCCGGGATAAAAAGTAGCGCAGATTTTAAGTCTCAAAATTTACTGTCGATCAGCGAAAACCGAACCGAAATCGGTCCAATAGTTTTACGTGAACTCCGAACAAAGACATAAACAGTCAATAAATCGAAAAAAAGGCATCGCGTTCTCCATCGTTTATATTTTTACGGGCTGATGTGGCTAACCCTTTGCAGGTGTCTTATTACACCTTTGAATTTGAGTGATCCGCATCAAGACATCATAAAACTTTATTCCTTTGTAAACTATTTTATGCAAATTCTTAGAAGCCATTGCGTCGACAAGTTAATAATGCAACGGAATGGTGGGCATGTTACTAGGAGGCAATGTCTAATTTGCAGTTGGGGAGGGACGAGCAGTCGAGGAAAAGTCATGTTCTGACTACAAACGAAGCATTACCTAGTGCACTTTCAGAACTAGTATCTTATACTTAGCGCGTTTTGTGTGATAACGATTTTCTGCCCTACGGTTTGATTTTGTTGTGTTCGGTTTTACTCGTAAGGACTGTGAATTATGTATGTGTACTTCTAATAAACGTTATGATAATTCCAACGGAATTTTAGAATTTATATCCTACGAATTTGTAACAAAAGTCTATTCCAGTTGTTTTTTTTTTAATACCTTCAATGTAAATACACGACATTATTAGAATTTTAAATTATAGATAGCCTCTCGCACCATTTCATTCCCGTGGGATTTGGACTTTATATTTATAACTTGTGAACCTTCAAGGTATCGAAATGAATCATACGCATAAAATTAAGATGTAATATCTGTTTTCATTGAAATTATGATTAATAATGATAATGAGATTAAGTTGATCAACTTATCGCGAGCAGGTGATTGCCATTTCACACTGCCCTGGATTGGAGGGGCTATGGCGAACGGGGAATTTTATTAGGTATTCCAGCTGTATTAACCCACCTCCACCAGGGCAAGACCAGGCCGGCAAGTCTCCATACGTCCTCACCGTAATCTCCACATGGTAAAAGTCGGTAAATTGATTTCTCCTCATAAAAAATTAAAAAAGGGATAGCGGGCGAGTAAAAAGTGCACGCGAAGCCCTAAGGTCTTACCAAAGCACTTCGATATGGGTTTTCCTAAAAATAAACTATAAATATATTATTAGATAAATATTTAAATTGGACTGAAAGTTAGACCCAGACCCCTGTCAGAAGGGAACGTTCTTTGGCTTTCTTTAAAAAGTGTCATGAAATTCCTTCCAAGTTGACAGTACATTCGTAACACATCTGGTGCTATAAATATCCAAGCAACGGTCATTGCTTTCCACCAGGTGGGTCCTTAGCCTGTACGCTGTACTCGGACAATAAAAAAAACATCTCTATAACGTTCGTTCGTTATCTATAACGTTATTCGTAAACCAAAAGGAACGATTCGGAACGGTAAAATTCAACTTTCTTGCAAAAATAAATTTAATTTCGTCTTAACTTCTACCGCTATCAGAGAAAAGGTCATTCGCTGAATTAATGGACTCTATCATTAGCCTTAAGGGTCGGCTTAGTAAGGGCACTTACACATTGGGATAAAGGAACAACGTGCATGTATTTAAAAAGAGATAATGTAATATTCCAGGCTCCGAGTTTTATTGTAATTTTATTTATTAGTCGGTACATAATAATATCAGTTATAAACGCCCTTCTGCTAGGCATAGACCATTCCCTTTATGGGGAAGGGACGGTATTATCAAACATCAAAAATAGTTGATGCGCTTTATCTGTTATGATCACTATGTTTTATTTCGCCACCAACACGTGATTAATTGGATAGATGATATGTACATGTTACAATACATTCTAACGTTATTTACATGATAATTATATAAAAAGGCCATAAAATAACACCTTTTGAAATAATTTAAGTTACCGTTTAAAAATAATTAACACGCTGTTTGACTCCTTTCACCTTTACAAAATATGACGTCATACTTTTCTACATTCGTACAAAATCTATGAAGGTACGACTTTTTGCAAGATAACAAAATGAGTCTCATTTGACTGGCATCAACAGCTATTAAGTCTCGTTTGGTTTCTTTAATAAATGTGAGTTGTTCGTATTATAATTAATGATGATTAAAATTCAGTCACACTGCAAATACGCTTACAGGATTATAATGAAGCCGTCGGGATTAAGACATATTTTCTATTGTACAAGTGTTTAATTCATAAAAACATAGGTTTAATTATACGTCACAGTTCGAAAATAAGGATATAAATTTTGCTAACATACAAATCTAAACTGAGTCTTACAAAGCTTGCAAGTGTGAAAGGTCTTTTAATACGACTTTATGAAACATTTCCTTCACACCGCTTGATTATAACAAGATGATCTACGTCTTTAACAAACTTTTGATTAGGGTACTTGAATTTCTAATTTCCGTTTTATGTCCTTAAAGCCGTTTTAGTGTAACGCTAGAGATAATTTTAATGCCTATTAAAATTTTACACTACATAATTGTAAGTATTCCAATAGTGTTATGTAATGGTTTACATTAGCTGGAAACCGAATAACGGCGATAACAAAAGCAATATTACCCACTTAACTAGTATTAAATCATCTATAATATTAAAAAAATGTAATAATGTACTCTTTTGTTTTGTAGCAGCGAGGTAGAGGTTAAAAAATACTTCAGATGGCAGAGAGTAGTATTCACTGTCGACTGCTGATGTGAACTGAAGTGAACTGATTTATTTTGGAAACGGTAACGTTAAGTACAAATATTAAAAAGTCGTACAGCTAGTCCAATATATAGTACAGTGTGTGAGTGGGACGGATGATGTGCGACCGAGATAAAGCAACTATAAATATGTGCGCTCCCGCGTTGCGCTAGCCAGTAGTTCGTTGTCCGCTGCGGTAACAAGACGTATGCAGCTGCCATAGTTTCTTTTTTTGTGTTTGTTTGTTCGGCATTCATGTAAAAGCTACTGAGCCGACTTCGATGCGGTTTTCGATGAACGACAGCAAATTTTTAGATTTAAAATCTACGCTCCTTTCTATCCTGGGAATCCTGCGAGAAATTTCCCGGAGCGGTTTGTTCAGGTGCATAAAAATTAGCTTAGTCCGACACGCTGAAACGATAGGTTACATTATTTTTTAAATGTTGGGAGACATAGTGTCCCGGGAACCTCGAGGGAATTTCAATTCAAGCGTGGATGAAGTCGCAGACATATCCTAGTTATTTAATTATTATTTAATTTCATTTCAGTTCAGTTTTCTTTTTTTATTGTAGGAGTTCAGCAGACAGGCAGACGGCCCACTTGATGGAAAGCGGTTACCATCGCCTATGGACATTTGCATCACTAAAGGTGCTACAAATGCGCTACTACTCTCTTAAGGGAGACTGGAACCTGGTCACTAATGCCGGAACACAATGCAAAGTTGTTATGGCGGCATACTCTGGACCAGGGGCGATCGCCATCCAGTCGAGCAATACTCTACCACCTGGCTGTGGGTTGTTTTGTCGCCTCTTACGACAGGCCGCCCGGCCGCAGGAAGTTGTATTATTTCTCCGTTTCTGCACGGATCCTTTCATTCGGTTCAAGACAATTTCCAGGACACAAATCCTATTAAATTTCATATAATCAGGACCGTTTGAGAGTCACAATCGAGACAGAAAGCCGCGGAACCCAATCAACGAACTCATTACCCGCTCGGTAGATTTCATGTCAGAATTAGGTCATCGAAGACCGCACACCTTTCATGTTGTACAAGCAATTTCCTTCTAATAAGAGTACAAAACGACGGCTGTTGCCATCTCGCACACTGTAAATTGCGGGATTCTCAAAATTAAACCTTATTTTCCTTATACATAACGCAATATAAGTTCATACAAACTTTTATGCTTCCGGTTCCAAGGTAAAAAATGAAGTAAGTTTTGCCATGTGTCTAATTTCTACTGTCAGGGGCAAGTTTCAAAATATAAATTGAAAAATAGATGTTGTCTGATTTTCAGACCTACACAATATGCACACAACATTTCATGAGAATTGGTCAAGCCGATTCCAAGGAGTTTAACTATAAACCGCGACACGAGAATTTTATATATTAGATTCATATTATTTCATCATTTTCAACTAAGATTTTTTACAAGAACAATATCTTGAAACTTTTGTTAATTTCTGACTAAAACTGAACAGCGATTAGCCTCTAATTTTTTGCGAAGAAACTCATATTATGCAAAATACAAAAACACTAATATTAAGCAGGAATGTGAAAGTCCTATGAGGGTTGGTAAGATTCACATATAGATATAGATAGATTACACTTTATTCATATAATATATATGAGCTTAAAGACTTAATTTATATCTAGTTATGTACAAAAGGCGGTCTTATCCCTAAAAAGCGAACTCTTCCAGACAACCCCACATAGGTTATCTCGATACATACATACGGATCTTGTCACGATGGTTTTTCTTCACTGTCAGCACGTGATAATTGTAAACAATATGCATATTGCACATTAGGACAGAATTGCTTAAGTGGTGCACATTTCCTAGTCAAGATTCGAATCCGCTGTCTTTTGAAACCCGAGCACTAAGTCACTAAATTATCACGGCTTTTTAAAATCCATAAGCTAACTTTTAAACCGGGTTCTGAGATTATCTAAAGTTATGGCAAAACATGGCAATACTAATAGACTTTCGTGTATAGCTCTAGCACGTTGTAATAGGCTCGTTAACTTTTCAATTTTCCACAGATACAATACCGGGAAGCGGGAAATTGTTAGGGCGGCTTGTAATTATTAATACCTAGTGATTATTTAGTAGTTTGTTAGGTACTTATTATGAAACTTGTAGTGCCAGCCAGTTCGTTTGCCACGGACTTTCACGTTAGACTCATATTATCTTCTTTCTAATACAGTTGTTTATGGAAAATCGCTTAGTGAAACTGACTTCTAGATACATTGGTAGGTGTAGACATATCATAATTACCACATTATTAAATATTATTGTGGAGGCTTATTAATAGCTTCTCTAAATCTATTTTATTTTTAGTTATTATCAATGATAGCTGTTAGCCCCCCAAATAAAATAAAATAAATAAATTATTTTGATGGATGTCATATTCATATAACAGACCTGGAGAAGTGGCCTCTTTAGGCCTCCAGAACTAAAAAAAATATTGAAATGAAAAGAACTAAACTTTAAGATTTTTAAATTTACTATACATACAATCGTAATCTCTAAGATATTTATTATAGTAAGAAGATTACTCGTATTATATTATATGTACTCTATACAGTGTGGGAGCCCTCCATGTAAGTAGATTCATGAAATCCAAAACAATAGATATATGTTTTCATCCGTGCAGGAACGGAAAAATAATACAATTTCCTGCGGCCGGGTGGCCTGTAGTAAGAAGAGACAAAATAACCCACTGCCAGATGGTAGGGTATTTACCCGCTTGGATGGCTGCCATCCCTAGTCTAGAGTATGCCGCCATAGCAACCTTGAGTTGTGTTCCGGCATTAGTGACCAGATTTAGAGAACGGAACGGAGAACGGAGTAACCAATTTTCATTAGGTGGGCTTTCTGTCTGTCTGTTGAACTTATTTAATAAGAAATAATGTATTTATAGTCACGTAATGAAATTCTGACTCGTGGAACTCCATTTATATCTTATGAACCACCTCCATGAACCTCTTGGAGTCCCAACTCAAATTTGAACTGTTGAACATTGAATCGTTTCGGAAGCAATTGGAGACAAAATTGAAGACAGACATAAATAAATATTCTAAAAATAGACACTTAAGTTGCACTTAAATGTTGACAGAGCATTGGTGTAGTAGTTTAAATGTCGTTAATCTATACAGAAAAATCATGACCTTCACTAATGATTTTCATTCAAGTCAATCAGCTTGTGCCCCCTAAGTCTTTGCGTCCGGGTGCTATGTATGCTTGTACGTCCGAATAAAGACGGCCCTGCACCCAACATAGCTCGCTCATGGCCTAGTAGTGTATAATGTGGAAATTATACAAATAATGTACAAACAAGGTAAAGCGCCCCTGGGGCGAGAACAGCCGTCTCACTGTTGTTGATGCTAATAAGTCAGTTGCTAAGAAAATTATTATAATTTAGGCTCTTATTTAGTATACTAAATGTGTAATTATTCCGGAGGAAACATAAGGAAAATTAACATAGTGATTATTAAATTATAGCTGCCCACACAAAAAAGTGGACTGTACTTTTGACCAGACCAATCTATTCCTATCTATTTCGCTGCGCTGAGTCCGAAACTGGAATCAGTTTGGTCCATAAGCGCTCAGAATTTTGAGGGTGTGTAGACCAAAGAGACTCAAAAATTTGAGGATGTGTAGTAGAACACTTACACTTACACAGCAATAGCCTCCCTGGAAGATCTTCTTTTGAGACGGAGGAGCATTCCATCTCCCCGTATGGACCAAACTGCCTAACGGACCATAAACTCTCAACATATTTATGTTTATGGACCAAACTGATCTCAGTTCTTATAAGTACAGACCACTTTTTTGTGGAATAATGATTATTACTCACATGAGAACGTCACTTTAATGAACTGGGTCCAACAAAACAATGTTTATTACTGTTGACCAGAACATTATTTATTTTATATATCTACCTATATTTATATATAAAACAGGTGAATTTTTCAAGTGGACCTTCAGGGCGAAATCGTAAACTAAACGAAAAAGCGAAATAACGAATAATTATACGAAAATAATCAAAGGCCCATTTGGACGAAAACTATAGTAGTGTCATTAGATTATGGAAAAATCAATCGATTTCTTTGTAAGATATCGAATTGGCTGATTTTGAAAAATAAACACATTCTATATTATTATATTAAATGATACTTTAGCTTGTTAGTTAGTAGTTGACCCTGCAACTTTTATGGAGCAATGGTAAACGAGAAAAACGGCGTAGTTTAGGAATTCGCCCCGCGGTCCATTTGAAAAATTCATTATATACTTGCTTGGCCTCACTGACTGTCACTGGCAAACCAACGCACAACCCAAACTACTGAGGCTCGGCCGTCATATTCAGAGTAAGAAGCACGAAATTTTATATACTTGCTTATAGTCCGAAAATGGAATTTCCATTATGAAAATTCTACCCCTAAGTGAAAAGGGGGCTACGTTTAAAATTTTTCTGACTATTTAAAATCAAGACTCGGGCAACTGGTAGTATATACTAGTAATATGCCGGGTATTTCCTATTTTAGTGTCAAGCAGAAGTCATTGAATTAGATTTGTTATCATTTCACCGTTTATGTTATTCACTTCATAATTTTCATCAAGGTCTTTATAGTCTTCATTGCATGTCCGTTAAGAATTAATTTTAAAACATTTAGATAGTATTTAGTTTTGCTTTAAACGGAACTTTGTGGTCGTTAAACATCATTCAATTCTATTTAACACATTCAGACAAGTAGAGAAATATCTGAGCCTATTTTTAAAAACATGATAATTAATCATTAATTCTGTTCCCTATGTTTCCCCTATTTGAGGGGTCGTCACAATTTTTTAGTCTGGCCAGACATTAGCGACAATTCCACTTAAGCTTAATGAACAACTTCATTAATTTCCGACCCCTGCCTAAGTCACAAATGAGCTACGTAGCAAAAAGAAAACAGTATGTCATGTCTGAAAAATTAGGTTAATAATCGGAAAAGTAGACCAAAAGTTATTGAGATGGTACGACCTAGGGTTTGAAAACCATCTTAGTGCTATTTTACATTTTTAAATGTGAAAACAATAAAATCATGACATTTTATTACTTTTAACTATTTTATGTTTTATCTTCCAACTTTCGATGCGCAGGCGTACCCTGAAATTATTAAAGTTACTGTGGTCAAATGCGTCTTATTTATAGCGTTAAAGCCTTTATATAATAGCTACATTAGTAATTATATATACGTTATCAGTCAATATTTAACATCATTACCAATTAAAAACGACACTGCATCTCAAATCTGCAGTGCGTGAATAAAACTGCGTAAAACGGTCTATAACTTACATTATCCCAGATGAAGCAGTACGATAATAAAGTATTATTTTTTCATCATTGACTATCTGATTTAATACAACATGAATACTGTTAAGTTATCTCAGTTATCAAAATTACTCGAAAGAGAACATTCTCACATCCTCGATTAAAGCAAAATTTCACGCCAATGTTTATATTCATTTTTAGCTAGCAACAAAACGTCTGATACTGCACAGTCGTTTGAAGCAAGCCTTTAAAGACATATAATAAAATAAAAAAAAGAGAAAGACCTAAAAATGGGTACGGGGTCTAAGTTAAGAACTTGTTTTGTATGGTAAATGCTTTTGTGCATACTGGGTCCTACTTAACCATGGAAATACAAAAGAGTGCCCAAAACAAACTTCTGTTAGCGATTAGCGGAAGAATCTTGAGCAATGTTAAAATTCTTTACTTTTTGAATTTTATTCTTACATTTACGATTATTAGATTTTAGGGAGAACAAAATTAATGTACCCACTTACTTGTCAAAGACATTTTAAATAATGCTATGATAATGCGGAATATGACAATACATAATACAGTATTGAATTTACAAATTATAAATAATTGGGTTCTAATTAAAAATAATAGGATAGATTAAAATTTGTTAGATAAAACGATGCTTCTATTTTTAATTATATTTTTATTGTTTGTAGCGGACAAAAAGATGATCCACCTTCTTTTAGTATAAGGTTACCGTTACCAATAGACATTGCAACATCAGAGGTGTTATTAACACTTTACTCGCCTGTAAGATTAAATAAGATGGACTGGATTGAGGAAACTAAATGGAGAGATGAGATAGAGGTATGGGATTGAGGAGAAAACCCAAATGGGGAACGGAAGGTGGGAGAACGGAACTCATTCAGCCTACGAAACACGTTTAACGACATCCTGTCACATTTCCGGAAAACATGCCATTCCCAGCAACATGTTCTCTTCCACCTTCATTGGGCCGGTTCTAACCAGAAGGCGCTGCGCACACACATGCGTCTAATTGACCGAGCCAAATTTTCAGTGGCTACCTAAGTATCGTCTGACACCATGCTCACCGATAAATAGTTCAAAAACGTTGGAAAACTGCTGTATTGTGACCTAAAATTGTTCCTTGAAGTGCCAAGTTCGTCACGCACATCTGGTACAGCGTTTGTGCAATACCAAGACGCCCGAATCCAGCAAAAATTCTGCATCATTCCTTACACGGTTCCAGTGACAGTAAGTGATATTTTTGAAGTGATAACTTCTTATGGGAGAGTAAATCGCTTCATCACGTAACGCGTTTCGACGCCAGTCTGTCTGGCTTCCCTTTCTCTTACGCATAAGATAGCGATAGGCAGGCTGCTCAAATTGAGCAATTTCAATTATAAATAGTTTAAATTAGATTAGTTTAAGTTATCACTTCTGTCGGGCGTCCCGAGACGCACATTTTTTTTCTACTTGATTCACTAGGATTTTCGAGGCGGCATCAGGTCTAACAGAGAATCAGGGTTTGCTGCGGCTAAGTAGCCATTCATACCTTTCCATCAAGACTACACGTTTCACACCGATATTCTGTAAGATGGTAGTAACACATAGATCGAGCCGGTCTAAAGAGCTGTAATCAAGACTATAATTCTAATCTGGGTCTACCCCGCATAGTAGTTTTTAAATTTAAGGTATTTGTTTTTTATCTATTTTTTATTAATTAATTCTTGTTTGAATGATGCCTATATTTGCTTCCAGATAAGCAAATAATAATAGTATTATTGATGAAGAGTTTATAGATAAATCTTTAAAGTAATATTACCAGTCACGAAAACCTATGGCAGTACTAAATGTATTTTTTTATGATATTCTAGTAACTATTTTATTTTTTTATTTTTATTGCAGGAGTCTAGCAGACAGGCTGACGGCCCACTTGATGGAAGGCGGTTACCATCGCCTATGGACACTTGCATCACCAAAGGTGCTACAAATATACTGCTGCTCTCTTAAAAGAGACTGGAACCTGGTTACTAATGCCGGAACACAACTCAAGGTTGTAATGGCGGCATACTCTAGACCAGAGGTGGTACCCATCCAGTCGCCTCTTAGAACTGGCCGCCCGGCCGCAGGAAATTGTATTCTTTCTCCGTTCCTGCATGGATAGAAAGAAAGAAGAAAACTAAAGGAAGAAACCATTATTGTTACAAGCTTCAAATTCTATTCCAAATATTTATTATAATTCATTAAATAGCTCGTATATAAAGCATAAAAGCCAGATTATAGCAACCACATTCATGAACTTTCGTAATGAAAATTAAATTCATTAAGCTGTTTAGCTCGGATTTTTGGTGGAAATGATTTATTTCCTACCGGGATATGTATTGTTCCCAGGAGCACTGGCTTAAGCGGACACCGTTGTGTACCCTTGTTTTCGTTTGGGTTTTATCTTTGTCATATATTTTAACGTTTATTGTAATACATAAATACTAATATATAAATATTCCTTACGTGATTTTAGAGTTCCTATAAGTAAAGGTAACAAAGAATCCTAATAGTGTCACTACGATATACACTATCTGTCAGTTTGTATATCAGCTGATTATTTCAGTAACTAACAATGGTAGGGATATGAAATTTGACAGCCAAATAGAAGTTTCGTATATCTACAAAATTTGGAAGGATTTATTTGGACGAATTAGTGTAGGATTAGAGCTTTATGGGCTGATTTTTCAATCACCAGATAAGAGGTATTCATAGGATAAAATATAAACAAACGAATTGAGTTGCGCAAATAAAACGAATTATTTCACTTTTAAATTCAGTGAGGTTAAAATTTATTCAATGGATAGTTTTATCTGATGACTGAAAAATTATCACTTAGACATTTAGTTATTTTAACCGTTTGCACATCATGTCGAGGGGTGAAAGGCTATTTGGTTTAAGCGACATTTTTGCAACTTTACAGGAGAGCCATCTAAAGTTTAAAATTCTGGAAAAAAAAACATAACAAAAAAACTACTTCAGCTATTTGAATGGAGTAAACTTTATTTAAATTCAATTAAAAGCATCGTGTTGGTGATGCTCATACCAAATAAAACGGATCTTTAATTACAAAGATAAATGTCGCTTTATACAATTTGCCTTAAGCCCTTATTTTTCAGAGTATGGAAAAAAGATTTAAGTGACTTCATAACTACAATTGAATACAGGGAAAAAGAAATAAGCGACACTGCAGTATATTTTCAGAGTAAGCCAAAAAGTATGAAGTGACGTAGCCCAAAAATAATAGTAGCAAGCTATTTATCTCAATTACCGATTTAGATTAAAATGACTGGAAGCCTAATTTACTTATGTGACTTTATAGTACTGAAAATGTAACGTTTGATATTACATTTTATTACGTCTTATACTATCAAAGGCTCTTAAAACAACCTGGATATATCGTTATAGGCTATACAACATGACACTATATAACCACGGAAACCGCGCCGGGCCGCTAGTATTGAATAAATAAAGGAATACATACATCAGTAAAAGTATTTATGTAGAATAATAATTAAGTAGAACAATCTCGATGTGGGAACATCAAATAAAATTAGGTATTATTTATTCAGTATCACTTAAGATTAGCTGTCATAAAACTTACTAAAACTATAATTAATCACAACCAATAATTGTTAAACTTCAAACTAATAAAAACAAAATAAAAATCACATACATACATACATAACTTCACGCCAGGTCTCTTGCGGGGTAGGCACGAACAACAGAGCGCCATATAGGCTTATTCTTACACACCTCACTTGCTTCTTTGACATTCATAGCTCTTGTCATGCACGCTCGTCTGGTCTTAAGGTTCCTGGCATCACCTTCTGCTAATACACGATCAATTTGATCATGGAAGGTGTGTCGTGGCCTTCCGCGACTTCTGCATCCATCCACTTTTGCATTGTATATCTGTTTAGTTATTCTTTCATCATACATTCTTTCCACATGCCCGAACCACCGGAGCATTCCTTTCCTTACCTTCAAAGAGAGTGTCGGGGACACTCTCTTTCAGACCAACTCTCTTTTTTACTTCGGTATTACGAACGCGGTCCGCGAGCGTCACTCCGCAGATTTTGCGCAGTGCTCGCATCTCGACTGCGTTTACTCTACTTTCATGCTCTCTGTTCCATACCCAACTCTCGCTTCCATACGTGAGTGTAGGTACCAGCACCGCGTTGTGTATGGCAAGCTGGGCTTTCTGTCTGAGGTTCTTAGCGCCTAGAAGTTTACCTAACGCTCCATTCACACTATTCCCCAAATTTACTCTTCTTTCTATGTCAGCGGTGTACCTTCCATCCCTGCTAAAAGCACATCCAAGATATACAAACTCATTCACTTGTTCCAGCATAACATCATCGACCATTATTCTTGCATTCGTTCTGGTTTCTTCTCTTTCAAACACCATAACCTTTGTTTTCTTCGCATTCAAATGTAAGCCTCTCGCCTGACAGTCATCTTTCATCATTGTGACTGGTGTTTGCAGTTCTGATGGCGATTCGGCTAAAAGCACGGCATCATCCGCATAAAGCAAAGTGCTAACAACTAGATCACCCATCCGTACCCCAACATCCATCAATCTTAATCTCTGGAGACAGTTGTCCAGATATAGGATGAATAGCAAAGCCGACAGCAAGCAGCCCTGCCGGACGCCAATATTGACGTCAAACCAGGGCGACAGGCTGCCGTCCACCCGCACGCATGCCATACAGTCCTCGTAAGTGGACTGCACAGCACGCAGCAATTGGCCATTGATCCCATATCTGGGCAATATGTCCCAGAGGTCCTTCCGCACAACCCTGTCAAATGCTTTCTCTAGATCCACAAAACCGCAGAAAACCTTCCGGCCCATAGCCAGCTGCTTCTCCACGATATTGCGGAGCGAGAAAACTTGATCCATACATCCCCTTCCATTTCTGAAGCCCCCTTGTGCATCCCACAGTAATCCATCGGATACCACTCTCATTCTCCTTTCAATAATCTTCGCATACATTTTAGATGCTGTGCTGATCAAATTGATGGCCCTGTAGCTGGCGCACTCCATACGTGACCCCTTGCCTTTATACAAGGGCACGATGACAGCGCGCCTCCAGTCCTTGGGAACCTTTCCCGTCCTCCAGCACAAGTTGCATAAGGACAGGAAAGCGTCCCGGACGCAGGTTCCACCATATTTGATCATCTCAGCAGACACACTATCGATTCCTGCTGCCTTTCCATGTTTCAGACTTCTTATCGACCATTCGATCTCTTCCAAAGTGATCTCGGATGCTGACTCCTCGAAGTCGGTCACAGACTCAGTCGTGGTGCCAGCATCCGAGATATTATCATACATTTCTCTAAAATATTCACTCCATCGCACTAAAACCTCTTGTGGGTTAGCAAGAATGTCCCCTGCTTAAAATAAAAATTAAGAAAGAAAATTTGTAGTAACTATAAAACAGTCAATGCTTGATAATAATCATAACGCAGTTGGAAATAACGTATTTATTTATCATTTTCTTCGACTGTATCCTCTACATCAGTATCCAGTAGGACATCTTTAGAATTGCAGTGTTGCAAATTTAAATAAATATGGTATCATGTGACATGAATAAGATGTATCATATTAAAATTTAATGATTGAACGACCGACTCGTATTTTTGTTAAAATTGAAAAAATGTTTCAAATTTCTTCACTTCATTTTATCGCCTGTATTAAGTGACATCCAATTAAAAAAATAATAGCAACAAAATGTTTCAACAACTAAACAAAATATGTGGAAACAAAACGACTATTTGGTTTAAGTAGCACCCTGCGTGGTAAATAGATGCAGCTGAAAGAGCTTAAGCGACGCTCCGTGTCGTATTTGGGTGACGGACAAATGGTTTAAGTAACATCACACGGTGTAATTAGTGGAAGTCAAATTGATTCAAGTTACACCTTAATAAAAATTTAAAATAGGAAAAACGCTTTAACTCTTATTGAATTATTTATCTGATGAAGGGTAATTGGTTCATGTCTCGGTTCTTTATATAATTGTAAGGTTCAAGTATATTACAAAAAAAAATATGCAAAATCCACGTCGTATAATACACTGCTACTTTGGAAACAACAGAAAAATAGTATTGTTTCAAACGCCAAAAAAATGCTCTGATTTTAATGAATCCGGCATCATTCGACGGAGAAAAATTCGCTGATTCCGAATATGTATATAACTCAATATCGCCCTAGATGTCGCTTAAACCAAATAGCCTTTCACCCCTCGATGTGAATGACGAAACACACTGGTAACTTTATATTATGAAATACCTATTCACCTTTGTTTTTGCAAGTTGCAAGCAAGATTTATTGATTGATAAAAAAAACTTGCTATAAATTTTCAAAACAAATAATTAATATTAAAAAAGAGGCCCGAAATAAATATGATGAAAAAGTTTTCAATTTATAACTTTGGTCTTAAATATATGTTTTTAATAACAAAATATCAAAAAGCTAGACAATAATGGTATGTAGCGCCATCTAGTCGTGTAAGATACAGAAGATACTTCTTTTAGTGGTGATGGTTGATGATTTTTCCTATCATTCTTTCATGGTTTTAAAATAAGTTATTTGCAAGTCCCATTATTGCTATTTTAAGGAGAAGAACTGGTAAGAAAATTTAGCTAAAATTCTTTTATATAACTTATTTTTCAGTCTATATTATAATATATATGTCGGAGGGAAGCTATAATTGGATGGATTATTCTTTGGATGTATAACGCACAATATAATTGGTTTACATTTTAATTACTTCTAAAATTCTTAATGTAATTTAATTTGATTTGTTAAATGTTTCTATAACTTAAAGATCGTTCTAAACTAATAAAAGTTATGAATATTGTAATTTAATAAACGACCAATGAGAGCAGAGCATGTCTTGAGCGGGGTCAGACGCGCCCTCTATACTTGAGTAGTATCTACTTCGGTAGACGGAGGAGTTTTGTGACGCATTTGGTTGGTGGCAACAGGTCGTGTTGGACCATGGAGTATTTTAAAGAAAGTATTGAAGCTAGAAGTATGAGCGGGTGCCCTGAACCCGCTGCTCGGGCTAAACTATGTCATAATGTTGATCAAATCTAAATTAAAAGTGTATAAGCCGTGGCTATTGTGTTTTATGCTCGCATTTTATCCTGATGACGCCCACTAAACCTGAAATAACTAAAGATGTCGTGAGAACGAGGCCGTTCTGCCGTTCTGCGACATATATAATAAATGTTATACAATTTCTTCCAAGAATTTATGGAGTCGCAACTAAAATACACAATAAAAAAGAAATGAGCGTTATCGAAATCTCCATCAAGAAGTTTTTAATATACCTATCATAGTTGATAATGCATAAGGACTGGCCACGACATGTAATTTTTGAATTTAGAATTTTATTGATTTTCCTTTATTTTCTTATACCAATTGCCTGTCTCTCTATAGTAAATCATTATGTATTCTCTTTCAGGTGTAGTTTTACGGTCTTTAGAGAGAGTAGTAGCAGTAGAATTCGTCTCCAAGGCAGGTAAAGGAATCTTGGTCCAAACAACCAATGCTGATGTATAATAAAGTCTTCGTATAAGTAGCGTAGTTAAATTGTAGGCCATTAAACGGAGTTTTTGTGAAAACTCGAAAGCCCACATTTGGCTATAATTATAGTTCATATTTCTCAATAAAACACATAATTACTACTCACAAAGTATAAACATCCTACAACTATTGCTCATTTTAGAGTATTCTTACACATTTTTAGAAAATAAAACTACACAGCACAACGTACCTTTTCAGTTCCCGTTAAAACTTCTCGTGCTTATTCATAATGAGTTAGAGTAAGCTTGAACGCTTCTTCATGGTTCTAACAGAAGCGTTAACTCTATGAATAATAACGGAAGAATATAACGGTCTTGTTAATGGTTGAAATATTTACAGTCCATTCTAATCTTAATAATTTAAAGAAATGATTTACACCGTTGTATTTATAGTGACAGAAACATACTAAAAGATTATATATTGTTATTACCTAAAATAAAACAAATTTCAAAACGAAAATGGTGTTTGCCTTTCCGATAACACTGAACATTACACTTGATCGATTTAACAAACAGTAATTTAATACATTCGCTTCCCATCGACAAAGCAGCGAAGATCTGTTTTGTGTAACAGGAAATGTACCGAAACGGGGATATAAAAGTTAATTAATTTAATTCTATTCTTTTGATCTCGCCCCCAGGCGAGGGTTTCGTATTAACGAGATAATAATTTGTGTTTATCATCCAAAAATGTCGTAGGGCAACGACTCATTCAAGAACAATTCATTTGTTGAATTATATGTACTTGGAAACATTGCTTTTAATTTTATAAAGAAGCTTGATGCCGTTGACGGCTCAATCTCGTTCCGGTTTCGGTCCCATTAAATGTCACTGTGTGTACGAGTACACTACTAGTGGCACAACACAGTTAATCTCGTGCCGGTCTCGGTCCGAATAAATCTCCCCGTGTCTATACTACTAGTTGTTATTTTGTGGATTAATTGTATTTTTTCATTCAGTTTTATTGTAATATTTAATAAATATATATATTACAAATTGAGCTCTTGAATGAGACGTGCTAGTGATGTGCACTCACAGAGTACACCATAAACTAGTTAGTGTTGGGACACGACATCCATTGACACTAGTCTGGAATTAAAACAAAAGCATAGTCACACTATCGGTACAAGTAATGTGAAGTCCGATCTCGTTTCAATCAAATACTATTTTCGGCGAACAGGTAGCAGCGCGATTTCGGATCGGAACTATATTGATATGATACTAAGAATTCTTTAATTCTTTCTTGTTTACGAATATTCAATCGGACCGGTAACGGATCGAGACCGGAACGAGATTAAAGTGTGAACGTCATCATGGTAGTCAGTTCCCTATTCTATTCTATCTAATATATAAAATTCTCGTGTCACAGTTTTCGTTGCCATACTCCTCCAAAACGGCTTGACCGATTTTGATGAAATTTTTTGTGCTTATCCGGTATCTATGAGAATCGGCCAACATCTATTTTTCATCCCCCTAAATGTTAGGGGTAGTCCACCCCTAAACTTTTTTTATTTTTTAGACAAAATTTTTAATTTCAATTTTTTCATGATACAACATACAAAAATACATACAACCCTAAATTTTCAACCCTCTACGATCAACCCCTATTTTTTAATAGCGATATTAGTATTTTTACAATTTTCTACTGGGATGATTTAGATTTTAATTTGAACGATTCTCATGAAATTTTGTGTGCATATTGGGTAGGTCTGAGAATCGGACAACATTTATTTTTCATCCCCCTAAATGTTAAGGGTAGTCCACCCCTAAATATTTATTTAATTTTTTTTGTTTAGTTTTTTATTTTATATTTTTTTTAAATACAGCATTAAAAATACATACAACCCTAAATTTCCAACTTCTACGATCAACCCTTATTTTTTACCGGGTAGGACGACGTCTGCTGGGACAGCTATATCTATATATATATATATATATATATATATATATATATAAAAGAAAGTCGTGTTAGTTACACTATTTATAACTTAAGAACGGCTGAACCAATTTGGCTGAAAATTGGTGGGGAACCAGGAGACAGATATAGGATACTTTTTATACCGTTGGAACCGGTAGGTGGCGTTGAGATCGGGTTCTAGAATCCTCTTAATCACCGGGAGCGATTTTGATTTGGGTGTTTGAGTGGGTTCCCGGATGGATTAGATTCGCAATTAGAACCAGTAGCTGGCGCTGATATCGGGTTCTAGAATCCTCCTAATCACCGGGAGCGATTTTGGTGATTTTATTTTTGTGTGTTTGAGTGGGTTCCCGGATGGTTTAGATTCGCAATTAGAACCGGTAGGTGTCGCTGAGATCGGGTTCTAGAATCCTCCTAATCACCGGGAGCGATTTTGGTGATTTTGTTTTTGTGTGTTTGAGTGGGTTCCCGGATGGATTAGATTCGCAATTAGAACCAGTAGCTGGCGCTGATATCGGGTTCTAGAATCCTCCTAATCACCGGGAGCGATTTTGGTGATTTTATTTTTGTGTGTTTGAGTGGGTTCCCGGATGGTTTAGATTCGCAATTAGAACCGGTAGGTGTCGCTGAGATCGGGTTCTAGAATCCTCCTAATCACCGGGAGCGATTTTGGTGATTTTGTTTTTGTGTGTTTGAGTGGGTTCCCGGATGGATTAGATTCGCAATTAGAACCGGTAGGTGGCGCTGAGATAGGGTTCTAGAATCCTCCTAATCACCGGGAGCGATTATGGTGATTTTGTTTTTGTGTCATGAAACAAAGTTTTTAAGGAATTCAGAAAATATGGCGGTACGAAGTTCGCCGGGTCAGCTAGTTGTCCTATAAATGCCATATATTTTAGGATACCTACACCAGTGTGTTGTGTTTGCAACGATATGCATATTAAGTTTGGGCTTTAACAAGTCAAAAACAACACATTTACCTCATCCAATTGATTAGAAGGAAACCTTTGAATTTCGTAAGTCAATTATCATTACTAATCCTTAATTAATGCGCCTTGAGGGATTTCGTAAGGAACGAACCCCTTACCAAAATATCACAGATTGCAGGTATTACCCCTGGGTAATTAAGGTACATTATGAGATCTTGTTTCTATCAATAGACATCCGAGATAATAATATCATGTGTCATTTTAATTAATGTAATATTGTTAACTTACAGACTATTTCTGGAAAGAGGTTAGATGTAATATAAATTTATCGCATATCAGCTGTGGTAGCTGCTTCGTTTATGCAAGCATCATACAAATGCAATAACAGGACCAAAAAGTGCGACCGCAACGTCATCTTTCTGGCTACATTCAACTATCCCTCGGAAACGTCGTCATTTTTCAAGATATAAAATTTTCTAATGTTGATGCAGGGTTAATTAGCTTTTGGTTAGCCCAACAAAAATAAAAACTTCGTTTAAAAAAACCGACTTCAAAAACTAAAAAACTAAAATCTATAAAATAACTTATTTCTAAAGCTATTATTATTAATATATATTATCTAAAACATCTTAGTCGGTGCTTTTTGTTTTTTAGTTTTTGAAGTCGGTTTTTAAAAACGAAGTTTTTATTTTTATTTGTTACTTTTTAGTGTCTAGCTATGTATGGGTGGACCTATGAATGGTGCCGCGCTTCTTAAAAAATATAGATCCCAAGAAACGGGAACAAAAAAATGTTCGTAAAATGAAAACTACTTGGCCAAACTATGTAAAATTATTAGGGGACCACATGGCAGTTATTCTGCGTCGAACAAAAAAAGAATCACGTAAATCGAATCATAAATCTCAGAGTAATCGGTGTACATATGGAACGAAAAGGAAATTTTCTTCATAAAAAATGTTCATAAAATGAAAACTACTTGGCTAAACTATGTAAAATTTTTAGGGGACCAATTGGAAGCTATTCCGCGTCGAACAAAAAAAGAATGACGTAAATCAGATCATAAATGACGGAGTAATCGGCGAACATACATAAAAAAAGCAACAAAAAAAAAAAGATCCCGACGAATTGAAAACCTCCTCGTTTTTTCGAAGTCGGTTAAAAAGGACAATCACCAGTCCCTCCCGCCCTAACAGCGACCTTGAACGATAAGATTCGCGGGTCTTATCGTTCAAATAGCGGTCGGGAGATGGCGCTGCGTGCGTATTTGCACGCGCGTGTTATTGTTGTTGGTCATCGGATGTATCTTTGGTTCCCGAGGTCCTGACACACGGCGCCAAGATGGCACAAAGAGGTGGTTTATTTGGTAGGTCCGAACATGCCATCGGGAGTCCAATACTACCCTACCATGCCCCGAAGAGTAAGGTGTCCATGACGGATTACACCTCAAAAAAAAGGGTAAGGGTAATTAATCCCGTATCAAGTTTCATTCAAATGCGTTCAGTAGTTTCCACGTGATGTACTACCAGACAATTAGACAAAAATTCTAATTCGTCTATACCGCGGAAGCGTCATTTTGCGAATTAAAAAGTATGGTTGATGACTCGGGGTATATCCCGGTTTGCTGCTTATAAGGAACTATGTCGAGTTTCGTTTAATTCCCATGAGTAGCCATAACGTGATGGCCTAACAGACGTATAAAAATCTCTATACAAATATCATAAACGCAAAAGTTTGTAAGAATAGATGTATGGATTTTGATGTAACTTTACAGTAATATAATAATAATAATTCATTTCTTTCAAAAATTGAGTATTTCTATATTGTACAGTTTTATATTATGAATTATTTCACTGTTATCAAATTTTAAAGTTCCAATTATTCGTCACCATAATATAGCTTACACATCAGAATAACACATAGGCTATAATTTATAAAGATAAATTAATTGTGTGAATTATTTAAAATATAATTATTTTCCATCACCACACGGGTGGAACCGCGGACAAAACTAGTTCTAAATATTTGTATGATCAGAATCTGCTAGTCCGAAATAGCCCCTCTGATTTTTTAATCTCTACAAAATTGGCACCTCCTGTAGATTTATTATATTGTCATTCATCATATTGTTTATTATATATTACCGGTTGTCTGGAAGTGATCGCTTCTTAGCGATAAGACCGCCCATTGTGCACAGTTCATCTGTTTTCTGTAATGGTGTAAAATAAAGTGTTATCTATCTATATTATAGGAGATTTTAAATTTTTACTAAATTATAACTAAAAGTCATGTAGGATAGTGTACATGAAAGCTTCTAGACGTTGCGTTGTTTATTTGACCATCATCTAATGTCATTCCAAGTTCCTTATTCCATGTTAATATCCTATTAAAGATTGTCCCAAAAGTAGCAGTATGTTACGTGGGGTAATGGGGGCTGACGTAAATAGGACTTAGTGACCTTTCAAAGCGAATTTTGTTGGACCCTCCCAACTGTAAGTGTAATAAGGATTTAGATTCAGCTTTATAATTAAAGGGTCGAAAGTTCTAATAACCGCAGACAATTTGATGTTTGCCTGACAAGGGAATCGCTTTAGTGTAACGAATTTACGACTGTCTTTATTTGATCGCAGTAATGTGGGAAGGGCAGCGAGACAGCGACGCTTTTTAATTATTGTTATTGAGTACCGAAATACTTTGAATTTACTTTTGGCAGGCCTATCGTTGATCAATTAGCTATGCCCTAAAATGGTACCGATTCGAGTTTTGATAAGAATTTAGTTTCTTTTTAATATATTTTAATCATTTAAATGCAGCAATATCCTTTGTTATAAATATTTTATTGTGTAACTAATGAACCATGTGGCGAAATGTGGGCGCTGGCGGGAGCGGGGATAACAAGAAGGAAAGGACTTACAGGATAAGGTCGCCGCACCAGACACGCTACGAACGATGCGGGCTTCGCAGCGGCAGGCACTTCTTCCTCGTGCTCTTTGCTTCGTGTCTTGCGGTTCCTTCGATAAATGGACCAGCTGGAACGATACAGTGTGTACTTCCAACATGCGGGTTGATGAAAGCGGCACAACTTTATCTGTGCAGGAACGGAGAAAGAATACAGTTTCCTGCGGCCGGGCGGCCTTTCGTAAGAGTCGACAAAACAACGCACAGCCAGGTGGTAGGGCATTTGCCCGACTGGATGGCTACCACCCCTGGTCTAAAGTATGTCGCCATAACAACCTTGAGTTGTGTTCCGACATTAGTGACCAGGTTCCAGTCTCCCTTAAGAGAGCAGCAGCGCATTTGTAGCACCTTTGGTGTTGCAAATGTCCATAGGCGATGGTAACCGCTTTCCATCAAGTGGGCCGTCTGCCTGTCTGCTGAACTCCTGCAATAAAAAAAACCACACAAAACGCGGCAAGTTTTGTGCGAAAGTAACTTCGCAATCAGCGGTCGGACATAGACTATGTCACATTGCATAGTGACAGATGCGGCGAAAGAGAAAAGGAAACAAAGAGGCGGTGACCGAATAGGTCGGAGTTAAACCCACTTTTTTATAGATAGTATTGAATGTAAATATAAAATTAGGATATTTTAAATCTAAATAAATGCAGTTTTATTGTCATTTAATAAAAAAAAATCATTTCAAAACGATTAAATATGATAAAACTTAGGTATGATAAAGATAGTTAATAGTCTGTGCATTAGATGAATCGCAGAACGTCACTTGAACAATGAAATATGATTGTAGCATGTGACATTAACTATCAAAAAATGCGCAACTTGATTGGCGTGCTAACTTTAAAAGTAGAGTTAATAGTAGGTATTTTAAATATGTCTAACATACGGAAATCTCAAGGAAATACTTATTTATTTTTAAAAAGATCTCAGCTTATAAAAAAATATTTTCCCGTTACCGAATAAAACATAAAAACATATTTAATTAAACTTGGACATTGAGTAAAACGGTATCCGGATTTTGCTAATAAGCATGCTCATTTTATTATTAAGCTCACAGATATTTTTCTTCAAATTTAATATAATGTATTTTTCATTATATTACTAAACGTTAAATAGTAAATGGTACGGCTTTGCTTACGTCGTAGCTCATATTTAGGACTTATTTCTGCGGAAACTGTCCCATTTATTTTATTCATCGAAATAATGCTTATTATTATTATAAATGTATATTTCAGTTCAAAAAATATTTGACACTCATTTTCTATAAAGTATCTATCACACGAACGCACGCACGCACACACACACGTATATGGCACATATCAAAACGATTTCATGTCCATAAATAAAACCACCTGGTCTTGGCAAGAAAGCACATAGTTAATATTGTAAGTTTAGTTCTGTACCGGACGAATATGGTGAGTAATAACATATGAACTATAAAATAATATGAAATAATTCATAGATATTTTATTTCTAAAACGATACACCTGCGAAACGTACGGCGCTGAAAGTTCGGCGACTGAAGGATCAATGCAAATCACATCACATCACATTAGATCAAAAAACTGACTAAGTAGTGCATGCGCTCGGCCAGGTTCGAACCCGCACCCTTTGAGCTTGGGACGCTTGCGCTAACCATTACGCTACCACGAGTTAGTCTCTAGTACGTAGTACATTAAACCTCATTGTATTAGTATGGTTTTGATTATCAAAAGATTTTGCGAGCCTTGGGATAACCCGTCTAAATATTGGTCGGTGTAACCAGAGACTTGAGTGTACCGCCTAATACCTCAAGCGAGTGTGAAGTCACGTAACTAAACACAAAGCTGTCCCTTATTCCCAGGATTTTGATGGAAAGAGCATAATTTAACGTTAATTAATTTGATTATCAAATTAGGAAGTGATTTGCATACTTGAAGCTTGTTTCGGTGAAGTTTGACAGTTTGTGAACATTGCCGTTAATTATCTAATGCATTGTGAAGGCTTTATTTCACATGTTGAATCTTATTCAGTTCGTAAGGGAATTAACGTTGGCGAATAACGAGACAATTAAGAAAATTGACAGACATATTACTAGACATTTTAAATACTATTCGCAAAAAGCTCGAGTGGTTGCCTATCTCACTTCGCCGGAATGCTCATCTTCTCAAGTGACTATATCCTATATTGTTTATACCTTATACCCCTCCTTATCTTAAGGAATATTTCAACTTCCTTCATACGTCACATACACTCAATTTGTGCTCCACTAATAATCTCCTGTTAATGGCACCTGCACACTCTTCAACATGTTATTCTAACTCCTACCCCATGCAGGCTGTCTTACTTTGGAAGTCTTTGCCCACTGACGTCAGAAAGGCTAAAACTTTTGCCATATTTAAAAATTCACTTAGGAATCATTCTATTAGTCATACGCAATAATGTATGTATTATTGCGTATGACTAATAATACGCAATAATTACAGATAATTTAAGAAATTCATTTAAGCTATGTTGCCTGGAAGAAATCGCTTTCAGCGATAAGGCCGCCTTTTGTTTTACCAAGTAACTATTGTCTTGTTGTGCATTTTTTTTGTAATTTTTGTTTTGGTGAACAATAAAGTGTTGTCTATGTCTATCCTGTTTTTCAAGGTATAGCTTTAATTATATTCGCGCTGGTGTAGTGTATATATCATTATATAAGGCACCTCTAGAACATCTCTCAAACGAGCAGGAACGGTAAAAAAATACAATTTCCTGCGGCCGGGGTGCCTGTCGTAAGAGGTGACAAAAAAAACATTGGTGTTGCAAATGTCGATGCGACATTGCGATGGTAACCGCTTTCCATCAGGTGGGCCGTCTACCTGTCTGCTGAAGTCATACAATAAAAAATCTACAAAAAATCAAATCAAGATCGGTCCAATGGTTTAGGAGGAGTTCACTGACACACATTAAGCTCCGAATTTTATATACAAAAAGCAAGAAGACGATTAAAGAATATAAATAAAAATGTATCGTAGAAATGTATGTAGGCGCGTAACTTGAGAACGATTTTACTGATTCTGATAGAAATTTTGGGGGTGTGCTTGGGTGGGTCCCCATATGTTTAAGATTTATAAATTGAGCCGGTAGGAGGCACTAGAATCGGATCGTAGATTTATATTTTTTCAAGACAGGACAACGTCTTCTGGAACTGCTAGTTAATTATAAACTGAGGACTGATCTTTCAATCACCAGATTTATAGAATAAAGTATAATATGGAAACACTAAACATGTCAGTTTTATGTATAAAACAGTTGAATGGTTTCCCTTTGGAATTGACTCACGTTATAATTTATTCGACTGATAACTTTTGTCTGACGCTTTAGAAATCGGCCCTTAAACAAATTAACTACCTACTTTCTCAAATCTACAACACATTTGTCGGTGACTTGTTTCAGAAAGAGTTGCTAAATAAGGCAGGGAGTAGCGCGGAATCTATTTCAGGGTCTGTTTGATTTCAATCTGAATGTGATGTGACCCAATTAGCGGATCGTGTCGAGTGTATGCGCTGCGACCGAAGCGCGTACCTATTAAACTAGTCTAGTTAGGATTTGAGATATTAAGGTGATGTCTCTTAAATGATTAAAGCGTATAAACATTAATTCATACATGTTTCATAGTTAATTCTAATAAAAATAAATAAATAGTCGGCAGATAATCACACTTATTGAATATCCCCATACTAAGTAACTTGCGCTTGTGTTACAGGTAATATGTAACGGATTCCTCTGGGGCCAATCCCACATACCCGGACCATTGCAAATAACGGAGGAAAATAATTTCCGAAATTTCCATGCCAGGAATCGAAACCGGAGCTTTTGCGTTGCAGTAAGGTAGGCTGGCAACGGCTTAGCCCCCTCAACCACAGAGTCCGTCATATCGAAATATGTACAAGTATATTAAAGTATGGACACTTTCACCACTAAGAGAGCCAATGAGTTACCTACCTCGTTGAGACTTTACATATAATAATATATGATGCAGAGACTACCCTGACTTAGGGAAAGTTCCTTACCCACAATCATTGTGGTGTAATAAAAAAAACAGCTACAATACCTAAACCGCCTTTTTCAATACTGGATTCTATATACAATGTAGTGTAAGGAGTCATTATATTATAATAAAGCATAATGAACGCTCAACTCTCCAACAACAGTAAAAAGTAGACAACAAATTTTGGCACCAAACTAAACTGCAGTGGAGCGTGGCACAAAGCTCAAACTGTCCTTTTTCACGTCGTCAACGCGTGCCGTAATTAGGGTCCGCGCTGTTGATAATTAAGCTGTATTTCAGCAGTGCACAAAGCGGGACGCGTTGCAGGCGCAAAGTTTGCTCATTATTGGACACTTACCAGCTCCAATCACACAACTGGGTATTCATATTTTACTAATTTTATTCCAGTTTATTTATTACAGGGACGATAATAACCACAATTTACGGTACTACCCAACAGATTTGTATTAATAGAATAGTATACAAAGGTTGATAAGAGGAGGAGAGGATGTCAAAACAAGCGTTGGGAGGATTTATTTTATTTTATTGTCTACGCACAGCAGACAGGCTGACGGCCCAACTGTGGCCATTGGACATCCATGGACAGTGTTTACCGTCGCCAATGGACATAAGCAATACGAGAGGTGCTCCCGGCCTTGAAGGAGAAACTGGAACCTGGCCACTGATGCCCGAACACAACTCAAAATTGTTATGGCGGCATACTCTAGACCAGGGGTGGTAGCCATCCAGTCAGGCAAATACCCTACCACCTGGTTGTGGGTTGTTTTGTCACCTCTTACGACAGGCCGCCCGGCCGCAACAATTGGTATTCTTTTTCCGTTCCTATATGGATACGATGAGCTTAGGTTGACTGCTGGGCGGGCCCTACTGGCGGAGAGTTGCTCTCGACCGACAGAACTAGCACGCGCACAAGAAAGCTTTTACCAGACGCCACTCTGATAAGAGATATATAATTTAGAGTGAGACAACAACAACACTTTTCGGATTGAAGACTATATTATTAGTAATACTCAATAAAACAAAAATATAAAACAGTATCAAGTTATAATACCTATTAAAGCTTGAGACATTATCTTCAGAGAAACTGCCATGAGATCTGAAATAAAAACAATAATGATACTGAGACCCAAAAGACAGTCATGTAGAAAAAATACCTAAATTATATAGACAGCATCCATAAAGGTGCTAGACTTGTTGCTGGGAAGTTTTTAGTTGCAACTTCTCCTTAAAATAGCAGTAAAACTTTGCGAAGCGGTGTGCATAGAATAGGAAATAGAATTCGTTTTGATTTGATTACTTATATGCATGGCCTTAAGTATTGTAATCACTTTATGTAAATAACAGTTTTCTGTTAGATGTAAGTTACTTTTACAGATAACATTAAAATAAAGACGTCACAAGCAGCACACTGCATAACTTGCACCTTAAGCGATGCACAAAACAGATTCATCAAACAAGTTACAACAATCATTGACTCACAAAACCACCGGATGAAACACAAAGGTCTCGACAAATTCTAAAACGTGAAAGCTCAACATAAACTGGTACTAAGGACCGACAGATTGAAAGTATCACCTCATGTTTAATTCACGTGAATGTGGTTCGAGATTCAGTCGAGTCCCATCGTAATGCACCGCATTTACCACATGTATGAAAGATTGCACTGAATTTATGATTTTGTAAACAAAATTTATGCGCGGTTGAGATAACTATTTAGAAAGTTTTTCCCATTCTTTATCGTCTACAAATGTTGTATATATAATAAGTAGATAGAAGAATTACATACATACATATTATAATGTGCGTTTCCCATGAGGGTAGGCAGAGACTATATAAACTATATAAATCTCTACTTAAGACGATCCTAACAATTAACTTTCGCTTCATCTACTTTCATTTATCTCTTCATACATGCACGTATATTTGAGATGCTATTTACCTGACCTCTTTTTAACACTTCTGCTATTCGATCATTACGTATTTGTCGCAGTCTACTAGAACGAACTCTACCATTCATAATACTGCTATACACTGGTTTTGTGATTCTATTTTCCTTCATCCTCTCTACATGGCCAAACCAGAATAGATAGGAGTACAAGACGCTAAAATTAATTACATATTAATGTAATTTATTATACTATGAAAAAGTAAAACTAACTAACTATAATATAATATAAATTACATAAAATTATTTTGTATTATTTGGAGTCATCTTTTGATGTATAAGTAATTTCATTTTCAATCAAAATCAGGCAAGTAAGTGGTCATCAAAGCTTCCATAAAGGTGACAATTTTCGATTGTTTTCAGAATTAACCTATGCAGCCATAAAAATCATTTAATCGGAAGTATACCATATCTCAAAAACTACTAAACGGACTCTGCTCCTACAAATTTTCAGTGCAAGTATAAATTGAAAGTGTAAATTATAAAATTTTACATAATCTCGTTATTTTTGAACTATGAAATATTAAAACCGTTTTCAGGCCTTGTTTATATGCATACGCCTAATATTTAGTTGTTACGCGTTCCCACAGCAGTGGGACTAACAGTAACAAAAGTAGCAACTTTCTATCAAATTTCATCCCTATATCCTAAATACAGCTTACCGACGTAATTCGTTCTGTATCATAACAGTAAACGAATTTAATAAGTTAAGTAAGTTGGAAGATATAGACTTAGACTTATTTACTAATAGTGTAGCATTGTTTAGCGCAAAGTTGGTCAAAATCTATTCAAACTCGGATTTATCAGTTTAAGTACCTTATATCTATGCACATTTTTATTATTGTTTCTTTGTATAATTTTTTTTTCTTTCTCTTTTTAGTTACTGTTATCTGTGGAGGCTTATTGATAGCTTCTCTAAATCTATCTTATTTTTAGTTATTATTAAAGATAGCTGTTAGCCCCCCAAATAAAATAAAATAAATAGTTCCTGTCTAAATATAACAAAGACATAAGAATTCCATTTCTGCCAAAATGTACACTCAAAGATACCACAATATATTCTTACAAGGGTAGCAATAAATACTAGGCTTTAAGCTTAATAAAATACAGAATAAGTAGTAAGTACCTAAAATTTATATAAAAGATCAGCGAACTTTATGTAAGGATTGAAAGAGGATAATGGTATTAAGAAAATCTGGCTTTCGGATACATTTGACCTAAATAAATGAAAGCTTTCATCTAATATCATGGCTCAAATGCACTTTATTTATAGGTTGACTTATATTATGTAACCAAATAAAATAATCAGACTAAAGAAATACTGTAGGTTTAAATTTTCAAAAATAGGTAATTATTAGCATAAATTTTATGAATTCACCAATCCGCGGGATCCTGAGGCCGTGAGCCTCTACTAAATTTGCTTAAGCTCATTCTCATTGACTCTTCAGGTGATCATAAGGCTGGTGCTTACCTAGGGCAACGGATCAGTATGGTGATCCAGCGAGGAAACGTAGCCAGCCTTTTGGTCACCTTACCCGTTGAAAACGGCGATCTAGGATCAGTATTCTACTTATAGTCTTGAGGGACTATCGGTAGAATACAATACAAATAAATTAAGTTCTCTTTTATTGTATTACATTATAATATTGTATTACTTTAATAAAATAAAAAAAATATACTAATATTGATATATTATATTAATAAACTATTATACAATTCACCTTTTTAAGAAATTCTGGAATTGAAATATTTTAAAATTTTATTTATAATTCTTAGATCATACATATATACATACATAATTTCACGCCAGGTCCCTTACGGGGTAGGCACGAACAACAGCCATTTAGGCATATTCTTACACACCTCACTTGCTTCTTTGACATTCATAGCTCTTGTCATGCACGCTCGTCTGGTCTTAAGGCTAATTCTTAGATCATTTATCTATTATGGTCTAAACTCTAAGTTGTAATCGATGATGATGGGCTACAAAACTTTGAGCGGGTATTTCAAGCGGTGAAGTTTTATGTCCAAAATTCATAACTTTGTTCAAAAATAGCAATATAAGAATGATATTGATTTATTATTTTGAAACAAAAATTGTGTGCTTGTGTGATAGTTCTCAAGTGTTCAGTAAAATGAGACTTATCGTGTTGTTACAAAAATTCAGTTATTTTGCATTATTTAAAGGCTGAATGAAACCGAATTACTGAAAATTAAAAGTACATTACTAAAATTGATTCCAGGGGTCTTGTAGCCAGAATCGTAAAAAAATAAACCGAATCGCACTTCCTGTTTGACATAAACAAGAAGTAAAAATGCACAAACAACCAAAGAAAATTTGTTTCTTTTACTCAAACCATTCCAAAAGGTAACTTGGACTCTTCAAATTATTTGCAGGCCACTCGCATCGAATGAATACTGAAATTAATTTAAGGTACTAACAGTTTGAAGGTTTGCCAATGAATACAAAATGCGCAGAAGGGACAACTGGGTCAAGTAGTTCTAAATAGTAATATACATTGGTAGTCCCTTTTTACTATTATATGAGATCAGTGATCAGAGATTTTCATAAATATATAAAGAAAATAATTTATACATCAAATTTTGGTATGCAAATGCATTTCTAGATTCATATTTATTTATTAGAATATCATCACATGGAGTATGACCAGGGAACAAAGACGTTACTTTTGTATTACTGGTTTATGTCAGATACTTAATAAAAATGAAAACCAAACAATTTGCCTTCAGCAATATATATATCATGTTCCTTTATACAACTTAAAATATTTTTTCCGAGGAAAATAGTTTTAATAAAAATAATACTAAAATACTATTTAAGAAACAACCATCCTCGTTACTTACATTTGATAAAAAAGTCAAATCGGTCTCTGGAGACCTGTTATTTATTATACTGTTACGTGCGAACGGGGGTACGCACTTATGGATTGGAAGAAAACACCAGATTTTAATTTAAAAGCTTTTATTGACTTACTCAGCCGCACGTAGTACCTATCTGCAGGGTTGCCCCTATACGCACGACCAACGATACACAGTCCCGATGATACGTTGTCACACCTTCAATACCGTCGCCGATATTGCGTGGACCACCTCCGATATTATCGCGGGTAGCTCGCTTCTGGTTCCTCTTTCGAACTACGCTACACACCTCCTTCACGTATCTGTCCACCAAACTTGTCACTAAATTCACCACTTAATTCGTCTCTGTCTTCTATTAACCTTCTCTTCCAACTCTTTAGTATCGCACTTGTCGCTTTACCGTCTTGGACTGAACTCAACTCTAAAACTGCCCGGTAGGCGCGCCTTACGCTGTTTCTATACCCGGAAGAATTTTCTAGAACCCATCTATCTATCTCCGTCTCTTCCTTCCCGAACCTTCTGTTCGGAAACTTTCGTTTATACATCTTTCCCTTTCTAACATCTATCTATCTCTTTCTTTCGTTCATTGTCTACCTCTTTCTAACATATATCTATCTCTGTCTCTCGTTCATCATCTATCCTTTTCTAAATATATACGTCCTTGTATTTTCCTTCTAGATTCTTCTAGTTTTTTCCAAAAGTTCTAAAACTGATTTACGCTGCTGGGCAGTTCTACCCTCGATCGCCACAATACTATGCAAATAGTATAAATCCCAAGCGTCGGGAAAACATTACTGTTTTACTACTGAAGATTAGTATTATATGATGATATATTATTAAATATCTCTGTGATGATACTCTATTTTAAATTGTAAAACAATCACTTTAACAAATTTATTGGCATACAAATATAAACTAACCTACAGATACTGTAAAGGTTCTATTGATCCTCCCTAAAAGTAATTATTATTTTAGTCGTTTAGTTATGTTTTGAAATGTAGTTTAACATTTTAAATGCGTATAAAAGATAAACTGCTATGAATTACAATATACCCAATTAAAATCAGGCTGGGTGAGATACTACACTCTTTTTAAGTGCTCAAGGAAATTCGCAGGATCGAAATTCTTTCTCCGACTTCCAAGTATTGAGAAAGTATAGATACACATCCAATTGTCAGCTAGTGGTTCCAGAATGACGGCGTAAGCACCAAATTCTCTATTATATAGACGGTAGAATGCACTTAGAGCACCAACGTCTCTTCTAAGGTTTAAAGGTTCTAGACTTCTGGACTCTCGGCTTACCGAGCGAACACAAACTTATTTGTGTTCATCAAAAATTCAGATCGCTCGCGGTCGCAATTAGTCAATTGGGAGCAGCTGGTAGTGGAGTGCGCGAAACCAAGAATGACAGCACTCCTCATAGGAAGGTTGTTCTTTGTTTTTTGTACAATAAAAGTCTGTATACTTAGCAATATTGAGCACTTCAATGTTTTTGTAGTGAGGTTTTTTGCCTACCTTCCCATCTACACAAAAACATCATTGTATCAATCTGGCCACAGTCCAAAACACTCTAATGGGATAGAGTACGTCTGTGTTCGGTCACTCGACGACCGTTGACTGGAAAGCTTAAATGCAAAAATATTGCTTTGACTCTTACATCTTTTCTATGTGTCCAAGTGCCAACGTTCATACCACGTTGAAAACACCGATTTGACGGACAAGATATACTTAATAAAAATGATATTCACAAATTTTTCATCTATTTATCTCTTTCGAATTTTAAGTCTAAAAACTGTAATTCGATTGTAAATCATTTCCTATAAACTTTTGCAATACAAAGTTTATTTTTTATTATTATTACATTATTATAAACATGTTTTCAATTTTTAATATATTTTATGGCACCGCTTAGATAATCGCATGTTATTACACTTTGAACAAAATTTAGCTGCAAGTTCAAGAAACTGAAACATAGCTGTTGCAAATACAGCATCGTAGGGCGTTCAATGAGCACCACTTAACATAGATGCACAGCTGCGTGTGACCGACTTTAGGGACAACATCAGCTATAAGCTCTTCTCATCTGGATGGCATTTGGGACGCCGAGGGCGCTGAGTTCCTTCGGTTGAACTCTTTGTTGTGGGCGCAATAGTTGGGGTCACGGCGTTCTTAATGGCTGTTTAGTCTAAGGCGAGTGCAGTGTTTTAATGGACATACCAGCCTAGCTGGGAAGCTCTACTCTACCTCACTGCAGTTCCCTGAGCATTGAGGCGTATGTAATTTCATTGGAAATCGACAGAAAAAAATCTGATTTGTTTGTATAGGGTGTGTCATGACATATATAAGAAAGAGTAGTCTGTAGTAGGATAACATAAGAAAATAAATATCTACTGTAGAATATTCACATTGCTACCATATATAACATTAAAATTGCTGATAAATGGATAAATAGATCTGTTTTTTGCACCCAAAATTATGTTCTGCAAACTGTACAGTTTAAAAATGAACAGCTTTTTTAAGTACTTACGTAGTATTAAGAGAGGCGCTCTAAGCACTCAGTATCAAGGAAATGGTGCTCGTTAAATTTTCAATCCGCCACCAGGGACGGAGTCTAATGACAGCTCGAGTCATTACACGGTGCTTCGTTGCGTCCGGCGAGACATTTATTAGTGCACAGTATACTTCGTGATAGATTATAAAAGGCAATATTGGTTGTATTAATCTATTGATCACTAACGGGGGTAAGAAGTGTATATCAGAAAATATATATCGATATTGTCGCAAGACATGGTAACATCGATGTAAGAATGATATGTTATAAATGTAAATAAATCGCCTATTGTGTATATTATTTTAACTGTCACCCGTATTGTATAATACGGGTTGTTTGAAAGAGATCGCTTCTTAGCGATAAGACCGCCCATTGTGCACATGTAAGTTTTTCTGTGTTTTCTGTAATGGTGTACAATAAAATGTTATCTATCTATATATCTATAATGTCAACTATAGTATGTAACATAAAATAAATCATGTCCATTTCTTAAAAAAATCTTACTTTATTTTAGATATGGAGAAAAAAATCATTGCAATGTTAGTGCAAGACTTTGATACTCCAGTACAATGATTAGCAATGATGAATGAAAATAATAGGGTTTATTTTATACACAATTAATTTTTTAAATAAACATAATATAAAAAATAATAGAATTCTTAATATAAATCTTAATATTTTTTATTTCGTAGCCATACAATGATAATAATTGTGAATGGAATAGTAGCTTGACCGCCACCTAGAAAAGCTCTCGCTTGGTATCTGAGTGACCGGGTCGGATGCAGAAAGCAACCCTATGAGATACGGCCCGTATCATGTGAAGGTCCTTCCTGTCTTTGGAACTTTAAGCACCGGTGGCTTGGAACCTAGGCGCTATTGCCGGCAGTCTGCGGTTTTTACATTGTTTTTATATGAGTTTTTATATAGTGTTTAAAGATGTAATTAATTTGATATGAAATAAATATGTGAATAATATAATGATTGTATGGGTACAAAATAAAAATTAAGAAGTTTTTAATATTTTGAATAAATCGACTGTTAAGTCAAGTAGAATGAATCAAGAAAATTAAAGTAAAACAGAAATTCTTCTTAAAATTAGATAGAGAAACCTTAAATTAAAAACTAGAAATAAATAAATAAGAGGGCATAGTTATAGATAAAATATTTATCCCAAACCACTCTTACCGGGAACGTTCCCAAAAGATTTTTAGATTATTTAAATGGATATTAAAATAAACTTTCTTCTATACAAACACATCAGATAGATCAGTGAGAACATGCCATTCCAATTTATTGAGTACATTCCAAGTTGTCTGCAAATATAACATGCTATCCAACTGCTTTTCTCGATGAGCAGTACCTATCTTAAAAGATCTAAAACGAAAACACTGAGAAAATAACAGTCAAAGAGAAAACTTTATTTACATCCAAACATTGGCATGTAAAAATAAAACCGTAAAGAAGTCTTTCCCCTTTGAGGTAGCACAGACAGAAAAGCGACATACACATAATGTTACCAGGTATGAATAGAATAAAATCGATTAGAATAAGTTATAAATTTTATTGCAAACATGACCGTCCAGTTGTGAATCTAGTTAGTATACAGTTTTAATAAATACTCCAGTTTCAGACTAAAAAATATCAATCAATCCCGCAGGTAAAAACAGAGTTGTACAGCGTCTAAATTCTTGAAAACAAGTTATTTTTATCATAAAATTAGAATCCTTGAAAAAAAAGTAACCCCCCCCCCCTCCAAATATTTTTCCAATGCTCCAGCCATTTAGGTAAACAGTATTCCAGTTTGGATAATAATAATTATAAATGTTTGTCTATAATATTATAAAATTCTAAACATGCCGCCGTGTCTGTACATTAAAGTTATTTAAAAAAACTGAAATCGATAAATGAGAACGTAATGCATTTTTTTAGATTTCTTTTGTGGTTTTCGTTGTCTGTTTGTCTCTTTGTTCGGGATTCACGTAAAAACTACAGGGCCGATTTCGATGCGGTTTTCACTGATCCACAGCTAACTATTAAACTTCAACTCTGCGCTACCTTTTATCCAAGGAATCCCGCAAAAAAAATTTCTTGGTATGATTTATAGTGGCCAGATCCAAAAAATTGAATTATAATGTGATTTTTTTACTGATTGATAGCTAATTTAACGCAAAAATGTGTGATAATTTGTATCCCGGTAATCCCGCGGGAATTTTCCCGGGAGCGGTTTGATGTTGTTCACGTTCATAAAAATTAGCTCATTCCAACACAGTTTCCACTAAAACAATAAATTAAATATTTTACATGCTGCGATATTTTGTGTCCCGGGAACCCTGCGGGAATTTCAAGTCAAGCGTGGTCAAAGTCGCGGGCATATCTTAGTTATTTAATAAATACGAAAAATTTACTAACTCGATTTCTTTTTAACAAGGTAACCCTTCACCACAGTCATGTGAAGTAGCAACCGAGAAAGTGCAACAGTAATAAAAACCTGAGCAAATAGGTACGAATCTGCGTTAAATTAAACATTCCATAAAAATATCTTAAAGTAGAGAATTGTTATTCTCTACTTTGAGATATTTGCATGGTATTTATATTTAAAATAAATTTTCTATCAAGTGGCTATCGGCGTCTGATATAAAACACATTTTTTGTCGTTCTATAAATTTGCTTTTATAAATTTATTTTCAATAAAAGAGCGAACAGCGAAATCAATAGAGGTACTTTTTATCATCTCACGAAACGTTGCAGCCTAAAGTACTAAATTTTATTTTAACATCTGTCGGCATTCCTATTGCCTTGCAATGAAGAGAGAATATTCGCTCAATGTTTTCTAGTTGTAGTCTTTATTCAATGGGTGACGATATATACATTTAACTAAATTGAATAAGCTTGGAGTCGCAAACTTTTCAACTATGGGGTATTATTTATTTAATATTATAAATAACATTGGTTTGAACAAGATCCAACAAATGACATATTAATCCTCTACGTAACCCTTCATTATTTCGTTGATTGCCATGTAATCGATTTTATATTGTTACATGCCGACAAAAAGTGAATGCATATCTGCCTGCCATAAAGCTGGTTTATTACCTTTCCCGCATGTTGACTTCTTTTCTTTACTTTGTGTTTAAAATTTGTAATTAAGAAAAACATTCTATTGTTATTGTACGTGTTTTATGGCAGTCATTAAGCTGGTGTGTCGAACCAATTCTTGGAAATTATTCTTTTGCGTCGAGGCATATTGTATTTGTACAGGATAAAAGGAATGCCTGAACGGAAGAGTAAGGCAGTCAAGCGAGGATTACGGTACGAGCAAGACGCACATTCGATAAGCTATATAGTGACGGACTTTGCGCGTGTTATTGAAGTGTGCAGTTTGTACTGGTTGCGTCCAGTTATATTTGTACCTGTGTTATACGTGTTTGTATAGTTCTAATAAATTCTATATTAATTCCAACGGCATTTTAATTCGAGTCCCACACTCGTAACAATATTATTCATTTATATTCTATCTTTTGTCTTATCCCTATAAGTAGGTATTTAAAATACTTCATACCAAAAACGAGCAAGTGCAAGGAACTTTAAAAGTATCCAATCCCACACGAGTCCTATCTCAAATAGAATTCAATAACATTACTGGAAGTTGTCGAGGTGGAATCCAATTTGCCCACTGTGTTATCGTGAAGTGTCGCCAACTACAAACGTTTTTCAAGCACGACAGTTGGATTATTGTTCAAGTTTTGTCTTGGAATTGTTTTGAGCAATCTTAAGTATTTCGAAGATTCTGTATTCATCGACATTAATTTTTAATAATTGAAGAAGTAAGAGTTTTTACTTCACCTTTCTTACCTTCTCAGGACTAAACTAGATTATAATCCGTGATAATTGAACAAGTTTATTCATACAAATATGATTTTTATCCTAACAACTTTTTCCATGATTTATAATACTCGTAAGTCGCAATTACTTCAAATAAATTATTTTTCTTTCTTTCTCTGTCTAACCTGTCAAGTTTATTTCATTATTTATCTTTATGTGGTGAGTGAAATCAGCCCTAGATTAATTTACTTTATATATATGTAAAAATTATAGGTTTTGACGGATGTGAAGTTTTTATTGTTACTATATAAAAAGCGTTGAACTGTTGCAGCTCTAAGAATTATATTTCATACACGTACATTCACACTCAGAAGGCAAACAGTCAAGTTAAAAGTATCCCTAGGGAACAAAGTTAAAGTGTAGTTTGAACCAGTTACCGCAGCCCGAATACCGTTTTGACACTTATTACCTAACTATAGTTTAATAACCAACTCTAACACAAGGGTACAATCTGAAATTGTTAATTTTTTTAATCAATGGCAGTTAAAGCAACTGCGGCACTTTTTCACCTGCAAAATTACTAAAAAATAAGAACACAAATCATCATAGTCTCCTTGATTATGTATAATTAATGAGTTATGATATAATTAATTCTATTAAATCAAATGGCTTGTTTATTATTATTTAAATGATGTTTTAAATTATTTTAGCAAGCTATTGTATAATTAAGATGACAGGACCGTCTCTACCCGAGCGTGCAAGGGCTGCGTGGCAATCGTGCGCAAGGACTTAGGGGTGCAAGTCGATCGCCTTACCATACATATCTACATTACCTACATACACATACATAATAAAGTAATTTTAAACAGACGATATCATAATATAAAGTGCCAACTTAAAAACTAGATAATATATTCGGGTGTTTGTAAAATTTAATATTTATGTAAGTTAGGTACATAAATATATTTTTAATGCTCAAACTCAAACTAGTTTTCGGACCCCGGCGCCTAATATTGCTACGACGGCTGTTTTTAACATACCCAAATAATTAAGTAGGTATTAGATATACCATCAAACTTTAAAAAGATGGGTAATTTTAAATGTGAATCAGCTGGTTAACACAGGTACCTACAGCCTAACTTTTAGTAGTTAGCAGTAAATAAGTAGTATGTAAGTGCTACATTCTTTATTCTTACCATTCCATACCTTCTTTCCATTAATTCTTCGAAAAGTAATTCTCTAACATATTTCTGCTTAAAACTAATTTAAAAATGATCTCGAGATATCAATAGAAATAGAAAAACAATTTTTAGCTAGACGTGTAGTTAGGGAGATTCTTGCCGCTTCTTCTCCTTAACAGATAACACGTTGCAAAGCTGTGTACGTGGAATAGGAAGTAAATTTAAATTTTAACTTATATGTATGACCTTCAAAAAAAGGTTCTCCAGTGGAACTTATTTTGAATAAAAACTTCTGAATTTGAATTGGTAGAAAATTGATATCACTTGCATGAAGTTGTGTAGCATGTAAAATTTTAACCAATAGTGATAAAGCTAATCAAAGTGTGGCGAATCAAAACTATTCGCCCACTGCCCGGCAGACGAGATTTAGAGTTGAGTATTGACAACTGTTATGGCACATAAGATACAGAGAAAAAGTCTCACAAAAATGTAGAATAGAATAGAATATACTTTATTGTACAAAAATGCTACATAAAATCCAGAACATTAAATACAAGTACAATCGGCGGTCTTATCGCCCAGGGCGATTTCTTCCGGACAACCTTTGGATGGAGTCTTAGAATCATATAACTCAATAGATGGAGTATAGGAAGGACAACAAAAGTCGGTAGTTGTAAAACCAGCAGTCGTACAATAATTTCGTTTATTAATTAATAAATAAATAGTAATATATATATGATAATATATAAACAAAAATAAATGCATATTATATTATATACATACAAAAGTAAACAATTATACTATACCTTGAGGTAGTAATCTTTAACTAATCTGTTAAAAGAAGGCAATGATCGTGTCTGCTTGATGTTTAGTGGTTATGCAATCCAGAGTTGAATGGCCTGGATGGTAAAAGACTTGTTGTAAAAACTTGTTCTGTTTACAGGCGTTTTCAGTTTCAAATTCTCTGACAATCTAAGGAATCTTGAATAACTGTAATTAAGGAACTGAAAGTAATCATAGTTTAATCGTTTGAAATCCAGTTATATAATAGATGTTATTAATTTCGGCTATGTAAACATTATATATCAAATTACATATTTGCAAATGAACGGGTTCTTTATTCCTGCAACGACCCGTCAAAAGGAAAGCAAGATATGGAAAACAGTTATCAGTGACTTCAGATAATTCCAGACAATTACCTTGCTTTAAAGTTCGCGGAAAACGTATCTATAACTAAAACATCTTAGATATAAGTCGTTTCGTCCTCACTTCCCTGAATTATTCACAAGAGGAAGTATGTTCTACCATTATGAAAACTTTAACCCCAACCAAACCACCTTAACGTGAGTTTTCAAACTGTTATTACTGATTTCGAATTGTGTTTATTCCGGGTTTTGACCTCACAGTTAAGAATTTAATACTTGGAAGTACACTTTGGGGAGCAACTTTACATCATGTGGAACAAGTTTCACCGAGGTTAATTGGTTATGATTAAATTTTCTTGTCATAATAGAATTACCGCTGTCCTCAGCAATTTGTGGGTCTTGACGCACTGTAACTTTGTGACTATTATATATACGGGGTTGGACCGTTTTTAGAAAAGTTCTTTTGTTTCTTTGCTAATTTGAATAATTTAGAGGTAGCACGCACTACACAAAATTTGTAACATATATTTTGATTAAATATGGAACTCTAAGAAGCGCGCGTACTACGAAATAATCTCGCATCGGATTAATGTTTACCTAACTTTTGAGATCATGGTCCAGTAGCGATGAAGATAATATGGGACCTATTTCAAGCCCTGTCGAATCCAAGGCGAAAAGAATTTTAGAAATCGATTTAGGAAAAAAGTTATGGCAGAACATATATAAAAATATATATTTACACGACGAATTTAGAACCTCCTCCTTTCTTAAAAGCGGCCACTTTTTGATTAGTGTAAGATAACATATAAAGTTCTACTTTATTTTGATGCTTATCATAATCGTAATACGAATATATAAAAGTGGCTATCATAAACCTCTGATGGTAAAGAAGTAGTAGATAATAATAGAGAGACTAGAGAGGTGATTACTATCACCTCTCTAGTACACGGGAGGTGATATTGAAAACGAGATGGTTTGGCTAATAGTTCGAGTGCCTAAATAGGCCTTTCATCCGACGTTAACACTCTGCTTTTCATTTCGAATATGAGAAAAGTAAATAAAAACTAATTAGTTTAACAAACAACTACTTCTCTAACTAAATCAGGCGTTATATCCATATTAAAATCTGATGAACTCATTTAATACGTCATAAGACATATGGAAGGTCAAGTATATTTATTTTTCTGTGGTATTCTTCCAGCCAGTATTTGACACAGATTATAGTAAATATTTAGCTCGAATTTATGTAAATAAAATATATAATTCAGTGAAAAGTAATTTATAAGTATAAAATGATGTTGCGAAATAAATATTATTGATTAATAAATGAAGGTAATAAATTTGTTGCGAAATTACTGATATTCTTATTACAATATATGCAGTCGTATGTATTCTCTATGGTTCGCATAGTTTTTGACAGCAGGGAAAATCATTTTCCAGGGACGAAAAGTACTGTTTTCATCCATGTGAGCAGGCAAAACTCCAAGCGTACTTTCAAAATAGGAGAAATAGAAAAATATATTTATTTGTTTGATTAACTAAATATACACCGTATTACTATAGTACATTTGATAATTGACATATAAATACAATTATAAATGCTAATAATGTATTTTAAATTTATAATTAATCAATTAAAAAAGTAAATAATTTCAAGGAATACTGTAAGTACATGCATGGAGGGTACCTATATATAAGATCAGTGGGATCAGCTTTAGATACTAAAGATTATAAATTAAATTTTCTAGCGTTTTCAAAAATAACATTCTCAAGCACAAGATAAAGGCTCCAAAGTTTTATGAAGCATCAAAATTAGGGCAATTCAAATAAAAATTCATTGTCGGTATTATTCGGCTTGTTTGCCTTAAACGAGTGAAATCGTAACGCACCATTTGCTTCACGTAATTTTGTCTCCTGTAAACGTGTAAGGTCGGAAGATTATTTTATTCAGTCACATAAAATTCGAAATAACGTTTTAAGGCGGAAAGCTTAAAGCACGAAAATAATGGATATAACAAGGAAGAGGTACATATATATTATATTTGAGAGTTCCAATAGACCACTTCCCCCTGTCTCATCTTCTATATCCTACCTTGTATTCCATCTTCTCTATCCCATTCTCTAAATTCCATGCTTCTTTTTTTTGATGACGCAGGGGAATATATTTCCTTGGTCATCATTCTCGGAACTGGGTGGAGGCTTTACACCAAGGGATGTGTGGGAGTCTTGAACGACCTTCCCCAACCGGATCTTCAGTGGAAGCCTCAGGGATGTCAGCCGTCAAAGAACCCACTAAACTTAAACTTGCACCCCTAACTCACACGCTTTTACGGGGCGCCAAAGGCATGACATACACATAGACATGGGCAACACTTTATTGTTCACCAAAACAAAAATTACAAGGAAATATTTACTTTGTAAAACAAAAGGCGGCCTTATCACTAAAGGCGATCTCTTCCTGGCAATCTGACTTAAAGGAAGTTCTTAAATTATATGTAATTACTAGCTAGTTGTACCCGGCAGACGTTAACCTGCCTTTAAAAAAATAAAAATCTAGAAGCCGATTCCAGCGTCATCTACCGGGACCAAATGTTAATCTAAACTATTCTCAAATCCACTTGAACAAACAAAAAATGTCATCAAAATCAGGCCCAACGTTTAGGAGGAGTATCGCGGCGCCACCTACTGGGTCCAATCGTTTATTTAAACCATTCCGGGACAACATTCAACACATACAAAAGCAAAAAGAACACCTAAATTCTGGTACCCGATTGCAGCGTCATCTACCTGGTTCAAATGAAAATCTAAATCATCCCAGTAGAAAATTATAAAAATACTAATATCACTATTAAAAAATAGGGGTTGATCGTAGAGGGTTGAAAATTTAGGGTTGTACGTATTTTTTAATGCTGTATCATAGAAAAAAAATATAGAAAAAAAAACATATTTTGGGGTGGACAACCGTTGTCACTTAGAGGTTTGAAAAATAGATAGTAGCCGATTCTCAGACCTACCCAATATGCATAAAAAATTTGATGAGAATCGGTCAAGCCGTTTCGGAGGAATATGGGAACGAACATTGTGACACGAGAATTTTATATATAAGATTATGCAACAAAAAAAAGGAACAAAAGTACTGCATCTTTGACGCTGGTCTGGATTTGACGAGATGTTTGAAGAGACAGAGAAAGCTGCCTTTTTGAATTTAGCTGGACTGAATTGCGCCCTGGTTTCTTACTAATTTTAACACATTGTCCAATATCTTTAATATTATTTATAATAACAACAGCCCATAAATGTCCCACTGCTGGGGCTCGGGCCTTGCTCGGGTTTGGCAGGATTAACACACCGGTATATCGATGTGCAGGTTAACGATGTTTTCCTTCACTGTTGTTAGCACGAGGTAATTGTAATAATATGCACATTAGGTCAGAAAACTGCCTAATTGATGCATGCGTTCCGGCCAGGATCGAACCCGCGCCCATTGAGATTGGAACGCATGCGCTAGCCATTATTCTGCCACTTCTATCTATTCACGGATATTATGTTACAACCAAAACAAGCAACAAACGTACCTAATCTTATTTTGGAATGTGCACACTCATCTCTCTAGATTTGTGAATTTGTATATTGTTTTCTTGACATAACCAAATTTAAAGTTATGATCTATTTCAACCAGTTACACCTATAAACTCGTATCATAATTACGTATTATAGAAGCTTAATATAATTTCTAAATACTTTTTGAAATTCCCATTTGTAGTCCAACAGTTAAGCTATTACTTTCACAGGTTGATATTGTGGTTCTATAATCTGTATTATAAGATCCTATATTTTATATATACTTAGCATAATCAAAACTAGGATTTTCTTGTGAATAGAATATAAATTTCTGAACATTGGGTCATTGACGGGTCAGTCACCCTTGAGCGTCGCATAACCTCCCCAAAATAACGGCCTTGTTCCATCATAAGGTTTGAGTTATACTGAGCAAATATACTATTACGCAAACGGCCTGTATCAAATGCTTTAGGGCGGTTCTCTTAAACGCATCATTGTCCGCAACCACACACATACTCTCTCTCACACACAGACATAATTTTCAATTAATTTTTTAAACAAGACAAAAAAAAATTTACTAGTTATTGAATTGTACATAGCGTAGAAAGCCTCTGGTGTTTATTAGTGTTATGGATTAGTTTATGGATATCTACGTCCGTAGCGTTTAATATATATATATTAATTTTAAGTACTTCCCCTGAGCGTGAAAAGATTTCAATAAAAAACTCTTGATTTATATGTACTTTATATGGAAAATCTTTTCACTCTCAGAGAAAGTACTTAAAATTAATATTAAGGGCTGTAACTTTCAGGGGGACCGAAAAAAATAAACGAAAATAAACACACTAATATAGATAATTATATAAACTCGCGGTAAATTATTCATTTTTTGGCTACAAAATAACTCATTAATGCTCATTATTGTTATCAACAAGGCATGCAGATAAATTTAAAAAAAAATATTATAGGATTTTAAAATAAATGTTGTGAACAATAATGCACTTAGGAAATGTCTCACACTTTTGTGTCGTAGTTGTCCTGCCCAATCACCAAGGGGTTTTTAAAACGTTCGGGAGGATTGGAAGATATTTGGGTTAGTTCGTGACCCTGTCGCATCACGTCAGCTTATTTCCCGGCATCTCAATTTCAAGAAGCAACGAGTTCCGGTTAGGACATATGCACCTGAGGTACAACTTGCTCTTCAAGATTTTTTTTTATTTTTCGCCGTTGGATATGACACAGATTATCGTGCAGGCAAAGTCGTGGTTATATAAAAATTAAAGATAATAAATAGCAATAACTATTTTTAACAAATAAATAAATATTGTAAATACTTATTGTAAAAAAAATGATGTATAAAAAAAATCAAACATATAAAAGTAAAAATCCAAAAGAAAATAAGTTTCCGACAAAAATATAGTCGAAGGGAGTTTAAATAAAAATTATATTAGTACAGCAGGCAGGCTGATGGCATACGTGACGAAAAGCCGTTACCGTCGCCTATGGATATTTCAACACTAAAGAACCAATGTGCTGCCGTCCTCGAACTGTGGTGGGACTGGCCACTAATGCCAATTGTCTAGGGATGTAGAATGTCTAAACGGATCTGGATAAAATTAGGCACACAGATAAATTATAGTCTGAAATAATACATTATCAGGCTACTTTTTATTCCGGAAAAACGTACAGTTCCTGTAGGACAGTGCTTTTCAATCTTTTTGGATACGCGACCCCTTTACAGGTTAAAACATTTTGGCGACCCCCTTGGGCCATAGACAGACAAAAAGTTAGTAAATTAAATGACTACGTTTATGTCTTTCCCTTTTTTGGTACCTATATTCATTATTAGGGCCTATTCTCTGCAAAAATCTGCTCAGCTTAGAAAGTACTTAAGTATGAGGTATAATAAACTTATTTTGTCTTTTCCCTTTTGCCAGCGACCCCCTGAGCAAGGACCTGCAACCCCCCTAGGGGTCGCGACCCACACGTTGAAAAACACTGCTGTAGGATAACATTGACGTGGGCGAAGCTGCAGGCACAATCTATTAATAAAATAAAATTAGAAATAGGATAAACAAAATATAGAAAAATATATCTAAAGAAATAGCGACGTAACTTACATTGCTTGCCTATACTCAAAAATAAAAGCATAATTATTTCGTGAATTTGTTCGCCGCAATTTCAGCCAACAATGTTTGCAGTCAACATATTGCTGTGCCGGCATAATGAGCAAGTTATTTTTTCATTATCTGGCTCAGTATGCCCAAAGCTTAAAGGGGACGGCCAAAGCGTAGTTCACATCGTCGGACGATATTGGGCGCAGTGGAATTACTTGCATACTGGAATAAAGGGCGGACTGCACGTCGGAGAGAATTTGCTATTCAAGTGATATTTATTGTTGTCAGAAGTACAGGGGGTCGTGTTTCTGCAAAGATTGCCTGCATTTCTTAACAATGGGTCTTTTACCAAACAAAGTATTAATTCTTTTTATGGGTTCTCATAACCAATTGGAAAATGTAAATATTACGTCCTTTTTCTCGTGTTTTGTTAGTGTTAGTAATCGTTTAACGCAGGTGTATCAACAACTTTAACGCGGTTTTTGTGATGCTATTTTGCTTGATAACGTTACATATAGACGGATAACATATTAAGTTTATATTTACATTATTGTAGCTAATCATTAACGGAAATATTTTAAAGCTATAAACAAGACACATTTGGCTACAAACATTAACGCTTACATTATTCCAAATGGAGCAGGAGCATCATAATTTTGTAATTTTCATCGGCTGGTTTGACACATGCAGGTTAAATCAAGGGTTAAGACAGTTTCTTAATTTTCAAGTTTCAACGCTTTCATTTATTTTCTTCCTTCTCAACATAATTTGGTATCCATTACGAAATCTCTTCCGTTATTATGCACAGGTGTTACATTTATATTGCTATATTACATACACGCTGAACCGCCTTTAATTAAAGACCACATTACCACGCCATCATGGCCTGGGTGACCACATCCAGTCACTAATTACATCATAGCCATTGCTCCGTACCAACCCAACGTGATATTGAGCTGTGATTCATTGTTGTTCGTTATACATGAATTTATCGATAATATATTGAAAGACTATCCTTGCTATTTTTTAATATGATAATAATAATAATAAGTGGACCTACCAGCTTCGGTGAACTGGCTACGTTTCGGTGACCTATTTGGGGAAACCGAAGGGTTTGTCTGTGCAATTATGGACGAGATTATCAAGACGAACAACTACCGGAGGTACATTCTGAAGGACGGCACGCTTGACATATGTCGGGCGTGTCACCGCCCTGGTGAGTCTCTCAGACATGTCACCTCCGGTTGTTCTCGTCTTGCTAACAGCGAGTACTTGTACAGGCATAACCTAGTAGCCAGGATCATCCATCAGCAACTTGCTCTTAAATACGGCCTTGTCTCGTCGGAGGTACCTTATTACCAATACAAGCCCGAGCCAGTTCTTGACAATGGTCAATATCTGCTCTACTGGGACTGATCAATTATTACAGATAGGACTATTGTCGCCAATAAGCATGATATTGTGATAGTTGATCGGTCTGCGAGACGTGCTTTAATTGTAGACGTCGCGATTCCCCATGATGGTAACCTCGTGAAAGCCGAGAAAGAAAAACAAATAAAGTATATCGATCTCGCTCACAAGGTTATTGCCATGTGGAACTTGGACTCAACAATCATAGTACCTATCGGTACTATGGTGACAGTGAATGGATTAATAGCGAAGAGCCTTGACCGACACCTTGAAAGGCCTCGCTTGGTACCTGGGTGTAGGGTCGGATGCAGAAGGCAGCTCTGCTGGACACGACCCGTATCGTGAGGAAGTTCCTGTCTCTGAAACCTTAACCACCGGTAGCTTGGACCCTAGGCCCTGCTGCCGGCGGATCTCGGTTTTTTACACTAAAAAATAAATAAATATGTATGTATATTAAAAAAAATGTAAATAATTTGAAAACAAATAAATATGTGAAATAATAATAATAAAAACTTTATTTCGGACCGGGGTCCATATTTAGTTAGTGTGTTAGTTACAATTATCTTATAAAATAATGTTAGTAGTGTTAGTAATATTATATTTACACAATTCTTATAGGAATGAACTTTTAGATTAAGAAATAAATGAAACAAATTTCATATGAAATATCGTAGGACATTTTTTTACAGATTTTCAAGTATTATTAAAATGCTATTAAGATACATGTATTATACCTGCTACCACCCCTGGTTTAGAGTATGCCACCATAACAACCTTGTGTTGTGTTCCGGCATTAGTGACCAGGTTCTAGTCTCCTTTAAGAGAGCAGCAGCGCATTTGTAGCACTTTTGGTATTGCAAATATCCATAGGCGATGGTAACAGCTTTCCATCAAGTGGGCCGTCTGCCTGTCTGCTGAACTCATGCAATAAAAAATAAAAAGAACCCATTATAATATAAATTTTTACACCCACGGAACTAAAATGCCTTAAAAGAAAAGTTTTACTCATTTCTATTTTATCAACTTTTATTATGATGTCGATAATTTTTCTAAGACTGCACATCTCTAACTATCGCGATAGTATGAGACCAGGCGCTGGAAAATTAGGGGTTTATTGAATTTGTCCCCACCTATAGGGACAATGGATTACAATACTCTTGTACATGGGATGGCTTTATTTGTAAATAAATTTCTTTTTACTGCGTACCAAGATTAACGAGGGTGATGCGCTTTTATTGCCTCACTGTCATCAACTAGGAAACGACACAAATAACGGCCTCCTTGTAATATAAAGGAGGGTAGGATAATTATTTGGAAAACTGCTCCTATGCAGTCTGTGAGGCAGATATAATGAGTTAACAATTAACATGAAGTATTATGCAAAGTAACAAGGTATGCGTTACAACATAATGGAATGTATATATTACTGATTTTTTTTATATTCACGTTCAGAGGTGTGTGTGGTAACGTTGGGGTCGATAACATATCCTTAATTAAAGTAAATAACTTAATAGTAGAATATTTCACGAGAGGTGAAAGTGACCCATGTCACCTATGGACGAGATGGTTTAGCGCATGAGCGTAGCAAGGGCGCTAATAATTAGAGTGCCTAAATAGGCCTTTCACCCGAGGCTAACACTCTGCTTTTCATTTCGAATATGAGGAAATCAAATGAAAATTGATTAGTTAAACAAACAACTAATTCTCTAATAACAGGCGTTAAATCCATATCTAAATCCAATGAAACGTCATCACGTACGTCACATATGAAACGTCAAGTAATTTTTTTTCTGTGGTATTCTACTAGCCAGTATTTTGTTTGTCACTGATCATAATAAATATTTAGCTCAAATTCATGTAAATTAAACAATAATTTAGAAAAAGTTATTTATAAGTGTAAAATTATTTTACAAAATTGTTGACGTTTTTTATTACAATGTACGCCGCCATTTAACAGTCACTGTAAAAAAGTTGGGACATGAGTAACGTGACCATTTATAATTTTTGTCAAAGCGGGACATCTGCGGCATTATATAATAAAAAAAAGTTTGTATTCTTTCTCCGTTCCTGCCCGGATTTTTTTTTAGAATTTATTATATATTTTTTTTACCCATCCTAAGGTTAACAAGATTGTTAAATATGGTGTGAAAATAGTTAAAGGTGCATTACAGAGAAATAAAAGTAGATAGAATAGAATGTAATTATTAATAATTGCCGACTGCTCATAAAATATAGATGTAGATATGTATAGATATAAAATAATTATGATAGGTAAGAAATAATAGGTATGTATAACGTAGATTTATCATAAAATACATATAAATAAATATTGATGTAAAAGGTCTCCGTCATAACGGCGGAGGAAAGTAAACAGACATACACAATAAAAAAAAGGTTAACAAGAATGCCTATTGTTTTTTTTTTACTTAAACTTCATAAAGGGTATCTAATGTTATGCAGTAAACTATGATCTATTATATCCAATGTTATAATAACATGTTTATTTCAGTGCTAAGAATACTGACATTAAAGGTTTCTTCAGACGTAATGATATCGAGTTAAAATAAAATATTGAACATAAATATTCTGTCCAATAAATACTTGCGTTCCAGCTCCAGAATGGTTTCGTCAAATTATACGAAATGAAAAAATCATTCGCATTCTATTATTGTATTTCATATCTTACCAATTTTCCTTGGAATAAGGGTCACCATCTCTTTACGTAAAGGAAGTATTTAATACTATCGTGGAATAGCTTTTCCATGCTAACACCTACTAAAAATCGCACAGTAAAAAAGTAACTATGAAATGCTCTTCTAAATCTTATTACAAGACTAGGTGGCAGCACAGATAAGTTTTGTCTCGCTTTTTGAAGTTTTTTCATTAAAACCTACGGTTTTAGAGAAAAATCTGCAAAACAATGGTTTAAATCAGATATTATACTTAACATTCTATTATTACTATTATGTATTGTGGGTAAATTGTTTATTATTGTTTATATACACCCGACACTATTTGCGTAAACAGTAGGAAGATAGCCGGGTCGGCGCACGCGCAGCCTCACGGCGTGGGTATCCGAATGTGACTGACGCAGCGAGCAGTTTCGACTGAGCTCCGCTGCCGCATCCCGCGGTGCGCTCGCATAACGGGACTTCCTTATAAATGGTGTACAGGGGTACGCGCCACATCAGCCCCCCCGGAGACCGTTAAGGTCGATAAAAGTCGGGAAAGCGCACTTGACGTCCAGCTCTTGTTCTTTGCATCGGACGTAAAGTGTCTGGCAAAGGCCCTGCCGATAGAGTTGTGGCGTTACTCAAGTCGCTCAATGTATACGCCGGCTTCAATCTGTCGATAGATACTGTGGTTGGTTTTCCCTTGATATCTATTTTGTAATATTTTTCTCCACGTTCCAATACCGTATGGGGACCAGTGTACGGAGGCTGTAAAGGTTTCCGTACAGCATCTTGGCGGAGGAAAACTTGCCGTGAAGATGATAAGTTCTTGCTTATGAACACTGGAGTATTGCCATGATGAATCACAGGCGTTGGTTTGATCATCCGAATGTTCGTTCTTAGCCTTGAAAGAAAATCGGCGTGGTCTACGACTTCGATGGGAGAGGTATTGAAAAATGTTCCTGGCAAGCGAAGCGTTTCTCCATATACCAACTCTGCAGAAGATGAGCCAATGTCTTCTTTCCAAGCCGATCGTATACCAAGAAGTACCCAAGGAAGAACTTCGTACCATTCTTCGTTATTGTGGCACATAATGGCCGATTTCAGTTGTCGATGAAATCTTTCTACCATTCCATTCGCGGCTGGGTGGTACGCTGTAGTTTGTAAATGACTGGATCCGATCAATCTTGACAGTTCTTTAAACAAATTCGCTTCGAACTGTTTTCCTCTATCAGTCGTGATTTTTTCTGGACATCCAAAGCGTGAAATCCAACCAGTGACAAAAGCAGTTGCCACTGTGTCAGCTTTGATGTCATGAAGCGGCATGACCTCTGGCCAACGTGTAAATCTGTCCACTACCGTGAGACAGTATTTATAATCGTACGACGTTGGCAGTGGTCCGATGAGGTCTACATGTACATGACTAAATCTGTTCGATGGAGGAACAAACGCATGTACCGGAGATCGAGTGTGTCGAGATACTTTTGAGCGTTGGCACGAAAGACAGGTGCGTACCCAGTTCCTACAGTCTTTCTTGATGTTAGGCCATACGTATTTTTGCGCCATCAGTCTCACTGTAGCTTTAACTCCTGGATGACTCAGTCCGTGTATGCAGTTGAATGCTTGTTGACGAAACTGTGGTGTCAAGTAAAGTCGAGGTGACGGGCTAGACACATCGCAATATAAGCTCTCACCTGAGTCAGAAGTCTTAATCTTCTGGAGGTCTAGTGAGGAGCTGCTCTGCAGAAGCTGTTTAAGCTCCAGATCTTCTTTTTGCGAGAATGCTAAGGCACGCATGTCTAGCTCACTTGAAATCGCTTCAGTGCGCGACAGTGCATCGGCCACCACGTTGTCTTCTCCTGAAATATGTCGCACATCTGTTGTGAATTGAGACACGAAATCAAAATAACGAAACTGCCGTGGAGAACAGTTTTCTGAAGCTTTCTTGAATGCTGAGACTATTGGCTTGTGATCAGTGAAGACAGTGAACACCCTACCTTCTAGCATATGTCTAAAGTGTTTCACTGCTTCATAAATTGCGAGCAATTCTCTATCAAACGGACTATATTTTTGTTGCGATGTAGTTAGCTTTTTTGAAAAGAACCCGAGGGGTTGCCATCCTTCATCGGTGTTCTGCTGCAGTACGGCGCCAATTGCATTATCTGAAGCATCTGTACAAAGAATTAAAGCTGCTGCTGAGTTGGGGTGAGCTAGCAATGTCACGTCAGCTAAACTGGTTTTACAAGCTTCGAATGCTTTTAGCAGTTCGGTTGACCAGGTGATGGGCGTGCGGGGCTTAACATCCGGGCCAGACAACAGTTTGTGGAGTGGAGCTTGGATTTCCGCAGCTTTAGGGACGAATCGCCGGTAGAAATTGACCATGCCCAAAAAGCGGCGTAGCTCTCTTATGGTCTTTGGCTGCGGGAATTTCTGGATCGTCTCCACCTTTTCAGGAAGTGGCCTGGTGCCTAAGGATGATACTCTGTAGCCTAAGAAATCAACCTGGGACTCACCAAACACGCACTTGGATGCATTCACAACAACTCCGTGGTCTTGCAGGCGTTGAAAAATTTTCTTCAAGTGCTCCAGGTGCGCCGTCTCGTTCTGGCTAGCTACTAAAATGTCATCAATGTATGGATAACAAAAATCAAGTCCCCTTAATATTTCATCCATGAATCGCTGGAATGTTTGAGCTGCGTTGCGAAGTCCAAAACTCATAAACGGGAACTCAAACATTCCGAATGGAGTCGTAATAGCCGTCTTTTGCACATCTGCTGGATTCACAGGAATTTGGTTGTATGCCCGGATCAAGTCTATTTTACTGAAGACTGTACAACCAAAAAGATGGTGAGAGAAGTCGCCTATATGACGGACCGGGTATCGGTCAGGTATAGTACGTGAATTTAATGCGCGATAGTCGCCGCATGGTCGCCATTCGTTATTCTTCTTCGGTACCAAATGTAAGGGAGATGACCATGGGCTGTCAGACCTTCTTGCAATACCTGTTCTTACCATATCCTCGAACTCACGAGTTGCGATTCGGAGTCGATCCGGTGCTAAGCGACGAGGACGACTGAACACTGGTGGCCCCGGAGTTGTGCGGATGTGGTGAAGAGTGTTGTGCTTGATTTCTTGCTTGGACAGGTCCCCAGCCGGTCGAGTGATGGCTGGAAACTGGGAAAGCAGCGCGTGATAGCGCGAAGTGGCTGTAACAGATTTAATTTGGCACAAGTCGATAGATGTAGGTTGAGCGTAAGCACATAGTGATGTTACATTATCTATTAAGCGGTGATGTCTAGCATCGACTAATAAGTTATAGTGCGAGAGAAAGTCTATGCCTATAATAGGTTTAGCCACGTTAGCAATGACGAAACGCCAAAGGAAGGCGCGCCTAAGCCCAAAGTCCAAAGAAATATTCATCCAACCAAATGTATCTATCGTGGAACCATTAGCTGCAAAAAGTTTATAGTCTGATTTTACGCATTGTCTATTTCGTATGTATTTATACGGATACACACACAAGTCCGAACCAGTATCAACTAAATATCGCACTTTGGTTATACGGTCCGTCACAAAAACACGGCCACTTAAAGTTCCATCGCAGTCGTGCGTCGCCGTTCTCACAGACTGCTTGAGTCGTTTCCCTTACGGAATGAACACGGGTCACGACACTTAGTGGATTTGATGCCGAAACGCCGATGATACCAGCAATACCCCGAGCCAGCTTTAGAGCGGCTTCGGGACCGTTGACGCCAATGGGGAGATCGTGTCCGATGTCTCGGACGCGAACGGACGATGGATGACAGCTCAGCCATCTGCATCGATAGCTCTTCGATGCGGCGCGAGAGCTGCTCCATGTTCGTGGTTGAACCCGAAGCTACTGGTGTGGTATTTGCTGTGGACACCGCTGCAATATTATTCTGAGGTTGCAGAGCGATCTCGTGTATTTTGTCCACAATTTGAGCTAGTGAATCCAACGGAAGGTCGGCTTGCGCTGCTATTATTGCCTGGATGTGACTAGGTAAACGGTTTGTCCAAAGAGAACGAATAAAATCATCAGGTACCTCTGCTCCTGCCAGGTTTCGAAGATGACGTAAAAACTGGGATGGCTTCCTGTCCCCCAATTCTTCGTGGGTGAGGAGCTGTCTCACGCGTTGTTCTTGCGAAGCAGATAACCGCGATATTAACTCTGACTTTATTTTCTCATATTTATTTTCCGCCGGCGGATTAATAATGATATCTTTAACTTCACATACGTATTTACCGTCTAAATTTGAGACAACATGGTGAAATTTTGTCGCATCGGACGTAATATTTGTTAACGCGAACTGTCCTTCTAATTGTGCAAACCATAACGATGGTTCATTTGACCAAAATGGCGGCACCTTCATACCAACCCGATAGACTTCGTTTGAATCGTCTTTTACACTATTAGACTGCATTGTGAACTTTACGCAATGTTTTAATATTATCACTATATATATTCACTATCACTGTATTCCAAACGAACGTCGGTGGTCACCAATTAATGTGGGTAAATTGTTTATTATTGTTTATATACACCCGACACTATTTGCGTAAACAGTAGGAAGATAGCCGGGTCGGCGCACGCGCAGCCTCACGGCGTGGGTATCCGAATGTGACTGACGCAGCGAGCAGTTTCGACTGAGCTCCGCTGCCGCATCCCGCGGTGCGCTCGCATAACGGGACTTCCTTATAAATGGTGTACAGGGGTACGCGCCACAGTATTAAATAAATTATCTTGTATTTTTATCATTGATGGATACAAATGTAAGTAGACCAAAATGGAGATGAATGGGTAGTCAATACTCGTGATGATTTGTAGTTGGACAGAAAAGAGGCTCACAACGCCCAGAACGCTCCGTTAGCCGTTCCACAAGGCGACCGCGGTCGTTATGGTCGTGGCGAAAACGTCACTAATGACGTCATCATTTTCGATCACACAACGCTCACAACAATCCCTTGTTAAGAGATGGGTCGAACAGCCGTTCCACTTGGGTTTATATTGTAACGCCGGCAAGGAAGTGGAACGGGAATAATCACGGTCGTGAACGTGGTCGTCGCGAGTCCCTAATGAAACGTATGATAGTGTGCTGACCCCAAATAATTCAAAGAACGTGAAAGAAAAAGAGAGAGCAGATTTAACTTCTATTAATAGAAATGACAAGTTATTTGCCACTCATTTACCAATTTGGGCTAAATTAAGCTTTAATTCTAAAAATGACTTGTCTCTGGGTGCAGCTATGTCACTGTTATTTAATAGTGTTTCTAAATCAATAGATCATTGTTATTTTAGACTCGTGGCCTAGACTGTCGGTATTAGTTATACTCGTGGCCTAGACTGTCGGTATTAGTTATACTCGTGAGTTTTGTTTATATGTACTACTCAGAATTAAATGTCTCAATAATTCCCAAAATGTATGGTATGACTACAGCGAGCTTCGTCTGTGATTCTCAACGAGGAGGTTTAATACGAGTACCTTACTTGATACCCTTCAATGTATAGAAAGTAATATTTTACGTGGAAAGAGGCTGGTATGAGTAATCTTCCATTTGAAGATGAGATCAGATCCAATAATATTCCTAACATTGTGAAACTCGTAGGGGAAAAACTATTACGATATGTAATAATGTATTTGTACGTAAAAATCCCTTTTGTTATATCAAAGAATGGGAGTAATGGTTTTATGATTTAGGTTTCACATTGCCAAAAGCCGTGATAGCTTAGTGTTTATGCACTCGCAATGTAGGTTCGAATCGTAGCAGCGAACGCATGCACTTACATAAATACCTAAGTTTCCCCCTTTTTTTTGACAACGCTAAGAAATTGGGAGGCTTGTGTCCAACATTGGGACATTTATAGGTTTTGAATATTGTTACGAGTTGCAGGACTCGAATTAAAATGCCGTTGGAATTATTATAGAATTTATTAGAACTATACAAACACGTATAACACAGGTACAAATATAACGAACGCAATAAATCCAAACGTAATTCAGAAGATAGTAATACAAATACACGCGCAAAGACTAACGTCTTGCTTCGCTTGTGGCTATCGCTAGACTGCTCATCCCTCTCTTGGGGCTGGGGCATTGCTTTATACTGTAAAATTACAATATGTCTGCTCGACCGCGTGGACTGAATTTGCAACAATCACACCTGGCTAATAACCTGACTACCATAAAAGATTACAACGCACAATGGGCTGTTTTTCCAATCACAAATTTTAAACACATAACAAACAAATGAGGTCCAAGTGCCAAAAAGGTAATAAAATGTGTCTCTACAGACGCAGTTGTGAATTTTCCTTTGTCAGCACTTCAGTCGTAACAATATTATTATTGCCAAAACCAAGTGTTTGTTTGGAACTTAAGAGTGTCAACTTAATCAATTTAAGGAGTGTTAAGTAGATTAAACAATTAGACGTGTGCGAGTAGGGCTAAATTTGCCAAAATGACTAACCCTTAAAAGTCTAACTACAATCCTATTGATACACGTACAATATTGGTTTTTGTATGACGCAAATATTTGTATTTCATTTTGAGAGTTAACGATGTTTTTAATCCCTGAAACCGACCGGCCATTATCGCGGGATGCGCCAATGTGCATCCGACGCATAATGCAATTCAATAGGGATTTAACAAACAACTTCATAGCAATATTATGCCTAAAGGACTTCAAACATCCCAATTATTATTAGATTTTGTTCTCTTTCCCCAGCTTTTACTTTATATTTTAATATTGTTTGTGCATTATTATTATCCTCAGGACAGAGCCGCCTGTATATGCAATGTTTTATGATATGATACAGAGACAGCTGATAGGTACATACTAAATAATTATTATGTAAGTAATATAATAATAATATTATGACAAAAAAATAAAATTTTATCAGTGTTTCAATCATTTACAAAATCAAAGTTGAATTTAAAAAAAAGGAAGTTGGCGTGACATTGATTAACCTTATTATACTGTTACGAGTTGCGGGGCTCGAATTAAAATGCCGTTAGAATTATCATACAGTTTATTTATTAGAACTATACAAACACGTATAACACAGTTACAAATATAATCGAACACAACAAATCCAAATGTAATGCAGAAGGTCGTAATTCAATAAAACGCACAAAGTCCGTCACTACAGGATTCACGAATGTACACGCGTCTCGCCTTGATCGTGGTTCTCGATCGACTGTCCCCCTCTCCCCATCAAGCCGTCATTTTATACCTCACCAATACAAATGTGCCCGTATCATAGTCGACGTAGCCCGTTACACCTGGCAAATGATTCGGCCGCAAGTGGCCATAAACTGGTACAATAAAACAATGGGTTGTTCTCTAGAAACGTATGGCAATAAATAAGTAAATAAAATAAGACGATCATAAAAGAATTACAATTAGTTCAAATGCAATAAAATATGCTTCGTGTAATTTGTCTTTGTGGGGGGCGCTAAGTTGTAACAATACCATAAATCTTGTAAGGAACACATTGTAATATTTTAATCCACGTTTAAACACGTAATATGAGCTCGGGACCATTCACTGTAAAGGGTTTCAAGATTTTAAAATCTTCCTTATTAAATAAATTCATATTATCGATATATAAATATATAACATGTTATAAAACAAAACTATATGTACAAATTAAAATTAAACTATAAAATCTAGTACCAAACCGCTATCAATTTGAAACGTGCCCAAAAGACTGGTCGCCTTACCTCGCTGAATAGCAACGCCAATGCGTTGCCCGAGGTATAGACCAGTATTTTGGTCATGTGAGACATCCGCCAGACATTTAGCTATGCCTAGGTGCAGCTTGTGCAGCAGCTGTACCAGCTGACTTGCTAGAAGAGCGACCCATCTTCGAGGGCACGAATGATATCCCATTATTATTATACAACATTAAATAATGTGTTCAATTTTTACGATCTCGGGTATCAGCCGTTTGTTATAAAATATTATGTAGGTAATATTTACCTAGTATGACCAAGTGTGCAGTCCACACACAGTGAGGGTTCTACAAAGGTGAAGAACTTCTGCTGTTTTTGTTACTCGGCTGTGGAACTAATTAACGGTGAACGATCAAACAATTTTCGTTGAAAATATTTTTCTGTTCTAAAACGTATCATCACAATTTTGCACCCTAAAATTTTAAAGGTAGAAAGAAGGACGATATAACATAAGTGACCTTAAAAAACATTGTCAAGTACGTATCTATTTATAATTCACTATTTTTTTACTACCAATTCTCATTCATGTTAAGCTTAAAAAATATTGTCTGTGAAAAATTATTGTATCGTACTACTACCTACATAAACAGAGAGACGGACGAACATAACGATTTTATAACGATTCTATTTTTGCAAAATAAACTTCTGTAGAAATTATTTAGATACGTTTTGAAAAATCTTGGCAAAGCAAGCCCAACTCTTTTTAAAAATAAAATATAGGCGTTATAAAATTGCTTACGCCCGTAGTAAAGTTGGTAAAATGGAAACAATATAAAATGCAAGGATTTCAAATCGAGAATTCCTTTTTCTAAACACATGGAAGCTGTGTCCAGTTTGTCGTACGGATCCAATAGAAAGACTTCAAAATCATATGCACAAATGTCCTGTCTATATTTTGCTATGATCTGTTTGTGTGGGAAACCATGAGTCAGTTGTTTAAGAGACTGTGTATGATTTTGCTAGTTTTACATAACAATCTGATTTGATCTTCAAACCGTTTTTTAATCTATAATTTACTTGCTACACCTGGTTTAAGTAATGTTAGTAACTCTGTCCAAATGTGACTTACTTAAAGCGTTAAAAAACGCCCTTAATGGTTAGCTACCTTAGTATATATATATATACATGATTTGTATGTTCATGTTGAACGTCATTACTTACCAATGTCGCATCTCAAATAACGCATTAAACCTTTCGCTACATCTGCTTAACATAGTCATTAGCACTAAAATTATCATAGTTGTAGCCGGGGCATAAAAAAGTAAAATGAATGGTCACATGATGCTTTGATGATGAATGATGAATACGTTTACTTATCCACAAATCTCCGCTACAGGACATTACAATGAAATATGATTGGCTGGTCAACACCATCTTTTAGATTCATAAAAATGCAATTGCAAATTCCAGCTCAGGCCTGAGGAAGACCTTGGTGGACGTGTAGGACTCTTGGGTAATGTAGCCGACCAGTCATTCCCTTAAAAGTAAGCAATGCCGTCAACGCCTTGGGACTTACAGTACATCACTAAAGAAGTGTGTAAACAAACCAAACCATAATTATCGTTAATCTGTTTTATACTGCATGTTTGTCATTTGCGAGGAAATATAATTTGCTATAAATATGTAATATGTACTTTCTGGTTTCTAATTCATTTTAAATTAGGCCAAATATGGATGGGAAATAACAATTATAAATATTTATTGTATAAGTCGCGTCATAGAACAGAAAATTACTTCCCTAGGATAGCTATTGGAAGGTGCATAGTTGCTTTGTGAAAATTTATTCAGCGGCTATAAAGTTTTGCACCGACGATACATCGTGTATCTTCCTGCAGTCAGTCTGTCTTTGAAACTGGAATAAGAGTCCAAGTATAATATTGTTAATATTATACTTGACAACTTATTTTTCGGAATTGGTTTAACCATTAGAAAAGATACGACAATAAAAGTAATATATAGAGCTTAGGTAATAATGTTTGAAAAAGTGAATCATATTCTTTTAATTCGGTTAGTGTTTTTGGGGATTATTTTTGTTTTAATAGTCATGGTCGCCCTACTTTCGGAAAGACTCGGAACACATTTCCTGCAGCAAATGAAGCTATTCAGTCGAATAAATAATGTACTGTAGGAGACAAATCGACGCTAGCGCTGCTTTTATTATAAAGTGTATACAATGCAAAATAAATGATAAAATATAACACGAAACTCTCGTTCAATTTTATAGGTATACATACGTAGGGTACTAGTGGAAAACTACATTGAATTATTTAATACTTACTCCTATAGCACCTACACTGGTAAGTATTAGCGTTGAAACCACTTTTATTGTGACAAAATCTCTACTATGACAGCTCTTTGTGATGTATATCCGTCCGTCTTAGGGTGCAGTTGAAAACCAGCGTCAGGTACCTACCTTTTACTTGGCACATGCTGTTTGTTTTCATTTTGGTATATATCACCGTACAATTCATTGCCATGTCTCGTTGTGTGATGACCAAATAAACGTTTTTTCTATCTTTCTTTTTTATACCGCCTTACCACCACAATAACCGAAAATCAGTTTAGTGTATTCGGAGGTAATTATAATTCGGGGGCACAAATACTTTCTGCATTATTGCCCCCAATTTGGCATGTACCTACCTACCCTTCAGGATAGTAGTTTTGAACTACTGATAGTATGCTCAGCTAACTAAACCACGAATCGTGGCTGGAACGCATGCACCCCTTAGACAATTTTCTAACTTGAATGTTCATATTGTTACAATTACCACGTGCTAACGGTGAAGGAAAACATCGTAATGAAACCGGCACATCCAGTTAACCTACGAGTCAAATTCGTCAATTAGTCTTGGATAAACGTGGCGGCTATACTGTCCGGGCTCGTCCCCTTTACCTAAATGGGAGTCCCGAGCCCAGAGGTAGGATGTTTCTGGGCTATTATTGTTTTGTTTTACATATTTCCATAGGGTTTTCAAATACATACATGCACCATTGAGATGATTTTTACCTTAACTTTCTTTCAAATAATAAACCAAAAATATATTAAAATCTTAATTTATTTAATTTTTAATCTTACATCTAATAATTATAATTTGGTTCAGGCGGGTGGTGCGGGGGGAAGGGCGGATGTCCAAAAGGCGGAGGACCACGCGGAGGGAACTGAGGCCTGAAGGACGGGGGCGGAGGTCTCCAGGGAGGTGGGGGACGCGCTCCGGGGGGTGGTGGAGGACCAAAGCCCGGGGGTCCGAAGGGCGGAGGGGGGAAATGGTGGAAGGGAGGAGGAGGAGGCGGAGGTCCGGGAGGCGGAGGAGGTCCAGGAGGCGGCATGGACGACGGCGGAGGAGGAGGAGCCGCCATCGGCAGAGGAGGAGGCGGCCGGGCGTTCATAGGAGGCACTTGTGGTGGCATCGGCGTAGGAGTTGGAGGAGGCGGAGGTGCCATTAGCACGGGCCCCATTAAAGTTGGCGGCGCGTCCGCGAACAGCTGATGTGGCCTGTCTGCATGTGATAGCGGGTTTTGGGCTGCTAGTAACCTGCAAATGCAGACCATAGACATAAATAAAATATATAAATAAAAACACCATTTATAAGTTTGTGTACCATTTGAATAAACATCATTAATCTGCCAAGATTCTGGAATAGATTAGGTACTACTCGACGATATGAACGCTCATTGTACATATTGGTATACTCAGTCATTATCACTTTGTTTCTTGTGTACAATAAAGAATTATCTACTTTCAAACCACAGAAAAACAACTTTGTTTTTAATCTAACCAAATAATGCAAGTGTTGCATAATAATCGTGAGCTTGGCGCCTAAGGCACTTGAGTACCATTCTGATGAGGTGGGTATTTATCATGGCCGGGAAGTATACGCCACTGAGGCATTTATTTAACCTAAGTATGTATTGTTACAATTACTATTGGGGAACATCATAAGGAAACCTTTCTAGGAAATGTCTTTACATTGAAGCTATTGAAAAATACCCAACTGGAATAGACCATATAAACGATGGAGAAAACAATGCATTTTAGATTTCTTGTCTGTTTATCTGATTGTTCAGGATACAAGTCAAAACTATTGGGCCGATTTCGATGCGGTTTTCGCTGTTCGACAGCAAATTTTTAAACTTAAAATCTGCGTTACTTTTTATACCGGGAATCCCGCGGGAATGATTTTAAATTGAATTCCAAAGTAGTTATTTCACTGATCGATAGCAGATTTTATGTAATAAAATGTGTGATATTTTTTATCCCGGGATATACGCGACAATTTTCCCGAGATCCGTTTGTAGTTGTTCGGGTGCATTAAATTATTATAAATATATTAGCTTATTCCATCAGTTTCGACTAAAACAATAGATAGCGATGATAGGAATTTCAAGTTAAACGTTTTGACGAAGTCGCAGGCGTATGTTATTATAATATACCATGATTCCAGCGTTCTATCTCCCCGACACGATTGCGGTGACTGGTGCAGCTACCGCCTGACAAGGGGACCTAAACTGCCGTAAATATGCATCCTTTGGTAGTAAATACATACTTGTCGCTACTGGTGTTCAAACTCTGGGGTCATGGGGTCCAAAACCTACCGCGATTATCGGGACCTATCAAAACAGTTAGATAGACGTCACACGCGCCGAAAAGGCTGGCCTGTATTTTGGGAAACGCAAAGCGTTGCCATACAATGTGCTAATTTGAGGGAACGCTAATACGGTACATGACAGTATGAAAAATATAGCCTGATTTTAATATATATCGTAGATTACGATCTAAATATGACAAAAATAAATTGTTTAAACTAAAATATTAAATATTAATTGATATTTTTGAGAAATAAAATTGTTATATTGCAGCCATTAGCCACGTGACAATGAACGCCGATCAGAGCGCGTGACGTCAAAGTGTGCAAAACACAAGAAGTTATAAATGACTTCTCAGATAACACTTCAATGAAACAGATGTTTGTTTTGCACCCTGTGACGTCATGCGAGACGCCATGACAGCTTGACGCGTTTTTGTGGCGAAATGTCAAAATATTTATAAAATTGCTAAATTAAATATGTTAATGTTGTTTTTTTGCTGAAATATTAATATTTTGGCTAAAATAGACCACAAGGCTCAAAATAAACCTGTTTCTCAAAAATTGTCAACTACCGAATTCTCGAATGTTGAAGTCCATAATTTTTGTACCCAATTTTAAATTTTCTGATTAGCACTCATTAAACTTCATGATTTTGCAAATCTAAGCTCGCTTAGCTCTTGAAGAGCATCGTACATTTCGTACGAGGCAACGCGGTATCGGTTCAGGATAATCAATCTTTATTATATTTGTATTTGGATAGTTTTGTACTATTAATAATATACAAAATTAGTTGGTTTTTTTTAGTTTTTATGGCAATTTTTCGATATTTTCAAAATTTCCTTTAAGGGACTGCATGCCCCACAAGTATTTTTGAGTTTTAATTTTCTTTAGTGACTGTTGTAAATGATAATTGTAAATATTTTAGTCAACTCTAATTTTTTTAATTTTGGTGGCCGATCTCGGCCTTTCTTGCCGCTGTATGCTGGTTACTAAATATACACTTATAGAAATTTTGGATTTTATGCTTTTTCAGCCTCTCATGCCCTTTTTATTGGGCAATTACAAGTATTCTAATAATGCATACCTTTCTGCTGCAGACCCATGCCTCTCTCCTTTGACATCTTTCTTGAATGCATATGACACTGATATTGGTCTATTACATAGATATTGGTTATTCATCGCTTCAATGGCCGCATCTGAAGCTTCGAATGATGCGAAATTTATGAATGCAAAAGCCTTTGAGTTTCCCGTTTCCGGATCTCTCATTACCTGCAAGGATGATTTTATTCTCCCTTAAAATCACATAATTACATCGCCTGGTTCAAATTTGTTTTTGATTAAGGTTGCCTGAAAGAGATCGCTTTGAGCGATAAGGCCGCCTATTGTATCGCCTAGAAAATATTGTAAACATAGTCTGTTTTTGTAATTGTATGTTTTGGTGTGCAATAGTGTTATCTCTCTCTCTCTCTACAATATACAAAACAAAACTATTATATTATATATATAACTATTATACTTATATTGCAACTAGATGGCAGTACTAGTTACTATATTAATTATTTATATTAATTTCTTCTGAACTGTACAATATAGCATTCCTTTATAACAGACTTCGAAAAAAGGAGGAGGTTCTCAATTCGTCGGGATATTTTTTTTTGTTCTTTTTTTTATGTATGTTCACAGATTACTCCGTGATTTATGTGATTCTTTTTTTGTTCGACGCGGAATAGCTTCCAATTGGTCCCCTAAAAATTTTACATAGTTTGGTCCAGTACTTTCCATTTTATGAACATTTTTTATGAAAAAAAATTCCTTTTCGTTCCATATGTACACCGATTAAGGTAGGTGCGGGTAATAAGGCCTAAGTTCCAAAAATACAATTTAAAAATGTTTGATGCCGCTCCAGGACATACTTGCAGGTAGCTAACACTCATAGATGGTGGTAACACTTTAAGCTTGTCGCGACTCGTCGCTCGCTTTTTTCGACCAGTGCGGAGTGATTCATCTGTGAGGAGCGTTTGTGCTACGCGAATAATAAAAAACTTGTTCGACTGAATCGTAAGTAATTTTTATAATATTATACTTTTATATATCATTTTGCGCTAGTTTTCTGTTTTTCATGCTTTTATTGACCTTTGATGTCTGAGTGATATATCATGAACCAATTATTGTACTTTTTTGTATTTCTTTATACACCATAGCAGCGGTTATTAAGGCCTACTAAATTTGACAGTAGGCCTTATTATACTCCTTTTTTTGTAACAGTATTTGTCACCTTTACAATTTATTTTAAGTATTTCTTAAAATGTTATGGATATTTATAAGTAATTGCGACTGTTTACTAATTGGTTTATTGTCATTATAGTGCCTACATCACGATACCCTCAAACGAGTATTATGGTCTGATAAAAAAACCGAATTAAAAAACTAAAATGTATAAAATAACTTATTTCTAAAGATATTATTATTAATATATATTATCTAAAACATCTTGAAGTCGGTGCAAAGTACAACATAAAAATTACTATATTTTGAAAGTTACTAAGCGCCGACTTTAAGATGTTTTAGATAATATATATTAATAATAGCTATTATTATAGAAATAATAAGTATATTATTAGAAATAAGTTATTTTATACATTTTAGTTTTTGAAGTCGGTTTTTTTAAACGAAGTTTTTTTTTAGAAAGAAAGAAAGAAAGAAAACAGGTTTATTTTTAGGACATACACAAGTAAACTAAACACATCAAAAGTAATAAACAAATCATAAAAAAACAAATAAAACAGAACACAACCACAAAGTATCAGGAGATATACATAAGTCCTAAAAATTGGATCAAGCTCAGCAATAATGTCGATCTATTAGATCAACGCTGATCTTCCGCTTGAACCGAGAGCGACGTCACGGCAAACTATACATTATATTAAACAAATAGTTCAATATATGTCCAGATATTTATAATATAAAAATTGAAATACAGCACATATACATATAATATATACTTACAATAAATTACACACATACACACACATATATATATTATATTTTAAATTAACGATATTAACAAAATATTATTTGATAATCAAGGCAAGGAAATTATAAAATGCTGGTGTCGTGTCTTTGGCCCGCCTGTGATTTCTGGTGGTCACCAAGAAACTTCTTAAGTTTGACCCTAAATCCTTGGACTGACTGCAGGTTCCTTATTGGCGGGGGAATGTTGTTCCAACATTTTGAAGCAGCATATTTAAAGCTACCTTTGAAAGAAGCTGAGGAGTGCCGCTGCATCGAGAGTTGTACTGCACACTTTCTTGTCCCGATCGACCTGCGACTTGACATCCAAGTTAATTTGTCGTACAAGTACGAAGGCAATCTGTGCTTGATTAGTCCAAAAAGGAGACAAGCTAGATGTAACTTGCGGCGATGCGTCATCTTTAATAGTGAATGTTTATTAAGATATGGTGTTACATGACCTCTCAATGGAATATCGAAGCAGAATCTGGCACAAGCATTTTGAACACGCTGAATTAGTCTCTTGGTACTAGATAGAAGACGAGGGCCAAAAACAATGTCAGAATAATTCAAACGCGATAGTACTAAGGATTCTGCTAATTGAATACGTAGAGTCTCGTTTAGGTATGAGCGCATTTTATATAAAACCTTAAGTTTATAAAAACAATTTTGAACAGAACTGGTCACATGTGTTTGAAATCTTAAGTCACAATCAACGTGTAAACCCAAGTTTCGTGCCTCGTAAACTCGCTCAATTGGTTTGTCCATGAGCGAAACTGTCACTGAGGGATTTAGTTTTAAAAGTTGAGATTTACTGCCGAATATCATAAATTTCGTTTTTGTGGGATTTAATAATAATGAATTATTTTTGGACCAATTAGATATATTAGCCAGATCGTCATTAAGCTTAACTATAGCTGAATCGATATCGGATGGCTTACAAGAAATATAAATTTGCGTATCGTCGGCGTAGATATGAAATTTGCAGTGTTTAATTTGTGCTACTATATCGGCAGAATATAAAATAAATAATATGGGTCCCAAAATCGAACCTTGCGGAACACCCTTGGTAACAGGCATTTCCATGGATGTTAGAGATGTGCCATCGTTTTGATTTAACTTGACATATTGGTAACGACTACTTAAATAACTGTAAAACCACCGAATAGCCTCTTTGTCAAAGCCATAATAACTTAATTTACTTATTAATAAATCTATGTTTATGGAGTCAAAAGCTCTTGAAAAATCAAGCAGGACAAGAATTGTGCACAGTCCATCATCTTGAGCGCAAAGAATGTTGTCGGTGACATCTAGTAAGGCTGTAGTAGTGCCACGTTTTTTCCTGAAACCCGACTGAAACTCTGGTAGAATATGATGGTTTTCTAAAAATTCGGTTAACTGCGTACAGACTACTTTTTCCAGAACTTTTGAGAGGCAAGGTAAAATACTGATGGGTCTTAGATCTTTTAAATCAGAAGGATTTAAGTTTTTAGGTAAAGGACGAATAACTGCACGCTTCCAAGCATCCGGGAATGTTGAAGTCTTAATCGATACATTTACAATAGAGAGTATAACATTCAGGCTAACTGGCAGAGTCATCAAGAGCATGTGTAAATTTACTTCATCGCAGCCTTCCGCATTTGACCTAAGACTACGAATGATTTTTTGTAATGCGTCTAGTTTTATTGGATGTATATGAAAAATAGCATCACTGAACTTGTTAGATTCATAATAAATCAACATAGGCAAATTAAGGCCACAGGTACCAGGCACATCCAAAAAATGTTTGTTTATGGCATCAGCATCATTTAAAATCGTTGGCAAGTCTGTACCTTTTTTTGGTAAGAGGGTATTTTTGAGACATTTCCACAAACTTTTTGGATCCTTCATTTTGTTTGTAATGTTATGTCTAAAAAACGCTGATTTTTCGAAAAAAAGGGCTTTATTAACTAATAATTTTAAAGATTTATAGTACTCTTTTTTACTTGGTACTCTGTATTTCTGGTAATCTGTTGCAGCTTTATCGCGTAATCTCATCATTAATTTAATTGTATCTGTAAACCAGGGAGGGGAGCGGTCCTTAATTAGAACTTTCTTAACAGGGGCATGAAAATCAAATAAATTTATGACATTTTGATTAAGAGCGTTAACCATCTCATTAACATTATCAAATTTTGATATACTATTCCATCCTATAGACTGTAAATCTCTGTTAAAGCTCTCCAAGCATATATTTTTTAAAGGACGGTATAAAATGGTGCGAGGTGAGGGTTTACTTCGCTTTATATTAAAAGTACAGGTTACAAGACAGTGCCCATAGAGAGTTCCTACAAGTTCTAATGATACTGTTTTAGCGTGCAGGTCAGTACATACGACATCAATGATGGTTTCAGATGTTGCAGTAAAATGTGTCGGTGATGTAATTATTTGTGATATATTAAAACATGTCAAAAAGGTTGCTAATTTTTCAGTCTTAGGATCTAACTTATTAGCATAATTAATATTAAAGTCACCTAGTAAAATTAATTTATCATACTTATTATGGTAATTTATCGAGTCAGTGATAGCATCAAAAAAGATATCGACGTCAAGCCAAGGCGGCCGGTACGCTGTGCCAATCAACAACTTTACCCCATTGAGAGCCATAGTAATCCACATTTGTTCGATAGACTTGTGACGCGGATCCACAGGGTGTGGCCAAAGTCGTACGTTAACGTCACGTTTAATGTAGAACCCAACACCGCCTCCTCTGGATCTGATTTCAGGCGGCCTAGGAATATGGCGAAGCCTGTATCCAGGCAATGTAGGAGCGCGACCTTCTTGTCCCGTTTTCAACCATGTCTCGTTAATTGCCAGCACATCGATATCATTCCGCAATACTGAAGCTAAAAAGTTATCATGATTAGTGCCCAAGGAACCTGCATTTAACAAACCTAGTTTTAGATATTTATTAACCGTTGGGATAAATGGAATTGACCATTAAGAAAGGAACTACAACTGATGTGCATAAAATTAGTTCATAGTTTACACCAATCGCAAATACAGTTACAAAAACATCATATATAATGTGTAAGGATAATAATATAATATAAAAAAATTGTAAATGATTATAACGATAAGTAACTATATATAAAAAGTATAAACTACAATTTAATATAGTTTGCCGTGAAAGAAACACAAAAACAATATTATAATATACGTCGATACAATAATAAAAAACACAATCTAAACCAAAAAACGAGACAAGAAATGTAGAAAAACTAATTACCCTAATTTTATCTGAAATTATATGGTTATATAAATACAGACCAATAAAAAAAATAAAAACATTTAAATGTAATTGATATAAAGCTAAATAGTTGTTTAATAAATCAAACAAGGCTATATCCAAAAACACGGGGAAAGTCTGTTTCTGAGCGAATGGAGTAAGCTTGCTTTCCATCACTCTGTCGAACGAAGATACGACCTCTTTTGGTCCATGAGTACCTCCAAAGCTGTTTACGACATTCTTCACGTGCCCGATGAAATAGCAAACGATTGGTGCGAGTTAACCTTTCATTGATATACACACGCCGTGAAGTTCCAGTCATTCCCAAATCGGACGTTGTCAGATTGCGACGCACACGCGCAGCTCGCATTAACTCGTCCCGCAGATGACGACGGGCTAAGCGGACAACAACTCGGCGCGTGCGATTTGGTGACAGACCATCGCCAAGTTCAGGATTAGGCGCCCCAACACGTTCAGCAAATACAATATCCCGTTCCTCAACTTTGATCCCCAACTTTGTAGCCAAAATCATTAATGTATGAACTACATTTTCCCCCTTTTCCTCTGGGAGACATCCGATGTCTAAGTCAGACAAGAGCGCATCTTGGTCACGATCGTTCAAATCGAGCTTCAGTTGTCTAACTGTATCCTCAAGCTCAGTTACCCCCCGTACTTCAGACGCTAAGTTCCGCTGCTCGAGTCCATCGATTCTTTGCTCAAGTCCATCAAGCCGCTGGGCTATACCCCCCAAGGATGCTCGGAATTCGACCATTTCCTTGCGAAATTCCCTTATTTCCGCCATACATTCAGCGAGTTCCCGGCGCATAGCACGAAATTCGCTATGATCGCCGCTTACGGGAGGAATCGAAGACACGGGTTCACGCGTTCCTTCGTTGTGGAACAAGCCTTCAAGCGGCGCCATAGTCATTGTTGGTGAAAAGCTGCCTTCGCCTGTGCATTTCACGGGTGTATTAGAGTTGTCACCTTTACGTATCTTTTTTTTGCATTCTGGACATACCCAATTTTTTGGCACGAGTCCGCTATCAGGTATGGCAACACACACTTTGTGATACATGCAGGGACAGTTGGTACAAGTAACGGCACCTGTTGACGAAAGGAACTTTCCACAAGCAACGCACTTAGCCATTCTGAGATACAAAAAAGTTATTAAACGAAGGTAATAAAATAGTTTTATGATATTACGACTCGTCACTACATGGCGATTTTACACCTAAGTTTAATATTGAAATCTACTGAGCTGCTTCGAAGTTTATTTGAGAGGACATTTTAAGACCTTGACAACAATTCAAAAAATCGTATTCTATGAATAGGCACCACACAAATACCACTTTTATTTGGGTATATATTTTTAAGTGACAGATATTTCGTTTTTATTTATTGAATAGCTTAAACAAGAAGAAAAAGATAATAAAACTGTTGTTACCTTTGGCGTTTGTAATATAACTCCAAAAGCTGAGAAAGTGTCATATAATAGTTTCTCATCAACTTCAGGATCCAAGTTTCCAATGAACACATTGGCACCAACATCGAGGTTCTTTTGATGTGCTGATGCCTTATTTACCCTTACCGGCTTACCATAAAGCTTTATCATATTCATAACCTGAAAAATATGAAATGATTAAATTACTTTTATGAGTTTAGATTCTTGTAACTTGGATCCCAGCACAAAAACTAAATTGCCATACAATATAAACAGGGTCAAATCCTAATCTATATTAAATAGCAATAAATACTCAAAGGAGTCTCGAGGCCGCTTTTGATTTCCCTTGGTTTGCCATTTGACATACCTTGATAACAATTTATCCTTTATACAGAACAAACATGACAAGAAACAATAATTAATAAATTAAGTAACATATATAGTACCCGTGCACAGGTTTGCAGATAGCCTCATGATGCCATGCATCAATGGTCAGTAGAGTTATAAATAGTTGTTGCAATAAATTTACTATTGTATATACTTTACATAAGTATATACAATAACAATAAGTAAAACAATTCAATAATAGTAAGTAGTCATCAGCAAAACTTCTATGCTTGGCTTACATTTCAATACCTTTATAGCATAATCTGCATCTTCTTCACCCATAAACTCAACAAATCCATACCCTTGATGTGTCTGTGTCACTCTGTCTTTTGGCATGTGAACATTGACTGAAAAATAATGACAATAAAAAAAAAAAATAAGCTGATTATGGACTTTCAATTTGATAAAAAATATTTTTATACTCTTATAGACAAAAATAATTTTAAATTTGACCCCTTTTAAAAGGGTTAATAACAAAAAATAAAGCATTAATGTATGTGCTAAAATCTTAGCAGGATATTCATTGCTTCTATCTAACCTCATGGAATACATGTGTCATTAGATAACATTTTTCTCAAGAGCCAGTGGTTATCTAGTGAAGTAGAGCACACAGCTACATAATTGTTGTCTTGAAGTAAACAATTGCTTACCCACAGGTCCTGCTTGCACAAACAGCTCCCACAACAAACTCTCAGAAACTCTGTCATCAAGACCACCCACATAGATGGTAGCATCTGAAAACAGTGAATTTTTGTCAAAGTTAACTTGCAAAGCTAGCAAGTTAAGACCTTTTCATTGTTCGGCCTGAAGTTCTCCAGCCAAGTATTAAGTTGTTGATTAAGTAGTTGTCTGTGCAAATTACCACAAGGACTTATTCACAGATTATCTAACTACTTAACTAACGAAAACATAAATCAGGCTTTATTTGGAAAATGTAGCAGTATTGTTTATTTACTTAACTGTAGTGTAAAATCTGAGATTTTAAAAGTTAAGCATATTCATTAGGTTATGTATCAAATTAAAAAGGGCTATTAAAACATTACAAAAATATTTTTAGTTAATTCAGAACTTTAACTTTCCAAAGTTTAAATAATAACCCCCCCTAAGTTAAAAAAATTATAATAATTTAAAAATATTATTGAAAAAGTATTTTAATTTAACCTTATATATCATTGAAACTGCTTTAAGGGTAGGTACCCCCCATAATCAGCTTGTAGTAATATCTGTCGTTTGGTTTTGAGTTTTGGTTCGTTTTTGAGTGTGGTTAAGTTACTATATATATTACACTAATACAAATGCAAAAACTTCTCCAAAATGATGTATGTACTTAGATTACATTCATAAAAATATAATAACATTGGTTTAGAGAACCTCCAAACATAACCTCTAATGCAAAATGTAAATATTTAGGGTTGAATTTTCCTAGAGTACAGTCTGTTAAACTTACTAAAAATAACGGAAGCATCATGTTTTAAACATAATATTATATCATATTTGATTAAAACAATTTAATTCAAAATTACCTTGATTTCTTTCGGCAATTGGTCCCGCCGCCATTTTAATAGTTGTTTTGTTTAAAACAGCGTTGCCAGATGACCATGACAATTAACCCCCAATTTTTTTTCCAAAAACCCCAAATATAAGCTTTTTGTGTAAAAATTTTCATAATAGTTTTTACTTATTTTAAAGGAGAAAGAAAAAAGCAAAACCACCGTCGTAGTGAAAACGTCACTAATGACGTCATCATTTTCCCTCACGGGGCGCTCACAACGACCCGTGTCAATAGGTGCGTTAAATAACTATTCCGCTTGAGTTTCCGATTGTGACGCCAGCAAATAAGTGAAACGGGAAAAACCGCAGTTGTGAACGTGATCATTGTCAGTCTCTAACGGAAAGTAGCCTATGGGATACGACGCATACGAGTAGAGAAGGCATAATAAATAAATAACGTAAATGAACGAACGAATGAATTGGATTATTAAAATGAACTATTGAATTGAAGTATGATTCACTAGTAGAGTATAATTCTAAGATAAAGTAATAATACCGTATTGTGACTTAGATGTAATAATTGTAGTGATGAGAATTGTGTTTGTAGATGAATTATTGTTACTTAAAATATCTCTCCAAAATTTCTCAAAACAAAATATATCCCCCGAAAGTCCCCCCAAAGAATCTTTACCCCAAATCTCCCCCAGACGTCAAAGAGCCCCGAATTTGCAGGACATCCCCCATCTGGCAAAACTGGTTTAAAACATAATGTATTGTCAGCCGTCAGGCAAAGGAGCTCAGATCAAAGACCCTCATAGTCATACAGCTTTTGATTAGTTGTTCACCTAAATTATTTCACTGTTAACGAAATTATTTTTTTTCCCAACTATATGGTAGTGGTACATTTAAGGGCTGTTATTTATATTTTTATAATATAAATAACACTTCCATGTACTTTTCTCATTCAGATAACTTGTAACCCATGCCCAGGGCCCCAGAGCCACGTCGTTATTTATAATATGCACATACCTTTACAATAAAAAACTGTCAGTTGTAACTGTCAGGTTGACATTAATTATGTCAAATGTTTGTCAACACGTGAATTGGAGAAATGAGCAACTTCAATCAGTGTTACCAGATGGGGGGATTCCCTGCAAATTCGGGGGTTTTTTGACGGGGGAGGGGGGGATTTGGGGGTAAAGATTCTTTGGGGGACATTTGGGGGAAATATTTTGTTGTCAGAAATTTTTGGCGATATTTTAAGTATTAATAATTCATCTACAAACACAATTATCATTACTACAATTATTATATCTAAGTTATAATACGGTATTATTACTTTATCTTAGAATTATACTCTACTAGTAAATCATACTTCAATTGAATAGTTCATTTTAATAATTCAATTCATTCGTTCGTTCATTTACATCATTAATTTTATTTATTATTCCGTCTCTACTCGTATGCGTCGTATCTTATAGGCTACTTTCCGTTATACTCACAACGACTACGTTCACAACCGCGGTTTTTCCCGTTCCACTTATTTGCTGGCATCACAATCGTAAACTCAAGTGGAACGGTTATTTAACCCACCTATTGACACGGGTCGTTGTTACCACCCCCCCCGCCCCCGTGAGCGAAAATGATGACGTCATTAGTGACGTTTTCGCTACGACGGTAGTTTTGCTTTTTTATTTCTCCTTTAAAATAAGTAAAAACTGTTTTGGGGTTTTTTTTTATCAAAAAGCTTATATTTGGGAATTTTTGACAAAAATTTGGGAATTTTTGACAAAAATTTGGGGTTAGTTGACATGGTCATCTGGCAACACTGACTTCAATCGCAAAAATTTGATAGACTTGAAAGGCTTGTATACACAGAGTACATTGAATATATGGAGACTTGTATACATACGCACATTCGTGATTTGTTATTTGTATTTTTCCACAACAAAAGCGTAAGAAATAAAAATGCAAAGCTCGTCTGACATAATATCTTCTTTGTTTTGGTTTAAAGAGGAAAGTGATGTAGATGATGAACAAGAACAGCAAATTTTAGAGCAATTTGTGCAAAATGTCGAGGATTTCAGTTCTCAGTATGGGAGCGAAATTAGTGTTTCTTATACCGCTTGTAATCTTCGTGGGCCACCATCGAACTTTCCTGATTATGGAGACTATCCCCAAGCGTTTGTGATGGTATTTAATTGTATTTGTGATTTATTTACTGAATACTCCATATAATTGAATAAATTGTTATTGTTTTGATTCAGTGCTTGTTTACTTATTTCTAATTCTGAGCTATATTAATTAATACTAGTGAAATGCGTTTATCGTTTATAAGAAAAAGACTAACATTTTTCATCCTTTTTAATTGTATTAAATTTCTATAAATATGCGCACTACTTACAATTTTTAGTTTACCTTTGAAAGTGAAGTTTAGTTCAGAAATTTTTGTATTATAATTTTTTTATACTTGCAAAAACTTTAATTCCATTGATAAAATAAGGTGTCCAAGTACTAAATAACCAAATGTTAATTTAAGGGTTAATTTAATACTAATTTGCTAACATGTTTTTAGAGAACTTATGGGACTTGGTGGGATGAGGCACCATCAGCAATGGAGGACTATATGCCACAAAATAGCAGTTCAATAACCAGCCAAGACTTTGTAGGTATGTGTTTTAAAATTTTATATTACATAATAACAAAATCATACTATGTGCTGTATAGTGTCAAATAATCTGCCAATACAGGAATATTGGCAGATTATTAATAATAAAACACGTACCAGGAGGTACATGTCTGACTATAGCAAAATTTTGAAATAAATCAGAAACCACCTTAAACAAACAATTATTTGTATAATAGGAATCCCTGATTGTTATTTTTTCACAATGTAACACCATTCTGAAGTGGCTTATATAGTGTATCTATTAGTTAAATTTAGATCCCAAAGTATTGGGAAAATGGGAAATAAAAAATTAAATACCCATTTGTAGATTTTCCATCAATAAATAGATAAAGTTTTAATTAATATAAGGAAGATATGTTTTTTTAATTCCATATAATGAAGCTTGAGCAGAATCAATAAAATACCATTTTAATACCATTTAAATATTTTTATAGTCCTTTCAACTTTGCTATCACTGTTTTGGTATATAAAATCATAAATTGCTTGATTGATTAAAAATATTTTTTTTAAGTCTTTTGTATTATACTAAAGAATTGAATTAAGAATATGTAAATGTAATAATAATAATGTATGACCAAAATTTTAAATGTAAAGTTGTTTATTGAAAAATATTTCACAAATCCAAATGTGGCTAATAGAACTTTAACACACAAAGAATAGAATGTAAACAAAAAGCTCTGAACAATTGTTGAAGCCACTAAGCCTGTAAAAAATATAAGAACCTAAACATTATTCTGTGTAAGGTGATACTTTTCAGACAAAAAGTAATAGGTCATGAATAAGTTTGGTCATATATTAGAATGGAAGAGGTTACCAACCTACCATACCATTCCAAGATTATCATATATATAAGGTTCTCAAGTTGAATGATTTAAGTTAATGTACACATAAGGGAAAGTCAAACCCATTCAATGGCCTTTTTAGGTTTTGTCGGTACTTGGCCTTAGACATACTGATGAGATTATTCTATTTTAGATTGTCAAGCACAAAATACTGCTTCTAAAAGAACATACATGTTTTAAGAGCAGAAAGGCAAAACTAAAGGACTTATTCTATTATTTAATGTAATTGTTTAATAGGCTGTTAGTATATTTTTACTCAAAATTTACTACCTTTATAAAGTCTGATCCGTGCAAGATATGTAACTGAAACCTACATACATGGAAATTTAGGTTTCCTGATTTTATGCCTAAAATTTTCATTGATATTCTAATGAACATCAATGAAAATTTTCGAAATTTCGAAAATGGCTTAATAGCCATTTTCGATCATATTCGGAAAATTCTTTAAACACTTGGGTCTCATTTGCACTATGCAACTAACCAGCCATTTGTTTAGTGGCGTAGTATGTGGTTAACTCTGCGGCCAGCCAGTTTGTGGTAGTTGATATCACACAGTGAAGTACCAGCCACATATTCGTAGCCAATTCCTATATCTTACTATTAAAATTTGACGTAAGCAGGGAGCTTACAAGTAACGTCAAATTTCTACTGGTGATAAGGCAAGTGAGTGAATAGTAAGATAAAGGAATCAGCCTTGAGCCGAAAATACGTAATACCTCCCTTCGAACGACCGGCAGGCAATATGGAATCGCACTGTTTCGAACGTTCGGAGCCACAGCGTTGTAGTAGCCTATAGAAATTAGTTTTATCTACATTTCCATGCTTCCGGTACACCGGACGGCTGACTGGACCGCGGGTAGCGCCATAATGTCTATGAGCGCTCAACGTCACCTTGTAACACCAGAGATACTGCCGGTTTCGAAAGAATTTATGACACGTTTTTTGAAAAATCCATATGGTAATTCTGTGGGAAAATATCGGCCGGGTGCGCTCATTAATGATATCCCTGCAATGCACATCAGAAATTTCTGGGGATATCTACGTTACGTACATGGACGAAGTTTTTGTGTGAAATATGACAGGATTATGTACTTTAATGCTTGTATATACCTAACTTTATCGAATAGAAAATATAGTAGGATTTAGTATCTTATATGCTTGCTTACCTTGTCCTATATGAAATATGGTAGGATGGTGTATTTGGTAAAGTTATACACAGTATAAATTTATCCCCGCGTAGTTTACTATCACTTCCTGTGTTGCAAACAGCAATTAACTTTTGATAGAAGTTTCCTTCGAGAGACCAGTCTATCCATTGGAAGTTTCTGTCTTCGAAACGTATAACCCTGGTGCCCTTGTGCGTATATGGGCATGGGGCTCGACGACGTGGTTACTCCTCTGGGAAGGCGAACCGGAATATGTGGGTGACAGGCCGAGGATATTCAGTCCGCTGATACGCCAGCTGAATGTACTGACTAGGTGAGTGTTATTGTTTAAGTCGAGATTTTATATCATACTAATTACTATCTATATATAAAATTAGAATAAATGAATATAATAAGTTATTCTTAAGGTACACCACAACACAAACATACATTCATTAAATGTCGCACAAAATAACAAAAGTAACAAATAAGCGTGTACAACTTCTAAACTTTTTCATAAATTTACTTGTAAAACAAAGTGTACGGAACTAGAGTCCGTAGAGTTGTTAATAAAAAAAAGACTATCTATTTTTATCTATTCCTTTCTTTCTTCTCTTTTGAAGAGGTTAGGACTCCAACGAACTTTGCATTGAATTTGCTAATATCATTGAAGGTGATAAAATGTCAGATATATATAATTTTATTAAAATTCTAGACATGCCATGACTGTACATTGAAGCTATTAAAAAAAACTAGAATAGACTATATAAACGATGGAGAACACGGTGCAATTTCTTTTTGATTTCTTGTCGTTTATTCGGAATTCATGTAAAAACTATTGGGCCGAGTTCAGTGCGGTTTACGTTGATAGACAGCAAATTCCTAGAGTTAAAACCTGCGCTACTTTTTATCCTGGGAATACGTCCTACAGCTCGATGGACTGACGACCTGCGTAAGATCGCTGGTAGGCGCTGGATGAAGAAGGCGGAGGACCGGGTTGAGTGGCGCCGACTTAGGAAACCCACGTCCAGCAGTGGACTCTGATTAGCTGAAGACTATATATTTTTCTCAAAAAGTACTGGGTCTACTGTGACGAAGCTTAACAGAAATGTTTATTTTGATTTTCGGTAGTGAAACTGCGAAAAAACTAGAAATTAAGGAACACCTACATATATGTACCTAAAGAGATATTTTTTTAATAGTGTGCATAAGCGGGTCAGTGTAAAAATTCTTGAAATGCCATTCTATTTCGGTACAGAGTAACATAGACGTACAATGTCGTGAATAAGTACATAATACCGAATGGACAATATCGCGTGAAATTGAAAAGATATTACTGAAACAGACAGAAAGTGAAGGGATAAACCTGCGTTTTAATATAAAATATTAACTTCATTTGTTCAGAAATATATCCCTTAATAGATATCGTTAATAACTACAAATCCACGAATACAGGGTTTATGTTTTGTCTTACTGAATACAAATAGCTACCCAGTCTGATAGAGTATAATTATGTCTGAGATTCAGTCAGGTCAAAGGCATTGTTCTCGCTAGATAATTAATTTATGAAACGCTAAGCCAAATGAACCGTTTTTGCATTTTTATACACCATTTCGCTTCGCATTCGTTGATGATTGACGTTAAATTTAAGAGAATGATTAACCGTCTTTTACATTTTGGCTGGGACTTTTTGTTTCGATTAATACTAGAAATTGTTAGCTCATGACTAGATTCCTTATGAAATCGTCATGTCCGTCCGTTTCTCTTTGTATGTGAGTAGTTTATTTTTCAGAAATTACTGGGAGTGTATAAATATAATTTTGACAACAGGAAAATTAAGATGATGTTTGTCAAAAATAAAATTGGTTTATACGAGATTCTTTGATTAATGTTTGAGTTATGTAGTATTGTTATAATTTGTATCCCAATGATACATAAATTTGTCTTGGCTATGTGTTAAACTAAAGATTTTTCTTTCCAAAATATCGATATTTTTCTTAGTGATGTTTGCATCCATAGGTATTGTCGATTAAATGGTCTATATTGCTCTCTCAATCTCTATTGCTCTATTATAATGCTCACTATCAATTTTGTAGCCGAATGACAAAAACACTAGACGTTTATCATCTTCACGGATATTCAACTTTTCTTGGCACAAACACGCACCCAGCTAATTGTTTTTAAGCGTTGATATATAAACAGCAGTCTACTAATTTTCTAGTTTCAGCAATCCAATATTACTTGATATATATAAATTCACATAAACATTAAGTGATATCGTGATTTGTTAATATATAACGAAAAGCATCATCAATTCATAACATCAGCGAACATTCTTAATCCAGATAAACCCTTTCAGTTTTTTTTAATATTTATGTGGATATCGTAATAACTTTGACTTTGTTTACCACTTAAGAGTACCTTTTAAAATTCAATTAAGAAACATGATATTTTAATAACAGCAATAAAAGATAAAACTTGTTATTGTTTCATTACGGTGGCGTAAATTTTTTCCGCATCTTGTTGAATATAAGTAATGAGATAGCAATTGCAAAACCGGTATAGAGTCCGTTAAAATAAAATTCCATACCAACTTGTAATAAAAATGCATATAGCTCGGAAACCAATAAAATAACAACGGTTAAAATAAATACACTAGAGTCTGATTATATATAATATTATCAGCCCATAAATGTCCCACTGCTGGTCTCGGGCCTCCCATTATAGGGGGAGAACGTGTCCGGTGTACTGTCGTACACCACCTGCCACGCTTATCCAAGGTAGTTTGGCAGGCTTGACACATCGGTTATATCAATGTGCAGGTTGCATCACGATGTTTTCCTTCCCAGTGGTTAGCACGTGGCAATCGTAACAAGATACACATTAGATCAGAAAACTGACTAAGTGGTACATGCGTTCCGGCCAGTATCGAACCCGCGCCCTTTGAGTTTGGGACGCGTACGCTAGCCATTATGCTACCAAAACATAACCTTTACGCTACCACGACTTAGCCTGACTAATCCGGAAATATTTTCTCCAACAGAATATTAAGATTGGAGTTCAGCCACAGATTGCTTCCATACTACACAGAGCTCGATGCAGTCCTCTTAAAAGGAGTTCAACCGCCGAATTTAGTGAACTACAAAAATACCTTTGCATACTCTTCTCTTCTCTTTCCAAAGACGCAACCCATCGAAAAAGGTAATAATTTATTTTATTTTTCTATTGTATTTGGGGGGCTAACAGACGGTAATCTTAAAAACTAGGGTACACATATATATCTATAAACAAGGAGACGCCATTTTATCAATGATTGCAGAAAAAAAAATACGGTTAAAAGGAGAATTATAATTATTAATATAACTATTAGTGTATCTATAATTGTCGAGCAAGAAACTAATTATTATCAGTATAGAGTTTAATTAATTTTGCATTTATAGATGCTAAGTCCACAAATAAGTCAGTATCCACGTGATCCAACTTAATTTATTGAATTCGTTGACTGTTCTGATAAAGAATTTTTGGCTGTAATGTGTAATAATGTGACTAGCTATGTTTACGTTTAAGACTAAGATTATTTAATTTTAAAACTAGTTTTAAAATTATGAACATATCGTTCATTTATGTTATCGTAACTACATTAAATTTCTTATTAACTTGCCATTTATATTTTAACTTACAGTTCAGTTTTCTCTATGAACATTATGTTCAAAATTGTATGTTATAACTATTTTTTTTCATGTTAAATCCTGATTTCTATTTGCATATACCATGTGTTTCTTTTCAAATAACAATAAATTATAATTTTAGCAGTCGTACTCCATACAATTTTTTTGTACTATTAAATCAACCCTAATGTCAAAATTAAAAAAACAAGCAATTTCCGAACAAATTAATTACGATAAAAAGGGAATATATATAATAAACAGAACATCTTGTAAATATTTCTTCTCTGACCTTGGTAAGAACGTAACATATCAACACGGATCATGTGTCGGGCTAACATAAACAATCACTTATAAAATCTACTCACAAATTATAAGAAAAGTATTTGTCCCTTACATTAAAAAATAATAGGTGCGAAACCTATTATTTTTTAATGTAATGAGCGGGAGCGTAAGACTGAACAACTTCCGCGTTTAATGAATTATATGAAGAGACGAGCTGGCAACATGATAATATGCATGCACTGCATTGCATTACACGCACAATTCACAAACAAGCCATGACACACAAAGCCTAAAAATTAATAACCTAGGCACAAAAAGAAAAAGCAACATACATGGCACTAGTTAAGATAATATATATAGTTTTAGACATAAGGCACACACTGCACATGCACTCTCACCAGCTTGTAACAAATACACTCTACATTAGTACATTCTTAAGGTACACAACACAACATAAAAACCACAAAATTAATGTCACACACAATAACAATAAGCGTGTATAAACTCAAAAAACTGTAACAGTAATCAAGTTGTAAAAAGGGTACGGACCTCGAGTCTGTAGTACTGTTATAAAAAAAAAACATGATAATATTATTAGCTACTGCATTTGGTCAATAACCTACCGATTTAGTCACAATAACTGATACATCTTGTTGTAAAATTCTGAAATGAAAAATGAGGTCCTGTGGCTAAACCAATGAATATATTTGATTAGTTTTTTTGTATATGGGCAGAGTACGTCATGAAGAAAACGTGGTCTGATTTTTTATCATAAGGTCTGAAACACGTGGTATAAATAGCTAAGAATACCCTAAAAAAAGTTAGGTTGCCTAGAAAAGATCACTTTAATTACGGCCGCTTATTATTTTGACTAAAATATTGTCTTACGTCATGTCTGTTATTTTGCTGAGTAAGAAAGTTTTATCGATATATCAACTTGTCGCCGTTTCCTATATCTTACTATTCAGACACTTGCCTTACCATCGGTTGAATTTTGACAGTACTAGTACAGTACTTGTCAAATATAAGGCATAAGTTAAATTTTAACATATAGTAAGGCAAATGAACGGTCGGTAAGATACAGGAACTGACACTATATATAGGTAACTGGAAAATGTCTGTTCAAATGGTGATAAGGATATATAACTCGCCAGTTTCGCAAGTTTTTTTATTTATTTATTGAAAACCAACAGCGCATAATAATACAAACAAAGTAAAAAAGTACTTATAATGTAGGGCTAATAACAGGTTTTTCTGAGTTAAGTTGTGAGCAAACGAGCGAACTAAAGTGTAAAAATGCAATTAATATATACGTGAAATAAGTATATACTGCCAATTCGTTTTCGCCGGAATACTCACATTCTTTCATTGCTTTACAGTATTTTATTCATCCCTACTACTCCACAGTACCTTAAAGAACGCTTCGAATTTATTTCTTGCTCTCACAATTTACGCCCTTCCAGTCAACATAGACTTATTACTCCTATCCATAATACAACATTCTTCAATAATTCTTTCACGGTTAAGGATGTCCAACTTTGGAATTAATTGCCTGTTGCTGTCAGACAAGCAAAATCCCTAACAACATTTAAGAACTTGGTCAGAAAATTCTATCTGCAATATAATGATATGTAATTTTATATAATTAATAGATATTATATTTCATATATTTATATGTTTACTAGAGTTTACCCCGCGGCTGCGCCGCGGGTTAACCTCTAATGCGTGCCTCTTGTTTATAAAGCAAGCGCTACAGGTTATATTATATTAAATTTTTATGTATTTGCCCACGGAAGATCACTTCATTTTATATCGCTAATTATACCATCCCCCATAAACCCATCTGTAAACAACATAAATTACAAAACTTGACCAAAAAGGCCAAAATGACCTACATGGCCAAAATGACCAAAAAGGCCACAGTGACCGACATGGCCAAAATGGCGGAATAGGCAAAAACGACCAAAGAGGCCAAAATGACCAAAAAGGCCAAAATGACCGACATGGCCAAATATACAAAAAGGCCACAGTGACCGACATGGTCAAAATGACCAAAAAGGCCAAAATGACAAAAAAGGCCAAAATAACCAAAAAGGCAACAACGCCCGAAATGACCAAAAAGGCCAAAATAGTCAAAATGACCAAAACGGCCAGCATGACCAACATGACCAAAATGACCGAAAAGGCCAAAGTGACCGACATGGCCAAAATGAGTAAAAAGGCTAAAATAGACAAAATGACCAAAAAGGCCAAAATGACCAAAAAGGCCAAAATGAAAAGTATCCCTTGTCCACCCTCAGTATTTAATTTACATACGTACCGAATTTCAGCCAAATCGATCCAGTAGTTTTTACGTGAAAACGGAACAGACAGACAGACAGAGTTATTTTCGCATTTATAATATTAATAGGGATTATGTTTAAATAGTTCCATATTATCACAATATCTTGTATATGTATATAACTTATGTGTATATTTGTATATATAGTATAGTTATATATTTATTATTAAAATGTATGTAGTCGTACAATAATTAGGTATACCACCATCGCCACTCCCAATCAAAATATTCTTGCCACGGGTTGTCTGGAAGAGATCGCTTTTTAGCGATAAGACCGCCCTTTGTACCCAATTAGATTAATACTAGTTCGTAAGTTTTCTGTAATGGTGTACAATAAAGTGTTATCTATCTATCTATCTATCTATACTTACTTACACACATTCATACTCGTACATACAGTTAACTAATTATTCAACGAATGCGAAAGTAATTCTGGCTTATTAATATTAAGTCCTATTAAGGATTTCATTTGAGGCACGTGACTAAGCCGGCGTAAACGTGACGCTGTCTGAAGTAAACAAGAAAATCTGACGACTAACTTTAAGAATCCTTAGCAGTAACAAAGTATGAACTTGAAACAGGCGACTTAAAAACAAAGCTAAAATGTGTTCATGCTTTTGGTTTTGAGAAGTTTTTTTTGTAAATTACTTTGTGGACTACGTTGTATTTGATACAGAACTAAACTTACAAATTTTCCCAATTACCTTTTGTTCTTTCATTGGGATTTAATCTTAGACTTTTTTTCATTCTTAACTGGTTTGCTTAAATGGTTTTAATATTAGAATATTTATAGTTCTTCATATCTATGAAATACCTTTTGACGTTTTACTTTTTCACGCCGTAGTAACTTGAAAGCTGTACAAGCATACTCAAAGGATTAGGGAGATCGAAGCTGCGAGGGTAGCCAGTCACGGCGGTGGGGCCGGTGTAAGCCACGCCTGTTTGCTATGTTCTAATTTGTCCATAGGTTTATTAGACGTAATATCTCAGTTTCAGCACAGATTAATAAATAGTTACTACGTAACAGATACATCACTCCCATACAAAAGTGAAAATACCTACGCTAAAATAGCCTACAAGATCTTAATAATAATACCTGCCGCTCAGAACGAGAAGAAATGTACCATAAGTACGCGAACAAAGAGTCGAGACTGTGTTGCCCGCAGTGCGGGAGACGCGCCAACGCGTCTTCGTAAGATTGCGCTAGGGTTGACCTATGATGAGTTGAGAACCTCCTCTTTTTTGAAGTTGGTTAAAAATTAAAACTTTCGAAATCACTTTGTGTCAAACATCATACTTATTGATTTCTTGCTATTAATTCTTATGAACAGTGAATATACGTCGATTCAAACTTATACCTTATTTAATTGATTATCTACACGTAACGAGATACAGACATATGTCGGCCTGCGCCGATAGACGCTTATTTCTACCCACAGCAAAAATATCTAAGAAATCTAAAATTATCGAACATTGCCCATTGTGTGAGTACTAGGTAAGGTAACTACAATATGAATTACCTATAAACACAACACTTTATAATACCTGTCTCAAAAAAACTTCTTGATTTACGTTTTACCTACTTATATTCAAAGAAATAAATGGTGACAAAATCCATAAAGATAGGTTTATAATACTACTCTACTTTCTTCGTCTCTCGGCAATGAAAAAAGCGACAAATTTTTGTTTGTTTTTTTACTTTTACACCCAACTACTGCACAATAATTACGTGGTTTCGGCATTTGGAAGGGTAAGCGCGGGAAATGTGCTCAGGCGGGCGTTTGGCGGCCCTCTGGCGGTTGTATCGTCGACGATACGCCGAGCGGTAGGTATATAGCGCGTTGTCTTGAGCGAGTGACGGAGGCCTGGTTTCAGCCAGTTCTGATTGGTAAAATTCAGCACTATGCTATAATAATAATTAGATTAAAAACACCCTTTTACGCAAAATCATGGGGTATAAATTAATCACGCATAATTCTTAATTAATAATTCTAATTCGAATCTTTCAATCAAAACAATGAATTTTATTTCATTTATTAACCAGAATTGCATTTTTTCTTCACGTTGGAACAATGATACATTGTTATGTATATTTCCGCAGTATTGCGAAATTTCAAATCCGTAGTTAAATGAATATTCGTTAAAATATCGGATTAAATGAATATTTATTTTTGAAATAATACTACTAATGAATAAAAACGCATTTAATTCTTAATGTTACAAAATAAATTTGTAAAAGTAAAATATTTGTAACCAAAAAACACAAAAATATAGAAGATAAGGGTATGCACTAGGCGCTTTTTCGTGGCATCTGGATAGGATGGATGATGATGGATGGCCGTTTCCTATATCTCTTACTATTTATTCGCTTACCCTACCATGTGTTGAATTTTGACATTAGAAGTATGTATGGAGCTTCTGTCAAATTTTAACCGATAGTAAGGCAAATGAACCATCGGCAAGATATAGGAACCGGGCCTAAATATATCCATGCGATTTCGCTCGTGTAAATTTTAGGTCTTTATCTCATATAGACTCAAAATTATTAAATTATTTTATTCTTGTTGCTGACCTATTTTACCCGCATACCAAAATATAAAAATGCGATCAAATGCATTCATTTTCGCCTATATTTGTTAGTATGAATGTCAAATATACAAACCCAGAATAAGTTTATTCAAATAAGCATTAGTTACAAAAAACCATTAGCATAATTATTGGATTATGCTAACGGTTTTTATTAAGAAACACCACAACACACATATTTTTTTATAAATAATTAAATAATCGGCACATATTGTGAAAATACGTGTCCGAAATTTACTATACCAGGAATCGTACCCAGAGCCTCTGCGTTGCAATGAGGTAGGCCGGCAAAGGCTTAGCCCGCTCAACCACAGCGGCCGTCGATTGTACATACAATAAATATAACACTCACCAAGAAAATATAACAAAGCGTGTAAATTTCAATTTTATTATAACTAAATTCAAACTAAAAAAACGGAAACAGAGTCCTTAGAATTTTAATTTTTTTATATAATAAAAAAAAATATATATATAATACAAACCCTTGTGATGATCAATCTTTTTCCGTGTTGCGATAATGTCTAATCATGATCTTGTTGAAGGTCATCGGTGATAAGTTCTTAATATATCCCTTACGTCGTAACTTTGTAATCATGTTGCTATGACTGATTATTATTAATATATAACTAAGTATTATCTAAATTAAGCCGTAAACTGTTTTAAAGCCATTTTATCATTGGTCAATATTGTCATAATAAAATATAGTGGAGGGCTGGTCTAAATTTATAATGCAAATTACTCTTCTTATTTTAAGGTTTTGTACGATACATAAATATTTATTATCTATTCGAATTAAAATTCTATGACATAAACAAATGCTTTTCTTTTTAGTTTCTTGTTAGCGTAAATATGAGAATATTGTTACGACATAGGTGCCGACAAAGACAAATTCATACCTGCAGCTCTGTAGAAACACATTTTATTACCTTTTCGGCATTTGAACTTCTGTTTTTTACTTTGTATTTAAAATTTGTGATTAAAAAAATAGCCCATTGTGTATTGTAATCTTTTAGGGTCTATTGTTGTATTGTAATCACTGCAAGGTGTCTCGGATTTTAAAAAAGGACAAAGAAATTCGAACCACGCGGCCGGGCAGACATATTGCATCTGTGCAGTATAAAGCAATGCCCTAATGGAGATATGAGGCAGTCAAGCGATAACCACGAGCGAAGCAAGAATTGTGTACATTCGGTAATCTATTTAGTGACAGACTTTGCGCGTATTATTCAATCGTGCATTACGTTTGGACTGGTTGTGTTCAGTTATATTTGTACCTGTGTTATACGTGTTTGTATGGATCTAATACTCTGTAGTAATTCTAACGGCATTTTAATTCGAGTCCGCAACTCGTAACAATATGATTAGTACATCTCTCTTTTCTTTATCTTACTGTCCATTTACTCGAGTTACCATCGGTTGAATTTTGATATTACTTGTATAAATCTTATGTCAAATGTTAATCGATAGTAAGGCAAATGAATGATCAGTAAGATAATATTTTTATTCTATCTGTCTATCATTTAATATCCAATCTTCTCTATTATGGGCCAGTTGTTTTACTTCTATATAAGACACGACACCCACTTTTTCTTTTATTTGATCCATCAATGCTCGCCTTGGTCTTCCCTTCCCTCTCATTGCTTCCACTTTGCCTTCGATTAACGTGCATAAGAAGGTTTCGTGTCGTAGCAAATGGCCAAACATCTTCCCCCTTCTTTCCTCTAGTATTTTTAAAATTGTGCGTTTCTCCTTTACCATATCCAGTACTGTTTCATTGGTCTTCTTTTCCTCCCAACTTATTCTCTCCATGCATCTCCAACACCACATTTTATATGCTTCTAATCTATCGCGATCTCTTTTTAATAGTGTTGTGGCGAATGATGGTAAAACCATCTAGTTAGTTTTAGAACTTTTAGAAAAAACTAGAACAATCTAGAAGGAAAAGACAAGGACGGATATATTTAGAAATAGGATAGACGATGAACGAACGAAAGAAAGAGATAGATAGATGTTAGAAAGGGATAGATGTATAAACAAAAAGTTCAAAACAACAAAAAGTTCCCGAACAGAAGGTTCGGGAAGGAAGAGACAGAGATAGATAGATGGGTTCTACAAAATTCTTCCGGGTATATAAACAGCGTAAGGCGCGCCTACCGGGCAGTTTGGAGTTCAGTTCAGTTCAAGACAGCGACAAGTGCGATACAAAAAACTTGGAAGAAGAGTTTAAAAGAAGACACTGACGAGTATAGTGGTGAATTTAGTGACAAGTTTGGTGGACAGATACGTGAAGGAGGTGTGTAGCGTAGTTCGAGAGAGGAACCAGAAGCGAGCTACACGCGAAAATATCGGAGGTGGACCACGCAATATCGGCGACGGTATTGAGGGTGTGACAACTTATCGTCGGGACTGTGCATCGTTGGTCGTGCGTATAGGGGCAACCCTGCAGATAGGTACTACGTGCGGCTGTGTAAGTCAATAAAAGCTTTTAAATTAAAAACTGGTGTTTTCTTCCAATCCATAAGTGCGTACCCCCGCTCGCACGTAACAGTATTTTTATTAGTATTACAATTTTCGTACTTATTAATTCTATTACGAGTTACGCAGGAATCGAATTAAAATGCCGTTGAAATTACTATATAGTTTATTAGACAGTTCTAATAAACTTTGTACAGTTACAAACACGTATAAAACAGGTACAAATATAACTGTGGCCACAGCCAGTACAAACTGCACGATTCAATAACACGCGCAAAGTCCGTCACTATATCACTTGTCGAATCTACGTCTTGCTCGTATCGTAATCCTCGCTTGACTGCCCCTCTCCGCCTTGGGCCAGTGCTTTATAATGCACCGATCCATACCTGGTAAGCTTCGATGCAATACAACACCAACAAGGATTAGTTCGACATTAATGACGGTCATAAAACAAGTACAATAACAATATAATGTTTTTCTTAATTAAAAACTTCTTAACTTTTTGTTTAGCAAAAGAATTCTTAAATAAGGGTTGGTAATAAACTGCGCTTTATGTGTATGTATGTAACAATATTATCCCCGCAAAATGCTATTGCGCCTGGCCGCCATTTTGGTGACGTAACCGTAGCCGACCACTCAGTACTGTTAGCATCACTGGCCGGCGAGTACGCGTACATATCGAGTTGCGGATGACGTCACGTGAATTTTTATTTGACAAGGTTCCAGCGCATTAGCAATTTTGCGGGGATAATACAAAACACTTCACAAAAGATATCATATACTTTATAATCATAGGTAATAATAGCCAATATTATGAGAAGTGTGAGTATTTTGGATTCACTATTTTTGTAAAGGCGTGAGTTATTTGGACAAAACAATATACAGGATAAATTGTTTTTGTCCTTGAACATAATATACGTCAATTGAAGAAATTTGAATACATTGATATACAGAGCCTAGATACACCGACTACAACTCGAAGCAAACTGCATTGATTGGTTTTTACTAATATAGAATATAAGTTACTAGGGTTTTGCACGCTGCTTTTCCCACGTAATACATACTAAATTTCAAAAAAATCATTTTCAACATCGTGCAATATGATATACAAACATCCAGTCTTTTTTATTTTATTTTTTATAATATCTTAATTTGTCTAAATTGTAAATTCTATCTCTATAAATATTATAAACGCAAAAGTTTGTAAGAATGTATCTTTGTTACTCTTTCACGAAAAACGACTAAATAAATGAAATTGCTATTATTGTAAAGTTTCATTTACTAAATGAACCTTTACAATAATATAGCTTACACATCAGAATAACATATAGGCTATAATTTATTAGGATATAGTGTAAATCTTTCATAATATAACGAGTCTCCATCACCACGCGTTTGAAACCGCGGGCGCAGCTCTTCTTTCAATATTTAGATATCTTATGTGAAGTTTAAGTGGTTTAATTTAAAAACTGGTGAAAATTTTGTTAGATATAATATATAGTTACGGTGGCTAAGTACATCGGTGCGGGAACTCCATACTCCTCATTATAATAAAAAAAAATATTAAAATCCTAGTAATTGGTGGCAGTTGCTTCTTTTTTGAAAATTAAACTTGGTATAATGGACTGTATGATTATTATTATTATACTATTACGTAAATTAGAAATATACATAAAGAAGTACGTATTGATATAACAAATTATGCGAGAGAGTCGAGAGAGAGAGTGATAAGTCGTCAATAAGTATAGTAATTGTAATAATTTTGCCTTCGAGGCCGCTCCAATTTCCCGCGTACCGTCCGACGCCTAGCTGCTAATTGTGCGAGCTATGAGCGTCGGCCGTATGCGGGGCGCGGAGAATAGATGTGCTCCGGCGGGCGGGTCAGGGGGTGCTCTCTGTCCGCAACACTAGTAGTAATCGACTCAAATACGATTATATTAAAAAAATGCATTTGATGATGCCATTGATTTGCATATTTAACGAGCGATTGATTGCAAAATGATAAAACTCAAAGAAAAAAATTGTGTCAGCTCATTTGTTTACAACTAGTTTTGCAAATGTCTTCCTTGTTTCTGAAGGACTTTGCATTCTAGTGAAGATGATTTAATTCCCATTAGCGAAGTAATTACATGGGTAGCTAAGTTTAATCCGATTTGTAACTGTGATAAATTTTTGTTGTACATACATCTACAGCAAAAAATATTTCAATTAAAATAATGTAATTAGTTATTTATCATCCTTGTCCTAGCGTTAAATCTATTTTTCGTTCAGAGCGTTCTCTTAGGAGTTTGTGGGGTTTACTATTGCTTTTTCAATTCGTGCGGTTTTCGGCATCCCTTATCGTGAGACTACTGGCATGCATTTAATTTTTCTCGTCGTCGAACCAGCATTTCTTGGGCCTACTACTCCTACTACGGCCTGACGGAGGTGACATAAATCTAGCCTTTTTCATATTATAAGAATAACATGCCATAAACGTCCCACTGCTGGACTCGGACCTTCCGATATAGGGGAACGGATATTATACCCGCCACGGTTGGCCAAGGCGGCTTGTCAAGTTTGACACATTGGTTATCTCGATATGCAGGTGGCATAACGATGTTTTCCTTCACCGTTGTTAGCACGTGGTAATTGTAACAATATGCACATTAGATCACAAAACTGCATAAATGGTACATGCGTTCCTATCAGGATTCGAACCGGTGCGTTCGGGGCGCATATGCTAGCCATTACGCTACCACCACTATACATGCCTTTTTCATAAATAATGACAGTAATTAGTTAATTGTTAGAGTATATACAAGTCTAGGTAGCTTACAGACATAGTAGTCCTAATATTAGGGCTCAGGCCCAGTAGACAAATATAATTAAAAATATATGGGAATGACATATCGTTACATTTTGTATTCTACTCGTTTAGCGCTAATGCCACTTGTCTACTGGGCCTGAACAGGTAGGAAAGAAGGCACTATTGTAATTGTATCTTATAATGCAGATAGATATTGTTTCATACCGACAAAGTAGTGCGCACCTGGTTTATTACCCTTCCCGCGTTTGAAATTCTTTTGTTTACTTTGTGTTTAAAATTTGCAGTTAGACAATAGCCTATTGTTATTGTTGTTCGCAGGAATAATTAATCAAGCGTGCAAATTACGTTTTCTTGGAAGAACTCAGCCCGCGCAGTCGATTGTGTATTGTTCAGTTTACTATAAAACAATGCCCGAACGGGGGGGGGGGGGGGGGGGCAGTCAAGCGAGGATTACGATACGAGCAAGACGTAGATTCGATGAGCGATGAAGTGACGGACTTTGCGCGTGTTATTGAATTGTGCAGTTTGTCCTAATAGTGTCTAGTTATATTTGTACTTATGTTATACGTGTTTGTATAGTTCTAATAAATTCTATAGTAATTCCAACACCATTTTAAATGCGTAACTCGTAACAATATATTATTTATTTAATGGGTGAAAATACATCCACAACATGTTATTCCTTTACTTAATGATGCGGAATATATAACAAAGTTATTGGTACAACAATAAGATTCCACTGGGTTTCTAAGGAGTGGAGCTCATTGCCGGAGTCGGTGTTTCCTGATACTTATAGTCTGGGTGTCTTCAAATCTCGTGTAAATAGGTACCTTCTAAATAATCGTACTCCATCTTAGACCATATCTCCGCTCTACATCGGCCGAGATTATATTCAAACGCGAACCTATACTATTATAACAATAAAAACATTACTTAAGGTTTAACACATTATACGTGGATGCTAAGCAGTGCGACTTGCCGGTTACTAACTCATTAATTTCTGATAGTAAAATATTGAATTTCAGGTCAACTCCTTAACAAAATTATAGCGTCCAATTTGCACGAGTCCATAGTTCCACAAATCACAGTTCCGAAAAAACAAGCCCAGCTTGATACGGGACCGTCACTTGGAGATTTCCAACGATTGCCGGTGAGTTTGCTAACAATAAATTTTATGCCTTCTTTGTTCATTGTAATAAAAGAAAAATATCAAAACAATTATATGATACAAGTCAACTAAAAATAGGATGACACTTGCGGACAACTTCAGTCGGTTGATACGTGTCATTTTTGTACTGCCAGCATAAAATTATTTGGTATATTTACATACAAATAATTTATTATTTCATTTTGTTACATTTTAATCGGTATACGTTAGTGTTCAGTTGAATACTGAAGTCTTTAATAATATAAAATAGTCTATCGATCATTTTTTTAAGTAAAATATTTTATTAGTAATACCTAAGATGTTTAGACTTAACATTCTCTTGTTGAAGTGAAACTTCTATATAGCGGGGGTCTTACGATTTTTCGCTCACGGAAAAGCGTTACAGTCACGTGGTCTAATTATAACATTTTTAAACTCGTGATATCTTTCGAATGGGATGTCCGAATTGAATAATTCAAAAAGTTATATAAAGGTCTTGAAGCAGTCTTAAATATGAAGTAATTTATTTTGATAAGGATTAATACCAAAATACAAATAAAGAGCCTTTTCTAGCGGCGGCATATTAATTAAATTTTTAAAATAAAAGAACACTTATTGTGGCATAACTATAATAGTTAGACATATGCTGTCCCGACACTTTTTGTAAATAATGATGTGTTCTACAAAGTCGTAGTACATTATTTTATTCTATCATGAATAGTTTTCGCATCGCAAGCAATTTAAGGAAAAAAAATCACCTTGGGTATAATTATTGGAGTTTTAGTAAGGATCCCTATTTTTTTGTAAATATAATATAGCCTATGCCACCCAGGAATAGCGTAGCTTGCCAACAGTGAAAGATTTTTTTAAATCGGTTTAGTAGTTTCGGAGCCTCTTCATCAAAACTGAGCAAACGAAATATTTTTGAATTATTTTTTTGGAAATATTTTTCTGTTAACATAATTTGAGGTTCGAATGAAAATTGATGACGAAATATGCGCATTTGTTAATGTTCCGTTGTATGTGTATAATTTTAGAGTAGACTATGGATGTTTTTTTTGTTTGATAAAATAAAATATGTTTACATAAAAAATGCATTAATTAAAATGTACCTAACCTAACCAAATCATAATTTGCAGTAAACCTGCGAAAAATCGAAAGGTAGATTGTTAATGTACTTGTCCAATTTGAAAACCTGCCAGTAAAACTTCAAGTTAAAATTTAGTTGCGATTCATTTTGTCACTTGTCAGTTGAAGTTTTTCCACTTGTACGTTGCGATTCGTTTTTCCACTTGTCCGTTGCGATTCATTTCACTTCTAATATGTGTCCCAGCACACATTTCGATTTTTTTATTTAGCACTTAAAGATATACTACATTATATATAGACATCTAAGAGTTATTATTGTTTAAAATGCGTCTTGCTTTTGCAAACTCTGTAAATTAATCTTGAAGTTGATGCCTGTTGCGAAATTAAATGATATTCTATTCCTATTTGATTTCCATATTACACTGCCACATTTTTTATTACACTACACTATCCGTGCAGGAACGGTGAAAGAATACAACTTCCTGCGCCCTGTCGTAAGAGGCGACAAAACGACCCACAGCCAGGTGATATGGTGTTTGCCCGACTGGATGGCCACCCCTGGTCTAGAGTGTGCCGCCTTAACAACCTTGCGTTGTGTTTCGGCATTAGTTGTCAGGTTCCAGTCTTCCTTAAAAGAGCAGCAGCGCATTTGTAGCACTTTTGGTGTTGCAAATGTCCATAGGCGATGGTAACCGCTTTCCATCAAGTGGGCTGTCTGCCTGCTGAACTCATGCAATGATAGATATACATAAATAGATTGTCATAAACAGATTTGAACTACAATCAATTATCCAGATTTCTCACAAATTGAAACTGAATTCATAGGAATCTAGTCTTATGCAGATTCAACTACTAAGCTTTGCAACATTGGTAGCGAAATCGGTAGCCAAAAATATAGTAGGCACCGCTTATATATAAGGATGTTGTTATGACAAATTTCGCGTTTAATAATATTGACTGGGGTTTTGAATTTCTGCTACTCACATTAAAAAACTGGAGAGGTGTCAAGGGACACCCGGATGGAACGAAGTTCCTATCGATTAATTAGTGAAGGAATTGTAATAAAATTTTATTTTTTTAAGTTATAAAAATATATTGTAATATAAACTTAATCAGTAGGCTCAATTTTAGTAATAATTGTCTTGTGTTAACTAAAGTAGGAAACATATGTTTGGGATTCTATTTTATTTAAACGTCTTGAAAAAACTGCATTGATGGTAGTAGTATTATATTTTGTTGTTGATGCTAGTGGATTATTGTTTATTCTTAAATCAATTTCTACCTCTAGAAACTGTAGCAATGGTTTTGATTTTTCATTACTGAAGTTGGTGTTAAAATCACCGGCCAAAATGAGTGGTATTCATTCCTATATTCATTCTCGGCATCGAAAATTAAAGAATTAAAGCGCACACACACACACACAAACACACACATATATATATATATATATATATACATATACATACATACATACATACATATGTATATATACATATTATACACATATATATACATCGCCCACTTCGACCACACCGACCAAATGCACCAAAATGACAAAAATGGCAAATCACAAAAAAAGTGTCGTTACAACATTTGATGTGTCGTTACAACTTTTTTGGTCTTAAAATTTTCCGTCTAGCCCCCTTTCACCATTCGTACCGCGCGATAAGGAACTACGTTCCAAAAACTTTATTTTATTGTCAAGTCACGTCACTGGCAACATTGTATGTTTTTCTTTACTCTGTAAGACGCAATTACATGCAATCTAGGAAAATTTCTCATGCAATTTCATTTAATCCAAGGCTCAAATAGTTAGCCGAAGAAAGAATATCGCGAACAAGGAGACTCCTTTACATTATTACTTTACCTTGTTTTCTTACCTTTGCACGTGATATGATATTTTGTCTCCATAAGCCATGTCTCTCTGAGTTTTAGAATTTGATATCTAATAAGGGAATCGATGCGCATGGTTAGTACTATTAGACCTATAGTGTTAATTGAGTCTCGGCCTTGTTTTTAAGAATGAAATAATATGTCATTTAGATTATGTTACGAAACAAATAATATGTAGTCCATACGTCTGCCCTGCAACAAACAAGACGAAAACACAAAACTATGACTTAAGCTATTAAGTCTTAAATTATATGTAGTACGCTGCATGTCTGTTACGAAATAGTTTAAAAACCACATAGTCCAAAAACCTGGCAGAGGTCATACTTGAAAACCGCGCTACAATTTTACCTATGAAATTTTATTTGATTTGTCAGATGTATGCGATGTTACTTGTAGTATTGATAATCACATTTAAACAATAAATAGTCGTTAAACGTCTTAACCCTTAGGCACATGTTCTGTAACTTTGTGATTGTTGAGAGGTTTAGGGAAAGTGTCGGTAAGTAAGATTTGATAAGGGTTGGTTAAATAGGTTCGCAAAGGGTTTCAGCAATTATAATAATGAATGTTTAGATTCCGATTAGAAACACGAAGCAGCTAATGTTAACAATTTTACCTCGATATTATTCCAAAGTGTTGTATTGTGAATAAAGTGACTTAAAGATAATTATAATAGATCGCCACAATAACTTCAGTAGCATTTCTATTTCCTGTCCTTACTTCGCCTATTTTGGTATCAAATTAGTGCTATATATTATTAGTTAGATTTCCTATTCTTTACTATTTTGGTCTAGTAAAGTAACACCGTTTTGGCTGAATGCTATATGGATATCAAAGAGCAAAAAAAAAGAATATTTTGCAGCGACCCTAGTTAACTACTGTAACGTGGCATTTTCGGTTTATTAAGAGTGAAGTTTTTGTTATTCCTTGTATTTATTTTGTATGAACTGTACAACTTTAGCCATTTATGAAGTTAGCACTCTTAACGAGTATTTACTCTTTGCTTGCACTGAATACTAAACGGAACCTGACAAAGATAATGTGTCAGACAATATCGATTGTGCTAATGTGTAAAACATGCAACTGTGAGGCAATACTATGTTATGACTAGGATCGTTGTAATAAAAACTCGGGCTTTCTGCATTTTTAATCACCCTTTATAAATAATATTGAGAATTAAATAATACTGACTACTGGTTTGCTCGATGCTTCATACGCGGGGCATTATACATATTTTTTGCTTGTGTGTTTATATTGTTGGACTTAAAATTCCCGCGGGATTCCCGGGACACGAAGTACCACAATATTTAAAAAAATAATGTAAACTTTGTGAAAACTTTGCCGGAATAAGCTAATTTTTATGCACCTGAACAATTTCGACCGCTCCTGGGAAATTTCTCGCCGGATTCCCGGGATACAGAATATCACAAATTTTATTACATACAATTTTGCTATCGATCAGTGAAAAAACAACATTGGAAATTGTTTTTGTTTAAATATGGTCATTTAAAATCATTTTCAAAAAAATCCCGCGGGGTTTTTGGGATAAAAAGTAACGCAGATTTTAAGTCGTAAAAATTTACTATCGATCAGAGAAAATTACATCGAAATCGGCTCAGTAGTTTTTACTTGAATCCCGAATATACAGACAAGAAAATTTAAAAAAAATGCATCGTATCCTCAGTCGTTTATATAGTCTATTCCAGTTTTTTTTTAATAGCTTTAAAAGTACAAACACGACATGTTTAGAATTTTGTAATATTATAGATATTTTCTTAACCCTGTAAGATTTGAAATGGAGTTTCCTAACTAATATTATAAAGTCAAATGTGAGTTTGTTCATGACATTTTCACGCCTTAACTACGCAACAGATCGTCAAGAAATTTTGAATACATGTTTTCAAGAATATAGGAAAGTATACAGGGTGGGTAACTTTTGTACAAAAGGTACTCTTGCCGAGGAATTTAAGGAAATTATCCGTTTTTAAGCCGTTTGTTTTTCATTGAAGTAGTTATTGAGGCCTTTTGAAGGCTTTTCAAGACGAGATTTCAGATCGATTGACAAAGATTATAAAAACAGTACTATTCACTTAAGTTGTAGCATTTATTTTATTATCATAAACAGATAATTTATTTTTATTTATTGGTATGTAGATGTTATGATTAAAGTTCTGCGGATAAAGATTGAAAACAAACTTTCCGTTATTAACTCTGGTCTGGATGTCTGGAGTTGGCCTTAAAGTTTTACTATTTAATTACACACACACAACACAAGCATAAATTGCTTTAACTAACTTGGTAATATAAAACATGTGCGATTTATTCATTTATTATTTCATTATATATAATATGAATGTCTGTATATTTAGTATATATTATTTTTTAGTTACTTATATACTATATAGGGGACACTACAGCAGGCATTATTTTATTTTATTAAATATACTACATTTATTTAGAGCTTAACATAAACTCTTTATTGCGGTCTTGGATTTGCACAAATACACTGGTAAAGCGTGAAGTATAATTCGCAACAATCATATTAAACAGAGTTGATTGTTTTAACTTATACCTAAATATGGCTGTTCAAATAAATAAATATTTTTTAAATGCGTTTGGATACTTATTTTACTCCCTTTGTGTAAATAACATTAATTAAATGTTCGTATGATATTACAAGATAACCAAAAATAATGTAGATGTTTATTTGAATGCTACTTGTTAACCTCGAAATACTATCACTGACGGATTGAGTTTTTAATTAGCTTCTGTTATTAATTGTTTTACAACAGACACTTATATGCTTCATTTTTTTTATGAAATTGAGACTTGAGCTTTAAAAGCATCTGATAGCAGCTTTTGAGATGTGGTCCTGGAGAAATTTGTTACGTATATACTCTAGACTGCACACCGAACTAACGCATCTGTTATAAATAAATTTAATTTAAATTCGAGACTATTATCCATCTACCTCCGCAAAGTCCTTGAGTAGGTACTTCGGACATATACCCAGAAAAAAAAGAAGTAATTTATAAAAGCTCATGGTCCCTGATAAAATAGAAGGAAATGATTTTGATGCCGTAGTCCGATGCCTTGGTCCAACTGGCACCACACTCAACGAGTTCGTATACGGCGCACTACATATTGCCGGTGATATATTTTGACTATAGACAGTAGAAAGAAAGAAAGAATTTGTTTGCTACGAAAGCGAGATTAAAAGAATGTAGAAATAATTTATAAATACATTTTTATGTTTAAGTTCGACATGTTATACACGGAATTTTCTACAAATGAGGTCGGCAACTCAGCATAGAGCGTTGAAGTTTCCTCATCCTCCTCATTCCTCATTGACTAATAGTATTAGTATTATTTCTGTTACGTAAAAACTTACGGCCGTGGTGAAAGGCGGCATATTTTTAGAGTAGCAGGGTGAAAGGTGGCATTATGTTAGAGTAGACTATTGATGTTTTTATTAGTTCTGGGTCGAATCCAGTTTTTTGGTTGATAAAATAAAATATGTTTAAATAAAAAATGCATTAATTAAAATGTACCTAACCTAACCTAATCATAATTTACAGTAAACCTGCGAAAAATTAAAATGTGCGCTGGGTCACGTAGTAGAAGTGAAACTTCAACGGAAAAGTGGAAAAACGAATGGCAACGGACAATTGGCAAAACGAATCGCAACAAAATTTTAACTTGAAGTTTTACGGGCAGATTGTTAATGTACTTGTCGAAATCCTGCCCGTAAAAATTCAAGTTAAAATTTTGTTGCGATTCGTTTTGCTTCATGTCCGTTGCAATTCTTTTTTCCACTTGTCCGTTGAAGTTTCACTTCTACCATGTGTCCCAGCACACATTTTTTATTACCTTTTATTTAAAGAGCAGGCGGTACAGGTTACATTGTATTAATTTTTATGTATTTGCTAGAAGATTCACTTCAATTAGAGTAAGTTTGTAGGCTTCTTGAAAAACCTTTAAAAATCTTCTTAACGTACTCTAACTCAATATGAATAAGATCGTATGTCTGTTACCGGTTATTATGCTTGGACTGGGCATGAATTTGGGCCATTTTTTTCAGGATGAAACAATTCTATGCGTGATGAAATATCTCGATATACAATCTTTGTGCCGCTGCGCTCAAGTCAATAGGCATTTCAATAGGCTTGCCTCAGATGCTATTCTCTATAGGAGTATTGATCTCAGACCGTATTGGCATTGTGTTCAGTCTCAGGTTTGTTATAGTTTTTTCTTTAATAATACGTATATGAATTAATTAAGTATATTTATAATATCGACAGTTTCTATAGTCATCATAGAATACCTATAACATATATTTTAAGATGCACCAAACATATTATAATGCATTTTTTTATGTTTGAAAATAATGCTGATATTATCAAACAAATTGAATCAAGTGTTGCAAGGCGCAGAAAAAACATTAACTGTCACCTTGAATAACTCAATTTTGTTTACATGGATCACTTTGGCTGCTTCATCCAAATTGAAAGACTGAAATAGACCGTCTAATATGAACTTAATAGAATGTATCATTCATTACAGTAAAAAAAACTGCAATATGTAGGACACTTTCTCCCCAACTATATCCTTTTAATTCCTGCCTGTATAAAACAAAATTCAAATTAATATTTGTAAAATTGTTAATAGAATTGATTTTCCATCCATATTTTTGTAGTCTAATTATTAAGATAGCGATATAGTTCAAACTTATTATTTTAAAATTTCTAGTCTGTATGTTATTTTTTGTTATTTATTTTTATATTTTTTGTTTAATTATATTTTTTTCCAAAATGTTACTTAAAGAAATACTTGTTAATATGTATGTATGTATGTATGTTTGACGAAAATAACAATTTAACCGAACAAAATAGTTACAAAGTCCTGCACTGACGCTGACGAAATGTCTCCCTTTTCAGGTCTTAGTAACATTATCTATGCGCTGCAAATATCTTCAAAAATTGGATCTGTCTTGGTGTGGGAGTCATCGCATGATACAACCGCATTATTTTGTAAAGTATGTATTATATTAATGTATTTACTTAGAATTTGGATGTCGTATTGTGTTGATATTGTCTTGAAAAGTTCTGGCTTATTTATTAACCTTCTTTAAGGGCCAAATTTAACAAAAAAAATTACAAGCTGCCAGCTGCCATCAAAATTGTCGCGCTGAAACCAAGAGAATGATGTCGTATCTTTTATTCTAATACAAATTCTATGTATTTAGAGGGAGAAAGCATCCATTTAACGTTCATTTTAATTACCTGTATTTGACCACAAATTTGTGGGAATTCCCAATGAGCCGTGTGTGACAGTTCGGCAACAAAGTCTTGTTCTTCTTCTTCCGTCTTACAGGTCGAGTTGTTTATGCGAGTAAAACTTACTGGTGTAAGGGCGGCCTTAAGCTTCTCGTGATAATAATGCAGTGTTTTTAATTCACAGTTTCCTCAAAGACAGCGGTGCGGAATTAACACATCTGCGTTTGAATTGTTGTAAATTTGTTGACAATACAGTGCTAAGAGCAATCGTTGACACCTCGATTTGTTTACAAGGTATGTTAATACCTTTTTTGTGTAATCTATAATAATAAAATTGGAGTTTCTGATATCAAGGTGTATACTAAAATTTCAGTGAAAACTATTATTTTTATAAAACCTAATAAAAATAACGTAGGTGACACATGTAGCAATAAAAACTAAAACGATTTTTGTAATAACGAATATGGTTCAAAATACCTGACTTGTTTTTATTTTATAAAAATGATTACTAATAACTATTTAAATAATAATAATTAATATTGTTTTTAACTCGTTAAAAATATGACGATTTTAAGAATTAAAACTAAGAATTTTGTCTTAAATTTTTGTGTATGTTCGTTTGCTCAAAAAAGCATTTACGAAACCTGTGTACATTGTACGAAAGATAAACATACGCACCAAACAACGGAACTATCAGTTAAGTAGGTACTTAGGTGGGAAAGGGAATAAGAATTTAACCGAGTTTCACATTAAGAGAATAAATAACCTGAAAAATCGAACCTCCTTGGAAGCGTTTTTTACCAATACACTTGTCTCACTTTAATACTATTGAGAAAATGAGACGAAAGATGTAGTTGTAAAATTCACCACTTGCAAGTGACGCCATTTTCGTATCGTCAAAGATTGTTCCGACTGATGTTTGTTTCATTACCTATTGTACTAGTTTTTCGTAAATGTACTGAAAAACGTTGTGTGACACACGTGCGGTTGTTGATTTTTACAAGCTCATGACTGTGGCCCACGGTTGTACTCGTTTGTAAAAACCATACCACACTAGTATTATAAATAATTAATGTGATCCTCCAAGTACGAAGTGAGAGCTAGTATAAAGTAATTTATTTCATATTTTTCCTTTTACAGAGCTTTGCTTAAGATCCGTAGCAACATGTTCCGATTGGATGGTGTTAGCCAACCTGAAGAAATTAATTCGTTTGGATTTTTATAGAACTGATATATACACCTCAGCTGCTGTAAATATCATCAGATCAAATCCTGGATTGCAACATCTTAATGTTGGTATGCGTTAGACTCTTCTTTTTGCAAATGAATGTTTTTCTTTTAATTTGTACTGGAACGGAGAAAGAGTACTAATTCATGCGGCTTAGGAATTTGCCACAGACTAATACGACATTGCTGAATAAATAGAAATTACCTATTATTTTTGGGCTTTCACTCAAAATATCAATAAAATATTTTCTCTGATATTATAAATAAGGTGTTTATAAAATAATAATGTACACAAAAAGTGGTCTGTAATTTTGGTCAGACTTAGGTGTATTTCGACGCGTTGAATCCGATTCTGAGATGAATCTGAATATTTATTTATAAATAGCAGGGTTTCTGAGTAAAAACTGCCCCCGCGGCGTTTTCTACTTTTACTATGAGGGTCCTTTTGTTATCAAATAAAAATAATTCACCCAAATTTTCAGCTTTTTGTCTTTTATTATTATTATTTTACCGTTTTAATTAAATTTTTTAATATTTTTTTTCCAATAGTAAAATTACGTATTAACTCGTGGCGAATTTTTTACTAGCACTTAAATCATATGGACAGACCACTTCTTTTGTGTGCCGGTGATATTATTGGCTTTCATTCACAAGTTCTATTAACTTAAAATGAGTGTCAAATCGGGTTTCTTATATCTGGCAATAATAAGTAATTACTTACCTAATGAGAGTTTTTGGCGGGAACTGAAAGGAGACGTTGTGCTGTGCAGTTTTATTTTCTAAAGATGTGTATAATTACTCTAAAATGAACAATAGTTGCAGGATATTGATAGTTTTTGAGTAGAAATTATGTGTTTTTGTGAGAAATGTGAACTGTATAGTCAGATGTGATCTTTCGAGTTTTCACAAGAACTCCATTGAATGGCGTCGGTTGTAGCCTGCAATACAACTGCGCTACTATACGAAGACCTATTAATTAACATGTTTCCGACTGAAAGACTTTGATTCTATGGTCATGAATAAATTAAAAAAAAAAACTTACCAAATTTTTTGTGTTAGTATTTTCATTAAAATTTTCAAGGGTCGTGCAAAATGATATCTTCGATGGATGACGTGGCTATAGCTTTGGGAGTTAACTGTCCGAATCTCATTTCTGTGGACTTTTGGAAGTCGTATTCGTTAACGCCTAACGGAATCAGAGCCCTCAGTAAATGTAAGAAACTTCAAGAATTGGATGTTGGATGGTGGTAAGTATGATTATAATGATAGTCTAAACTTAAAGTATCAGAAAGCATCAGAGAGGTTCGGCATTAGTGGCCAGGTTCCAGTCTCCCTTAAGTAAACAGCAGTACATTGCTAGAGCCTTTAGTTTTGCAAATGTCCATAAGCTATGGTAACCGCTTTCCATCAGATGGGCTAAAAATCCTACATGGAGTAAATTTAACAATTCCGTGTTTTACAGGCTACATTATGAGTTGGTGTAATAATAATTATAGCATGATATTTTCCTATCGGAAATTTTCTCCGTTATTCAACTATGGTCTGGATGTCTGGAATCGGCACCAGAAAAGTCCGTTGTGTATTACCAATAACACAAGCGTAACTTTCTAAATTTGGGGATATACAATATGTGTTTGTCTGTCCATTGTTATGTCTTTGAAGACCACGGACCATAAAAATGGCCCGGCTTTTTGAAGTGCTTGCGTGGAGCCATAAGAAGGCCAACACGCGTAGGGACCCCTTGAAAAAGTGTCCCTGTCTCCACCATATAAAAATGCACCCAAGGCCAAGCCCCGGCCAGTGTAGGGCTATTGTGGACAATGAGAACAAAAAGTAACGGTCTATTGGGGTGAACTGCTAGTGGTATTAGCGGTCTGGGAATATGGGGACTATGGCGTCTGCCTGTCGCAATTTTCGGGGAACATGGTAAAAATGGGCAGACGGTGACTCGCCACTCTCTGCCCAATAAATGCCATAGAAGACAGGGGCAACATGGGTGTGAGTGGCTAAGGGGTGTAGAGAGGTGGGCTGCAGGTTCACCGAAGCTACTTCTGACGTGATGCCATTTTCACTTCCACCCCTGGAGCTTGAGTCTTAGCTCTAGCGATCGCCACACCTTGCTTGCTGTCGATTTTTTTTATTCCATGAGTGCAGCAGACAGGTAGACTGTGATAGGTTAGGCCAGCAGAGTAAAAACAATATTTTGCACTGTGAAAATGTTTATTTAATTTTAAAGTACGTACCGAACAAACAAGCAGCCATATTAGAGAGGGAGCAAGTGTTGCCACACGCACAATAGTGTTGTCAGTTAAATACATTGCTTTCCAACACAGACGGCCTACTTGATTCTATGGACATTTGCAACACCAAAGGTGCTACAAATGCGCTGCTGCTATTAACTGAACTGGAACCTGCCCACTCATGCTGGAACACAACTAAAGGTTGCTATGGCCGCGTACTCTAGACGAGGGTGGTAGCTTAATTATTATTTAGCCATACAGGGCCACTTGATATAATCACGTGTGTATTTCAGCCTCCAAGCTGGTGGTTCTGGCGAGTGGCTGGCGTGGTTGTCCGGTGGGGAGTTGCGCAAGTTGTTCTTGGGCGCGTTGCGCGGCGTGTGCGACCGCGACCTGCGCGCCCTGTTGCCGCACGCGCCCAAACTGGCGCAGTTGGACCTGTTGGGCGTCAGAGCCGTCACGCCGGACATTTGCGACGCGTGAGTATATCCTTAGGTATAGAGGTGGGGGCTTTATCTGGGATAAGGGGCCATTCACTAATAACGTCGCACGATTTCACAATTTTTTAAGTCAAACTTGTGTATAGACAACTTCTAATAGGATTTTTTCTGTCACGAAAAAGCGTTACGGCCGCGTGATGAGAAGCGGCATAAGTTTAGAGTAGACTGTGGATTATTTTTTTTGGTTCCGGTTCGAATTCATATTTTTTGGTTGAATAAATAAAATATGTTTAAATAGAAAATGCATTCATTAAAATGTAACCTAAATAATCAAATCATAATTTACAGTAAACCTGCGAAAAAACGAAATGCGGTTTTCAAATTGGACAAGTACATTAACAATCTGCCCGTAGAACTTCAAGTTAAAATTTTGTTGCGCTTCGTTTTTCCACTTGTCCGTTGTTATCATTTTCACACTTGTCCGTTGAAGTTTCACTTCTACTATGTGTCCCAGCACACATTTTATATCCCGTCTCCAGTCCTTGTCACAGCTGGTCAAAAACTGTTCGAATGAGCTAATTTATATGCACGAACAACTTCAAGTCGCCCCCGCGAAAACTCCCGCGGGATTCCCGGGATAAAAAATACAACACATTTTATTACATAAACATTGCTATCGATCAGTGACAAAATCACATTGGAATAAGATTTTTTTATTTGGACCATTTTAAATAATTTCCAGAAAAAGGTCCCTGGGATTTCCGAGATAAGAAGTAGCGCAGATTTTAAGTCTTAAGAATTTGCTGACGATCAGCGAAAACTGCAGCGAAATCGGTTCAGTAGTTATTATGTGATTCCAGATCAAACAGACAAACATACCAAAAAATTGCATCATTGTTTTTTTTTTAATAGCTTGAATGTAATCTAGACAACGATTCCAGTATTTATACGTCAAGGAACTAGAAATTGCAAGTTTTATTTTTATATTTATGTATACTTGCGGTACCGGTAGGCGTTGTCCTGCTCTGAAAAATATAAATCTAGGTTCCGATTGCAGCGCCACCTAACATGTCTAATTGCGAATGTATACCATTCTCGAATGCACACAGACAAAAGAAATATCCATATCGGTCCAACCGTTAGAGGAGTTCAGTAATATAAACGCTAATAGAAAAATTATATACATGAAGAAGATCAAAAATATTTTATTTTATTCAATATCAAAACAGTATATCTCTTTGAAACCAAAATGTGTTACAGCATATTTTTTCGTAATTTTTTTTGAAACAGTTGTTATTTTTCTGTTTTATTTTTTTCAGGATTTTGGCTGAGTGTCGTGAGCTGAGACTTTTAGATGTTAGCTTTTGTGATCAGATACAGGAATCTCAGGTATCAAAAGCTGCTGTCAAAATCATTTTACTATTTAAACACTTCAGATTTTCTTACTTGTAACAAATCATGCAATAATGCTATTTTTATCATTGGTGTGGTTAAGAGGTTAAACGAGTTAATTTCTGTCTTTCAATTTGTAAAGACATGAGACATAATAAAATTAAACTAACTTAATCCTAACTGTTTAAACTGTTTTTACACATTTGTATTTCAATTACTTATCCCTACACTACAATGTTTATTACGTCAACCATTTTGTCCTTGGAAATACTTCATAATCTAACTCCTTTATAACGCAAGAGCCGATTTTCCAATCACAAGATAAAAGTCATTCATAAAAGAAAGTATAACATGGAAATATTAAAAATATCAGTTGCATGAATTAAACAGTTGATTGGTTTCACTTTTGAATTCGCTCAGATTTTAATTAATTTGTCTGATAACTTTTATCAGATGCTTGAATAATAGGCTCTAAGAAACAAGTTTAAGCCTAAATTGTTTTTGTTTTCAGGTTTTTGAATGGCGGGCTCAATACCCTCACGTTAGTATAAAGAGGTCGTTCCAATCTGCCAACTTAATTATGGCCCCAAATCCGTTATTCTTGGCACCGAGTCTAGAATAGACATGCACCATTAATCCTCTTCTTTATTATCATTTTCTATGATGTATCCTATCTCCCTTAGATAGATGGCTTTATGTACAAGGAATACAAATGTAATTAAAATGTTACTAACGCTATAGAATACCTACATTCCTATTCATAATAGTTATATGAGATTTATAGGCTTGTTATAAATGATTTAAAAAAGTGTTATTCATAATTAAAAGCATAACAAATAAACGTGCATGTATGAAGAGTTTAATGAAAGTAGATGAAGCGAAAGTTGTTTGTCAGGATCGTCGCAAGTGGAGATCTATAGTCTCTGCCTACCCCCATGGGAAAAAGGCGTGATAATATGTATGTATGTTATTCATAATTGCGTTTTGATTGCGATTATGAATAACACGTTTTTAACGAGCTTATAAACCTCGTGTAACTGTAAACTGTAACATTATCTGTCTGTTTGTACGGGCTTCCGAAACGGCTAGACCGATTTAAATGAAATTTTGTATGGTAGTAGCTTATATCCCTGTTCAACATGCAGGATACTTATGATCCCGAAAAATTAAATATTTCTCGTGGGATAGTTAAAAAAACCACACCATGCGGACGAAGGCGTTATTAGCTAAGTTTAATATAAGAGTGAAGGTAGTTTCAAAAATACAAGGATTGGTAGTACGGAAGGTGGCTATGTATGTATGCCAGAAAGTAGGAATATGGTAGAAAAGTACATAATATTCCCACTCCAAAATTATTGGGAAAGCTGGATACAAAGACAACGCCGTCTCCTTTCAGCAAAATAATAGAAGAATGCCCTTCAATAATGTATGGTGAGTCAAAATAAGGAGTATCATCTTTGTGTTGAAAAAGTGTCAACACGCGGATATATGTATATTTAAAGGAAGCGCCAAAAGTAATTAGAGTGAGAAAGAAACTATTAAAAATAAGGACCGAATGCCTTCCGCTTTGTTTATTATTATTAAAAGTTCACAATAATTGAATCACTGTACACATTTTCTTACAGCATTATTATCTATACATATATATAATAAAAGTGTAGAGGATGAATTTCTGTACAATGAGAAAATATGCTAAAACCGAGTCCTCACACTTACATCCCCAAGAACTAAGAAGTGAAATAGAACTAATTTAGATTTTTTTCAAATTTTTGTTTCTTTGTTTGTCTGTTTGTACGGGCTAATCTCCCAATCGACTGGACCACCATATCCCTGTTCAACATATAGGATACTTTTAATCCCGAAAAATTAAAGAGTTCCCGTGGGATAGTTAAAAAAACTTTCCACGCGGACGAAGTCGCGGGCAGAAGCGATTTAATCAATTATTTTAGACTACATAAATAGTTGAGGTTTTTCTACAGTGGCATTGAATTCATTTAATGCCACTTTAGCAGTTTTTAAATCATTTCGTAGTTTTTCGTACGCTAGCGCCATCATAGTAGGTATTTGAAATTCTATTTTCAAACTAGCTTCTGCCCGCGACTTCATCCGCGTGGAATAGTTAAAAATAACTCAGGTGTCTTTGGGACGCCCGACAGAAGTGATAACTTAAACTAATCTAAGTTGAACTATTTAATATTGAAATTATTTAATTTGAGAAAAGCTTAGGTTATTACTTAAAATTTATGTTTATTAATATGATAGTGTAAGAAAAGGTTATTTTTAATAAAATATTTTATGGATTATAAAATATATTTTATAAAAGTATCCTATGTTCCTCCTCGGCATCGAAAATATATAGTATATATATACTGAGTTTCAGCCAAATCAGTCCAGTAGTTTTTCCGTGAAAACGGAACAGACAAACGGACTGGCGCCGTAACGCGTTACGTGACGAAGCTGTTTACCCTCCCATAAGAAGTTATCACTTCAAAAACCCCCGAATTTTAAACATTCTTCATTGGTGCTCCGCTCCTATTGCTTTTAGCGTCATGATATATAGCCTATAGCCTTCCTCGATTAATGGGCTATCTAATACTCAAAGAATTTTCAAATCAGACCAGTAGTTCCTGAGATTAGCGCGTTCAAGCAAACAAACAAACTATTCAGATTTATATATTAGTATAAGATATTGCTGGACACTTTTTCAACCCTTCATATAATATGGTACTTATACCTTATAAATAATGTAACTTGGAGCTGCTTCAGCGACTTAGCTGTGTCTTTTGACATACTATTTTCAAGTAACTGCTATAGTTATGAATTGTTTAAATTATTATCGTTTTTATATGAGCGATTTAAAATCAAAAGGCAGTTTATCTCCAAAACGTGTTCTTTGTTTTAATTATTGTGTTTTAAATTTTAAACGGAATAAAATTTACTATTCTAAGACAAATTTTTTTTTGTCAACTGTCTTTTTATTCTATATCCCTCATATATTATTTTAATTATTTTGTGTTAAATTTTAGTTGAAAAGTATAATAATGTTTATAGCCGGTTCCTATATCTCACTATCGCTTAAACTGATAAAGCTTAAAGCTCCATACTACTTATGTTAAAATTTAACGAAGGCAATTTTTTTTTATTGCATGAGTTCAACAGACAGGCAGACAGCCCACTTGATGGAAAGCGGTTACCATCGCCTATGGACTTACTATGGACTTTGCAACACCAAAGGTGTTACAAATGTCTGCTGGTCTTTTAAGGGAGACTGGAACCTGGTCACTAATGCCGGAACACAAATCAAGTTTATTGTGGCGACATTCTTTACACTAGGGGTGGTAGCCATCCAGTCGGGCAAATACCCTACCACCTAGCTGTGGGTTTTATCGCCTCTTATAACACCGATCTAGGAACCGTCTGTAAATTATTTAATTAAATTCAGATGTCTTGTATATTTTTGTTTATTATTTTATCGTTTAATCAGAGGACAGTATGTTAAGAATATGTACTTAATGAATTCCTATTTAATGAAATACTAAATGTAAACTTACGGCCGGTTTCTTTACGTTAATAACCGTTCATCGAGTTGTTAAAATGTGTCGTACGAGTATTGTCAAATTCTACCGATGGTAAAGCAAGTGAATGAATACTAAAATATAGGAACCGGCCATTATTCGAATTTATGTAAGTGGTATTTAATTAAACTATACGTATTATATGTCAAAGGAAATTTCCTAATATTTTGTACTTTTATTGGAGACATAAAATGTATTTGTTAAAAGATTAATGTAGTTTATATAAAAAACATTTTTGTTTAATTCATTCAACAAAAACATTGAAAGATACTATCTATTAGTTATTGAGACTTAATAGTAACGGCAAGATATAAAAGCATTAATTTCAAAGAATGGTACTTTTACATTCTTATTGTTATATGTATAATGACGGTATTATGCATAAAAGTGATTTTTATGCAATCACTAATTGCTGTTTAAGTTTTCGTGTTATAATTTAGTTATACATTCAAAACAGTTTTTACTTCTTAGAGAGCCTCCGCACTGTTCGCCATGGATTCGGCAAATCGGCCAAAAAGCTTTACGCCTTCGACTGTCAGTGATAGTCTGCCCAGCGAGTCAAAATATCTTCAACTCTCAACATTGAATAAAGGAATGAATGGAAACTCTATTGTTCATCATAACTTAAACCTAGACATTTAATAAATACATTTCCATTAGAACAATGGGCGGCCTTATCGCTTATAGCGATCTCTTCCAGGCAACCCGGTGTCCAAGGAGACATTACAAGAAATATTAAATAATATTTGGTGGTTTAACTGTATTAAAACTAATTCAATCGTAATTAAATAAAAAACAAAATAATAACAGTAATAAACTAATATAGATATACATAATTAAATATATTATAATAATATAAATTACATATAACTATTGGTGGCAGTTGCTTCTTCTTTGAAATGAAACTCGATATAAAATTGAACAGTATGATTATTATTGAACTATTTACTTATATAACTTAGAATATACATACATATTTGTCATTTTCATTACGTACTTCTTTATAATGAAAATGACAAATTGTGCGAGAGAGTCTAGAGAGAGAGAGAGTGGTAAGTCGTCAATAAATATTGTCCTTACAATCCGCTCCTGTATCCCGCGTACCGTCCGACGTCTAGCTGCTAATTGTGCGACCTATGAGCGTCGGTGGTATGCGGTGCGCGGAGAGTAGATGTGCTCCAGCGGGCGGGTCAGGGGGGTGCTCTCTGTCCGCAACACGAACACTCAAGAATATAACATGAAAATCCGATGTGTTACTTTTGTGTTTTTATATTAATGTAACAACTTCGCTTCGGTGTCGCCATTGCTTATCGAAAAAATTGACAAAAACTACGCTAAGAAATATTTGTGACAGAAATGTGTGTTGCATACTAATGAATCCTAATAAATAGCTTGTGTCATGAGTCGCTGACCAGACTTTTGTTTTCACAGGCACATCGCTCTTTCTTTGACTTAATTTGCCGAACTCGTGTCGATTAGTTTGGAGACCCCCTTCTTCGTCACTAAATTTCAACGTGGCCTCTATAAGTCAATTTAATCTTAACATTTGTCAAAAGACTTGATTATGAATGTTGGCTTTAATGCAGTATAGTAAATGTAATATAAGCTTGGATGAAAATTAAGACTGACTACATTTTTAGTTTCTAACAACACAAAATCTGAAAATATATGCATTTAACAAGTTCTCGTATATCTTGGGCATATTTTTCGATTATTGTAAGTAACGTGATATTTTTTCGTAGTGTAAATTGGTACATTAGAATGTAATTAGTTATAAAGGTAAATAAATATGTTAAAATAAATTAAAGTTAATACATTTATGATTTGTTGGTTTTAATGTATTATTTTTTTTAATTCAACCGTTTTGACTAATTTGAATTGAAAAAAAAAATGTTAGAAAAAATATCACTTTAGTTATTGTCTTTCTGTTTGTAAGATTAGTTTCTATCTAAGATTAAAGCAAAACATGAAAATTACTTAATTAATGTAATGATAGCAGCTATTATATCTTTAGTATATAAGACGTAACTATTTTCATTTTAACTATACGGTTTCTACCATTCATATATATGTAATTTTTTTTTTGTAGAACATAATTCTTGATTACAATAAAATAAATTATTTTTAATATTTTGAAATATAAATGCAAGGCACTTTTGATTTCTTGTAATAGTTATGCGCTGGGTTCGCTCTTCAAGTAGTTGTTAAATAATAAAGTAAAATGGGAGATCTATTACTTATTTTCTTCTCATATTTAGTCAAGTAACTTGTTCTCTAATGGCCATTATTCTTTCGTTATTACCTATAAATATGCTTTCCGTTAATAAATCCGGTAAAGTCAATTACGTTCAAAGAGGGCATGGAATAATAATTTCAATATAAAACGTTAATAAATTAGTAGAACGCTAGGTTCTAGATCGCTAGAGTAAGAAATATTTGGATTATCCCCGCAAGTTGTATCGGCCATGAACTAACTATCTACTGTCAAACGTGCGATGCAAGATGTGCAGTACAGTACGCGCAAAACTTATATGCGCTTCAAGTGAAGTTACTTCTGTGAGTTTGCGCAGATCTATAGTAGAATTATGTTCTCCGTGCAGTTTGGGTCATAAATCAAACTCGGCCTCAACCCGGCTAGGACGGTGACAATGATGCGCGGGCGCAACGCCATTATCGATAAAAACTCATTCTTATCAAAGAAAGATTATCATTCTTATAAAAATCATTATTATCTTTTTGCTGTTAATTTCAAACTTAGATATAAGTATTTATATTTATTTTTAATATAATTTGTTACATTCTAAACTTTTGTACTTATAGTTTTTTAATAGATAGATAGAACATAGATACCTAATTAATCATTTATTTTAAATCATTATTATTCTTATTTTAATAAATACGTTGTTTATCTTTTTTTTCTTTCATTTATATCACTAACCCACAAAATGACAAAACTAAATACACTATCAATAACTCTTATCGACAACAATAATGCGTATCACTATGCCTGCCCATAAGGCCCGTGAGTGGAAGAGAGAGCGAAATACTCGCTTCACCACTCCGATTATTTATAACCCAAACTGCACGGAGAAAATAATTCTACTATAGTCAAATTTTAACGTTTACACCATACGGTCTGTTGTGCAAAAGAGATGGAGATGATAGCGACTGAGCGAGAGCGCAACACTCCCCTTTCAGCTCTGTCTGTGAACCTTATAACTGGGTACTGCGCAATGACGCGTACCTACTTTCTTCAAGGACGCTTTTAAATTTTGCTCACATTTTACCCCGAATGTGGGTTCTACTGACTGATAGAAACGGTTCCATACTGACTACTATTATTCGCGCTGTACGACCTGCTGTCATTCAGTTTTAGTGCCAGTTTTAGTAGTCAAAGCACGGGGTACGCTGAACCCGATGAACTGACAAGTTAATTACGTTCGTATTAATTATAGACACAAAAATATGCTGCACGTGTGGAGTTATGCCGAATTACCGCGGCAGACTTTATGTCCCTGAAATAAGAAATAAACTGTAAGAGAGTCGGTTCACGGTGATACGGCCACTTTTACGGTAACCGGCTAGTTACGTGGGGAGCTAATGTCTAGCCATGTTGCCTCCGCAAAGTCCCGGTCGAAGGTTTAATACAAGAGATGCCGAAGACCGCCCGAAGTGGAGAAGAAATTGTAGGAAAGCGGACCCTGGGCGTCGAAGGAACGCTTCGAATGCAACCCATATTTAATGCTTGGATGATGATTATAATGACAAAAATATTCTTGTCATTTACATGTAACACCCAGTCCAGTGCGGTACAGTCCCTGTATAGGTAAAGTAACTTATATAAACATTTGATTCACTTCTCTCGCCAATTTTCTGCTTGATGTCGTGGAAATGGGCATCTTGGCTAGGGGTGAAGGATTAACTCGCATATGTATATTTAAAGTGTAGGATGAAAAAAATTGACACAGTACATTTAATATAATTAAATATAACTAATATTCAATTCATATGTCAATTGTAGGTTTTGCTCTTTGTGAGCGAGAGATAAACTCTCATATACTTAAAGTAATTTAAGAAAATATGTTATTGAATATATGTACTTGTGGTCTCGTCAAATCTTATGACCGCTCGTATTAGTCAATCTTAATTAATTACTAAGCAACTTTTCGTAGCTTGTTGACAAGCTCTAGGGAGTAAATTCAATTAAAATTGGGGAAATTACATTATTTGACGTAAGGTGCGGTTTACATGTTAGAATAATTTACAGTTAAATTAGCTTCGCGACGTTTTTACGTTTGTAGTAGTATTTGTATATTTACAGAACTTCTGAACCTGAAATTTAGTATTAATTTTTTTGTTTAATATTAATATTTATTATTATAATATTGTTTAATATTATTAGTTTTATATTAAACCAACCAAACAGTTCAACCACAAGACCCATGAGCAAAAAGAGATAACTTTCATGAAATAATTTTATAAGAAAATATACTAAAGGGTAATTTAGAAGTGACGTAACATTATTTCACTCTGATTTAGGACATGGAAGAAGAGTACTAAGAATAACAATACTCGCACTTTGTTCTTTAGATGGCGATAGTATTGATTTAGTTTTGATACTTTATTATACTGTTACGTACGAGCGGGGTACGCACTTATGGATTGGAAGAAAACACCAGTTTTAAATTTAGAAGCTTTTATTAACTTACACAGCCGCACGTAGTACCTTTCTGCAGGGTTGCCCCTATACGCATGACCAACGATGCACAGTACCGACGATAAGTTGTCACACCCTCAATACCGTCGCCGATATTGCGCGGACCACCTCCAATATTATCGCGCGTAGCTCGCTTCTGGTTTCCCTCTCGAACTACGCTACACACCTCCTTTGCGTATCTGTCCACCAAACTTCTCACTAAATTCACCACTTAGTTCGTCTCTGTCCTCTATTAACGTTCTCTAATATCGCACTTGTCGTTTCACCGTCTTGGACTGAACTCAACTTCAACTGCAACTTTCAACTCTAAAACTGCCCGGTAGGCGCGCCTTACGCTGTTTATATACCCGGTAGAATTTTCTAGAACCCCTCTATCTATCTCTGTCTCTTCCTTCCCGAACCTTCTGTCCGGGAACTTTCGTTTATACGTCTATCCCCTTCTAACATCTATCTATCTCTTTCTTTCGTTTATCGTCTATCTCTTTCTAAATATATCCGTCCTTGTCTTTTTCTTCCAGAAATTTCTAGTTCTTTCTAAAAGTTCTAAAACTGATTTACGCTGCTGGGGAGTTCCACCCTCGGTCGCCACAATACTATAAAATTGAAAATAAATTTAATATGCAATTTGAAATCTAGGATGATAATTTCGACAGTTCACATTAGGCATGACGATCGTTAATTAACCTATTCAGTACTTGAGTATGCTGTATTGTTAAATTATAATACAAAACAAACTTATATTTTTTCCAAAAAACAACATAGTTACCTGAATGTTAATTTTTGTACGATCGATTTATTATTTTTCAAAACCGATTGAAGATTGCCTGCGGTTCTTCGTTATGCGTAGGTAGCACTACACTTATGGCCAGTTCCTATAACTTACTATACATTCACTTGCCATCGGTTGAATTTGGACATTAGATCAACGGATCTTTGTGAAACTTTAATTGATAATAAGGCAAATGGACGGTCGGTAAGTTATTGGAACCGAACCTAAGTGGGCGGTGCCCATCAATACCTAAAGCACGACATTGTCTGTAGTACATTTTACCGGAGAAAAATACGAAACTTCACGGGCGTGAGCTGTCATAATTATCGTCCCAAATTTGACAAACCATAGACTATCAATAATTGATTTGTTATATATTTTAGTGTTTTGTTTTTGAAGTGATGACTTCTTATGGGAGGGTAAACCGCTTCGTGACGTAACGCGTTACGGCGCCAGTCTGTCTGGCCTTTCTCTAACGCATTCGGCAACGATAGGCAGGCTAAGTTATCACTTCTGTCGGGCGTCCCTAGACGCACAGTTTTCTATGTTTTGAAACGTAGAGATGATTGATTTCTGGCACCCTCTGGTCATTTAGCACTTAAGAGTTTGTTATTCCTAGAATTATTACATGATCACGGTTGATAAATTGTACTGTGAAATGTGAGATATTGTTAGGAGCCAGTGCAATATAACACTATACTCTTTCCAACAATTTATTTTACTTTTGACAGCCAGATAACGGATCAATTAGTAATGTCCTAATGCGTTACAGACTCGATTTGTTACAAAAATCTACTTCATTTATAAAAAAGTTTAATCAATTTAACTTACTATATACTTTTGCTAAAAATACTATATCGTGTAATAAATATTTCTTTATCTATTCATAATTTACCCACATTTTCAATGAACATATATTAAATAAGCCATTGTATAAGCACTTATAATAATTGCGGTATTATTTTTCTTTAAAGTAGAACATTTTTTATTTTCAAATAGATTACTTTTCATTTGTGTAAACAATGATTGAATGGATTAATTTGTGTACTATTCGTAAATAAATCGAAAATAATCGTCGATGGTTTAATAGTCTGTGCGTTATATGTCCCCCAGACATCACTATTACGTCAACCACGACAATAAAGTACGCCAATTATGTCATTTGTTTCATGTGGGATTTACTGCCAAGGAATAAGTAACTTGATAGAAGTGCAATGTCAAAAGTAAAACAAACTATTGAAAACAGTATAGTGTCCCATATTATAGTCGTAAATTGTATTTATAACATAGTGCGTGTCTCTTGTTTATAGAGCAAGCGCTACAGGTTATATTATATTATTTTTTTTGTATTTGCCCACGGAAGATTCACTTCATTTTATATCGCTAATTATACCATCCCCCGTCTATCTGTCAACAACATAAATTACAAAACTTGACCAAAAAGGCCAAAATGGTCAAAATAACCAAAAAGGCCGGAATGACCGACTTGGCCAAAATGACCAAAAAGGCCACAGAGACCGACATGGCCAAAATGACGGAATAGGCAAAAACGACCAATGAGGCCAAAATAATCAAAATGACCAAAAAGGCCACAGTGACCGGCGTGGCCAAAATGACGGAATAGGCAAAATCTACCAAAAAGGCCAAAATAATCAAAATGGTCAAAATGACCAAAAAGGCCGAAATGACCGACATGGCCAAAATGACCAAAAAGGCCACAGTGACCGACATGGCCAAAATGACGGAATAGGCAAAAACGACCAAAAAGGCCAAAATTACCAAAAAGGCTACAGTGACCGACATGGTCAAAATGACCAAAAAGGCCAAAATAACCAAAAAGGCAACAACGACCGAAATGACCAAAAAGGCCAAAATAGTCAAAATGACCAACATGGCCAAAATGACCGAAAAGGACAAAGTGACGGACATGGCCAAAATGAGTAAAAAGGCTAAAATAGCCAAAATGACCAAAAAGACCAAAATTACCAAAAAGGCCAAAATGAAAAGCCTTGTCCACCCTCAGTATTTAATTTACATACGTACCGAATTTCAGCCAAATCGACCCATTAGTTCTTCCGTAAAAGCATAACAAACAAAAAGACAAATATATTTTTATCCCGGAAACTATCCCATTTTTCGAGATAAAAAGTATCCTATGTTCATTCTCGGCATCGAAAACATATTATACTGAGTTTCAGCCAAATCGGTCCAGTAGTTTTTACGTGAAAACGGAACAGACAGAGTTACTTTCACATTTATAATATTAAATAGGGATAGGCATTAAATGGAATATAATATTTTTATATTATATGTATATTTGTATGAATTTGTTGTTTTATTTTACCTTTATTCTCAAATATTTGTTTTGGATAAAGAGTCGACATTGAAGGTAGATAGATCTGTTCCGAAACGATTTGAAATAATTAACAAGTTTTATTAATTTGTTTAATTGTCAATCGCATTTCATGCGTGCATGCTTTGGAACAGTATTTTTTCCACGGTAATACGTATGCCTGGCTTACTTTATTACATCTTACAAACTTATTTCTACTCGAACGTTAAGACACGCATAATGCAGTTCTTAAAAGTCAATGAGCATAGTATAATTATGTTCAGTTCATTAACTAATGCTGATATTACACAATTGACATCTTTATTTCAATTAAATGAATCAACTAAAGTGATTACCGTACTGCTGATGTACAGTCAAGTTCATTAATATATAATGCATTGACAAGGATTCAAAATATTGTATGCAGTATAATGTTAAAAAATATCTTTACAATCAAATAAATCAATAATTTGTGGTCAACTTTTAGATTCATTTATATGTGACAGACTCCGTTCAATAATATGTATGCATTACGATCATAATTATGTGTGCAGTGATGGATTCATAAATATTTTGAGTACGGTTTACGTTTAAACTTGTCAAACATTAGATTTTATGAAACCTTTCAAACTCTTTAGTCAAAGTTTGCGATTGGTAACATTAGTTACTGGTCGAAAAGATACATTTGTTTTTTTTCAAAGATAAAGTGTTTGACATTTACCTAATATTTTTAAACGATAAATTAAAATTTCATCTTCTTTATTTATTATTAAAAATGTATAGAATTGATGTATGTATGTATGTGTGAGGAAGGTATTTGGGTAATTGGGAATATCAAGAAATACTGGTGGCTGGAAGAGGGTGATGTAAAAAGACATGTGTCGTATGGTCGACCCAGAAAAACAACTTATGAAAAGGATATGCAATTGGTGGAAAAATCCCACCACGTAGCCTAGATCTTAACTCCATAGTTAATCTATGGGGGTTAATGATCCAAAATTGGGATAATAGTGAAACTCGTACACAAGAAAATTTAAAGGCTCACGTTCATTCCATCTGGGATAGTTTTAGAAATCGGGATTACTGCTACAAAATGATTAAATCAATGAGGACTCGCTTGCAAAATGTAATTGACGTAAATGGAGCGTACACAAGATTTAAAATTAATACTCGCTGGCTAAGTCATATTTTAAAGCGGACAAAAAAGCGCTTAGTGCAGCCACTTGTCTTTTCATATTTATGTACCTAGACTATAAAGGTATCTAACAGACATAAAATCGACGCCTTTGAATTGTAGTGCTGGAGTCGGATTGTCAGAATTCTGTGGACAGCTCACAGAACAAATGTTTCTATACTGGAAGAGCTTGGGATCCGAGTTCACCAGATGTTATCAGCAGTGTGCCGACAACGTACAACTGAAGTACTTTGACCACATACCGCGAAGGAACCCAGGCAACATGTAGAGACTTGTGGTCACTGGAAAAGTTGAAAGCAAGAGAATTACTGTTACTGTTAATCAGAATCCTAAAAACGCTAACTAGTTACGCGACGTTGCCCAATGGGCAGTTGCACGTATTGGCAACGATGCATTATTACTTGCATATAAGGTACTGCAAAATGAATTCTAGGAAAAAGACAATTAGAGTGAAATTCTCGTATCTATAAGATATTTATGACTATTTGTCTAGTCAGATATTTTTGAATCCTATGCTATTGAGTTATATTTGATCATATGGCTGATCACATATTATTGTAAAGTGTCCAGGCATATATTATTGAACCAATTACATGATGATATATTAATGAACTACAGACTGTAAAGATATTTTTTTACATTCTAGTGCATACAATATTTTGAATCCTTGTCAATGCATATATATTAATGAACTTGACTGTACACAGGTCACGTCTGTCTTTCAATTTGGATGCAGCAACCAGTGCAGTGCAGATCCATTTAAACAAAATTCGGTCAATCAAGCCATAGAGTGGCGTCATATCCTTTAAGTCCTGCGTCGTTTAACTATATTGATTCATTTTGTTTGAACCGTGTAATACCTATCGGTTTAAAGCTATCAGATACCATTTTCTCAAAACAAATGTATTTAACTATTTTAATTGGTTTGAAATTGTATTGGAATTCACTTAAGGGTAAGTTATATAAATGTAAAAGTAAGTTTTTATGTTTGCATACTAAGTGCATGTTTGATACAGTCTTGTATGTAAATCCGATGATAATGAAATTTGGTAGTGAAGGTAATGAAGTAGGTCAGGTAAGATAGAATATTTTTCGAAAATGTAAAACCGTAGTTAAATCATGAGTTCCATAAAAAACTAGTTCGGATGCAAGAAGAATTTTACTACAAGTTATAGAAACGTATATTTCCATTTCATTAAAATGAACAAACTACGCATTAGTTTTCCACTCGCGACTGTGGAATGTATGGCCAGCTGTTTCAGTTCTTTATTCAACACGACTGTCTTTTCACTTCTTATTTGATTGACAAACATCCTCCTATAATAAGTCTTCCCTTCCCCAATCTACCCTCCACGCCTTGTACTGTAAGTACCTACCTACTGTAAAATTAAACAATTATTTCATAAAATAATAAATTTACTTACAGAGAAACAGTAGTTACATAAAGTACACATTTAACCCTAAAGCTTTGTATGCACAATGTAGTTGAAGCAGACTGAGGCAAGGGTTGAGGCCGGCGACGTGTCGCGTGCGGCGTTCCACAGGGATCGGTCCTCGGGCCTATCCTTTGGAACGTAGGCTATGACTGGATCCTTCGGGTGACGGTCCGGCCCGGAGTAGGGCTGATCTGCTTTGCGGACGACACCCTACTCACGGCACGCGCCGCGTCTTTTGCGGAATCCGTGGACGTTGCCAACGACGGGTTGGCGATCGTCGTAGATCGAATAGCTAGGCTGGGCTTGAGGGTCTCCCCCGCGAAAACGGAGGCCGTCATGTTCCATAGGAAATTCCGGAATCCTCCCCCGGACTTGTCCGTTACAGTTCAGGGGGTGGCGATCAGAGTAGGGCCCACGATGAAATATCTTGGGCTAGTTCTGGACGGGAAATGGCTGTTCAAAGCGCACTTTGAGCAGCTAGTTCCCAAACTTGTGAATTCCGCGGGCGCACTCTCCAGGCTTCTCCCTAACGTGGGGGGGCCGGGGGGTGCGACGCGGAAGCTTTATTCCGGCATCCTGAGGAGTATGGCACTCTACGGTGCGCCCGTCTGGTCCGATGCGCTTCACCGCCACAACCGAACCCTGCTGCACCGCGCGCAGCGGGTTCTGGCCGTGAGGACCATACAGGGGTACCGCACAGTGTCGTGGTCGGCGGCGACTCTCTTGGCAGGCGAGCTGCCCTGGCCTCTCCAGGCAGACGTCCTGTCCAGAGTTCGTCGCGCCCAGCAGGATGCCCTAGCTAGAGGACTGACCTTCTGTCAAGTCGAATTAGAGACGGTCAGGAAGCGGGAAACCGCCTCCTGCCTCGTCGCCTGGTCTCGTGACCTCGAACACCCTGTGGCCGGCGGCTATACGGTGGATGCAATCAGGCCGCAGCTGGAGAGATGGGTGACCCGCACCAGCGGAACCCTGACCTTCAGGACGACTCAGATACTGACCGGACACGGTTGTTTCGACCAGTATCTGTTTCGCATTGTGGGCTGCTTGCCTTCCCCGGACTGCCGCCAATGCGGCGCACCCGATACGGCGTTACACACGCTTGTTGAGTGCGCTGCATGGACGCCTCAGCGTTTCGAGCTCGAGACACACGTAGGAGCCGTCCGATCGCTTGGCGACTTGGTAACGGCCATGTTGCACAGCGACGACCGCTGGGAGTCTGCGGTCTCTTTCTGTGAGGCGGTAATGTCTCTAAAAGAGGCCGCAGAAAGGGATAGGGAGCGAAGTCCTGCAGCGCGTGCTAATGTCTCCACCCGAGGTCGCCGGCCTTCAGCTAGCACCCGGAGAGGCAGGTACGCGCATTACTTCCCTCCCTGAGTTAGGTTCCGGTACGAGGGGCCCCTTGCTACTAGGCAACGCAAGGGATTCAGCCCCCGTTTCGAAGTGGGGTGTGTTCTCCCAGGGCACACTCCAGGCACTTTATTGCGCTGGATCGACTGTTGCGTAACTATGTTCTATATCTCAGTCTTTCCTTCACAACAAAGCGCAGGGTCGACGGGAGGAGAGGTTTTTTAGTGGGTATTGAGGTTGCTCGCCCGTGCGGCATCGCTCTGAGTCTTCCACACTCCTCAGTGTCAAGCCATCGCGGACGAAGCGCAAACAAAGCATACTATTGCTAGCGTTATCGCCCCCGGTGGATGCGCGCCGTTTCCTAGTGACGGCCCTGAGAGTGCGTAAATCGGTCAGCATTTTTCCTCGCCTCAAACAAAAAAAAAAAAAAAAAAAAAAGGATTGAGGCACGTTTCACGTGTTAGGTCGGCGACGTGTCGCGTGCGGCGTTCCACAGGGGTCGGTCCTCGGGCCGATCCTTTGGAACGTAGGCTATGACTGGATCCTTCGGGTGACGGTCCGGCCCGGGGTAGGGCTGATCTGCTTTGCGGACGACACCCTACTCACGGCACGCGCCGCGTCTTTCGCGGAATCCGTGGACGTCGCTAACGACGGGTTGGCGATCGTCGTAGATCGAATAGCTAGGCTGGGCTTAAAGGTCTCCCCCGCGAAAACGGAGGCCGTCATGTTCCATAGGAAATTCCGGAATTCTCCCCCGGACTTGTCCGTTACGGTTCAGGGGGTGGCGATTAGAGTAGGGCCCAAGATGAAATATCTTGGGCTAGTTCTCGACGGGAAATGGCTGTTCAAAGCGCACTTTGAGCAGCTAGTTCCCAAACTTGTGAATTCCGCGGGCGCACTCTCCAGGCTTCTTCCTAACGTGGGGGGGCCGGGGGGTGCGACTCGGAAGCTTTATTCCGGCATCCTGAGGAGTATGGCACTCTACGGTGCGCCCGTCTGGTCCGATTCGCTTCACCGCCACAACCGAACCCTGCTGCACCGCGCGCAGCGGGTTCTGGCCGTTAGGACCATACGGGGGTACCGCACTGTGTCGTGGTCGGCGGCGACCGTCTTGGCAGGCGAGCTGCCCTGGCATCTCCAGGCAGACGTCCTGTCCAGAGTTCGTCGCACCCGGCAGGATGCCCTAGCTAGAGGACTGACCTTCTGTCAAGTCGAAGTAGAGACAGTCAGGAAACGGGAAACCGCTTGCTGCCTCGTCGAATGGTCTCGTGACCTCGAACACCCTGTGGCCGGCGGCTATACGGTGGATGCAATCAGGCCGCAGCTGGAGAGATGGGTGACCCGCACCAGCGGAACCCTGACCTTCAGGACGACTCAGATACTGACCGGACACGGTTGTTTCGATTAGTATCTGTTTCGCATTGTGGGCTGCTTGCCTTCCCCGGACTGCCGCCAATGCGGCGCACCCGATACGGCGTTACACACGCTTGTTGAGTGCGCTGCATGGACGCCTCAGCGTTTCGAGCTCGAGACACACGTAGGAGCCGTCCGATCGCTTGGCGACTTGGTAACGGCCATGTTGCACAGCGACGACCGCTGGGAGTCTGCGGTTACTTTCTGTGAGGCAGTAATGTCTCTCAAAGAGGCCGCAGAAAGGGACAGGGAGCGAAGTCCTGCAGCGCGTGCTAATGTCTCCACCCGAGGTCGCCGGCCTTCAGCTGGCACCCGGAGAGGCAGGTACGCGCATTACTTCCCTCCCTGAGTTAGGTTCCGGTACGAGGGGCCCCTTGCTACTAGGCAACGCAAGGGATTCATCTGCCCCCGTTTCGAAGTGGGGTGTGTTCTCCCAGGGCACACTCCAAGCACTTTATTGCGCTGGATCGACTGTTGCGTAACTATGTTCTATATCTCAGTCTTTCCTTCACAACAAAAGCGCAGGGTCGACAGGGAGGAGGGGGTTTTTAGTGGGTATTGAGGTTGCTCGCCCGTGCGGCATCGCTCTGAGTCTTCCACACTCCTCAGTGTCAAGCCATCGCGGACGGAGCGCAAACAAAGCATACTATTGCTAGCGTTCCCGCCCCCGGTGGATGCGCGCCGTTTCCTAGTGACGGCCCTGAGAGTGCGTAAATCGGTTAGCATTTTCCCTCGCCTCAAAAAAAAAAAAAAAGGGTTGAGGCACGTTGCAGATCAAAGTGAGGCCACGCGATCCACCTTAAAGCAGAACCGCGATGGCACCAGGCACGCGTAGACTAGCTGCTGCTTTAATATTTAATTAATATTTTTTTAAATATTATAATACTCTTTATTTAATTTAATGTATTCTAGAGAACATAAATAATCTGGTATAATTTTATTAATTTAAGTGCAGTTTTGTGGTTGATCTCCATTGGGCACGGACTAGACTGAGCATAAATAATAATACACTTTATAGACGCGTACAAAAACTGACATAATATGGCTCGGTCCGCGGCCACGAATTTTTGCCTCATGGCACGGCGTGCCTCGGTTCGATCTGAGGCTGCCTCTAATGAATAACAAGCTTATAAGCGCATTTTTATATATTTTTTATTGCACGAGTTCAGCACACGGTCCACCTGATGGAAAGTGGTTACCGTCACCCATAGACATTTGATTACAAATGTCTATGGGTGACGTATTAACCAAAGGTGCTACCAACGTACTGCCGCTCTTTAAAAGGAGACTGGAACCTGGGCAGTAATGCCGGAACACAAGCGAGGTTGTTATGGCGGCATACTCTAGTCTAGAGCAAGGGTACCACCCTTGCTCTAGACTCATCCAAACGGGCAAATACCCTACCATCGAGCTGTGGGTTGTTTTTGTAGCCTCTTTGACACGCCACCCGACCGTATGAATAGTCACGATATTGCCCGTGGCTAGAAATTCTACCCAGATTGACAGAGGGAGGGGAAATCCGCCGCTCTCGCTATGTATGAAATGCCAGTGCTGGGGGTTGGTCAGTGGTTTCCGCCGCTGTGATCGTACGGCTGCGGGCGGAGGGTTCTTACTTTTTTTCTACCGAGATGAGAGCCGACCGGTATACCTACAGTGCTCGCTAATCTCATGCCGGTTACACGTTGAAGTTGCGAAGGGCTTCGTTAGCTTCGCGTTACGTTTCGTAGAACGATCGATTGTATTGCAAGACCTACACTCCCCGCCGCGATCTCCTAGCGATGGGTGGTTGGCAAACAGATAATTATCTTTGGCTAAAACTTAATTTGTCGGAATGAAAAGTCACCTTTCCTACTTTTATATTACATATAAAAATTGCATATCCAAGGTCTTACGGAAGGAAACCAACAAATGAATCCACTTTTCAATCATCAGGTGAATATTATGGAAATCGGTCAAATTTGATATTATATCTGCTCTTACAAAAACAATAAATTGATTGGCATATAAACGATTGGTAAGTTATAGTAACGGGCCATTATAAATTTATTTTGTACTGCTTCTGCCCGTGACTGCGCGTGGAAAGTTTTTTACCTATCCAACGGGAACTTTAATTTTTCAGGATCAAAAGTATCCTATATGTTGACTAGGCATGTAAGCTACCACAATAGAAAATTTCATTTAAATCGGTCCAGTCGTTTCGGAGATTAGCCGGTACAAACAGAGAAACAATAAAAATTTTTATCTAAATTTAGTTTTAGATCTATTTCACTTCTTACATCCCCCTGACTCGATTTTTTGCATTTTTTCATTGTACAGAAATTCGACCTCTACAATTTTATTATATAAATATATTTTGTATAGTCCAACTCATTCGTAATACCGATAGTCTTTATTATAGCAGTTTATTCCTATATATTTACGATAAACGCATGGATTGTTTCAAAGTGACTATAATTAAAAATACTTACGTATAATTGTGACCTTAGGTATACTTTATAAACAAAAGATAAGGAAATCATATCCAGTTGTTACAGTTCTGTTGTCTTATTGAATTACTATAACACAGGTTTTAATACTACTACAATATTGATATATGGAACAATTTCATATTATGTGATTAATCTATTCGAACTTGTAAATAATTTTATTTTTGTGCCGAGTCATTACTGGTGAGCGAGCAATAATTGATTGGTAATTAGTTTTGTGTATTAAGAATAAATTATAAACAGAATTTTGCAACGTCCAAAACAAACATCCAATGACGTGTGAGAATTTCAAGAGCGTTGCTTGAACTTTAATAAGTCATATTATTTGCCAATTTGTGATCTATAGATCCTTTTGCGAAAGGAAATTCAATTGTTTACTAAAACCCTTCGGTGTTCCGTACTTCGTTTATATGGCAGGGCCACATTTGGCCTTGTCATTCCGCAGGCCCTGACAGGCAGTGGCCCAATGGCCTCTTTTACTGTTGTGGGTACCAAGCCTCTGGTGTCTTCGTACTCTCTTTGGCGTGCGTGGGTTTGTAACGCGATCCATGGGAGGTGAGGTGAGCCCGCGAGGAATACCGGCGAGCTTAACATTTTCTTTTCTAAATTCAAAAGTTAATAGATAATGTTCTTATGGATTTCAGAAATGTATTCGCAGGTGCTTTTAATCTTCCTTTGTATCGGTGTGCAATGCCGCCATCATAAAACAAATATGGTACCAGATCGAACAACCATAGTTCATCTGTTCGAATGGAAATGGAAAGACGTGGCTGATGAATGTGAAAGGTTCTTGGCTCCAAAAGGATTTGGGGGTGTTCAGGTAATTATATATGCATGATCTTTCATTGCTGTTCTGTTCTCGCCTCAAACACTTCGATTGTCACTATAAGCTAGATTACTAACTTTCAATAATTTGCTTTTACTTTTTAAATTACGTGACTATTTTAGAGCAGTATATCAAAAATACGATTTTTATACTACACTAGGTGTGCCCGCGACGTCGTCCGCGTGGAATTGCTTTTCAAAACCCCCCGATTTTTAAACATTCTTCATTAATGCTCAGCTCTTATTGGTCTTAGCGTGCTGATATATAACCTATAGCCTTCCTGGATAAATGTACTATCCGAAACTGAAAGAATTTTTATAATCGGACCAGCGGTTCCTCCGATTAGCGCGTTCAAACAAACAAACTCTTCAGCTTTATAATATTAGTATAGATGGGACTTAGAGGTGCTGACAGGCTGGTTATTAAATTAATTTACCTGATTTGACTAAAACCTGTTCCTGTGTAAATAGTAACGTGTTACTTGTAAATGAAGGTTGTATTGAAATTTTGCTTTAAATTCTGAAAAAATAATAATATAAAGCAGCTCACCAATTTAATGTGGTTTTAGAGTAATTTTTTGACCAATTAGAGATGTAGATAAATAGGCCTAAGTCTATCTAAAATTGTGTAAATTTATTTAAAGGACGACCCTAACTAACTGAATTATAAATTAGCTATAGAAAGCTATGCACTAAATGATGTTGTTTAAAAAGCAAGTCATCCATTACAAGGGTGGCTGAAATATGAAGTTTGACATCAATGTTTTACTGGTCGCGTTACAGATATCACCACCTTCAGAAAACTTAATAATGCATCTACAAGATAATTCTAGACCATGGTATGAGCGTTATCAAGTGATGTCATACAAATTGATTACAAGATCTGGTACCCGACAGGATTTTCTGAATATGACGACAAGGTGCAACAAAGTCGGCGTAAGGTATGGGTTGATGGATTTAAATAAACAACTAGTAGTAGACAACTTTATTGCTGTGAGTAGTTTCTGGAATTTTAGACCTCCCTTGAGAGAATGATCGTTAAAGCTTCTCACGTTTGTGGTCTATTACAATGTTGTGTTAACACGAGTGCTGTAAGGTCGGTCTTACATGACATATAACTAATCTGAAAAAACTTAATTAAAAAGCAGTGATTTAATTTCCACGTGCACGTTCGTAGTCTTTTATATTATCTATACGTTTACAAAAAGTATTTGATAGGGACCAAAAAGTATGCAAATTATTTAGAAATAAAAATAGGTTTTCAATAAACGTGTCGGTTGAGAAAAATCGAAACATTTCAAAACTATTTAATAAGCTTATTGGAAACTATTAGATCTTTTGACACAGTTTTTATCAGTTTTAATAAGAACAATACATAAAGCGGCACATGCGTAGCAAGACAATCAATGTTCAAATATTTTAAATTTAAGCCAGTTGTTAGGTTTTAAAATTGCAAAACAGCTGATTTGTTAAAGTTTAATTTCGGATTTTTGTCATAGTTTAAATGCATAATAGCTGTAATGCGATTATCACCGATAGCAACCATCTATGTAATTACGTATAGATTATATTGTATGATATTACGATAATGATTGTATTATGTATTACGTTCTAGTATTTTCTTTTATAATAATAATTCGAATTCATGTTGATTAAAACATGCACATAGGTACAAAACAAATTAAGTAAATGCATAAAAGGCTGAAAGACTTTGTATTACTTCTATTACATATTTGAATACATTTGTTCATAACTATTGAACGTTATTTTACTTTGATTCGATATTTAGGAACAATAAAAAATCATACATACATATTGTCACGTCTATTTCCGTTGGAGTAGATAGTGACGATGAATCTCCATTTGCTACGATCCTGACAAGTAATTTTCACTTCATCTACTTTTATGAATTTCTTCAAAAATACATGCTCATTTGAGGTGATTTAACAATATTTTTTTTATTGCACGAGTTCAGCAGACAAGGAGATGTCCCACCTGATGGGAAGCGCTTACTTTGCAAAAGTGCTAGCAATATGCTGCCGCTCTCTAAAAGGAGACTGGAACCTGGCCACTAATGCCGGACCAAAACTCAAGGTTGTTATGGGCATGCCCTAGACCATGGGTGGTAGCCATCTAGGCGGGAAAATACCGTACCACCTGGCTGTGGGTTGTTTTGTTGGAAGAAATTTTCTTTCTCTGTTCCTAAACGGATAAAAATAAATAGTCACTCTTTCTGTACTAATAAAATATTAAACTACATGCCTACATGCATGCTATACTAGAAACTCTTTACATGATGCTTAATCATAAATGCCGATTTTAGAATTTTTGTCCTCACTCTGTTTGAAAGTTAACTTCGAAAACTCCCCAAAACAGTTCAACAGTATTCGATGAAGATTCTAGGAAATAAAAATTATAACTCTTGCCTTATAATTTCGCGTGTCATTTCAGGTCTTATATAATCCAGAACATATGTATACAAAGTATCAGTCCTGCGTGAACCTTGCGTGAACACAGTTAGTTATTAACAGTTTATATCTTTGTCCTTCTGAATTACACATACGTGGAACATGAATTAAAATGCTATTTGTCCATCTTTGTTGTAATCATATGCGTACTTTAGGTGTAGCCAAAGACAGGATCTGTTTGGGTGTAGCAAATATATAAATGACAGGCACAACACTTAGACCAGAACTAACATATTTGTAGGGCACACGAATGTTATTTTCTTTTTGACAGAGGATCGAACTCAACGATAATTCGACATTATTCAACAAATATGCTTATTACTAGAGCAGTGCTAGGCTATTGTAAACAGTACGAAAGAGTAGTATGTTTCATGTTATTACTGAATGTATGCATTTTTTCTATTGAATGTCTATTTTTGCAGAATATATGCAGATGTGGTTATAAACCATATGACTGGTGATAACAAGGATAATATAGGCACAGGAGGCAGTTCGGCTGATTTTCAAAACTACGAATATCCAGCTGTTCCGTACAGAAGGGAACATTTTCATTATCCCCATTGTACAGTGGATGATTATAACAATGCTTTAAATGTAAGATTTATATTAAAGAAACTAAGCAAATCTTTTGATATAAACCAAGTTACTCTACTCCTGTTTAAACACAGTTGAGGTCCTTGGTTCACTATGGGTAAGAAAGATAGTGATATCATCATGCTTGTTTCTCTTATGATTAGTCTGATTGGTTGAATTTAACAACAAAGGGGATATAAATGAACTATTCGCCTTGTGCAATGCTTGTGCATTACAAAAACGAGAGCAAGAAGTTTCTAATTTTGCAATAAGGTTGTGTTGCCCGGGTCTATTACTTTATAACAACCTTGATAAAGGGTGCCTAAGATACCCTCAGTGTTTGTCGCCTTATGTAAAGGCTTGTTATACTATTTCGCCCTGTCTATCTAAATCTGATCCTGATACAAATTTTATGAGATAATATGAAATAAAGAATATCGAGCTTCAAACAAATTTTCTGGGAAATCATGATGTGTGAAGAAAATGGTTTATTTAGAAATATATTCATCGAAATTACCTGAAACTGTTAATGTGTTTTAATAATATAATTATTGCATAGGTCCGTAATTGTGAGCTCCTAGGATTAAAAGATCTAAATCAGACTATCAAGCATGTTCAACGTAAGATATATCGGTATATTAATAAACTGATAAGAAACGGTATCGCTGGCATCAGGTATTGATAATAATATATGGCCAATGTTTGGGTGTGTATTGTTTGTTGGTGTTTAATCTGCTTGCATACTTAGTGATGCTTTTTACTAATTATTTTTTATCTTTAGGAATTTTTATACACTTTCGGTGAGCGCGTACTAGTCAACACTTTCACTCAAAATCTTTACATATATGATATTGAAGAAATGCTTGCTGTCTTTCTTCTACCAGTCTGTGTTTTTACCAGTACCGGTTTTCTTTTTGTGCTTCTATTATCTACGACCATCGCCAAACACGAGCTCACCACAGACCTGTTGTTTTATCGATCATCATTCGTGAACTGCTATATAGTGTTCATTTTCATGCGGATAGGGCTCATGTGCGGGCTGTGAGAAATCTCTTTTTACCTTAGAATCCGTATTTGGGAGCCGTTGTCATTAGTCCATGGAGCCTCATGCGGAGTGCTACAGATCTGTACCGCTCTTTTAACAATTGTTCCGCAAGAATAGCACTAAACAGACGTATTTTGTACAATCCGCCTGAACTATGAATTTCAATGATTGTTACACCGTTTGTGGGGATTATCAGTAGGCGCCATGATTACTACACTATCGACTTATTAGTATCATTATTTGGTATCTATCTGCGGGGGGTGGGGGAGTCTTATATGCTTCTATCGACTGAGCTATCGATCAATAAAAATGAGCTCTAATATTGATTCAAAACAGCTTTAACTCACTTCGCGTTGTTTTTGTATTTCGTACATACCCTGAGTTTTTTTGTTTATTACACAAAATGTAGTATTTCGCTTGGATAAATTGTGCACAACGATCCAAAAATAATGTAATAAGTATCAAAATCAAAAATTAATATATAGCCAACCGTCTCATAGATAATCTCCGTGACCAAAAGACTGGTCTGTACATCGAGCAAGGCATTAGCGTTGCCATTCAACGAAGATGTGTCCATTCTATTTATACATATACATTTCGACTACACAAAGACATTGCATTATACTATCAGCAATGATGTGAATTATATGACCGAAGCGAATCCTACTGTGGCCCGCCACACATGCTCTAAGGAGACCTAGCGCGGGAAACAAAGTTTCCTTTGGGACGCCACTCTTGTACTGTTCTCTGTATTTTAGTCATTTTGTATGTACCATGTACCACTTACTTACATGCTAATAAATTTCATTTCATTTCATTCTCCTACGGACATTCCCAACTGACAGCGGTCTTGAACTAGATTTTGTTGTTTAATTCGTCTATTTAGTTTATTTTCAAAACAAAATCTTTATTTACAAATTGATAGCAACATAGTCACGATTACGTAATATGTTTGTTTTTGATGTCTCGTTTTTAACTTCTTTTTAATCGTTATGCATTACTATGTTACATTATTTTGACTCTGCAGGTAAGATCATGCAATTTGGTCGGTTTGAAAGATTTAAATCATGGTGAACCGCACGTTCGTAGTAAAATTATCGAGTACCTTAACGATCTAATTGAGTTGGGTGTTGCGGGTTTCAGGTAAGTAGACGGTAAATGGTTTTTGTCGTTTCTCCCTTAATGTTGTTGAGTTTTATGTTACGACTACTCTATTCTAATTTACGCATTTACCATTCGTAAGTTCTGAGTGAATTGACTAAAACTCTATTCATTCACTTATATTTGTCATATAGCAGTTATTTAATTGGAATTATTAATAAATTAATTTAAAATTTTCACTGCTTCGCTGTAAAAAATATGTTTTAAATTACACAAAATAAGCGAAAGTAGAGTGACACGTGATGCCACCTGGTAGAGTAGGGTCGATGAGTTTTTCAGAGTTTGTCTATCTTTCCAAACTTTACTATTACCTACCTACTAAATTTATTTGGTATGTATATCAGAAAATCATGCGACTTTGGCGTTTTCTGACAAAATGTGCATATTATTTTAATTAACACGTGCGACGGTAAAGGAAAACATCGCGATGAAACCTACACATCGATGTAACCTTTGTGTCAAATCCCCCAAGCCTTGGACAAGCGTGGCGGTTATACTGCCCATTCCCCTATACTATAAATGAAAGACCCGAGCCCAGCACTGGGACGTTTATGGACTATTATTATTATTATGTCTTGACTAAGGGATTGTTATCGCTAGTAGTAATCTTATATATACATTAATCATAATTTTACAGAGTAGACGCAGCGAAGCACATGTGGCCATATGATTTAGAAGAGATTTATAAGAAACTGCACAATCTAAACCCTGAGTTTGGCTTCGCTCCAAACTGTAGACCCTACATTTATCAAGAGATCATTTACGACGGCCACGGCCCTATTAAGCATTCTGAGTATACGCCCCTTGGTGACGTCACCGAATTTAGAGTGAGCCACTTTGATTGTCTTGCTGAAAATTAATAGGTTTTTAAGAGATGAATATTCAATTAGTCTTATACATATTAATATTAGCTTTTACCCGCGACTTCGCAGGCGTTAAATTTATATATATACTAGCTTTTCCGGCAGATGTCCTACCCGGTAAAAAGTAGGGGTTGATCGTAGCGGGTTGAAAATTTAGGGTTGTATGTATTTTTTAATGATGTATCATAAAAAAATAAAAAATAAAATTTGGGTTGGACACCCCTAATCACTTAGGGGTTTGAAAAATAGACAGTAGCCGATTCTCAGACTTACTGAATATGCATAAAAAATTTCATGAGAATCGGTCAAGCCGTTTTGGAGGAGTATGGGAACGAACATTGACATGAGAATTTTATATATAAGAGATTTATATATATATATATATATATATATATATCTTGAAGTGAGCATGTTACATTTCTTCAAAATTTCAAAATGTGCAGGAACGGATAGAGTACAATTTCCTGTGGCCGGGGGGCCTGTCATAATAGGCGACAAAATCACACACGGCCAGGTGGTAGGGCATTGACCCGACTGGACGCCTACTACCCCTGGTCTAGAGTATGCCGCCAAAACAACTTCGAGTTGTATTCCGACATCAGTCGCGAGGTTCCACTTCGGCAGCACATTGGCAGCACCTCCAGTGTAGCTAATGTCCATAAGCGACGGTAAACACTTTCCATCACAGTCGGGCCGTCAGCCAGTTTGCTGTACTTCAGCAGTAAAAAATAAGTAAAAAAACTCCTACGTACTTAGACGTAGTGCTTTGCTGGAATTATTATAATCATTACAGCTCTTGAAACTGCAGCCGGCTCGATCGGTGTGTGTGAACGTGTGAAACGGATAGCTTTGAGCTAAGCGTGTTTCGTGCGATAAGTGAGTTTCGACATCCTACTTCCTTTTTCTCCTGTCCCATCTACCCTATTCCCTCCTCCTATTGCAATCCCGCATCCGGGCCAGCTGTAAATTGCCGCCGTAGCGGCAGTATTCCCGCCACACTTGTCCAAGGCGGCTCGGCAGGTTTAACACATCGGTTATATCCATGTGCAGGATTCATCACGATATTTTCCTTCACCGTTGTTAGCACGTGTAACAATATGCCCATTAGGTCAGAAAACTGCCTAAGTGGTGCATGAGTTCCGGCCAGGTTCAAAACCGCGCCCTTTGCAGTTTGGGACGCTTACGCTAGCTATTATGCTACCATGACTTCTAATTGCTGGGTATGAGCCTCCCAATTTCTTAAGAGAACGGACAATCCAAGACTTATCGAAGGCGAGACGTGTTTGACACATCGGTTAGTGGCTATCCATAAACGTAAAGGCGAAGAGGGTGTTGACGAAGTGTGAAATTGTGTGACAAGGGGTGGGAGGTCTCCTAAATTTCGTGACGTCACATTTAAAAATCTAATATTATTAACCTTTAAAATACGAAATTTGAACGATTAACGAAAAACGTCAAAATATTTCCAACTTTATCTGTATGAGAAATTAAGCTAATTATGAAACTGCTGTTTTAATTTAAAAATGCCTTGCTATAAAATTGCAAAATGTGTGATGTTACACTAGGAGGGAGGAGTGTCACAAATGTAACCAGCTGTGATAAGGACGAGGGCGGAGTAAAAAAAAATGAAATTCGTGTGACGTAATTTGTGGATGGTCGTTTATCTCGATTTCCAGGTTCCATTATTGTTTTCCTTTACTGTCAGCATATGGTGACGGTAACAATATGTATATTAAGGTCAGAAAATTCCCTACGTGGTGCATGCTTTGAACGTGTGGATTTGAACGAAAGTTTAGGATGTTAGTTACCACGACTTATCTACAACGATGTGCTCTATCTATATGAAGTTATTCTTCTTCAATACTCAATTATGCGATTAAAAATTACCTCGTTTTGAAAATACGTAAAGCAATTTTCTTATGTTAATATTGTTCAAGATATAACGGTTTAAATTACTATAGAGCCTTTATAAATGTTAGCGAGGTCTCAGCATAACTGCTTTTAACGTCCCTTTTTCTGTTTGTACAATTTCAAAGAAACCTTAAGTCTATAATTTGAAGGTACCAAGAGATATTAAGAATGTACATAATTTATATAACAATAAAATAATAAAGTTTCTTACAAAAAACTACATAGAAGATAAAACAACAAATAAGGCAGTAATAGTCCCTGATCTAAAAAAAAGCCTTGGTAACTTAAGCCAATATTAAAAGGATGGAAAGGAAGGCGAAGGATGAATCAACAAAAGTGGTCCCTACCTGTACGTACGTTCAATTAACAGAATATTTCTGGATAATCTAATTTCTCTCAATCCCAAACTAGCAGTTGGTTCTTCATCTCAGTCGTTTCCTCACCGCTGAGGATCGCTACTTTGATGGCAGCTCTCTTTTTTATTTTTTTATTGCAGGAGCCCAGCAAAAAGGCAAACGGCCCACTTGATGGAAAGCGGTTACCATCGCCTATGGACATTTGCAACACCAAAGAAAATTGCTCTCTTTCACAGAGATCAACTTTGAGTACGGTGGAAGGCCGAGTTTACTGAACTGTCCAGACGGTGAGCAATCCGCTCATTTCACCTATTTGGAGATCTACAGCGAGATCTCTTGCCTTAAACTTTTCCAGTGACTACAAGTCTCTCTATATTATCTGTGTTCTTTCGGGCTATGTGGCCAGAGTACTTCAGTATACGTTGTCGGCAAACTGCTGATAGCCTCTGATTACCATACCTAAAAAGAAACGATGCCATGACTAGTAGTTTTATTCGTCAAATCATGATAAATTAATTTCGGTAAACTGCTAAAGGCGGTACACCACTGTTATTTTGCGTTAACTCATGATACATCTTCATTAACAATTCCCATTTATCTTGATTTAATAGAAAATGACTGACAAATTGACTCCGCTTTAAATCTTCTTATTTTTAAAACAGAAAATGCATTAACATGTTATTACATCTTGCTTATTGTTATAAAATAAATTTTCGAATCAAATTTTAGTTAAATTGTTTATTTAGAATTAGATGATTAATTAATGCTGGTGTGCATAGAAATTTAACTGATGGTGAAAATACAATAATCGCTGCAACTATATGGCTAAACAGTGATTATTTTATTTTAACCGTCTATATATATATATATTTTCTAATTATATATGTTTCTTAAGATGCATTTAATCATCAGTAAATAGTGATTTCGAAAATCGTTGGTGATTAAAATGTTTTTTTATTATTCATAATTATAAGACTTTGTCGCTTAAGCGACCATGCTGCCGTAGTAAGTACAATTACTTACTCTATAACAAAACAAAGTTATTACTGATTTCTTAATTATAGAATTCTGGAATTATCCGAGGATGAGTCCGCTAGAATACTATTAATTTGATCTACTAGCCTTAAATTGACACCATAACTATGTCTAAACGTATAACCTAAAACAGTATATTAATTCTCTACTAAGTATTTAGCAGGTAAGGGACAATAAGTAATTGTAACGGATGACATTAAGATGCTATTTAAAACCTTGCCCATCGGTTTTGTATTGACACTCCATTTTGTTATAAATTGATGCGAAAACACAGCGGAACACGTGAACGTGGAATCTATACTAGTAGCGATCTTATGAAATTTGGGTAATTTGATAATATTATGACTGTTATGTTAAGTCGTGGTAGCGTAATGGCTAGCGCACGCGCCCCTAAATCGAACGGCGAGGGTTCGATCCTGACCAGAACGCATGCACCTCTTATTCAGTTTTCTGATCTAATGTGCACATTGTTACAATTACCACGTGCTAACAACGGTGAAGGAAAACATCGTGATGCAACCTGCACATCGAGATAACCGATGTGTTAAACCTGCCAAGCCGCCTTGGACAAGCGTGGCGGGTATGCTGTCCGTCCCCTATAATGGGAGGCCCGAGCTCAGCAGTGGGACATTTATGGGCTGATGTTATATATATTATATGACTGTTATAGGGATTTTTGGCGAGATCACAACGGTGAAACACTGCTGTGCAGTTTTGTTTTCTGAAAAATGTGTAAATATTATTTTAAAATAAACAATAGGTGTACGATATTAATAGTTTTTGTGTAGTATGTGTTTTTGTGAGAAATGTGTAGCCAAATGTGGTCTTTCCAAGTATTCAGTCGAAGAACTACAATTTGGTTGAGCTATACTGAGGACCTAATACATCAGATGAGGCTGTATAGATCAAGTGCATTGTCTGTCATTATGGTGAATTGTACTATACTACTACTATGTTATAGGTTGGAATAGAATTGAATCGTGTATTCAGAGGCAACAATGACTTGAAATGGTTGGTGAGTTGGGGAGAGCAATGGGCTTTGTCGCCCAGTGATAATGTTGTGGTGTTTATTGACAATCATGATACTCAACGATCGGGCGGAGTTTTGACTTACAAAGACGCCAGGATTTACAAGGTTAGTGTAGTCATAACATGAGTTTAATCAGCACACTCTGAATCAGATTATGATCCAATGATGATGTTGTAAAACTTAAACAGTGACTATTATAGTTGTAGATTAACCGCGGCCTATTATTGTAAGTAAGTATTGCTCGCGTAAGCCTATAAGGCTGGCTAAGTTAGCACGAGTTTCAATATCAAACTTATCCTTGCAATGCTGAGTCTTACTCAAGTCGAAAGTAAGTCAGCTGTATATTTTAAGGCTGGGCATAAAAATCCAAAGATAGACATATGTGGAAATTTAAAAAAAAACATGTCTTAATGTAAAATTGCAAATATTTTAGGAAAAAATATTCATTTATCAATCAATCTATCTTTATTTGCAAGAGTGTACTTTATACAGGTGTTATACAATTGTAGATGCACAGTAAAATCTTCCACATAGTGGTATACAAAATGAATTAAATTTAAAATGAAATTAACATAAATAATCTAATTTAAAAAAGTCAATTTTCGACAACATATAAGCAATTAATGTTAAGAGGAAGTATAACAAATAGATCCGTAATATTTTCCATATAGATAATAACGACAAGCACGTTTTTAGGAAATTCATCTACAGTATAAAACACTCCTTGGTCAGCCACTTTTTTAAGTCTACAGTGAATTTTCTTGGGGGTACGTTTTATCATTATACATATTATCTTTGTGTTTCAGGCTGCAATAGCGTTTATACTTGTGCATACTTACGGCCAACCTCGAGTCATGAGCAGCTATTTTTTCGATAAATTCGATCAAGGACCACCTAGTGATCAACATGGAAACATCATATCTCCGTCAATTAATCCTGTAAGTACAGCATCTATACCATTAAACAAGCTCGAATATCTGTCTGTGATTTCAAAATATGTAAATGCGTAAATTAACTGAAAACTGCTATTGATGCGATATTCTAATCGTCAATAGCTGTTTTTACAATTTTTATCTGTCTGTCTTTAAGTTTATTAAATAGACTTAAATAGACGCCAAAACAAGAATTTCAGCTTAAATCGTGTGTATCAACGAAGGTAGTGATTAAATAACTTCAGATGGCAGAGAGTAGTATTCATTGTCGAGTGCTGATGTGAACTAAAGTGAACCGATTTATTTTGGAAACGGTAACCTTGAGCACAAATATTAACAAGTCGTAGAATATATAGCACAGTGTGTGAGCGGAGATGATGTGCGAGCGAGATAGAACAACTATTAATATGTGCGCTTCCGCGCTGTGCTAGTCGGTAGTTGGTTGTCCGTTGCGATGAATAGGCGTATGCAGCTCCTAAACGTGCATTTTTCGTGTTCAATTTCGATACCTTGAATATTTCAAAAGACACAAATTTAATTAGCATTATATTAGTTACACGCAAACGAAGTCGCGACCGTAGCTAGTATGCAATAATTATTCTTGTCTTTATTAATTTTTTTAGAAAACATGACTATCAATAAATTTCATTATAGGACGATACATGCGGAAATGGTTGGGTTTGTGAACACCGCTGGAGGCAAATTTATCAGATGGTTGCATTCAAGAATGCAGTTCAAAATGCACCAATTGAAAATTGGTGGGATAATTGGAAGAACCAAATTGCGTTTAGCAGAGGCAATAGAGGATTTATTGTTTTTAATCTGGATTCAAGAGATTTAAATGAAACTTTGCAGGTATGGAGAGAGAGCACAATCTACATTTCTTTACAATACGAGTTTTATTGTAACAATTTATTCATTGTTAATTTATATTGTTTTCAAAATGAACGGTATGTTTAAATAATCTAAAATGAAAAACCATGAACAAAAATACATTATAATTTTCTGTATCCTGCTATTAAATTCTCGAAACTGCAAATGGAATATTGTGTCTAGGCATAGAAAAAATACACGAGGAATATACTAAATGAAGATTTTTTGGCTTATTGATTTCTATTATTTGAATCTTTTTTTAAACCGAACCACTAAAATATGTAGTTTATTTCAACTTCATATTTAAATAGCCAATTTAAACTAAATTAAAATTTTATGATGTTATTAACTACATCTAATTGTATAATCGAATACCTGCTTCAACAAGAAGCTTATCATTGAAACATTTTAAAAGAAAATTATTCTCATGGCTGGTCGAGAAATGTTTCTGTCAAGTAGCTGACATATTCAATTAGATTAAATGACATTATTTATTTTATTCTTTTTTCATACAATTATGAATGATATTGTATAATGATGTATGATATTATTAAATGCTATTTAATAATCATTTTATAGTAATGAAAAAAAATGACATTCCTCATATATATCTACATGTATAAATTAAACTTTGACAGAAATGTAATATTATTATAGTAGTAATAATTTATATATATATATATATATATATATATATATACTAGAATTTTAAGTCAAAATACAGTAAAATATTACAAACTAAATTTTACTACGCGAGCACCATGTTTTTCCTACAATTTAAGGCTAAAATGTATACTTTATTATAATGTAATTTAATATATATATATAATAGTAAAAAACTAAAATTATAATAACTAAGTAATATTAGTTTTAAGAAACAAATTTCTACGCCAAAAAAATGGCTAAACGTGTTCTCACCATTATATTACAGCGTCTTGTACCTATGTTTGAAACAAATAAAGATTTCATTTCATTTCAATATTTAGAAAGTTACGTTTTACCAAATTTGTTCCGATATTCAGTGTTATATTGCAGACAGGGCTGCCATCAGGACATTACTGTGACGTTATAACTGGTAAACGCCAGGGTAATTCATGTACTGGAACTAAAGTGACTGTTAACGATGACGGAAAAGCTCACATACTTTTGCCTCTTAATGCAGAAGACATTCACCTTGCTATACATATCGGGAAAGAGGTATTTAAAATGAATACACGCCAATTTTTAAACAAAAACTTTGTATATTTCTGTGCTAATATTAATCTTTTATATTATAAAATTCTAAACATGCCATGTCTTTACATTGAAACTATAAAAAAATAACTGGAATAGACTATATAAATGACAGGGAAAAAGATGCAATTTTTTAGATTTCTGGTCTGTTTGTTCGGGATTCACGTAAAAAATTATAGTAGTTGAATCGGCATAGGCCGATTTCGATGCTACTTTCGCTGACCAACAGCAAATCCATAGATTGTCCACGACAATTTATTTGGGAATTATTTAAAATTGCCAGATTAAAAAATATTTCGAACTCCAATGTGAATTTTCACTGTTCTGTGTGCCCAAGTGCATGCATTTCGGCCAGGATTTGAACCTTTGAATTTGGGATGCGTGCGCTAACCACTAAGGTGCCGTGGCTTTTGGGCTTAAATATACAAATTAATATTGAATAGATGAACTTTATGCTTAGTCAACGTATACATATACAAACTTGCCTTTAGTTCAATCAATTTAATACCGTAAGTTTTAAAAAACTCAAAATCTAAATCTTATCGCTTATTTGATGACTCAGATAATGTCAAATCTATGGTTGACGGCAGCAAGGTGCAAGAGGGTGCATTTGCACCCCTGCTCGCAGAAAAGAAAATATAATAGAATTAAAATACATTTTTTTTAATTTTCTGTTTGAATAAGAACTGAAGGCGTCTAGGTTGCAGATCAAATTTATTCATGACCTTGTTAATTAATTCAGTACTCTCCTCTACTCTTTTCCTGTGGACACTGAGAATGCACACTGCTCATGCGGCTAAGCCTCGCGTCTCTCATCGTTGAACCATTCCACGTCTGTACACGTAACGTAAAAATACCCGCAGGATTCTCAGGATAAAAAAATCACATATTTAATTACATAATATTTGCTATCGTGAAAAATCACATTGGAATTCAATGAAATATTTTTTAATCTGGCAATTTTAAATAATTCCCAGATACATTTTTGTAGGATTCCAAAGATAAAAAGTAGCCCAGATTTTAATTCTAATAATTTGCTATCGATCAGCGAAAATCGCAACGAAATCGGCCTAGTAGTTTTTAAGTGAATTCCCAACAAACAGACCAGAAATCTAAAAAAAATGTACATTCAATGCTACATGTTGTTGCTGGAATAAATTAGTTAATAGTATAATGTGATAGGTAGATAACACTTTATTGTGCACCAATCAAACATGAACTTAAAGACAAAAATTATATCTAGTTACGTACAAAGGGCGGTCTTATCACTAAAAAGCGATCGCAGATAACCCCAAGTAGATGCAGATCTACCTCCCTGAAAGGAAACCTAGCGGCGCCCATGACCAAATCCACACCGACGTTGGACTCCGAACCCTTATTCGTTTATTCCAAAGACTATAGTAGAGTTATTTTCTCCGTGCAGTTTGGGTTATAAATAATCGGAGCAGTGAAGCGAGTATTTCGCTCTCTCTTCCACTCATGGGCCTTATGGGCAGGCATAGTGATACGCATTATTGTTGTCGATAAGCGTTATTGATAGTGTATTTAGTTTTGTCATTTTGTGGGTTAGTGATATAAATGAAAGAAAAAAGAAAGATATAACAACGTATTTATTAAAATAAGAATAATAAGGATTTAAAATAAATTATTAATTAGGTATCTATGTATTAAAAACTATAAATACAAAAGTTTAGAATGTAACAAGTTATATTAAAAATAAATATAAATACTTATATCTAAGTTTAAAATTAACAGCAAAAAAGATAATAATTATTTTTATAAGAATGATAATCTTTCTTTGATAAGAATGAGTTGTTATCGATAATGGCGTTGCGCCCGCGCAACATGCTCACGGCCCTAGCCGGGCTGAGGCCGAGTTTGATTTATGACCCAAACTGCACGGAGAAAATAATTCTACTATAGTTAATATTAACTGACCGGATGTAGTGTGAATGGTTTTATTGGAAATACTAAAATCATATCACGTACTGGGGTGATTCTCCCGCGCCCGACCATTGGCCACAATAACATATAAAACATAATTAGCCGCAACCAGATTTTTTTAAATTAGTTAATTGCAGTTAAACTTGAATGATCTAGCACTAGTTTTAAAAAAATATTTATTTTTTTTATTGGAGGAGGTCAGCAGATAGACTGACGGCCCACTTCATGGAAAGCGGTTACCATCGCCTATGGACATTTGCAACACCAAAGGTGCTACAAATGCCCTGCTGCTCTCTTAAGCAAGACTGGAACCTGGTCAGTAATGCCGGAACACAAATCAAGGTTGTTATGGCGACATACTTTAGACCAGAGGTAGTAGCCATCCAGTCGGGCCTCTTGGCTGTGGTTTGTTTTGTCGCCTCTTACGACAGGCCACCCGGCCGCAGGAAATTGTATTCTTGCTCCGTTCCTGCACGAATAAAAATCTGATTGCGATCAATGCGTTTCGCAGAATCACCCGTTTCATTGCCCACTGGTGTGCTTTTCGTTATAGTAGTAGGAAATGCTAATACAAAACTATTTCGGCTAGTTGTCGATCTGATGTACTATGAGCCGACCTCAAATTATACTAGGTATACTTTATTGTTATATCTATTATATAAATTGTATATCACAAATCACAACAAATTGACCGATAGTGATAATCATAAGCCGATATCGAACTATATTATCCTCTTTATATACATTTATATAACTATCGACTTACTTAGAAATGCAGCGTTTATCTACATGCATGATATAATAATTAATTTGTCTTTATCATAATTTGTGCAAAGCTTTTATGTACTTTAAGTTTTCTAGGCTTCAATTTATAGTTTAAATTCAATTAAAATTGTTTTAACCTGATAATCAAATATTCCATGCACGTAAATGCAAAATTAATCCAATATAATCAATATTGAATTAATTTATCTTAATCTAATCAATTATGTTATTTTCAGTCGTCTCTGCAAGCTTTTTGATTGATAGAGAATTGTTTTGTCTTTATCAGGAGAAACGTTTTGAATATTACATGTAGAATATACGTTGAAGTGAACTTTGGGCGATTTGTTATCAAGGAAAATTATCAAACAATGAAGTAATTTTTAATTTATATTCTGTTTCTTGTATTTCTAAATTATGTAAATAAATAAATTTCTTTCTCTACTTATTCGTTTAATATGGTCTTAGTAACATTGAACACATTTTCGGAATAATTGAATATTTAGTATTTCATTAAGGTTTCACGGATTAATAAGTTTTGACTGATATCAGTTGGGATTTTATCTGGTTTTCATTTTAATCACAGGTTTTGTTCACTTGTCCAACCATGATGATATAATTACTCAAACTTCAGGCGTCATTGAATGATGATAAATTTATTTGTTATCTACCATCCAACATATGTTTTAGATATTAATAGATAAATAACACTTTATTGTACACGATTACAGAAAACACAGATGAACTTATAGCCTAAAAATATTCTAATTGTGTACAATTGGTGGTCTTATCGCTAAGAAGCGATCTCTTCCAGACAACCCGTGGCAGGAATATAACATATTATACTGGTCAAAGGTGGTATAAATAAATATTAGAGGATATGCAGCTACTTACATATATTTTATACTTAATAGACTTATATAAATACACCTATTGATATTACATACATAAATATATACATACATATATATGTACACATACATAAAATATATACGTAGAAATATCAAACATCACTATGTTGCAGGTAGTACTTTTTTGTCATATTCTTAAATTTTGTTAATGATTTAGCTTTTCTAACAGTAACAGGTAACTCATCCCAGAGTCGAATAGCCTGTACAGTAAAAAAAAATTTGAAAAAAGATGAATAATGTTTGGGAGTACTAAGTCTAAGATTCGTAGAAGGTCATATATTGTTAGAGAAGAGATGAACTTAAAGCGTTTTTTTGAGATAATACGGGGTTGTAGGGATAAACAACACACTGTAAAGGAGTGAAAGAATATGAGTATTCCGGCGAAAGTGAATTGGCAACCGCTTGAGTTTTTTACGAAATTCAGAGACGTAGTCATATTTGCGTGGTCATAATATTAATTTTATATATGATTCCAATTTGTTCCAACTTAATCAGCCAAATCAGACCAGTTTGGCTGACTAAGTTGGGGTCTTTAAAATTAACCTTCAATACAAACATACATACATAATTTCCCCCTTCTCATAATATATTAGTTTTTTATTAGCTTATATAATTTAATTAAATTATGACAGTATTATTGAGGTGAATTATTATGTTATTTACGTTTTATAATTCTTGTTGCTGTGTCACTTCACTTCAGATATAAAGTAGGTACCCATTAAAAAATTACGATAAAAAATTAAAGACAATATGAAGAAAAATATTTCAGTTTATCGATGTTTTTGAACAATTATCTTAGGATTACATTAAATTATGATGATAATTAGTGGCTATCATACAAAGAGAGTTGTATTATCTTTATGTATATAAGAACAATCGCAGTGGGAGGCCATGTACATATTTTAGGATAATTGATTGTAGACGGATCTAGAATTTGTAAGGTGAGTTATTCGTTGTCTTCTTCGAGGGTTTATATCAAACATTATTAATTAATATAAGCATGTTTCCATATTTCTGATCGTAATTCATAGTAAATAAAAATGTTAGTAAAAATAAATGAGCAAAAAATGCACTGTAGACCTCGACTAGTGTTTTACCTAAATAGTTCAAATATGGTATTTTGTCTGTCAGTACCTCTTTTTATTTTGTAAATTGACTTCAAGAAGAAGGAAGAGGTTCTCAATTTGTTTATGTTTTTTTTCTTTTGGTTTGTTCGTTACTCGATATCTCCGTCAATTGTGAACCGATTTTCAATTTTTTTTGCTTTTAAGCGAAAAGATCCGAATTAGTCTCATTGTCATCTTGTTAGTGCGAAGTAAAACATAAAAAAATTACTATATTTTCCAAATTTATTGTTATTTGTATGTTTTACTTGGCACCGACTTCAAGATGTTGTAGAAAGAAGTCGGTTAAATATTCATTTTTTGCTTTTTAGTATGAAGTTGGTTTAATTTTTGTTAAAAAAACATCACAAAAATTTATTCCCACATATAACACTACATTTTTGAAAACATACAACATTTCTACACTTCCGAATCTTTACATACTATAGAACAAAGTCACTTTCCGCGTCTGCCTGTCTTTATATCCGCAACTAGGTAATCCTAAACCACGAAATGGAGTTTTAAGCGATTTTCACCTTCAAGGAAGGTTTCAAGGAAGGTTTATACAAGGACGCTATAAGGATGTAAGGTCCTATTATTATAGTTTTTATTATTTATTAAGATAGTGTCATTTTGTGTATAGAAATTGTATGATTTAAAGAAGTTTACCTATTACATCGCCCCTACATAGACGTGTTCGAGTACTAGGGTTGATTTTTATTCTTTGGTATCGGAGTTTTTAAGGTAAATTTGAAATTGATTGATTTTATTGTATAGGATGATTCGGTCCATCCTATTTCTCACGGCCGTGACGTTAGCCTTAGCATACAAGAACCCTCACTATGCTTCCGACCGAACTACGATGGTCCATCTCTTCGAATGGAAGTGGACCGACATCGCTGCTGAATGCGAGAGGTTCCTGGGACCTAGAGGATTTGGAGGCATTCAGGTAATTGTCATTTAATTGGATTATATGCAGGTTTTAGCAAAATACATTTGTACTATTTTGACGACGAGTCTTCGAGCAGTGCGTCTTACTTTTTATGACATACGGTGCCGAGACGAAACCCTGACGATGGGGCTGCTCCACAAACTTAAAGACACTACTTGACCTATGTAGTATAGTTATGTTAAATATTTCTCTTAAAGACAAAATCCGAGTTAAGTCTATGCGTAAGAGAACCAAGTTAACTGATATAGTTCACAAAATTTACAAGCTAAAGTTGCTGTGGATCGATCATATGTCACAGTATCGATGACTGATGCACAGCCAAGTCCTGAAATAGATGCCGTGTGTTGGCAAACGTAGTATAGAACGTCTTCCAGCATGGTACACCGATGACCTGCCTAAGATCGTTGGTAGGGGCTGGTGAAGAAAAGCGAAAGACTTGGATAAGTAGAGTAAACTTTGTGAGATCTATGTCTAGTCCAGTCCAATACACTGAAATAGGTTGACGATTTTCCTAAAATACTAATATCATCCTCTTTGTGTAAACAAAGAAATGATTTTATTGTCTAAACTTCTAAAGGGTAACATTAAAATATTAAAGGAAAGTAACATATTCATAAAAAAATAGCATAGAGTTCTTTAAGCTCTCAATAAATATCAATTATTATATTTCAAACACCTATAACAAGAGTGTCATTTAGAATTAACGAAATATTAATATTTTCTCCACATTTTGCGTTGTAAATAATTACTTAAATTTTAGGGTCTACTTCATTAATTTTGTTTCAGAAAACAATATTCGCATTAAAAACAGAGATGTAAACAAAGTGTGAATAAACTTTATACTTTGAGTCCTGAAATTAGTAAAATTATCACGTCTACATAAAAAAAAAAGTTGAATTACAAGCTAACGAGAAATTTCGCAATACATCTGGATTTAACATTTTAAATTAAGTTATTGTTTGACAAACGTCTCTTCAAAATTCTTAAATTCTTCATGAAATATTTACTTACCTTTAAGCTCCTTTAAGAGAAATATGTTGAAGGCCTCGAACCAAAGGTTTTTCAAATCAAATCATTTATTGTACAATTTTTTTTTACATGGAGTAGATAGTATGGTTGTTAAAGAGATCGACATGTCTCTTATCTGATGGATATATAAATTTCGCTTAGAATTATTTATAGACTTTATCAATTTCATTACAATTATATTATTATTGAGAAAAGTTCTATTCAGTAGCGATGTTACTAATCTCACTTTTTTTTTGTAAACGATAACTTGATAAGATTTGCTTTAACAGATCTCCCCACCTAACGAAAATCTTGTTATCTGGTCCCAAAATCGTCCCTGGTGGGAGAGGTACCAACCGATTTCATATCGCTTGGTGACCCGTTCTGGAAATGAGCAACAGTTCGCGGATATGGTCCGTCGCTGCAATAATGTTGGAGTCAGGTAGGTTTATTTCTACTTGTAGTCGTCAATCTTCCTTAAATGTACACTGCCTCCATAGGCTACACTGTTCTGTACTGATCAGTAGCATTGAACTTAGAACTATCGAACATCTAGAAAAAGTCTTAATTTCAATGTCTGGTGGAGTAATCCTCGGAAATCACTTTAGTTTTGTTTGTAGCACTGGTTCAAACGCTTGTTCTTTTTCAAACATTTTTTTGTTCCCGGTTCTTGGGACCTATATTTTTTAAGAAGCGCGGCACCATTCGTAGGTCCACCCATACATAGCTAGACACTAAAAAGTAACAAATAAAATTTAAAAACTTCGTTTAAAAAAACCGACTTCAAAAACGAAAAAACTAAAATGTATAAAATAACTTATTTCTTAAGCTTTTATTATTAATATATATTATCTAAAACATCTTGAAGTCGGTGCAAAGTAAAACATAAAAATTACTATATTTTGAAAATTACTAAGCACCGACTTTAAGATGTTTTAGATAATATATATTAATAATAATAGCTTACGAAATAAGTTATTTTATACATTTTAGTTTTTCGTTTTTGAAGTCGGTTTTTTTAAACAAAGTTTTTAAATTTTTGAAGTCGGGTTTTTTAAACGAAGTTTTTATTTTTTATTCATAATACAATAAAATGTGCCAAAAATTATTTAATTGGATTGGAAGTTTATCGACGAAATTGCGTCCCGACAAACATAGTTTAGGACCCATTGAACCCCCCTGGAACAATAACTATGGTAGGACGCGAAGTTGGGATTGGATGAGAGTAGTGGACTACCAAGATATGTGGATTTGGGGATCTTAAGGGCTAGCGGTGAACACCGATTAGTTATATACTACAACTATTGATTTTTATGGTTTTGAAACAATCCTAAATCGAATTTTGCTATAAATTTCAACACAGCTCTAAAATATTTTTCATATTACTTAGGATATACGTTGATGCCATCATCAACCATATGACCGGTACATGGAACGAGAATGTTGGTACCGGAGGCAGTACTGCTAACTTTGGCGCATGGCATTATCCCGCTGTACCTTACGGCAGAAATGATTTTAACTCGCCAATTTGCGTTATCCAGGGCTCTGACTACGGCTGCTGTGCAGACAGGGTAAGTGACAACTGATTTTTATACTATATCAAAGTAAGTTTTTCAATTATTTATTTTCTATCTTCAAAACCTGGAACATGAATCCTCAAACGAACAAAATAGTTAGACCCGAGCTCCGAGCTCGAGTGAAGACGTCTAAAAGAAAGTTTACTAATAGGAAGCTGATTGCGCCTCAGTGCCTTACGAGAATTTAGTATTAAATAATCGAATTAATATGGATAAAGGTAGAATAGTTTACATTACTATTAACACAAACGCAGTGAATTTACGCACACAAGATTTAAAAAAATGCTTCACTTCATTTGAGGATTTTATTAACATACTCATAGGCTCCGTCTATAATTTTATTCGGTCGTCAAAGTTGTGGAACATTAGGACATTTGGTACATATCGAGCCTTCACTGCCATTTTATCGTAAGCAACATCTAAGTATATTGGATATAAGTATGTCACAGATACTACTCAAAGTATAGAGGGCGCCGACCCCGCTCTACACATGCTCTGCTCTCATTGGTCGTTTATTAAATTACAATATTCATAACTTTTATTAGGTTAGAACGATCTTGAAGTTATAGAAACATTAACAAATCTAATTAAATTACATTAAGAATTTTAGAAGTGATTATAATGTAAACAAATGATATTATGCGTTATACATCCAGTCAACAATACGTCATATCGTCATAGTCATAGCTTCCCTCCGACAAGTATATTTTTGTTGCAAAAGTTATTTTAAACTATTTTTATGTTTTAAGACTTTTAGTTTTACTTAAACAAGACCCTACCGAATCAAAAATTTAAGGTCTGAAAACAAAATAATAGTTTAAAACCCGTTTTCCAACAAAACCATTCTTAGGTTCAAATGTCCCTTACGATAAAATGGCGATAAATGCACGATATACACAGGTAGGTACAGTTGATAATGCGGATAAACACAGGGTATGTTTTGTCTTCGGAATATATCAATCGTACAACCTAAGAAAATAGTGATTTAAAAGTGAAGTATCAATTTTTTTTTTACGAAAAACGTTGAGAATTTACACTAATTACTATATTTGCAATTGAATTCAATTTTAAATTTCGATTAAAACATTTTGGCATCTCAATATTAGCTGCAGACAGCAACTCTTGGTTTTGTATTAAAATATAGTATTGATCAGTCAGCTGTTGCTAAAATCAGCTATAATTAAATAAATAAATTATATGAAGCATTAATTTGTACAACAGGTCCGTAATTGTGAGCTCTCTGGTTTGAAAGATCTTAACCAAGGCACTGAATATGTTCGCGGGCAGCTCGTCAACTATATGAACCGGCTTATCGATATGGGTGTTGCTGGATTCAGGTAGGTGTATTTCTACTCGTAGTCGTCAATCTTCTTTTTAACCTTAAACAGAACTGACATTTTAATTTTATTGATTCGATGAGGGTTTTTTTGGGTTTGGAGTTATTATTAAAGTTGTATTCACAAAAATCCGTATTAATATATGTTTAACGATATGAAAGTCACTTGGTTTGGATGTTTATGTTATATATTTGTGAACTTATCTATTTCTTCTTCAATAGCTTAGTAAATAAAATAAATTATGAAGTTGTGTTAAATGTGTAATAACGGGAATATACACAAGATATTATCATCCCGGTAAAATGTAAATCTCCCGTGAAATACTGATGCTATGTACTAATAAATGAAGAAGTTTTGTCCTTTTTAGAATCTCCCAATTCGCCAATTCCCATTGACGGCTGTCACATAGTGGTTATATGTGCAGATTACTTCAAAATGTTTTCCTTTACCACCAGTACGTGGTAATTTCCCGGTAACGATTAGAAATTAAGAAAACAGTAATGAATAAGCTACTAATATAGCATAACGGATATAAAACTGACATTAATGGACTGAATTTACATAGAAAAAAGTCACTAACTTTAAACTTCTTGTATTTCATATTTTATTTTTGTACGTTTACTACTTTTATAGAATTGACGCTGCAAAACACATGTGGCCATCTGATCTTCGCGTAATCTACGACCGTCTACACAACTTGAACACCGGTCACGGCTTCCCATCGGGTGCTCGTCCTTACATTTACCAAGAAGTCATCGATCTCGGAGGCGAAGCGATTAGTCGTGACGAATACACATCCTTAGCAGCTGTTACTGAATTCCGATTTGGAATGGAATTGAGTAGAGCTTTCTTAGGCCGCAATCAGCTCAGATGGCTAGTTAACTGGGGTCCACAATGGGGGCTTCTGGCTTCAAATGATGCATTGACGTTTATTGATAATCACGATAACCAGAGAGGTCACGGCGCTGGTGGAGAAATTTTAACCTACAAGAGATCTAAGCAGTACAAAGGTGCTATTGCATTTATGTTGGCGCATCCTTACGGTTATCCACAACTGATGAGCAGTTTTGATTTCCACAACACTGAAGCTGGGCCTCCAATGGATAGCTCTGGCAATATTATTTCTGCTTCTATTAATTCTGTAAGTATCTAAGTAAATTTCGCCATAAGTATGAATAATTAGTAGATTTTATATGATTTTGTACGTTGATGATGTTGTCTAAGATTACGCACGCTTCGCTAGAAGGTAGTATCTATTCATTCGTGTGTAAGGAAAATAGACTCAGGCATTGATCTATTCTTCGATGGTGCGCATTATCAATCTATTTTGTATTTGCAAACCGGAAGGGTCATAATAACAGCAAGTTAAATTAACTAAAGTTAGCCGAAATGGTTCCTTTGATTGGTTATGACTTTGACAATAATTTTTCAGGACCAGTCATGCGGTAATGGCTGGATTTGTGAACATCGCTGGCGCCAGATCTTCAACATGGTTGAATTCAGGAACGTTGCTGGTAGTACCGGTATTAATGATTGGTGGGATAATGGTAGCAACCAGATTGCCTTCTGCCGAGGTGGTCAAGGCTTTGTCGCTTTTAACAATGACATGTGGGATCTAAACCAGACTCTTCAGGTAATAATTTTGTTAAAGATATGTAGATGAAATTACACTTATTGAGTTCATCTTCGCTTACATATAAAAAATTGTTATAGATAGGTAATACTTTATTGCTCAAAAAATAAAACAATAAAAAAATGCATAATTACAAATACTTCTTGGCAAAACAACAGGTGGCCTTAAAAGCTCAAACCTAGCTTAATATACATTTTAATCTAATCTGACTGTATAGGTGGAGCAGGAAATGAGATAGGACAATATAATTAATTTATATTGGAATTCACGAATTTAAATTATTCTCAATTTTTTTAACATTTTTCTTATTAATCTTATAAAACATATACATTTATTTCTAATAAAAATATATAACAAATTGATCTCCGGCGGCCGTCGAACTTAGGGTCCAGGCCACTAAGGTTAAGGCTCTAAACATAGGAATCTCCTCACAATACGGGCCTTGTCCAACAGGGCTGCCTTCTGCATCCGATCCTTCACATTTACTTCATGTACCAAGCGAGAGTCTTGCAAGATGACGGTCAAGCCTCTTACAATAATAATTAAAAATGGGCAGTAAAACACATTGTATTTTTTTAAACTAAAAAACTAAGCTAACTAACTAAGCTTAACTAAGCGCGTTACTTTTGTGTATTGCTGATATACGTACAGTGGATAATTCTGCGGCCGCCCCATTCACTCAGACTACAGTAAAAAAAGTAATTATACGATCTCAATCCACAAAAATATAATTACATTTTTTTCCTAATATTAGGATAAATTACGTCCTCCTATGGGTTTAAGATGGAGCACCCCGCCTGTGAAAGAACTGTGTCAGACCATAACAATGAAAACTTCATGTTTTTACTCTAACCCTATTACTGTCCTGTTATAACAGACTTGCTTGCCCGCCGGCACATACTGCGACGTTATATCCGGATCAAGGGAAAACAACAGGTGCACCGGCAAGTCCGTGACAGTAGGCAATGATGGTCGCGCTCACATCTCCTTGGGCGCTAATGAGTATGACATGATCTTCGCTATCCACAGAGACGTAAGTTTTTACAATACATTTTTGACGGCTAAAATTTTCTTTGTGCACTGGCCGATCGGCTAGAGTTGGGGATTTTAACTTCACAGGTCTGACCCTGATTGGCTAATACACTGTCTTAGATCTTTGTTGAACTGACTTTAAAAAATATTTTGTTATTATAATCGTTAGTAAATGTTCCTAATATATTGTCTATATATCGCCTAATAATGCCAAAATAACAGCTTTTTACTATATGCATATGAAAATATATACGGTATTTATATCAAAAACCGTTTTTTTGTCTGTCTGTCTGGTGGTCCCGGCTGATCTCTGGAACGGCTGGACCAATTTCGAAGGGACTTTCACTGGCAGATAGCTGATTGGGACACCGCGTAAAAAAATCCACGTGGAAGAAGCCGGCGAGCACAGCTAATAATACGATAAATCCGTCCAGTTGGTACACTCACAAACCATCACCTTAAAGTCGACTTTTGCTAGCACTAGTCGAAGAAACAGTACTGTCAGTATCTTAATAAATGTTACGATTATAAATGACTATGACTTCACTCGCGACTTCGTCCACGTGGAATTTTTTTCCTGGAATTAAAAAAAAAAATTAGCCCAAGTACTACTGTACTGCTTAGCCTTTTTTAATATAGATAGCTGATGTTATAAGTAGTAACCTGTAACATCAGCTATCTGCCAGTGAAAGTCCCGTCAACATCTATCCAGTCGTTTCAGAGATTATCCGGAACATCCAGACAGACAAAAATGATTAAAATCGATGTTTTAATATAGGTATCGTATATACTTTCATATGCATTTAGTAAGAAGTTATTGACGTTACGAATAGACCCTTATTATTTTATTTATTTATATTTTATTTATTTGATGTATGTATAGATAGAATCGTGAAAAAGAAAATCGCAACAATAGGAAATAAAGAGAGTGTCGGAGTGAAGTAAGGAAAGGAATGCTCCGGTGGTTCGGGCATGTGGAACGAATGTATGATGAAAGAATTACTAAACAGATATACAATGCAAAAGTGGATGGATGCACAAGTCGTGGAAGGCCCCACACACCTTCCATGATCAAATTGATCGTGTATTAGCAGAAGGTGATGTCAGGAACCTTAAGAACAGACGAGCGTGCATGACAAAAGCTATGAATGTCAAAGAAGCAAGTGAAAGAGGACATAATCACTTTGTTTATCATAAATAGTAAAACCAGTAAAAAGGTTTTACATCTCTAAACAATCTTCTTAGACAAAAAATCTAACAACTTTGTTCTAAGTAATATTAAACTTTATTGTCAAACAGTTAACATAATTTTCTGTTGTGGTGGTTGCGGGCTGTTCTGTGAATTAGTTTGAAAAGTTAACACGTGCTCGCGAAACGTTTAATGAATTAATTTGAAAACTGACGAATTTTTTTCTTTCGCCACCGTACAATGAATATAAAAAGGAGAACCAATCAATCTAATATGAATCAGCTGTCTGTTTGTTTAAGCATCACCTAAAAACTGCTGATCGGATTACAATGAAACGATCCAGAGGTGGTTTGTATCCCGGGTCAACACTAAGGATACTCCCAATAAATTATATCTTTTTCATGGTATAGAAGAATACAGCTTGTTCAATAACTTCTATATATTATTCTGATGAAAATAATATATAAAATTGTTTTGTTTCAGTCGAGACTTTGAGCCGCAGTAGAAGATTAAATACATTAAGTAATTGATGAATTTTCGACAAAACATATTGTGTTTTTATTGTGTCGTTAAAATTGTTAATAATGTACTTGAACATTAAAAGAATTTACTATGTGAAAATTTATAAAATTTGAATTGTTAGAATAAAATGATTTCTCATTAATAAGACTGTTATTTTTCAAAAATTGTTTATATTGTTTTTGTTGAAAATAAATTAATATATATCACAAATAGACCAAACTGTTTTTTTTAAATATCATCCAATCATATTCCTAACGGAGGAGGGTAAGTTTTGCTAGTTATAAAGTATATATGGTGAAGGATTACATAAAACATTTTTTTTATTGCACGAGTTCACCTAACAAGCAGACCTACCTGATGGAAAACAGTTACCTTGGCGTATGGACACCTGCAACACCGAAGGTGTTACTAATGCGCTGCTACTCTCTAAAGGGTTGCTAGAACCTGGCTACTAAAGCAGGAACACAATTCAAGGTTGTTATGGCGGCATACTCTATACCAGGGGAGGTAGCCAACCAGACGGGCAAATACCCAACCACCTGGTATTTAATATGTTTTATGAATACATTAGGTCAATTAAATAGAACATACCTGTATTACCGTTTACCTTCATACTAATACTTAGTCTGACGTAAAGCAGTTGTACAAAGTAGAGATTACCAGAACGATAATTATAAATTTTTTATACAAATTAATAAAAATTACGATAAATCAATCATACAGATATTGTACAGCAAAAGAACCTAAACTTTTATTCTTCCTCTCTTTATTTCCTTATTTGGGATCGGGTCTTCTCACTTCCCTGCGTCATAACATACAGTCTTGGGCTATCGGTATAAGCTACTGAACCTTCTAAAGGTCTCTTTGAATGTTCGACCATCATTTCTATTGCAATATCTTTGGGTTGCGAAGATATTCAAAGTGCGATTCTATAGCGATAGTGTTAGAAAATTCGTATTCTACTGAAACCACATTATCTTCTCGATATCTTCACGGCGAAATAATAGTAGAAAAATTGGCATTACCACTAGCAGAAACGCCGTTAGCCAAAATATATATTTAAGAAAAGCCAACAACAAATTTATTTCGCGAATTTTCGCTTATAAATATATATAAAGATCCCAATAGCGTACCCGTGGCACGCCATTGGGATTACCAGAATATTGAAATCAGGCAAATTTACGATTGAGGCGATATTGAACGGCGATTTTAACGAGATAGGAATAGCAGAATTAGGCCCCTGTTCCATGGCGGGCGTCCACTACCTTTTCTTGCTCTGGTATTTCCCAAGCAATTTATAGCACAACACCTTTGCGTCGTATTTTCACAAGGCCATATCAGCAAAGGCAGTTTTCGGAATTCAACTATAATGTTTAAAATTAGTAGCTAAACAAAAATTGCATAGTTACTTTTTAAACTAAAATATTATGAACTAATACAACAAACAACAATTAACTTATTTATATTATAGTCTATCTGTAATGCTTTAACAGACTGTAATTAAAATATTGAGCCTGGATTACCGTTACCTAGCTGTTGTAACACGCAGTTTATTACCTTTCCTGCATTCGGAGTTCTTTTGTTTACTTCGTGTTTAAAATTTGCAATGAAGGAAAAACATCCTATTGTTATCGTACTTGTTTTATATCCGCATTAGCATCGAACTAATCCTTGTTGTTATTGCATTGCGTCGAAGCTTGCCACACGTGCGGACTAACTCAGTGAATGCGGCCCTTTGTCGGTAAATACAGTTTAGTATAAAACAATGCCCGAACGGAGGGTTAGGGCAGTCAAGCGACGACTACGATACTACCAAGACGTGCGTAGTACTTCTGATTAGCGATATAGTGACGGACTTTGCGCGTGTTATTGAATCGTGCAGTTTATAATATACAGTGTCTAGTTATATTTGTACCTGTTTTATACGTGTTTGTACAGTTGTAATAAACTCTATAGTATTCCAACGGCATTTTAATTCGAGTCCTGTGCAGCTCGTAACAATATATAAGTAGGTAGTTACCTATTTTAAGTATCAACAATAAAATTACGAATTAAACGAACTTAAAAATGAAACTACACTATAAAATTAAAAAAAAAAACTAAAAAATAATTTAATAACAACCAAATTGCAACTAATAATAGAATATCATGCATCATCCAATGGTATTTTTCATAAAAACTTCATTGATTTCGAATCCACGTCAACAATTCGATGTACATTAGGAAGCAAACGTTCAAATAAATCCATCACAAATCAATCACTCTCCAACAAAATGTGCATTAGTTCTTGTAAACACCTTACACTTGTGATTGTAAATCGAACATTTCACAAACATCTTGTCAGTATTAAATTTGCAAAACGGTTGTAGTGTATTGAACATTCGACAAATGTTTAAGTTTTCCTAAAAATACATATTAGGTACTTCGCGTTTCATGCATGTAACTATAGTAGAATTATTTTGCCCGTGCAGTTTGGGTCATAAAATAAAGCGAGTATTTCGCTCTCTCTTCCACTCACGGGCCTTATGGGCGGGCATAGTGATGCGCATTATTGTTGTCGATAACCGTTATCGATAGTGTATTTAGTTTTGTCATTTTGTGGGTTAGTTAGAAAAATGAAAAAAAATAATAGATACAACAACGTATTTATTAAAATAAGAATAATAATGATTTATAATAAATTATTAATTAGGTATCTATGTTAAAAAGAAAAACTATAAGTACAAAAGTTATATTAAAAATAAATATAAATACTTATATCTAAGTTTAAAATTAACAGCCAAAAAGATAATAATGATTTTTATAGGATTGATAATCTTTCTTTGATAAGAATGAGTTTTTATCGATAATGGCGTTGCGCCCGCGCAACACGCTCACCGCCTTAGCCGGGCTGAGGTCGAGCTTGATTTATGACCAAAACTGCACGGACAAAATAATTCTACTATAGTCATTGTTTTTATTATTGGGGGGTACGGGGTGTGCGAAACCCATCTAGCAACCCAAACGTCAACCTCACCTGCCCGTGGTACTCCCTGCCGCCAACTAACGAGGCTCTGGCGGTATAACCATCAACAAAAATCCGGCTTACATAAATCCCCTGATCGGAGCCGGGCAGCAGCGTCTCCGATGCGAGTAAGCCGGTACTGCGGTCACCAACCCGCATGCCAAGCGTGGTGACTATGGCATTTCCCTCCCAAATATGAAACGCAAAAATAGGCCATGGCCCTCAGTTCCCGGCGCCCCCGCTAGTCCCGGCTACGGTAGCGGTCGTGGTAACTGCGGGGAAGAGGGTGCTAGAAATCTCCGGGTTACGGGAGGCTGCCAACGTAAACAACTAACACTGGCAACGTATAATGGACGCACGATCAGGCTGGATAATCACCTCGCGGAATTGGAAGTAGAGTTAAGTCATATCAAATGGCACGTTCTAGGGTTATCTGAAGTCCGAAGAGAGGGTGAGGATACTATAACCATGGAGTCCGGGCACTTGCTCTACTTCCGAGAAGGTGATAAGGCCTCCCAGGGTGGTGTCGGTTTTCTTGTCAACAAATCCCTCGTTAACAACGTTGTGGAAGTCAGCAGTGTGTCGAACCGGGTAGCGTACCTAAAAACTCACCAACAGGTATTCCTTGAAGGTGATACAGGTATGATATAATATGCGCCGACCTCGGCACACCCTGACGAGGAGGTTGAGGTCATGTATGAGGATATCACTAAAGCCATACATGGCACGACCTCCGCACACTACAACGTTGTTATGGGGGACTTCAACGCCAAAGTGGGAGTACAACAATGCGACGAACCGAGAATCGGACCTTATGGCTTGGGGCGCCGAAATCACAGGGGGCAAATGCTGGTCAACTTCCTCGAAATGCAGGGGCTCTTCTTGAAGAATTCGTTCTACAAGAAGAAGCCCCAAAGGAGGTGGACCTGGCAGAGCCCCGACACTGTGACAAAGAACGAGATAGACTTTATCGTGGCGGACAAGAAGTACATATTTAGAGATGTCTCAGTGGTCAACAGGTTTAATACCGGCAGTGACCACCGACTTGTACGAGGCACTCTAAATATCGAATTCAAAGCTGAAAGGCTCCGCCTGATAAAGTCTAATTTCCGACCTACGCCGCCCCAGATTACCATAGGGTCCGAACAGTTCCAATTGGAACTACAAAATCGGTTTGAATGGCTGGAAACCACTGGCGATGTTGACGAGATAACCGACAACGTGGTAAAAACATTGCGAGAGCTGGGCCGAAGGCACTTTCCACCTATGCGAAGAAACAAACGCTCTGAACTCTCCACCGAAACCTTGGATCTCATGAAGATGAGACGTGAGATGCCTCACCGGAGCATAGGGCTCTCTCCAAACGGATAAGAAAACTTGTAAGACGGGACCTCCGCTGCGCAAACACGCGAGCCATTCAGGCTGCTATAGAGCAGAATAGGGGGTCCAAAGTGTTCTTAAAACCATTGGGGAGAAGTCATCTTGCAAAAGTGAGGACAGCAGATGGCAGGAAGCTTACGTCTCACCATGAGATCCTAGCGGAGGTGGAACGGTTCTACGGGCAATTGTATTCTTCGCGGGCGGAAAGACCTTCGGTTCAAGGCTCTAATGATCCACGTGCACCACTCATGCGCCACTATACGGAAGATATCCCGGAGGTCGACATTGACGAGATTAGGACGGCACTCGGGCAATTTAAAAATGGCAGGGCTCCGGGCGATGACGGTATTACAACTGAGCTCCTTAAAGCGGGAGGGATCTCAATCCTGAAGGCTTTGGCGGAGCTCTTCAATTCCGTTAGCCTCCGGGGCACTGTGCCAAGGGCGTGGGCCAAGAGTGTGGTGGTCTTGTTCTTCAAGAAGGGTGATAAGACCCTCTTGAAGAACTATAGGCCCATCTCACTCTTGAGCCACGTCTACAAGTTGTTTTCGAGGGTCGTCACGAATCGTCTCGCCACAAGACTTGACGAGTTCCAACCACCGGAACAGGCTGGGTTTCGAAAAGGCTACAGCACCGTAGACCATATCCATACTGTTCGGCAGATTATACAGAAGACCGAAGAGTATAATCAGCCGCTGTGTATGGCATTTGTGGACTACGAAAAAGCCTTCGCTCTATCGAAACTTGGGCTGTTCTAGAGTCTCTGCAGAGATGTCGTATCGATTGGCGATATATCGAGGTGTTGAGATGCCTGTATGACGCCGCGACGATGACCGTTCAGATCCAAGACCGGAGGGCGAAGCCTATACCTCTACGTCGCGGGGTGAGACAGGGGGATGTCATATCCCCGAAACTGTTCACGAACGCGATGGAAGATGTCTTCAAAAATCTGGAATGGAATGAACTGGGCATCAACATCAACGGCGAGCGCATCTCCCACCTACGTTTTGCTGACGATATTGTCATGTTTGCAGAGATGTTGGAAGAACTTGCCGACATGTTGAACAGCCTAAACGAATCCTCCCGACGAGTCGGTCTCGGCATGAATTTGGACAAGACGAAAGTCATGTTCAATGAACACATCATGCCGAGACCGGTAAACGTCGAGAGTGTCCCTCTGGAAGTTGTGCAGGAATATGTCTACCTTGGACAGAAAATACAGGTTGGCAGGCACAACTTCGAGGGGGAAGCCAATAGGAGGATTCAGTTAGGCTGGGCGGCATTCGGTAAGCTTCGTCAAGTCTTCTCGTCGACCATTCCGCAATGCTTGAAGACGAAAGTCTTCGAGCAGTGCGTCCTACCGATAATGACGTACGGTGCCGAGACGTGGACACTGACAGCGGGACTGGTCCACAAATTCAAAGTCGCTCAACGGGCTATGGAGCGAGCTATGTTAGGTGTTTCTCTTATGGATAAAATCAGAAATGAGGACATCCGTAAGAGAACTAAGGTAACCGACATAGCTCGCAAAATTAGCAAGTTGAAGTGGCAGTGGGCCGGTCACGTCTGCCGCAGGACCGACGGCCGATGGAGCGAACGAGTCCTGGAGTGGAGACCACGTCTCGGTAAACGTAGCGTAGGACGCCCGCCAGCCCGGTGGACTGACGACCTGCGCAAGATCACCGGCAGGGGCTGGATGCGGAAGACAGGAGACCGGGATATGTGGCGCGTACTTGGGGAGGCCTACGCCCAGCAGTGGACTGAATTTGGCTGAAGATGATGATAGTCATAGTTTTTATAAGGTGTGTCGTGAAATGTGAATTTATTTCAAAGTCGTCTTGTACTTTGATGTAGTTTATGTGTCCGTCAGTGTACATTTAGAACTTGTTGTGTTATAATGAACTAGCTGCGCCCCGCGGTCTTACCCGCGTGGTGATGGAAAGTCGCACACTATATCTTTAAAAATTATAGTCTATGTGTTATTCTGATGTGTAAACTATATTATTGTAAAGTTTCATCAAAATCCATTAAGTACTTCTTGCGTGAAAGAGTAACAAACATACATCTATACTTACCTACTTACTTACTTACTTAGTGGCGCCGTCTTGAGGAGGCCTACGTCCAGCAGTGGACTGAAAATGGCTGACGACGATCTATACTTACAAACTTTCGCGTTTATAATATTAGTAGATTATATGTTGATATTATATTATACATAAAAACTTGTCGAAATTGAAATATTGTGATCATCTTTGTATGTGATACTTCACTTAATTAACAAATAACATTGATGAACTTGAACTATACTCCTTTTGAAATATTATGAAATACTATTCTTTATATCGGATTTCCAACAATGAATGGATAACCTTGAATAAGCTTATGGCAGATGTTATGACTGGTTAATAAAATATAGTCAAGAAATCCATCCGCAGTAGTACCCAAGATATGGCTTTAAAAAAAATAATTGATTATTTTTTTAATGAAATGAACCAATTCCATCGGTTTTTTCTTTTTATAATATTTTTTGTTAATTGCAGTGATAGATAGAGAGTAAATAATATGAATAGCTTTTATAGTTAATTTATTTTTAGTACAAAATTTCCAACAAAAAATTGCATAACGTTTAATTATCTTGAGTAAAAAAAAAATGGGAAACTTAAGTGTCCAACTATCTTGCGTCAGTGTCAACTGTTAACCCTGACAACACGCTGGTTGCAGCCCGTGGACAGACTCACAGGCAGGCCTACTGGCCACGCTGGGGTTGCGGGTGTCATTGAAAGGATTCGGCGGCTCGACCTGGAGGTGGCCTAGGATAAATCCAGGGTCACCGTGTTCTATGGACTACGAAACAAGCCATCTCCCACTCTAAGCATAACAGTGGGAAGCACCATTATTAGCGTCGGAACGACGATGAAGTATCTCGGGGTCGTCCTCGATGGCCGATGGCAGTTTTCTGCACATTTCAAGCAGCTGCCCCTCCCCCAAAAAACTATAACATAATAATATACAAAGTAAATATATTGATAACTAATTGGTGAACAAAAAAAAATACCTTATTCCTTATCATAATTCGATAGACTGAATAAAACTATTCCTACATCAAGTTAGATATGTAAGCATAACAAATATCTCAATTTCATGTAACATGTCCAACTTTAAAATTGGGCTCCGCAAAATATAATTTTGAACATGTTAACATATTCCCGCCATGCGCGTGATGCACGGAATTAATTAGTACTAGCGTGCGTGTGTATGTCATAACACACACACGCACACGTGTTGTAAATGTCTATAGATAATAATAATATAATAACGTCGCTGTCCACCGTACTTAATCTAATATGTCTATGTGGCACATATAAAAAAGTTTGAGTATAACTGATAGTGAAATGGCTATGACACATGGCCATTTCACAATACGATTTTATAAAGCCTTAACACCTTTACTTAAAAGAATCTAACTTTGCACTTAATAAGCGGATGTTTTACAGATTGACTGTTCACGTAAGGAACGACGATTTATCCTCATAACAAACAAACTGAACCCCAAAAAAATAAAATCCAAATTCAAGGTACAATGGTACAATGAGCACGACACGACTTTTGTCGACCCCGTGTGTCTTTTACATTTCAATTATGTTTGGGTTCTAGGATATTAGGATTTCTTATTCGGCACGTACGAGAAATAGTACCTACCTTCGTTTTATTACGTTAAGAGTTTAACTGATTGATATTAGTATCGAGGGAGACATAGAAGCTTGAGTGTGCTGATGAAAATCTTCAAGAAAGCCTTGTTGTAAATTAATAATTTGCAGACAGACACATATTGTATATCGCCAAATTATGCAAGTTACGCTTGTGTTACAGGTAATATACAACAGACTACTTTTACTTTTCCGAAATTTATCGTGCCAGGTATCGAACCCGGAGCTTCTGCGTAGCAGCGAGATAGGCCGGCAAAGGCTTAGCCCACTCAACCACAGAAACCGTCAAATTATAAAGATAGCGACATTATGTTCCAAAAGCATGAATACTTAGGGTCGCTTCCATAAGAATCGCCTTTAAATACAATTAGTTAATCATGTTAAACAGCCTAAATACGCTTTACACAAAATGTATTGACAGTTCTTTAAACATATTTAGCGGCAAATTTTGCGTTGTGCAAGACGCTAACCGTATTTAAGGGTGTTAAATGTGTATTAAATTAAATTTAAAGAACGTTATGCAAGCGGCCCTTAGTTATTGTTTAAAGAATGGAATTGGGACTAACCGAGTTAAAAAAGGAGTACAATTTCTTACATTCTAGTAATAAATATATAAATGCAGTATATACGGATGTTCTATATACGAAATAGATATATACATAACATACAAATACATATCTACAAAATATATAAATTTTATAGATAAATGTAAATGCACATATATTTAAATATCAACATATTCCAAAGACAGGTAATTTTTTCTGATCATCGTTTTAAATATTGGTAGCGATTTTGCTTGTCTGATAGCATTTGGCAGCGCGTTCCAAAGCTATATAGCCTTGACGATAAAAGAATTGTTGTCGAAATTTGAATTATGCACAGGGGTGTTTAGTTTCATTTTAGTGGAAGGCCGTAAGCTATGGGAGCACGAAATAAAGACAAAGCTTTATTTAAGATAATGAGGAGTATTCGGGATAAATAATATACTGTACAGAAGACAAAGAATATGAGTATTCCGGCGAACCATTTGAGTTATTTACGGAATTCAGAGACGTGGCCATATTTCTGTAGGCCAAATATGAACTTTGTACAGAAGTTTTAGAGACGCTCAAGTTTATTAAGTTGTTCTTGAGTTAAATCTAGATAGCTGGCGTCAGCATAATCAAGGATAGGGAGTAATAGGGACTCTGCTAGCTTAATTTTACATATTATAATAATTTCATTGTTATTGGATACCATATACGTAACTAAGAAGTGAAAAAAAAAAACTAGCGAAGAACAAAACGACTTCAGGAGTAATTGAAAAGAAAAAAAAAATTTAATTGGAATAATCGTCAAATTTTCTTGTTACCGTACAATTAAAGGTTTCTTAGAGGTAAATCATGTCTTTTACTTTGTTATTTTGCAATGAATCCCTAAATATATTTAATCTAAAATACTACCTATCTCATACTTCAATTAACAGATTCAGTTTTAACTCGTTTTCGCTGAAACTATATTTAAGCTCTACAATCTAGAATTTTGTAAGAAAATAATCAGGTTCGAACTCTTGTTATTTATATGAATAGTACGCAGGTTTATCAGCCATTAGGCTACTATTAGACCTTAATATTGATATTTGACTATCTTAAAGCGCCTATTCGAATCTTCTTCAGGGGATCTGAGTGCTGAGAGGTTCTTCCCTCGGACAATAGATAGTATGGCTATTCAGCGAGTTAGCGAAACCAGCCTTCTAGGAACTTTACTCATTGATTTCGATGACCTAAAATAAATCTACCTAATAGCTAATCCATTTATCTGTTAAAGCATAAATCAGTAATTATTAATGTCGTTGTTGTCGTCAGCCAATTGCAGGCCACTGCTGGACGTTGGCCTCCCCAATTCATCGCCACTCATCCCTGTCTTCTAACTTCCTCATCCAGCGCCTGCCAGCCACCTTGCGCAGGTCGTCAGTCCATCGGGCCAGAGAGCGTCCGAGTGCGTCCGACGCTACGTTTACAGAGATGCGGTCTCCACTCCAGTATAGCTCAATATTCTACTTATAGTCTTAAGAGATTATAGGTTGAAGACAATATAACTTAAGTTCTTCGTGACTCTATTTTGATTAGCACTTGTTATATAATTATAAACATTGCTACTTATTAAATTCTTTGCAATACAAATAAAATAAATATTTAATTGAAAACATAAGAGTTCCTTTTCAATTTTCAAGTCGCACTCCAATTATTTCCTTTTACAATAGAATTGCTTTTTCTGAGAAGGAACTAATTACACCAATCAATTTGAGGGAATAGGTACTTTCAAGGCGATGTAATTTGTATCGACGAATGTCCTGCCAAAGTTCCACGAGTGATTTTTGGTTAAAACGTTATCTTTTATTTATTATTCTGTTTACAGGAAATATATACTGAATACTATATACTGAAACGCAGAGGTCCATTGATTGCCGGCATAGTAAATTTCGTAAAATAAACATTGAGTTACTTACTATAGTCTGGACGTTTAGGATCGGGATTTTAATTTTTTTCCCCTTTGAAGACCACGGGTCATAAAAATGTCCCGGACTTTTGGAGGTCTTGCATGTTGCCATAGGAAGGCCAACACGTAGAGGCCCCTTGACAAATTTAATGTAAATGTGACGTGATACTAACCGTCAATTATCTCTGTCTACACTATATAATAATGCATCCAAGGACAAGCTCCGGCCAGTGGGAAATTTGATCAAAAAGTACCGGGCTATTAGAGTGAACTGTTAGTGGTACTAGGGGTCGGGGAATATGGGGACTATGGCGTCTGCCCGTCACAATGTTCGGAGAACATGGAAAAATGGGCGGACGGTGACTCCCCACTCCCTGCATAGGCCCCAAAAAATGCCATAGAAGACAGGGGCTACATGGGTGTGAGAGGCTAATGGTATTAGTATGTATATAGTCCCTCTGTAGTAGGAGGTTCTAGATCAGCAGTGGGACGTTTTTGGGCTGTTATATAATAAATATTAAAAGTGATGGACCGAGAGCCATTTTGACCTAATTAGTTTACCGTTTTGGAGACCCTTTTTGTCTTTCCCAACGATCACTGTACTGTATTCTTTCAAGCTATGTAGATAGAGATTAAACATCGCTGTCTGCATGTTGATAATAACTCCTGGTAATCTTCAATTCCAAGCTCTTACATTTAACACATTCATTTATTAGATAGACATTAGATAGACAATCTATTGTTTTCCTCGAAAACTTAAAAAATATTTATAAAAGTAAGTATTTGATAATGAACCATAGCCGCTAGGTGACATCCAAAAAGCTTATAAAATAATAAGAATTTATTCTGCCGTCTTTTACTGCTTGCCTTTACTATCTGCCGAATGACACACGTATGTAAACAGAAGAAGCACTGAATAAAAAACACATTTTACAACGTTCACACGGGAAACAAAATGGTTATTCATACGACTTACACTTTGAATGTTTCGAGACCGCCCAACTCTGTGGCATAGCCTAGCCGCCCGACAACTCCGGCCGCCCTGCTCAGTCGTGCCCCGTGTTCCTCCAAAGGTGGTTGCGTTCTCGATAACTCTATTCTACGTAAATTTTTAATAGCCTACCGAAAACCGAAGGCGTAAAATCGCCGCTGTTAAAATTCTAGTTATTTTTAACAATCGATCGTATGCTTAGCGGAGGTTTTGTGTTTCAATTTTCAATGTACTAATGTTAGTGTTGAGACATATATCATTTTCAGTAATCCTTTAAGTGTTGGAAACTTAGTTTTTTGACGTGTTCGTGTATGTTGAAGTGAGGGCGGTCCTACTGAAGTTTATTCTTCGCAGAGGTAAGTGGGTTATGAATATTTAATAAGCTCAATTTTGAATATGAACGTATGTTAGTCTAGAATCGACAACAAATGTTTGTTGATACTTATAAAGAATGACGAATCGCTTTTCTGTCTTGTTGTTTTAGGACTAGTTTTGCCGTTTTTATCTTTATATTACTATTGTAATATTTACATTTGTTACGTTCCGAGGATATGGCGTAATTTTGAATAAGTGTTTTTATTTAATTTATTTATATATTACTTTTGAAACATAATAAAATTTAGGACAGGTAAAAAGTACTTCATATAGTTAGATATACATGCTTGGCGAGGTTAATGGATTTAGGAAGAGAAGGGTATTTACCTATATTACTAGATTGCAGCAAGTGAGGATCCGTTATTTTTGCCTACCCCCGGTGGCAAACAGTGAAAAGTGTACCTACTTATGTTAAATCAATAACATATTCAGATTTACTTTCAGAATGTTACGATGTATGATAACTTACTGCAATGTTCTGATGTGTATTGTAAACAGGCGAAAAAATATCCAGTTACTAATGTAAAATCGCGAAAGTAACTTTTCTCGAGTAAACGATTGAGCAGATTTTAAAGAATTTTGAGTGTTTTCAGTATGCGGCTTTTCTCATAATAGTTTTGTACTTGTAACAGTTGTTATAAAATATTTTCGATTAAATGTTAACATGTATTTGATTAAGTTTATTGTACAATAATCTAAAATCATAGATTTCCAAAGAGATAAGGATAACCCCCTAAGTAAATGCTGAAGCATACCGTGAGGGCGTTAAAGGATTCAGAGGCAAATAGAAGGCGTTGAGTCAATCAAGAGTAGCGGTTAAATAGAGAAATGAACAAATTTTTTTTTTTCGTAATAAATTTGAACAATTAAAGAAATAAATTAGAAACTATATTAAAATAAATACAAAGGGCGTTTTAACGGTTTTAAGCGCGGTAATTTATTTGATTTTTGTTATTCTGACGTTTCGGCCACTATTAAGTGGCCGTGATCACGAAAGACAAAAATGTCAACTGTCAACGAGCATTGTTCAAGTTTTATTATCATACCGTCAACTTGTTCACTGTAATTATTTAGCCTTAATTTTGTCTGTGCTTATTATTTACTCTATGGGAGCTTAATCTAATTCACCACTGCTTCGCAACATGTTGTGGCTTGAAGAATGTGTGCAGTTTCTTGCGCCGCTTCTTCGGCGCAAGAAACTGCACACATGCGTAGCTCTAATAATTTTATATAATATTAAAATAGGTGGAAGGAAAAATAAAAGAAATTATGAGTCAAATCATTATGTATACAAGTCGCAAAAACTTCAGAAAATATTAAATACAAAGTAGTCAATTTTGAATTATAAATAATAAAATTTGATTAATAAAATTTCTGTTACGAATTCCATCTTAAAGCTATTGTTCTTTCTTTCATATCGATTTTATATTTGTTACACGTATAACCAGTTTTACTTTACAATCATTTTGATGCCGTTTTATGGCGGGTTCCTATATCTTACAATTCATTCTACCATCTCTACCATCGGTTGAATTTTGACATTACTTGTACGTTGTTTATGTCAAATTTTAACCGATAGTAAGCGAAATCAACAGTTGGTAAGATATAGGAATGTGCATTAATGATTCAACCTGACTTCGAATGATTCGTCCATCCTGCAATGTTTGAATACAAAAGTCCGAGCAGTGCATCCTCCCCGTCCTGACCTACGTGGCCGAGACGTAGACGCTGACGGAAGGACTAGTCCACAAGTTCCAAGTCGCTCAAAGTTCTATAGAGCGTGATATGTTGGGTGTTTCTCTTATGGATATAATTAGAAATGAGGATATCCGTAAGAGAACCAATTTAACCGATATAGCTAGCAAGATTAGCAAGTTGTGGTGACAGTGGGTCGGTCACGTCTGCCGCAGGACGGATGGCCGATGGAACTGTCCTGAAGTGGAGACCGCGTCTCGGTATACGTAGTATCAGACGGACTCGGATAATTTTCGTTGTTTTAAACGTTTAATTTTGTAACAACGAAAATTATTAATAAAAAAAATAAAAATAAACATTTTCTCATTTTTACAATGGGGTTCTATTCTAAAGCCTTTCAAGAATTGCTCCAAGTAAGGAAAAAAATCTTAAATTTATAGTTTAACAATTATAACACTTGCAATGTTCATGTTAAAGCAAAAAAATATTATTAATTAACTATTGAATAACTAAATGAAAAATTGTGATAAAAAAAAAATTTCAAGCAGATTATTGTTCATTCATCTATTCAGTTAGTGCCTGAATTTTTTCAATTTTTTATTTTCATATTTAGTATGTTTAAATAATATTTATTCATTAAAGGGCCGATGTGGGTGTGGCTTGCGTAAGCCAGAGTACCCGTTTTCGGCCGTATTTTCATCCCTCTGGGAAAATTATAAATATTGATCTTACAGTTTCGGGAGTTCAGACTTTTTTTTAGGAAATTTCCTCCTCTTTTCGAATAATTTTTCAAATTTGAAAAATCTTTATTACTTTTTGAGATATTTGCAAAAAACTAAACTCCCCTTCTTTTTTTAGTTAATTGTTAATAACTTTTACAATTTTTGCAAGCGGAACTTCATTTTTTTCAAAAATCATCTAGATGCCATTCCGAATCGAATGACACCTCATTTATAATTTTCGGAGACTGCTGAAAAAAGTTGGTCCAAAAGGCACTTGTTTACTAGTCTACATTAATGATTATTGATTAATGTTTTTAGCAGATAAATAGATTAACTATTAGGTAGACATATCTTAAAATTATAAATGGGATTTATTTGTCGATAATTTGTTTGTTTTTTTATGTAATAATGAAACAATTGACTGATACGATTTTTTATAAAGATACATTTATCCGAAATACAATGTGTGTTCCTTTTTTTCTTGACAAATGACACAATTCATGCACTCTACCTATTTTATGCATGCTAAGCTGGGGCATAAAGATATATAAAATTAAGTATCGTAAACAGCGTTGATATTTTTTTATCACAATAAGGGGGCGATGGTTCAGAAAAGATTGGGAATCACTGCTTTAGATCTACTAGTTTTTAAACGCACGTATACCCGGATATATAAATTGATACTTGTATAAACATCCAATACATATAGTATTATGAAAAATCTCTCGAATGCTATAAAATGCCGGTTGATGTGTCACAAAGCCAATGTATTTTAAGATTGTACCTATTCCTATAAACAAGTATTTAAGAGCATTCGTATGTTCGAAAATTGTCTAAAGATTAGCCGATTCTTGGAAATTTGTCAGTAATTTTATAGCTACGAAAATGTAATTTATGACTGTGATTGTAAATATATTTTTTTAATATTTCGCTAGCTTTTTTAAAAGACGAATTGATTCAAATCTTTCTGAGGCCTTACTTTTAATTTAATCAAAGTAAACTAAGAGGTAATCGAAAATAGAAATAGTACATTTACGGGTTACTACCCGTATAGAGTAATATTACACCAGGGCCGTGTTTGCGAAAGAGACTTGAAAAGCAAAACGTGAGTTATTTAAGTAAATTACATATTCACATAAAAAGACAAATAATACCAAAAAAGAACTCTAAAAAGTTGGATTTGGTGAAATTGTAATAACTATTGAGGCAACAATGTTCACTGTTTTCTCATTTGATTACAAAATCCTAAAAGCCCTAAGCTTGTAATAAATCTTGTTTTCGAATCAATTCAACGGATTGTAATTTGAAAGTATCTTTCTAGAATGCTTCAAAGTATTTCTCAAGGTCTACTTTGCCTTAATTTCTCAAAGTTTTCTTCACTATAGTGCAAAAATGCGAGCTAGAAAGCGACTATCTCCATAAACTCCTTACCTTATTGACTTCCAAAATCACTAAAACATCCCCAATAATGCTCAATACTATCTAACAATACAAGGATTTTATTTATACATGCTTATGTATAAATAAAATCCTCAATTTGTGAATCAAAAATTCTTGGAATCAATATAAAAAATGCAAACATTTAAACAAAAATATTTTATTTTTGTACATAATATTCAATGCGTTCGTTATACCTTGCGAAAAAAAATATGTGTTAAGTCGCGAAAAATTTATCTACGACAGCCATAACCGCGTGAAATTTAGTTCCACAAAATTCCTCTTTAATTTTAGGAATAAGTGAAAATCCATTCGGGATAAGTCCGGAGAAAATGGTGGGTGGTCAAGGAGATTGGAACCAGCTCATTAGATTGCGTTGAGCGCAACTTCAGATCTATGAGCGGGAGCGTTATCGTGAAGAAACAATACGCTCAACGAGAGTTTTCCACAGCGTGTTTCTTTAGTCGCATTACGCATTTTCGGAATTAAATTTGCATAATAGGGTCTAGTAATCGTCTGGCCTTTTGGCTTGTTATTAATAAAAAGGATTCCTTCGCTAACCCAAAGCACTGAGGCCATAACTTTCCCAGCGGTAGGAGCAACTCGAAATTTCTTAATGGATGGTGAGGATAGTCGTTTCTAAGACATGCTTTGTGTCTTAGTTTCTGAATCTAAATGGTGAACCCACGTTTCATTCATGGTGATAAGGCGACGGCAAAAAATATCCGAATCACGCTGGAACATTTCGACATTACTTTTAGAAATTTCCAAACATCGCCTTTTTGTTTTCGTCGGCTAACATACGTGGCACCCATCTAGCCGACACTTTTGTGAACACCAGCTCACCACCACACTACCAGTGAATCAATCAAGATGGATTGAACGAAAGATATCTTTAGGATCTCAGCTATATGTTTTAGTTTTTCTTCTGTCTTCTAAAATCAATTTCTCAACCTTATTGATATTTTCTTCTGTACCGCAGGTTAAAGGTCTGTATCAGTATGCAACCATAGAATAGGGTACAGCAACATCCCCCTAATGTCTACTGAATGCCCGAAACAATTCTTTCGTAGACATCTTTTGAAGCTGAGATATTTTATCACCGGACATAAGTCACTTTTATTGTTTTATGCATAAATTTGCGTTTTTAGCAACTCGTTGCACAATACATTTACAATTTATTACGTGCGAACAACCTTACAAAAACAAGTAACATTTGGAATAAATATTGTGTGATTGACACTCTTTAATTTAAATATTGAACTTCCCCAAACCACCATTATATAGCGGCATATAAATAAAGCGATTATGTTAAATAAGTTTCTTAGTTTAAAAAAATATCTTTTTATTTTAAATTATTTTCAATTTGTCGGCAGTATTCTCGTGGGTCGTGTATATTATAACTGTTTCTACACAAATGTTAAAATTAACTTAAATTATTCGCTTATCCATTTTATTTACAGCAGCTTTACAGTAAAATTTTTTGTTGCAAGAGTTCAGCAGACAGGCAGACGGCCCACTTGGTGGATAGCGGGGTTACCATTGCCTATGGACATTTGCAACACCAAAGGTGCTACAAATGCGCTGCTGCTCTCTTAAAGGAGACTGGAATCTAGTCACTAATGCCGGAACACAACTCCAGGTTGTTATAGCGACATACTTTAGACAGGGGTGGTCGCCATTCAGTTGGGAAAATTCCCTACCACCTGGCTGTGGGTTGTTTTGTCGCCTCTTACGACAGGCCGTCCGGTCGCAGGAAATTGTATTCTTTCTCCGTTTCTGCACGGATAACTAGTATTAAGTTAAGTAATAAAACGGCTCACCTTTTAATTTACCACATATCTAATCAATGATATCCTATATTAATAGAGAGATAGACGTGATAAAATATAATAATAATAAGGGGAAACAAAATTGAAATGCCGATGCTAGACATCCAGACTCTTATAGTCAGTAACGCAATGTTCATAAAATTTACCATGCCGGCAATCGATTATCGAACCCAGGACCTCTGCGTTTCAGTGCGTTAGGCCGATAAAGGATTATCATTCTCAATTAATTATGCAATTATTGGAAATTAATGTTCAAATTTATCAGACTCCCCAGGGACACAATTCAATCTCACCAAACATATACTATCTAAATTGTCCATTACACTATCTTAGTTCTAATAGGGGGAATTTAATTTCACTTAATCATCGCATTATATGATAAGTGTAGCAATTATGTCTGATATATATAGCGTACGTGAGGTTACTGAGTGAAACATTAATTCGGTCGGCCACGTACGTAATTTAACTAAGGTAATTATTAATTGCAAACGAGTGCTGGGACTATTGCGCCGTTGTCCCCTAGAAGCCGGCCAGCTTAATTAGATTATAGCATAATTGGTAGCTTCTACTTGTAGATTTATACGCATGGATGCAAAAAGAAATGTAACCGTTCCTGAATATTGTTTGAATTTGTTTTAACTCAAAAATTATTTGCTTTAAAATATCTATCAGTTTTTATGTTTGCTTGTGGGAAAACTGGCCCACTTGATGGCAAGTGGCTACCGTCGCTCATGGACATCTGCAACACTAAGGTAACCGATGCGTTCCTACCTCGTTAAGACTTTAAATCTGTTTACGCTCTTTTTGAAGATCCCAATATTGTAGCTCTCTGGGAAAACTGCAGAAAGGAGATCATTCCATAATTTTAGGAGGAGTGTGCGCCACGAACAGTGGACGACTTCCATGCATCGAGGATGTGTGGTGTGGTGCGATGATAAAACGGAGATGTAGGCACCAAATCGAACATTTATTTTAAATTGACTGCAGGTGCCAACGACTTGTTCTGAACTGTACAATATATAAAAATTAGACATACACGAAAATTTAAAATATAGATGTGGTTTTAAATCTTACAATTTCTGTTACATCAATTGGGCTTTCGCTTAAACCTTTTTTGATAGAAGTAGTATATCTCTAAATATCAATATTTGAAACTGACACTATCGCACAAAATAATATTGAAAATAAAGAAAGTACTTCGTAATAATATTCTTATAATACGTGCTTGACACAAATTACAAATAGAGTAGTTGACAATTGAATCCGCTGAAATACCTACATTTTATTATTTCATAAAATCCAGAAACTGCCTAGATTTTTACGAGGATAGCAAGTTGTGACGCCATTTCTTTAACGAGTCAACGTATGTATTACTATTTCAACAGTAAACATTAAGACATTTTCTTTCCATCAAGATATTTTAAAAGTTAGCAAGGCCCGCTCTTTTATATGAACATTGTTTCAGAATTTATTATAAAATATGTCACCTACACATTTGTACAAATTAATTAATGTATTATTTGACCCTCATTTTTATTACTTTTCACATATAAAATTTCTGTCATGCGCTTAATATGTCCCAGTTTGATGTTTAATGCTTTGCAGTCATCAAAGCATTTGTCAAAATAATGAAACCTTTGTGCCCTATTTAGGGAACCGGCGGGCTTAATTATATTATTGCGTCGTGTGACATAATTAATTTTGTTTAGTATCGCGTGTCCCGCTTAATCCGGGACATGGAGCAGGAATTGTCCAGGAATGTAAGCAATTCGTTGTTCGTTTTTTTTGTACACCAGGGTATTTCTTAATTTGGGAGAGTACAGACATTAATTGTTCATTTAGTGTTTCTATAATAAATATTCTTAACCGCCGCCAAAAGTGAATTTCGGGTTTTGAACTTGTTTTGTTTACTTTGTGTTTAAAATTTGTAATTAGAAAAGCCGCCTATTGTGTATTGTAATCATTTACGATGGTCGTTAGCCAGGTGTAATTCTTGGAAAATTCAGTCCACGCGGTCGAGTGTTGTATTGTATAGTGTAAAAAGCCTTGCAGAGATTTGGGCAAGAAAGTACCAAATATACCTAATATTAACTATTTGGGCAGAGTTTACCCCTTTAACACACAATAAGCAATGAACACCGTCTACACGCCACACCGCCTTTTATACGAAAATACTACGAAACTACCCTACTAAATAATAATATTATTATCTATGAAGATTATCTATGTGATATTAATATAATCTATGGTTCTCATAACTGCTGTGATGGACATCGCGTAACATTCGGCCATCCTACCGCAGCCGTGGTCCCCCGCGGCGTGCCAACTATTGAGTGAGTTTGCCTTCTGTCATCAGAGAATTTAGTTCCCCTCGCCAGTCTGCGAACAGAAAAAACAAAACACAGTACTTGTTCACACAACCACTCGGCTACTCCTGACCAATAATGATTCTACTTTCCATCAAAGTAACAATAAACTTTAATTTTTTTTTACGATTATTATTTCAAGAATAATAGTCACAATTTCATGATCTCCATGTACCAACTCTTCTATGTACCAAAAACTTATAAAATAACCAAGAATACTAGAACTTATTGTTCACGGCTACAAAAATTCCAACAATAATTAACCACAGTTAAAAAAACCCAGATACTAGAATGAAGACTATTTTAAACCTTTAGCATTATGGACCTCTGAACTTATAAAATAAGTGTTACAAAGATTAACTGCATTTACTACGTTTAATAATAACTTAACTTGGGTTATTCTACTTCAAACAAAACCCGGGCGGAACTTGCGTCATTTTAACTTCAAACAAAACCGGATGAAACTTACGTTATTCTAACTTGAAACAAAAGACATCAATTTACATCATCTATACAAACACATTTCTCGATAGATAAGTAACTCAAAATAACATTGAAAAATACTAACTACGCGATTTTTCGTAATTTTCCATGTTCGAAACATACCATAATATTTTCGTACACGAAAAAATATGAGGGTAGTACAATTGCCTACCACGACCGATGAACCATTACTATCACTTATAAAATTAAATCACTTTACTTTGCATAATAATAATTCACACAAAAATAATAATAAAAATAACCATACCTTCTGTGCCAGGTAAAGTAGATACAGTGGCCGAAGTTCCCAACAGTGTCCCGTCCACGTATAGGCCGACACGCCAACGCTCCATAGGCACCTTCAGGGCACCACCACAATGCTGCCTCTAGTTCCGCCGATGGCCGCGTCCCGTTGACGGCCCCGATATGTCGATCCTAGAGCGTGGTCACACATACGTGGTGACACATACGTGGTGACACATACGTGATGACACATACGTGGTCACACAGACTTGGTCACACATACGTGGTCACACATACGTGGTCACACAGACTTGGTCACACAGACTTGGTCACACAGACTTGGTCACACAGACTTGGTCACACAGACTTGGTCACACAGACTTGGTCACACAGACTTGGTCACACAGACTTGGTCACACAGACTTGGTCACACAGACTTGGTCACACAGACTTGGTCACACAGACTTGGTCACACAGACTTGGTCACACAGACTTGGTCACACAGACTTGGTCACACAGACTTGGTCACACAGACTTGGTCACACAGACTTGGTCACACAGACTTGGTCACACAGACTTGGTCACACAGACTTGGTCACACAGACTTGGTCACACAGACGTATAGTTGTACTTATACACGTAGAATTTAGTACGCCATGTCTTTGTTACAACTATAATATATTTATTTACTTTTATTGTGTCTCTGTCTTATTGAATATGCACCGATTGCTACAACCCCATTAATTATTTAAAAGGAATTCTGTAACACACTTCTGCATAAAACTAATTTAAAAATAAGAACTTGAGATATAAGTATAATCCATACTTCTATACGAATATTATAAAGGGGAAATATTTGATTGCGTTTTGCATTGAATAGGCTCCAAAACTACTAAACTGATTAGAAAAATTCTTTAACTGTTGGCAAGCTACACTATTCGCAGTTGACATAGGCCATTACTACTAAAATTCCATATATACTAAAACTCCAATAGTGTAACCCAAGTGTAAAATCACGTGCGCTGCGAAAACTATGGATGATAGAACAAAATAATGTACTACGACTTTATAGAACACATTATTTACAAAAAGTGTCGCGACAGCATATGTTTAACTATTATAGTTACGCAACAATAAGGGTTCTTTTATTTTTTAAATTTAATTTAAAATGCCACCGCTTGTTAATATCTTGGTATTCACTCTTATCAAAATAAATTAATTCATATTCAAGACTGCTTCTATTGAATACTACCAACTACCTATTGAATAATACCTTTATGCGAGTTTTTTAATTATTCAATATCACGAGTTTAAAAATTAGTATTAGAAAAGAAATGAGTATTAGAAAAAGGTTGCGTGGTCGCCGCGAACCCTAATCAGCTAACTATGTTCATGCGATGTAGGTGTCACTGGGATACGGACAGTATGACAGGTGAAATATTTTGAATTCGCTTAGTAGATAATTAAACCAAAAAATGTTCTTTTTAGATACTCGTGCGAAGTCGGGGTAGACCGCTAGTAAGAAATATAAAGAAAAACAATTTTCAGCTAGACATGTTGCGAAGCGGTGTACATAGAGTAAAATTAAATTTAAAAAGTGTTCTCCAGTGTAACTTATTTTGAATAAAAACTTTAGGATTTGACTTGGGTCACGCAGAATTTGAATAAGGCAGACTTTAAGTAACACAGACCTACGGGCACGCAGACTTTCGGTCACGTAGACTTTCGGTCACGTAGACTTTCGGTCACGTAGACTTTCGGTCACGTAGACTTTCGGTCACGCAGAGTTTAGGTCACGCAGAGTTTAGGTCACGCAGAGTTTAGGTCACGCAGACTTAGTCACATAGACTTAGTCACATAGACTTAGTCACATAGACTTAGTCACATAGACTTAGTCACATAGACTTAGTCACATAGACTTAGAATAAGGAAGAATTCACAGACTTACCAGACTTTCGGTCACGTAGATTTTTCGGTCACGCAGAGTTTAGGTCAGGCAGAGTTTAGGTCAACTTATACCCAACCCAGCAGCATAACGGCCTGCCATTCTTGGGTAATCCCACTTCTGAATGTAAAAAGCCTTGCAGAGATTTGGGCAAGAAAGTACCAAATATACCTAATATTAACTATTTGGGCAGAGTTTACCCCTTTAACACACAATAAGCAATGAACACCGTCTACACGCCACACCGCCTTTTATACGAAAATACTACGAAACTACCCTACTAAATAATAATATTATTATCTATGAAGATTATCTATGTGATATTAATATAATCTATGGTTCTCATAACTGCTGTGATGGACATCGCGTAACAATAGCTTAGTATAAAACAATGTCCGAACGGAGGGGTGAGGCAGTCAAGCGACGATTACGATACGAACAAGACGTGGGTACATTCGATAAGCTATATAGTGACGGACTTTGCCCTTGTTATTGAATCGTGCAATATGTGCTGGTTGTGTCCAGGTATATTTGTACCTGTGTTAAACGTGTTTGTATAGTTCTAATAAATTCTATAGTATTTCCAACGGCATTTTAATTCGAGTCCCGCACTCGTAACAATATAATTATATTAGGCTGCATTTATAGACTGCATTTATTTCATACTAGCTGACCCAGCAAACAATGTTCTGCCATAAAAAAAACACCGTAAGAGGGTGAAAAATTACGACCTATACCTACCAAATATACAAAAAAAAAATAGAATCGGTAAAGCCGTTTCGGAGGAGTGCGACCACAAACACCGTGACACGAGATTTTTACATATTAGAAGAATATACATTCTTTTACATTATCATTTTAAGATAATGACATTACTTGTACATATAAAAGTGGCCATAAATATTTAACTGGTTATATTATTATTTAAATAAATTATGAGCATGATTATTATTAAAGATTGAAAAATATTTACAATTAACAAACTTAAGCTGGTGTGAATAGAAATTTAACCGATAGTTGGAATAAAATAACCGCTAAAAATATATACCTAAACAGCGATTATTTTATTTTAACCATCAGTTAAATGCTATGCATAGCTTTAATTACTTATACTAAAATTTAAACTCAATAATATTGTACATGCAAATTAAATTGCATTATATAAAAAAATAGCTATGCCCGACACTTCGCTGACGTTGCTCTTATATATTAGTATCTATTATATATCAATATTTATATGTACATAGGTATAGATTTGCAGGATATCTCAATAAAAAATACACCTTAATTAATAAAATCTTTTTTTAATTCCTTAAATTTTTATTAGAATTCGTTGAGCCGTTTCGAAGTCTATTCATATGAAATAAAGACAGTTTCTATCACGTTCGGTTCAAATAAGAATTATTTTTTGTGAGCTCTATTTTCTTGATAAGGAAGTTGGGAGGAAAGAAATTAAAACGAGTGTTCTCTATAAGTATCACATATTAATATTACACTTATGATAGTACTTAGGAAAGATTGTCACCATAACACGTTGTCGTAGCCATAGACTACAAGCTATATGGGTTAAGAGGTCACATGGTTCGCTCGTGTTGTCACTGTGGCGTGTCTATAGAACAAAAAGAAAACTATTTTCTACACCCCCATTTTGTCTATTCCAAAGTATTATAAGTTTTTAGCGGGTAAATAAAACTGCACCCTAAAAGTTGTGCATAGAAAATAATTAAGTAACGCAGCAGAGAAAGTCGGCATACGTTTTGTATATCTATGCCCAAATTTGATTAGTTTCCTGCCAGGGTTCACCAACTTGGCTATCCTGTTTACCTGCGGTTCTGTCACTAAGCGAAGGATCGAAAGCCGAAGAGTTTCAGTGGGTATTCCGGCAAAAATATTACAATACCCAAGCGGTAGAAAGGCCGTACGTGGCTTTCAGGGAATGATTAAAAAAGAGTGTTATATAATGAATATGAAGGACAACTCTGGATCGTCCAAGTCAACGGTCTCTTAAGTTGCTTCGTAAAGTTAGCGACCACACAATGTTGCACATGTGCAAAAAAGGTTGCCGAGCCGTAAGTACCTGTACTTATTTGTTCGTATTACGTAAACTTATACCTTTAGACTGCTAAACCACAAAACAATAAATGTAGAATATTAATTGTTTTTGGAGAAAATTATGTGTTTATGTGTATGTCTGCTTGAAAATGATTCTAAAACCAATAGGTTACAAATACTTAACAACAATTAAATCAATAAACTAGGCGAAGCTATTTTTAGTAGAGATGAAATAGGTTAAGTAGGTATTTGACATATTGATAGAAAAAGGGACTGAGTCCATATAGTCTTGTCTGATGTGATATCAGACAAGACAGCCAAGACGGTAAACAACAGATTTCTTATGATGAGTCCAAAAGCCCACATTTCGCTTTTTGGTTAACATTTTTCACATAAACAGAACAGTCACTCAAACATAGTCAATATCCTGAAAGTATTGTTCGTTTTAAAGTAATATTAACGTAACATAACATAATTCTTTATTTCCTTTTAAAGTACACAGTGAAACTTAAAACTAGTAACAACATTAACTAAGAGGCTGGTGGCTGAATTAGGTTAAAAAGAAACCTGTGGTAATATTAAACATCAGGGACCTGGTGCCTACCTCGGACAATAGATCAGTATGGCAAAATAAGGAGATAACCAAGCTATCCTTTTGAGCACCTTACTCGTAGAAAACGGTGAAATAGGCTCAGTATTCTAATCATAATCTTAAAGGATTATATGTAGAATGCAATATAATTAAGTTAAACTTTGTATTGTTTTAAATTATAATATTTTATTTTACTAATTGTATAATAAAATTTAAAAAAACATTACTTAATTAAATCAATAGTAACTCCAGAAAAAGTGAAAACCGGCAAATCAAAAATTTCATAATATTTAAACAAAAGTTACATGCCGTCTGATTAGCAAAGTTTAACAACACAGATCATAGAAACACATCTGATTCTATGATCTGTGTTTAACAAGATGTTTCTAGATGTTATCCACAAAAAGCTGACGTAAACGCGGTATCCACCTTCCGATCTATGGCCATTGATTCGCCAAGGCCGGATGGGTAATTAAGGGGCCCTACACTGCTTTTATCCGATTTAGGCCTTTTTCTTATATTTTTTGTTATAATGGCTATACTTACTGGGAAGTAGTTTGGATCTATAAAAAACATCAGACACAAAAGACGTTTAGACAAAGGCCTGCCAGATGGGTATTAAAAGTTTTTAACCAAATTAACGAATTTTCCTGCTATTTGCACCGACTAACAACTATTTATTATAAAGTCTAAGCGTGTTCTACCGTCTGTACAACGGCGAGTGATCTGATGAGCTATTTGATTTGGTGCCTACGTCGGCATTCTATCATCGCACAACTCTCCGCCAGTTGGAAGTTCATCCACCCTGCCTTAAAAGTCCTCCATTGCACGTGGCGCACGCTCTTTCATGTCATGCCTAGTTTTTCCCAGAGCGCTACAATATGGGGCTCTCCAAAAAGGGCGTAAACAGATACTTAAAGTCTTAACGAGGCAGGCAACGCATCGGCTCTCTTATTGTTGCAGATGTCCATGAGCTACGGTAGCCACCTACCACCATGTGGTCCATTTACCAGTTTGTCAACAAGCAAAACGTAAAAAAGTTACTTAATTATAACAATAAAGAATAGTCTGAATTTTTATCTATACCAGCATAGGTTTGTGTTTGAACATAATCCCTCCCGATGTGGAGCGGAAACATGGTCTAAGATGGAGCATGCTTACCTAGAAGGTACTATTCACATGGGTCTTGAAGACACTCAGGTTGAATGACTAACATAACACATTTAGCCCTACAACTTTTCTTTAAATCTATAAATACATTTTAATATGCCTGTGTCCTTAATACATAATAAATTGTACTATTTAATATTCTTTCTTATTGAAACAAAAACTTAAAAATTAATTTCAAACGTAAATTATTACAATAATAAATGGATGGATGCGGCGTTGGCGTCTTTTTTCATTTCAAAGCTTGCAAAGAGGTAGTCGGTTCATCAAAATGGGATTACTGCCGCCTGAAAACATTTGCAAAACCAGGAGCGAAGCCAGCTTTTAGGGTAGGCTAGAGGAGATGGAGTAAAGATTGAATAGAGAGATCAGACAGGTGGAATTGGATAGATGAGAAAGGATAGAGAGCATGACATAGAAGGGATGGGATGAAGGGGATGTGGACTATCGGATCTCTCACCCACTGTGCAAAACACAATTAGGTCATGGCTAACCGTTACACACCCATATTATGTGAGAGCGTGGTATCTATCACACAGATCGAGTCAGGCTCAAGGGCTGTAAGCAAAATAATGTATCCAGCATGGCTCTACCATACACGTTACGTATACCACCAACGCCATTATCATCTCAATTCATTCCTGGGGTAGTCTAAAAGAGATCGCTTTTTAACAATAAGATAGCCCTTTGTACATTATCTTATAATAATATACTTACTAATATATAAAGCTGAAGAGTTTGTTTGTTTTGTTTGGTTGAAGGCGCTAATCTCAGGAACAACTGGTCTGATTTGAAAAAATATTTAAGTGTTAGCTCATTTATCGAAAAAGGCTATAGGCTATATATCATCACACTAAGACCAATACAAGCGGAGCACCAGTGAACAATTTTTCAAAATTGGGGTTTTTTTTTAACTTCCTTTTTCTTACCACGCGGACGAAGTCGCGGACAGAAGGTAGTTAGATATAATTTTAGTATTTAAGCATTTTTGTATTCGCATTTAGTAAAGTGTTATCTATCTACATCTGAAGAACGCCTTATCCTTATCGCTTGCCACGTCTTATCGGTAAACATGTATAGACTTACAAACAAGTGCCTTTTGGACCAACTTTTTTCAGCAGTCTCCGAAAATTATAAATGAGGTGTCATTCGATTCGGAATGGCATCTAGATGATTTTTGAAAAAAATGAAGTTCCGTTTGCAAAAATTGTAAAAGTTATTAACAATTAACTAAAAAAAGAAGGGGAGTTTAGTTTTTTGCAAATACCTCAAAAAGTAATAAAGATTTTTCAAATTTGAAAAAAGATTCGAAAAGAGGAGGAAATTTCCTAAAAAAATTCTTAAACGAAAATTATTAATAAAAAAATTAAAAATAAACATTTTCTAATTTTTCCAACGGGGTTCTATTCTAAATCCTTTCAAGAATTGCTCCAAGAAAGGAAAAAAACTTAAATTTATAGTTTAACAATTATCCCACTTGCAATGTTCATGTTCAAGCAAAAAAATATATATTAATTAACTATTGAATAACTAAATGAAAAATTGTTCTAAAAAAAAAATTCAAGCAGATTATTGTTCATTCATCTATTGCCTGAATTTTTTCAATTTTTTTTATTTTCATATTTAGTATGTTTAAATAATATTTATTCATTAAAGGGCTGATGTGGGTGTGGCTTGCGTAAGCCAGAGTACCCGTTTTCGGCCGTATTTTCATCCCTCTGGGAAAATTATAAATATTGATCTTATAGTTTCGGGAGTCGAGACTTTTTTTAGGAAATTTCCTCCTCTTTTCGAATCTTTTGTCAAATTTGAAAAATCTTTATTACTTTTTGAGATATTTGCAAAAAACTAAACCTTTCTTTTTTTTAGTTAATTGTTAATAACTTTTACAATTTTTGCAAGCGGAACTTCATTTTTTTCAAAAATCATCTAGATGCCATTCCAAATCGAATGACACCTCATTTATAATTTTCGGAGACTGCTGAAAAAAGTTGGTCCAAAAGGCACTTATTTACTAGTCTAGTAAGAATCTGACTGAGTATATTTCAGACACGAAAATAAAGGTTTTGTGAAAATACAGGTTTCGTGAAAAATAAAATGATTGGGTGAAAATTGGCAACATATATCAATACGGTTTATTGAAGCATGAAAGCATTCTGGATTCTAAATCAGCTATTCAATATGCTTTCATGTTTAGCCAATAATTGAATTTTATAGCGTCTACGCACGATCTAATTTATTCCAAACGAAGCAAATTCTGCTGATTGAATCTTTGCTTATTGTATAAAGTGTGTTTTGGCTTAAACTAATTCACTATATAAATTAGGGCATGCACTTCTTGATGATATCCTTCGATTAAATCTTCTTTCTTTGACCATTTTGTTATTATTTGATATTGTTACAATATTATATGTTTTCCTTCTAGTGGTATGAAAAGGCTCGCCAGTGTTTAAATTGAATCACACTACTGACTCTACTACAGAAAATTATGTTTAACTATGTCACAATAAAGTTTGAAATTATTTAGATCAAAGTTGTTTGATTTTCTATCTTGCCTAAGAAAATTGTTTAGAGATGTAAATCCTTTTTATTGGTTTTTAACCGACTTCGAAAAAAAAGAAGGAGGTTCTCAATTCGTCGGGATCTTTTTTTTTTTTTTTTTGCTTTTTTTTATGTATGTTCGCCGATAACTCCGTGATTTATGATCCGATTTACGTGATTCTTTTTTTGTTCGACGCGGAATAGCTTCTAATTGGTCCCCTAAAAATTTTACATAGTTAGGCCCAGTAGTTTTCATTTTATGAACATTTTTCATGGAAATAATTTTCACTCCGTTCCATATGTACACCGATTACTCTGAGATTTATGATTCGATTTACGTGATTCTTTTTTTGTTCGACGCGGAATAGCTGCCATGTGGTCCCCTAAAAATTTGACATAGTTTGCCCAGTAGTTTTCATTTTACGAACATTTTTTGTTCCCGGTTCTTGGGACCTATATTTTTTAAGAAGCGCGGCACCATTCGTAGGTCCACCCATACATAGCTAGACACTAAAAAGTATCAAATAAAATTTAAAAAATTCGTTTAAAAAAACCGACTTCAAAAGCGAAAAAACTAATATGTATAAAATAACTTATTTCTTAAGCTATTATTATTAATATATATAATCTAAAACATCTTGAAGTCTGTGCAAAGTAAAACATAAAAATTACTATATTTTGAAAATTACTAAGCACCGACTTTAAGATGTTTTAGATAATATATATTAATAATAATAGCTTAATAAATAAGTTATTTTATACATTTTAGTTTTTGAAGTCGGTTTTTTTAAACGAAGTTTTTAAATTTTATAATATTTATGGTAAGCGTAGTATAATCACTACTCCTATTTGGTTCTAATTATTAAAAGTATTCTTAAACTCAGTGTCTGTCATTGTCAAAATTTCAATTTTATTTTTTCACATTTGTATATTTTATAAACTTAGCAAAACTTAACATTTACTAAAATGTAGACATTACTATTTCTTGTACTCGTGCAAGCAAAAGTCGACTTTAAGGTGACGAAACTTTTCGTACCGTGCCTGCGCAGTTGTAAAATTGTTGTAGTGTGGGAAAGTGTACAAATCGTGTAAATGGGGCAAAGCTAAGAATGCTTAGCAAGTAACACGGCCATTTTTGCTTACGACTAAAGTTCAATTTACATGTCCGAAACCGATCTCCAGTTTTCTGTCCAAATAAAAAACTACCGACCGGAATTATAGATTGTTTACAACTTAATCCATTATTGTTTATAGGCTGCATATAATAAATGGCGTATTGGCATCACTTAGTATTCACGTTGTTTAAAATTGTAGCTTAACAGTCACCGCACAGTGTTATGTAATTTAATATTCCGTACCACAGTCCAAAGTTATATTAGCGCGTTTGTTTACCAAACTCGATCCAAAACTAATCAAACTCGAACAATTCGAAACGGACTCAGTCCGGTCAGTCTTATTTGAAACCGATATTTGTTTAATGTTTATACTGAACTGGATTTATTACTGCCAAGTCTGGGACTTTCTATGTGACGAAATCAGTCGAATTATTTCTCATAGTACATTATTAGATACGGATGGAGCAAAAATAAAATGTTTTTAATGAAATGTTGATATATATAAAATCACTCTAGTATTTGGTTTTTGTGACTGTTAAATATAAACAAAGGGCTGTTCAAACAATGAAAGGCAAGACATAGAAGAGACAAAACAAGACAAAGAAGACCTCTCTGAAGAACTTTCTGATTTTAGTTAGCATAGCCAATCACTTTTACTATTATACTATTACATCTTGTGTATGGATAAAATTATACGATCCCTGCGATACAGGCTTTGCCTAGTGCAGGGTTCCTTATTCATAACATTTACACGAGGTTTATATTAAAGAGTCTTTTATACACACACATGATTAAAAACACTTTGGATGCTATGAAGAAGAATAATTAGTTTCATGATTCTATTAGCTTTCGTTGTTTGTTTCTAAAACACGCGAAATTATACCAGTTACTTGGACACTATAAAGTGGATATTATGAATGTCACTATATCCCTGGAACTTCATATAAATTTCGCAGAAGCCGATATCGGACGGCATATTTCTCTTTCATACATGCATAGAAAGATAGCTAAAAAGCGCTTCATTAACACACGTTCATCACATATGGTACACGTGAAATCAATAATGTACAGTAGTCATATTAAACAGGGCAGGAACAATGGGCGGTCTTATCGCTTAGAAGTGTCACGCCTGCTTCTCGTTGGGGTAAGCAGAGACGATGGATCTCCACCTGTTACGATCGTGAGAAACACTCAACAAAAGTGAGTGAGAAACACTCACAATCAACCAAAGTGACTCGTATAAAAACAAACTTGAATTATTCAATTTCATTGACTACCGTCGTGTACTTTCAGTCCTTTACTTATCAATCAAATTGATTCAATTTGGTTAATCTGTTAATATTTTTATTTATTATTTTTATCAAAACGACTTATTGACTCTTCAGGTGATCAGAAGGCTGGTGCTTACCTCGGGCAACGGATCACTATGGCGATCCGGCGAGGAAACGTAGCCACCCTTCTGGGCACCTTACCCATAAAAGACCGTGATCTAGGCTCAGCATTCTACTTATAGCCTTGAGGGACTATTCGTAGAATATAATACAAATAAGTTAAGTGGTCTTTTATTGTATACGATTATTTTATTAAATTTCATATACAGCATATTTTTTATTTCTTTATTTAAAATTACGGCCAAACAACACACATAATAAAAAATCTAAACCAAAAATGTATACTTATTATCTAGAAAAAAGAAATATAAATGTTACTCATACACTACACCAAAATTAACTATAGTCGAGGTGGGGAAGTCCGGCAGTGGAGTAAGTTCGTACACCTCACGCTTTTTACCTTTCCTAAACGGAATGTAACGCCATCTCTAATTCGAACATAAAATTAAATGCTGTCTTAGCATTACAGACCGATTTGTTGTTGTCGTTTCTAAAACACGGAAATAACGAGAGATGTATGGACTTCCCCCACTAATGGACTTCCCCACCTTGACTATATGCAATCTATTATAATACTGTGAAACTTCTAACAGTAAACTAAACATAACTAAATGATTATATATAAACATTAAATTTTTTAAAGCTTATTAACAATTTTACTAACACTATACAACTGATGACTTAAATATATGTTTTTTTTTAAATTTTGGCTGCAACTCCTTCGGCGTTGATTTTGCCAATTTCAATGTTAGAAGGAACTGGTGCTATCCTAAGTGCTATTTTAGCCACTGAAATTTGGTCTGTTATTTATACGGGTTTTTGCGAATCTATGGACAACACAGACATTAAGTTACTAACTACATTTACATCAATGATTACACATGTATTATTAAGCATTAAGAATTTACAAAGGACACCCATAAAATAAATACGTACTAATGTTAGTAGGAAATTTACCTTGTTGCGATGGGGACAATCTGCAGAATGATATCATATAGGGGAACAGATTTTTTATATATTTTTTATTGCAGGAGTTCAACAGACAGGCAGACGGCCCACTTGATGGAAAGCTGTTACCATCGCCTATGGATATTTGCAACACCAAAGGTGCTAGAAATGCGCTGCTGCTCTCTTAAGGGAAAAAAATATCGGACAGTGGAAAAAATATTTGTTTAGAAGAATTAGAAATGTCTATGTCACCAAAATATTTGTTGTAAGTGTTTGTACAACGACGCAGATATTCATTTTGTCCGTAGTTAGTTTCGGAAACAGTTAAAGCAAACAGCATTATATTTCAAACGACCTTTGTAGCCGTTTTTATTTTAATCTATTGGTCATTCCACTAGCCATAATTATAGGATGACTCAGATGTCAAATGATAATGAATAATGTTAGTTACTTGTGTCTTCCTTCAATTGATTATTAAAAAATTTATAGTCATTATTCACTCTATATTATTAGATATTTTACTGCCGCTTGGATTTGTTATATTAAAATAGTATCATGTTTAATTAATCAGTAAAGTTTAAACCTAGTTTTAATTAAATGATAAATACTATAAATACGTCTGGAATTGATACGGTATTTATTTATTTGAAACATTGTTTTAAATTATATAAGTAATCATTATTTCTAAAATTAATCATTTAAAACGATAATTTAAATCGTGTGGAATGAAGATAGATAACCACCTATGCCCCTGTCCAATTTTTTTTATAAATGATTTCGAGGATAGTTTGCATGAGTTTGGTATACTGTAATAAAACTATGTTTAACGTAAAGTAATGGTTTAAGCGCTCTTTTATTTAATTTTTATTTCGACGTTTCGGCCACTCCACAGTCGCTGTAATCACGGAAGACGAAAGATGTCCAGTGTCAATGACTAATATTAAAGTTCATGTTCATGTTAATTATTTAGTTTTAATTTTTGTTTACGATTATTACTTACTCTATGGGAGCCTAATCTAATTTACTACGGTTTCGCAACATGTTCTGGCTTGTGTATTTTAATGTAAGCCGTAAGGCTGCTGTAAGAAATGTCCTCGGGGACCTCATGCTCTCTGTGCGTGGGGTGGTTAGTAACGCCCCACAGGAGGAGACGCGAGCGCGCGAGCTTTTCCCAAGGAGCCGGACCGCCCGCTCACGGCGGCGGGAGGTCGTCTAAGAACGGTCTCCGACACCGACGCGTCTTCCTTTGGTGGGAGTGGAGCAATAATGTACGCTCATGCTCTCGTTCCGCCTTCTTCATGGCGAGCATCACGCGCTCGTCAAAGAAAGAAACGGCATCCTATCTGGGCTTACTCTCAACCATAGTCCGGACCACGGCTGGGCGCAACCGAATGTTGTCAATCGCAATTTACAGTTTGAATCCTATTGCGGAATTTTGGTATCTGATGGACTGCACAAAGCAACAATACCCGCTTACCACCAGCGCTATCGTCTGCTGGTCTATTGCATTGCAGCAAAAATGAGATCTATATTTTTTTACAAATAATTAATATAATTTATTTTTGATGACAAAACTGCGGTGTGTAGTAAGTCTTTTATTTAGCTTAGAGGCAATTTGTTAAGCGACCTATTACGGGAAAAACGCTGTATTAACTGCACGAAGGTCTCGCCTGTAAAAGTGTAATGGGTTCGAATTACGCGTTTTACGTATGGTTATAATAACAAATATCTATTTTATAACTCGCTAGATTATATCATACAACTAGAATATACCCAGGATTTCATCCAGGCTTGACTTGAATTTCCATGAGTGATTCCCGGGACACAAAATATCACAGAATTTAAAAATTGTATGATTGTAAGCCATCGTTTTAGTGAAAACTATGTCGGAATAAGCTAATTATTATTCATCTGAACTGAAATGAACTACAAACCACACCCGGAGAAATTCCTGGGATAAAAAATATCACACATTTTGCTATTGAACAGTGAAAAAATTAAATTAAAATTCGATTATTTTTTATCGGGCCATTTTAAATAATTTCCAGAAAAATTCCCGCAGAGCCACCCAGGATAAAAATAATGCAGATTTTAAGACTAAGAATATGCTGTCGATCAGCGAGAACTGTATCGAAATCGGCCCAGTAGTTTTTACATGAATCCCGAACAAACAGACAGGAAATCTAAAAAAAAATTGCACCTGGTTCTCCATCCTTTGTGTAGTGTGTTCCAGTTGTTTTTTTTTAAACAGCTTTAATGAACACATACATTTATATAGATTTAAGACACGGTATTTTAAGAATGTTAACATATAAATTATAGACAGTTAAAAATATCATATAATAGAGTGAGATCCCAGTCACCCCAGACATAGGTGATTTTAGGAAAGATGAAACTTTTAGGATCGGTAGTTTAACATATACTTAAAAAGGAATGGATACTCGCTAAGCTAAAAGCGGGCCGTTTGATAGGTAACAAAAGTGGAAAAAAATCATGCTACGTCAAACGGCCTTGCTAGGCCAGTTTTTACATATGTTATATACAATATTGTTATAAACAAATATATACATGGCTGGGATGTTGGACTATAAGTCAGGTTACCTGGAAGAGATCGCTCTAAGCAATAACGCAGGTGGCTTTATTGCTTGGCGAGATGGTTTTGCCTAATAATATTGTGGCCATTGTATTGTGCCTGTTATTTTAGTGAGAAATAAAATGTTATTTATCTATGATAAATGAAGACAGCGTATAAAATATTTCTGAACTGTCTAGAAACCTAAAAAGATACACTAGGCCTAATATCCGGATTTTGGGCACCGGAGCTAAATATTAAAATGTAATTTTATGCTAGAATTATATAATAACAGTCCATAACTGTCTGGACTCGGACCTCCTACTGTAGGTGGACGGACAGTATACCCGCCACGCTTGTCCAAGGCGGTTTGGCAGGTTTGACACATCGGTTATCTCGATGTGGAGGTTGCATCACGGTGTTTTCCTTCACCGCTGTTAGCACGTGGTAATTGTAACGATATGCACATTAGGTCAGAAAACTGCCTGAGCGGTTCATGCGCTCCGGCCAGGATCGAATCCACGCCCTTTTAATTAGTTTAGAACACGTGAGCAAGCTATTACGATACCACGACTTTTTTGAATGATAGTGATGATGAAATATTTTTAAAAGGTGTGCATTCACAAACTCACTTTAAATTTAAACTCAGAATGAATAATTCTAAAAAGCTATTTTAGTGTTTGTTTGTCATATCTTTTTTATCATAAGTAGGCTCGTGTTTGATCAAGACCATGCCTAATATTAATCGACGATGCGGTCGAAAATCGAGCACGCTTGCTTAGAAATTACCTATTCACACGAGACTTGAAGACATCTGGATTTCACTTTGCGTGAAACAACACGCACTTGGTAGTTACTTTTTTGAAACAAATCACAAATTTACGAGACCTTTTTCTTGTGAATATAGATTTATTGATAAAGCTGCGTAAATAGAAACCGTTCAAAGCACAAATACCGAATTATTCTCAGTGATTTATAAAATATTTGTTACCTGAGCGGCCTCACTCTTGGGAAATTTCACAGATATAAGAGATAAAGTCTCATATCTCCAATAATGATCTAGAATTCGTCTTACGGATAACACAGGGCATATAATCTAGGTATAACAATGTTCCTTTAACAAGGCCCTCGGTGGCCTTTTACACGATCTTCCATGTATCAGTTGAATTTACGAATGATTATGGTTTGATGATTGATTGATTTTAGTTTTTCGTAGTATTAGTTCAGCATTTTTTAATTTTTATAAGTGTGTTTGTTTATTTTTTGTATAAAATTGGAGATGATGGAAAATATAATTGTAAAATTGAATAGACGATAGTTTTAATACGGAAAAATAAGTATTTAAAATCACACTATAACATACTATATTTTGTTTGACGTTAGTTTGTCTGGACATACCGCCTTACAACAACCGCGATCCGTATTTAGACCGCCAGGGCGCTTTGAATTTCCGCGCGCACCCCCCTTAGCTAAAGCCGAGAATGTAGTTGCCAAAGGGACTATATTTTTCCAGCAAATGAAGAGGCCCATCCACCAATAAATGCATATTGCGCCAGCTGCGGCCCATAGTGTGCAATAACTTATTCTCCTAGCTTCGGCCTATGGCCTTAGGATAGAGGATAGGAGAATACTGGATGTGTTAGTTGATATATCGGGCTAGCTGGGGTGTTCCGCTACCTTCTTACCTGTCTTCATTTAGTGGAGAGTCACTGCATTTAACATCGAAAAATGTATGTGGTCTTTCGTCCTAATACAAAGGGTAGATTAAATATACATAATATAATGGAATAATTGAATTTGGTAAGGAATTTCATGCCAATAGTCTTATAATGAAGGGATGCAAAATATCTTAGGAGGAGAAGAAAAGAAAGTAAGGAAATTGCACTGCGAAATAGATAACTCTAAACATAACTGAGATTTGATGTTATTATAAACGATGATACGGTTAGGTCAAACTTTACTTACATGAATCTTCTGTGTTTTTTAGTAACGTGTAATTTATTTTGTTTCAAGATGTAGCGTGTTAAGGAAAACTTGATCTTTTTCGCTTGTTAGTAAACATAGAGTGAATATTTTATATGCAGTAATATATTATACAATAAATACCTTTATCGATATTCACCTTTTATAATAGACATATTCTATGCGAGAAGATAACATACAAACATATTATTTATATCTGTTACATTTAGCTATCAATATTTGGGAAATCTATGAAAGCTTTGTGAATTGTAATATGCCCAATGGCTAATATTAGACAATTCAACCAAATGAAACCAATTTGGCCAAAAGATGCAGAACTAAGAGGACGAGAAGACATTTAAGGTTAAATGTGGTTGAATCATAGGAATTGAAAAACATAAATAAACCGTTTAATATTGGCTGAAAAAGAATGTTAAACTGTAAGTTTGATGGGTACAAATGTAAAGGTAGACCAAAAAGATGGATGGATTGTGTAAAGGATGACATGATGATTTGTGGTGTGATATAGGACGTGTCAGAATAGAGGAGTATGGAAGCAAAAGATAAGAGAACCGCGCATCACGGAGATGAATATGTTGTGACGGATGTGAGGAGTCACGCGAAAAGACATCTCAGAAACTCATTCGCGGCAGTCAGTCGCGGAAGGAAGAAATGTTACCTTGACGTTGTGAAGGATGACATGCGTATCAATGATCTCAAAACGGGGGATGCTGAAGACCACACGAAGTGGAGTAGAAAAAGTAGGAAAGCGGACCCTGGACGTCGGAGTGAACGATCCAATCGCAACCGGATTTAGCGCTCGGATGATGATTTTGATAATGATGACAGAAAAAGACATTGTGACGACCCCAAATAATTGGGAGAAGGTGAAAGAAAATAGAGATTGGCTGAAAAAGAAACTACATAGTTTGTTTGATTTATAAGCTAAAGTATTAATGCTCTGATAAGGTTATAAGAATAACCTTATAAACTTGTTCTAGCCACGATGGAAACAATTTTATACCAAATTGGACATCACAATGTTGAAGATACTGTCCGTTCCCAAAGGAGCCATTGAGGCGCTCGGCCGAGAAATTTGTTATACTGCCTCAATATAGAGGGTTATCTTCAGTACCCACTTCATTCTTTGACATTTTGGTAGATATATACATATCGATGTTCATGCGAAATGTCGCTTTGGATGTGTTATATTTTAGAGGGTACATGATATCAGTCAAGCGAGGCTGCGTATATTATAAATGAAGTGAATGGAATGAAAGAAATAGGTGTCGTTAGGCGAGTAGTGAAGGGTTTTATCGCGGCGAAGAAAAAATAATATACACATGTACATATATCACTTGTTGTGCTCGCGACTTCGTCTGCGTGGATTTTTTTTTGCGGAACTTTAAAGAAGTAAAAAAGGTAACCTAAGTTACTTCTTATAACATCAGCTATGTACCAGTGAAAGTCACGTCAAAATCGGTCTAGCCAGAGATTAGCCAGAACATCTAGAAAAACAGACAATAAAAATGTATTAATATCATATACATTTCGTAAAAAGCAAATTCTGAAATTACAAACAGACAATTAATCAATTATATTTATCTCTATAGATATTGGTTGACCTTGCTGACTGACTGATATAATTATCTACCCATAACCCAAACTACTGGAGCTAGAACCGAGAAAATTTGCATGCGGGTTCATTCTATAGGTACCGTAAATGCGCACCAAGAAAGGTTTTTTGAAAATTCATCCCCTAACGTGATGAAATAGGGGATAAAAGTTTTAATGAAAATCCGTCATTTTCAAAATAAGTAACAAGAAATTTTGTACCTACCTGCTTCTGATTAGAAATACATGTAAACATTTATCGGCGATTTTGTAAATTCAACCCCTTAGAGGGTGAAAAGGGGGATGAAAGTTTATTCAAACTATTATTAATCTACGCGACCAAAGCCACGAATTTTAGTATTCCCTATCAATTTGTGTTAAAAACGACACCTCTTTGAAATCATTGAATCGTCCATTCTTCTTTATGGTTATTTGTCCGGTTGTTTACAAATTTACCAGCTCTTCTGTGAGCCTGTCCATCTGTAAGCCCTCATGTGTTTTATATGTATGTCACAGTCAGTCTGTAAAACTATTATTATTATATTTTTAATAGATCGGAGCGTAATAATAAATATGTAGCATATAAACTTCATTAATATCCAAAGTTTCTAATTTTATAACTACCAAAATTTATCAAAATTACTTCAGTAGTTAAAACTAACTAACTTCCTAAAGGAAGGAGGTGGTTATGGATTATTTTATGTAATATAAATCTTTTAGCGTAAACGTAAATAAATAAAATTAGCTTTTAAAAACATTAAATTCGTCTTGACTTTACAGAGAAATTTCACAAGTGACATAAAAAAAAAACAAAGAAATGATATTACATATAAATTTAAATTATGAAAAATAATACATTGTAAAAAGTTTCAACACACTCCGGGGCCGGCGATGCGTATGCGCGGCATCATTTGCACTGTTCAACCCGAGCGTGTCCACTGACTTTAAGACATCATTCATATAGATCCTCTCGAACTCTCCAGGCTTTGGATTGCTCTAATGTGTTCCTCATTCTATCTCGTTCATGTGAACTCTGTGCAAGCCATGTGACTTTTACCTTAAGGGTTCTTGTTCTATCGGAGGTGCTCTTTTGAAATTATTATGGATTTAATCTTTTCGTCACGGCGCCAGATGTTGTGGGTTATTTTATAATGTAAATACTAAATAGTGAAATCGTAATAAATAAAGTTCACTTCTAAAACATTATATTCGACTTGACCTTGTAAGAAAATTTTCTAAAGGCAAGTCAATATAATATCAAGAAGCGAATTATTATTTTATTTTATTAAGAATTCGCTATATAACATTAAAATCCGTAACAGAGGTATTACCAGTTCGCAAAAGGCTTGCCGAAAGCCTCATCATGTCACGCGTCGATGATTGGTTGACAAAAAATATTACATAAATTGTTTTTGCAAAAAAATATTATTTTCATTTATTATTGCACATACTTTACATAAGTATATATAATAGTAAGTAATAAAATACAATAATAGTAAGTAGTCATCGGCAAACCTTTCTGTCTGCGCGCGGCTTATAACATATATTTTATACAAATTTAGCTATCTACCCTCATTTCTATGCATGTTGATGGCTACGCGAAGCGGAGTTAGAGCGGTAAATACTCGATAGTAGGATAGATATGTAAGTAAGTACATAAATAATCGCCCGAATAAAATGAAAAAGCATTTTTTGTGGAGTGTTTACACTTTTGATACTTTATAAATATATTGTTATTTACTTTGGAAAGCAGCCCTAAAGTTTCTCTTTAATCCAAAGGTGTATGCCCCCGAGGTAAACATTGAACTTATAACAACGTTCATTGTAGGTCAAGTCTTTGACTTTCTCGTCTCATTGAAACATAACGAACAATACGACGTAATAGATATTCTATTTTACATTACAATATTATTTTTGCTTCTATGTTACTTTTTATTTTATACTCCTGAAACTTACACTTGCAAAAATATACATGTACTTTTATAAGTGAAACTTCTTTAAAGTCATAAACTCGTTTCTAATTATGCACTGTAATGTGAAGTTCCTTAAAAGAGCGTAAAAAGATATCTAAAGCAAGCAGCAACGGCATATCCATGGGTAGCTAACCACTTACAATCACGTACCCATTTGCCTACAATAAAAAAATAAATAAATTGTGCATCTCGGGACGCCCAACAGAAGTGATAACTTAGCTCGCCTACCGCTGGTGTATGCGTGAGAGAAAGGGAAGCCAGACAGATTGGCACCGTAACGAAGCGGTTTACCCTCCCATAAGAAGTTATCACTTTAAAAAAACCTTACACGTTGAATCTATTGATGTAGAAAGCGCTATAATCAGCTTTATACAAACGTAATGGGTAGTCATTTCGTCCCTTAGGGAGGTCCGAGTCGCATGATGTTTAAGGGCTAATATTATTATTAATATAATAATAAAACTCTCATCAAATGATAACAGGGTTCCATGACGTAATAACCCTTTTATTCGATGTCCAAATAAAAGTTTGATTCCCCGTGGATATCGAAGTAAAGGTTTTGAAGCTGTTTTTATTTAATATATTGCAACCGCTTAGAGATATGTATATCTAATACAGCTTTGACAGCTTGAGTGATAATTTATGTACATACTTGTATTTAGGGCTAGCGTTATTACTAGTAATAGCGTTAACGTCCTTAATAATTTGGGAGGACCTAAGTAGCCAGTACCTCTCCATGCTCTACCTCTATTGATTCCATGGTTCAGAGGCATTATTATTTTACTGTACAGATATTAATACATCGAAATTGTTTCTCTCTGTTTTATTGATCTGTTTTGATAGAAGTAAAATGGTTTCATGTTAATAATTTGGAGATGACTTAAGAGTATTTGTTGCTTAACATAAGATAACTGTGGAAAATTTAAAAACTTCGTTTAAAAAAACCGACTTCAAAAACTAAAAAACTAAAATGTATAAAATAACTTATTTCTAAAGCTATTATTATTAATATATATTATCTAAAACATCTTAAAGTCGGTGCTTGGTAATTTTCAAAATATAGTAATTTTTATGTTTTGCTTTGCACCGACTTCAAGATGTTTTAGATAATATATATTAATAATAATAGCTTTAGAAATAAGTTATTTTATACATTTTAGTTTTTTAGTTTTTGAAGTCGGTTTTTTTAAACGAAGTTTTTAAATTTTATTTGTTACTTTTTAGTGTCTAGCTATGTATGGGTGGACCTACGAATGGTGCCGCGCTTCTTAAAAAATATAGGTCCCAAGAACCGGGAACAAAAAAATGTTCGTAAAATGAAAACTACTGGGCCAAACTATGTCAAATTTTTAGGGGACCACATGGCAGCTATTCCGCGTCGAACAAAAAAAGAATCACGTAAATCGAATCATAAATCTCAGAGTAATCGGTGTACATATGGAACGGAGTGAAAATTGGCAGCTATTCTGCGTCGAACAAAAAAGAATCACGTAAATCGGATCATAAATGACGGAGTAATCGGCGAACATATGGAACGGAGTGAAAATTATTTCCATGAAAAATGTCCATAAAATGAAAACTACTGGGCCAAACTATGTAAAATTTTTAGGGGACCAATTGGAAGCTATTCCGCGTTGAACAAAAAAAGAATCACGTAAATCGGATCATAAATGACGGAGTAATCGGCGAACATACATAAAAAAAAGCAAAAAAAAAAAATTTCCCGACGAATTGAGAACCTCCTCCTTTTTTCAAAATCGGTTAAAAATTACGGAATATAAAGGTTTAGTCGTATGTCGTGAATGTTTATGGTTTTTTTTGTTAATTTTTATTTATCAGTAATTACCAATGGAAAATTGTATCATTTACACCCCATTTTCGACTTTTCACGACAAGAGGGACTTTAATATATTCGTATAAGATTATATTGCGCTTATAAAAAAATATTAGTAAAAAATATCTAAGATTTCCACCAAGGAGTTTCACATTATGAGAATAAATAAGCTGAATAAAGGAAGCGCTTGGAAGCGCTTTTGACCAATACATTTGTCCCACTTTAATAGAGAAAATGAGACGAAAGATGTCGTTCTAATTATCACCATGCCCATGTGACGCCATTTTCATATTTAAATCGTCAAAGATTGTTGTGACTGATATTTTTGGTTGTTTCGTTAACAATTATTGGACTGTTTTGTCACACGAGCGGTTGTTGCTTTTTAAAAACTCGTGACTCTGCTAAGCCCTCGACAAAAACCAACTTACTGCACTAGTATCATAAATAACTATATTTATATTTAATTTGTTAGTAAGAAAATTGGGAGATGGTCTAATGGTTACCGTCGCCCACAGATATCGCTAAACACCATAGTAATAACAGCGCATAAAAGTTCTAATATTGGGCGCGGGTTTCCCCTGCTAATTACGAGAACGGAGAGTATACCCTCCACGCTTATGTAAGGCAGATTAGTGAGTTCCACAGATCGGTTATCTCGATGTGCAGGTTTCATTTTAGTAGTAGGAAAATGAAACATTTTGTTCAAAAAGAAGCCTGTCTCTTAGTTTGTTGTTTGACATTCGCTCACAGAGATTGATCCTTCCAAGTTACACTATTAATACTTGGTAGATACAGGCTGTTTATTTTTTCAAAATTTACCGATTTGATTCCTGACAAGGGTAATTAATTTTTATCAAATCTACTGATAACATTATAATTTTCGTCAAAATTGGCAGTGTTTTTCGCTATTTCGTATAGTTTAGGATTTGGCCCTGAAGGTCCACTTGAAAAAATCAGTCTGTATACGAATTTTGGGGTTATTATTAGTTGCATTATAAAACATGATGACATGACTTTTTTTACTTAAAACTAAAAATTCTACATATTTCATTCATACCTTCATAACTCTCAAAGTTTACTAAACACTACCTCTTTTAAAGTTTCCCAAAGTGGCACAGTTCAAGACATTTTCATTTTAACGACACTAGCTCTAAGCATGTTCCCTCGGGCATCTTTCCGAAAACTTTACTCGCTCATCACGTAGCCACTCTATCTAACAACTTATTTGAAATACCTCCGTCACCAATAAGATTAGGTCCAAATTGTGTTGCCACATTTGGTACCACAAATATCGAGACGGGCGAAAAAGTTGATACTGCTCTCAACAGTCCAATATGCTGTAATATACCTACATATTGCATATTCTCAAGCTAAATTTGCTTGTGTTGTGCTTCTTTTCTATCTATATATATATATATATATATATGAGATTGAAATCTACATATATAATGACACATCGATATCCCAGGAACTATATATAATACATATAGAGTTGAAATTTGGCATGGACTTTCCTTTCGCCAAGTAGGTCAGCTAAGACGACGGATTTTACGAAATTTATATTGTACGGCACGCGAAGAGGGCGGGTATCGGCTAGTAATATTATAAAATTCTAAACATACTATGTACAGACACGGTAGCTTTTTGAAATAGCTTTAACGTACAGAAGTTAGTGCTGTTTAAAAAACAACAACTAGAATAGATTATAAAAACGAAGGAGAACGGGATGCAATTTTTAATTTTATTATAAATAAATAAAATTAATTTTACAATATTTACCATGTGGGGAATCTAACCCGGCACTTCCCTGTTCTAGTTAACTAGGTGAGTCAACGCTTAGACCATTATGACGTACGTACGAAGCGTCGTTGAAACTGAAAATCGCTGCTTATCAATCCTAGCAACACCGCGTTCCAACGATACTTGTAGCTGATGACTATTGATCGTGGTGACTTGTTTATACGTTTAAATAGTATTGAACTATTGACAGTTCAGGGACGGGTCACCTGCGTAAAAGCGATAATATTCACTTCGATTGTCTGCGTATGGAACTTATGAGGATTATAAAACAAGTACTTGACTTGCGAATAGATTGACAAAGTGCAATTAAAATTTATTGAAATCTCTTAAAGTATTTTCTAAGGATTCATTATTCCTAATATTTATGAATATTTTGTTTATTTGCATATATTCATGCCTTCTTATGCCTGCAGGATATCCACATGATTCATATACGGAATAAAATAAAATTGCTGTTTGAATTCAAAAACACTATGATCTCTTAAACGGTTTTGTTATTCGAAACATCGTGTATCGTACATACATTCGGAGTGAGAGATTTAAAAAAAAATGTCGTTAAAGGTGGTCTTAGATGGTTAATTTCTGTCTTTCAATTTTATTGTAATCTTTTTATTCAGAGATAGATAGATAACACTTTTTTATACACCAATACAAAAATGAACTTAAAGACTAAAAATATATTTATTATGTAAAAAGTTAGGTCTTATCGCTAAAAAACGATCTCTTTCAGACAAACCCCAGGAATGAATTGAGATGATAATGGCGATAGTGGTATACGTAACATATAGTACGAACTACTTACATTTTAATAATAACTACATAAATTAAATATATATATCTAAGTATATATCTATCTAACATATAAAATGCATGTCTGCATATATATATATATATATATATATATATATATATATATGCAGACATTTTATATGTTAGATAGATATATACTTAACATACCATACGAATACATATATACAAAATATATAAATATTTATAAATGAATTTAAATATCATTTTTCAACGACAGGTAGTATTTTTTGATCATAGTTTTAAATATCGCTAGCGATTTTGCTCGCCTGATAGTAACAGGAAGCGCGTTCCAAAGCTGCATTGTGCTTTGAATAAGTCATATTCAAACAATTTACATATTCACATTTGTAATAAAGTATGAGTGAATAAATTCTAAAATAAAAAAAGAACCTTTCTGTTACTCAAATTCCCATTTCAGTACGGGTTGGAACTTAGTTGCTTTTATAAACGAGGCTTGGAAAATATGAAATGATGTTTAATTAACCCCAGCCGCCATTGGCTAGTATTTGAGTTACTACTTAATGAATGTAATATGTATTTGACTTGTCATGAAGTGACTGTGGTCGGTTTGTAATTTTAACGATTTTTCATTTTCAAGGTACTTTCTAAAAGTTTTAAATTGTAAAATGTAGTAACATTAGATTACTTATATAAACCAAATAATGTTGTTGAACCTTCAGCTTCATCAGTATTCAGATATGCAAAAATATCTTGAGTGCAAAAATAAGTTAAAATGTGAGTTTTTAGATATCTTTATAATATTTCTAACAAGATTACCACCATTATATTTCATAAATATTTGTAAAAATAATTTTAATTTTTGTATTTTTATAGTAGGTATATATAAGTTACTAGAAATTGTACACCGAACCGGCAAAAAACATGTATTCTGATCCTTATAAGAACGACAACAACTGTTTGTATAACTATCATGTTTTTATGCAATAAATTATTTGATTCGATTTAATGCAAGCCAAATAAATTTATACAGAACGGAGTTTCATATTTGGCTGAATGTTATGAGTGCAACATTGTCTTCAACTAAGTTTTTTAAACTCGTGCTAGATCATTCATTTTTGGCTACAATATCACAAATACTCATTATTGGTACCAAGCAAGGCGCTCAAATCGATGAAATACTTAGAAGATATAGGTCTCTAGAAAACCGGTAATGGACAATGATGTGCCCCAGGAGGTTTACCCGTGTACTTTAAATGGTTCGAAAGGCTTCAGCTACCTTAGCGTTTGTTTTGGCAACAACTCGAACTTTTTATTGCGATAAATACTTTGTGTTCGCTTTCACTCAGTTAACAAACAGGCAGAAGTTTCATTTAATGGAAAGTAGTTACTGTTGCTTATAGACATTTGCAACGTCATAACGATATTTTTTTTTTACAAGCTTTTATTTAACTTGCAATGGATGTAGCTATGTATGTATGTATGTTAGTTCGGGTGGAATCTTGCAAGTTAAATTTGACCAACTTCCCGGTTTCCGATTGAGCTGAAATTTTGCACACATATGTATATCACGTGACAATGCAATAATATGGTACCATGGAGCTGATCTGATGATGGAGTCGGAAGGTGGCTATAGGAACTCCTGTACTAAACAAGATATACCCGTCGTGTTTGGACTCGTTTTACTTGTCTTGGCTAGCACTCTGCTGCTACATAATATACAGGATCTGAAAAGCTTGTATTTAAAAACCTTTTTAAAAAACAAGTTTTTCCTTTTTTTATGTCATTGTGTGGGGTGCTGTAGCTGTAATGGGTGTGCTGCCCACGGGTAGTTTACTGGTTCTATAGTTATGAACTGTATGAGACGTATGGCGTCCCGTTACAAATTCATTCGGACCAAGGACGAAACTTCGAATCAGTTTTGTTTCAAGAGCTATGTAAACTTCTAGGCATGAACAAGACTAGGACGACCCCAATGCATCCTCAATCAGATGAAATGAGAGGTTCAACCAGACTCTGGAAAACCCCTGCGAAAGTAGTCGATGACCACCAGTGGTACTGGGATCAATCACTATTCCTGATGTCATATCGATCGGCAGAACATGAAAGTACCGGCGCTATTCTGACCAAGGTTAAATTTGGACGAGAGTTGAGGCTTCCAATCGATGTTATATGCTGCTGGGACACTGCCAGATACAACGATACCAGTAAAAAATTATGCAAGCGACCTTCAAGAAAAGCTAAATAATGTACACTCGGTGGTTCACGAGAACAGGTTGAAGACTGAGAGAAAAGGTGAAAACTCGTTACGATCGAAGCGCAAAGGGCAGTGATTTCAACGAGGGCCACTCAGTATGGCTCCATAATTCGCTTAGAAGAAAGGGGAAAAGCCTGAAACTTCAAGCTCGATAGGAGTGACCTTACAAAGTGATAACAAGGATCAACGATCTCACCTATTGGATAAAACAAGGAGTAAGAGGAAAACCGAAGATTGTTATGTAGATCGGCTCGCCCGATACCTAAGGAAGCAACAACGATGCTCGGGACGAGCATAACTTAGATGGTGTTGCAAGCCAATACTAATCCTTTGGCAGGTGTCTATTACCCCTTTGAATTGAGTGATCTATTGTTCGCGCTAATCTCTTCATTCACGCCACCGTAAGACTTCATAAGACCTTCTTTCCTCTGTTGGTATTTCATGCAAATTTTTGGAAGTCATTAAGCTAACCATTTAACGATTTCAAGAAACAGTGAGCGACATATCGCTAGGAGGCCATGTCTAATTTACGAATGGATGAGGGTCGGTCAGTCAGGAAATACGTCAGTTGTGTTCTGACCGCAAACGAGGCGTTACCTAGTGCACTTTTGGAGTGAGTATCTTATAACGACCGACTTTGTGCAATTTATGTGATAACGATTTTCCGCCTCACGGTTTGGCTTTGTTGTATTCGGCTATACTTGCAAGAACTGTGAATTACGTGCGTTTACTTCTAATAAATTTTGTGATAATTCCAATGGCATTTTCGAATTTACATCCTACAAATCCCCTATAAATTCGCAACAATATATATCATTGGAAATAAACATAGACACCTTTACAGTATTTTATGATGTGTCATAAAAGTCATGCTCTTTAAACCCTTTAGATACCCGACTTCTCAACTATACGATGAATGTAAGCAACTCTCGGTTAGGCAAATTTACGTATTACATATTGTTCTTAACAAAAAGGAGAAAAGACATCGTCTGCACTAATATCCTTTCGCATACAGCTTACTTACAACACCAGGTATGCTACTTAGGTATATTTTTATACAACAAAGTTAACAAAATTCTACGAGTTTACGATTTTACATACCAAGCGTGTAAGTTAAAATTAAATAATTGGCTTTTAACTCTTGATTATGATGGGACAGAACAATTGTTAAAAATAAATATATAACACAACTAACTAATATGTACAACCCGAAATCTTGTTTTTATTTAATTGATAATTGTTATCTTTATTTCTAATTTTAATTTTTTAGACTAGACATACAAATTCACAATATCACAAGTCACACATAACACGCACACACACATACACACAACACACACACAACACACACACACACGCACACGCACGCACGCACGCATTCATACATATTTCATCCTTTTTTTTTTTCTTTAAATGAATGTAACAATAATTTCACAATCAGAATTGTACCACTAGGAAGGAGGTCCCCAAGATACAGGTCGACCTAGTTTGGGGACCAATGACTCAGAAATTTGTGAATTATGTTTTTTTCTCAATAAATGATTTTTGATTTTTGATTTTGATTTTAAGGTATTTGAAGAAAATTATTTAGTACTAGTTGTGACCCACGACTTCGTCTACGTAATTTAATTTGCGTTGCGGTGCAGCGACGGCATGCGCGTGGGCCTTTTTTTTCTAAAAGAAATGTAGCTAAAATACTTCTGATAACACAAGATATCGGTCAGTGTAAGTTCCATCAAAATTAATTCTGCCGTTTTAGAGATTTGCTGGAATAAACAGACAGACTAGACAAAAATATTAATGTTAGTTACTTTTTAGGTTACATTTTCTTTAAGTTCTCTGAATATGACCGTTTTAATCGCTTCTTTTCCAAACAAATTTAACACGTTGGATTACATGAAAAAAAAATTATCCCTCATAAAAGGTGAATAATTATGAACGAAAAAACGTCAAGATTTTTCATAGATTAAGTTGTTACTTTCAAACGAATTGCGATAGTTAACATTATCACGTTTTATTTTTTCATTATTTAGACTCGGCTTAATATTACCAGTTGACCTTTTGACATTCTGTTGTTTCAATACTTAACTGTATCGATTTTAACATGCTATAATTATCTAAATTGGAAATATATTTACCATGGAACTTTATTATGGAATTTTTGTGCCCTAGAACTTTAATATCGTCTTTTATTCGAATAATATTAATGGCGTCTTTACCATGTACTGGTTATGGGGGTGTGTATAGTTCTTATTTTCCAGGCTTTTACTTTACCATTGGTAGAAAAATCATATTATTTGTATGGAAATCATTTAAATTTTTAACTAATAGTAAGCCAATAATTAAAGTATATAAAGCCTTGATAGCTTAGTTGTAAGCTTTGGTATTTAATGGTCAGCTGAGGTGGCTTAGTGGTATGCCGTGGTAGCTTAGTTGTAGGCTGTTTTAGCTCAATGGTAAGTCGTGCTAACTTAATGGTTAGCGCACTCTCGTCCCAAATTTCAGTGACGAGGGTCTGAATATATGATATTGTTAAAAATGAACCTACACATCGAGTTAATAAATGTATCAAACCAATCTGTTTTTTTATAGCTGGAGTACGGCAGACAGGCTGACGGCCCACCTGGTGGAAAGCAGTTACTGTCGCCTATGGACGTTTGCAACATCAGAGATGTCACCAAGGCGTTGCCGGCCTCGAAGAAATTTTATAACACCCTTTTTGAAAAACTCCATATCGTAGCGCTGGGGGAAAACCTCGGCTGGGAGTTCATTCCAAATCCCCATCTGTATTGCACAAGTGTGGTAGATATATAATCAATTCAATCCAAATTCAAAGACACTCAATCAAAGAATAATATATTGTGTAGTTAAAATAAAAAAATAAGTAATATTAACTTTATGTAATGTGCTATAATAGGTACATAAATAAATAAAAACTCTTTAAATGATAGCTTGCATAGCATTAATTTTGGTAAAATGTACTGGACTATTTTTAAGAATAACTAAATTTATACAATAATAAATATTTTATTTTATTTCGCCTAAAATAAAAAGGCCGCGATAGTGGGACTTTTATGAGTTGATATAGTAATCGTTAATAATCAAAACATTCTATCAAACGACATGAATTTAATTTTTTGGGCTGGGATAATTTTTTAACAGTAGTATTGGAATGGAATGTAGAATTTTGATTTGGAACTTTGGAAGTATTTAATTGGATTTCTAATATCTAAGAATTTATTATTGTTTCATTAACAGAAAGCAGAATTATTTTTTCAGAGAACATGGTAAGGTTTTCCAGGTGCCTTAATTTGCTTAAACTTTGTTTTGAAATACTAATTAGAATCTATTTTTAGAACATATCAGTATTAATTTTATTTTTGTGCTTGTTTCCGATTTGTGACTGAGTTTTTAAAAATATGTATAATAATAACGCGTAAAAAATTAGAGAAACATGACCTGAAGTCGTTTAGTCTTGACAGACGCTTAGATGGAAATTGTTTAGACTTGTGTTTCTATTAAGACATTGTTAATTCTTGTATTATCTTTCTATAAACACAGCTCGTGAAGAAAATATAGAAACGAGAGTTTTGTTAATGAATAAATCTGTAAGAACTTTCTAAACAAAATTAGCAACTAACTAATCTAACAAATCTAACAAAATTCTGAAAGTTATTTCTAAGAACTCAACGCAGTTAAATGGTTTTCTTCATTGAATATTTAGGTAAGACTTAATATGAAGATTCTTTTAACATTAACGTAATTTTATCCCATTTTTTATGACGTAGAGGAATGTCTTTTCTTGGGACACCATCCTCGGGCCTGGGGTGAAGGTTCGCTGAAGGATGTGTGAGACTCTTGATCGACCATATGCCCCCCTATGGCCACTGAGCGGAGGACAGGGGAATAGTCAGCCGTCAAACTACCTACTAACCTAAACTAATCTGCACACCTAGCTCACACGCTATACCGAGCGCTACAAGAACTAGACCAATAGGTACTCCATCTGTGACGCACCAACAATTGTCCACGACGCCAGGATGTCTTGCGGGGAAGGACACCCTCTTCAACAACAGGGGGGAAGTCCGCGGCATGCTTCACTCGTCCACGCGGCCCCCTATGCTTAGAATCATGGAGGGAGACTTTGTGCGTAGCGACGTCTCCAACCCCGGAGCCACCTTTAACCGACATCAGAAGGTATTTCTGACTTTCGGTTTGGCGGAATCGTACAAAGCGATCTATATAAACATAAAATTGTGTCATTCAATGTCATTGAACGTTGTCATTTCCTTATATTCTCACCAAATTTCATCCAAATAGACCCAGTACTTTTCGAGAAAAAGACTGCGACAAACGAAGACAGACATTACGAAAACATAGATAGATAGATAACACTTTATTGCTCACCAAAACAAACAAATACAAAAGCAAAATGCATAATTACAATACTTCTTGGCAAAACAACAGGTGGCCTTATCGCTAAAAACAATCTCTTCCAGGCAACCCAGATTTAAAGAAATTCTTAACTAATCTGGCGATGTACGTGGAGCAGAAAAAATGATAGGACTGTACAATTTAAATATACATACTTACACTTATTTATAAAATTTAATACATGTTTAAATATAATAGTAATATATATACGTATATGCAAAGATAAACATAACATAAAGATAAACATAAGAATAAGTTTTTGCTAAAATGGCTACAAAATTCTAGAAAGTAAATTTTAATAAACAAAACATAATTATATTACAGTTTACTAAAATATATATACTATACATGTATATGTATATCTATAATGTTCTCGTAATCTACTCTCTACCAAAGTTCAAGGCTATAATTAAATTATTCAGCTAGGTTCATACATTATTAGTATGAAATCTAATCTTACATAAACCACTTAGCTTTAGGTCTAAACTAAATATAATAAATATGTACCTGGAGTGCCTATCAAAACAGTGATAACATGGTATAAATTTAATGTATGTAGCGTAATCACGACCCCATGTGGCAATGTTCAGCTGAGGTTGAAGTGCTTCAAGTACTATTTAACGATCTACCTCGATGTACTTACTGTCTGCAACCGGTGTTGTAGACTATAAAGCTTCCAGATTTTAAGGAGTACTACTTTGTTGGTGACAAAGGCGCGGCTAGGTAACCGGGGGTACAATTCTGCTATTTTGATATCTTGAAGTTGCGAAGATATTCAAAGTACGGTTCCCTTGCGATAGTGTGAAAAATTCGCATTCTACTAAATTCACAATATCTTCTCGATATCGTCGGGCATACCATTGGTAGAAAAAAATGTAATATATTTTTTTTCTACCACCAGCAGTAATGGCGTTAGCTGAAATGAATATCGTAAAACTACCAAAATTTTTAAACATTTTTCATGAGTTTTCACTTATAAAGATAGAGTGGCGTGTCTAGGAAAAAAACCTGGCAGATGGTATGGCTATCTGATCGTAATTAGATACCCATATTTATGAACATCTGAAACAACGAAGGAGTTGATGCATTGTTTACCTCCCGTTTACGCCTTTTTTGAAAAGCCCCATATTTTTATAAAGTTCGCGCAGGATTAATACTTGTCGTTATATACTTATCCAAAGTATACTTATCGTTATAGTTTTTACTAATTCAAACAACATCTTTATGATTTGTAGACTATTTGTAATTCTGATGTATAAACTATATTACTGTAATGTTTCATCAAAATCCATCCAAGTAGTTTTTGCTTGAACAAGTAGTAAATAACCATCCTCCCATTCTGGTTAATAAGACAAATAGATAATACTTTTATGCTCACCAAATATACAATTTCAAAAATACACAATTACAATGTTATCATGGTAGAAACAACAGGCGGCCTTATCGCTTAAAGCAATCGCTTCCAGGCAACCCAATAATATCAATAGTAATTAGATTTTTGATAAATTTGGTATATCTATATAAAAATATGGCCTGGATAACTATATATTGTACGTATATAGACAAAAAGCAACTGTTAAACTGCCATAACCTCTTTCATTATGAATAACATAAGGCAATAAAATTTACCCGTATTTTTCTTTGCGGTCCTATATATAAATGGTTTATTGGTTTGTTTCGAGTATAAATAAACGGACTGACCGCGACTCAACTAATTGGGTTGGGGCAGACGAGTTTACGACTATGGCCAAATATAATACTCATTGTGTGCCACTTTCATATTTCTGATATGATTAGCGTCTCAATTTTATTCACCAAAGACAGAGGGTGAGATAATATTATTAGATAATTGTAGTTCAAATGGTATATGTTACGCAATGTCCATCACAGCAGTTATGAGAACCATAGATTATATTAATATCACATAGACTTCATAGATAATAATATTATTATGCAGGGTAGTTTTCGTAGTATTTTCGTATAAAAGGCGGTGTGGCGTGTAGACGGTGGTCATTGCTTACTGAGTGGTAAAGGGGAATCTCTGCCCAAATAGTTAATATTAGGTATATTTGGTACTTTCTTGCCCAAATCTCTGCATAGCTTTTTACATATATTAATTTTTCGTTCACGATGACAATATTTCGAATTTAATTTTTGAAGTAATTTTCTATTATATTTATAACTCTCGGGGAGCATATTTTATTAGGTTTATAAATTGGGTTATAAGCGCAATAATATGTATGTCGAGCAGTGGACTGAGATTGGCTGAAGAAGAAGGTAAATAAATAATAGATTAGGAAGACAAAGGCTATTCATAACACGAATTTATAGTTTTTATTCAATATTTATAAATTACTAGTCGTACCCGGCAGACGTTATCCTGCCCTTAAAAAATAAAAATCTAGAACCCGATTGCAGCGTGCCTACCTGGAGCAATTGTTATTGTAAACTATACTCGTATCCACGTGAACAAACAGAAAAAAAACATCAAAATCGGACCTACCGTTTAGGAGTTCAGCGGCTTCACCTACCGGGTCTAATCGTGAATCTTTACTACCCGGGACCCACTTAAATACACCCAAAAAATTGCATCATAATTGGTTCAATTGTTTAAGAAGAGTTTAGTGACATACACACGAACAGTTGTGGTAGCGTAATGGCTAGCGCGCGCGTCTCAAACTCAAAGGGCGCGGGTTCGATCCTGGCCGGAACGCATGCACCACTTAGGCAGTTTTCTGACCTAATGTGCATATTGTTACGATTACCACGTGCTTATAACGGTAATAACCGGTGTGTGAAACCTGCCAAGCCGCCTTGAACAAGCGTGGCGGGTATAACCCCCCCCCCCCCTCCCCCATAATGGGAGGCACGAGCCCAGTAGTGGGACATTTATGGGCTGATATTTATTTTTTACACGAACAGAAAAATTTTATATATAAAGAAAAAATATCCGGTACGACGCATATCTATATATATATAATAAAATTGTAGAGGTCAAATTAATACAAAATCGTAAATCAGCGCACTGCGCAGTATTGGACCTCTCTAATAAAACAAAGCATTTATTTTTGCATATGTTTGATGAAATATGGAGTAGAGATAACACGTTTCAATTTTCCGGTTTTGGCCCATATTTCAGTTTTACATGCGCCGTCAACGACGGTAGTGTTTTATTGTGTTTATCTTTTAGTAGAGCTACATTTGAAATTCTAGTAACATATTTTGCGATAAGCAGAAGAGTTATGATGCGATCGTGTTATAACTTCAAATGTTTTTGTTGTACACTAACTTAACTTTAGCAGACAGCCTCCCTGATGGAAAGCGGTTAACATCGCCTACGGACATTTGTAACACCAAAGGTGCTACCAATGTTCTGCCGCTCTCTAAAGGGAGGCTGTAACCTGGCCACTACGACCAGCAGTTTCTCCGTTCCTGCACGGATAAACACTTCGCAATTACTTCTTATATATAAGCTTAAATAAAGAGATCGGACATTAGTGGGAAGATAAATACCACACACACATACATGTGGTAACAGAGTGGATACCACGTGATAGAAATGGAAAATAGAATAAAGATAAGTTGTACTCAATTTGCAGGTCTCTTACCGCTACGGGAAGCGAGTGTGAAGGATATATATAGATATAGAGATCTAAAAGACTCTTATGTGTCAAAAAGATGCGCTAATCTTTAATATTAGGAATTTAACACTAAATTTAATTTGGCTTAATTAACACCCATAGTGATTTATCTATATTTCTCTTATGACCTCTAAGAATTTTGAATAGCCTTCCGAATGAGGGTTTGTCTTGGCTTTACGATATAGTTTTTCAAAAAAATATGTTATACAATTTCTGCTGAAGCTGGCACGTTAGTAACATAGACATTATACTATGTCACTTGCAATGTAGCAATTAATTAATTTATAATTCTAGGACTCCGATATCTAATATAATATTATATATAATTTATTCTCAATGAAAACTATCCATATAAGAAGTATTAACTTTTGGTTTTTAAATTATAATATTTTTAATTATTCTGCTTTAGAAATAAATGTTTATATTAAAATAATCTGCTTCCTTATGTTTATATTCTCAAAACTCGAAAAGTAGTCGATGCATTTATTTCTATAATAATCGGCAGACATACACATTGTATATCCGCAAATTAAGCAAGTTACGCTTGTGTTATGGGTAATATACAACGCACTACGCTGGTGCCGATCTCAGACACCCAGACCATAGTAAATAACGGAGGAAATTCGTTTACGAAATTTACCAGGACAGGAATCGAGCCCGGAGCCTCTGCGTTGCAGTGGGATAGGCTTAGCCCGCTCAGTCATACGGGCCGTCAAAATTAATATCAAACAAAAGCACAGCGAAACGTTGTTTTTAAATCATAAATAACTAGCTTCAGCCCTCGGTTTTGCTCGCGTTAATATTATCCCACGAAGACCGTATATTTTTCTGCGATAAAAAATATGCCTATCCTATGTGCTATTCCAGACTATAACCTATCTCTGTGCAAAATTTCATCCAGTTCTGTTGAGCCGTTCTGGCGTAATTGAGCAACAAACATCTATGCTAACTTTCGCAATCATAACATTACATCATCATCTCGTCTAGTGTTAAAAGATTTAGGTCATTTCACCTAGATAGGACGATGAGTTTCAATGCGTTATTTGAAACAACATTTTAATGACGTTAAATATTGACAGGTAACTTGTGTATTTATATACTAATATGGCTATGCATTAACGGGATTATTATTTACGCTTTAAATAAGACCCATTCGGCCACCGTAAATCTATACGATTAACGCAGATGAAGCCCCAACATTAAGTATAGATTATCACGGATTATCTAAAATAGGTGACTATCAATTATATCCAATTGATTTTAAGTTCAGAGATCTTAACCTTACCTGCGGCGAGGGTGTACGATAAGACACTCCATCCAATCTCAAAGGAGCTATTTCTTGAATTGGCAGCGGGAATCGAAATCTAGATTGGATCATTTATCTTAAAGATAGGGCTCTTGTAAGAATTTAAAAGGTGTCATTTTCTCAGTACTTTTTCTTCTAATAAAGGGGTAAAAAAGACTGGAAAAATCTACAATATTGTTACGATCTAAGTGCTGACAAAAGACAAATTCACACCTGCATACCTGTAGACATTTTATTACCTTGTCGGCATTTGGACTTCTTTTGTTTACTTTGTGTTTAAAATGTGTGATTAGAAAAACAGCCTATTGTGTATTGTATAACCTTTTATGGTAGTCATTAGCCAGGTGTGATTCTAGGAAATTCAGTCCACGCGGTCCAGCAGACATATTGTATTTGTACAGTATAAATCAATGCCCCAATTGAAAGTTGAGGCAGTCGAGCGATAACCACAAGCGGAGCAAGACTTGTGTACATTCGGTAATCTATTTAGTGACGGACTTTCCGCGTGTTATTGAATAGTGCGTTACGTTTGGATTGGTTATGTTTAGTTATAGATGTACCTGTGTTATACGTGTTTGTATAGTTCTAATAAATTCTATAATTTTTCCAACGGCATTTTAATTCGAGTTCAGCACCTCGTAACAATATTATAAAATTCTAAACATGCCGATTGAAGGTATTCACAAAAAAGAACATGTGCAGTGCAAATATGCAACCCTCAGTGGGAGTTATATGTTTATGTTACCTCGGCCAACGGATCAGTATAGCGATCCAGCGAGGAAACGTAGCCAGCCTTTTGGGCACCTTACCCATAGAAGACGGAGATCTGGGCTCAGTATTCTACTTATAGTCTTGAAGGACTATGGGTAGAATACAACAAGTTAAGTTTTCTTACTGTTTGTATCTAACCTCTTTAGTATGTAGTTCTTTCTATAAGTTTTATACAGACATGTCACTCTTATGTCAAGTTTCGGTTTTACAATATATTTGTGAATTTCATCCAAATTTTCTTTTAGTTATTTTACCCAGTAGTAGCTCTCCTGGACCAGGAATCCACCTTAACATTTGGTCCTAGGAGCCGGATAGGCAGTGGTGTAGTAAAAGTTTTGGTGCATATGTATATTTTTGTCAAAAGTGAGCAAATGTACTAGAAGTTTCATTGTCGATTTTTCATATATAATTATTATATTTTACTCACTAATATTCAACTGCGGTTTTGATTCAAGTCTTCAATATACACAATGGAAGGTACAATTAAAATACAATATGATTTACAAGTAAAGATTAGTAGCGGATTCACAAATTATAAAAAGTCACCTAAGGCTCGTGTCACATTAGCGTATTTAGAGACAAGATTAGATCAGCTAGGAAAGCAATGGACACAATTCGAAGCTAATCATTATAACATCGTGAGTAAAGCTGAGAATAGTGATGTTCCGTATCTTAAGGAGAATATTTATGACAGCGTGGAAGAGATTTATATGTCATATAAGATTGAATTGAAGGAAGCTCTGTCTACATATAAACAGATCGGACATCCTAGTACGAGTAATAGTATATCCAATGAAGCGGATCATGCTCCTCTGAAGTTACCTAAGATCATTTTACCTAGATTTTCAGGACAGTATTTGGAATGGCAAACTTTTCATGATTTGTTCGAGACATTGATCCATAAGAATACAACTTTAGCAGATGTACAGAAGTTACACTATTTGAAATGCCATTTGACAGGCGAAGCAGAACAGCTGTTAAGGCACATTCCTGTAACTGATGTTAATTATGAGTCGTGTTGGATGTTGTTAAAGAAGAGATATAGCAACAAACGATACATTGCTAATTGTATACTTACAAGATTGCTTGGACAGAGGGCGCTGTCAGCGGAATCTGCGAGTGGTATAAAGCTGATTTTGGATACAACTAGTGATTGTCTAAATGCACTAAATAGCCTGGGTATCGACGTGTCTTCGTGGGATATAATTATAATTCATTTAATAGCACTAAAACTAGATATAGAAACAAGAAAGCAGTGGGAACAAAGAATCAGTGAGTATACAGATAACTTTCCAACAATTAATGACTTTAAGCAGTTTTTAGAGTCGAAATTTAGAGGTTTAGAATTTTTAGAACCTCATAAGAAGGATTATAGATCGAGCGAGAGAAATGTTGTAGAGAAGAAAGTATTTAAAGTCACCACTGTTTCTTGTCCCTTTTGTTCTGAAAATCATTTACTTCACCAATGCAAGAAATTTAGTAAGGAGAGCTACGGGAACCGTTACAATTTTGTATTAAAACAGAGATTGTGTTTCAACTGTTTTGGAGATAATCACCCGGTGTACCGGTGTAAACGCAGTACAAAATGTAATCGGTGTGGTCGACGTCATCATTCGTTAATACATCCGGAAGGAAGTGTGAGTACTCCGCCCAATGAAGTTTGTAATCCAACGGAGTCACACCAGAGTGAGAGTGATGAACAATCGTCGGCAGTGGTAAAACAAGTGTTTTCTAACCATTTTTATGTACCTGGTCATGTAATCTTAGCTACTGCTATTGTTAAAGTATTTAGTAGTAAAGGTGAATGTTTTATGCTAAGGGCGTTACTGGACCAGGGGTCTCAAGCCTCATTCATTACGGAGCACTGTGCTCAATTGTTGGGCCTCCGTAAATCTTCAGTGAAGGGAGTTGTTAGTGGCTTGGGAGGGGAGAAATCACTTTCCATCAGGTATTCAGTAGAGTTTAATATACAGTCCATTAGTTCTAAATTGTTTAGTTGTGATGTACAAGCTTATGTGTTAAAACATTTGTCATCTAATCTGCCAACTAGGAGAGTAGAGATTCATGATTGGCCAGAACTCTCAAACTTGACGTTGGCTGATAACAAGTTTGGTGTTCCGAACGGGATTGATTTGTTGCTTGGTGCCGAAATATATGCACAGATTTTGACGAATGGTTTGATTAAGCATCCTTCCCGCGCACTTAGTGCACAAAATACGGAGCTAGGATGGATTTTGTCAGGTCGTGTAGAAGAGTCGGAAGTAGATAATGGTAACAGCATTATAAGCTTGCACATAGTAAATTATAATATGAATAAATTAGTTCAGAGTATTTGTGAGATTGAGAGTGAGCATCCTTGTGAGATTTTATTAGAGGATAAGCAGAAGTATGAAAACGATTTCAAATCCACTACAACTAGGGATTGCGATAATCGCTATGTTGTTAGTTTTCCCTTTCGGGACGAAGATCCTCTACGTACAAATGAGAGTTTACAGGATGAAGCTCTACAAAGTGTAAGGTATTTAGAAAAGACATTTAATAATTCTTTTTGGCGAGGGATGGAGGTGTACACCAGGGCAATTTATGAATATTTAGTAGATGGCATTGTGAAAATTAGAGATTATCCAGAGAAGGCCAATCAATTAAATTGCGTGTACATACCTCACCATGCTGTCATGTGTAAGGGCAGAATAGTAAGTACGGTTCATGTAGTGTTAAAAGCAACTTGTGTAGGGACATATATAAAATCTTTTAATGACAATCCGCTGATTGAAGCATGGTTACGGGTTGATTTGTATCACATTTTATTGAGAGTGTGTAAGAGTTTAGTGTTTTTCGTGGCTGATTTTGTACTCGTACATATTGTACAAATGTGGAGACAAATCAAGGTGGGGAGTAATGATGCTAACAATTATCAGCGATTACTGTGGATATTAAGTAATAATGAAGAAGTCACAGATATTTATATGTTACAAGCCGAGGTTAGCATTTCCTTAGCGTTACAATTAGCTATTAAAAGCCGTCAGCAGTTGACTAGAGATGAGAATAAGAATCATAAGCAGATAGCATGCAAGTTTCTGAATGGCTTTTACGTGAATGACTCGAAGTGTGGATGTGAACCTGATAGTAAGGTAATTGAAATCTATATGCAGTGGATCTGGTCTGATGGAATATGTTGGAATGATCAGATACCTGGCGATGAATGGATTACACTTAGAAAAGACTTATCTGCTCTTCATCAAGTCATGTTACATCATTGGATTCAAATTAATGTCATTAAGATGGATATTGCTTTATATAGGTTTTACAACGTATTTGATGACGTTTATGCAGTCGTGGTAAATTCAAGACCTGTTGTTTCAGTTGCTCTAGTAAATAGTGAGTTGTCACGTGTAGAATCGGTTCAGAAAGGAACCTATGGTGTGTCTCGTGATTTAAGCCCTTATGAATTTGTAAAGTACAAGTTGTGGTTGAATGATCCTGAATGGGTAGTGCAGGTTCAGTATACTAACATATACGTGGATATTCCGAAATCAAATGTAGAGAAGATTGTGAAATTACATAGGATTATTAGTAATCACTATGCACTTCAGAGACTCACTGTTAGGGAGAAATATTTATCTTTTAAAATAGTAGTATGGCTTGTTGCTTGGTCTAGATGGTTTTTCACGAAGTTTCCGCAAGGGTTTGAACATACGTGTAGAGATGTTACATGTGATGTGCTAGAGTTATTGATAGAGTTTTGAATGTTTGCCTCTTAGTCAGTATAAAGCCTTTTTTGAAGAAGTTACATGTCTTGCTATGTATATGCAAAGAGAAGTGTGAGTGGTCGTAGAATACGTTTTCTTAAGTGAATTAATGATAATGAATGAAGATATTTTGGCTTAAGGTAAATTTTAAATATATTACAGCAAAGCAGAGTATGATTTTAAAATATAGTGTTAGTTTGTTACACGGATTTGTATTATAAGCGAATTATTTAAATGTAATTTTCATGGTGGTTATTAGATAATGCTGTATTATATTATATCTATGATATTAAAGAAGTTAGGAGTATGATTGATTTGGAAGCTATATAAATGTAATAAATACTGTGCGGATAGTTATTTGTAAAGTAATGTTTGGGACGTTTAAGTAGGTATAGGACTGAAGGCTAAATAAACACTGAGTTATCGAGTGTAATGGTGTTTATGTATTGCATATAGCAGTTTATGCACAAGCTTGTACAGCATTTCTGCCGCAAATACTTTCAAGAATCTCCATGTTAGAGAGAGATACAAGAGAAGTCAAATTAAACCAGAATCTAATTGTAATGTTTTGATTGATGAAGTGAACTCTATACAGTCATTCGGTTACTTGGCATAGTCAAAACAAAGCACCCTGGTTCAGATAATAAAAGTTGTAGGGGTTCTAGTTTTAAGAGTAGCGATGTTTAAGTTATGTACTTTGCCAACAACACATGATTTTTTATTTGTGCGTATGTATTATGAGTTCAATGTTAGGTTCTTGGTATAACAAGATATTGTTTTGGTTTGTTATTAATGTGTATAGAGATTTTGGGATTAAGGACTTGGGAAGTCCTTGGTGGGCGGTATGTTTGTATCTAACCTCTTTAGTATGTAGTTCTTTCTATAAGTTTTATACAGACATGTCACTCTTATGTCAAGTTTCGGTTTTACAATATATTTGTGAATTTCATCCAAATTTTCTTTTAGTTATTTTACCCAGTAGTAGCTCTCCTGGACCAGGAATCCACCTTAACACTTACATTGTATTTAATTGTATGCAATTTTATAATTGTTCTTATACTAAAAAAGATAGATGTAGATAATAAAATATTTTATTGATTATAAAATATATTTTATTCTTAGGTACAATTATTGAATATGTACATTAGAAGAAATACGGCTAGTGCTGCGGGTAAGAGTGAGAGAGGAGGAGCCAGCCTACCGCTGCCGTATGCGTGAGAGAAAGGGAAGCCAGACAGTTTGGCGCTGTAACGCGTTACGTAACGAAGCGGTTTACCCTCCCATAAGAAGTTATCACTTCAATAAATAAGCTAATTTTTTTGCATAAATTTTTATAGGCAGGTAATTAATATAAAACACTACACACGATATTAAAATAATAAAAAATAATATTAAACATAATTTTTATTATTAAAGTGTTGGGCCCTGTTCTGAAAAATTATATTTTGCTTTGTGATCGCACCTTTCCAATGGAAGTCAATGATATTCCGGTTGATTTAGCAACTAATTGAGCGGGAGTCATAATACTGCTCGGATTGCTACTGTACTCAATTTCGAAATATTTGTACAAATTATACAAAACATCGTTAGTTTGGGAAGTCAAAAGCTTGTCTTAACCACGAGTTAACATCATTTTTAATTAACAAAATTAATAACAACAACTAGCAACATATAATTACACTGAACAATAAATAACATTAATGAACCACAAATAAAATCAATTAATTCATTAATTATCAAACTAAAACCAAACAGTCAAACCTCACAACAATTAACAAAGTAAATAATTATTATTTGTTTGATTTTCTCCGTATAAATGTAATGAACCTCTTTTTCCTAATTGTACAAGAAATTTTAAATTTCAATTTTAAAACTCCTGTAAATATTCAAACACAAAACTTCTAGAAGCTAATTTACTTATATCGCAAGAACAATAGTTGTAACAACAAAGGTAGATAATTCGTATCCTTGAAAAAATTGGTCCACGAGTTGATGATGAGTTCAGATGTTTATATCTATCTAATAATAACAAATGGGGTTTCTATATATAACATAAACCATAGTATTTTGTGAAAGGAATCCAAACCCAAAGTAAACAAACGAGGTAAAGCAACTAACTATTCACTTAGCGATTGCTTTTAGCATAAATTTTCAGATGCTGTTATTATTTAGTCTATAAGATATTGCTAACGTATATTATTATAATATCTTACTTTATCGTGGTAAGAGAGTAGTAATACATCATAATCTGTACATATATAATTGCTTGGCCTCGCCGACTGACTGACTGATATATCGAGCCTTTACCACCATTTTATTGTATTTATTTTGTTGCAAATGGTATTTTAAACTATTATTTTGTTTTAAAACTTTCAGTTTTTGATTCAGTAGGATCCTAATCTAACTAAAATTGAAAGAATTGTTGCGAGTGATGGTGGAAGAATCTAGTTTGTTTAAGACTTTTAAAAACAAGGTAGAAAACTCTGGAAAGAAAAGACAAGGACGGATACAATTTAGAAAAGGATAGACGATGTACGAAAGTTCTAGAATAGAAAGTTCAGGGAGGAAAAGACAGAGATAGATAGATGTTAGAAAGGGATAGATGATAAACGAAAGTTCTGGAATAGAAGGTTCGAGAAGGATATTTTATCCGTGCAGGAACGGAGAAAGAATACAGTTTCCTGCGGCTGGGCGGCCTGTCGTAATAGGCGACAAAACAACCCACAGCCAGGTGGTAGGGCATTTGCCCGGATGGATGGCTACCACCCCTGGTCTAAAGTATGTCGCCATAACAACCTTGTGTTGTGTTTCGGCATTAGTGACCAGGTTCCAGCCTTCCTTAAGAGAGCAGCAGCGCATTTGTAGCACCTTTGGTGTTGCAAATGTCCATAGGTGATGGTAACCGCTTTACAACAAGTGGGCCGTCTGCCTGCCTGCTGAACTCCTGCAATAAAAAAAATGAAAAAGGAAAAGACAGAGATAGAAAGATGTTTAGAAAGGGACAAATAGTAAATAAAAGAATAACGAAATTATGGGTTCTAGATGATTCTTCCGGGTATATAAGCAGGGTAAGGCGCGCCTACCTGGCAGTTTTAGAGTTGAGTTCAGTTCAAGACAGCGAAGTGACAAGTGCGATACGGAAGAGAAGTTAAATAGAAGACAGTGACGAGTTGTGTGGTGAATTTAGTGACAAGTTTAGTGGACAGTTAAGTGAAGAAGGAGTGTAGCGTAGTTCGAGAGACGAACCAGAAGCGAGCTACATGCGGTAATATCGGAGGTGAGCACTGCAGTAGCAGGAGGTGGTCTACGCAATATCGGCGACGGTATTGTAAGCGAGACATCTTATCGTCGTTAGTCGTGCGTATAGGGGCAACCCTGCGGAGAGGTATTACGTGCGGCTGTGTAAGTCAATAAAAGCGTTTATTTAAAACTGGTGTTTTCTTCCAATCCTAAGTGCGTACCCCCGCTCGTACGTAACAGTATTAAAACAAAATAATAGCTTAAAATATCTTTTATAACAAAAACTATATTCGGATCCAATTGGCGCTTACGGCACGAAATCAAAGCACAGCTCAAACTACCAGGGGCTAGTATCGTGAAAATTTGCATGCGAGTTCTTTCTATTCGGTAGGTACGCGCACTAAGAAAGGATTTTTGATAATTCAACCCCTAAGGGGGTGAAAAAAGGGGATGAAAATTTTTAGTACAATCAATAATTTTTAAAGTAAAAAGCAAGAAAATTTTATATACCTGCTTCTTTGATGACTGATGATGATGACTAATTTAGAAATTCAATCCCTAAGAGGGTGAAGAAGGTGATGAAGGATTGCTCAAACTATGACTATTTTTGATTAACGCGGGCAAAGCCGTGAGCAACATCTAGTACTAATAAAATATGTAGTTAATTAATATCTTCGTGTGAAGTACAAATATAACTTAAGAGATGTAGCGATATTTCTATGAAATAATTAGTGCCTTTGTTTATCTTGACGCGCTGTTAATTTGAATATAATGTAAATGTGGTTAAATACTGGATGTTCTAGTAAAGTGGTTCCGTAAAGATAATGAACGTTACCTTTTTTAAATTTGATTACAGTTTCAAAAATGCACCTAATCAAAAATCCCATATCTCAATAATGACTGAATGTCATTATCATTTCATCTTGTTCAAAACAATTCTAGTTCATACCTTAAATCTTTCAGAATCATTCTACTTTATATATCGAAATTGAGAATTGTACACACTTTCTAAGTTTTGTTTATTCTATCAATTTATAATATTGTTATTATTGTTTTGAAGTGATAACTTCTTATGGGAGGGTAAACCGCTTAGTTACGTAACGCGTTACGGCGCCAGTCTGCCTGGCTTCCCTTTCTTTCACGCATACGGCAGCGGTAAGCAGGCTCCTCGTCTCTCAATAGACAAACAATTTCAATATTAAATAGTTCAACTTAGATTAGTTTCAGTTTTATTTATAAAAATGTACAACAAATTTCTTGCTTTTTAATCTTTCTATTTTCCTTTACACAAATCGTTTAACAACATAATGGAAAACTGGTGCAAAAATATATTTTCTACAATTTCCAGCACGACAACCGTCGATACATCCCCTTTCGCAAGATAATCGGATTCTGTCGGTAACACGTTTTATTATTTGACTAGCTCTGTTTGCAGCATTGACAAAAGTAATTTTATATACATAAATAATTCAAATTGAAATTCAATAGTTTTTATTCAAAATATTGTTCAAAATATGTGTTATTGCTTGTTAAGGAGAAGAAGCGGAAAGAAACTCCCCAGCAACACGTCTAGCTAAAATTGTTTTTCTTTATATTTGTTCTATTTATATTTCAAGTTCTTTTTTTAAATAAGTTTTAAACAAAGTATGTTACAAAATGACTTTTGAAGAATTATTATTAATGGAGTTGTAGCAAACACTGCATATTCAATAAGACAGAGGCACAATAAAAGGATAGAAAAATATTATTATAGTTATTAATATAAAGACATACATACATAATTATAATATCACTCAAGTGTCAATCGGTATATAAACTATGAAATATTCCATAGAGGTGAGAAATGACCACTGCTTGTGTTATTTGGCTGTACAACCATAAAAAAATATTAAATCGATAAAACACTAATAAGGTGCCTTTGGGACAGACAACCCGTTGAAACGAACTTTTGAAGACTATCGAAGATTATGAAAGGCTATTGAAAGCCATCGGAGGCGTCTAAGGCCTCCGGAGACCCGCGGAGGCCATCGGAGGCCATCAATGACTATCGAAGAAATTGTATACTAATAGGAGCAATTAAAAGACCTTTTTACAACACAGAGTATATTAGACATTATTCTAGATCTTAATTCATTGCATTAAAGTTCATAAATGTATAATAATAGGAGTCATCATCATCCGAGCGTTAAATCCCGGTTGCGTTCGGAGCTATCACTTCGACGCCCAGGGTCCGCTAGGAGTATACAGTGGTAAGCATATTTACTTCGCTAAAACTATTTTTCGTCTAGCCTCCATCCACAACTTCTATCCATTGTCTTATATCTCAAAAACTATGATATTCGCCGAATCAATTAGCACAAAAAGCAACTGAGGACCTAAAGCGGTGGATTTTGGAGAATCGTTTAGTGAAATTGACACGTGTCTAAATATGCTGGTTGTTTTAAGACATAGCATAAAGTTCCACTTCATGTTGATGTACATCATATGAAACTGCGAAAACTACCTCTTTATACTCTCCGATTAAAGTATCAAACCCACCAATCCGCATTGGACAAGCATACCGAGAGGTCTGAGACCAGCAGTAGGACGCCTACGGTCTATTATTACGATATGTTCGCTTGTAAATTATGTTGAAAATTCTTAAAGGAACGGAACGAATGATAATACGTTTAAATCATGTAAAAATATCTCCTATCTTTTTTCCCTCTTCTGTACATGCCTTAGCGAGCGGAAGAAAGGAGACGGCATGCGACGTCAACAGCATCACAATAGTGGTTATTTTAAAAGGTTCACATGTTGCTAATGAACTGCAAAGCGTACGCATCGTTTTGAATATTGTAACTAATTTTTCGTCCATATACTTAATAATCACCAAATTAGTTCGATTCGTGAAATTTGGACATTTGTGCATGTCGTGCTAACTTCTAAGTAACAAGGAGAAATCATCGCTTCACTAAGCAACGGTACTGTGCAGTCCTGCCTTTATATAACTGCCTGTATTTCCCTGTGTTCTATGCAGCTATATTTCCATCATTGTGGTTTTACATCAAAGCGGAATGAATATAAATAACAATTACCAGTTCACGTAAGGACCACAATATATTATTTATTAATATCCAACTCTAAATGAGAAATCCATAATCAAAACTGCAACTTAAACACTATTTATATACCTATATTTATCCTACCGCAATCAATTCGCTAAGTGGAGCGTTATTAAGGCGTATTGGAGCAAATAGACTTTGAACTGTGCTCACCTTTCTTGCCTTTTTTCATCTATTTAAGGTTTATATTCTAGTAATAGCTGTGCTTGCCAATTTGTTAGCGTGATACTAGGATTTTATGTTGTAGGTTTTCATATCTACTAAACCTAAATATATATGTATCTATCCGTGGAAGGAACGGAGTAAGAATACAATTTTCTGTGGCCTGTCCTAAGAGGCGACCACCGGACAAGCAGATGTCCGGGCTTACACCACGGATATATGGTGAAAATACCAACAAGGCGGACGCTATGCTTTCACTTTTATCCGCTGAAGAGTGGAAATCTTTACCGTCGTCTGTTTTTCCTGAAAAATACAATGTAGGTGTCTTCAAGTCTCGCGTGAACAGGTATCTAGGTAAGTCTGCTTTACCTTAGATTGCATTTCCACCTGACATCAGGCGCAATGGCAGTCAAACGCGAACCTATTCACGATAAAAAAAGCAACCAACAGCCAGGTGGCATTTGCCCGTCTGGATGGCTACCACCCCTGGTATAGAGTATGCCACTGTAATAACCTTGAGTTGTGTTCCGGTATAAGTGGCCAGGTTCCAGTGACCCTTTAGACAGCGGCTGCACATTGGTAGCACCTTTGGTGTTACAAACATCTATAGGCGATGGTAACCACCAACAGGTTCCACCAGGCAGGCCGTCTGGCTGTCTGTTGAACTTAAGCAATAAAAAAAAATAGGTGAAGCGAAAGTTATTTATGAGAATCGTCGCAAATGGAGATCCGTTGCTTCTTACCACCTCCATGAAAAACAACGTGATAACACGTATCTTCTGCCCGCTCTGTAGTTCTTCTTTGCTCGTCCTCCTATCAAAATGCAGCACAAACACGATTATTACGATAAAATTGCTATTTTAATTCCTAAAACGTTTGACATTCGTAAAGCCATTTCCGAACTTAATCGAGGTAAATTTTCATACAAACAAACAGACGAAAATTGTAAATAAATTGCAGTTCTGACTAAAGCTTTGGCATTTACTTTGATATCAAATTTATTTATTGATGTAGATAGACAATACTACTCGATCATAATAATAAATTAAAACGAAATATGCATTAATTTTAAAGATTTAAAAACCTAAAGGAAAACATATACGAATACCATTGTAAATCATTTTATACTAAAAGATATTTACTTTATGAGACTTGATTAAAGGCCGAGTTTTAAGTCACCAGATAAAATTTCTTCATAGAATAAAGTATATATACCTGTTAAAGCCGACCTATTTGGTCACCGCCTCTTCGTTTTCTTTTTTTTTCTGTCGCCGCATCTGTCACTATGTAAGGAGTTTTTGGCGGGAACTGAAAGGAGACGTTGTGCTGTGCAGTTTAATTTTCTAGAAATGTGTAAAATTACTCTAAAATGAGCAATAGTTGTAGGATATTGATAGTTTTTGAGTAGTGATTATGTGTTTTGTGAGAAATGTGAACTGTATAGTCAAATGTGGCCTTTTGAGTTGTCACAAGAACTCCGTTGAATGGCACTAGCTGATTACCTACAGTTCAGCTATGCTACAAATAGGCTTAAGAAAATGAAGAAACTAAATGTATATTAAAAACTAAGATCTGGCTTAAAGGCCTAGCTGCCAAGCCATAAACCTAAATAAAATAATGTCACTATGTAATGTGACATAAGTCTACGTCCGACCGCTGATCGCACCGCTGCTTCCGCATAAACCTAGCCGCGATTTGTGTGTTGTGGTGCTTTTCAAACCCGCTTTCATCAACCCGCATGTTGGAAGTACACACTGTATCGTTCCACCTGGTCCATTTATCGAAGGAACCGCAAGACGAGAAAAAAGGATCACGAGGAAGACGTACCTGCCGCTGCGAAGCCCGCATCGTTCGTAGCGTGTCTGGTGTGGCGGCCTTATCCTGTAAGTCCTTTCCTTCTCTTTATCCCCGCTCCCGCCCGCGCCAACAATACCTAATATGGGAAAATAAAAAATATCAGCTGCACGTGTAAAACAATTAAAGTGTTTCACTTTTGAATTCCCTCTGGCTCCATTTTTTCGACTGATAACTTTTATCAGACGATTGAAAAATCGACTCTCACTCTAATATATATACCTAATCAGTAAATTTTAAATATCCAGCGGTGTTATCAGCACATCGTCTTTTCGACAAGTCTATTCGATTTGGCCGGATATTGCTTAAGCATCTATCCCAGATATGAAGTGACATTATACAATTATTCCCAAAAAAAAGGTTAGCAAAAAAGAAATACACTCCAGAAATAACTAAAAAGAAAAATAAATATTTTCAAAAACATTTTGTAGTCCTAGTAAATGAAAAGTAAAAAAAAAATACTATATTTATTATTTTACTTGCCACCGACTTCAAGAGTTTGTAGAAAAGATTTATTTTTTGCTTCTTAGTTACTCTTGAAGTCGGTGTTTTTGTACATCGGTACTAGTTACACGTCCGATGAAAGTAAAAAATTATCTCTCAGTTGCATGTATTGCAAAGGCCACCGTTAATTTTTTATTTTTCGCGATTTCACTTTATTGTTGTATAGCAGTGTACATGCTAAACCTAAAATACAGATTAAGTACTTTGTGAGAAAACGGATGTTACGTAGACAGACTGATTTGATAATTTTATAAGTATTCTTTTCAAATATGGAAATAAAACTGAACATAAATAAGCATAAAACTCACGATGATTCTAGATACTTTCCTAGATAAATAAACTGATAATATTAGAAACTAGCTGACGTTGTCCTTCCTTGAAAAAAATATAAAACCCGATTATTTAAATTAAACATAGCTTATGTTACTCGTGAATAATTTAGCATTCTAATTAAGGCAGAACTTTTGAAATAGGTCCAGTAGTTTTGAGTTTATTCGTTACAAACATACAAAAATAAAAATTATTATAAAAATTATCTTAGTATAGATGTAAACTATACCTTATAAATTTATCTGAACGGAGCTACTTGCTGAATATTTAATGCAAAAATGCATTTGTACCAGTTAAGCTTAAGTCCGACGGGAACTCTGAACATGGCTTTGTTTTAACAGACAAACCCACGCAAACTCAATTTCGTTTCTCATCATAGCTGGGAAATAGAACAGATAAAGGCACAGCCACCGGTATTATTCGTTTTATTTTTATCTGTTCATCTGTGCAGGAAATGCTAATGAAATCATAGGTAAAGACTTTTTGATATATCGAGCTTTGTTATATTAGAAACGTATGATGGTAATAAATTTTAATAATATATGAGTAATTGAGTATTTGACATATCATCCAACCAATTGTAAAATGATTTAAATCAAAACAAATATATTTGTATGACAATAGTAGGAATGGTAGATTTTATTATTTATTCTTGTTTATAGGCTAGCCACTATTTGGCTATTTCGCTTTAATAATTATTAAGCCAACATAAATTAGTGGAGGTTGACGCTGAAGAATGGAACCTCTGCGTTAATACTGATGCATTAATAAAATTCTTACCCAGCTAACATATCCAACACAAACTTTTAGCTCGAACTAAAGTATTTGTGTAGAGGTAATATTATTAATAACGTCAATCCCCGAGGAATAATGGTGGGTTGAGCAAATTCATTTGTGTAATTACAGGCTATTTTCTTATAATTTTTATAATCGCATATGTAAATTGTGGACAAACCCAGTGGTAGTTAGTATATATTATGTATGAACTACTTAATATAGATTGCCCTAAGCCGCATTAATTTATAGGGTTCTGAAGCCCTTTTAACAAAAGTGGAATCCTTAGAGACCAGGGCTGAAGCTTTTGAAAACGGTAAAAAGTGAAAAAAAAATGTAGAATGAAACCCATTGGAAAATGAAGAGAAATTAACAAAAATGAAAAGAAAAATAATTTACGGGTGATCTGAGATCGGAAAGTAGAAGAGGGTGAGTTTTTAAGGGTAAAAAACGGTTTATATCAATTTTCGGCCGAACTACAAGTCCTATGGAAAAAGTAAATGGAAAAGTTGTAACTAATAAAAAGATCGACTTTAGAACAACTTTTGTATTTACAATTTTTTTCACATACCTCAAAATTTATGTGAAAAATTAAAATTAACTAATTAAGTTTTTGCTTTTTTTTGTTTTATAAAAAAAATCTTCACAAAATTTGGTGAAGACTTACCTTTCTATGTCCCAAACATACATTAATATAAATAATAAATATACATTACTATGGTAAAAGTTGTCATAAAATGCAAAGAAATAACAGGTAGTAAGGCCCAGATCCTCCTAGCCACTTCCCCACTTCTCTATGAAGTACCTTTTGATTCGTTAGTCTGATTTTAAACGATTAAAATATTACCTTGTACTTTTTATTTAAACAGGTGGAGAAATAAGACTTTAAAGTCGAAAAAATTGTTAAGATGAAAAGTTAAAAAGTACCACTAATTTTGCAACTATATGAGGTGGAAAATTTAAAAAAAACCCAAAGAGCTTAATAATATTTTCAATCCATTTAGTGGTTTTGGCATAGAGATATTTTAACAATGGACATTTGTCACGTTGGTGCAATCCTTCAATGTACATTATTTGACACGTACTTGGCTGATATTTACATGTTCAACTGTAGTATAGATAATTTAAGAAGCTAAGAAATGTATTATAAACAAGATCATTATAATTATTAATAAATAACACTTGAATCTGAACCAGAAACTAAACTATGTACTAAAATAATAAGTAAAATATAGATCGGAGATAGTCGTTTTTTGCGAGCTTTTCCAAAATGCTGCCTGCGTTCCTACTCTGAATGTCAAAGAGTTGCCCTAAATAAAAGTCATATGAGACATCTACCAACTGAAAAATATATACAGTTCCAAAATTGATACGTCACATTTTTAAATTTCGAACGAAAAATAAAATTCTAACATCTGTCACAAAAAATAAAAGTAACAAAGTTCATGCAGTTGTAGTTGACGGCCATTCGTTCAATTCCAGCTGGCACGGAGAGCCTTTTAGAGTGAAATGGTTCCAGCGTGAGTACATTTTCAATTAACACGACATGCTCTTCTTTCCTGGCAGTACATGACCTCTTTTCGGTATTAGCAGACGTTAACTGTTAAACGAATAATTAACTTTCATTTCACTTTTGCTGACGAACGATTTACTTTTGTTATTCTATACCAAAAAAATTCAAGTGACTAATTGGCAAAAAGAGATCGCATTTGGAAAATGGATTAGTGAAATTGACACGTGGCTAAATTTACTACACTTCATTTTGATATCTGTCTTATTAGTAGTACTCACGATCAGTGATTTCAAGATAAATGCTAAAATTTAACTGAGAACTGCTTTACATAAAGAATAATCATAAATATTTAAGTTAGGAATTAGTCAGTCTGATTAATTTGTATCTAATTGGCTTAATAGATTTTTATGAAGATTTTAGGGATTAAAAAGAAATATTTTATTTATTATGTCATAATAATCTTACAACTAAAAGGTCAAATATATATATCTGTCATGAATGTTGGGGCACTAAAGTGATAAACCACAAACGTCTCTACTCAGCTCAGATGAGAATGTTGAGATGGATGTGTGGTGTTACAAGAATGGATAGGGTGAGAAATGAGTACATAAGGGGATCTTTGAAAGTTGCACTTGATAGCTAAATAAATAATAATGGTCTGAAACATATTAATCAAAAGTTTATTATACTAGAATTATTACAATATTTAATAGAGAACAATAATACACAAAAATATTAGGACAACTCCAAGAGTTGTCTCCACGCTTGTCAGGTGTCGAGCAGCAATTTGTCCTTAAACAACACTGCGATTATCGACCAGTAATTATCGACCACAATATACTATGGGCCTCTTGCCCAACAGAGCTTTCGCTCTGTTCTACCGATGAACGTGGACTATCGTTGTAGACTCGCGTTTGAAGACTAGGTGTAGACTAGTTGACTATCGCTTGTAGACTCTCCCTCTGCCCGAACACGGGGTTTTTATAAGATCCTCGTTGTGCGTCTGCAGCGACACCATCCTGTAATACTTTGGCGCCACTTCACTACCGTCACGGACACCAAATTCCGCCATCCGTTTACACGAAACGGAACCGGAAGTTATCTTCCAACTTCCGGTTACTCTATTTTCGATATCCATTGGCTTGATAATAAATGACGAAGAACGTCGACATCCGGTTATACGATTTCCGATTACTACATTAATGAATACTCTACCCGGTTATTGACTACTTCCGTCGTATGGTTACTTTACAATAATAAATACGATTCTAACACACTCGTAACTGAAAAATTGAGAAGAAGAAGATTAAGTTGGTATGGGCATATAATGAGGGATGAAAGTCACGTGACAAAAATAATGTTAAACTACAAGATAGATGGGTACAAATGAAAGGTAGACCAAAAAAAGATGGATGGATTGTGAGAAGGATATGATATGTGGTGTGACAGAAGATGTATGCCAGATTAGAGGAGTGTGGAAGGAAAAGACATATTGTGCCAACCTCAAATAATTGGGATATCGTGAAAGAAAAGAGAGAGAGAATAATCTTACAACTAAAGCGAAATGTAAGCACCTTTCTTTTAATCTATGGCTGAATACCACTCTAGAAATCGTCCTTGCTGCCAATTTCCAAAAAGGACATGTGAAAATATCTTCGGATACAAACTAACTCGTAGTCATATTTCATTAGGATCCATTCAGCTGTTTAGTTGCGAAAATGTAACAAACTAACAGAACAACTTTCGCATTAGTATATTAGTAAGTAGGATATACCTGCGACTCAACTGACTTAAAACTTCCGCAAGATGCCCGGGACACAAAATATCGCAGCATTTAATAAAATAATGTAAGCTATGGTTTTAGTGGACACTGTCTCGCAATAGGCTAATTTTTATGCATTCAAACAACTTTTAACCGCTCCCAGGAAAATGTCCACGGGATTCCTGTGATTGAAACTATCTCACATTTTATTACATTAAATTTGCTATCGACCAGTAAAAAATCACATTGGAATTCGGGTTTTTTTTCAATCTGGCCATTTCAAGTCATTCCTAGAAAGAATCCCTCTAGATTCCTAGAAAATTTCTTAAGTCTAAGAATTTGCTGTCGAACAACGAAAACCGTATGGAACCGGTGCAGTAGTTTTTTGGTAAATCCCGAACGAACATACAAACCGATAAACATACAAGTAAAATATAAAAAAACTGCATTGTGTGTATAGTCTAGGTATTCAAGTTGTTTTTTTTAAATAATGTTAGAATGTTATAATATTATTAAATATAAATTTAATTTTAAAACAACTAACTACTATTTAATTAACTAAGTACTAACTTTAACAATGTATATTAATAACAGACGTAGCATATTTAATAATGCAAATTATATCAACTTTGCACTCTCCGACGTAAATTAACTTGTTAACTTGTAAACATGTAGTTTTCAACATTTAAGCTTGTCTCATAACTGTTAGCTATAAACTTAGCACTTAGACTAGCTAACATCGTTCCAATTAACTCTACATGTCTATTAACAAAGTTACAAATGCATTTTGTAACAAGCATTGTGTACTGAGCCATAAAGAAGAGTTAAAAGATTTACTGCCGACACTCAAGAGTTGAGTAATGGCTGCCCTTTGGATTGAATCAGTTTTTTGCGTCATATACATATACATAGACTTGAAGATGTTTTAGATAATATATATTAATAATAATAGCTTTAGAAATAAGTTATTTTATACTTTTAGTTTTTGAAGTAGGTTTTTTTATATTCCTCAACTGATAAATTCTATAGTATAGATAGCGAAGGTAAAACTTTTTTTGTTTGCAAACTTTTTACATGGCAACATATGTACATATATCAATGTCAATTAGTTTTCCGCAGAAACTTATATATGATGTTTTGATGTGCCTGCGTGATTTATTTTCAAAAATGTATAATATTGGTTACAAAAGAAAAATATTTGTTATCAGTGTATTGCGAGCCGATACTAATCATTTGCAGGTGTCTCATTACACCTTTTAGTTTGAGTGATCTATTGTTCGCGCTCTACTATTTGTTCACGCTGCCGTAACATGTCATAAAACCTTCTTTCCTCTGTTGGTATTTCCTGCAAATTCTTGGAAGCCATTAAGCCGGCCATTTAAGGATTTCAAGAACCAGTGGGCGGCATGTCGCTTGGAGGCTACGTCTAATTTACAAATTGATGAGGGTGAGTCAGTCGGGAAATGCATCAGTCGTGTTCTGACTATAACGGCGAACTTTGCGTGATTTGTGTGATAACGACTTTCTGAGCTATGGCACAGATTAATAAATAGTTACTACGTAACTATGGTTTGGTTTTGTTATACTCGGCTATACTTGAAAGAACTGTGAATTATAGTCTAAGAGCCGGTGAAGATCGACCTTCACCGATCTGATAACCAGATGAGACGTATTTTTTATCAAATATATTTTATGAACAAATATGCCTATCCAAAAGTGCTCAAGGCTATTTTTAATTAAATTAACTTTAATCGATTTTTTTTCATCACTTTCACTCTATTGATAACCAAATGAATTTTATTTTACTGATAGTTTTTAACACACAGAATATGCCTAGGTAGGCTTGCCTACTCATTTCTGTGTATGGCTACCTGGCAAGCAGATGTGAACAGGTAAGTCAATATAGGTGACTCCATCGATCTGCTAACTTATCGAAAGTTATATCAAATTTTAGATTATTTTATTACAAAATCAGTCACATATACTTGCCTGCAAAAAATCGTATTTAAAGTACTATTGCCAAGCTAAAAACTTTTAGAGTTTTAGCCACTTGATAGGTGCGAGAGAGAAAGTAGAGCGTCCGAGGTCCGTGTAGTAGAACAGGACACAACATAACAGCTGCACGCTACCTTTTACCTTTTTTTAGCACTTTTGGATAGGCATATTTGTTCATAAAATATATTTGATAAAAAATACGTCTCATCTGGTTATCAGATCGGTGAAGGTCGATCTTCCACGTCTCCTCTACTATTACGTGTGTGTACTTCTAATAAACTTTGTGATAATTTCAACGGTTTTTCGAATGTACATCCTACCAACTTTTAATAGTATCAACTGTTTTTAAATATGGAAAATCTCTATATCTATTATTAAAGAAATGTGACTTTTCGTTCTGCCATAAAAATTCTGTCGCCTTATCTTGTAGGTACCCACAATTGTAAAATAATGTCAAAATAGAGTAAAAATCATGGACATCGTTTGAATGGTACTCAAATGTAAAAATACGTAAAGATCTCGTAAAGATTTTACAGAAATATGATAACACCAATTTCTTAAAATATATTAGCGACATCTATAATCTGGTATAGATTACTTACGGTACTCTTTTTATTAAGACTAATTATTAAGACTACTTAATTATTATTAAGACCAATTGCAAGGCGTATTAACCTATTAAAAGTGCAGTACTAAGTTAAAAATGTGCATGATTTCTGAATACTTATTCTTAAAACTTTCTTCATGGTATAAGTAAAAGTATGTCATCATCATTAGTACAATCGTATCATCGGCGTCGCCTAAACTATAATTTATATATTCTAATATAACTCGTACATTTTTTGTTTATAATTTAAGCTACGCATATTATTAGTATAGGTAGATATATTTGGGTTTTATTTCTTATGCGAGTGTAAATGTTTGTAAATATGTATAAAATTAAAGAAAACGTAAGCGTCTCAGGACGCCCGATAGTAGTGATAACTTTGAAATTGTTTAACTTGAGAAAAGCTATGGTTATTACTTAAATTTTATGTATATTAATGTGATAATGTAGGGAAAGGTTATTTATTAATGTAATCTTTTATTGATTATAAAATATATTTTATTCTTAGTTACAATTCTTGAATATGTACATTAGAATTTCGTGTATGTACATTATTGGTATCATTATTTAATCTAATTACCGGGATGTGCTGCTGCTGCTATGGTTGGTGCGCTGTGGGTTAGAGTGAGAGAGGAGGAGCCTGCTTACCGTGGCCATATGCGTGAGAGAAAGGGAAGCCAGACAGACTGGCGCCGTAACGCGTTACGTAACAAAGCGACTTACCCTCCCATAAGAAGTTATCACTTCAAAAAAATACACGTAGTCAAACTCAGCGATTAGACAACTCATTAATAACAAAATAAATATGCACGTATCATGCATTAAATAAAATACTTCATATTCATAAACAGAATAATTCAAAAACAATTTTCTCTGAAATTGCCATGTAAATACAAAAACACGGAAGTATTTTTCTGAGACATATTGAGACGTACTTCGAAAAAGTATGGAAAGAAATAACATCTGTCATCGACATGAATACCCTTTTGTTATATTTTCAACACAACACAACCTTAGAGATTTGTAAATGCTATACCAACTGGTGTTTGCAAGCATTCATTTAAACGGGTAACGTGAACGACGTTTTACTTAAACTTTATAAAGGTATAGATTTAATTTAAACGTAGTTTATATCATGGAAAAATGAATACAAGAATCGACAACAGCCCAGCAATAAACGTCTAATCTAAATCAGCCATAGTCAAACTTTGTTTTATTATTTATTTATTCACGTTTATGGCCTGGCAGCTAGGCCAGATCTTAGTTTACAATATAGTTACTTTATTTTCGTAAGCCTATGTGTAGCACAGCTGAACTGTAGGTAATCAGCTAGTGCAATTCAACGGAGTTCTTGTGACAACTCAAAAGGCCATATTTGACTATACAGTTCACATTTCTCACAAAACACATAATTACTACTCAAAAACTATCAATATTCTACAACTATTGTTCATTTTAGAGTAATTTTACACATTTTTAGAAAATAAAACTGCACAGCATAACATCTCCTTTCAGTTCCCGCCAAAAACTCAACTTTGTTTTACGCACCACATAGTAAGTATTAGTTAAGGTGCCGTGGGCCGAAAGTTATTTAGTTTAGCTGTGGGTAACCACCCAAAATTCTGAAAACCTTCACCATCCGGCTAATGGTTATTCATTAATGGAATAGAAAGCTAGCCGATGGTTTTTGGCTAATGGGTAAAAGACAACCGGCAGCCGACGGCTGAAGGCTGACGACTAAACCGTCAACTTGTGGGCTTTCGGTTTTATTCTGCAAATTTTACACAACCCTCCTTTAATTTAGTTGTTTTTTGGCGGGAACTGAAACGAGATGATGTTGTGCTGTGCAGTTTTATTTTCTAAAAATGTATAAAATTACTCTAAAATGAACGGTAGCGGTAGATATTGATCGTTTTGGAATTATAATTATTGTTTTTGTGAGATATGTGAGCTGTATGAAATATGGCTTTTTGAGTTTTCACAATAACTACGTTAAATAGCGTCATTTCATAACCTACAGTTCAGCTGAGTTATACATAGGCTAAAGAAAATGAAGAAACCATATTTTTTAGATAAGATCTGGCTTAAAGGTGTAGCTGCCAAACCCTAAACCTAAATAAAAAAATTAAGGTGTATTTTACTACTAGAATGTGATCGTATCAGACAGCTGACGGCCCACCTGATGCGAGGCGGTTACGTTGTCTATGAACTTTTGCTACGCCAGAGATGTTACCATTCTAAAAAATATTGTCTGACTATTTAATATGACAGACAGCGCACTTATTAAAGCTCGTCGGGCCGCAGGTTAAATATAATGGTTCTAAATTCTATATTAGTGGATTTGTGTTTTGTTTGATACATATTCTTTCAATCCAATCAGCTAAAAATAATCTTCAATACAATTTCGATTTCTGAAATCAGTAAATTTTTTTATGTATGTCTAAACTTATTTTATTGTTATTACTAAATATATTAACTGATTATATAAAAATATGCTTCAAATAATAAAACGTTAAGGATTTAGAAAGTTTTTAAAGTTAGGTTTTATGACGAAGGATTATCATTTCTAGAATATTTATTTCATTGTTTTATACATTATAACTAATAGCCAAAGTTTTGCAGCTCCTTAATTTGACTCATCAATCCCTAGTCTTAACAAGAGGGCTATGTAAGTGAAAGTCTAAACCAGTTCTGAATTTCAATGGACTAACAAATTTTTGGTTAATATTAACAGACTAAATTTTAACTAAGTTAAAAAGCCCAAACCCGAAACTCAGTTTGATAAAATAGTGGTTAGCATAGTTAAGCCTAGTTTAGACCGCTTATATCCAAGAATATAAACTGTTAGCAGTGGCCTAGTGTTGTATCTATGAATAAAGAGTAAACTTTGCGCTTATTGTTATTTAAATTAAATTAATATACTTTAATGTAAGACTTAATTAAACAAATAAAGCTAAGCAAGTTACATTTGCGTTATAGATAATATATATCTCACCGATCACCTTACTGAAGACTCCAGTAACGCCCAGAACAAAGTAAATACCGAGGTGGTCATTTGTGAGATTTACCTCATCGAACCTGACCTGCATTATAGTGCGTAAAACGCATAACGTTTAGGCTACTACTACAGACTAGGGTTGTAACAGAACTTCGCTTCCGCCTCCGTTACTGCGGAAGTTCCGCAAGAAATCGTTCCTCCGCCTCCGCATCCGTGTAATTTTTGCGTAAATTGTTTTTTGATAAATAACTACAGAGCGGGCGCGTGCGAGTCAAACACGGGGTTGTAATGCACTGGTTTATTTTTAGAATACTCTTAGCCTAATTACAAGCGCATCGCACATATATAACACTCCTCCCCTAAAAGTATTTCCTATAGTCTACCGGAGGTCTATTTCTCCGTGAACGTTCCCTTGAAATGCCGGATTCAACTGGTCTGAGATCAAGGGTAGTAGGCTGGGCAGTGCTCGGCTCGGCTATTGGTTCGTCTAAACGCGGTGCTCTTTGTTCCGGGCTCCGTGAGGTAGAAATGGAAATACGCCGCTCAGGACTAGCGGTACTCTCTGGAACTCTGGTTTCATTTTGAATCAATTCCACCTCTGCCTCTTCCACTGTAGTCCTATCGCTGTCTCCGACGTCCGCTGCCTTCGAAGCTTGTTTTTCCCATTCTATCACAGGGCTGCGATGTTCCTGTGGAGACCTCTCCCCTTTGAAAACATATAACTGGTTTCTATGTCTTTGTACCACCTTGTCTTGTTTTATGAGCTGAACTTCGTAAGTTACTTTCCCTGTTCTTCGCACTATTCTACCCTTGGACCAAGTATGTTTGTTTTTGTTTACGTACTCTTTTACCCAGACCAAGTCATCGACCAAAAAATGTTTATTGTTCACTCCTCCATAGTACTCCGCTTGTAAAGACTGTTTACGGTCAACCCGGGAAGATAACTCCAATGACGATGGCGAATTTTGAGGGACGATTAAGTCCAATTGCGAACGCAAGTTATGACCAAAAATTAACTGTGCCGGTGATGTCTCCGTGGTACTATTTTTAGAGTTCCGATAATCGAAGAGAAATTTACATAAATGCATGTGAAGATCGTTTGCTTTGCACTCTGATAGTAGAATCGACTTGATTCCTTTTTTTATAATTTTTACGAATGATTCAGCTTGACCATTACTCGCGGGATGATATACCGGAGAAAACAATTGTTTTATTTTATTTAATTTGCAAAACTCGGACATCTCTTTTGATGCAAACGAAGTTCCATTATCACTAACCATAATTTCTGGCATACCGTATCGTGACATGAAGTCGCACAGCTTCGCAATAACAGCTTTAGCAGTTAAATTGCCTTTCATGTCATAGCATTCCACCCATTTCGAAAACGCATCGACTACTATTAAATAGGTTTTATTATTAATTGGACCAAAAAAATCTATATGTATCCTATGGAATGCATATGGCGGGTACGGCCACGGCGCAAGGTGCGTCCGTGGTGGCGCGGGCTTTAACTGCACGCACACAGCGCACGCCCCTACGAGCTTTTCCAATTCTGCGTCGATGCCCGGGAACCAAAACCTAGATCGGGCTTCGGATTTCATTTTTACAACGCCGAAATGGGAACTGTGCAGTTCTTCTAATACCTTCTTCCGCAAAGCATGTGGGATTATAACCTTGTAACCGCGCATCAGGACTCCATTTTCTAATGCAATCTCATTTTTGCAAAGATGAAACAGTTTAAGTGTCGGGTCTGATATTTTACGCGGCCAACCCTTTAATACAAAATCTGAAACTTTTTTCAGTGTCGGGTCCCTAGTTGTTGCCAAATGTACGTCCTGCAGCGTAACCGGCAAGCATCCTTTGATCACGAAATTTACATACGCTGCTGCATCATGGTTTCTCGCGGCCCCCCCTTCAGATTTATAAACCGCAGTGAGCAGCCAGTCCTCTCAGTCGAGCAGCCCATTGCGAGTGGGTTTCACCATTCAATTGTAAGGCTTCGTAGAACTTATGCCTTTCCGCAAACCCGCATCGTCTGGTCGTAAAATGCTCCGTTAATTTTTCCACTATGCTGCTATAATTCTTTGTTGCCAGGTCATCTGGTAATACTAAATTGCTGGCCAGTTGGTATGTGCTCTCTGAAAGTGCGCTGAGTAACACCGCCTTCCTTTTGACTCCTGCCTTGTCCGACTCTTCGTTCAGGTTGTTCGCGATGAACCACTGCTCCAAACGACTTTTATAAGTCTTCCAGTCTTGTCCATGATGGTCAAAACTGGATAAAACTCCAATAGTTGAAGCCAGACCGAACATTTTTATTTAATGCCGAATATGTGGGTAAATCGTCGCCACTGATAAATAACTACAGAGCGGGCGCGTGCGAGTCAAACACGGGGTTGTAATGCACTGGTTTATTTTTAGAATACTCTTAGCCTAATTACAAGCGCATCGCACATATATAACAGGAGTCATAACGGAGGTTTATTTACTAATCATACGCAAGCAGCGACGCTCGCGACGACTCAGCCGTCCGGCCGCGCGCGGCAAATCTCCAGAAGGAAAGGTTTATTTATAATATGTTAACTTAAGTGTACTTTGTCTATGAATGTACATACTTATTTAATTTAAAATAAATATTTTGTACTATTAATAGTTTTAGTAAACCATAAACAAAAAATTTTCTACATCCACTTTCACTTCTGCCTCCGCATCCGTTAACCTCCGCATCCGCGGAGGTGGAACCCGTCGCCTCCGCATCCGCCTCCGCCTCCGCTAAGGAGGTCTCCGTTACAACCCTACTACAGACTACAGAAAGTCTGTAAACATTGAACGTTATTATCTATAATCGTCCTAATTATTTAAATCGTAGTCTGCATGGCCAACAATAGTAGATTGTTACACGAGAGGTGAAAGTGAACTATTTAGACACGTGATAGATTGGCGCACGAACTTAACTAGGGCGCTGATAGTTCAATTGCCTAAATAGGCCTTTCATACGAGGTTAACATTTTGCTTTTCATTTCGAATATGAGGAAAGTAAATAAAAACTGATTACTTAAACAAACAACTCCTGTAATGAAATCAGGAATTAAATCTATATCTGAATCTGATGAACGCATTTCATGCGTCATATATGAAACGTCAAGTAATTTTTTTTCTGTGGCATTCTACCAGACAGTATTATGATATTTTTGTCATTGATGATAGTAAATATTTAGCGAAAAGTAATTTCTAGGTATAAAATAATGTTATAAAATTATTGATATTTAGGAAGTGAAACATTTTAGCCACGGTAGTAAATTTTTTCAATGGCACCGAAAAAGCCCGACGCTGTGAATTTAATAATAATTTAACACTATGCTTATACAGATAGAATTGCAAATGTTTTGAAGTTCATAAGTCAAATTGAAATTAGAGCATTTTTTCTATTTTAGTTATCATAAGCCTCTCGTGTCATTTGTTCAAGTGAAAACATGAAATCTAAATAATATGTGTTGTATGAATTGTAATATTTTGGAAGATAACTTATGAGCTTGACAAAAATATTAAAGAAATAATAATCCTTATAATTATCCTAATAATACTCATAATCTAAGTTTATTTCATTCTCTCGTAGGCTACACTTCTGAAGTTTTACTTTTGCCATGTGTGAATTGCACACATACTTACATTTTTTGTATTACAATTTAAGCCGCGATTTAACAGCGGTTGATTAAAAGGTGGGACATGAGTCGCGTGTATTATGCATGGTTCGCATAGTTTTTTAATTTTTTCGACAGCAGGGAAAACCGTTTCTCGAGGACGAAAAGTACTGTTTTCATCCTCGTGATCAGGCAACTCCAAGCATACTTTCAGAATATGAGAAACGAAACATAAATTACCTGAGTTTAGGAATCTTGATTACCCATCATTTTAACATTATTTACGCAAGCTCAGTATTTAGTGTTTACTGTCGGCTCTGGCACTGTTGTCACGATATATTCGCTTCGGTCACCTGACTTGTTGGAGAGTGTTCAGCTGAGCTCTTCCATCTGATCCCTTCCATCATCGGACAACCAGACGCACTAGCATGCGGCATGGATATATAGTGTATATTTCACCTATAAGAACGAAGCGCTTTGCATCTATCTTCATCATACGCACCGCAACGGAGTGGAACTCATTGCCGGAGTCTGTCTTTCCCGATACTTATAACCTGGGTGTCTTCAAGTCCCGTGTGAATAGGTACCTTCTAAGCTTGCTACATCCTGGAACACATCTTCGCTCCACATAGGGCAAGATTGTGGTCAAACGCGAACTTATACTACAATAAAAAATAAATGAAAAAAATATTTCAATTTTTTCTGTTACCTGGGAAAATTTAAAAACCAGGGGATTTAAAACACAACCAAGTCAAGAATACATCCTTAAATATAGATTAATAATCTTCACCTGGAACTGCAAAAGTATCTAAGCAAAGTAACATCAAACTTTGAAATATAACAACATGCTACGTAATGTTACTTAAGACTTTTAACAACAACAACGCTCTTATTTATATTAGTTGAACAAAATATCAGTTATGCGATACAACGAATTTAAATCACAATATTCGCTTCATAGTGTTCGTGTCTAGAATTCTTGAAATCAATGTCTAGTATGATCTGTATCACGTTATTTATGTTCAACGTCATAGCTTGTGTTTGAAACGCAAACATGCCACACAGTATAAAGAGTAACAGTAAGTGCACGTTTATTTGTTATGTCTTTGTGTTTACACAAGGAATTTGAAGTCATCCGCTGATCGCGTTATTACAGTAAAATACGATCTACTACTTATAATATCAGCCCAATATGTCCCTAGAATTATAGGGGGAACGGACAGAATACCCGCCACGCTAGTCCAAGGGGGCTTGGCAGGTTTGACACATCGGTTATCTCGATGTGCAGGTTGCGTCACGATGTTTTCCTTCACCGTTGTTAGCACGTGGTAATTGTAACAATCTACTACATAGTTTAGCTTTAATTTCAAAGAGCACACCTAAGATTTCATACTATTACATCGTCAACTCTTTATAGTACAGTGCATTGTACAGCAATGGATCAATTCTGCCGCGGCTCACGATGTTGGGTACGCAATTTTCCCGTAACGCAAAAAGCAAAGAACGCAACATCTGGTATTACAGTGTGTATTCCGGCAGTAAGCCGGAGAGTCCCCGTTCTTGCTGCGATCTATGGACTACGGGTAGTACGTAAACAAGACTACACTTCTTCGAGAAATCTTTTTCATAGCATTCTCTGGACATTGTACGTGTTCTCGTGATCAAAAGACGATAATTAACAAATCTTATATTTTTTAGTCAAATTTACGTACCAGTATAATGCTAATGTTTTATAATAGTGACACTACTCTTAGATCTCTCTTGTATTACTAAATTTTCAGATAAAATTATTAAGAGAAAGTAATAAATTTTCGACGCGCTTTCCTGCCTGACACTGTGTAACTATTGATTGTATTATTTTTATACTGTACACTTGGTTACATTTATATAGCGGTTACGTAAGTCGTAACAGAAAAAGATTTTGAGCAATTGTTTATTCATTGCTTTTAACTTAGCTCTGTTTGAAATCGGTTAGATTTTTTGTTTGCTTATGGTTGATCAGAGTTTTCGTAAATACCACACACAGAGGAGTGTATATAAACACAATTTATACAATACAGTACATTGTGTATTTTTTTAGCACTCATCTAAAGGTAAGGTTTATAGTTTCATACAGAAAGCCTCATAAGCTTTTAACTTAACCTTTGTTACAAGTGGCCATAGGCGATTGTACCCGCTTTCTGTCAGGTGGGCCGTCTGCTTGTCTGCTGAACTCATGCTGTGACTATCGCCTATGGACATTTGCAACATCAAAGGTGCCACAAATGCGCTTCTGCTCTCTTAAAGGAGGCTGGAATCTAGTCCACTAATACCGGAACACAATTCAAGATTGTTATGGCGGCATACTCTAGACCAGGCGTGGTAGCCATCCAATTGGGAAAATACCCTGCCATCAGACTATGGGTTGTTTTGTCACCTCTTACGACAGGCCGCCCGGCCGCGAAAAATTGTATTCTCCCTCCATTCTTGCACAGATAACCAATACAATATGTTATTTGTAAGATGTTGAAATAAACTATTCCCATTTTCAAAAGATTTTGTTTACAACCTGAAACAGATATACCTTCCACCTGACATAAAATGGTTACCGTGGTGTATGGGCGTTTGCAACACTAAGGTCTATGACAATACGTTACCAGCCTGAGACAAAAGGGATGTGAAGTGATAGACTACAAACGTCTCCATTTTAGCTGAGAAATGAAATGTTGAGATGAATTTGTGGTGTTACAAGAATGGATAGGGTGAGAAATGAGTAAATAAGGGGGATCTTTGAAAGGTGCACCCGTGACTGAAAAAATGAGAGGAAGAAGATTAAGGTAGTATGGGCATATAATGAGGGATGAACGTCACGTGATAAAAAGAATGTTAAACTACGAGATAGATGGGTACAAATGTAAAGGTAAACCAAAAAAAGATGGATGGATTTTGAGAAGGATATGATGATATGTGGTGTGACAGGAGATGTATGCCAGATTAGTGGAGTGTGGAAGGAAAAGACATATTGTGCCGACCCCAAATAATTGGGATATGGTGAAAGAAAAGAGAGAATAGGAATGGGATTGGAGAAGTAGCTAGTACGACAGAAAAACTCTCAATCTCCGTACGTCACTAGAATTGTGCAAGGCTAATCATTACACGCTGATATTTCGTGAGAGCGACCGAGCTCTCACAGTGAGTGGTACCACGCTAGACTGGTGTGGTACCCACCACCACGCCGATCTGGCTGATCCAGCAGGCTGTAGTCGTATACGCTACACGTAGCAGCGAACGCAAGTCCTGGCAGCATAATGGACGCGTGCGCTAGCCACTAGCCTAACGCACGCGTCCCGAACCCAAAGGGCGGTTTCGAATCGAATTCGAATGTGCATATAATTACAATTACCACGTGCCAAAAGCAGTGAAGGGATATATCCTGATGAAACCTGCATAGCTATCAAGCTAACCTATGTGTCAAACTACCAAGCCGGCTTGGACAAGTGTGACGGGTATATTGTTGTCCCCCTATAGAGGGAGGCTCGAGTCCAGTAGATGGAAGTTCATAGGCTGTTATTAAAATATATATACTACTAAATCACAACTAAGCGATGCTTTTATGCTTAAGCACATTTTTATTGATCAGAATTAAGTTTGTATATAAATAATCCTAAATTATTAAAAAGAGAATATTCATAGCAACGACTCTACTGCTGGCTAAATGCCTAAAACAAGCATACAAAGTTAATTAGTGGTGTACTTAAGTTAAAAGTGCTCAGCTTACGTTATTTAAGTTGAAAAGGCAACCATATAAATTTAAATAAGATTTAACATGTATGCCTTTTAATTTAAAATGCAGGCTTTTTGAAATTTATGGGATATGTATAAATATTTATGCATGTGTTGTATAAAGTTGTAACATAATAGAGCTACAGAGTTGGAAATCTTCTCTTCCATGTAGGAATTTTTGCATTTTTAAGTGATCATTGTTATTATTATTTTCAAATTTGCTATTGTTATTTTACAAACTAAAAAATACATATGAAATGTTTCATTTACAACTTGAAGAGTACTATTTTGCAACTTTTTAGACTGCTTCATTGTAAAGACGCGTACGCATATCGTGACAATATTAGTATGTTATTTTTACTTTATTTCCAATCTTATTTATTGATTAAAATTTATTTTGTTAAACTCGAGTTAAAAGAATTGGATAATTTGATGGTTTTCACAGATATCACGAAATTAAAGGAAAATGAAAATGAAAACATTGAAATGAAAATGAAAATATTTATTTCTTCGAAAACACACGCACAATTTGTAAACAGTTGCTGGAATCTTCTTTTAAGCAAAATTTACTTGTACCAGAAGATCCCGCTCTTCCGTAACTTAAATATTATTGTATTTACAAGTACTGCTTTTGATACAGTAATTTAACATCCGTGATATGAAAAATCTATAAGTACATAGTCAAAATCCTTATTAATATTATAAATGCGAAAGTAACTCTGTCTGTCTGTCTGTTCCGTTTTCACGGAAAAACTACTGCACCGATTTGGCTGAAACTCAGTATATATATGCCGAGAATGAACACAGAATACTTTTTATCCCGAAAAATGGGATAGTTTCCGGGATAAAAATATATTTGTCTTTTTGTTTGTTATGCTTTTACGGAAGAACTAATGTACTGATCTGGCTGAAATTCAGTATATATGTAAATTTTATACCAAGGGGTGGACACGTGATACTTTTGATCCCGGATAATGGGATAGATTTATGTAAAGGTTATCCCAGAAAATATGATAGGTTTTTATTTGTGATTTGCCATCTTCGTCATTTTGTTTATTTTGGTCAATTTCGTAGTTGTGGTAGTTTTGGTAATTGTGGTAGTTTAGTAGCTGTGGTAGTTTTGGTAATTGTGGTAGTTTCGGTTCGTAGTTTTGGTAGTATTAGTAGTTTTGGTAGTTTTGATAATTTTAGTCGTTGTGGTAGTAGTGGCAGTTTTGGTAGTTGTGGTAGATTTGGTTGGTAATTGAGGCAGTTTTGGTAGATTTGGTAGGTAGTTGTGGTTGTTTTGGTAGATGTGGTAGTTTTGGGCGTTGTGGTAGATATGGTTAGTAGTTTTGGTAGTTGAGGTAGATTTGGTTGGTAGTTGTGGTAGTTTTGATAGTATTGATAGTTTTAGTAGTTATGGTAGATTTAGTTGGTAGTTTTGATAGTATTGGTAGTTGTGGTAGTTTTGGTAGATTTGGTAGTTGTGGTAGATATAGTTAGTAGTTTTGGTAGTTGTGGTAGATTTGGTAGTTTTGGTAGATGTGGTAGTTTTGGTAGATTTGGTTGGTAGTTTTGGTAATTGTGGTAGTTTTGGTAGTTGTGGTAGATTTTGTTGGTAGTTGCGGTAGTTTAGGGCGTTGTGGTAGATATGGTTAGTAGTTCTGGTAGTTGTGGTAGATTTGGTTGGTAGTTGTGGTAGTTTTGGTAGTTGTGGTAGTTTTGGTAGTATCGGTAGTTTAGGTAGTTTGAGTAGTTGTGGTAATTGTAGTAGTTGTAGTTTTGGTCGTTTATGATGTTTACAGATAGATAGACGGGGGATATATAAATAAAACTAGAACGGGTTGAAATACCGGTTTGTATGGGAGACCAATCATTTCTCAATATAGGTTGCGATATAAAATAAAGTAAATCTTATGAGGGCAATTAGCACCAATATAAAAATTTAAAACAATATAACCTGTTTTAACGCCGGCTCTTTAAATAAGAGGTACGCACTAGAGTTTGACCCGCGGCAGGGCCGCGGGGTAAGCTCCGGTAACTAAATAAATGATTAAAATGGATACAGTTAACTATTAATAAAAATTTAAGTAATTATTGTTATCGTTACTATTTGCTAAGTTACTATTTGCTAAGCAGAAGATATATCAAGAATCTCAGTTATAAAGGAATAAGGTTAGGTTAGGTTTGACAACGTACAATTGGCTAGTCTATGGTCATGAGCTTTGAGCTCCTGGGTCAACTGGATCTTGTACGGTTGTAGGCCTAAATCCCAACGAAAAATTTATCAACTTGAAGTCTGCGAAAGCCCGAGTTCTTGTGCTCGGCGAGGAATCAACTGCCTCGGATTCTGCTGCACACTCCCACGGACTGCGGCGATGCTGTCCACCGACCTTGCGTTTCTTGAACGTACAGGTTTTGGCTGATTATTTACCAAACCCGTCCTCTCAAATTTGGCCACCAAACGTTGAAGAGTCGACTGTGAAGGGGCCACAACGTCTACTGTAAAATGGGCGCAATGTGCGCAACGTTTACACTAACGAACACTCATTTTGATCAAAGTTTTATAATTTGAACGTGCTGTTCAATCGTGCACCTTGCCATGGTGATTTGGCATAAGTAACTGAATAATAAACAAAAGATTTGACAGATGTCACCAAAGCAAAATGGCCGCCACGGGCCGCCAAAATCTACCCGCAGCAATTGAAAAACATTTTATAAGGAAAATTAATTCGGGCCATATCCTTCAAAAGGTACCTTTATATAACGTCAATTCCTGATATATTATTCTAAGAAATGTTCCCGATGGAAAAGAAAATTATTTCGATATAATAAAGCTAACAAAATAATCCCCGGAACGTTTTGATGGATATTGAAAACACACAGTGTACAAGTTCGGCAAAATCTCTATTATGACATTTCTATCGAAACAGTTGGTAACTATAGGGTGTCGCAAATGCTATCGAAGTAATATAACGGGTTGTCTGGAAGAGATTGCTTTTTAGCGATAAGACCGCCCTTTGTACCCAATTAGATTACTACTAGTTCGTAACTTTTCTGTAATGGTGTACAATAAAGTGTTATCTATCTATCTATAACCAGGGTTTCCAGATTGTGTCTCGTTGATTATGATATTATTTATACCACAACACAATTTAGTTTAAATATTTAAATATTAATTTACTTGTAATGAGCTTGCGCACAGCTTTCAATTGGACTACTGATAAATAACTACAGAGCGGGCGCGTGCGAGTCAAACACGGGGTTGTAATGCACTGGTTTATTTTTAGAATACTCTTAGCCTAATTACAAGCGCATCGCACATATATAACAGGAGTCATAACGGAGGTTTATTTACTAATCATACGCAAGCAGCGACGCTCGCGACGACTCAGCCGTCCGGCCGCGCGCGGCAAATCTCCAGAAGGAAAGGTTTATTTATAATATGTTAACTTAAGTGTACTTTGTCTATGAATGTACATACTTATTTAATTTAAAATAAATATTTTGTACTATTAATAGTTTTAGTAAACCATAAACAAAAAATTTTCTACATCCACTTTCACTTCTGCCTCCGCATCCGTTAACCTCCGCATCCGCGGAGGTGGAACCCGTCGCCTCCGCATCCGCCTCCGCCTCCGCTAAGGAGGTCTCCGTTACAACCCTACTACAGACTACAGAAAGTCTGTAAACATTGAACGTTATTATCTATAATCGTCCTAATTATTTAAATCGTAGTCTGCATGGCCAACAATAGTAGATTGTTACACGAGAGGTGAAAGTGAACTATTTAGACACGTGATAGATTGGCGCACGAACTTAACTAGGGCGCTGATAGTTCAATTGCCTAAATAGGCCTTTCATACGAGGTTAACATTTTGCTTTTCATTTCGAATATGAGGAAAGTAAATAAAAACTGATTACTTAAACAAACAACTCCTGTAATGAAATCAGGAATTAAATCTATATCTGAATCTGATGAACGCATTTCATGCGTCATATATGAAACGTCAAGTAATTTTTTTTCTGTGGCATTCTACCAGACAGTATTATGATATTTTTGTCATTGATGATAGTAAATATTTAGCGAAAAGTAATTTCTAGGTATAAAATAATGTTATAAAATTATTGATATTTAGGAAGTGAAACATTTTAGCCACGGTAGTAAATTTTTTCAATGGCACCGAAAAAGCCCGACGCTGTGAATTTAATAATAATTTAACACTATGCTTATACAGATAGAATTGCAAATGTTTTGAAGTTCATAAGTCAAATTGAAATTAGAGCATTTTTTCTATTTTAGTTATCATAAGCCTCTCGTGTCATTTGTTCAAGTGAAAACATGAAATCTAAATAATATGTGTTGTATGAATTGTAATATTTTGGAAGATAACTTATGAGCTTGACAAAAATATTAAAGAAATAATAATCCTTATAATTATCCTAATAATACTCATAATCTAAGTTTATTTCATTCTCTCGTAGGCTACACTTCTGAAGTTTTACTTTTGCCATGTGTGAATTGCACACATACTTACATTTTTTGTATTACAATTTAAGCCGCGATTTAACAGCGGTTGATTAAAAGGTGGGACATGAGTCGCGTGTATTATGCATGGTTCGCATAGTTTTTTAATTTTTTCGACAGCAGGGAAAACCGTTTCTCGAGGACGAAAAGTACTGTTTTCATCCTCGTGATCAGGCAACTCCAAGCATACTTTCAGAATATGAGAAACGAAACATAAATTACCTGAGTTTAGGAATCTTGATTACCCATCATTTTAACATTATTTACGCAAGCTCAGTATTTAGTGTTTACTGTCGGCTCTGGCACTGTTGTCACGATATATTCGCTTCGGTCACCTGACTTGTTGGAGAGTGTTCAGCTGAGCTCTTCCATCTGATCCCTTCCATCATCGGACAACCAGACGCACTAGCATGCGGCATGGATATATAGTGTATATTTCACCTATAAGAACGAAGCGCTTTGCATCTATCTTCATCATACGCACCGCAACGGAGTGGAACTCATTGCCGGAGTCTGTCTTTCCCGATACTTATAACCTGGGTGTCTTCAAGTCCCGTGTGAATAGGTACCTTCTAAGCTTGCTACATCCTGGAACACATCTTCGCTCCACATAGGGCAAGATTGTGGTCAAACGCGAACTTATACTACAATAAAAAATAAATGAAAAAAATATTTCAATTTTTTCTGTTACCTGGGAAAATTTAAAAACCAGGGGATTTAAAACACAACCAAGTCAAGAATACATCCTTAAATATAGATTAATAATCTTCACCTGGAACTGCAAAAGTATCTAAGCAAAGTAACATCAAACTTTGAAATATAACAACATGCTACGTAATGTTACTTAAGACTTTTAACAACAACAACGCTCTTATTTATATTAGTTGAACAAAATATCAGTTATGCGATACAACGAATTTAAATCACAATATTCGCTTCATAGTGTTCGTGTCTAGAATTCTTGAAATCAATGTCTAGTATGATCTGTATCACGTTATTTATGTTCAACGTCATAGCTTGTGTTTGAAACGCAAACATGCCACACAGTATAAAGAGTAACAGTAAGTGCACGTTTATTTGTTATGTCTTTGTGTTTACACAAGGAATTTGAAGTCATCCGCTGATCGCGTTATTACAGTAAAATACGATCTACTACTTATAATATCAGCCCAATATGTCCCTAGAATTATAGGGGGAACGGACAGAATACCCGCCACGCTAGTCCAAGGGGGCTTGGCAGGTTTGACACATCGGTTATCTCGATGTGCAGGTTGCGTCACGATGTTTTCCTTCACCGTTGTTAGCACGTGGTAATTGTAACAATCTACTACATAGTTTAGCTTTAATTTCAAAGAGCACACCTAAGATTTCATACTATTACATCGTCAACTCTTTATAGTACAGTGCATTGTACAGCAATGGATCAATTCTGCCGCGGCTCACGATGTTGGGTACGCAATTTTCCCGTAACGCAAAAAGCAAAGAACGCAACATCTGGTATTACAGTGTGTATTCCGGCAGTAAGCCGGAGAGTCCCCGTTCTTGCTGCGATCTATGGACTACGGGTAGTACGTAAACAAGACTACACTTCTTCGAGAAATCTTTTTCATAGCATTCTCTGGACATTGTACGTGTTCTCGTGATCAAAAGACGATAATTAACAAATCTTATATTTTTTAGTCAAATTTACGTACCAGTATAATGCTAATGTTTTATAATAGTGACACTACTCTTAGATCTCTCTTGTATTACTAAATTTTCAGATAAAATTATTAAGAGAAAGTAATAAATTTTCGACGCGCTTTCCTGCCTGACACTGTGTAACTATTGATTGTATTATTTTTATACTGTACACTTGGTTACATTTATATAGCGGTTACGTAAGTCGTAACAGAAAAAGATTTTGAGCAATTGTTTATTCATTGCTTTTAACTTAGCTCTGTTTGAAATCGGTTAGATTTTTTGTTTGCTTATGGTTGATCAGAGTTTTCGTAAATACCACACACAGAGGAGTGTATATAAACACAATTTATACAATACAGTACATTGTGTATTTTTTTAGCACTCATCTAAAGGTAAGGTTTATAGTTTCATACAGAAAGCCTCATAAGCTTTTAACTTAACCTTTGTTACAAGTGGCCATAGGCGATTGTACCCGCTTTCTGTCAGGTGGGCCGTCTGCTTGTCTGCTGAACTCATGCTGTGACTATCGCCTATGGACATTTGCAACATCAAAGGTGCCACAAATGCGCTTCTGCTCTCTTAAAGGAGGCTGGAATCTAGTCCACTAATACCGGAACACAATTCAAGATTGTTATGGCGGCATACTCTAGACCAGGCGTGGTAGCCATCCAATTGGGAAAATACCCTGCCATCAGACTATGGGTTGTTTTGTCACCTCTTACGACAGGCCGCCCGGCCGCGAAAAATTGTATTCTCCCTCCATTCTTGCACAGATAACCAATACAATATGTTATTTGTAAGATGTTGAAATAAACTATTCCCATTTTCAAAAGATTTTGTTTACAACCTGAAACAGATATACCTTCCACCTGACATAAAATGGTTACCGTGGTGTATGGGCGTTTGCAACACTAAGGTCTATGACAATACGTTACCAGCCTGAGACAAAAGGGATGTGAAGTGATAGACTACAAACGTCTCCATTTTAGCTGAGAAATGAAATGTTGAGATGAATTTGTGGTGTTACAAGAATGGATAGGGTGAGAAATGAGTAAATAAGGGGGATCTTTGAAAGGTGCACCCGTGACTGAAAAAATGAGAGGAAGAAGATTAAGGTAGTATGGGCATATAATGAGGGATGAACGTCACGTGATAAAAAGAATGTTAAACTACGAGATAGATGGGTACAAATGTAAAGGTAAACCAAAAAAAGATGGATGGATTTTGAGAAGGATATGATGATATGTGGTGTGACAGGAGATGTATGCCAGATTAGTGGAGTGTGGAAGGAAAAGACATATTGTGCCGACCCCAAATAATTGGGATATGGTGAAAGAAAAGAGAGAATAGGAATGGGATTGGAGAAGTAGCTAGTACGACAGAAAAACTCTCAATCTCCGTACGTCACTAGAATTGTGCAAGGCTAATCATTACACGCTGATATTTCGTGAGAGCGACCGAGCTCTCACAGTGAGTGGTACCACGCTAGACTGGTGTGGTACCCACCACCACGCCGATCTGGCTGATCCAGCAGGCTGTAGTCGTATACGCTACACGTAGCAGCGAACGCAAGTCCTGGCAGCATAATGGACGCGTGCGCTAGCCACTAGCCTAACGCACGCGTCCCGAACCCAAAGGGCGGTTTCGAATCGAATTCGAATGTGCATATAATTACAATTACCACGTGCCAAAAGCAGTGAAGGGATATATCCTGATGAAACCTGCATAGCTATCAAGCTAACCTATGTGTCAAACTACCAAGCCGGCTTGGACAAGTGTGACGGGTATATTGTTGTCCCCCTATAGAGGGAGGCTCGAGTCCAGTAGATGGAAGTTCATAGGCTGTTATTAAAATATATATACTACTAAATCACAACTAAGCGATGCTTTTATGCTTAAGCACATTTTTATTGATCAGAATTAAGTTTGTATATAAATAATCCTAAATTATTAAAAAGAGAATATTCATAGCAACGACTCTACTGCTGGCTAAATGCCTAAAACAAGCATACAAAGTTAATTAGTGGTGTACTTAAGTTAAAAGTGCTCAGCTTACGTTATTTAAGTTGAAAAGGCAACCATATAAATTTAAATAAGATTTAACATGTATGCCTTTTAATTTAAAATGCAGGCTTTTTGAAATTTATGGGATATGTATAAATATTTATGCATGTGTTGTATAAAGTTGTAACATAATAGAGCTACAGAGTTGGAAATCTTCTCTTCCATGTAGGAATTTTTGCATTTTTAAGTGATCATTGTTATTATTATTTTCAAATTTGCTATTGTTATTTTACAAACTAAAAAATACATATGAAATGTTTCATTTACAACTTGAAGAGTACTATTTTGCAACTTTTTAGACTGCTTCATTGTAAAGACGCGTACGCATATCGTGACAATATTAGTATGTTATTTTTACTTTATTTCCAATCTTATTTATTGATTAAAATTTATTTTGTTAAACTCGAGTTAAAAGAATTGGATAATTTGATGGTTTTCACAGATATCACGAAATTAAAGGAAAATGAAAATGAAAACATTGAAATGAAAATGAAAATATTTATTTCTTCGAAAACACACGCACAATTTGTAAACAGTTGCTGGAATCTTCTTTTAAGCAAAATTTACTTGTACCAGAAGATCCCGCTCTTCCGTAACTTAAATATTATTGTATTTACAAGTACTGCTTTTGATACAGTAATTTAACATCCGTGATATGAAAAATCTATAAGTACATAGTCAAAATCCTTATTAATATTATAAATGCGAAAGTAACTCTGTCTGTCTGTCTGTTCCGTTTTCACGGAAAAACTACTGCACCGATTTGGCTGAAACTCAGTATATATATGCCGAGAATGAACACAGAATACTTTTTATCCCGAAAAATGGGATAGTTTCCGGGATAAAAATATATTTGTCTTTTTGTTTGTTATGCTTTTACGGAAGAACTAATGTACTGATCTGGCTGAAATTCAGTATATATGTAAATTTTATACCAAGGGGTGGACACGTGATACTTTTGATCCCGGATAATGGGATAGATTTATGTAAAGGTTATCCCAGAAAATATGATAGGTTTTTATTTGTGATTTGCCATCTTCGTCATTTTGTTTATTTTGGTCAATTTCGTAGTTGTGGTAGTTTTGGTAATTGTGGTAGTTTAGTAGCTGTGGTAGTTTTGGTAATTGTGGTAGTTTCGGTTCGTAGTTTTGGTAGTATTAGTAGTTTTGGTAGTTTTGATAATTTTAGTCGTTGTGGTAGTAGTGGCAGTTTTGGTAGTTGTGGTAGATTTGGTTGGTAATTGAGGCAGTTTTGGTAGATTTGGTAGGTAGTTGTGGTTGTTTTGGTAGATGTGGTAGTTTTGGGCGTTGTGGTAGATATGGTTAGTAGTTTTGGTAGTTGAGGTAGATTTGGTTGGTAGTTGTGGTAGTTTTGATAGTATTGATAGTTTTAGTAGTTATGGTAGATTTAGTTGGTAGTTTTGATAGTATTGGTAGTTGTGGTAGTTTTGGTAGATTTGGTAGTTGTGGTAGATATAGTTAGTAGTTTTGGTAGTTGTGGTAGATTTGGTAGTTTTGGTAGATGTGGTAGTTTTGGTAGATTTGGTTGGTAGTTTTGGTAATTGTGGTAGTTTTGGTAGTTGTGGTAGATTTTGTTGGTAGTTGCGGTAGTTTAGGGCGTTGTGGTAGATATGGTTAGTAGTTCTGGTAGTTGTGGTAGATTTGGTTGGTAGTTGTGGTAGTTTTGGTAGTTGTGGTAGTTTTGGTAGTATCGGTAGTTTAGGTAGTTTGAGTAGTTGTGGTAATTGTAGTAGTTGTAGTTTTGGTCGTTTATGATGTTTACAGATAGATAGACGGCGGATATATAAATAAAACTAGAACGGGTTGAAATACCGGTTTGTATGGGAGACCAATCATTTCTCAATATAGGTTGCGATATAAAATAAAGTAAATCTTATGAGGGCAATTAGCACCAATATAAAAATTTAAAACAATATAACCTGTTTTAACGCCGGCTCTTTAAATAAGAGGTACGCACTAGAGTTTGACCCGCGGCAGGGCCGCGGGGTAAGCTCCGGTAACTAAATAAATGATTAAAATGGATACAGTTAACTATTAATAAAAATTTAAGTAATTATTGTTATCGTTACTATTTGCTAAGTTACTATTTGCTAAGCAGAAGATATATCAAGAATCTCAGTTATAAAGGAATAAGGTTAGGTTAGGTTTGACAACGTACAATTGGCTAGTCTATGGTCATGAGCTTTGAGCTCCTGGGTCAACTGGATCTTGTACGGTTGTAGGCCTAAATCCCAACGAAAAATTTATCAACTTGAAGTCTGCGAAAGCCCGAGTTCTTGTGCTCGGCGAGGAATCAACTGCCTCGGATTCTGCTGCACACTCCCACGGACTGCGGCGATGCTGTCCACCGACCTTGCGTTTCTTGAACGTACAGGTTTTGGCTGATTATTTACCAAACCCGTCCTCTCAAATTTGGCCACCAAACGTTGAAGAGTCGACTGTGAAGGGGCCACAACGTCTACTGTAAAATGGGCGCAATGTGCGCAACGTTTACACTAACGAACACTCATTTTGATCAAAGTTTTATAATTTGAACGTGCTGTTCAATCGTGCACCTTGCCATGGTGATTTGGCATAAGTAACTGAATAATAAACAAAAGATTTGACAGATGTCACCAAAGCAAAATGGCCGCCACGGGCCGCCAAAATCTACCCGCAGCAATTGAAAAACATTTTATAAGGAAAATTAATTCGGGCCATATCCTTCAAAAGGTACCTTTATATAACGTCAATTCCTGATATATTATTCTAAGAAATGTTCCCGATGGAAAAGAAAATTATTTCGATATAATAAAGCTAACAAAATAATCCCCGGAACGTTTTGATGGATATTGAAAACACACAGTGTACAAGTTCGGCAAAATCTCTATTATGACATTTCTATCGAAACAGTTGGTAACTATAGGGTGTCGCAAATGCTATCGAAGTAATATAACGGGTTGTCTGGAAGAGATTGCTTTTTAGCGATAAGACCGCCCTTTGTACCCAATTAGATTACTACTAGTTCGTAACTTTTCTGTAATGGTGTACAATAAAGTGTTATCTATCTATCTATAACCAGGGTTTCCAGATTGTGTCTCGTTGATTATGATATTATTTATACCACAACACAATTTAGTTTAAATATTTAAATATTAATTTACTTGTAATGAGCTTGCGCACAGCTTTCAATTGGACTACCCTACTTACCGTCGATATGTTCCGACTTGTGAGCAAGGTTTTGGTTCGAATATAGGATATTGTGAAGGAAAGAAAAGGATGAAATATTACACGTCATAGTTTTATAACGTTTGGCTTGAATTTTCACATCATACAAACAAAACAATTTCTACTTACATCAACGCTTTTTGACGCTAAAAAAAATGTTAGGCACACCTTCCCAAATATGAAAACCCTGAATGCAGGAGTAACGGGATAGACGAAAACGGAATAGATGTGAAAAAACGCTAAGATGAGTACTATGAAAGAAAGTATTTACTAACTCACTGCGTTGGCTTAGCGACCCATAGTGAGTATTGTTGTCCTTCGAAACGAGAACACACCATTTGTTGAGGTCGGATGATTTAATTCTTGTTTTCGGTTTTGTAACAGTAGAATTTTTCTGTGAGTTAACGCCCCGTTACCCTCTACACATCCCCCAAAATGCTGGAGACTACATCTGTGGTTGGTCAGCGAGTCCATTGAACTTAGCCAAAGTGTACTGTCGACCATTCCGGAGCACCTCTATGCTGTGAGGGTCAGCGTGAGGAAAAATAAACAAAACTAATAGAAATAATTAATTACACTCTGCTTACCTCGTGAGTAACATTTGCGATAGTAAGCATGAATGTATATAATACTAAAAAGTGTTTGTAGACTACTGTTACTACTTTGGCAATAACAGAACTTTAAGAAGACCATCACGTCCCTCCATCTGTCTATCTATCTGACAATATAAATATGGTACATGTTTTATTCTGAGAATGGTACAGGATATGAATATACAGAGTATGTATATAAAAAATATGTACAGGTCTGCTATAAACAGTCAACTAAAACTTCCTGTTATTGTTCCTTCTAGTTGCCTATAGCCAGGACCGTGAGGAGTGGCTATCGCCTTACCCTATGCATAAAATACACCTAGCTCAAAGCTAAGTGTTTCATGCCGATATTCTGTGAGAGCATGATACCTGTATGGGCTAAGAAGGCTAAGAGCTGTAATCAAGATATTGATTCTAGCATACCATGGATAGTGTTTCTAACAAACCCGAAACAAAACAAGTCACACTGAAATAAAACCTGAATAAAAATTAAATCACGGTAAAGTGAATTAGGTCATTAATTAAACTCGTTCATGTTGTGTACATATGACGTATACCTACCTATCTATAAAAATATACACAGATCTCTATTTCCGTATCAATCGATTGACATCGACCCAATGCGCTAAATACGCTGTGGCTTTTATAAGTCGACCTAAAAATAATAAAACATTTCGAAGGCATGTTTGTGCATTAAAAATGCATGAGTAAAGATCACGCTAGTTCTATTACACACTGCTCGGTTGTTTGGCGATCTTTAAAAGTAAATTCGATTCTTAGGCCGAGACTCCACCAAAGCGGAGACGAGACGAGCGGAGATATGTTTTTTAAACAACCAATAGAATTGCGTTATTGAGACATCTCTCCGCTCAGCTTCAGTGGAGATCGCTGTGCGGAGATATGTTATATTAATATGGCGCGATGGAAGCGGAGATGTGAGATTTGCGCGGACGACGCCCGGCCGAGACGAAAGATGTGAGCGGCGTGCAGTGATTGATGTCACCCTCCCTTTAGGTAGTATAAAGCTATCAATTCTGCTTCTTCGGACTGTAGTTCTTCTTCTTCAAGTAAAAGAAGATAATTTCTTTGTAATAATAGCGACATCGTCTACCTTTCGTGTCAAAATGCATACTGAGCACTCAATACCTCGCACACTCGCAAGGCTAGCCAGCACACATCTCTGCTACACTACCACTGACCTCCATATATACAAGTACGCTGGACCTATGATTAGCCGAACCATAGTGAGACGATTTGATTTTCGCCATTTTGGCGCTGATCGCAGAAGTGGGTGGGAGCGGAACTAATAATAGTGATGGGACAATGAGATTAAATACATCGATAAAAGACATTTCCAACAGCAACAAACTATTTATTGTCGAGCCCAAATAAATTGTCGCGACAAATAATTTTGTACAATTACACCTATAATATATAGGGAATGGTTTTTACGGCTGCTTACAGACGGATGTCTATATATTTGTTGATTATTTGTTTCAATAAAATATGAAAGTGACTGTTAAAATTATCTGACACTAAAGTATCCTTGATGTGGTTCGGGTGTGATTTACATATATGTCCGGGTTATTATAAGTAATTAAGGGGGGGGGAGGGGGCGGAGGAAAACTTACCCCTTATGCTACTCCTATGTGGCGAATATGTATAGTTCCTGAGATATTAATGTTTTTGTAAATGTAACCTCACTTCTGATTTTCACTAATATTGCACTTTATCATAGATTCAAAGTTGCAAAATCCAATGAAAATCGAATATTTAACATAAAAAGTAAATAGTAAATGGTAACCAGTCGGTTCTGGCCAAAAGTGAGTATATTTCTAAAGTTAAATCACACTTTATTATTGTCAAAATTAACAGATCATTGTCGTGAATTTTAAATTTCCATAATTAATTTAATATGTTCATTTTCCACTCCAAACCAATTTGAGTTGTTATAAATAAGTCTTAAATATATTCCTAAACACATTCACCATTAAAATCATCCGGACATATACAATATAAACCCAACCCCAGTCATCAGCGAAGTGCTTTGAATAGATGTAATCATATTTCTTCGGACGCAAACTAGACTTTTCAATGTTTTTCAGCCCTAATTCCAGCCTTCTTTTGTCAGTCGGAAACCTGTGTATTATTTTAAAATTATATGTATTTGATAATAAAAATCGGTCATCGGCGATTTCCGTTCTTGAAAGTAAATAGATATTATTGATAGGAAAACTATCGATAAGTTTTATCGACAGGTAACTTTGACAGCACTATTAAATTTTTGGCCATTTGCAAGTTACGTCAGATTTAGTTCTCTTCCCACCCATTCAAATAGGCACAATATAGAGCTGTCATTTCATAGGGTATCATAGGTCCAGCGTACTTGTATATATGGATGTCAGTGTACACTACGCATTTCCGTACAGCTTCAGTGGATTCACCCGAGTTGAGAAACTTCTCTTCTCGCACAGCACACAGCACACCGCGCACATCTCCGCTTTGGTGGAGTCTTGGCCTTAGAGTTACACACATTCTTAACTAAATTGAAAATAGAACACTGGAACCTTTTTAGTTTGTTTAAATTCCCAGTGCAATGTTTTGCTATGCAATTCTATTTTCAAAAATCATTTAGTGAAAAAAACAACAACTCTTGCTATTTTTATTTTATTTTATTTTATTGAAGGCCTCTTGAGCGGGCTAAGACTTTGAGAGTTTACCTCACTGGAACGCAGAGGCTCCGGGTTCAATTCCTGGTATTGTAAATTTCGGCAACGAATTTTCTCCTTCGTTTACTATGGTCTGGGTGTCTAGGATCGGCCCCAAAATAGTCCGTTGTATACTACCCATAACAGTAGCGTAGCCCAGTAGTTTTTACGTGCATTTCTAACAAACACAAAAATATAAGAAACAAAAGATTCCACTCTTGCAATTTTATAATATTACTAGAGGTCCCAGCAGACGTTGTCGTGCCCTGAAAAACTAAAAATTTAGGACCCGATCCCACGGTCACCTACTGGTTCAATTGTGATTCTAAATAATCCCGGGACCCAGTGAAACACACACAAAAACTTTCAACAAAATCGATAAAGTCGTTCTCTAGTATGCGGGCGCGTATATACATTTCTATGATTCCTTTATATACGTTTTAAAACTTCCTTGGACTTCTGCTAATATTTCCAAACCAAAATAAGCGAAATCGGTTCAGCCGTTCGAGATTTCGTCAGACTATTAAACATCAATTCATTTTTGTATACAACTCTGTCAAAAAAGTTACAGGAAAACTTCAAAATACAATGTTAGTTATTCATTCAAATTTATTTAATCACCTTCAAAGTATGCTTATTCAGAAAAGATACACTTACGCCAAAGAATAATCCAATCATCAAAACACTTTTTAAACGCTTTTTCCGGAATTCAGTTTAGTTCTCGTCGCGAATTCTCCTTTATGTCTTCTACCGAACGAAAACGAGTGCCACGAAGTGGTAATTTGAGCTTAGGAAAAATAAAGAACTCGACTGGAGCCATTACTGGTGAATATGGTGGTTGCTCGATTGTATTTGTTGAGTTTCTGGTCAAAAATTCGTTAACAATGATGGCCTTGTACGAAGGCGCATTATCGTGGTGTAAAATACAAGAATTTTCTTTCCACAAAATCGGACTTGTTACCACGAATTTTCTCTCTTAAACGCCGCATAACGCTCAAATAATATATTTTATATACTGTTTGACCTTTCGGTAAAAGTTCCTAGTGCACAACAGTAGTAAACTAGTAGTCAAAGAAAACAGTCAACATGACTTTGAATTTTGATCGACTGACGAGGTTTTTTGGTTTCGGTTCAGTTGGAAGGCGCCACTCCGAAGCTTGTTGACTAGTTTGCATGTCAAAGCATGCAAGCATGTCTCCAGTAACGATGCGTTTCATAAATATCGGGTCGGGATTGACTCGTTCTAGTATGTCCTCCGCTTTTTATATCCTGTACGTTTTTGTCAGAGTAGTATATAGATAAATGCTTCTAATTTTTAACCTAGTCTTATTTCATGGCGTCATAAAATGTACTATTTATCACCCCCCTTAGAATGTAAACTAAGACATAACTCACTTGGGAGCCGACACCGGTAATGAATGTGGGTTGTCATGGTCGCCATATGTAAATAGTAAGACTAGCTTGATAGCAAGGTAAATAGACGACTACAATGTTAATAAGTCGGTCATGTGTAGAACTTACAATGTAATGGCATTGCGCTATGCTATTACAAGTTGTAAGTAAATAAAGCTCCAGCCTTCGAGTCGCCTGTGGTGTCGACCGACGGTTTTTTTAATATTTGTAATATCACTAACGTAAACATCACAAATAATACATTAAAGCCATCGCTACACTCACGTGAAACGGTAATTAAATACATGCTTATTTCAGATGGAGCACTAGGGCTTTAAAGATTATGCTTTGCTTTATTGTTTAAGTTAATCTACGTCAATTTTCAGTTAATTAAAATGGAATGTCAACTTGAGAATCATGACCGTGACGTCGCAAAAGCTACTCGCGAGCTACGCGCATAATTTTTGTGTATGAAGAGGATAACATAGCTGAAAGAACTGGTATTGTTTAGTATATTGTTACAATTTGGGCCACCGGCATCCCTGTAAACAAAGCACATTTACTACCGGCCGGCGTCGTTTGAGCTAATAATATTGCAACTGTTTTATTACTGTCTTCTTTTGTTTACTTTGTGTTTAAAATTTGTGATTGAAAAACAGTCCATTGTGTATTCTAATCTTAATGGTAGTCATGCTGTGATTCTTGGAAAATTCAGCCCACGCTGCCGACCAGGCATATTGTATTTGTACAGTATAAAGCAATGCTACATTCGATAAGCTATTTAGTGACGGACATTGCGCATGTTATTGAATCCTGCATTACGTTTGGACTGATTGTGTTCAGTTATATTTGTACCTGTGTTATACGCGTTTGTATAGTTCTAATAAATTCCATAGTAATTCCAACGGCATTTCAATTACTAAGAACTGCAACTCGTAACAATATTTAAAAAATAAATAAGTAGTGATACCTATGCATTGGCGCCATATACACTTGTGATGAATGCTCATTTTGATTATATTTAAGCTTAAGTTAATAGTATTATGATCAGATAAAACAAAAAATTAAAACCATAAAATAGGTAAGTAATTCATATTATACAGAATAAAAACACTATAAAGTTCATCAGTAACAAAGTTCAACGCACTAGTGTAATATGTTAATTATACTTAACTAAGTACAATGACAATAAATTAAAAAAACCACTAATTTGACATTGACGAATAGGTGCGTGTTATCCAAAATATCTTAAAATATAATTTAAAGCGTAGGCGTCGAAATAAATAAAAATTCTTTCGATGGGTATTGCACTCATTTTAAAATAGCTGTATTGAGAGAAACTTTATAAGGATTTTTTAAATAATTTTCAAAAATAACAAATATCTATAAACAAGAATTATAGTCATCAGTCTTGTTCCTCTAGCTTAGCTGCAGAATGCTACACAATAAATCGTTTTGAATCAAAACCCGTTCATTAAGCAGGAAAACTAAAGAGAACTGAGGGCCTGAAGCGGTAGTCTTTCGAGAATCGAGAATGAATCTGCAAAAACGACTTTCTTTAGGTCCTTTGATGTATCATTTACGTATCTTTCTTTCTTTAATTTTTGAAGTGAAACTTATTTATCGGCGTTGGAAAAAAAATTACCGTCACATTTTTCGGTTACGCATCACATTATTTTGCAGGATGACCGAGTGTAGGATGGTGGTTGCTTAGCATCGAGTTGTTGATAGATGGATTGCGAATTTGTGAGACGAGCATTGTAATATTTCTTTACTTTATTGTGTTTTAATTAATATACGAGTTTGATGATTTATAAATCATTTATTTTAATTCTAATACCAGTGAATTTCTAAAAAAAGTAAGTATCTATATCTTTTTTCTAATACTTGGGTGTGATTGTGGTATTTATTTTTCTAAGTTATTTAAAGTTAAACTCAGTTTTTGATTGTATTTAACCAATTTAAAGAAGTTTCACTTCTTACGTGTGTACACTACTACACGCACACATTTTTTTATGTTTAAAGTATATAGCATACCTATTTATGTATATAGCATACCTATTATGCTGTATACATAAATAATTATGTATACTACCATCGCTAATCCGAATCAGCAATGTTCCTGCCACGGGTTGTCTGGAAGAGATCGCTTTTTAGCGCTAAGAGCGTCCTTTGTGCATGTTACGTCACGTATATGAAATAATTTATTATTACATAAATAGCAAGGTTAAAACAGAGTATTCTATGTATGTGCCAAAATCTGTCAACACAGAAAACAAAAAGCCTTCGGAGATGCATCTACGAACATATTTAAGTTTTACATATTTTACAGTTAAGATTTCTGTATAGTCTTAACTTTAATGTTAAACAATTAATGTGTGCAATTAAAAGTACCCATCTATCTTTTTAGCCTTAAAATAAACTACTTAAAAGCAACTTAACATAGAAATATTCAAATTAAAATAATGTTACATGCTGACAAAAATTGGTTGCACATCAGCCTGCCATAAACCTGGTTTACTACCTTTCCCGCATTTGGACTTCTTTTGTTTACTTTTTGTTTAGAATTTGTAATTAAGAAAAACATTATATTGTTATTGTACTTGTTTTATGGCCGTCATTAGGCAGGTGTGTCGAACTAATTTTGTTATTGTTTTTCGTCGAGGCATATTGTATTTGTACAAAATAAAAGGAATGCCAGAAGGGAGGGGTGAGGCAGTCTAGCGAGAACCACGATCAAAGCAAGACGTGTACATTCGATAAGCGATATAGTGACGGACTTTGTGCGTGTTGTGGAATCGTGCAGTTTGTACTGGTTGTATCCAGTTATATTTGTATCTGTTTTATTCGTGTTTGTAAAGTTCTAAGAAATTCTATAGTAATTCCAACGGCATTTTAATTCGAGTCCTGTAGCTCGTGACAATAAAAAAATATACAATTAATATAATCTGAAACCTTAAAAAAATAACAAATAATAAATAGACCCCTAATCACCGTCAATTGGAAACATTCCCGTTGGATGGGAAAGCTTATGCGTTAAATTTTTTTATAAATTTCGGCTTTGAAAGTCCTTTTTTAAGAAGGGTCTAATTTTTGTTTAAACTCCTGTTTATGGTGTGAAATATGCTCATTTAGATATAAATATGTATCGTTACATACCGACAAAGACCGCACAGCGCATGTAGTGAAAACGAATTCTTTTATTTACTCCGTGTTTAAACTTTAAAAACATCTATTGTTATCGTACTTATTTTATGGCTGTAATTAGTGTCGAACGAATTAATCCTTGTTTTTATTGCATTGCATTGCAAGCTTCGACCTTGCCAGATGTGCGTGAACGGGGCCCCGTTGTCGGTATTATACAGTTTAGTATAAAACAATCCCCAAACGGTGGGGTGGGGCAGTCAAGCGACGACTACAATACTAGTAAGACGGTTGTAGTACTCTCGATTAGCGACATAGTGACGGACTTTGCGCGTGTTGGATTGCATTGAATCGTGCATTGTGAACTGGTTGCATCCAGTTTCATTTGTATTTGTTTTATACGTGTTTGTACAGTTCTAACAAACTCTATAGTAATTCCACCGGCATTTATTTTAATTCGAGGCCTGTAGCTCGTAACAGTATTATGAATTTATATAGAGTCTCCTTTCAATATATGAAAACCTAACAAAAATATTCCCAGACAAGGTTGATGTATATGAATTTTAGGTTTAAAGGAAATATGTTGCAAAAATACTTCAAATTCTGTCATAGAACTGTATTAAAATTTCTCAGAAATAACAAAATTACGGGTTCCTTTTTTGAATATGTTAAATCGCTTGAAAAGTTCCTGAAAAAGCTCCTCAAGTACTCTATATAAATACGACCTTTTATCAATGGTTTAAGGTCTATATTTGAATGACATATTTAATGTGAAAAAGTGTATAATGACGACGGGAGTACATAAATTACAAGCTCCATCTACCTGATATTTGTTCAGAGGCCTTATTGAATATTCAATTAAAAACAACCGTCAAGTAGCTCCTTTCACAAGTTTTATCCCTATGAAATTTTTATTCTGATATAAGGTATAATAGTGGATGAAAAATTTTGGGGATAATTATGATTTACAAGAATTTTCCCTTTCATGTCACAGACTGTCACTCTCATAGAGCCTCTAAAAATATACTTAAAGAGCAATTAATATTCGGTTTTTAATATTATTAAAAAATATAATTTTGAAAGAACAGTATTTTTTTTAAATACGTATGTTCACAAATTCTTTTATTAAACAAAACATAATTATTTTATCGTTTTAACGCTTTTAAGCGCCGGATTTTAATTGATTTTTATTTTATTTTGTTTAAGCGTGCAAAAACGGAGAAAGAATTTAATTTCCTGCGCCAAGTGACCTGTCGTAAGAGGCGACAAAAACACCACACATCTAGGTGGTAGAGTATTTGCGCGTCTGGATAGCTACCACCCCTGGTCTAGAGTATGCCGCCATAAAAATCTTGAGTTCTATTCCGGCATTAGTGGTCAGCGTCCAGTCTCATTTAGAGAGCGGCAGTATATTGATAGCACCATTAGTGTTTCAAATGTCCATAGGCGATGGTAACCGCTTTCCATCAGGTGTGCCGTCTGCTAAACTCATGCAATTAAAAGAAAGATAGCGATTGTTACATATTACTGTTATGATACAATATAGTTTAAATTGTGTGTACTAATCGCGAAATTAAGAAAATACTGTTATTTTTTAAATTTTATTTAACTAACTATGAAATCTTGATATTCGCCAGTTTAAATGTGAAATTAAGGTTAAATTTGATTGAAATAACATATTCACGAGTGTCCGTTATATTTTAGCTAGTTTGATTGATATTTAAATGCTTATATACAATTCTATATACACCTTTACTATATATACATTTACACTCTAAAATAAAATAAAAACTTATATAATAAAAAGTACTATAAACATATTTACAGATATAAATGTAGTTTAGTGTAGTTTCCAAAATGCTGGTCGTATTTTCCCATTATTCATATTCATGATCCTTCGAGCCGAATTCACATAAGTTGTCAAATATATGGAACCTCAAAAATGTTGAAGAAAGCAGCCAAAACCGTGATCAATTGCTTGACTCAAAACTCGGGAGCTATCCACAGGCCGATAATAGCGTTGGCTATACAATATCAATAGTCACCAACGCCCTAGGGGCGAATTCAGTTGTTTCGAGTTATTTTGTACTCTTCTAAGAGCGGACTTGTACATTTATATAATTGTTGGGATTATATTATTCAGAAATGGAAATCTGTAGCGTATATAAATGCTTATGACTGTCACAGATTCCTACAATGTCTCTGCTCCATCTGGCATAATGTTAGTGCTAGTGATTCTGTCATACGAATGTAGCTGTGAGTTTAATGTATTATTTTTGGTGTGATATTGTTATTGATTGTCAATGACGTTAAAAATTGACAGATAACGTATGTATATCCATTAATGTAGGTAATCACTAATGGCGTTATTGTTAAAGATAAGATAAACAAGACGCATATGACCAAAGTCACTAACACTAATATTATCCTAGATAGAGCAGGACATTAAAGGAAATTTATTAAATGAAACTGGAGTACATATATTTCGCTGTATAATTTAATTAATGTAAAATCAAAGCATTATATTAAAAAAAATATCCTCAAATTAAGCAAGCTATAGGTAATATACAAATAACTACTCTGAACCCTATTCCAGACACCCAGAGCGTAGTCAATCAACGAGAAAATTCGTTTCCGAATTTACCATGCTAGGAATCGAACACGGATCCTCTGCATTGCAGTGAGATAGGCCGGAAATAGCTTAGCCCGCTCAACCACAGAGGCCGTCTGACAATAAAACAAATTCGATGGCCAGTCAGGCATTTATTAACAAAACACAATGTATATTTAAATAAAAATGACATGCCAGTATGAAGGATGTTTTATTTATTTATTGAAAACCTACAGCTTAATACATTTGATTAGATAACTAGAATTAACAAAATTATTTCCATGAAAAATGTTCATAAAATGAAAACTACTGGGCCAAACTATGTCAAATTTTTAGGGGACCACATGGCAGCTATTCCGCGTCGAACAAAAAAAGAATCACGTATATCGAATCATAAATCTCAGAGTAATCGGTGTACATATGGAACGGAGTGAAAATTATTTCCATGAAGAATGTTCATAAAATGAAAACTACTGGGTCAAACTATGTACAGTTTTTAGGGGACCAATTGGAAGATATTCCGCGCCGAACAAAAAAAAATCACGTAAATCGGATCATAAATCACGGAGTAATCGGCGAACATACATAAAAAAAAGCAAAAAAAAAGATCCCGACGAATTGAGAACCTCCTCAATGACAGGTTTTCACGATTAAGTAATTGCTTAAAAGTAACATGCAGACGTAAAAATGGCACCGATATATTTAGTCACTGTTGAAAAATTTAAGGCTTAGACACCGCTTGGCTCCTAAAATACTGATTACAAATGGGTCGATGTCATCGTATTTACTTACAGTATTTAAATAATTACTTGCTCGCGATAGAAAGGAGATTGCCTGTAATTTGTAAAACTTCAAGGTACATTTATGGGTTGATTAAATCGTATAGAGAGATAGATAACACTTTATTGCTCACCAAATATACAATTTCAAAATATACAATTACAATATTGTCAAGGTAGAAACAAAAGGCGGCCTTATCGCTGAAAGCAATCTCTTCCAGGCAACCTAACTTAAGGAATAACTTAAACTAATCTGACGATGTAGGTGGTGCAAATCATTAAATATCAAATATCATAAATAAACATACTTAAACTACTTTATAAATTAAATACATACATACGTATACATACATATGTATTAAATAGTCTATAATATAAGAATTAGGCATAATTATTTAAGGAAAAGTAGTGTTTTCTTAGTGCGTTCTTAAATGTATGCGGTGTTTTGGCCTCTCTGACAGTAAGAGGCAGCGCATTCCAAAGTTTGACAGCCTGCACAGTAAAAGAGTTATCATAAAAGGATGAAGTGTGTGCAGGTGTAGTGAGTTTACGATACGTATGAGTGCGCAAATTGTGGGAAGTAGAAAGGCGAAGGAAATCAAAACGTTCCTTAAGGTAGGGAGGACTACTAGGGATAAATAATATGTTATAAAGTAATGTGAGAATGTGAGTATTCCGGCGAAAGCGAATAGGGAGCCACTTGAGTTTTACACGAAATTCAGAAACATGGTCATATTTTCTCAAGCCAAATATGAACCTAATACAAAAATTCTGAAGTCGCTCAAGTTTATTTAGCTGTTCGTATAGACTTCGCTGGAATATTAAAGTACACCTTACTTAGTAGATCTGGACAATCAATATCGGAGGAGATAATTTTTAAAAGAAGTAAAAAATCAGCAATATCTCGTCGGTCTTTAAGTGGCAAGAGGTAAAACTTTTTGCAACGATCAAAATATGAAAAACTGGGTGAGAGTACTGGATCTTTTTCCTATAGCATAAATCTATACTAATATTATAAAGAGGTAAAGTTTGTGAGTTTGTGAGGTTGTAGGGTGTAATCTCTGAATCTACTAAACCGATTTTAAAAATTCTTTTATTGTTCTAAAGATACGTTAACAGGGAGTGTCGTAGGCTATATAACATGACGCTATATACCATGGGAGCGGGACAGAGCGTGGATGAAACAACGCCGGGCCGCTAGTGTCGAATAAAACGCTTTTGAACACTTTCAATGCGGTCTATATATTTATGATAGCGTGGGTTCCATAGTGGGGTTAGTTTTAGATTTTGAATAAATTTAAATTAATGTAAGAAATTATTGATTGAAATGTATGGCGTGGATTAATTAAACCCAAGGCGGTCTCGCGAACTACGTGCACGTTATAAATGTTGAATATAGTAATGTGCTTTAACCAAAACACAAATACAAGTTGCTCAGCTTGGGGGTATACAATATGTTCGTTTGCCGATTATTTATTTATGTTAAGGAAACGCGGAGCCTTCTAATTTGTACAGCTATAACGATAACAGTATGTTCCATTGTAAAAGTTTCAAACTAAATTAGCCCCGAAAACAAGTTTAATGAACGAACAACGTCCTGAACATTTCCATTGGAAACTTTGCGCGTTGTCCATTTACACCAACAGTTTCAATTAATTTTCCGTCCGACACAGATACAAATTTCGTGGTTGAAATTTTATTTTAAACACTTCTTTTACCGCTTTGAATTTGCCCTCAAAATTCTGGTCGGTTTATGTCTACATGGGTAGTTCCGGATTTGAAAGTAAGTTTAGGTATCAAACTTTTTTTATTGTTAAATTAGCTTTTGTTTTAAATATGAATGCACAGTATTCATAAATATTTGCATTTCAAAAACATTTATATAATGTTATTGAAATGAAAATATATAAAAATAAGATATAGGTATATACCTATATCTTATTTTATGTGTAAGGCGTCGTCTTAATTCAAGGCGACTACGCAATTATCGCGTGAGTAAGCGATGAGGACATCACGTGGTCGCGCGATATCCAAATATTGTTCGACCTACGTGATGATACACTGAAAATACCTGGCAGCTTAAAAATATTATATTCAAATATAATTACGGTCCTCGTTACGCTCGTTTCGTATGAATTTCCTTATGGGTTAGACATGTTTGCCCATAACCTTTTGTGTCGGAGGATAATATAATCAAATATATAGCAAAGGAGAGGCAAGACAGTTTATTTTATGTATTTACTTGATAGTGGTGTAAAGCCTGTCTGTTTGTATGTCAGATAATAGAATACATAACATATAATTTTGAGTGTTATTCTTCAGCTGCCAGGTATTCTCAGTTTATCATCACGTAGGTTGAACACCAACAGTCGGTGATCTAATAGAATGCGAACACACGATCATCGCGCGAAGTAACGACGCGGCCGTTGCACTGAAACTGAAGCTGCGCGAGTCCTCCGTGGTCCCTCGGGAGCGGCCGCGGAGCCCGCGTCCCATTTTGTATGCCATTGGCGTTAGGGCATTAAGCGTAGACCAGTTTTTAGTCTCTGGAAGTATGTAGATGACCTATTTACGACGCGACGCGTATATCGCGCGAATTTCAGACAAGAACACCTTTTCGGTATTAATATGTTGCAATTTAAATTTATGATTTAATGTGATAACTTTGTTTGTCGTATGTTTATTTAAGAACTTCAAATTAACTAAATTATAAATTAAACAAAAATACTTAAAAATAAACTAAATTAATATAAAGTATGTAACAAATCGCTGCCAGACGGAAGCGTGCCCAGAAGGCTGGCTGCATTGCCACGCTGTATGGCAATGTTGATACGTTGCGTGAAATACAAACCAGCTTTCTGATCACGGGTTGTATCAAAGAGTTTCATACAAATTTCTTTGAAGAAACCCTTTGCCGAAGGACCCCACGGTCCTACAGTTTCAACTCCAAATGGCACAAATATGTAACCTTTCCTAGGGTTCCAGATTTGCGCCGTTTGAGATCTTGAGCTGTTGAAGCAGCGTTGCCAGCCCCTGACTTAGTCACTGGAAGTTGTGTTGCCGCCAGAGTGTCAACGCATGTCGCGTCCCACACAAGCGGCCTTGTTAATATGTTTGATCGCGCGTTCGTATGAACTTAACTCGCGCGAATAGATAATCAAATATTTTAGTCCCGCGATCGCATCGCTTGAATGCCTATTAGGACACCTATCGTACGAGTAAAATCCGCGCGAACTTACCGATCGATCGATCGATACGATCGCGTAGTGGCCTTGTATTAGGACGACACCTAAAAATGTAGCGTCCGTGCGCTTGTACCCGCAAATTTCGAAGGCACCCATCAAAGGCTGGCATCCTATTAATTTATTTAAAAGATTAAGGCTGGTGTTCACCGACTTTTAACAGACGGTTAACCAAAAATAATTCCTGTTTTTCCATACATTTTTGGCGATTATTTTATTTTAACCATCGGTTAAAAGTCGGTGCACACCAGCCTAAGTAATTAATCAGCTTTCGTTTAGAATTAATATATTTTATTTTATAGGGTTAACTATACTATTTGTTGGCACGAATTAGCACCCAGTGATTAAGTCAAGATATTTAAAATATTTATATTCTCTTGAAGCCCTACAATATTATTATTAATAACATTGTATGGCTGCAAAATAATATAGGCTGCCAATAACTGTACTGGGGTACCAACAATGGTATCAGTTTATACTATGTTATAATTATCTAAACAAAATCAAAATTTTCCACTGTTTATAAATAAAATGTCTATGACGGCCATCATAAACTTATTTCAAAATTAATTAGTTGTCAAAATTTGAAAGTGATTAAAAACTTTCAACAAAATTCTAGGTTTTTATATCCCAATCAAAGTTGCCTTCAAAAGGTTGGTGCACGCTTGACGAACTTTCCGAACAATCTATGAATAATAAATTTTTCAATGGTAAAAACCGTCTGTTTGAGACGAATTTTCTGTGAAAAAGACATTTTTCAAACAAGTTAATTACTACCTCTTTCATTGTGCACTTGTCTGGAAACAGTAATTGGAACAGCTAAATTAAATATTCAACGTTCGTACTTGCAATCCGAATTTTTATTGATATTTGGTCTACAGAAGGTTTGACAAAATGGCCGATTGTATCTCAAGAAATTTAATGTTTTTTTTATTGCATAAATTAAGCAGGCGGGCAGACCGCCCACCTGATGGACTTGCAACATCGAAGGTGCCACAAATGACGACGGCCGGAGGACGAGGCCATCCTCTGTGGTTGAGCCGGCTAAGCCTTTGCCGACTTACCTCACTGCAACGCAGAGGTTCCTGGTTCGATTCCTGGTATGGTAAATTTCGGAAACGATTTTCGCACTTTTTTACTATGGTCTGGGTGTATGGGATCGGCCCCAGAGTGGTCCGTCATATATAACGCATAACACAAGCGTATCTTGCTTAATTTGGGGATATACAGTGTGTGTGTTTGTTTGCCGATTTATTTAAGGATCTGCTGCTCTTTTAAGGCAGACTGGAACTTGGCCATCGATACCGGAACACAACTCAAGGTTGTTATGGTGGCTTACTCTAGACAAGGGTGGTAGCCATCCAGATGGACCCTACCTAATACCCTACTATCTGGCTATAGATTGTTTTGTCGCCTCTTACGAGAGGTCGCCCGACCGCAGGAAATTGTATTCTTTCTCCGTTCTTGCACGGATATATTATAGTTATGAATATTGTTACAACCTAGGCGCCGAGAAAAACAAAATCTACCTGCATATCTGCCACTTGATTTTGGTTTCGCCGCCTTTGCGTGGGTGCGGACGTTTTTTTTTTTTGAGGCGAGGGAAATGCATTTCGTACACTACCGGGGCCTTTACACTAGGGACAGAGTACTGCTCACACCTATGGGCCGGAGCACCCGCTTACCAGACTGACCCCCTCGACTCCATCCAGCGTCGCACCGTTCGTATCGTCGACGATCCCATACTTACAGGTGGTTTAGATTCGCTTAGCCTTCGGAGAGACTTTGCGTCCCTCTGCGTATTTTACCGCCTGTATAACGGGGAGTGTTCCGAGGAACTATTTGATCTGGTGCCAACGCCTCACTTTTACAACCGCACTGCTCGCCAGCGACGGGATATTCACCCCCATTTCCTTAAGCTCCCACGCTCAACCACGCAACGGTTCTCTAGAACATTTATTCCGCGTACAACAATGATCTGGAGGGAACTTCCTGCCACGGTTTTCCCTTTGCGCTATGACATGGGATTCTTTAAGAAGGGCGTTATAAAATTTCTTACAGGTCCGCAACGCGTTGGCGACACCCCTGGTGTTGCAAACGTCCATAGGCGACGGCAACCACTTTCCATCAGGTGGGCCGTCTGCCTGTTTGCCTGCTTCAGGCTATAAAAAAAAAACTTAAACTGCTTGAAATGAAAACAATAGACAAAAGGATTTATGACGTGCTAGACGTGTTACTGGGAGGCATACAATGGGACTAGGGCGAACAATAGATCATTGATATTCGAAGTGGTAATAGAACAAGCGCTAATATCGATTGGCAACAATATTTTAGAAGTAAGATCATAAGATATTATTTTAACACTTGTTGAGGTACATATACCTATAACATTTGTAGTGTGTGATTGTTACCCTAGTATACTTTTTCCGCACTGTTTACTTAGTAGAATGACAAACACAGGACAAAAGAAAATTCACGAACATAATGTAATTTTTTCACGTCTACGTATGCTACGACTGTCGAATTATTCCGCTCACGTTCTCACAAAAGGTTTCTTTGTGTTAAGATCATTACCCTAATTAAAACATAATGTGTTGTAATGTCGTAAAAGGTTAACAACATAATGATCAAGTAACGCCTTAATGGGAACAGATTTTAGTAAATTTTCTTATAACAATTATTTTTGTCACGTACCTACTACAGCGTACCTGTAGCTTTGTTCTTGTGTATAGAGAAATGAGTATAGCCAGGCCTTTTCTGTCACTTCTTTTTAGGGAGCACGCTAATTCTCGAAAGTTGTAAGTCTATAATTTTTTATTTGTAGCTCCATTTCAAAAAAGTTTTTTTGTGAACGTTACTAAAATCATGTACTAGCAGAAGGTGATGTAAGGAGCCTTAAGAACAGACGAGCGTGCATGACAAGAACTATGAATGTCAAAGAAGCAAGTGAGGTGTGTAAGAATAAGCCTAAATGGCGCTCTGTTGTTCGTGCCTACCCCGCAAGGGACCTGGCGTGAAGTAATGTATGTATGTATGTATGTTACTAAAATTGTTTTTTTTTCATTTTTCAGATTTTATGGCTATTTTTCGATATTTTCGAAATTACCTTTAAGGGCACTGCGTGCCCCCGCGTGCCCCCACAAAAATGCCCTGACCGTATAGCTATACTGATTTCAAAATTGATTCCAAAACCGATATTAGACGGTCCATTTCCATCTTTTAATATAAGTGAATCAACTAAGTACAAGCTACACAATCAAACTCATACTATCGCTTCCAAAATAATGTAAGTTATTGTTACAGAAGAAGCAGCGAAACAAGCAACGTGATTTTATTACATTCTATCCATTAATATGATAAATGTCCACTATATTCATCATTTAAAACATAAAAAATATTCAATAATAATATCCAATATTGAAATTATTGAATTCATTTTCATTCATTCACCAGTTTTAGTAGAAAGAATATTCTTTTCAAATTTACAGCTTTGAATTTTTAGATCGTTCCACTCCGATGTTAAAAAATTAGAGAGGGAGAACACACATAATTAACATAAAAATAATTCGTTACAAAATATATATACATACATACATAACTTCACGCCAGGTCCCTTGCGGGGTAGGCACGAACAACAGAGGGCCATTCAGGCTTATTCTTACACACCACACTTGCTTCTTTGACATTAATAGCTCTTGTCATGCACGCCCGTCTGTTCTTAAGGCTCCTGACATCACCTTCTGCTCAAAATATATATATGAATAATATTAAATACTAGCTGACACGGCAAACTTCGTACCGCCTCAATAAATAAAAAACGTTGATTTCTAAACGACGGGACGAACATCAAATGTTTGACAGGAAATAGTTTCCAAGGGAAAGCGAAATTATTGTTTTTACTATATTCGAAGCATTTTATTCATATTTACTCACCTTTTAAACCCTCCCTGGACTTCCACGAATAATAAAAAAAAATATAGCCAAATCAGTCCCGTTGTTCTCGAATTTTAGCGAGACTAAAAAACAGTAACTGATTTATATAGATTTATGGACATCAAAAAAAATGCCCTAAAATTATTAAGTCTTGTCTTAAACAACCCTTTCTCTTGATTTGTTGTTTGACATTCCTTTACAGAAATTGGTCCTTACAAGCTACACTATGATTTGGTATAACTCCTTTGAGTGTTTTACGCTATTTTCCATAGATTAAGATTTGGCCCAGGAAGCCCATTTGAATAATTCACCTGTCTATTAACAGTGTGTAGGATTCTAGGACTGTATTAAAACGTCGATGATGGTATGCGACGAAATAATACGAAATAAATAGCGTATTTATAAACGATGGCGTACATCAATATAATTGGTATAAAACCAATTTGTCACACAAATTAGGGACTATTATATTCCTTTAGAAAGCTATTGGTTGAAATTGTGGGGACTTAATAATTCAATTCGTGCTGGCTTATTGAAATAAGCGTTGTGAAATAACAATCAGTCGTCGAGCTACAAACAAAATATTTATTAATTTTGGTGTCGTTTTGAGGTTTGATTGATTTTTATTACGAAAGTTTGGTAGGATATAGATAAGTACTAATTGTATTTACTGTATTTATTATTTATACAAAATTCTAGCAACAATCATTTAAGGGGCGGTTCTTATAACTTATTAACTGTTCATTTGCCTTATTATTTGTTAAAATTTCATAAAATCTCTATACAAGTAATTACAAATTTCTACCAGTGGTAACACTTGTATTTATAAAGAAGTAATTACTCATTACTAAGTAATTTCTTAGTTAAGTCATTTCTTGGTGATTGAATTCCTGATTGCAAATTCTTATTCTATAGTCAAGTAAAATTCATTATTTAGAAAAGTAATTGCTAAAGTATAAGTCAATGCTTGACGGTCGTACCCTTCTGGCAACATTTACTTGCCGCGTTTTGTTACATGAGAGGTATACGTAAAATTAGAATTATTGTACTTTAACATGAATAAAAATATGTTAGTATTATTTTATATATTATAGCATATAAAATTGTATTTATAAATACTATTTTCAATTATTTATTTGTAATTATAATTTAACTTTCTGTGAACAAAATAATTAGTTGTGAGAAAAACCAAAACGTTTGACATGGTATTACTTTACTAAAGTTAAATGTAAAATTTTGTCTAAATTAGTTAGTATATAATGTCATTTTAAACTTGTTATCTTATCAATCACATATTTGAAGTTTTGAGGTGTACTTTTCAGCGTGACCAGATTTAGTAGATTTCTACTTTTTTGGTAGATTTTGAGGTACTGGCAACAGAATTTAGTATGTAAAAATTATTTGGTAGATTTTAGTAGAATTCACGCATTTCAGTTATTCTCAAGAAGCTTATAAGCTTCTTGGTTATTCTAGTGCTTTTTTGGCATATCTAGGGATGCAACATCGCTCATAAAAAACATCGATGTTAGGATATCTATGTTTTCAAAAGTGAAACATCGATGTTAAAAATATCGATGTTTATGAACGATATTTTTTTATCACCATTTACATAAACTTTTGACGCTTGTTCCTGCGATGCAAATGAAACACCGTTTTTTTTAACATCAATGTATCGCCCAAACCACTTTAGCAAACCTTTCATAATTCATGCTTTCACTAGCATCACCTGTTACACCACTGTTACTCCATCTTTCAAAAAAATACCACACACACACACTTCTCAGGTATACAAGTTACTTACGTTAAAATGTGGAATTTAATGTAATTTTTAATTATATTTTTATCTAAATAATTAAAGAAACCAAAGTTTCTTTTTAAATTAAATTGTAAAATTTAATTTAAAAAACCATTGGTTTAATATTTTCTTAAGTTTTCGCGACTTGTACACATAATAAAACTACGTTTTAATGGTTTAAAGCGCGGTAATTTATTTGATTTTGGTTTATCCGACGTTTCGGCCGCTTTTCAGTGGCCGTGGTCACGGAAGACAAAGATGACATTTGTCTAACGTGTATTGTCAAAGTTTTTATTCAGCCTACCGCCAACTTGCTCATTTTAATTATTTAGTTTTAATTTTGTTTATGGATATTATTTACTCTATGGGAGCCTAATCTAATTTACCACCGCTTCACAACATGTTGTGGCTTGAAGACAAGAAGCGGCGCAAGAAACTCTTCAGCAAACATGCCTAGTTCTAAATTTTTTTATATAATATTAAAATGGGTGGAAGGAAAAATAAAAGAAATTATTAGTCAAGATGGTTTGTGTTTCGTTGCACGCAGAAAGAGCTCACAGTGTCTTGAGGTCTGGCAGTTGGTTTTTGCTAGGTTTGGGTCTTAATAGTTTTGATGATCGGATCCCAAACAAGTGGTACCTGCCAACCATCTTCTCTATTGAAATTTGGGTGTTTTTTTATTTCAATAGCCTCACGCATCATTCTTGGTATGAAACGATTCTCTTTCGCGAGGATTTGTGGGTTATCGAATCTGATGTAATGGTTGGGTTTATCCAGCGTGTGTTCACTGATCGCAGATTTCGTAGACCTTGTGTGTTTCATGTCAGCAATGTGTTCTTTTACCCGTGTTTTTATGCTCCTCTTTGTTTGCCCAATGTATGATAATCCACATTCACAATCGAGCTTGTAAACACCTGCATCCTGGAGTGGGATATTGCATTTCACAGGTCTCAAAAATTGGGTTATCTTTTTATGCGGCTTGAAATATGTTTTAATTGAAGCTCGTCTGAGGATGTGACCAATTCTGTCTGTGACCCCCTTGATGTAGGGTAGGGTAACAGGGCACCGCTCAACTGAAGGTGGTTTGGGGACTTTGTGACGTTCGTGTGGAGTCTTCAGCTGATTGCGTTAAATTTGCTAAATTAGATTAGGCTGCCATAGAGTAAATAATATACATAAACAAAACTAAAACTAAATAATTAAAATGAACAAGTTGGCGGTAGGCTGAATAAAAACTTTGACAATACACGTTAGACAAATGTCATCTTTGTCTTCCGTGACCACGGCCACTGAAAAGCGGCCGAAACGTCGGATAAACCAAAATCAAATAAATTACCGCGCGTAAAACCGTTAAAACGTAGTTTTATTAACCATTGATTTCTTTAATTAATGGTGGTTTCTTTGTTATTTTTATTATTTTATCGATAAATCAAGAAAACATTCATGTTTTACGTTGTAACACGACAGCAAAAAAATCTAGTAGATTTTTAGTATTTTCTTGTTCTCTTTTGGTAGAATTAAGTAGTTTTAACTTCCACAAGCAGTAGATTCGTCAAATAAAATCTGGTCACACTGGTACTTTTTACTGTCAATAACGTGCACAGTGGGCCCACAGGAAGTCCTCTACACGCGACATTGGCAAAATCAATGCATAAATGGCATTGTAGCCATAACCTTAAAAAAAAAGTCTTCTCTGAGTCTCTGTGTGCAAAGAGTTTGTAATTCTTGGTAAAATATTATTCATCACAACACTTTTGGAAAAGCGAAATCTCTTTTTAAAGGATATTTACGAATAATCATACATTGGATTTATATCTCGAAAGTAAACCTTAGGATATATAGGTTCATTAATTTCAATTTCCGGCAGTAGACTATCGAGATCGTCTAAAATATTAAAAACTTGTTCGATGCTTTCCTTTTTACGGCAGACAATTTGACAAAAACACAATAATGACAAATCAACAAAATAGTCTAGCAAATTCTCATTGCTTAAGTAAACAAAATGGTGACTATTACTTGGCTAAGAATTCTACCTTTTGACATCTCTAGTTTCAAGTAAATACTTAACTACAAAACAAAAGTTACTGCTTAAGTAATTACTTTTACTCAAGTAATTACTTTTACTTGATTATAAATACAAGCATAAGACAACGATGATGAATAATAAGACATAGGAACCACATACCGATACTGGAAATTAATTTTTGATCCTCGATTACATGAGATGGCTGTTATGGAAACCTCTAATTTGTAGTTACTTAGTGGTTAGGGGATGGCCCCCTTAATACATGTTTTTACGTGTTTTCTTTATAGCATAATGTACCGGTATATATGCATATATACCATAAGAGTTATTTAAAAAAAAACGGGGAGAAAATAAATAATAATGTTACGAGTTGCAGGACTCGAATTAAAAAGCCGTTCGAATTACTATAGAATTTAATTAAAACTATACAAACACGAATACCACAGGTAAAAATATAACTGAACACAACCAGTACAAACGTAATGCACGATTCAATAACATGCGCAAAGCCCGTCACTATATAGATTATCGAATGTACATACTTCTTGCCTCGCTTGTGGTTATCGCTTTCCTGCCTCACCCCTCCGTTGGGGCATGGCTTTACACTGTACAAATACAAAATGTCTGGTCGACCGCGTGGACTGAATTTTCCAAGAATCACACCTGGCTAATAACTACATATAGATTACAATACACAATGGGCTGTTTTCCAATCACAATTTTAAACACAAAGTAAACAAAAGAAGACAGTCATAAAACAGTTGCAAAGTTATTAGCTCAAACGCCGGCGGATAATAAATGTGCATTTTTACAGATATGCAGGTGGCCCAAATTGTAACAATAAAATAAACATCCCTTATTTTCCCATAAGAGTAACAAGAAAAGATAACTAAAAAAGATCTTTGTCTAAAAACGCAGGATGGCGATTAAAAAAAACACATATAGCTAGTAGTTTCTGAGAAAATTACTGTTACATAAAAACCAGACGAAATAACTGATACAAAGTCAAGCTGACAAATGCAAGAACAAACATGAAAATATAAGCGTTTCACTTTGATCCAAAAAACACTTAATTCTCATAATAATTTAAACTCCGTCATAGAGGTGTTTTAAAGCCAATTTTGTTCAAACAAATGTGTTAATCTCGAAGCTTTATGCAAAATCATGCGTCACTCGTGTAAACGCAGAGTAGGTGTAGATAAGCTACTGTCAAAGCTTTGTCTGCTCAAAGCTTATGTTAGTTGAAGTACAATGACTTTCAGACGATAGATATCTTTGTGATTTTAGATAATTTATTAATTAAAAAGTATACTACAATAATATTATTTCTAATTTTAATTTTTTTAGACTAGACATACAAATTCACAATATCACAAGTCACACATAACACGCACACACACATACACACACAACACACACACACACACACACACAAAATACACACACACACACACACACACACACAAACACACACACACACACACACACACACACACACACACACGCGCGCGCACACGCACGCACGCACGCATTCATACATATTTCATCCTTTTTTTTGATAATGAGTTTACTGACATTGAGACGAGAGATATTAACTCTCATAGTGAGAGCCATTAATGGTTCGATAAACTTAAAAAATTAAAATATAAAAGTATAAATGGTGAATACATATGATGCCGAAATAAAATGAAAATGACGGTGAAAGAAAAGAGAGAGAAATATATAAATTATATATAAAGGAAGAGACATGCGTTAAATTCCACCATTTACATTACCACGCACATTATCGAGTTTTGAAGACTTAGAAGTTAATTAATACGACAACGTAAGAAAATATTTTGATCGGAAATACCCCATATGACATAAGTCATTAAAAAAAATATGTTTAACAAATGTTTCGTTATTTGTTTTCTAAATATAATACTTTACTTGGATGTCATATCTCACCAATTATAAATAAAAAGTAATTAATAAATAAAGAGTAATGCCACACATGAGTATATTTGTTGCGGTGGCACTGGATTTAGGATAATAATGTACGATGTCAATTTTGTAAGAAAAGTGTTGGGTAATTTAGATGGGAATGTAAGATTGAGCTCACACGTTCCTGATTATTGGGCATGAAATGCAGTTGCTGCTCATTTTCACTTCTTCTTTACTCCAGTTCTGTCGTTGTACTATGTTTATAGTATTTAATTTTTATACTATGTATTTTTTTATTTTTATTGCAGGAGTCCGACAGACAGACGGCCCACTTGATGGAAAGCGGTTACCATCGCCTATGGACATTTGCAACACCAAAGGTGCTACAAATGCGCTGCTGCTCTCTTAAGAGAGACTGGAACCTGGTTTTATTTTGTATGATGTATGTTTATCCTTGCGCTGCAGAGCGGGTTATTTATAAATTATATACATCTATGTTATGTTATTTTATTTACAATAGTTGGGAGTATTTTATTTGTTTTATTATGCTGACATGACAATGAATGACGGACGTGCGTACAAAAGAAGAACGCGTCATATTTGAAGAAGGAATTTAAATGTGTTAGAAGGAAGTTTGAATAGGGCGAAAGGCGGTATACATGGCGGTACCAATGTTATACACATATTATAGTAGGTACCTAATCGGTGGTTCAAACCAAAAAGTGAGTGTGTATTATATAAAAATTAAACTACACTATAAAATAAAATAAAAACTTTAATATTTTTACGAGTTTAGCGGGACTCAAATTAAAATGCCGTTAGAATTACTGTAGAGTTTATTAGAACTATACAAACACGTATAACACAGGTACAAATGCAACCGAACACAACAAGTCCAAACGTAATGCAGAAGGTCGTAATTTGAATAAAACACAAATAGTCCGTCACTTATTAGAATCCCAATTGTAGTACACACGTCTCGCTTCGATCGTTGTTGTCGCTCGACTGCCTCTTCCTCCATCAGGTCATCATTGTACACTGCACAAATGTAATATCCCGGTATCTAAGTCGACTTAATCATCCACACCTGGCTAATGACTCGGCCGCAAACTGCCATAAAAGAGTACAATAAAACTATGGGCTGTTTTCTAATCACAAATTTTAAACACAAAGCATACAAAGACGATCGTAAAAGAGTTACAATTAGTTTAAATGCCGGCAGGTAATAAAATGTGTTTTGTTTCAGATATGCAGGTGGATTTTGTTTTTGTCGGGACCTGAGTTGTAACAATATTAAAAAGTACTATAAACGTATTTACAGGTAAAAAATGGAGTCTTAACCATTGTTGGTGGGAAGAGGTCCCAAAATGCTGGCCGCGTTTCCACGTTATATGACAACGCTGATCCATCCATTTTTGGTCACGCGAGTTATATAGTTATGTTTGTGTTACCTTTCTTAAAAATTGTTTTCTTTTTGTTAAATTTTTACTTATAACAATTACATTACAATTAATAAAAACTTTGGTACAAACATTTTTTTGAATAGAGCTCGAGGTGTGAACCTGATAGGTGTGGAACGACGCTGATATTATACTCAAATTGCTATAAATACAAGAAATCAAGGCAGCTCACGTTTTCAGAAGCTTTCCGTAAATTACAGTTTAATTTTCCTTTAAGGATTTGCAAAAGTAATATTTGACGAATAATATTGTGTAACAAATTGTCTAAAAAAATACAGCTTTGTATTTGTTGAATGAAGTTTATTTTCTATTTATTACGTGAGAAATAAATTGATAGTTTATCATTTTGTTGCTTCTTCGTTTGTGCGGATGATGTTAACTAAAAATGTGGGCTAGGAATGCTAGGATAGAACACGCTTACCTACTAAGTAAGTACTTACTTTATCAATATATTTAGTTACTTGTATTTTAGGCGCATTAGTTTCAATTTTTTGTAGATGTGTGATGAAAGTAAAACTGAGAAGCTTTGTTTTATAAATGGCATATTTAGCGACCAGAAATTTTTAGTATGTTTGTTTCTATGATAATAGGTTAAAATTTACGCGAGTAAAGATAGGTCAAAAACCTTAGCTGAAAATAAAACAAATATTAGTATACGCATTATTACCTGAACAATGAATATGAATTATCCCAAACAGACACCATGTTAATACCGCGTCATTATCAGATAATTATACATTTTGAAGTATTAATTATGTTTCGGAGCAGAACTGAAAGCGACAAACATTTAATCCTGCAATATACAGAGTCAAATTGGTCCAGTAAATTTAATTTAATTTACATTATTCTTTTAGAATATTGTGCAACAAAACCCTGCCCTAACTTTGTGCCATTTTCTCTCACCATCCCAAGGTTGTCTGAAAGAGATCGCTGTCAGCGATAAGGCCCCTATTCGTACGTAATACTAAACTGTTTTTGTATCAATGTTAATAAAAGATATGTAATAGTCTTCGATGGTTACATATCTTTAATACAGGTATCTTAATTTGTTAATATTAATAATATATGTGGCCCAGGAGGCTCCACGTACAACTAGAGGGGAAGGTGTCGCTCCGGTATGTCACGGTTGAGGCGCCTGTCAAACTGCTCTGCCAATGACGTTGACAGGCGCGTTCCGTTTCTATTACAGTTTTTATGTATTGTTTCGTATATTTTATTGTACAATAAAGTGTACTAGTGGTCGCCCGTGGTCGAAATTCCACCATAATAATTAATTAAATTAGAAGTTTGAACATTATTAAGGTTCTGCTGTCAAAGATACTTCTATAATCACAGGTTTCGCCAAGGCTACACTGTTAATTTGACTTTAACAATAAACAAAAGAGTATACATGGTAGCGTGTGTCTTGTTTTTATATTGATTTAATGTATTTTTTATGCATAATTTATACAAAAATATTAGCATTCGTCGCTTCTTCTCTATATAAACTATAAGTGTGCGAAATTTCACACCCCTCCGTCCGCGCAATTTTCGTAAGAAGGGGTACAAATTTTTTGCTGTTTTTTCTTCTCGTATTAATAAATTAATAATTAATAAATTAAATAATCTCGTATTAAGTAATTAATGCTGTTTCACGCCGAAAAAAGTGGATGTACACAGGCAGTTTATTGCCTCTCGGCATTTGGACTTCTTTTGTTTACTATGTGTTTAAAATGTGTAATTATAAAAGCCGCCTATTTTGTATTGTAATTCTTTATGATGGTCGTTAGCCAAGTGTAATTCTTGGAAAATTCAGTACACGCGGTCGAGTTTTGTATTGTATAGTTAAGTATAAAACAATGCCCAAACGGAGGGGAGAGGCAGTCAAGCGACGATTACGATACGAGCAAGACATGTATATTCGATAAGCTATATAGTGAGGGACTTGCGCGTGTTATTGAATCGTGCAGTTTGTACTGGTTGTGTCCAGTTATATTTATACCTGTATTAGAAGTATACAAACACGTATAACACGTGTTTGTATACTTCTAATAAATTCTAAAGTAATTCCAACGGCATTTTAATTCGAGTCCTGTAATTCGTAACAATATATAGATTCTATTCTACATTAAAACAGACGTAGGTTCCTGGGTTATTATTAGTAGCTTTAGGGCATCAAAGTCATGTTTGCTTAACCCTTCCACTTGAATTAATTTGATCCCAACATTGCTATCAATCTCGTGCAATTAATAACGGTGTAACCCTCAATCCTTAAATGTTATTGCACGTCGGTTATTAGGGTCTCAAGATTTATAGACCTCCAATAAGACAGATTCGGTGTATGTGTGAGATATCGAAGTGTTTTTATTAAGTGCTAGGAAACATTTAGTGAAAACCTGAAGGTCATTTGCTTTATAGTTTTAAGTTATGTACTTTTTGAGAAGTGTTCTACTGTTTCTAAATTAAATTAATATGTTAATTTGATATTTATTGTTATAACTAATCATGATAAATTTTAGAAGTGTTTTATATTTTAAAATAATTATGGTATTTTTGTATTGATCTGTCAAAGCTATATAAATACCGCAAACCCGCCATCAATCGGGCATTCTTTATTCAGAAGTTAAATAAAAATGTTTCCAAAGGTTTACGTGTTTCATTATATTGTTACATATTGGCAAAAAAATGCGCAAACCTGGCTGTCGTAAAACACAGTTTATTACCTTTCCTTCATTCGGAGTTCTTTTGTTTACTTCGTGTTTAAAATTTGCAATAAAGTAAAACATCCTATTGTTATCGTACTTGTTTTATGGCTGTCATTAGAACTAATCCTTGTTATTATTGCATTGCGTCAAAGCTTGCCAGATGTTCGGATTAACTCTGTGAACGCGGCCCTTTGTTGGTATTATACAGTTTATTATAAAACAATGCCCGAACGGAGGGGTGGGGCAGTCAAGCGACGACTATGATACGAGTGTTACGTGTGTAAAACATTCGAAGAGCGATATAGTGACGGACTTTGCGGGTGTTATTGAATCGTGCAGTGTTACTGGTGTACCCAGTATATTTGTACCTGTTTCATACGTGTTTTTACAGTTCTAATAAATTCTATAGTAATTCCAACGGCATTTTAATTCGAGTCTTGTAGCTCGTAACAATATAAATCCTACACTAGCAGCATCATTTCTGAAAAATTGTTTCTGTAAACGTCTATATATTGTTTCAAATATTGTGTATTTGATATAACATCGGCCACAGGGTAATATACACAACACAAGAGTAATTTGAGGATATGCAATATGCGTGTTTGTTCGCCGATGATAACAATAAAATTGAATCAACTTTCCCCAAAATGGGTGGCATGCAGATTAATAGTCGATTTAAAGTTGTCGTTCCAATGTTATGAAAAATAAAACGGAACAATTTTTTTGTCTGCAAAACCTGATAAAGAGGGAATAAATTTGCTTTCATTCCGACTGTTGATTGTAGGTACAAGACTTTACTGAGATTTTTTTCAATTTACTTTACAAAAGTCTCCAATTTGTAGAGGAACGAATGTTTGAAAAAAGCTTAATTTCGACAAGATCTCGACTACATTAAATATATATTATTAGATACCTGTATAGTACAAACATTAATAAGAAGTTAAGTATTGTGTAGGACATCGTGTTTATTTTACACTGAAGACAAAAAACGCAAAAAACCATATTAAATATGGAACATATGTCGAAATAAAAATTAGAAAGAAAATCTTAGAAGAAATGTTTTTTTAACAATTAAATATATTTTTTAATTTTATTAATCACTCACTTTCATTTTCATTTAATGTCCAGGTATACGAAGTATTTTTATCATCTACACACATTATTAACACTTATAATTTTGTATGATCCCTAATTATTGTTTTCTTTAGAATTTTCCCTACCACATAGGATAGGCTTAACACCTTTTCTCATTCCATAATTTTATATACCCTAACGTGTAATTGTATGTTTCAGATTTTACAATAATTTCTAAAACAGTTTGCGTTTCATAGAGCTGACATTAAAATGCTTTACTAGTAGCTACTTAAATGACATCTTTTTCTGTTACTGTGACATTGGCCGAATCAGCGCCAGTAGCGTTGGAGCCAAATCGCCAAAAATAGAATAGAATAGACATCTTCAGCAGACCCCACTCGTATGTAAGAATAATAAGTAATAAAGAAATATCATCCCCCAGTTGTATTACCGCTACTTACGTTTAGTTTTTATATATATATATATATATATATATATAACACTTTTTTTAGTCAACAAAACTACCAATTAAATTATACACAGTATAATTTAATTAGTAGTTTTGTATACTGATTTTTGGAACCACTTTTAAACATGGACACAGCAAGACAACGGCAAATTCACAACACAGAAAACATAGACCGACCATTGAGAGTGTATTTAACTTGTTAATTTATGGCATGGTTTCCAGATTAATGTCTAACAATATAGGCTATATTCAATTTAAATAATCGGGTTCAAAAAAATTCAAGGCTGAACAACGTCTGCCGGGATTGCTAGTATAATAAATAATATAAAATTAGACGGACACGCTACATATGGATATCTGAACTTGAGAATTCTATAAGAGTTTCTCTTTTGCCAAAATGGCTACGGAATCCTGAATATGTGTATGAGATCATTGTCGGCGGCAAGCGTTCCCAAAATGCTGGCCATATTTTCCACGTTGGATGGCTATGTCGACATGTAGCTGTACCCAGTTAAGTAACTTAAATCTTTAATCCTGGCTTATGTTACGTCACAAATTGCGTGTTCGCTGGCTGTTTCGTTTCACACCTACGACGAATTCTGACGAAGTTATTTCACATTTGTGAGGTGAATTTTTTAGGTGGAAACCTTTGCTTTTACGTTCCCCATTAGACTTTTTATGAACCGAATTTTATCATAATTAATGGAATAACCGTTTACTTTATTGTTGCTTTTAATGTCGCTACTTATAATAGTGCAAAATACAAATATATTTTTTATACTAAATTAAATAGCAATTAAAATGTATTGTTCATTTTAAAATGTAATTTGCATAACTTTCTTACTCTGTTGACCCTTTCATGACTAAATGGATTTTAAAAAAATTGGACAGCTTATATCGCAGGGAAATACAATACCTAGCCTCTGAAAACATCGTCAAGGGGGTGAAATGAGGATAAGTATTTGATGGGCAATCCATCATAGATAATTGTTTAAATTTTCTATACTTAGTTTTCGTGAATAAGTGTCCTCTTTCGGACGGTTATTAAAAATACAAAAAATATTTTCATAACTTTATTGTTGCACAAATACGTCTACATGCACACATTTCTATTAGTGTTCTAAAATTCATACATGTATGTAATTATAGCATTTCCGAAGATAAATTAGCTTTAAAATACAAACAGACAGACACCAGAAAAAGACTATGAAGATTGGTCTAAAGGTAAAATGTATGTAATTTAAATTTTAATGGATAAATAAAGGTAAAATTTTTTATTGAAAAGTTCCAGTTAAATTAACTTTCAAACATGAAAGCACATCATCATTCAAACAGATTATCCTGTCCAGTGAGAACCCAACATTTCGAACAACAACATTTAACCCAAAACATGTCCGTCATCTACAGCTTGTTGTTCCAACAAAAACATTAATCAAAAACATTATTATCAAGACGCAACCATAACAACTTGTCTACAAACATGACTGAACTTGTCAGATTATTGCGTAAATACGCTTAGAGCAGATTAGGAAGCCTTACGACGTAAACTGTTGAATCGATTTTACATATTATCATTGGCACGTGTTAATGAATACATTTCACCTAATTCACTGGTTACGTTGGAATAAGTAGATAAGTATTGTTTGAATTTATTAAAATTTTATGGATATATAACAATCGGTGCACGCCAGGGTAATCAGGGCGCTAAAGTAGCTGAGCAGCTCCAACATCGCTCTGTACACGTACGGGACACGAAGGGCCGTGTAGCTGATTTGTGAATAATTTTCCCACAGAGTACACGTGTATAGACATGGGCAAAATGCTTTAAATAGTTTTAACTTTACTTTCTCTGAGCGCCATGCAAATCTGCGAGCAATCATATAAATTCTTTCAGACTCTCTATGATGTGTAAAAAATATTTAACTAATTAACCAGCACCTAAGCCATAACCTTGAGTTGTGTTCCGGCATTAGTGGCCAGTTTCCAGTCTCGCTTAAGAGAGCAGCAGCACATTTGTAGCACCTTTGGTGTTGTAAATGTCCATAGGCGATGGTAACCGCCGTCTATCAAGTGGGCCGTCTGCCTGTCTGCTGAACTCCTGCAATAAAAAAAACGTAAATGCAACATTACACTTTTCATCGTTCCACCACGCAGGTTAATTTGATACTACCAAGAGAGACAATATAGTTTCCCTGGTAGACACAAATTCTCATATATGGAATCGCATGAAATGTTCTAGTATAGAATAAAGAAAGAAAAGCTAATATAAATAAAGAAGGAAAACGGTAAGGATATATCTATATATAAGCACATAGATGCAACAATTTGGATACAAAAAATGAAAATCTTAACATGAATGGATAAACACCAACACCGAGAACTGAGAAAGGAAATGTTACTAAAGCAAAAGAAACGCTTATATTAGTCAAGAATCGCTGTGAGATAAACCCCGTAGATAATGTAGCAAGTGAGAAAGAAATTTAAATGTAGTACACACACACCCTTTCATCGCATCACGTTACCGCATCAGTGGAATACATGAAGGCGTTTATCATACGAACCTTGGATTTAGGGTTGGCACTTTCCTTATCTACTTTCTTACGACTTTAAGTATGTTTTGCTCTAAGCTTAAATTGACAGCTTGACTTTTGTAGGAAATTTATTAAATCTATTTTATACTGTAATCTTTGTTTTGAAATAAAGGATCGGACAAACGCCTGTCAAAACATTGAAGGGTTTCATAGAGTTAACAAAGTCCATTGTTTTTGCCATTTGCTTATGAAAGTCATAAGCAAATGGCAAAAACATGGCTTATGAAAGTTTTTATCCGTGCAGGAACGGAGAAAGAATACAATTTCCTGCGGCCGGGCGGCCTGTCGTAAGAGGCGACAAAACAACCCACAGCCAGGTGGTAGGGCATTTGCCCGACTGGATGGCTACCACCCCTGGTGTAGAGTATGTCGCCTTAACAGCTTTGAGTTGTGTTCCGGCATTAGTGACCAGGTTCCAGTCTCCGTTAAGAGAGCAGCAGCGCATTTGTAGCACCTTTGGTGTTACAAATGTTCATAGGCGATGGTAACCGCTATCCATCAAGTGGGCCATCTGCCTGTCTGCTGAACTCCTGCTATTAAAAAAAAAACATAAAAAAATCTTATATCTCAAGAACAATTCAATGGGTTTGGCTAAATCAATTTTCGTTGAAAGTATTTTTTCCTCCAAATTAAGTTAAGATTAATGTTTCAAAATTTTACATAGTTCATAATTATCTCGCAACATTATTAAACGACTTAGGTGTCTTCTCCCTATTTTTTTGTTAAAAACGTTTTGAGTTGAATCCGTCGCAAAAGTAGATTTAATATCTAATTCTACTTTATGTCGTATTTTAGCTTCTTTTAAAATAAACGTTCTATCTGTATTTTGTAAATAGATTTGCGTTTTAACTATATTATGTAGTATATAATACACTCTCAAAATCATAGTCGGTCAGTGTCAACCCTATGATCTATTCGACACTTAATAAAACGTAGTACATGCCAACATTCGCACAAAAGTCGCCCTTTGGTGGATGAGTAATTCAATTTCCGACATTATGTATTATTGCGTTTGTATAACTGAGCTCTGATTGGATTACTTCCATGAATTATTTTAGGCAGGCTTACACATTAATATTATTCGTATTATAACATACTCAGTTCTTAAACATTTATTAAGGTCCGATTGATTCGTTTCTACCTCATCGGACCTTTTGAATTTAGTGCAGTAAATTAAGTAGTATCTATAGTTTCAGATTTTAATGAAAAAATTATAAACTTTCGCTGTGTACTCTGTCTTTGTCTAGGTTGTAAGGTTTCCTTTTACAATTATAGTGTACTAGCTTCTGCCCGCGACTTCATCTGCGTGTAATAGTTAACTCCCCCCCCCCCCGATTTTGAAACATTCTTCATAGGTGCTCCGCTCCTATTGGTCTTAGCGTAATGATATATAGCCTTTCTCGATAAACGGATTACCTAACACTAAACGATTTTTCAAATCAGACCAATAGTTCCTGAAGATTAGCGCATTCAAACAAACAAACAAACTCTTCAGCTTTATATACTAGTATAAGAAGTAAAAGATAAGTTCGTGCTCGTGAAACAAATCCACGTGATTGGCAATATTACAGGTATAGTAGTACTGGTTTCTCAACTTTTTAACACACTTCCATCTAATAATATCATTGAGGCTTTATAGTAGTTTTCATTCTTTTTTAAGAACTCTACGAACTCGAGTTCCATACCCTTTTTTACAACTTAATTTCTAGATTTCATTTTTAGAATTAAACACGCTTATTATAATAGTTCTTTTGGTTCTTGTATGTGACATTAATTTAGTGATTTTTGTGTTGAAGTGTATGTATCTGACGAATAAATTATTATATTAATTCTTTATAGCAGATGAACAGACAGACAAACAGGAATTAGCAGATCGTTGCTAAGACTCAGTGGTAATATAATACTACTATATGATATGATAGTTCAAGAAGTATAGGTATACGTAATTAATTTCTGAGTTGATAACTTTTATGTAATTGTATAAATAATATTAAAAAAATTTAACGGCAAATGTAAAATTTCGTAAATTATGAGATACAGTACTTACATATTATATGATCACATACTAGTGAAGTTAAGATTACCTGTACAGAGGAGGCAGACTAAGGAGGAGTTCAGAACAATTTCGAGTATGAATTTTGTATAAGAGAAATTAATATTCCACGAAATTCTTAGGCTGTTTACGGCGGTTACATACTGTGAACTTGTTTAGGAAGTTTTACGACAATCTCAGTTTTAGGAATATTTTAACCCCCTTATTCATAATAGTTATACAAGGTTTATAAACTCAACGCATCTGTCTGTCTCTATGTAAAACAGACATGATTATTTATTTGTGTAAAATCTAAAATTATTATTATATTTTATCATTTATATTCACTTGGACGTAGTTATGTGAAAACGTTCCAACCCACAAGTCACTCAATATTGAGATACAGTGACTAGTATACCTTTTTTGACACTTTACGTCATCCTAGAAAAATATTCCAGTCTACATGTACATTTATATTTCTTACTGTATGTTCCAACCCACAAGTTTTGCCAATCAAATCCTTTAATTGAGAATAAAATGTCATTTTCTGTCTGGAACGGTTTTATTTAATACGATTCTGAATTAATATTTTTATACAATGATTCAATAATCTTGAAACATTTTAGCAAATCCATGTAATGTATGTTTTTCCTGGAAATAATGATCCTATCTGTTTGGAACGTTTTAGCTAAATAACAAAAGTGGTGCATAAACGATTCAGTAATATTGGAACGTTTTAAAAAACCTATGTAATGTATGTTTTTCTTGGAAATAATGATCCAATGTATTTGGAACGTTTTAGCTAAATAACAAAAGTGATGCATAACCGATTCAAAATGTGTGGAGCATCCCCAGTTTTGAGACCATTGGCACGCATGTCATCCTTCACAACGTCAAGCCAGCATTTCTTGGGCCTTCCCCTTCGACCGGGACCTGACGGAGGCGGCATGGCTAGACATTTGTTCCCCACGTAATTAGCCGGTCTGCGTAAAACGTGGCCGTACCAGCGTAAACGACACTCTTGCAATTTGTCTGCTATGTCACGGACATGAAGACTGCCGCGGATGCGGGAGTTCCTGACCCGGTCTTTCCGCGTCACTCCACACATCCATTGCAGCATATTCATCTCCGTGACACGTAGTTCTTGCTTGTGTCGCTCAAGTACTGGCCACGCTTCACTGCCATACAAAAGGACAGGTCTAATGATGGATTTATAGACCTGCCCTTTTAATTTGACCGGCATTTTGGGTTCACAAATGACACCTGTCACCTCACGCCACTTGGCCCAAGCTGCTGTGATATGGGCCTTGACGTCGAGGTCGATATCCCCGGACGCACTAAGGACAGATCCCAAGTACTTAAACTGATCCATGCGCTCGACCGTATCTTCGCCTATGCGCACGGATGTGGGATCTGTAGTGTTGCAGGCCAAGTACTCAGTCTTCGCCACATTTAGTTCCAAACCGCCGTTCTCTAGCGACCTCTTCCACGCATTTACACGTCTCACCAGGCGCCCCCTGTCCGAATCTGCCAGCGCCATATCATCAGCATACATGAGCAACCATGGAGGTTGCTCATGCGCATCTCTGATGCTGTTCGACACTTCGTCTAATATCACGCTGAACAGAAACGGACTAAGGACCGATACCTGGTGCACGCCTACGATTATGGGGAAGGGTGTGTTGTCTCCGAACTATGGAATCGGAATCACGGTACATATCCCGGATAATGTTATTGTTAATAGGTTTCTGGCACCCCTTCGGACCTCAGTGCCCACCAGATAATCACGCGAGGAACAAAGTCGAAGGCCTTCTGCAGATCCAAAAACAGGAAATGCAGAGGCGTCTTCTTCGTCCTGTATTTCTCCATGATGATCCTTAGGGAAAAACAGAGTCCATGGTTCCATACCCTGGACGAAACCCATATTGACATCCCGAGACAGTGCACTCCTGCCGGACCCTTATGCGCTCTTGTTTCTTAATCGACTACATTATTATGTATTGCATTCATGCATATCAAAATATATATAATTTATATAAAAAAAAACTATTTTTATGAGGTCAGCATTAGAAGAAGACTATAAGGAGTTGAGTATAGAAAAAATAATCAAAGGGGAAACACGTGATGATGGCAAACCTATTGCTCCACCGGAATTAAGTGATTTTGGATCCAACGGCATTTTAATTAGAGTAGCTCGTAAGAATATAATGATATTTTATTTTATTTGTATTTAATCATTACTTTATTTACAGTATATCAGAGAATTTTGGTTAGTATTAACTACAATTTATAGTTACAATTCCTACTTGAAGAATCGTCTTCATAGACGCTTCGTCTACCTTGAAGAAATCGATTTAAAACGCTTTTAAAATTGGCTTTTATCACATACATAACATACAATACAACTGATAAAACCTTGACGTACCTATGTTACTTGTATACAATTCAACTGGAGTATGTTTACACCCCTTGTCACTCATGATATAGTGAAAGGCCGTGTTCAATGGATGAATATTCATCTGATTGTAACAATGCAACATGTGCCTTGACGTGTCGCTCTCAATGGCACGCGTATTTTATGTAGAATTGTAAAGAGCTTTTTGCCTATTTGAAATATTACGTTACGGGTGATCTCATTAAAGCTGATTTCGACTGGGTAAGTTATGAATAGAAAACACTTCATATCAAAAGATTATGTAAGTGATTATGTTTTGATAACAATAATAGGCAGTTCGTCTTTAGAACGCGCTGCCTGTAATAAAGCTAGCCAAATCACTGCCTATTTTTAATAGACTTGTGAATGATTATTATAGCCCAAATAGCTTAATTTAAGGATGCAGCAGTTATTGTCATCTTTCCCTAGTTTTATATTTATTTACGTAAGTATTGTATAATATTTTATTTACATATATCGTATTAGTATAATTTTTATATTTCATGAATATATGTATATTATATCATGTATGTATATATTTATAAGATACTGATTCGGTAGTGAGAATAATGCAACATACCTCTGTTAATATCAAAAATTTTTGTCCATCCAAAGGTTGTCTGGAAAAAATCACTAATAGCGATAAGACCGCCTATTGTATTGTAAAATTTTATTTCTGTTAACTGTATCTTTAAAACACAATTAAGCATATTCATTCATTCATTCATTTTTTAACAAATTTCAAAATTGTGCATATTATATTGTTATGAGCTACATGACTCGAATTAAAATAAACGCCGTTGGAATTACTATAGAGTTTATTAGAACTGTACAAACACGTATAAAACAGGTATAATAAAACTGCAATAAAAATGCAACCAGTTCACACCACACGATTCCATGCAATTCAACACGCGCAAAGTCTGTCTCTATATCGCTAATCGAAATTACTACACACGTCTTACTCGTATCACAGTCGTCGCTTGACTGCCCCACCCCTCCGTTCGGGAATTATTTTATACTAAACTGTATAATACCCAACAAATGGGCCACGTTATGAGTTATACGCCATCTGGTAAGCTTCGACGCAATGCAATAAAAAAAGGATTAGTCCGACTCTAATGACAGCCATAAAATAAGTACGATAACAATAGGATGTTTTTAAAGTTTAAACACGAAGTAAACAAAGAACTCCGAATGCAGGAAAGGTAATATCGGCGTTTTACGATATGCAGGTGTGCGTACTTTGTCGGTATGTAATAATATAAAAATGTTACCCTCAGTTTGATACATGTATTGTGGTCAACTCTAAAGTTTAATTCTTTTGCTGTTTTATTAGACTAACATATTATAGAATTCAGCTACCTGTTAAATTTGATCCCTATGGACCAAGTGGTTTCTGAGCGAAATGATTCTGTGTAAAGACAGACAGATAGGCGAACGGATAAAAATGACGACTACATAAGGGTATGCGTTTTGCAAAAATGTCTTAAGAACTTATAAAATTTAAGATTGTAAATATTTTATGGTAAGAACAAAGTTAGTTTTATCTTCATCTCTGACGACAATATCTCATTTCTGTAGTCACGTTGGTTCATAATATTATTTGTGTCTAAAGCACTTGTTTCTGAGTGACAAATAAATATAGTTAGCTCTATGAATTTGTCAGACAGTCAATTTATTTAGCAGAGGATTCAACGAGCCGTGAGCTATTGAATGAACCAAGTGCTGGCGGCTACGGTGGACCGTGACGTCATTTCATCTCGGCTGATACGTTGCGATGGCGAGAATATGTTGTACCTATACGAAATGCTGTATTTAAATAATAAATGAAGAAAATCGAATAGTCAGACTAATATTATTAATGCAAATGTACGGTCGATTTTCCATAATTTGACACTCAATAATTCAAAATAACAGGAGTTTATGACGAATAGGGAGGGAGCAAAATAAAAAGTAAACAAGTGTTTGATTAAATTTCGTGATATAATAATATTTTAAGCATTGTACAATAATAATTATGCACAAATGTTAATTTTGAATAGAAATCTTTGTCCAATGAATTTCCGATATTGAAAAGAGTTGAGAAGAACCTCGGGATCGTCATTTGTGTCGGTTCTAAGGGCGTAGAAGCCTAGCGCTTCAGATTGTAGAGACAAGGGAAGCCCAGATTTCGAATTATTTATATATTCCTTCAACTTAATATTACCGAGGGGGTCAATTAATATTGACTTTATTCAATTACTATTTTTCAATGGATAATTCAAATTATCGAGATATTCAAATTAACAAGTGTTCAATTATCTATAGTCGATTGTAACTGTTTGTTGCTTTTCACGACTAAACAGCAGAAGCCGATTCCTTTGACGAACATGACGAGTATCAGAATAAAAGTGGAACGTTATGCTATGTCACTATGTCTCACAGCTACCAGTATATCTAGACAGGTGCCAATTTTACTAAAAGATTCTCCAAAAGTGGGGCTATACTGCATTCTGAGAATGGAAATCTAAGATAACTGTACTGTACTAACGAATTAGATTAATGATTGGGTAATTGTTGTAATCGATTAATTATTAACGATGCAGCATACAATTATTATAGATTGCAGCTGTTATTTTATCAGGACTTGATCAGCTCAATGCATTCTAATTAAATGGAAAACCTCTTAGTTTGGTTTATTACTATAATTATTGTCATACAATTCATTTAATATTTTTAGTATGCGATCTGTTACCGAACATATCCTACTTACCTGTTTATGATAATTATTACATTATTTATTCAATTATAATTGTTGGCAATCTACATAACAGGTAAAAGTAATTACATCTTCCACTCAATCAATGTTTAGGACAGGTCGCATCCCATATGTAATTTTGGAGATTAGAGCTGAAAAGCAGCGCTGTGTCGAACTACGCTTCGGTACAGAAAAATGTTCAGTGCCAACCTCATTACCAAATTGCGACATACAATTTCTGTATACATCTGTACTTTGTTACGTTACTACTTTGTCTTGTGTGTGTCGCTATTAGTAATAAATATTTTTCTTTCAATGAATTAAAGGGTGAAGAGTGAGTCCTAGAGTGAAGACCACGTTTCTGCACTTCTGGTGCAGGAACACCCTCCAGTACGGTGGACTGAAGAGCCACGCGAAGTCACCGTTGTGACCAACCGACAACGTGACTGATTTGAATTTTAGACCTTTACACAACTAAACAATTTAACGCGTTTACTATATTCGACACAATGTAAAGTCCAGACCGTCGTAATTACTAGAAGATATATTTTAGTGCTTGGATCCAATTTTTACATTTTAGAGATAAAAATTTATATACCAAAAACTTAGCTCCGACATAAAAAACTTTTGGCGAAACAATTCCTCAATCTGAAGACCGTATATGTGATCCAAACTTGGAATGGCCTACGTTTGAAACTGTACAGCGGTTGGGTGAAGATGGGATTAGAATTTAGCCTCTCTTATATCTAACTACAATACCACTATTATAAGCCTTTATTCCACACAAACACCCAGTCTTTGTGCACGAACTAGCAATTTATCCCAACGAACCCTTCATAAATAACTATTACGGCAACATCAATCAAGGCTAACCGCGTCGATTAATAGATAATATTCATAGACCGCAAAGATTAATCGGTTGACAAGGATGAACACGGAATGGAGTCTCTACTACAGCAATAAAAAACTCATAGGTGTAGTGGAATATAAATTGATAGATGTAAAAAAGTTAGTTTTTTTTAAGTTTTTGCGACTAGTACACATAAATAAACTACCTCTTAACGGTTTTAGGTGCGGTATTTTTTGTCTTCCGTGATAATGGCTACTGAAAAGTCGGCGAAACATCGGAATATTAAAATCAAATAAAATATCACGCTTCAAACTGTTAAAAGATATGTTTATTAAAAGTTACTTTGTTTTAAATTTGGCTCATTTGTTTCTTCTTCATTCACGACCTTCACAATTGATTGATAGTCATTTAGCATATTTAGTTTTGATAACGGAGATGAACTAATGGATGGGATGAACAAGGCTCTTCTTTTGCAATCACAATATCGTCAGATTAGCCGATCACTGCCATTATAATTGTTGGTTTACTATGAGTAAAACAGCCATTGTGACACCTGTGGGAACCATTATAAAAAATAAAAAAATAACAGAATCGAGGCCCAAAGACAGTCTCCGGTAGTCCAAACGTTATTCGTCAAGTATAATAGAATACGGAGATCTTGGGTCGATTCCTGGTAGGGAAAATTTCGGAATTGTACTTTTCGTTATTTGTTTATCTGCGTGTCTAGGATCAGTCATAAAAATCAGTAATAACATAAAAATAATATCGGTATATCGTATAAAAATAAGAATAGGAAAATGAGTTCCTTTAAATTTTTGGTTTATTTAAAAGCTTTATGGTACCTAGTATTCTTTATTATCTTCCATGTATATGGATATGATACTTATGGCATAAAACAATTTTTGAGAGCTGTTAAGGAACCACTGTTATGCTCCAAGGGCTGCAAACCCCGCTAAGCAGAAGCCTGGTCAGAGATGTCTATCTATCTCGAGGCTGAACCTTCTCGTCACCTGTAATGGCCAAAGAGGAAGAAGACCACAGAGAGAGATATCTTAAAAATTCAACTAAGCATACATTACACCTAAAAAAAAGGAGTTTTACACGGAGGTTAAAAGTAAAACCAGAGTAGGTAAGTTGTTATTAAATGATCAATAGACCATACTCGGTGATGTTTCGCTAATTATTTCAAAGGCCAACACTCCCTTGTTTGTGGTTATCGCAAGTTCCCCAATCAAAGTTCAGTCGTTAGGATGTTTTCCAGCTATCCCCAAGCGACACAGTGTCACATAGAATATTACACTTGTTGTAAGGTGTCTGCTAATATGCGAGCGAGTTTTATGCTCTTAATTATTGAATATTAAGATTTGAGTATATACGAGTATATATTAAAATCAGTCGCGAGTTTTTACAGTTGTTAAGTTTTTAGAGTTGTTGTTAAGTTTCTTGCTTTCAATTATATTGATATTAATCTGAATCATTCAATGTTATTAAATACCGTCCTGTCCTTTCAGTTCTGTGCCTTGGGACCAATGGGTTAGCTGATCTATGTACCTACTATACTGATAGAAAAGACAGATTTTATGTTTAACTAATATTTTTGGAGATATTATTAAATATTATTAGGTGGGATGGGCCCCAGATTGTGGCCCAATCTGTGTGTGGTCTGTTATAAATTCATAACTCACGCGTAACTTGCGGCGCAGCTTAGGGTTATGCAATGTCAGTATTTGTTTACTGATAAGTATATAAGTAAAACAAGTATATTTTCGGTTAGAAATTTTGAGGAGGACACCTGATGTTTTTTTTTCTATTTAGTCTGTTCGAGCGTCACGTGATATAATTTGAGCGGTATTTAAAAAGAAATATAAGTTATAAGCCTGGAATGGCAATACACTTGCTTCACGTTGTATATGTATAAAATATTGAAAATTCACTGAACAAATAGTACTCGTTTCATATTTTAAACTTTTTCATAACACTACAATTCCAATTCAACGTTCAGTTCTTATTTGAGTTTTTATTAAGTATCCATTTATAAAATATGGATTTTATGTCATGGAAACATTCAATTTTTTTTATTGCCGGAGTTCAGGGGAGTGCAGACGGCTCACTTGATGGAAAGTGGTTACCATCGCCTATGGACATTTGCAACACCAAAGGCGCTACAAATGCGTTGCTGCTTTCTTAAGGGAGACTGGAATCTGGTCAATAATGCCGGAACACAAATCAAGGTTGTTATAGACCAGGGGTGGTAGCTATCTAGTCGGGTAAATACTTTATCACCTGGCGAAACTATTGAGCCGAGTTAACTTTAATTCTTTGACCGACCTCAAACAAAATTCTCGTGGAATTATAATTGTGAATATAATTTTCAAACAAAAATAAAGTAAAATAAGTTAATACACTGCATATCAAAGTCTCCCAATTACCGCTAAAACTTCTATGTTGATTATAAACTATTATTCAACAACGAAGTTCCTAGTTAGAAAGATTACACGTTCGCTTACTTTACCACCGCAGCTCATTGCGCCCATTGGGCCATTATATTGGCGGGTCACGCAGGGTCCGTTTAATATTCGAAATGAGGAATTTCCCCCGTATTATAAGGTAACACGGGCTAATGACTGGTCGCATATAAATCATTTGTTACGAGGCGATGTTCATGTCAAAGCTTACTTGTTTAATGGACATTATAGTTATAGTACAGTTCAAGGTTAAATTAAATACTATTTACTTGAGAACCATGAAAGTTTTAGAGTGCCCAGAGACGTTAAAATCAAAAGAGGTAGACTTGTTTATCCGTATAAGAATGGAGAAAGAATACCATTTCCTGCAGCCGGGCGGCCTCACAGCCAGGTAGATGGGGTATTTGCCCATTTGGATGGTTACCATCTCTGGTCAAGTGTATGCTGCCATAACAACCTTGAGCCGTGCTCCGGCATTAGCGGTCAGGTTCCAGTCTCTCCTTAGAGAGCGGCAGCACATTGGTAGCACCTTTAATCTTACAAATGTTCAAAGGCGATGGTAACCGCTTTCCATCAGATGGACCGTCTGCTTGTCCGTCGACCTGGTCCAATTAAAAAAACTTGTAATAGCATAGGTTAATAGAACTTCTTATCGTATGTAAACGACAAATTTGGCAATATAATGTAACACTGCAGTGACATTGAAGTAATTGTTACTAAACTCTGTGACACGGTTTAAGCCCCGCGGCAAAAATGGAACTAATCACGCAGATCAGCTCAGCCGCGTTATTATGTTGTTTTTATCAAGTATTATTATATAAAGGTTACTTTATATTATAAGTTTATTTACTAATACCATTTGATCGGAATATTTCTAAAATTATTTTATCTTTCCAACATACTGTTGCGCGAGTGTGGCGCCGCGTCTGCGCGACTTTAATCGTGAGGCAGAGTCTACTTTTAACTCATACTATAAATAATAAAATGACAAAACGACAAAGAAAAGAGTCGCCTACCAACTTAATCTCCTGGGCTATTCAGTCCACGGTTGAATACTCAACGTTGAGTTCGCGTAGTTGATGATTCCATACTCATAGACGGTCTAGATACGCTTGGCCTTTGAAGAGACTTCGCGTCTGTCCGCAATTAGTTATAATAGTGTTCCGGGGAACTGTTTGGAATGGTGCTTCGTTTTCTTTCTACCACCGCACCGCTCACCATTGGCTGGGCGTTCATCCCCAGTTCCTCGAGCCGCTTCGCTTATGTACGCAACGGTTCTCCAGAACGTTTCTCTTGCATACCACGGGAATTAGGAATGAGCTCCCAACTTAGGTTTTCCCACAGCCCTACGATATGGAGTTTTTCAAAAAGGGTATTATAACATTTCTTCGAGGCTGGCAGCGCGTTGGTAACGTCTCCGTTGTAGCAAACGTTCACAGGCAACGGTAACCGATTGCATCAAGTGGGCCGTCAGCTTTTCTGCTGTACTCTACCTATGAAAATTTGGAGATAAGTAGTTTTTTACCGGTCTATTCTTACTATTTTACTTCCATAATAGTCGTAACATTTTCAGTATCTACACATTACAAGAAAATGCACTTAACACAAAGGCCGAAATAAATTCTTTTTTTTCAAGTTAATCATACACATATCTAGACTGGAACCCTAAATTTACAGTACTGTATTAATAAAACATAAGCCTTGAAATATTTAAGAAGCAATTAGTAATGTTGCAATAAAAGTCTTGTTTGTTATCCTTGACATCTTTAGAATTTGGTTATGACTTTTAAAGTTACAACTATTACAGAAAATAATCGGGAAAAACGACATCCTATATGAATAGGCACACTGAAAAAAATTCAAACCTTTGTTACGTGAATGGTGAGTACACCTAATCTTTGCTTTTTTCGCAATTTTACAGCATAACATTGTAGCGCTATACGGATTCCGAATATGTATATTTTAATTAATACGTGAAGCGAAAACTTTGTGCCCCTTTTTACGAAACTTGCGCGGACGGAGGAGTATGAAATTTCGCACACTTATAGTTTATATAGAGAAGAAACGACGAAAGCTTATATTTTTAAAAATTATGCATACAAAAACATGTATTTGACACACACACGCATATATACTATTTTGTTTATTGTTCAGGTCAAATTAACGCCTTGGTGAAATCTGTGATTATAAAAGTCTTTGACATTAATTATTATGGTGGAATTTCGACAACGGGCGACCACTAGAATAAATAAATAAATTAAACCGGCAGACAAACACACGTATTGTATATCCCCAAATTAAGCAAGTTACTCTTGTGTTATGGGTACAACGGACTACTCTGGGGCCGATCCCAGACAACCAGACGGCCCAGATACATAAAGGAGAAAATTTATTTCCAAAATTTACCATACCATGAATCGAACCCGGTGCTGCAGTGAAGTAAGCCATCAAAGGCTTAGCCCGCTCAACCACAAAGGCCGGCAATATATATTACTTCGTATTTTGTGAAGTAGTACAAAAATAACCATAAATCGACCAAATATAATCTGAAAAGATTCTATATTGATTCCCAAAGCATGTGAGCCTGATGGTCTAGGCTCACATGCTCAGACCTGGGACTAAAACAGAACCATATACTAGAATGATGATAACAATTCCTCGTCTCTGCTCTTATTTTTGATATAACATTAATATTGTGTAAAATTCATTTTTTTAAATGTCACTATGTATCATAACCTATGTATTCTACACGATTCTCTGCGGCACGAATAACCCATGAGGTTTATGTGCCACAGTCGAATATGTTTTTATGTATATGAATGTAAGCATATAGGAAAAAGAAGTATATGTAAAAAGTAAGTAGTAGATTTAAAATTATACATTTTTGTTACAGAAGCGGCATGGCATGAGCTGTCGGGTGGGCGCGACATGCGGCGCGCGCCGCTCGCGCAAACTGCCGTCGTCGCTCTTGCGCTTTCCCTCCTTCTACGTCTTGCTAACGCCGGTATGTGTAACAACTCTTGGTGTAGTGCTTGAGTGCCCGCTCTTTTCGAGCGTGCAGCGAGGCGAAGCATGCTGCGTTCGTGTCAAACATATGGGTGTCCCTAGTGGCGAGATATTCGTTGAGCGGGGCGTCGCGTACATGCTTAAACCATTTTGTGAACGATGAACGTTAAGCGTGCACTCAGGCCACTCAGCTAGACGCTCTATTGCCCGTAGCCCGCTCCGCCGGACGCTTTGCCACTCAGGTCGTACACTAATTTTATTTTTATTGTTCAGAAGCTGTTACCGTCGTTACCGTCTTTTATATATTTGCAACATCTGGGGCTATGTCAATGCATTACCAGCTTTTAGCATAGATAGTGGAGGTTACAAGGGAGGAATGGAATAGAGGAAATAGATTAGGGATCTATGGGTCAGCGGGAAGGGGAAGCGGTTCATTGGAACTATCACTCATTGTACGATTAGGGGAAGGCTGTTTCATTCCTATGTTCCGACAGAGCGTGATATTGCACCAATTGAGCCCGTCCAGTGAGCTGGAATTAAGATATTGATACTTTTTTTATTGTATGATTTCGGCAGATTTTCGAAATCGGTTACCATCGCCCATGGACATTGGACATGTAACAGCAAAGGTGCTACCAATGTGCTGCCGCTCTCTAAAGGGAGACTGGAACCTGGACTGAACACACCTCAGGGTTGTTGGCTGTATACTCTAGACCAGCATGGCTCTACCACGTTTCAAGTGTATTTAGTGACAAAAATTCGTACTTTTCATTCAAGTAGATTTATTCCGAAATCCTCTATTACATTGTCAAACTTACTTTCGTACTTTTTGAGATATGAGGTATGTTCTATTAAATGATTTAGAATTCCGTATCCAAAGGTCAAAAATAGTAGACGCCCGATGTCTTTTTTATTTATTTTTTATTGGAGGAGTTCAGCAGACAGACAGATAGCCCACTTGATGGAAAGCGGTTACTATCGCCTATGAACATTTGCAATACCAAAGGTGCTAAAAATGCACGGCTGCTCTCTTAAGGGAGACTGGAACCTGGTCACTAATTCCGGAACATAACTCAAGGTTATTATGGCATACTCTCGACCAGGGGTGGTAGCCAACCAGTCAGGCAAATACCATCTGGCAGTGGGTTGCTTTGCCGCCTCTATGGAATACTTTAAGTGCGTGGTCCGAGACGCACTTGGCCGATTTTCTTTAATTTATGCCCGTCGTAAATATCGCACAGGCTGTCTAGAGAAACACTGAGACTTTACAATACGGGAATTCACTAAATAAATAATACAATACGGGAGTTCACGAAATACTTTTATAAACTTACAGAACGTAGTCCCTGCGGGTTGCTTGGAAGAGATCGCGATAAGCACCGCCCACTGTATTCATATTAAATTATCTAGGTATAAGTTATGGTGAACAATAAAGAGTTTTCATTCATTTTCACAGATTTTGTACAAGCGTAACTACTTATTATCATTATTATCTGAGAAGTAATTTATATACATTATTTATTTACTTATTTTTATGAACAAGTACAGTGAAGGAAACTTATATTGTATTCTACATATAATTCCTTTAGGCTATAAGTAGAATTCGGAGCCTAGGTCATCGAAGTCAATGGGTAAGGATCCTAGAAGGCTTACCTGTTACCTCGCTGGTTGTCCAAGGTAGGAACCAGCCCTCTGATCTCTCCAAGAGTCAATAAGTCGTTTTAAAATAAATAATTTCTGTCATGATATTTCAAAAATTAGATGCTGAGAGGTTATTTTAAGACGTGTTCTCTTACATTTAAAAATATTACAACAAGTGTATATTGTAGCATGTGTCCGCTTATTTACTGAAAAGTCAATTCTTCCCTTTTCAGGACCAATGGGCCCAGGTGTGCCGGAGAATATAACTGTAACGTTTCTTAACCCTACCACTGTGAGGGTGTCTTGGTCAACCACAGCGGATCTCGTCGAGAAGTATGACGTCACATACAAACCTTCAGATGCGAGGTAAGATAGATGTCGCTAGCTTTATCTTCTTCTATGTCTGTCTGTCTTTACTGTCTATTACTGTTTCTTTTTGCTTCCTCTTCTTGATATAGCTCCGGTCTGGATGTTACTAAGAACATTTCTAGTCTTATTTGTCGTCACGCCGATATTAGATGGTTCATTTCCATCTTTCAATTTGGATGAATCAACCAAAGTGATCCATATAAACACTAAATTGAATCATTCAATATCATCCTGGCTTTTTGGTTTTGTGCTTTTCAAGGAACTGGTTGTTTGTTTGATCCGTTTAATATAAGCATTACCAATAATACGAGCATAATTTTCTCAGCTTGTTAGTAAATATAATGTATCCAGTCTTATATGTATAATACGGTTTTCTGCCGATAAAATATGAAAATGTTATAATTAAAAGCTTGTAACTGGTTTTGCAAATAATTAACTTTTGAAATATGTGCTTTAACATTCTCTTGCATAAATGGTATTCATTTCAATTTAACATGTTTGCATGAGTAAATAACCATAACGAATGTACAGACACATCCCAAGTCACATATCGAAAATGTAACTTCTCGTATTTTTTGTCTGTTAGAGCATCACGTGAAAACTATTAAAAGGATTTTAATGAAACTCAACACAAGAGGTAGCTTATGTCTCAGGTGAACACTTAGGATACTATTCTGATAAATTAAGTTGTTTCCATGAGATATTTTAAGTGAAATATGTGGCACTGTGATCTGTTTTTTTGACGCCGCTGAGGCTGTCTCAATTCTATAACAAATACATTGTCACCATGGCAACGCGAACGTAGTTTCGCTAGCAAACAAACTGTATATATATCTATTGAGTAATTACGTTTTTATTCATAAGAGTTAGAGTAAGTTTGAACGCTTCTTTAAGAAGCATAAAGTAGAGTTCAAAATTACCCTAACTCTCTATGAATAAGACCGTTATTCTACTGATTATAATAAATCCCAATCAACTCTATAGTCTTGGAAATATAACATTTATGATAGAAGTTTAAATATCCTAACACTTTCGATAACGGAATAAAAATGGTATGAATTCCCGAAAAATGAGACAATGTGGATCTATAGCTCCTTTTATTTTTCCGCCTCTCAATTATTGGGGTCGGCACAATATGTATTTTCCTTCCATAGTCCTCTATTCTGACATACGTCCTGTCACACCACAAATCATCATATTTTATCATCCTTCACAAAATCCATCCACCTCTTTTTTGAGAGATGTGCTAGCTGTGGATGCGTTTGATATCCACCAATCATATTCATTGGTCCACATTGCATAGCACCGGTGAAAATTGATTCAACTAAGCTACTTTTTTTTATTAAAAGAATGCGTGCTATGGATGGTTGCGAGTATTGCACTCATGTACGCAGTAGGTACACTGCGTACATGAGCAGTTGGCGCATTTTTATAGCACATGTTACTTGCTCCGTTACATAGTTTCGTATCGGTGGAAACGGTCACATGGTTTCGTAGCTTTGCTTTTACATGCTCGCAGTACAGCTGCATAGCACATCTCTGGTGGAAAGGCACCCTTACGTTTTTGTCACGTGACCCGTTCATCCCTCCTCATTACATGCTCATACCATCTAAGTCTTCTTCTCAATTTTTCAGTCACGAGTGCAGCTTGTAAAGATCCCTTTTGCGATCTGATATGTAGCTAAAGGGATTACAGCCCTGTGACAGGTGCTAGTACCTTTTATATAAAGCAACAATTCTTGTTATTCATAATTTTATATTATATAATATAATATCACCCCATAAATGTCCCACTGCTGTGCTAGGGCCTCCCATTATTGGGGGAACGGACAGTATACCCGCCACGCTTGTCCAAGGCGGCTTGGCAGGTTTGACACATCGGTTATCTCGATGTTTTTTTTTAATCGGCAGACAACCACACATATTTTATATCCCCAAATTAAGCAATTTACGCTTGTGTTATGGGTAATATACAACGGACTACTCTGGGGCCGATCCCAGACACCCAGACCATAGTAAATAACGGAGAAAATACGTTTCCGAAATTTACTATACCGGGAATTGAACCCAGAGCCTCTGCGTTGAAGCGATGTAGGCCGGCAAAGGCTTAGCCCGCTCAACCACATAGGATGTGCAGGTTGCATCACAACGTTTTCCTTCGCCATTGTTAGCACGTGGTAATTGTAACAATATGCACATTAGATCAGAAACGTGACTAAGTTCCGGCCAGGATTGAACCCGCGCCCTTTGAGTGTGGGTCGCGTGTGCTAGCCACTACCATATCACGACTTATTTTAGTATTTATATAAGTTATTCATAAAAACTATGATAAATACCTATATTTAATGCTTATTCTTTGAAAAAAAGTAAGTTAAAAAATCCTCCCGATTTCGAAACATTTTTCATTGGTGCTCCGCTCCTATTGGTCTTAGCGTGACGAGATATAGCCTTCCTCGATAAATGGGCTATCTAAAACTGAAAGAATTTTTCAAATCAGACCAGTAGTTCCTGGGATTAGCACGGTCAAGCAAACAAACAATCTCTTCAGCTTTATATATAAGTATAAGGTTAGTATAGTTATGACGAGAAGATATAAAATTTAAAGTTATGAGAGAAATATTTCCTAGAAATTGTTTCTTATCGTACTTTATCAATTTCTTGGTTGTGGCGAAGAAGCAATTTTCCGCAAAGATTAACAAAGAAAATGGATTTAAACTAAAACAGTTTAATAATATTCAAAACGTTATTAAACTTCACTCCTGGGGATTGGGAACCACTCAATATTAAATTTAGGCGTAAAATTTCCTTAAGTTCTTTGACGGAAACTCGAGATGGCTAACTTTGGGGCATAATGGCTAATTAAAGTGAGATTGTTAGCAAAAGGCACACTTTTTGACTTGGAAGTGCGTTCAAGTTAGTATTTATAAAGTCGTGGTGGCTTAAGCGCACAGGCGTAACTTAATCAAGTGAGATTTTTAAAGTTATGAATTGAATTTGGATTTGAAATAGTGAGCTAGACTTACCGTCATAATAAAATTAACAAAATACATACACCTACATAATATATGTGCAATACCCTACATTTAGAAACCAGCGTTTGCAGAGAAGTTTTATTTCTCATATAAATCACTTGTGCATTTGAAAAATTGGCGCTCCGGGAGAATTTCTCGTGCTCAAATAAATCGCGCTTTCAGTACATCGGATGCTGTATTCACTTGAAATATCGTAACTCATATATGTATGTATAAGAATGTTATATTTATCATTTATCATACTTGTCGGAATATGTTTGTTGCTTGTTCTGAGTGCTCTGAACATTTAAGTCTTTGCTTGATTGCAATGTTTAGAGTTGTAATATCATTTTGACAATAAAGGAAATTATTGCCGTCCGTTTTTCTGTCATAATAGTCCGTTTATGTACGTCAATCATTTTTTTCAAAAACTGATTGGTTCATATAGTTAAAATTTAGCAAAACATACACATTTTCTACATATCTCTACACATTAATTGATATTGTCAAGCAAATTAGACGTGACTGTCATACATGTAACTGAAGAATGAAAACTTGTTTGTAAGTTCAAGACCCTACGATAATCTGTATTTGAATCTATAACTATTAAGTAAATTTGATCTTATTCAGATTATAAAAACAATGATACAAGTATTTTCTTTTATCTACACTAATACTATAAAGAGGAAAGATTTGTAGTTTTATGTTTGTAACGAATAAACTTTAAAATTACTGGACCGATTTCAAAAATTCTTTCACCATTAGAAAGCCTTTTTTAAGGCGGGGGAAATGCATTTCGCATATTACCGGTTCGTTTGCTAGGGATTGGACGAAAGCGATAAAAGGTGAAGTCACGAATAACCGCCGGCTTGTGTAGAGACTCGACTACTCAACAATACTCCACTAAAACCACCCTCCTCCCATGTGCCCCGCGCTTATGGTAGGAAAAGCGTGAGACTTAGAAAGTAGTAGTACGCTGATCGTAACATATCAGTGCTTGATAGTGCCCCGGGATCAGGGTAAACTCACTTCGTCAACAGGGGTGAAGACTCCTCCGCTCCCTAGATGCTGGAGGGCTCCACCATTAGAATGCTACATTATCCTTGAGTAACATAGGCTATATTTATTACTAGAAAAAATATGGATCCCTACTAAAACTCCTAAATGTCCAATTGTGCGAAGGCGGGACGGGCCGCTAGTAGCTAAATATTTAATTTTAATTCTACTGTAGATTACTAGGAAAATCAATTTATTGAAATTTTGGACTTAAATATTCATATGTCATCATCATCCGTGATAATATTGAAGGAGACAGAAGCCCTGATAGTTTATTTGTAAATGTACTCGAGTCACAGATTCAAAGGGCGTGGGTTACCGGAAAAGTATGCACCACTTAGGCAGAATTCTGATCTAATGTGTATACTGTTACAATTGCCACGTGCTATCTGTGAAGGAAACTATCGTGCTGAAACCTGCACATCGAAATTACCGATGTGTCAAACCCGTCAATCAGTTTTGGTTAAGAGTGGCAAGTTTACTGTTCGTTCTATAAATGGAAGGCCCGATCCCAGCAGTGGAACTTTTATAAGCTGCCAATATAATAGAAGATATAAAATAATAAAACTACGTTTTAACGGTTTTAAGCGCGATAATTTATTTGATTTTTGTTATTCCGACGTTTCTGCCACTTTTTAGTGGCCGTGATCACAGGAGACAAAGATGTCAAGTGTCAACGAGTATTGTTTTATTTAGCTTACCACCAACTTGTTTAATTATGTATAGAAGTCAGGAAAACTTGAGAAAATTTTAGAAGGTATAAACTTAAAAATTGACAATTATTAAAAAATGTATATTCACTGTATACTTCAAAGTAAAATTCATTTTCTAACAATAGAAACCTAAGAAGCGCGTTCAATCACAATTTTATCGTTATTACATGATAGAAAATCCTTTTCTTCAAGGAAAATTGAACAATAGCGATTGCGGCTACACTTTGAAATGTAGGTGAATGGATTTTTGCTATATTGTATTAAAAATATGAAGCCACTGGTATGAAAGGAGTAATTTTATTATAAAAATTCTAAGAAGACAGATAATATGAAATAAATTTTGAGCGAAGGCTCTTTTTAGTCAACGATTTACGGCAACTGACATAACTATAGGAGGATGTTGCAATACGAAGTATTTTTCTTGTATATTAAAATCTGTTGCTGTTCGTTGGTATGGCTAAAACTCAAAGAAAGCTTCACTGATTTTGATGAAATTTTGTGTGTTGGAGTGTGCTCCGGGATAGTTTAGATTCGCAATTGGAACTGGTAGGTGGCGCTGAAATCGGGTTCTAGATCTTCTATTTTCGTGACAAGACAACGTCGACGAAGTTTATGTATGTATATCTTTATGTATTTTATTATGGAAATATTTATTTTCAGATAAGTATATGTACATTTTAAGTACCTATATACTTATGCATATAAACTTTAATGTACTTGTGTACAGGTAGGGTTGTCCCTACCTCTTGTTTTCTCCCTCTCACTAGAAAAACATCTACACACGTTTCTACTTTCTACACCAAATCCTTTGCTGTGCAGGCTGTTCGGCTGTGGAATTCATTGCCCGAAAACGTGAGACAGGCAAAGTCACTCGCCATTTTTAAAAAACTGGTACGGGAATATTATCTCACTTTATAATAAATATTTAATACCATATTACATATATGTTTATTTATTCGTGTATTTGTATATTAATATTATGTATATTCGTAGGTATATATAATATTAATATATTATGTATTAATACTATTATTAATATTGTATAGCTATTGCTGTTGCTATTACATATATTAATGTTGTATATATTAGTATATATATAATATTAATATGTGTTATTGTTTATTCTCTTTTTTTTCATTTTAGGTATATGTATTGTGTGATATTTATATATCCTATTTATATGTGTATTAAATTAGCACACCACCGTCATACACTTGAAATTCCATTTCATAAAATCCAGAGCCCGGGTTGTCTGGATCTAAAGCGATAAGGCCGCCCATTGCTCCTACTTTTACTCCTGAATGTAAATACTGTAAATTGTTTATTTTATATGTATGTGGTAAACAATAAAGTGTTTTCTATTCTATTCTATTTTATTCTAGACCCATGGGTTTGCTGGAAGAAATCTCTTTTTAGGGTTAAGCTCGTCTGTGTACATCACCAATATTTTGTAGTTTTATATTTAACTATTTAGATAGATAACACTTTATTGTACACCATTACAAAAAACAGAGATGAACTTATAGCCTAAAAATATTCTATATGCACAATGGGCTATTTTGTGTACAATAAATTAATAATAAATAACTTCTACCAGGCGCATTAGTTTGGAATAAATCTAGTGTAGAATATGCATACCAAATAAGTAGTTAAGCCTTGATCTTATCATTGGAATCTCCATAAGTTTTTAATGTTCTTGATATTGTTACCTGGCCATGTTACAATTGTAGATATAAGATTTTAAATATGGAACCTCGATATATTTTGTGTTTTATCTGTACATCTTCTTCGTTCCATTTACAATTATAATGGGATATTTAACCCAGTCATCTTCTTCTTATATATAAAAATGAATGTTTTTCTGTATGTCCTTTATAGAATCGTAAACTATACATTTGATCATGTGATGATCTTTAGCAAAGTTGTTGTGCATGAGCCAGAGAAGGTTTCTGAGTTGGTTCACAATGGGACCCGGTAGGTGGCGCTGCTGTCGGCATACCGATTGAAGCTATTCCGGGCGGGATGACGTCGGCCGGGACAGCTAGTTATATATAAAATTCTTCTGTTTGTGTGTATGTAATGAAATTTTTTTGTGTGTTTTCAAGTGGAACTCGTGATGGTTTTGATTGACAATCGGACACGGTAGCGATGCAATTGGGTTCTAAATTTTAATTTTTAGGGCAACGTCTGCTAAGCTCGGTTATAGTCGGTTTTTTAAACGAAGTTTTTATTTTTTATGCAATATAAAACACATTACAAAATTGAAATACAATGTGCACAGCGCAATCAGGCTAACGTAATATAAAAGTATTTATTTACAATAAGCAAACAATTGTAAAATATTTGTACAAGCCAAATATACATTTAAAATTTTCCAATGTTAACGCATGGTTTGCTAAAAGCTTTGTTTATTTGCTGCAAATAAATATTTGAATATTTATAGCGAAATAAAACCACAATAATATGAGTACGTTTTTCAGTCAATGACAGTAAATTATAAGTACCAACTGGGTGCCTAAAATCTATGAAAAAAAGCACTTCAAGATCTTGTTCGTCGACTCGTGTTCTATTCACGTTGTTACAAGCTTTTATTTATCTTGCAATGGATGTATGTAAGTTCGGGTGGAATCTTGGAAGTTAAATTTGACCAACTTCCCGATTTCCGATTAAGCTGAAATTTTGCAAGAATATGTATAGCGCGTGACAATGCAATAATATGGTACCATGGAGCTGATCTGGTGATGGAGTCGGAAGGTGGCCATAGGAACTCCCGTACTAAACAAGATAGACCCGTCGTGTTTGGGCTCGTTTTACTCGTCTTGGCTAGCACTCTGCTACATGATACCCAGGGTTTCAAAAGCTTGTATTTAAAAACAATTTTAAAAAAGCTTATTCTTTATAACACGGTCATTTTTCTATCAAAGTTCTATCAAGTCCTGTGGCATAAAAGAATTTTAGAGTTACCATTTTACTAAATATATTTTAGTAATTATTAATGATTCGAGGTCAAATACGAACCTATTCCACAACAGCCACACTCAGAAAACTTAGCTTAAAAAGCAAATAAATTTTATTTTTAAATTTTAATAAATAAAATATTGAATATGCAAAATATTGTCTTTTTATGCTCAACCTACATCGCCAGATTAGTTAAGAATCTCTTTTGAGCTAGGAAGAGATCGCTTTAAAGACAATTCCGCCAAGAATTACGAGTATTGTAATATTATGCATTATGTTTTTCTAATGCATATTTTGGTGGATAATATATTGTTATTTAATCTAAATGTTTTCATACAAATCAGGATAATATGAGATATTTATATAGTTTTTATACATTTAGTATTTACGTAATAAAATATATTTTATTTCTATCAAGATTACAAAATCTTAAACCCTAGATTGGGAAGTGGAAGTGCCTAAATGAATGTCAAAAATTGTAAATAGGTTTATATTACCATTGTCAACACAGTATGCGGTTAAAATAGCATAATACTCGTATTTCCTTAAAATATATCCCACGGAATGAAAGCACTAAAACAAGCTGCTCCGGGTGATATAAGAGTTGCAGCCGAATTGGACACGAGGTCCCAGGTAATTGGTAATACGTTTCACCGTCATACGGCGTTGGCTATACATTATTGTCAAACAGCTGTCCGTCTTCAAAATATGTGTTTACAATTTAAGCACGTTTAACTGAGAAGTTGGGAGTTATAGCGCTTTACTATATGTTATTCAACACTCGTCTGGTAAGTTTGTGAATCCAGACTTCGTATGTGTTCAGTTTATGCAATATGCAATTACTGTCAGAGAGGCCAAATCCTTACCAATATTTAGAAATTTGCTCAGAAAACACTAGATGCCAGCATTCTTTTAGAGAGCGTCAGCATGTTGGTATTACCTTTGATGTTACACATATCCATAAACGATGGTAGCTGCCTTCCATCACGTGGCCTGTCTGCTGAATTCATACAATAAAATATATTGTTACGAGCTACAGGACTCGAATTAAAATAAATGCCGTTGGAATTACTATAGAGTATATTAGAACTGTACAAACACGTATAAAACAGGTACAACTAAAACTGGATGCAACCAGTTGACACTGTATAAACTGCACAATTCAATTACACGCGAAAAGTCCGTCACTATATCGCTAATCGAAAGTACTACACACGTCTCGCTAGTATCGTAATCGTCGCTTGACTGCCTCACCCCTCCGTTCGGGCATTGTTTTATACTAAACTGAATAATACCGACAAAGGGGCCTCGTTCATGCACATCTGGCAAGCTTTGACGCAATGCAATAAAAACAAGGATTAATTAGTTCGACACTAATGACAGCTATAAAATAAGTACGATAACAATAGGATGTTCTTTAATTTTAAACACGAAGCAAAGAAAAGAAATCCTAAATCATAGAAGGCAATAAACTGCGTTTTACGACATGCGGGTGTGCGTTCTTTGTCGGTATGTAACAATATATTTATACAAAAATTTAAGAACCTCCTGCTTTTTTGAACTCGGTTAAAACTGAGTTTTATTTCATTCGTCTGTGTGCTCTACAAGGGTCCTGTAATATAAATGTTTGATAATTACAAATTCTACAGAAAAAGGTTCAACTCCTATTTCTATTTATATTGCATTTGTAGATGAGGGCCTAAATTTTAATACCTTTGTAACGCAGAGTCGAGTCCTATCTAAACATTATGTACCTTTTATTACGTGCTTGACCTAAGATCTCGACTAAGCCCGAATGGAATGCTCTTTTTATAGTGTGTTCGGTTTAATGTTAAGCTATCATGTGTACGTGTGTAAACTTTTGTTTAATGTATAAATATAAATCAATTGATGTTCGTTAGTCTCGCTAAAACTCGAGAACGGTTGGACTGATTTGGCTAATTTTGATTTTGAATTATTTGTGGTTCAGGAAAGGTTTAAATGGTGAGTAAATATGAAAAAAAATCTTGGAATATAGTAAAAACAACAATTTCGCTTTCCCTTAAAAACTATTCCTACCTGTCAAGCATTTGATGATCGCAGTCGTTTAGAAAGCAATTAAATTTAAAAGTCGTTCAGAAATCAAATTAATTCTAAAAGTGTTTTTTTTTTAAGTAAAACTTCTTTAGGCGCGACTAGGAGGTAACTGGACGACAATGCAACGGAAGTCCGTTACGGCAATATGGCGTCACGTTTCTGTACCATCCGGTTTTCAAATATTTGTGTGTCAATAGATAGTTTATGTAATATTTTCTTAAGTTTTCGCGACTTGTACACATAATAAAACTACGTTTTAACGGTTTTAAGCGCGGTAATTTATTTGATTTTGGTTTATCCGACGTTTCGGCTGCTTTTCAGTGGCCGTGGTCACGGAAGACAAAGATGACATTTGTCAAACGTGTATTGTCAAAGTATTGTAAGATAGTTTATAAACAAAACAATCAAAAAATATTGAAAAAAAAATAGTAAAAAAGTTTTAGTTTGAATGTCAAGCATTTGATTTTCGTCCCCTCGTTCAGAAATCAAATTAAATTTAAAAGAATACTTTTGCGGCGGCACAAAGTTTGCCGGGCCAGCTAGTACTACGTAATAATAATAATATATTTGTTTTACTGTATCAAATTCTCTCCATACAGCACTTAAGCATAAAAATGTGGGTGTCATTCTGGTGGTATTCATTTCTTTAAATATTATTACAAACTTGAATTATTGGTAATATAATATTTATCGTTACCGCATCATGAACGTCATTTAAATATTTTTTTATCCCAAATTCAAAACTCAATTTCAATACAGGTTAGACTACAAATTATCTACTTAATTACTCGCGTTAAAATTCGATTCGATAGTAATTTCAGATCTTCTATATATAGTGACTGTTTAATACAAAGGGACAGCAATAAAAATCACAATGAATTAGAAATTACATATTCTGTATGATGTATAAAGTAGTTAAGTATGTGTATTTAACGTATAAATTTGTTTAAGTATAATGTGTATTGATATCATGTCTAATAATCTGCACCACCTACGTCGCCATATTAGTTTAAAATGTTCTTAAGTTAGGTTGCCTAGAGGGGATTGTTTTAAGCGATAATGTTTTTAACATGAAATTATTGTACATACACATACATACATAACTTCACACCAGGTCCCTTACGGGGAAGGCACGATCAACAGAGCACCATTTAGGGTTATTCTTACACACTTCACTTGCTTCTTTGACATTCATAGCTCTTGTCATGCACGCTCGTCTGTTCTAAGGCTCCTGATATTATTGTAATCGTACATTTTCATAATTGTTTATTGAAATTCTATTTATGTTCATATTATTTATATCCTACGCACTATATTTCAGACTTACCGCGTTAAACAATATTATCTACTACAAAATCTAATAATGATCTACTACAGCAACAACTTCGATATATATCGTTGACTCCGCAAACAATCAGGGACAGAATAACCAAGCAAAAATGTTATTCGCACCAGTGAATTTCAGAAAACTAGGTATATTATGAATTTATAAGCAAAATATAATTGCGTCCTTGAAGTTGGTATACGTCATTGCGCAGAGCACAATAACAAAGTTCACGATCTGATACATACAAAGTTGAAAGTTACGCTCTCGCTCTCTTCTATATCCAAATTCGTATAGCATCTTTTTCGCACTCACATAAGTTGCAAGGTTTGGAACCGGTTTAAAATTAACCGGTTTTAATCAACTCTGATTAGTTTTTATCGGTCTTAACCGGTTTTAATCAACTATTTCGTACGGAGTGTAAACCTTAAAAAGAGCGACAGTTACTTTCTCGTTCTATCTCTCTCAACGTGTGTTCATGAGGGACTGTATATTTTATGTACCACGCAGTTGTGCTTCAAAGATGGGCGGCAAAAACCGTTCGAAACTGGTTTATTCAATAAATCCTATTTAAGAACTTTTATTACCAAAAACCGTTTAATTGAGGTTAAAGTTAGAATAAAACCGAAAACCAAAAAGAAAAGTTCTTATCTACTTGGGCTACTTGTAACCGGTTCAAATTTTTTTACTGGTTTCCAAACTTTAATAAGATGTATAAAAAGTTAATACATAATTTATTGGGCCGGCGTATCATAACGTAGGTGCAGTTATGTTTTGCGTGTCCTTTACTTAATAAAGACAATATTCCAACTACGCTAGGCGTTGACCTGCCAAGCTACCACCTGACCGTACTAAAAGATCTTCTTTATGAGTCAAAGAAGCATTTGATCATGGTTATTCACCTTTATCACCAAATATAATACTCTCTGCCGAATACAACAAGAAAATAATTTTGTATAAAATATTCCCTACATATTCGTAACTAATTCACGCGCTTACCCAATCGCAGCTTTGTCATTCCCACTCGCGTCCTAAGTTTAGCAATATCCCCGGATATTGGTAGAAAGTAGAGAAATTCTATTTACCGAGTGTCGAGGGTAAATTAAATATTCAATATTTAAATCGGAACACCGCAAACTGTTAAATATTCAACAGTGAGGCAGCCGATAGTGCAAAAGTGTGGAGAAAAGTTCAGAAGCCACCAAAAAGGGGTATGGTAATCTATTTCAACGGATGCTGATCTGACAAGAGTGAATTGGTTCTTGACATCCATTTTGTATTGCATAATTGAGTGAGTTGAAGGAATTGTAAAAAATATTTATTGAAGCGATTATTGAATCTGAATTTTTTGAATGAAAAATCTTCGTCGATCATCGTAAACTGTGAATCAGCGCAATGCGAATTCGCAACCGAGAAACCTGCGACGCGACTAGGTGCGAAGCGACTTTGTACGGCAAGGCGTTCCCTTACATGGTTCTCGTGACTACTCCTTCGACGATCATCAACTGTAATGATACCTTCATTTGATTGATCACCTTCAATGTTCATTTTAATAAACTCGTTAGTGAAATGGATCTTTATAAGTGTTATGCACTGCTGTTATTGATAAAAAGATATAGGAAAAAGAGTCAAAGAGCATTGCAAGAATATGTGATACAAATCAGTTCTGCTACTTTTTGTGATATATCATGCAAGCACGTAAATTTCTACGATGCGACGTCCCACGGCTGTTTTGTGTTTTGGTCTTAAAACCTAACCACTTATCACAGATTCCTCAGAACAACAATAACCAATATCAGACATTATATTTAAAAAGATTCTACTAAGCAATCGAGAATAATACTGATATTAGACGGATCAACGAAACTCAATCAATTTGGTTGACAGGCACATGACTGAGAGGACACGACGGTATTCAATGACATTGAATGATTCAAGTTTGTTTGTATGAATCACTTTGGTTAATTCGTCCAAACCGAAAGATAGAAAATCCGTATAATATCGGTTAACACCAAAGCATAGACCATAATTAAAAACGAGTTTGGTTTATAAATGGAAATCGATTAATCACTATTTTATATGTGGCGTATTGTTAAAGAAAGTTTAGAAAATATTATGTTTAAAGTTTTACTGAAAAATAAGTAAACAAAACTTACAGAAGCATTTGCTTCGCCGCATTATATAGCACTTGAATGCGTTGTACCAACGATATAGGGTTGCCTCGGAAAGGTCTTTATCCATTAATTACATTTGAAGTCTATCGCACGATTCGTCCGGTTTCAGGCGACACTTGAAATCGTAAAAAAATATAGTGCGAAAATATTCCCAACCCAGTTTTTAAATGAGACACAATAATTTAAATTAGCTCTCAGACAATTTGGAGGGAAATTATGGAATTGGAACGTACTAATTTTTAGTAATAAACAATCATATTTTCAATATAGATTATAACTGGTCAGCCTCTCATACATAAAAACTTTTCTCGCAATACTTTCTGAGTGGCCTGGTACTTCGGTAACAATTCCACAATCACCCACATTTCTGATATAAACTTAGCCATTATAATTTACAATACATTCAAAGTAATCAACTAGTTTGTAAGTGAATTCAAATAGTTCTAATCCTGTCAAAGGCCTTAGAATCCTCTAGCTTTAGTAGTCCATTCAGTTGGAAGTTCTCATTTACTTGTCTATGAATAGGAAACCTTATCTCCATTTAAATCTCTGTTAGATGACTTTTCATTCATTGTCACCATAAAGTAGAAAGAATATTAGTGTAAGTATTAGTACATTTAGGTTTATTATACAATAATTTAGCTTCCGTATGTTTCAGTTCAGAAAACTGGAAAAATAGCAGTTGGGCTAAAGATTTTGGCTGTTTACAAAAAATATTTTTTTTTTAATTAACATTAAATCCTCCAGATGTCATCCATCTCCTTGAATCACTCTTAGAAGCTCGTCTTTAAATTGACTAAAACTCGCTGGAACAGTAGGTACTCCTGGAATAGAAACAAATTCTTCATGGATATTAATTAGGCTTTAATTAGGCAATAGTGGTTGGATTATTCCAGCGAGGTGACGCTGGATCGGACCGGGCTGGACTGGGTCTAATTGTGAATTTAAACCAACCCTGGACCCACTGAAACTATATTTTTTTAAATCTTGGGTTACATTATTGAAGTTTTAATAGGGATCCTTAAATTTTTCTAATAAAAAATACACCTATATGGGATAATGGAACATTCTAAAGGCAAAAGAATTTTTGAAATCGGCCCAGTAGTTTCTAAATTTACCACATACAAATACAAAACAACATACAAATACAAAACATACAAAAATACAAATCTTTCCTCTTTATAATATTAGTAAGGATAGAAGAAAGTTTTTACTCTGAAAATCCCAAAAATACGGCAAAATCACCCTTTGAGTAAACAATCATAAATAACTAATTTTAGATAATTATTCGAAAACAAATGAGGGAGTATCAGTAGTAGTATAGTATCCTGTAAGTGAAATAAAAATGATACATATTATCAAGCCTGTTTAGCACAGAAGTAGAAATAGACGATATATTTCCAATTGATATCATACATATTATAGTCATTTATCAGATATCACTGCGAAAACAAACGGATTTGAAGGGTTATATGATATCACGTTGATTGAAAGTTTTAATTGAGATTTTTATAAAAACAAGAACAGGCTGATAGCACCAACTGTGGTTATAGCTCCTGTTATGAGTTATTATTTTACTGAGCGAGTTTTCTTCTTTAGTATTCTTAAAAGAAAGAGAATATTTATTTTAAATTGCGACTCACACAATACAAACTGATAAGAAAACAGCAATAAAAGAAAGCCGCAATATATGAAATAAGGTTGGCACTCAGTCTTTCGCTGTGCCGAAACATGTTCGACACAGCACTGGTTTTCAGTGCCCACCTCCATAACCTATGTCCTAAGACCCCAAGTATGTAGGTAACTAAGATATCTTAAGTATTACTTGAACATACAAATCATGGATATAAAACAAATAACCATTTCATTAATTCCTGCCCCCAGGTAAGCAAAGTTAACAAACTAACTACGAAAAAAGTAAATGTCTTCTTAATAATAACTGCCCGTAAACCACGCGTCCCACTATAGGGGACTGGACAGTATATTCACGACGTTCGTCCAAGGCAGCCTGGCAGATTTGACACATCGATTATATCGATGTGCAGGTTTTATCACTATATTTTCCTTCACCTTTATAAGCACGTGATAATATCAATATGCACATTAGGTCAGAAAACTGCCTTAGTGATCTATTCCGGCCTGGATTGAAGCCGTGCCCTTTGAGTTTGGAAGGCTTACGCTAGCTATAACGCTACCACGAAATCCCGTCTTATAGTGTCAAAAATAATAGCGTGCTTTTTATTTGCGACAAAGAAACCTTTTTATTTACCAAAAGGGCATTTCAATCAACCAAAGGAACAAAGAACAGCACTTTGTGTCCGCCATTTGATGTTACTAACACCTTGCGATACAAGATCTATCTTGTCAAACCAAACAATCTTTTCAGTAATATTAAGTGTATATTATATTTATTAGACGGTTTGGTATAGAAGCTATCCTTTTTATATATTTTTTTAATATAAATAATAGTCCCCAGGCACACCTATTGTGTATTTCCAAGCTAAGCAAGTTACACTTGTATTATGGATAATCTACAACGACCTAGTCTGGGGCGATCACAGTCACCCAGACCATATCAACCAATAACTGAAAGTTCGTTTTTGTGCCAGAAATCGAAATTGGAGCTTCTGCATTCCAGTGAGCTATACAGGCGAAGACTTCGCCAACTAGAGGCTATTTATAATTAAAAAGTTTTTATAGTATTCATGGACCTACCTGTCTATATCGGGACCTGGCGGAGTGGGCATGACTAAATATTTCCTGATAACTAATTAAATTTCTGTACCAACATCGCCCAAGTTTAGTTATTCACGCTTGTTTTATGGGTAATGTACAACGCATCACTCTGGGGTCGATCCCAGACACCCATACCATAGTAAATAACGGAAAGTTCGTATCCGAAATTTATTATCCAGGAATTAACTACTTACTCCGCTCAGTCAGGCTCAGCGATCCAAAATGGGTCTTGGGCTCCGAAACTTAGAACGGATCGCAGAATGAAGAAAGCATATTTGGGACGGCCGCTACGTCGGTGGCCAGTCGACCATTCTAAATATCGCTGGAAAAACAGAACAGGGAAAAATGGCATATTCTCGTTTCGGAGGAATCGAAGCAATACGTCTTTTCATTCCATACTTTACTGTGGCATACGTAATCTGTCAGACCAAAAATCATCATTGCTTCGTAAAGGATCCATGTAGTGTAATGATAGATTATGAAAATTAAAGAATTTATTCGAAACCATTAACATAGTGTACAGAAGTAATTTTGTATCGCAAACAACTGCTGTAGTATAAAATACTGAGTTGCAGTTGTTAGCGCCCACTTCCAGACAAATCGTTTGTTATAAAAAAAAATTTTTAAAGTTTATACATTTGTAAATTTTCGTGTTAATATTTGTCATGTATGTGGAAATGCATAGATAGATGTATATATGTGGTGTGTATGTCTGTAAAAGTGAACGAGTGAGTGTGAGGTTACAGACTTATTAGACTGGTGTAGTCAGTTTAGTAAATTCGCGGTGTCGTCATAAGGGAGTTCTATTAGCCACTTGAATAATTTTAATTTACATTTGCTATGAGTAACAGAGAGAGAGAGAGTATATCGATACCTCTGGGCTCAAAGGGCGTAAAGCACATTTTGGGGCATATGGAGTTAATAATACCATCGTATTCAGTTTTTCATTCTCTATCGATTGGTATATACGAAGTTGCCAAATTCGCACAAAAATGTTCTTTACGCCCCATCTTTTTGGGCTGCTAAACCAAAATGAAACAGGAAATCGGGCTGTAAATTACATTACTGCGCAAGTTAAAAATGTCCTAGGTTGTATAGGAATCCAATTATGAGTATTAAGGCGTATAACGCATTAATGCTCATTATTGTTCTTTACAACCATTCAGCATAATCAGCAACTGTACCATACTACCTCAAAACTATTGTAAATGCATAAAGTATTTTGCTGATTTTAGGGTGTAAAGCACATTGTGTTTGACAACTGTTCTCTGACAACAACTTCACGCCCTAAATATTAAAAAGATAACAATTTAAATGTACCTTACTACCTAAAAAAATAATTAAACATAATTTTTTGTTCGTCTCATTTGTTCTTTACTTCCTTACACTAAAGTTTACTTTATCTTTTACTATGTAATACAACATTTTTAGCCCTTATTTTCATGTAGTTATGGTATCTATTAAAAAAGATGTCTGTCTGTTTTTGTTTTTAGTATTAAAATAATAAAAAAACGACTAATTTCGATTTAATTTCTTCAAATTCGAATTGATAATAATTTAAATAATATCAGTTTTACGAGTATCCAGGTATCCAGTGTGTTTAAGTTTTAAGACTGTGGTTTACAATCTTACTATAGTAAATAATTTTACATTATTGTCCTTTACCATTTAATATTTTGAGTTTGCTCATACAGTTTCAAGTAATAGTTTTTATAATTATTATTCAGGTTAGATAATATTTAATCTCCGACAAAAAAGACGTGTTAGGTACTTATATGTTTTATAACTTAATGGTTTTACGTGTGTATGTGTACTATCTATTTACCTATCAGTCTGTGGCATCACAGTTCTTGAACAGATGAATCGATTTTGGTTTAGTTTTTGTATTTGTTTGTAAACACCTGTTCAAGAGAGTTTTTTCTATTTTTGAAGAAAATCAGTCGAGCCGTTTAAAATAATGGGGGCGGGGGGGGGGGGTTAGGTTAGGGGGGGGGTGAAGGTGGGGATAAACAACCTAAAACAGGAAATACACTCGAGTGGGGTATCAAATGAAAGGGCATAATTTAATATATTAGTTCAGCCGGAAGGCAACTTGAATTTCAATCGAATATTATTTTGAATCGTTTTTGTACTTATTTCAATTTCAGAACACACACAATATCTCTTCAAGAATTATTATTGAAAGATAATAAATATATAAGGTTGGGGAAAAAGTTTCTTCGCATTTTATATAAAAATTCAAAAGGTTTTTTTATAAAGTTTATTTACATTTGCCTAAAGTATGTAGGTGCCATTTTGTTGGATAACTTTTTGCCATCTTGTAAGTAGGGACGTGATCCCATTGCTATAAAACAATTTGGGGCTTCTGATCAAAAAACTGCGACAAGTGGTTTTGGCAGTCCTCTCGTGATGTTAACCTGACACTGCCTAAGGAACTGCAAAGACCGAAACAGGTGAAAATCTAAAGGTGCAAGGCCAGGACTATACGGCGGATGCACCTCCGAGCCAAACTCTCGTAATTTTTGCTGAGTGGCTAAAGATGTGTGAGTTCTAGCGTTATCATGGTGAAAAACCACACCCCTTCTGTTGATTAATTCTGGCCGCTTTCTCTCAAATTTTTGCTTTAATCTCATCAGTTGTTCGCAGTACAGTTCAGAATCGATGGTCCTGCCTGGCGGTAACAGCTCATAATGAATAATGCCCTTCCAATCCAACCATACATACAGCATCACCTTGTTGCGAGTTAACCCGGGGTTCGCCACAGTCTGTGAAGCCTGACCGGCCTTTGACCACGATCTTTTTCGCACGATCTTGTCGTACGTGATCCAATTTTCATCACCAGTTATCAGCGTCTTCAAAAATGGTTCGGTTTCATTACGTCGTAATAAAGAATCACAAATGAGTACACGGTTAATTAGGTTTCTTTCAGTGAGCTCATGAGGCACCCAAATATCGAGCTTTTGTGTACCCAGCTTTTATGAAATGCGCCAAAACCGTTTTGTGGTCAATTCCCAGTGCTCCAGCTACATCGTAAATACTAATACGCCGATCTTGCTCCACTTTTTCAAAAATGGCATCAATTTTGTCCGTAACAGGGCGACCAGAGCGACGTGCCTCCTTGATATCAAAATTTCCGGATTGAAAACGCTTAAACCAAATTTGCGCTACTCTCACAGATACTGCATTTGGTCCATAAACATCACAAATTTATTTCGCGGCTTGTGTTGCATTTTTACCTTTTTTATTGTAAAATTTTAAAATGAATTGAATATCTTCATTAGATTCACTCATTTTAACAATAAGAAAAACAAATGAAAATCACACATTTTCCTAATTTGAATTTGTCTTCTTTAAAATTAAAACTTTTTAATGATACCAAAACCAGCCAGATACAAATGGTATAGCCAAAGAGATCTAATTACAAGTTCATACATACTATATGCGAAAAGACTTTTTCCCCAACCTATCTCAGATCGAGAATCAACGGAACCAATTGCTTCCGGCAGGTTAAATGATGTTAGTAATCCTCTCGATCCAAATAATCTAAGTAAAATAGCGATATTATTGAAGATAGTGAAGAAGAAAATTTTATGAAATGCTGTAAGCCAAAGATGTTTATTACTTCTAGTGCTGATGATGAAGTTAATACTTCCACATTCTCTCGATGGGGTACCCCCCACCCCGTTTAACCCTTTTTATTATGAAAGTTGTACAATTTTAAATGCAAACTTTGTGATTTACAACACAATTAAACATTGCTATTATCATTTACTACCTAATATTATACAACTTTTTTACGCTAGGTTATATTTACTGCCTAAGTTAATAACGTTAGCTGTTTTTAAATGGGTTTAAAGGACATTTTGTAGTTTTTTTTAGGTAGTAAAGCAAAACTATTTTGGAAACTATTATATTTAGGCTTCATTTAATAATATTTACTTAAAATATAGGAAAATGTAAGTATTTTTCTCATAGATTGTTTTTATATAATCATTGAGACAAAAAAGTTATAGCTAATTTTGTTTTATTTTTTAAGTTTTTTGGCTCTCCTGAACAGTAGCTGTTTTGTGCTATACGCCCTTTGAGCCCAGAGGTATCGATATATTTAGTAACTTATTAATTCGATTGTAAATTTTGGGACCAAGAAAGTAAGCATGTCGGTCAGCTAATCGAAGGCGGCATGGTACAAGTATACAAACTAAATCGTATCTTCTTTTATTATATGTACGATTATTCGTGCAGGAACGGAGAAATAATAGAATTTCCTGCGGCCGGGCGGCCTGTCGTAAGAGGCGACAAAACAACCCACAGCCAGGTGGTAGGGCATTTGCCCGACTGGATGGCTACCACCTCTGGTCTAAAGTATGTCGCCATAACAACCTTAAGTTGTGTTCCGGTATTAGTAACCAGGTTCCAGTATCCCTTAAGAGAGCAGCAGCGCATTTGTAGCACCTTTGGTGTTGGAAATGTCCGGTAAATGGTAACCGCTATCCATCAAGTGGGCCGTCTGCCTGTCTGCTGAACTTGCAATAAAAAAATTTGGATCAAACGGCAAAATACAGTTTTTATCAAGAACTAACTGCATAATAAATAGTTTCCTTACAGAAAGAATGAATAGATTGGAAGTCGGAAACCGCTTAGCTTAAACAAAATCACTCTAAGAAATGCTCGTTGAGCTCTTTCAAGTCTTAAGAGAATTGATTTAGCCGCTCCACCCCACGCTGTAATGCAATAATTTATTAAAATATTAAAATTAAACAATTGACTTCTAAAACAGAGCCATAAAAAATGTTAATGTCAAAATTATGCCTAATATAATCGGACAGCTACCTAGCCACGTCATATACGTGAACTGGCATAAAAGATTAAATCAGGTCGCGTTGGTATTGATTAAACATAGCGTAATGGAATTAACTGGCGGACTGATGTTGCCTCCAGCTATGACGGAGAAGGGGAATAATAACACTAATTCAATTTATTCATTTCTTTATGTCACATCAAAGAGTGTTATTGCGATTGTGACTAAGCTCCTAATTTTTACGCAGATTGGAATGGTCTAAACTTTGCATTTCTATGTTTACTTGTAGGCAAACTAGCAAACGGCTCCACTTGATGGCAAGTGACATCTGCAATACCACCTATGTGTTGCCAACCTCGTTGAGAATTTCAACATAACAATGTTACACACCGACAAAGTGAATTTTGACTTCTTTTGTTTACTTTGTGTTTAAAAATTGTATTTAAGAAAAACATCTTATTGTTACTGTACCTACTCGTGTGCAGATTACGTTTTCTTGGAAAATTCAGTCCGCGCGGTCGATTGTTGTATAGTATAGTTTAGTATAAAACAATGCCTGAACGGAGGGGTGAGTCAATCAAGCGACGATTACGAGCAAGACGTGTACATTCGATAAGCTATATAGTGACGAACTTTGCGCGTGTTATTGAATCGTGCAGTTTGTACTGGTTGTGTCCAGTTATACGTATTTGTATAGTTATAATAAATTTTATAGTAATTCTAACGGTATTTTAATTCGAGTCCCGCACTCGTAGCAATAATATAGATACACTCTTTTTGAAGAGCCCCGCGTTGAAGCGCTCTATAGCGTCTTGTCAAGAGAATGGAACACCCGTTATGATATAACTCGTATGTTGGACTAGCGTAGCCAGTGACACGTAACTAAAAAGTACCGTTGCTACCCCTATTCTTGACACGAAATTTATGCACACAACAAGCTCTGAGAAACTGCAGGAGGGGGGAGTTCGTTCTAAGTGTTCTATAGAAATGATTCTATTTTATAGAATTTTTAGTATTCTATATTCATAAGTATTTACATAATTCTACATCAATAGTTATCCTAAAATTAAATTCCAGTTAAGTTCGGAGAGTGGTACGTACTTTTTTACTTTACCTTTTTAGTAAGTACTTTTTTTCTCCACTCACCCAGTCTTCGGCATTTGTATCTCAATCCTTGTACGTCACAGGTTTTTATTGTTAAAACAAAGTCATTGCCATCAAAGGCGGCATGGCCAGATACCTAACTAATATGCTAAATAAGGAGCATTTATTTATGCAAACTTTCGTGATAATTGATTTCGAAAGCAGAAAGAAAAAAAAGAAATAATCATACAAACCAATCAAACACCCTCACTTTTTAAATAGGTTATATATTATTGAAATCGAATGAAACTTATTCAATTTAAACCTTCTATAAGGGCCAAATTTAATATTATTTTTTTCCATAAGCTACCAGCTGCCATCAAAATTGCCGCGCCAAAACCAAAATAAATGACATCTCCTATTTTATTCTAATACAAATTGTATGTACCTAGTTAGAAGGAGAAAATATCAGTTCAACGTTTATTATTACAATTATATATATTTGACCACAAATTTGTAGTGCTTCCCAATTAGCCATGTGTTCCGTCTTAAGGGTTAAAGTCTTGTCTTACTAAATATTAGCAAAATAACATCCACATACATAGAGATATAATAACACACTACTCATAAAAATAAAATAATATATCAGCTAATAAATGTCCCACTGCTGGGCTCGGGGCTCCCATTATAAGGGGGGACTACTCGTTGCTAGTAATAATAGTGTAACATTCTAGCTCAGTGTCCATGTGTTCTGTAGTTATAGGTTAGTTACAAACCACGAATTGGCGATATTAAACTCTATACCGCTTCTTCTCTCTAAATATTTTAAAAAATAGCCTTATTTTTTGGCTTTTGGTAATAATTCTGAACTTTATAATTGTTGTGATAAACTTGTCACAAAAAGTCATGATATGAAGTGTGTACAAAAAAAAACCACCTTTAAAACTCTGACCAAGTAATAATCTCTGCATTTTGCAACGTCTATGATATCTATAATCTCTATTTTTCCTTCAAACTTTTCTCTCTTCTTACTTCAATTTCCAGCATGTTAACGGATAACGAGGAAATTGACTCATTGTTGGTTAGTTACAGAGTGGTGTTGGAAGTGGCTGGCAACTCAGACGCGGTCATACTAAGTGGATTGGAAGCTGACACACAATATCAAGTAACTGTTGCTGCCCTTTGGGGTGGTCACAAGTTCCGAAGCAGGCCTATTGTCTTCCGCACGCTGGGTAAGTCACATTTATTTTCTTTAGTCCTTTTTAGCGCGAGCAAACAGCTTATTCGACAGAGAAGAGTTCTCACCAACACTTTTCCAACCTCAGAGACATTTTCAATAAACAGATCTAAAATAACTTTTTTATATTAAGGTCTATTCATATTTAGCTATTGAAAACTATTATATCTTTTTAGAGAAACTCTCTAAGAGACACATTGTTAAGTTAAGTTAATACCTCACTCGTTTATAAATTAAACTTTCTTTTTAAATTTCATTGAGATCAGAGTAGTTTCCAAGATAAATCGCTCTTATAAATTAGATAGATTGATAACACGATTCTCAGTGGGTTCCGTTTGTCTCAAAAAGTCTACAAAGCCGTAATAAATCGTGGTCAATAAATATAAATTTTTGCCATTAACAGTTTTCGACGAGGGTCATAACCTGGTATATTGAAAGCAAGCACACAGGTTATGTTACAACAATTTTTTATTCAGTTGCTATTCGCCCCCGGAAAGTTATAATTCGAATAAAAGGATATTCCTATATAAGGATCCGGGATAAAAGTGTCTCATGTCTATTATCGGAATGAGACTACATATTGTTACAACTCAGGTCCCGACAAAAAAGAAAATCTACCTGCATATCTGAAACAAAACACATTTTATTACCTGTTGGCAATTGGACTAATTGTAATTCTTTTGTGATCGTCGTCCTTTGTTTATTTATTGATTGGCATACGTTTCTAGAGAACAGCCCATTGTTTTATTGTAGTCTTTTATGGCCATTTGCAGCCGAGTCATTAGCCAGGTGTGGCAGATCAAATCGACTACGATACGGGCACATTGCATTTGTGCAGTATAAAAAGATGGCCTGATCGAGGAAGGGGCAGTCGAGCGAGGACCACGATCAAAGCGAGACGTGTGTACAACAATCGGGAATCTAATAGTGACGGACGCGCGTTTTATTGACTTACGACCTTCTGCATTACGTTTGGACTTGTTGTGTTCGGTTATATTTGTACCTGTGTTATACGTGTTTGTATAGTTCTAATAAACTCATATAATAATTCCAGCGGCATTTTAATTCGAGTCCCACACTCGTTACAATACATACCAAATTTCTGTATCATGGTTTAGTGTGTAATCGTAGTGGATACAGTTACTTTCGGATTTATAATATTATTATGGATTATTTTATTAAATGAATTCCATGAAATAATTGTATGATTCGTCATAATCTTATTAGTGCATATGCTGAACTCGCTTGGCGTGACTAACTCAAGTTGGCATTCAGACGTTGTACATTTGTGAACTTTTGTTGACTTAGTTGTGAATGCTTACTGTTTCCATTGTTATTATTGTGCTGTTTGAATATTTAGGGTATTTGGTCTTTGAGTATTAAATGTATGCAAGTTAATTTAATGTAGTCCACGCGTTATTTTGTAGCAGTATTATTTTGTGTAATACTTACATTTAGAGCAATATTTAAATGAAGCACAACCTATCACTTCTTAATATGGACTCAAATAAATATTTTAATTCGAAGTCAAAGTTATACTCAAATTAAGTTTAGTTGAAATTTTTTTTGAGTTAACAGAACTCAAAAATCAAGGTTACTTCATATTTTATCTACACTGCTTTACAATGTGTTTACTTGTTTATGAAGTGCAAGCCGCATAATTTTTCGAGGTAGGATTCTTCTGAGATCATCTCCGAAAATTCTGCCACTACAGCATCTTTAAAACGATAAATTCAGAATTTTTCAAACTCCCATCTTCGTAACATATTTATGTTATAGTCATATATATTAAAAAATTCTAAATCTTACAATATTATATGGATGAAATTCGGCAAAAGTGCCGTTAATTTTTAATCTTTACATAATATAAGACAAAGTCGTCTGTCTGTTTGTCCGTCTATCTGTATATCCACTCCTAATCTACGCAACGGTTTTTAAGCGATTTTTATTATCAGTTAGATATTTTCAGGGGAGGTTTATACATATATACTAGCTTTGGCCTTAGGCTTTGCTCGCGATATAATTACAAAAAAACGTATTAAGTTTTTGTGTAGATGAATAAAAATAGAATAAAACACACCACTAGGCTTTGAAAACTCTTGTAATTAATAAATAAGTTACAACACGATGCAGTAATATTGCGAAAGAACTAATGTTAAGGGCTTCTGCTAGGCATAGTCGACATGTAACTGAACCTATTTTAGGTTTTGTAGCCTAATGCTCAAATCCAGAAAGAATATTATTGATACAAGTTGGGCCACCTGCATACCTGTAAAGACTGTAGACAAAGCACATTTATTACCTGCTGCGGCGTTTGAGCTAATAACATTGAGACTGTTTTATGATTATCTTCTTTTGTTTACTTTAAGTTTAAAAATTGTAATTAGACAACAGTCTATTGTGTATTGTACTCGTTTATGGCCTTTCGCAGGCATAATTAGGCAGGTGTGCGGATTACGTTTTCTGGGAAATTGCGTCGATCAAGGCGAGACTTGTGTACTTTCAATAACCTATATAGTGACGGACTTTGCGCGTGTTATTGAATCGCGTATTGGTTGATTAAATGATTGTGTTTAGTTATATTTGTACCTGTATTATACGTGTTTGTATAGTTCTAATAAAATCTATAGTAATTCCAACGGCATTTTCAATTCGAGTCCCGCACTCGTAGCAGTATCATCATTTCTACGAAACCGTTCATTGTGCGTAGACTGCTATACCACATAGCCACTTGTTTATTATCTACTGCACCATCGGTTACAGCAAACTTTGCTGCTAGGTTAAAAATAAGTTATATTAAAACATAGTGTGAACGAACTTCTGGCACTTACCGAGTTTTAGTTTCGCGTGTCATCCGTTAATATGGTTGATGGAACATGCAAGGAACCCATTATCATTAAAGGGATGAGGTTGGGTGCTCCACTCAGTTATTTAGGGCTCATTTTCCAATCATTAAGTAAAGGGTATTAAAAGGATAAAATACAACAGAAACAAATTAAAAATGACCGATGTATTGATACTTAGTATTTTTTTCTGCTATTATGTTAAGAGACAGTGGTTAATTGATGATTAAATATATAAAATAGACAAAGTTTTGGCGACTAAGATACTTTATTTTCACTTGGGTTAATATGGAATTCGAATGACACAGATAAAATACAATTTGTATGTATAATGTACATACATAGTGTCTCTTGGCGATTTTTGAAATCTTAAAAAATTTGGAGCGATCTCGGTCGTAAGAGGCGACAAAACAACCCACAGCCAGGTGGTAGGGCATTTGCCCGACTGGATGGCTACCACCCCTGGTCTAAAGTATGTCGCCATAGTAACCTTGAGTTGTGTTTCGGCATTAGTGACCAGGTTCCAGTCTCCCTTAAGAGTGCAGCAGCGCATTTGGAGCACCTTTAGTGTTGCAAATGTTTATAGGCGATGGTAACCGCTTTCCATCAAGTGGGCCATCTGCATGTCTGCTGAACTCCTGCAATAAAAAAATCAAAAAAAATCAGTCAGGTTATATTGTAGTTGATGGATAATTTTTATCTGATGATTGAAACGTAAGCCCTTATTTGCAGATTTATTATACAGTACTCATCATCAATTTTGTCTTTGAGATTCAAAGTTATTATGACTTTTTGACATATTCGTTGACAGTTTCAAAGTGTTCGCTGAAGCGATAAATCTGTATTTTTCTAAACAGTTTTGAGATTAAACTTTAAATAAAAGACAAAGAAATATATATTTCAAGACACATATAAAGCGGTTGTCATATGTCGCCCTACGCTATTGGTAAAGTCGGGTGTGTAAAATCTGCTCTTTACAGGAAAGCCTTTCGAAGTTACTAATGTGAATAAAGTATCTTATAAAATATAAAGTTAGTTAATAATATTCGAAACCTATAGAGCTTTTGCAGTATAATTTTTTTTCTAAGAAACAAAAATATTGTTGACGCTTGAAAATTTGTGATGAAAAATAACAATAACCGATATAACTATAGGGTAGAGCGAGTATATATTCGTATTTGGATTACCGTGACAGCTGAGGATGCTGTCGAACACCACCTAGCCTTGAACCTCCGCAAATATATGTTCATTGGTAGTGGGCACGTATTTGTGGCTTTCGGAACCTATAGGGCCATGTGAGCCTAGAGCTCATCACCTCTATCAAGACCTCTCAACGCATCTAATTTAGGTCCCACGTGACCAAAGATCTGGCTTGCACCGGCATTGTGTCAGCGTGGAAACGTGGCTAGCATTTTGGGTACGCTCTCCGACGACAGCGATTTGGAGTCAATTTCTTACTTGTAGGTTTATGTTAAGTATAGTTTTATGTATTGTATAGTAAACTTGTAATTAGGTTTATTTTAAATAGTTTATAGTAATTACGACTTAGAATATGTACTCGTATATGATATATACATTTTGGTAATAATATGGGAGTATATTTTACCAATAGTAATAATATTAATATATTTTTAACAGAGCTATTACTCCTACAGTTACAACTTACTGAAAGTATTAATTAGACTTAATTATGACATTCGTAAAAAGACCGGCACGTGAAATCCGACAAAGGAAATTAACCTAAATACCTGTTGGGCGTATAAATGACGCAGTGTAGTTTTTTGACATAACAACTGGAGATTACGTAATAAGGTATATATTAGATGTTTTAATAATTCAGTTACGAGTATGTTATCATTACTTACATTTGACTTTGCGAGAGACCAATATTTATTTACAAGTTTCCTCCTTATTTTTTTAATTTTTAATGTTATATAAATATGAGTAAATTAGAGGAGTGAAGTTAAGTTCAACAAAGTATCTAATGCAATATTTATATAAATATAAATAATTAATATAATTAATGTATCATCAGCGTCAGTTCAAGACACTGTAACAAAAAAAATTGGTGATATTATTCATTACTTCATTATTAGTACATTCATCAGACTGTATACATCATTCCACTGTGATAGCGTCTAAAATTAGTATTATTCTAAATTCACTTTATTTTTCATCAAAATCGGCCCTCAAACTGTATTTTTCTGTATATCGTTTCGAATTTAGCCTTAGGTTTATTTTACCAATATATTTTTTATTATTATATATTTATTTAAACAACAACATACATAATTTTATATGTCTGCATCTAAATACTCCAAAGAGTTTGACTAAGATGCTAAGTCTGCGCTTTAGTTACAAATAACAAATATGAGATAGTTTGAGTATTACATCTACCATGTCACAATTTCTAATAACACAAGTAAAGTAAGTTTTGTGTTCATACTAACTGAACTTAATACGAATTTTAAAACATTTTCGGTAGTTAGTGAAGCAAAAACAAACAGGTTGCGTGTACAATGTTCGTGTCATTCCTCCCAGTAGACAACTATTGGATATGACATGCCATGCCATGTTGGCTGGTTGAACACTCCGCACAATTAAACTATTAATACGTAACTAATGATCATGTAAATAGTGTTGTGTAATTATTTATATAGTATTACGGGATTACCCCGAGGTGATACCAGCAAATTTTACTCTGAAATAACTAATATTATAAGTTAAGTATGTATATAACATGTTTTGTGTATACTAGTGGTCGCCCGCGGTCGAAATTAGACTATAATAATTAATGTCAGACTATAATTATATAATCGACTTGAACAATAAACAAAAGAGTATATATTCGCATGTGTATCAAATACACGGTAGTGTGTATAATGTTTTTAAGCACCTTTGGTGTTACAAATGTCCATAGGCGATGGTAACTGCTTTTCATCAGATGATCTACTGAATTCAGGCAATAAATTTAAATTTGATTTGATTGATTGAATAAAATTATGACGCTTACGCACGTACAAGGTCATAGCAGAGTCGGACAAACTGATAGGGATGGAGCTATCGATAAACGTAACACGATAACAGACCCGATATTTTTTTACAAAGTGTAAGAAACTAAACTATTGCCGGATAATTTTTTACAAAATTATTAACTAATATTACATTTCATTACAAGATGTAATTATATTATGTTGATTCTTTATTTATTTATTTTAATCAAAATCTGATGAACCGTCACGGTCACTCAATGAGCTCTCCCCAACATTTATTATAAGTTTCTGTACTTCTATATTATCGAATGCCACATGAATTTCCCAATCCGACTCTATAATGTTTTGGGTTCTTCTCACAATTTTTTCTCAGTGTTCGGCGGTTACTTCCGCATTGTATTTTTTTTAATAAATCTAACATCTTGTTTGCCGTAAAAGGGGGATGGGTATTGTTTCGAGCGGCGTGTCCATTGATTTGTGCCCATATTAGTTCTATAACATTGTACTGGCAATGATACGGCGAAAGTCGAAGAACCCAATGACCATAATCGGCAGCTATTTCGTCGGTAATATATCTTTTAGGGAGGCTTTTTTTATTTTAAAATATTCACTAATTGTACTTTTAATAAAGTATTATCCACATTTTCGCCATGACGTTGGAGCCAGTAAATTATCTCTTGTTTTTTATTGGCCTGCCAATATGCCTCGGCATTTTATCAATTTGTCTGGAGTGATATGTAGCGTTGTCCATAATAATTATCGACGGTTCTTCCAGAGATTGCACCATTTCTTTAAACCATCCTTCGTAAATCTCCGCGTTCATTTCTTCTTGGTAGTCCACTGTTTTCTTGGATTTAAAGGCCAGTAAAGCATCTGACATGAATCTTTTCGTAGACCCTGCATGGCATATGATAAGGCGTTCACCTTTTCCCATTGGCACTGAACTAGTGGAAGCGGTAGTGTCGTCAGTTCAGTTCTTAGATACTGTGCGGTTTGCATTTAACCAAGTCTCGTCAGTGAAAATAACATTTGACCAATCTGATATCTTTTTGTCTTCGATCAAAAATTCGCAGGGAGCCATAGCAACGTCGTGACGCTCCATCAATGTTTTGCGTTTGTTCGGTTTTTTATAAGAAAATCCAATTTCTTTCAAAACCAAGCTTAATGACGATTTTTGGCCATGGAACAAACCACATTCACGTAAAGAAACAACAAGTTTTTAAGTGTTGGAATTTCTTTGCGCAAGTAATAGTCATAATATATATGACGGCGAATAGCGTCAGCGTCAAAGTTGTCAACCGATGTCACACGACGTGGTTGGCGTTTTTTCTTCGGCGTACGAAGCTTATTTTCCTGCATGCCGCTTGTACCGTAAGCTTCGGTAGTAATTTTTGAAACAGTAAGTCCACTAATTCCTAATGCGGCCGCAACACGCTCTCGCACTTGCGACAGTGGTAATAGCGGGCCACCATTTTGATACTCTGCTTCAAAGTAATTACGAACCCTGATGACCAGTTTTCTCGCCTGCCTTTTCAGAACAGATCCTTTAGGCATTTTGATATTTGACAGCTGGGCAGCAATTGACACGGAGGAACACAAAATACACAACGTAACGTATGGATAATGTGAAAAAACTCAGCAAACAGAAATGTAGTGACTATATACCATGGCCGTCTTGTTGCGAGTGACAGATTAAAACAAACACAAAATGGCGGTGGGCCATTGAGTGCTCCCAGCTTGAAAAAATATATTTGAATGTTTTTGTTGTATTTGTCTTTGTTCAAAACATAATAAATATATGCGATCGATATCATTACTTATATGGTCACAACACTACAACTATCAAATTAGAACTGCCATCGAGAAAATAAAGAAATGGAAATAGTATAATTACTTTTATTTCTTTTCTGTAATATTATTTTCTGTTTTTGTATGCCACGCCTATTTTTATCATACCAACATTTTGCAGCTTGTCTCAGACCATAAATGGATTTGTTTCACTTATAAACTTTGTGTTTATTCTCCCCCTTTAAAACAAATCCTTCTGGTTGTTCCATAATAACATTCTCTTTCAAATCTCCGTTCAAGAATGCTGTCTTGACATCCATTTGATCTATGTCAAGGTCTTTTATGGCTGCAATGGCAAACAACATCCTAATTGTCGAATGACGTACAACCGGTGCAAAAGTTTCTTGGTAATCGATACCATATTTTTGTGTGAAACCTTTCGCTACTAAACGCGCCTTATATTTTAGTATATTTCCGTTAAGACCACGTTTAATCTTAAAAACCCATTTGGATCTTACCGGTTTTTGTCCATCTTTCAGATCCGTCAACGTCCAACAATTGTTCTTTGCAAATGAATCGTATTCTTCCTGCATTGCCTCTCACCAACGATCAGCTTCCTTACCATTCAGTGCTTGTTTCACCGTCAATGGCTCGTCATTATCACAGCATAATGCCATTACAATATTTGCCAATTCAGTGGTATTATTCAAGCTCACGAAGTTTGAAGAGTCCGTATCGTCTAAAGAAGACGACCCTGGAACGTATGTTTCATCCGAAGAATCATCGCAACTTACGATCGAGCTCACAGTTGCATCAGGCTCAAACGATTCATGTCCTCGCTCACCTGACCTGACGACAACCTGATCACTCCCAGTCTCATTTTAGTTCATATTATTTACTTCCGAATTAGAAATAATGTTCATAATATTAGGTGTCAATATTTCATTACATGACGTATCTGACACATCTGTAACATTATTTTTCGAAATAAATTTATCTTCGAAATAGTTTACATTTCTAGCCTTTATGCAAGTAGGTAGGTTTTCCGGATCCATCAACCTATATCCTTTGCTTTCCTCGCAGTATCCAACAAAAATATACCTTTTGGATTTGGGATCGAACTTTTTTGTGTTATGCACTTAAGCATAGGCCACACAACCAAACACCCGAAAATGACTTACATCAACCTTTTCGTTAGACCACTTTTCTTCTGGTGTTAATCTCATCACTGCTTTTGTAGGCGATCTATTCTTTATGTAAACTGCAGTTTGGACAGCCTCCGCCCAAAAGCGGTTATTCAAACCTGCATCCTGCATCATACACCGCGCCTTTTCAACAATTGTCCTATTAGCTCTTTCACTGACCCCATTCTGTTCAGGAGAGTATGGAATAGTAGTTTAGTGCTTTATCCCATGCTTCTTCAAAAATTTCTGAAACTGTTTATTAACATATTCAGTGCCATTATCGCTCCTTAGAACCTGAATTGTTTCGCCCGTTTGATTTTTAACCAAGGATTTAAAAATTTAAAATAGGTAAAAACTTCATCCTTCCCTTTTAAAATATAACAAAAAGTCTTCCGAGAAAAATCGTCTATAAAAGTTAAAAAATATCTAGAGCCTCCAAAAGACGGTTGTGGCATAGGACCACATAAGTCTGTATGCACCAAGCCTAATATTTCCTTAGATCGACGTTTTGACTTTTTAGGAAAAGGTAAACGACATTGCTTACCCAGTACATATGACTCACATGGTTGGTAGGAACCTTCGTCATAATTAATGCCCGTTACCATCCCATTCTTCATGATGTACATGCTTCTGGCATTGAGATGAGCAAGTCGTCTATGCCACGTTTCCCGCGAAGTCTTCTCACTACGTGCATTGGCCTCAGAGTCAACGGTCAACGATGCTTGGCTTGCATCGCTTGAGCACGCATCCGACTGCGCAACTTCAGTCACCTGGGAAGTCAATACAGTGTCTAAAACAGAAACTTTAGGCACGACTCTTTCCGTTGCAGCATTACATGTAAAAGTACTACAAATATCAAGCTGATAGACACTATTTACATGGGTAGCCGTAGCTATGACCGTTCTACCACTAAGAATTATACAGCCTTTCTTATTAAATTTAACATAAAAACCTTTCTTAGTTAATGCGCTCACAGACAACAGACTTCCTACTAAACTAGGTACGATCGGCACAACTGATTTATGACCCACTTTGCTAATAATTCCTTTGAAACCGTCAAAATAGTAAGGTTTATTGTGTGTGTTGCACTTAGGACGATATAAACATTAATAAAAATGCGTCACTAGCCTCAGAACTACGCAAGTTTAAACTTTGTTATCATTGTACTAGATATGTTTTAGATAAAACAGTAATGATTTGAAATAATTTGAATCTCGAACTGAAATCTGCCTTATAATTCTAACTCTTTTCATTATAGAAAAAGTATTATAATTTTAAAAATAAAATGTCATTCTGAAATTATATCAGAAGTCAAGTAAAGTCAATGAGAAAAAAATTAGAACTCAATATCTAAGAATTAAATATTTATTTAAATTGTATAATGGATAGTCTCGCAGAACAAAGAGCTCGGATTGTAGTGCTCAGTGAGGAAGGCTATGGCATTCGAGAAATATCACGAGTGTTAAATATAAGTCGGAACACAGTGAGGACATGGATTAGAAGGCACGACGCTGAAGAGGGCATTCTTGAAGATAGACGAAAACATAATCATGGCGTTCGTCGAATAACAAACCAACAAAGTACAGATATGCAGGACCATTATGAAGAACATCCTTTTTCTCGTACCCAATATTTCGCGGCAGGTTACGACGTTTGATTACAGACCATAAGAAATCATTTACACCGTATTGGACTGCATTACCGGCATTATGCTAAGAAAGTACACATAACGAATGCACACAAAACTGCAAGATTAAATTTTGCACGTAATTATTTAGACTTTGACTGAACTAATACCATATTTTCAGATGAAAAATCATTTAGATCTTCTCAACATGGTCGCTTAATTTTGTGGCGTTATAACAATAATACGCGATACACAGAGGATCACGTAGTACCCAATCAATTATCTGGTCGAATTTCAGCTAACATGTGGGCCTGGATGGGTACCGGAGGTATAGGTGAACTTGTCCAAATTTCTCCTCGTCAAAACGCATTAAACTATGTCGATTTGTTGGAAGAATCAATGTTACCGACAGTGCGAATAGTGTACCCACTTGAAGAAGTCCCTGTATTCTTCTACGTTCACGACAATTGTCGAGTACATACCGCCAGAATTGTCTCGAACTGGCTTACCCAGCATGAAGATGAAATTACTCTAATTCCATGGCCATCTAGGTCACCAGACCTCAACCCAATAGAAAATTTATGGGGTTTGATGGTTCAAATGTGGGATAACAGAAACGAGAGGACAAAGGAAGCAATTGAGCAGCACTGTAATGAAATTTGGAATTACATGAGGGGAACCGACATCTGCAATCGTCTAATGCGGTCGATGCGTAATCGACTATTAGACGTCATTGAAAACAATGGTGCTTATACTCGGTTTTAGGTTTAAGTAAAGTAAAATGAGTGCCATTTCTAACTTTGAAATACTACAACCAATTAATAAAATTAACAAAAAAAATCATTTTATTTTCTTCCACATTAATGTTGTTAATGTTTTATTTTCTTGTGTATTTCTGCTACCTAACGTATAACGATAATTTTGGCCTGTGTCACTTTTGGCTTGTCGATTTATGAGCGGTTCCGATATCTCACTATTCACTCCACTCCACTTCCCCTGCTTTACCGTAGGTTGAATTTTGACATTGCTTGTATAGAGATTACTTCAAATTTTAATCGTTAGTAAGGCAAATAAACGGTCTGTAAGATATAGGAAACGGCACTTAATCCAACATACTTAATGACAGACATAGTAATAGCACGTAATAGTATTTGTCAGATGTTACACAAGTATAGACGAGTCTCTCCGATCTGTTTAATACAACGTAGTCAGTAACTGTCAATGTCTAATAACATGATAACAAGTTAATTACCAAGGAAATGTATGTTCAGGCGAATTTCAACCTAATTGTATTTCACGACTGTAAGAAAATGACCTTATGGTGGGTCATGTTTCAATTTGTTTGATTGTACATAAAATACATGACTTATCGTCTTTTTACCAGTTTGTAATTTAACTTTTACTTTACCAACACCGATTGCCGAAAGTTTATCACCGTTTGCCACATTCACTGGCACTGGTTCAATAGGCAAGAAACTGATATACAAATCTTTGTTATTCGTCATGTGTGACGTTGCTCCCGAGTCCACATACCAAGTATTCCTCTTCAGAGCTACTGACATTGCTGTCAACATGCCTTTACTTATAGGCTTTCCTTGGCACGTTTCTTATTTTTATGTTGTTGTTTCGAAACATTGTGTGGACAATTTTTCTGTACGTGTCCACTCTTATGACATTTATAACAAACAACCGTTTTCTTAGCAACCATAGCCGTCACCGTTTCACTACTGCCTGCGCGACGTTGTTCTTCTTGCAGCAACCTCGACTTCACCAGCTCGCTTGACAACTTCATGTTTGGGGTCATATTAAGGGGTCATAATCGGATGGCAATCCGCTTAATATGATGACAGCAACAAAATCATCCTCCAAAGGCGATCCGATTTCGTCCAGCTGTTGCACAACTTCGGTGATTTTGGACAGATATACGTCCATGCAATCGTGCTCATTCCTCTTTATACTAAAGAGACTTCTCAATAAGCTCAGCCTTCTGCACAATCCCTTGCCTTGGAATGCTTGTTCTAAGTTATTCCAAGCTTCATGTGCGGTCTTTGCGTTGCGTACATGGCTATATACCGAGCTATGTACCGACAAGCAAATCTTATCAAGAGCTTTTAGGTCCTTCTTCTCGTCCTTCACTTCCTTCAACTGCACGCACTCCCATAAATCCTCATGGATGAGTACCATGCGCATCGCAAACTTCCAGTTATGGTAGTCATTGATACCAATCAGTTTTTCCACAGGAATTGACGAGACTCCACTGCCGCTAGCCATTGTTTCGTGCGTAGTAATTGTGACGCGAAACTTCAAATAATTATGTTTTGGCTTTACGCACGCTCTTTACGCATATTTATTGCCTGCGCGTGATCGTCCTGGGACCATAACCTGTTGGTTATGGACCGGGAAATAATACAGAAGGCATTGTGGATACCAGCAGAGTTTTTTTTATTTATTCATGCTACTCTTGACAATCGAACATTAGGACACTACTACATTATAATATAATTTAAATATAGAAGACCCTATTAAAAAGGTTCTTGTTGAAATGATGGAGGTTTATTTCAACAGTTTTGTATTGCTATAAGTTTAGGGGGTTGCCTGGCAGAGATTGCTTTAAGTGATGACTATATCTTTTTACAACCAATTCTGTGCCTAGTTTGTAAAAACCTAGTTTTGAATTGATGATAAACAATAAAGTGTTATAATTCAGGCACCTTAGAAGTTCCTACTAGAAACTCATTTTAAAAGTTCCTGTAGACTTATATACACACCTTGACACATTCTGTGCAAACAACTCAAAACATATTATAAGTTCGAGTCTCGACATTTAAAACCAGTAAAGCTTTTAAACATTACTGTACTTTCTAATATGGCTCATAAATTCTCGGTTAAGTCTAGTCTCTATAGTTTCACTCACTTAGCTTATGAGATTTAAGTTGGCACTTTGCCAAACAGGTTACTACGGTTTCCGCATGCAGCTATAAAAAATTGGGTTTTCCTTGCCTAATATCCGTACTACAAGAGAATCGCATGACAATTCTAGAATTTTACAATATTGTATTAATACTTAGTTTCACTTCTTAAGTGTTAATTGTATCGATTCATCGTAATATAATTTTTTTTATTGCAGGAGTTCAGTAGACAGGCAGACGGCCCATTTGATAGAAAGCGATTATTATCGCCTATGGACATTTTCAAAACCATAGGGGTTACAAATGCACTGCTGCTTTCTTAAAGGAGACTGGAACCTGATCACTAATGCCGGAGCACAAGGTTGTTATGTCGGCATACATACCAGGGGAGGTCATCATCCAGTCGAGCAACTCTACCACCTGGCTGTGGGTTGTTTTGTCGCCTCTTAGACAGGCCGCCCGGTCACAGGAAATTGTATTCTTTCTCCGTTCCTGCACGGATCAGTTAAGCATGTGGGAAAAATATTCCCTTATACATAATAGATTTTTGAAGTTTAAACGATTGTTAAAAAAAGTTTTAAATTTTTTTGAAGTGGTAACTTCTTATTTTGATTATGAATGAGTTTATGAAAGAAACAAAAAGTTAGTTCTAAAAGCAACACACATATGACAAATAGTAATTATTATAAAAGATAAATAACCTTTAACTGGTGATGTGGTATTCATGTAACGTTAGTGGTGATGTTAGGCCTGACAGGCCTCGGTTGAATATAAGTATAATTTGCGATGTACTTAAATGAATGACTGTAGCCTATCAATTTGTGTTAACATTGATATTGAGGTAATAAATAAAAAGATTTTCGGTATTCTAATTATCACTTTTATTTATTAAAAACATATAAAAGTTAGCTCTTCAATTATAACTAAAAACAACAGGAGATCAACAATCAGTCATAAAAAACAAAAACTAACATTCTAAATGACAATAACATTTTTTAAACTTAGTATAGAGTTGTATCTCCATAAAAAAAATAACATAAATTTCTTATCAAATTATTAAACTTTACAATGTTTTATTGACACTCAGGACACAATTGTTTCGCCCACTGCAGGCATACATGCTTTTTACACGAAAAACACTGGTAAAAAGATTTTTGGTCCAGCAGTCTGTGGACAGGTGACACATTTCTTTCGCGTCTTCTGCGTGGTTTACGTGTTTTCCGGCTCAGGTGGCAAATCTGAACCCAAAATTCGTCAGATGATCGACCTTATTTCAAGTGGTATTCGTGAGTTATAAACTCTGCGCTGCATGTGCTTTAAAACCATTAATCTGGCCAATATTTTGATGAAAGACCCTCTCTCAATGATTCTGCCTCCGTCAACTTGATACAGAACATGCGCGTTAACTGTACTTATGTCCAGCATGCGATAAAAGATCACCATGGGCCATCTTCGTGTACGGCGACTGCAGGTGTAGATTGAGCATTTTTATCAATCTCGTCCACTCTTCCCTTGGTAGAATTATTATATGCAATAATTTCAGGCTTTCCTGTTCTGTCTTCAAGTGCTTCAGAACCACTAGTCTTCACACCCTAACCATTCTTCGATTTGTTGATCGAAATTTGAACTGGTTCCCGGTATAACTTGTCTACTAGTACTTGGTACAGAATTTCTTTGCTCCAGTACTCTTCGTCTTTTTCTAGGTAGTTCTATATCATTCGTCCTTTATGTTTGCAGATACAACCTATAACAAACCATAAATAACAGTTTAGTGGTGACATAGGGCCTGAGGGGCCTCGGTTAAACTTTAAATACGCAATTCTCTCCGAATTCACTCCCGCCGACACTATTATCCCTGTTCACGGCGTGGGCGCAACTAAACGCGAAGCTACTGAGACGCACAGCCCGGGACCCGCAGAAAAAGGGGTTTAATAACGTTTCGTTAGTGCTCGCAGGCCTGTGAGGCCTGACGTCACCAGTTAAAGGATAAACATATTGTGCGTCAACAACTTTGACTGTCACTCAAAAATCTAGTTGCAAGGAGCTATGCGGTCCTAAAGTTCTGCACTGACGCCGATGATAGACAAAACTTGTAAGTCGCAATTTGAGAAATGAGGTTGGCATTAGCTGCACCGAAACGTAGTCCAACACCTTGAAAAACACCTTGTTTGATATAATCTTATATATAAAAATGTTTGTCTGTATGTCCTTTATAGAATCGTAAACTATCCATTTGATCATGTGATGATCTTAAGCAAAGTTGTTGTGCATGAGCCAAAGAAGGTTTCTGAGTTGGTTCACAATTGGACCCGGTAGGTGGCGCTGCTGTCGGCATATCGATTGAAGCTTTTCCGGGCATGACGTCGTCTGTCAGGACAGCTAGTTTCTTATAAACAACACGAGGTAATTACTACTTGTCATAAATTATATGGGTCTTAAGCCACTAGGTTATCACATTTTATCTAGTACATCTACTCGTACCTAGTTAAATAACAATATAAAGTTATGTAAATATATCTTAAAACTTATGTTTTATCACACGTATCATCTCATACTGTGTATTGTAAAGTGCTGTTGCATACATGTATTGAAGCACGTATCTCGGTGCATCCGGAAGACCAAATACGCGCGGTAAATGAACCATTTGGCTGGGTGCCAGATTGCATGCGTTATGCGGCATGGAGTGCAAGTTCTTTTATATCAGTAACTAGCGGTCGACCGCTACTACGTCTGCGTTTGTCCGGAATATTTGTAATATCCACATACACAAAACCGTCAACGACGTCTGCCTCTTCTGGTGGCGCTTCTGGCGATGATGCGTCTTATCGGCGTCGTTTTTACTTTACACTTATCATCATACTAACTGATACGCGACCGCTTCGCGCGCCGTAAAATATATTTCTTAGCTGACCTCTACTTGGCGAAAGGAAGGTCCATGCCAAATTTCAAGTCTGTAGGTATTATAGTTCCTGAGATATCGTGATAAGTCACTAGATTCACATAGATTGTGATAATTTTAAACAATATCTTTATAAATTATTGCGTACTACCCATTTGATTACGAATTAATATTTTGATATTAGTATGTTTAAATTAGTTAATCATATAAGTATAGCATTTGCTAATCTTCTGTCTATTTAAATAAAAATTAATCGTCGAAATGTATGTGCGCGCATAACTTGAGAACGACTTTACCGGTTTTGATGATTTTTTGTGTGTTTGAGTGGTCCCTGGATAGTTGAGATTCACAATTGAAACCGCTAGATGACTCTGGGACCGGGTCTAGGAACCTCTTAATCTCCTGATCGATTAATCAATTTTGATGATTTTGTTTTAGTGTGTTTGAGTCAAAGAGCAACAGCAAATTCACAAAAATATAGTAAATTTTATATTTTTCTTGACATCGAATTCAAGATGTCGGTTAAATGTTTTTTTGTTTTTAGTGTGAAGTCCGTTTTAATGTTCTTAAAAAAAATATTTTTTACTTTTTTGTTGCGTAAATACTTCAATGCCTATAGAGATAATATATTAAGCACCTGTAGAAATTGTACAACTGGCACGCGTATACAAATTTGCCATCTCACTCTTCGGTGTATATATATGCTCTTTAACAGGGCTTGCTCTCGATTTCCTTGCAATCCACTCATCAGATCCTCACTTGGTGACTACCTCAGAAGTATATACTTACGAGTAAAGAAAAACATTGAAAATCGGCTTACAATGACGGCGTAATGAACATACAAAAAAAAACACACAGATGAATTGAGAACCTGCTCTTTTTGAAGTTGGTTAAAACAAGTCGTATGTACAGTTGTGTTTATTCTGTATTTAGTTGAGGGACGCAAATTATGGGAGCTAGATCCCTATTTAATATTATAAATGCGAAAGTAACTCTGTCTGTCTGTCTGTCTGTTCCGTTTTCAAGTAAAAACTACTGGACCGATTTAGCTGAAACTCAGTATATATATGTTTTCGATACCGAGAATGAACATAGGATACTTTTTATCCCGAAAAGTGGGATAGTTTCCGGGATAAAAATATATTTGTCTTTCTGTTTGTTATGCTTTTACGGAAGAACTAATGGGCCGATTTGGCTGAAATTCGGTACGTATGTAAATTAAATACTGAGGATGGACAAGGGATAATTTTCATTTTGGCCTTTTTGGTAATTTTGGCCTATTTGGTAATTTTTCATGTTTGGTAATTTTGGCCTTTTTGGTCAAGTTTTGTAATTTATTTTGTTGACAGATAGACGAGGGATGGTATAATTAGCGATATAAAATGAAGTGAATCTTCCGTGGGCAAATACATAAAAATGTAATATAATATATAACCTGTAGCACTTGCTCTATAAACAAGAGACACGGACTAGAGGTTAACCCGCGGCCCAGCCGCGGGGTAAACTCTAGTATTACATAAATTCGAAGCGTTCCGTAACTTCCGTAAGGTAACGAAGAACAATATATTGTTTCTACCCACTACGGGCAGACACAATATATTGTAAAGCAGAGTGAGAATATGAGTATTCCGGCAAAAATTTATGGGTCACCTTTTGAGTTTTTTATGGAATTCAGAAACGTAGTCATATTTGCGTAATTCAAATATGAACCTTATACAGAAATTTTGAAAGCGCCCAAGTATATTTAGTTGTTCCTGGGTTATGTCTAGATAGCTAGCATCAGCATAATCAAGCACAGGGAGCAATAGACATTCCGCAAGCTTAACTATAGTCTTAGGTACGTCCAAGGAGTTACAATAATTTCTTTATTTTTCTATTTTACTCCGGAGCCCTATTAAGAACTCTATAACTCAGTCTCGTATGAATAATTCAGTGCTACTCTAATTCACTTGGTATACTACTCGAAGTGCAAAGTACACTCGAGTGCTCTGACCGATTTCTAAAATTGGAATCGACATTTAGTTTAGTGAGAATGCACACTCCGTCTCTGCATACGACATGATACTGTATGCACATGACTGTACAAACATTGTTATTATGTTGTATATGCAAGATAGAATTTGAACTCAGTATATTCGCTTGGAAGAAAGGTATTAGGAAGAATAGAGCATTACAGAACTATATAACTAATATCATCATGTACTAGCGGTGGCAGACGTTGTCCTGCCATGAAAAAATAAAGCAGCTATAATAAGTTATATAATAAGGTAGCTACCGGGTCTAATTGTGAATCTAAACCACCTCAGGACCCACTCAAACACACAATATAAATTTTAATCAAAATTGTAGAACTCGATTCCAGCGATAAGTATTTTGATGGGTTACATTATTGAAGTTTTAGTAGAGGTCCCTAATTTTTGAAGCGAAATTTCTTTATCGGCGTTGGAAAAAAAAATTACCGTCACCTTTTTCGGTTACGCGCCATCTTGTTTTTTTGTACACGGTCGATTCGACCGTGGTAAGGGCTTTATTTATTTAATCAATATCTGTAAAGTTGCATATAGTAGATCATTTTTCGAAAAATAAGGTCTTAAAGAAGTTTCACTACTTACGTGTGTACACTAGTACACACAAATTTTTATATAGACTATATTAATCAGGGATAATGTAGCATTCGAATGGTGAAAGAATTTTTGAAATCGGCCTAGTAGTTTTTGAGTTTATTCGTTACAAATATACAAAAATACAAATCTTTCCTCTTTATAATGTTATGAGTTGCAGGACTCGAATTAAAATGTCTTTATAATTACTATAGAGTTTATTTAGAACTATACAAACACGTATAACACAGGTACAAATATAACTGAGCACAACCAGTCCAAACGTAATGCACGATTCAATAACACGCGCAAAGTCCGTCACTTAATAGATTATCGAATGTACAAGTCTTGCTCCGCTTGTAGTTGTCGCTTGACTGCCCCCTCTCTCAATTGAGGCATTGCTTTATACTGCACAGATGCCATATGTCTGCCCGACCGCGTGGACCGAATTTCTTAGAATTACACCTGACTAATTACTACCATAAAAGATTACAATACACAATTGGCTGTTTTTCTAATCACAAAATTTAAACACAAAGTAAACAAAAGAAGTCCAAATGCCCAAAAGGTAATAAAATGTCTACAGCATACGCAGGTGTTTTGTCTTTTGTCGGGACCCCTAGGTCGTAACAATAATATTAGTATAGATTGTTATTTGTAACATCTAGCAGATTAGTCGCCCTAACAATCAACACCTTAAAGTATTGGGATTAGCATTTCTTGAATTATATATGCTTATCAAAAAAATTATTCAACGGAGCAAAGTATATGAGAACACGGCTGAGACTAATTTTTACTTCATTATTATTTCATACTTTTTATTGTATTACTAAGATAGTGATTATTTATAAAATATAGGTATAATAATACAAGCAGCAGTTTTTTATTTTATAGAAGAAAAAAATAATAAAACTACGTTTTAACGGTTTTAAGCGCGGTGATTTATTTGATTTAGGTTTATCCGACGTTTCGGCCGCTTTTCAGTGGCCGTGGTCACGGAAGACAAAGATGACATTTGTCAAACGTGTATTGTCAAAGTTTTTATTTAGTGCCCTGTTACCCTACCCTACATCAAGGGAGTCACAGACAGAATTGGTCACATCCTCAGGCGAGCTTCAATCAAAATATATTTCAAGCCGCATAAAAAGATAACCCAATTTTTGAGACCTGTGAAATGCAATATCCCACTCCAGGATGCAGGTGTTTACAAGCTCGATTGTGAATGTGGATTATCATACATTGGGCAAACAAAGAGGAGCATAAAAACACGGGTAAAAGAACACATTGCTGACATGAAACACACAAGGTCTACGAAGTCTGCGATCAGTGAACACACGCTGGATAAACCCAACCATTACATCAGATTCGATAACCCACAAATCCTCGCGAAAGAGAATCGTTTCATACCAAGAATGATGCGTGAGGCTATTGAAATCAAAAAACACCCAAATTTCAATAGAGAAGATGGTTGGCAGGTACCACCTGTTTGGGATCCAATCATCAAAACTATTAAGACCCAAACCCAGCAAAAACCAACTGCCAGACCTCAAGACACTGTGAGCTCTTTCTGCGTGCAACGAAACAAACCAACTTGACTGATAATTTCTTTTATTTTTTCCTTCCACTCATTTTAATATTATATAAATAAATAAATAAATTTTAGAACTAGGCATGTTTGCTGAAGAGTTTCTTGCGCCGCTTCTTCTCTTCAAGCCACAACATGTTGTGAAGCGGTGGTAAATTAGATTAGGCTCCCATAGAGTAAACAATATCCATAAACAAAATTTAAAACTAAATAATTAAAATGAACAAGTTGGCGGTAGGCTGAATAAAAACTTTGACAATACACGTTTGACAAATGTCATCTTTGTCTTCCGTGACCACGGCCACTGAAAAGCGGCCGAAACGTCGGATAAACCTAAATCAAATAAATTACCGCGCTTAAAACCGTTAAAACGTAGTTTTATTATGTGTACAAGTCGCGAAAACTTAAGAAAATATTAGAAAAAAATAAGTCTATTTTTAGGACAAATATCTCTGTTCTATATTTAAATGTGTATATTCTTACGTATAGTAGTGTATAATAGAATCTGTCTAGTTGACTGATAACGAGACTACAGCGCTTCGAGCGACTGGTGAGGTTTGCGGGCAGCGTAGTACACAGACAAATCAGTTTTATATACATTTTCTGATTTACTGTCGACCAGACACCCGGCCGACCGAACTGTCGCTAGCCACATACGGCCGGTTCCTATACCTTATAGGCCGTTCATTTGCATTTATCTGTAAAAAGTTACATAAGCACCATATAAATAATGTCAAAATGTAACCGATGATACGCCAAATTAATGAATAGTATATGACCCAACCAATAGTGCCTATCAGCGCTTAACCTGTACTTCATACATTATTAAGTGAGTAATTATGATCACGTTGAATCGAATGACTTCGTTCTGCTTAGGACAAAACCTACTTACTTTAGTGTAAATACAGATTGTCAATGTTTCTCCACTAATGGTGGTGTCGTGTTCCCACAGAGCCCCCGCGGACGTCGCCGCAACAAGACGGGGGGTTAGCGGGCGCTACGCCCAGGTCGTCGGTAGCACCGCCCGACCCATCGCCTACCTTTCCCACGGTAATGACTTGGTCAATATGTATTTCATAGTTGCTGTTAGATTGCTGATAAGTAAATATTTACGAATTCTGTACATGAATTATTAACACTTCTTCCATTAGCGATAATATAGTATAATCTTTCTTAAAATTTTTCTAGGTTCGCTGCAGTAAGGTATACATTACTTGCTTTTGTATAAAATAGGACTGAATGGGCATCTATCTGTGCCTAATTCAAAGCAATCATAAACTTTGATATGTACTGAACATGTATAGCAATCCAAAATATTATCTACTAGCTGACCCGTGTCTAGGCGTTATTAAAAAATACTAACGCACATACACACACGCGCACGCACACATATCATGGTTAAATTAAGATTTGATTAATTCATAAACGCAGAAAGCACTCGCAGTGCCTCGTACGAGGATATGAACAATTCTTGCGAGGATCGTTATTGCTGTAAGATCGTTTTCAAACGTTTCTGGGCCCACTTCACTGGGCGTAAAAGATATTTTATTTATTTATTTATTAACACAATAAAATATAGCATATGTTACTCTGGAATAATGTAGCATTCTGCAGGTGAAAGGATTTTCAAAATCGGATCAGTAGTACTGGAGATTACCCCAAAGATTCAAACTTACAAACTTTACCTCTTTATAATATTAGTATACATAATACATATTTAGTAATAAAGTTTATAAGTAAAAACCATTATCTTCTTCATTTTAGAGTTAAATATTAGGATGCATCTCGACTATATTTCGGAATCCGAAATCCGAGTTCATACTTTCTCTCTACTTCCAATAGTCTTCGAAGTCCCTAACTGTAGAATAATTAGCACGGGCATACCTGGGATATAACAATAGGTGTAAAAAATTAAAAAATATGATTTCGACGATCCAGTGAACACAAGAAGAAGCACTAAATTAGCGCATAGCATATTAATGATATTATCATTGCAATCATCATCACCTTCATCCGAATGTTAAATCCGGGTTGCGTTCGGACCGTTAACCCGACGCCCAGGCTCCACTTTCCTACTTTTTCTACTCAACTTCGCGCGGTATTCAGCATCCTTCGTTTTAAGACCATTGGGTACATACATGTCATTCTTCACAACGTCAAGCCAGCATTTCTTCGACCCTCCCCTTCAACGGGGTCCTTGTGGAGGTATCGTGGCTAAATATTTGTTCCCTGCATAATTAACCGGTTCCCATAAAAAAGAAATTAAATTATAATTGTAGTATACTGTATCAATTATCACAAAAGAACAATTACTAAGAGTAATTTATGAAGCAGATTTTCATCTGAATCTTTTCTAATACAGATCCGTGGAGTAGAGATTGGTATAGTTGTACTGGTGCTGCTAGTATGGATCGGCGCAATAGCGTTATTTTTCAACCGATGGGGGAAGATCAGGATGCTTCTGCCTTATCAGCCAGATTACAAACAGGAACAGTTAAAGGTAATATAAATAGCTTATTTTAATTAAGTTACATATCCTTTGGAGCACAGTAATATTCTACAATATATTGTTCTTAATATTTACACATTATTTTATAAATAACAATTATGTTAAGAGAAAATAACACATACTTTGATTCAATTTATCTATCGATAAATTTTATTAAGAAGTTTAACAAAAAATACCTCTTGGACAAATTTCTCTTATACCATGGCAGAAGTATTATTTTTCCATGCTTATTATAAATTATAACATTACTGAAGTAAAGTAACGTAATCAAATTTTTATTAATGTCATATTCTTTTTAATATATAAATGGCCTTAAAATTACAGCACAAAAGAAAAGGTAACTTTTCGAATTATATATATTAATTATTGTAGTCATTAATGATGCAGATTATTTCATCTGCTCTATTTCAAAACCTAGCAAGTAACATTGTTTTTTATTTAAGTTAACATTTATGCATTTATCGTCCTGCTGATATTTGCTGATAAATTGTGATTAATAAAATATGTATAGACTGTATCAAAATATAGTATCGCTCCCAAGAAGCTTCACAAATAGTATTTGAATGACTTATATTGTTGAAGCTCATGGTGTTTGGTGCTTCGGTGGAAAATTTCTTAGAATGCACTTGCTGGGTTTTGAATTTGCAGAGCTGATTTCCAACATTAATCATGACTTTACCAGGTTGACCAGTGCCACGTACCGACGCCGCTGTAGGATTAAAATTCGGTGTGTCTCATTACCCTCAGAAAACATTAATTCCTGTAACGATTTGAGTATAGCCTACAGAACCTTTTCCACATTTTCGTCTACTTTGAAATATACATTATCATCATTTAAAGGAATGATTAGAAATATATAAACTGTAGTACATAACCGTTGACATTATGATATAGTATTCTTAGAATTAGAAAGCAGGATTGTTCTTAGTTCTTGTTTACCCATCGTATTGGATACTTCATTCTATTAAATTATATTGGAATTATTTATCATTTGTACAAATGCGATCATTTAATGCCATACATTATCAGTTAAATGTTACTATGTTAGTTTCTTAGCTAATATGTAATACAACACTGTACTGGAATGTGTTTTTCTAATTACTCTCATTGTTGACTTGCTAATTATATCTGATCTAAAGATCTATCCTGATATATGGCATATACATCTACACGATTCCCAGCTGACGAACCTACTTGATCAACGAAACCGTGTAGGTACCCTCGCAGAGTGACCCCAAATGTTTGGTACTCTTAAATTTTGCCGGTGTATACTTGAGCAAGTGAATACACGATAATGATATTGCTCAACAAAAGTACTGAGTTAGATTGGTGAAGTAGTGTGGTTGTTAGCTAAAGTACAGTACAGTCATATGTTTACAATTTTGAAACTCATACAGTAACGAACATTTCTCCGACTTCATGATTAGATTTCTTATCGTTGAACCTTAAAATACATATATCCTATATATATAGGTGGTATGCATTATATATTTATTTTGTTATGTTCGAAACACTATTAAAACTTGAAGGAAGATTTATATTAATACCATGATTTATTATCAGGTGCCAGGAAGCAGTGCATTAGCTGCAGCGACTGCAGCCGGTACTTGTGGCGTACATTCTGCGCCGTCAGCATGTTCGGTAAATATTTATAACATATTCTATAAATACGATTATCACAAAATAATAATAAAACTACGTTTTAACGGTTTTAAGCGCTGTAATTTATTCGATTTTTATTATTATATTCCGACGTTTTGGCCACTTTTCAGTAGCCGTGATCACGGAAGACTCAAAGAAAAAAAAGAGAATCAAATAAATTACCGTGCTTAAAACCATTGAAACGTAGTTTTATTATGTACACAAGTCGCGAAAACTTCAGAAAATATTAAGTAATTAAGATAACATATTTAAAAAGCGTATCAGAACTAAATAAATTTCCACAAATGCTGCGTGTTTTATGAAGAATTAACGTAAAGGAAATCTAACAAACAAGATGAAACTAATAATTTAACGCTTTAAATATTCAGATTTTCATTTGAAGTAGGTATTTTCTTCATGTCCACGATAAACTAAGGGCCTAAAGAGGTCTATGTTGCAGATTCATAGGATGAACATGGCAAGTATCAACATAAGTTGGAACTCTATCCGATGTCTTACAACTACCAGCTTATTGAGACACGTGTCAATTTCACTAAGGGTCGATTTTTCAATCACCAGATAAAAGTTATGCATAAAATAAAGTGTAATATAAAAAAAATAAAAAAGACCAATTGAATGAATAAAATAGTTGATTGGTTTCAGTTTTGAATTCACTCGGGTTATTATATTAGCGCTTTTGTAGCACCTTCTTCTTCCCCACTTCCTTGAGCCGCTTCGCTCATGTACGCAACGGTTCTGTAGAACGTTTCTCTTGCGTACCGTGGGGATTTGGAATGACCTCCCAGTCGAGGTTTTCCCATAGCGCTACGATATGAAGTTTTTCAAAAAGGGTGTCATAAAATTTCTTCGAGGCCGGCAGCGCGTTGGTGACATCTCTGATGTTGCAAACGTCCATAGGCGACGGTAACCGCTTTCCATCAAGTGGGCCGTCTGCCTGTCTGATGAACTCCGGCAATAACAATAAAATAATAATTCAAGTGATAAATTTTATCTGATGTTTGCAAAATTGACCTTAAGTAATTCTCCAAATCGACCGCTTTAGGCTCTCTGTTTCCTGAACTACGCTTCTTCCATACATATTTTTAAAACCTTGACACAAGTCTTACTTGCAATATTGACCAGATAATTGTTGGAAGAATTCAAAATCGGTATTTGTTTAGTAATATGGAATCAGGCAAAGTTAGCGCATACGCCCAGAATTGCAGTAACCTGAACAATAGTAGCGTGATTTCCACATTGACCGCATTGCAGCATTACTAAGCTACGAAGGTCAAAGCGAATCCTGCAGCTCATTGTGTATATTTAGAACCCCTATAGATTTCATGACTAGCTGAAACACATTAAGGGGATGTAAATAAACAACAAAAGTTTGCGAAAGTTTCTGTTTAAATGTCTTGTGTGGTATAATTTAGTTTTGTAAATAAAATCAAACTATTTTAAAGACTACATTATTACAATTCTTTTTTTATTTGACATGTATATTTACTGAAATTAATTTGGAAACATTAGTGTAGGGTTATAGCTTCAAGACATTTAGGCTGGTGTGCACCAACATTTAACTGACGGTTAAAATAAAATAATCGCTGTTTATGCATACATATTGATCGATTATTTTATTTTAACCGACGGTTAACCAAAAATAATCACTGGATTTCCATACACTTTTGGCGATTATTTTATTTTAACCATCGGTTAAAAGTCGGTGCACAGTCGGTGTTCCGTGATTCTATTTTCATCCATTCTATCTCCATGCCCGAACCACCTTAACAGTCCCTTTTCAACTCTTGTTGTTATCATTCTTTTTCCATGTTATTATATCATTTCCTGCGGCCGGCCGGTTTTCCTGCGCCCGGGCGGCCTGTCGTAAGATATCCGTGCAGGAACGGAGAAAGAATACAATTTCTGCGGCCGGGCGGCCTGTCGTATGAGGCGACAAAACAACCCACAGCCAGGTGGTAGCGCATTTGCCCGACTGGATGGCTACCACCCCTGGTCTAAAGTATGTCGCCATAACAATTTTGGGTTGTGTTCCGGCATTAGTGACCAGGTTCCAGTCGCCCTCAAGAGAGCAGCAGCGCATTTATAGCACCTCTGTTGTTGCAAATGTCCATAGGCGATGGTATCCGCTTTCCATCAAGTGGGCCGTCTGCCTATCTGCTGAACTCCTGCAATAAAAAAAAATCATTATCATTCATCATCACCATTAAAATTCATTATTCCGAGTAAAATCATTATCTATGTTACCGAGATAAAGGAAATGGTATTCTTTATAGCGTAATCATTCGCGGACCGAATGAAAGTCCACTATATCAATAAAAGCTTTCGCTTTCCGAACATAAAACACAAAATAAAATAGCGTTTAATGTCCTCGTTGAAAATGTCAGGACTTTTTCGTGTCGTACTTTATTTACTTGCGTAACCCAAACCGGCAAAAAGTACATATATTTTTAATGCTCTCCTCCTCTGCCTTAGGTCAGCGCACAGGGTGTTACTCTTTATATTTTTGATGTTCTGGTAATTCTTTTAGTCCACTAAATTGGAGTAGCAGTTTATTTATTCTTGAAGTTAAACTTCTTTAGAATCGTTGTGATTTAAAACTCGATGAAACTAAAAAGAGATAAACACATAAATCTATAAGACTAAGCTACGAGAGAATGATATAGAATACATTATATTTAAGCAATTAAACACTATGCTCATACAGATATAGTTGGAAATGTTTTGAAGTTTTTCGTTAATACTTCAAGTTTCGTGTTTTGAAGCTTAAATATATTATAACGATGTAATGTGACGTCACGAAATTTAGAATCCATCTCACCCCTGTCACATTTTGTTTCACTGTGAACTGCACACACACAAAATTCTTTTCTTTATTAAAATTTACTTTCCAGTGTACTGAAAATGTTATATATTGACTCCTTATACTATTGAAATTTTAGAAAACACACCTTTTTTGAACAAAATATTAATATTTTTAGGTCATAATACTATTACATATTTTATTAATACTATATTTTATATGAACCATTTGGTTTACTTATGTGTATAATATGTACCTACTGTGTCAAAATAAATACAAATGTTAAAATTACTTATAATTTTTTTTTAAAGCATACAATTGAATACAATGTAAGAAAACTTAACTTATTTGTATTGTATTCTACCCATAGTCCCTCAAGGCTATAAGTAGAATACTGAGCCCAGAGCACCGTCTTCTATGGGTAAGGTGCCCAGAAGGCTGGCTACGTTTCCTCGCTGGATCGCCATACTGATCCGTTGGCCGAGGTAAGCACCAGCCTTCTGATCACCTGAAGAGTCATCGAGTCGTTTGGATAAATTTTGGTAGAAAATAAATTGCAAAGTTTCTATTCATTTTAATAAAATCCAACAACAACAATCCAACTTTTGTTATATATTTAGACGATACTTTATTATCTCTATTATTTATTTATATCATATTCTAGCCTAGAACTACGATTCATACATCTAAAATTTGAGAGTAGTTTTGTATATACTAAATACTATATACAATAAGAAAAGTACACAACCGTGTTTCGTTTGTTAACCCATTGGTAAAAATGTACTGTAAACGAAAAGTACAAAGGATGTGAGGTATAGTGGCTTAATTCTTAGTAAGCTTAGTTCACTAGAACCCAAAAGCCTGGGTTACATTCCTGATAGGGTGAATTTCGTGAACAAAAGTTCTGTGGTTTTCCTTTGTCTAGATGTCTCAGATTTAACCCAGAAATGTTCGTAATATAATTATATCTAACACGAGCGTTATTTGCTTATCTTGGAAATTCACACGACATACGGGTCTTGACGTCGTGGTCGATGTCCCTGGACGCCCTAAGTACCTACATACAGATCTCAAATAGGTACGTTAACTAGTCTGTGCAGTCGACCGTATCTTCGCCTATGCTCACGAATGTTGGATCTGTAGGATTTGTTTACAAGATGCTTACGTAAAGGCATAAAAGCTTATGTAATCATGTACAGATATGTAATGAAAAGGTTCGCTAGTTTTCAAATTGATTCATTGAATGTTCCGCGAGCATAATTATGTTACCTTTTCAAACTAAGTCACAGAACAGACACCACAGAAAATTATGTTTAACTGTTTGAATATAAAGTTTAAATATTACTTTAATCAAAGTGGTTTGATTTTCTATCGCGTCTAAGATGTTTAGAGATGTAAAACTTTTTATTAGTTTTAATATGTATGACAAGCGTAGTGATTATCTTTTCTTTATTTCTGATGATTAAAACTATTGCTAATCTCAATGTCTGTCAATGTGAACATTGCATTTTTTCTTTTTTCACCTTTCTATATTTAAAAATGTAACATTTATTAAAATGTTGGCAGTACTGTTTTTTGTTCTCGTGCAACCAAAAGTCGATTTTAGGGTGACGAACCTTTCCATTCACGACTGTACATATATAGATCAAATGAATAATTTAATCCATATGTTTATACTAGGCATGGAACATTTCACAAGTAGCATGTGAAATTTCATATGAAATTCAATTTCATACATCGCATCTGCTACCTCTCTTCATTTGGTCTGTGAAATGTCACAGGTAATGAAATCGCGAGAGCGAGCGAGTAGGGACGAATGAGCGGGCGTGATAGAATGAATAAACTATATTTTGCTGATTCGTCGCCGCTAAGTCGCTAAGTGTACGACTATGAAGTAGTATGAAGTATGAGAGTATTAAAAAATAGATTTTAAATTAAGGATTGTAAAGTATTATTTTGGCTGAGTCTATTCGTACGGGTACCGTACGAATAAATATAATTTATTCGTCCAGTGCCCGTACAAATAGTCACGTCGAATGGCTGAGTCTATTAATACGGGTACTGAAAATGTTCTTAAAAAGGCTCGGCCAAAAAAAACCTAACCTAACCTAATTAAAGATTGAAAATAAGTATTTTACGAAGTTCTTCCAATCCATACAAGAGCAGTACGCAAATACTCGCGTATACTTTGTAGTAACATATAAGCAGATCTTGTTCCGTAATGTACAGCGCCAGTACACATAGGGACTAATCGTGTATGTATCGGAAAATTATTTTTGGGTGGTTATAAAAAAAATAACCACGAAGGCTAAGGCGAAGTTAGCCTTCTAACCTATATTAAAAATGTTCCGATTTGTTCATAATATATAAATGTGCCGTGTATCTATAACCCACCCTCATTTTAGAATTTATTTTTATTTTCATGTTTTCAATAATTCTTTAAAACATGTCATTAAAAAAAACCTAACCTAACCTAATTAAAAAACAAGCTAATCATCCAATTCATTCTTAATTTTTTTTTTAATAATTGAATGTCTGTACGAATAAATATAATTTATTCGTCCAGTACCCGTACAAATAGTCACACCGTATTATTTTCCTTGGAATAATCTCAAAATCAGTTGTTTAGGAAATGAAATGAAATTTCATTGTCACAGGTCAGTCATTCAATTCGAAAGTAGCATGCGTAGTGATTATAAATTATAATTCGTACTTAATTTTTATAGCATACGGAACGTGTGACGCTGTGGTAATTTTAAGCTTCAAAAATCATTGCCTGTGAAATTTCACATGTGAAATCATTGTGTTTTATTTTTATTTTCATCCAATGAATATGAATTAAAAGTAGCAATCATTTCCATACTTAGTTTATACAGTGTACAGTTTATATATACATAAAGTGCGACGCGGTAAATCTCATAAGTGAGAAGTTTGTAGTCATAAGTACTACGATGAAAACGGGGTCTATTGAACTCGGAATGGTAAGCACGCTTTCATCTTATTTCTATATCTCGCCATACAAAATTTTAATTCCAAATTATAACATTTAACATACTGTTACGACCTAGACGCCGACAAAAACAAATTAACACCTGCATACCGGTAAAACACATTTTATTACCTTTCGGCATTTGTACTTCTTTTGCTTACTTATTTATTGGCATGCGTTTACTAATTGTTGTAGAGAACAGTCCATTGTTGTATTGTAATCTTTTGTGGCAGTCAATAGCTAGGTGTGTCGGATTAAAGTCAATTTAGATACGGGGACATTGCATTTGTGCAGTATAACACGATGCCCTAATCGAAGGAGGTGGCAGTCGAGCGATAGCCACGAGCGAAACAAGACGTATGTGCTACAATCGGGAATCTTTTAGTGACGGACTTTGCGCGTTTTATGGAATTAAGACCTTCTGCATTACGTATGGACTTGTTGTGTTCGGTTATATTTGTACCTGTGTTATACGTGTTTGTATAGTTCTAATAAACTCTATAGAAATTCTAACGGCATTTTAATTCGAGTCTCGCGACTCATAACAATACGCTTCATAAAAGTAATATCAGTTTTCTTATCACCGGTAAGATATATTTACCGTATCCCCAGCTTTAGTAGCGTTCAGTGAGATTTTTCGCTTTAAGAATTATCTCAGACTCGTTTAAGATGCTTAAGGATTAGTGATGGACCAGCAGCGGAAGTTTTCGTAGCAGAAACGGATGTCTAAGTAAACTTAGCCGAACCAAAAAACTAGGCAAAAATCTAAATACTACTAAAAAACAAACCTAAAGAAGTCATGTTTTTTTTTGAAAATTAAATAAAATTTGCTATGTTTTATGTTTTTCTAATGGCATGAGTTCAGCAGACAGGCAGACGGCCCACCTGATGGAAAGCGGTTACCATCGCGTGTGAGTATTAGCAATATCAAATGTCCTATAAATGCGCTGCTGCTCTGGAACCTGGCCACTAATGGCGGAACACAATTCAAGGTTGTTATCGCGGCACACTTTACACCAGGGTTGGTAGTTATCCAGACGGGCAAATACCCAACCACATGGGTTGGGCTGTGGGTAGTTTTGTCACTTATTACGACAGGCCGCCCGGCCGCAGGAAAATATATTCTTTCTCCGTTCCTGCACGGATATATGAGTCGTATAATTCCAACATCCTCTAACTCCACACGCAACATATTGTCAATAAAAGCAAAAAAGTGTTCTAATATCTCGGATTTTGGAACAAATTCGAAACTTTGATGTCAAATTATTTGGAAGTTGGCGGTTTTTGGTATAAAACGAACAAAATGACATACGAAAAATTTCATAGACTATCCAGAAACATACATATCTTAATTTTGATTTTTAAGGGAGTTGGCGGGTATTGGAATTATACGACTCATATACCGTACGTTAAATAAAAAAAATGTCATACCAACACTTTTGTTTACTTTGTTTAAAATTTGTGATTAAAAAAACAGCCCATTGTGTATTGTAATCTTTTACGGCCTATTGTTGTATTGTGACAAACTGATTCTAAGAAAGTCGGTGCATGCGACCGGGCAGACATATTGCATCTGTGCAGTATAAAGCAATGCCCCAATTGAGAGAGGGGGCAGTCGAGCGATAACCACAAGCGAAGTAAGACTAGTGTACCTTCGGTTATCTATTTAGGTGACGGACTTTGCGCGTGTATTTGAATTACGATCTTCTGCATTACGTTAGGACTTATTACGTTCGGTTATATTTGTACCTGTGCTATACGTGTTTGTATAGTTCTAATAAACTGTATAATAATTCCAACGGCATTTTAATTCGAGTCCTGTAACTCATAACAATATATAACATGGAGGTATTCTTTATATATAAAATTAAATGTGATGTAACAATTAAGAGACGCGCTTTCATTCGGTCCTCGCCTTTTTACGTCTTTTATGCCTGACTTGCGCCTCCATCATTCAATCACACCATGAACAGATAACAAAGCAATAAGAAATAAACAGACGAACAATAAAAACAAAATACCGTTTCGAACGACTATAATTCCTACAATCTCTCATTTCACAGTTGGAAGTAATTTTATGGTGTCAGAAATGTGCATGCCGTTTACTGATCACAAATAAAAGGCCACGGTAGCCGCAATCATACAAATGTCTACGAAGGCATCCATTTTGGCGATTTACTGAAGCGATAAAGTATGCTGTAAAACGAGTTTTATTTCACATTATATTGCACCACAAAGTTTGTCCGGAGATCTAATAAAAACAGTGCGTCTTGGTTAGTTGATAGATATCCGAATGTCATCGTACTGGCGAACTTTGCGTTTCTAATTTTACTGATGTTAGATATGTAAATATGTGATATTTTTGAAGTTAACTTCTTTGGAATAATTATGATTTTAAACTCGATGCAACGAAAAAGCGAAACTAAAAAGAAAATTCATAAAATTCAACCTTATTTAATAAATTCTGAGTATTATTTTTTACTTTAAATAAAACTTGAATATGAGATTTCAAATGAATTTTAACTCTATTTGTATATTCTTAAGGCAGATATTCTTTTATACATAGATCAACAGATACGTAGATACACATATGTAATAGGGCATTAAATTTTGAATTTTATACTAGTGTTTTAAAATGTAATTTAGATTGAATTAATACGATATGGGCCGTAATGCCTAAGAATAAAGACGTCTATAAAAGAATATAAATGCGTGACAATGTGTGTGTGCAGTTCACACTTGACTACTAAGATTTGTAGATATAATTATGATCACCTGTATAATCTCTAAAGTTTCACTTCTACTGCGTGTGACACACATTTTTATTACTGCATGAGTTTAGGAGACAGGCAGACGGTTGACCTGTTGGAAAGCCGTTACCATCACATATGGACATTTGTAGCACCAAAGGTACTGCTGCTCTCTAAGGGAGACTGGAACTTGGCTACTAATATCGGAACACAAGGTTATTATGACGGCACACTCTAGCCATCCAGATAGGCAAATACCCTACCACCTGGCAATAATTAAAACAAGATTTTATTATTTTTTAGTGAGGGGAAATCAAATTGATGACTAACCGCCGTGTGGAAATCGCAGTGGGAGCGAGTGGGATTCGCCATATTGGGGTGGCACTAGTAATGACGAAGAAGTTTTATTACCACACGGTATAGGGATATCCACTAATAATAAACTTGAAGTAATTACTTGAAATATAAGCAAAAAAGGAAAGCAATAGAAATCAAAGAAAACAAATAGCTAGTAAACTTACATGTTTTATGTAGATACAATATTAAATTAATATTTGATTAAGTTATAATTTGGAAAATTTGATACCCAATATATGAGAATTTTTGGTGATTATAATCTATACATATAATAAAACTGTAGAGGCCGACATAATTTCTGTACAATGAAAAAAAATGCTAAAACCGAGTCAGGGGATGTAAGAAGTGAAATAGAACTAATTTAGATTTTCTTCAATTTTTTGGTTCCTTGTTTGTCTATCTGTTCGTACGCGCTTATCTCCGAAATGACCGGACCGATTTAAATAAAATTTTGTATGGTGGTAGCTTATTTCCCAGGATACTTTTGATCCCGCAAAATTAAATATAAGTTACGGAAATCAGCTAGTTATGCAATAATACTAAAAATAATATAAGCTAGTCTACATTAAAATCAAATTATGAATACGATATAAGTTATCTCCTCTTTCTTATACTAAAATATTAAGAAGGAGCTGTAATTTTTACATCTAGATATAAAATATTCTTATTTCTTTTCTATATGATTTCCATTTTTATTATCTTTCAATTAAGTTTTACGGTACATATGACTATTCCTCGTAGATACACAATATTCTCACATCAAAAGTTTTTATACTCTTATCGTTTTTATTCTCTCTTAACTATCCTTCATTGTACATATGAATAAAAAAAGTAAGTCTTGCGGCAAGTAAAAAGTTGCAGACAACTTTTATCGAAGTCTTAATGAGACCATCAATTACAACTTCACCGAACTTAGACCTTTGTTAGATAAGGGCTGACGGATTCTCACGGTATAATTAACACATGCATTATTAATTGAGGTTTATGTTGTATTAGGAAAAAAAAATCTATAGTAATAACGTGGAAGAAGAATATGGTAATAAGGAATAAGATATTGTTACGAGTTTCAGGACTCGAATTAAAATGCCGTTTAATTACTATAGAATTTATTAGAACTATACAACTACGTATAACACAGGTACATATTTATTATATAATAACAAGCGCAAAGTCCGTCACTATATAGATAACAGAATGTAGTACACGTGTCTTGCTTCGCTTGTGCTTATCGCTCGACTGCCTCAACCCTCCGTTGGGGCATTGCTTTATACTGTACAAATACAATATGTCTGTAGACTGAATTTCTAAGAATCACACCTGGCTAATGACTATTATAAAGATTACAATACACAATGGGCTATTTTTCCAATCACAAATTTGAAACACAAAGTAAACAAAAGAAGACGGTCATAAAAGCGTTTCAATGTTATTAGCTCAAACACTGACGGGTAATAAATGTGCTTTGTTTACAAATATGCAGGTGGCCCAAATTGTAACAATATTAATATTAGAAAAGAGATATTTATTAGGAATAACATAATATTATAACTTTATAATGTTTTAAGAGTCACCTTATCAATAGTGTTTTCTCTGCCTAATTATACGTACGTAAAATCTGTGTATAGTTATTGAAATACTTTATACCAATAACTTATTTCTGCAGATACTTTGTTCGAAAGACATCGTAAGCTCATTTACAATGCTTATGTCTTTTAAAATATTATTATGATTTATTTATAAAAAAGTATTTTTCAGGAATTTCAATTCATATCGAATTTTCAGTTTCATTGGGTCGACACAATATACCCTTTGTTTCCATACTCTTCTATTCTGACATACATCTTCTATCACGCCACATATCATCATATCATCCTTCACACAATCCATTCATCTTTATTTTTGGCCTACCTTTTCATTTGTACCTAAAAACCTTAAAACGTTTATCCCTTGAAACTATTTCTCTTTTATCTGTATTAATTCAATTATTCAATTCTAAGTTTCCGTAACGCATTGCAGTGCGATAGGCTTCCTATTCCAAAATTCGCTTCACTACGAGAGCTCGAGGCTCGGTCTATCTATTTTATTCGTTTGGACGTAAGCCTAAAAAAAATAGATGGATTTTATTTCACCGATATTTCTATTTACTAATAATTGAATTCCCGTACATCCAGTTTGGGCTATTAGATCAATATACGTTGATTGACATCCCAATTAGCCAAATGCTGGGCAGCTATAATCACTGAGCTGAATATAAACGTTGGCACTTAATTAGCAGTATAACAAAACCCTCTTAAAGCCTTTTAGGCTGTTTATCTGAGATTACATCGATTACAGAAGATTAGGGCTTATCCCTCTAGTTGTCTCGCTTTCCTAATTGTTGTTTTTTAACGACGTGTTAAAGATTTTTGAAAGTAAAATAATTCTGTAGAACTAAATTTATGTTACTCTAGCTGTGCCTGCGACTTCGTCCGCGAGGTAATTTTTATTTTCGAAACTCTAAAAAGAAATAGCCTAAGTTACTCCTTATAACATCAGCTATCTGCCAGCGCAAGTCCCGTCAAAATCAGTCTAGCCATTTCTAAGATTAGCTGGAACATCCAGACAGACAGTCAAATTTAAAAAAAAAAACTATTTCCTATTAAATAGTATCTCTTCTTCCGGATAATTCGGACCCCCCTGATTTTTTCACATTTTTATTTCGACATTACAAACAGACATATCAATTTTATTTATCTGTATAGATTATTAATAAAACAGACGATTAAATAGTGTAAACTTATTATTAATTTCTTTTTGTCTTCCATCTCTATGAAATTTTATGTAAAGTAGGTTCCGAAACAGTTAAGAATTTGAATAAAATATTATAGTTTAAAACACAAACTTGAACTTAAATTTAACGTGTATCTTTCACTTGGATATCGTGTGCAGTTCAAAAAAGTAAATTGTAATGACTATGTCTCGCGCAATCGAAATGGCGAGTAGTTATAACAATATAACAGTAGTTGATAATAATAATATAAGTAGTAATGGTATTCTAGAAGTTATTTCCGTTTATTACTTATTAGAAAACCTTTTAAATGCAAAAATTGCCATCTACCGCGTGATTTGCGTGAATTCTATCTATAGAACATTTTGTCTATGACATCATATAGAAAGGTTTTACAACAACACAGAACTCGAATTTTGTTCTCTATTCAGGTTCATTTCACATTATGATGGCGTTCAGGATTCAGTCTCGTTTCGTTGCAAAATATTCAATCCGACCAAATATTCTTAAGCAAAAAAGTGTCGGAGATTTCTCATTATCGTTTTGCTAGTTGATCACATCGAGACCGGAGCAACATTGGACCATGTTGTGAAACTGGTATTATACACACAGCAAGTTTTGATCGGAGCAAGATTGGACTGTGAACGGCATCATAGGCAACGGCATGAATGGAGCCTAACACTCCTTACCAGCTCAGCGTGAATGATTCAATATTTATAAAAATTGTATATTAGAAAGATATCCTTGTCGCTTCGGTGTAATATTAGTCGTACTTATTTCATTGCCGGAAATAAAGGAAATGCCACGGAATACAATTGGTGTAGTTCAAAGACAAAGTCGCGAAAAAAGCAAAAAAAAATATAAATTAATACGAATTCTAATGTTCAACCCAATAATAGAGCAGCTATCAAAAATTAACAAAATAATTTACATGAGTGTACATAAATTATGTTCAACTAAGTATATTAAAAATGAACGTACTTATCTACTGCGTAATACAATTTAAATTAATACAATAATTCTAGATCAAATATAGTATAATCTAGTGATACGCCTTTCCTAATGCCACATGACCGAATACGAGTAATGTCGACAGACGAACTTAAATACAAACTTATTAATTAATGAAATAAAATTTAATTAACTTAAAGAGCAATTAATATTTATTAACAAACTAGCTGTACCCGTTAGTCAGCTGTAGCTCGCAATGTATTTCATGGTATTTTTTATCCTGGAAAACTTAAGTTAGTCGTGTAGACTTAGAAATGAGACAGGGACTGCGACATATGACATATCCGCTTTGTAAACAATTGTACATAAATGGACACATGTTGCAATAAGTTCTAATTTACATATGAACATGCTTTAAAATTACATCTTATTATCTTCCTTTAATAATATCAGGATAGTAATCGTCTATTTTAAATTTATTTATTGTCCAAACAACAATTAATGCGTTAATTTATTCCATTTATTTGCACAAACTTCACACATACATAAGTTTATTATACACTGGTACATAAACTATTGTAAGATGAAAAAGTATCTTAATTGATATGACTGTCCAGTCCCCTAATGTTGCGGTCCTATGTCTCATGTCGCAATCCTCTGTCTCATGTCTCGGTCACATACATAGCGTTCATGGGCTATGGTCACAAAATGTATACGCCAAAAGGCTCCTTGATAATACTTCCACAACTATTAAAATAAATTCTCTTAATTAAAAGAAATGATACCAAATAAAAAGAAAACTTTTACAAAAGTGCAACTTAATTCCCAACAATTTTCTCTTACAGAAAATTCTCTAGAGCTATAACATAATTTGTAAAGTTTTTGGTTCGTAGCTTCTCACCGGCTACTCAACTAACTACATAGAGCAGAAAGAGAAAATTATTGTTTGACACAAAGTATCTACCAGTCTACACACGTCCACACTTTAGTATCGGTTTCCTTCAGCAATGCTGTTTTTAGTCTATTGTAATTAACGCGATTTTCTTTTTGCAACCCGACCACATTCGGTTTGCTACAATGTATTTATTGCTCGCAATTAACTTAGTTACTTTTGCTACGTCTTTAATAAACTGCTATCTGTTTAACAAATTCTATATAAGACAAATTGCTAGATTTTATTTTACGATATAGCTATAATTGAAATTATTGTTTTATTTATTTATTCAGTATTATATTTCAGAAAACTAATAATACTAGGATATAATTACACTGTGGAATGGTCACTTTTCTTAACTTGCATTATTATATTTTAGTTTCGTAATTTTTCCATTAATCAACCGGACTCACAAGCCAGTGACAATAACTTTTTATTCTTTTTAAACTTCAAACTAAATTTGTTTGTTATTTACTTGAATACAAAACAATTCAATCGTACTTAGAAAATTATAAGAACTGGCTTAATACCATTGGAGTATCAGTTCGTCGTCAGGTCGAAACGCGAGAATGGGGAAGATATTCAGATATTCATATGTCTATTCTAGCCTGGTCTTTCTTCAAAATGTAACAGGATACGTTGAAAATTGTTTTATCTATAAATGTATGTTTATTTACATAAGGAATTTTCTTACTTACGTGTTAAAATTGTTATATCAAAAACAAAACAATATAATTATGTGACATATGAAATATAACTGTTTGAATATTTGTTTGGTCCTTCTTCATGGTTGTCAATAGTTATAAGCAAAATTTTATTAATATTCGTGAACGTCTGTTCCTTATTCCTAGGCTACGTTTCAGGAGGGACTCACAATGACCACATTTAAGACCGCATTTTTTCCCGTTCCATTTGCTTGCTGACGTAACATTCGTAGAATCTAGTGAAACGGATTATGGGGCGTTGATGTCATAAACGACGAAATACACAAATCTCATTGATTTCTTTGAAAATCGCGCCCTTTTCAATTTCAAGAGATAGAGAGTATTAATGGTATGTGGTCAACGTCCACTTCAACCCACCTCTTGTTTGGTCGGAAATGATGACAGCATTAGTGATATTCTCGCCACGACCATAACGACCGCAGTCACCTTGTGGAATGGCAGACAGAGCATTTTGGGCGTTGTGAGATACTGAAGGAACGCGTCTCTAGAGTAAAATATTTGAAAACACGTCTGTGAAAACCGGATCATGCATATTATTAGTTACTCAACTGCTTTACCGTCGATAGAAATTTGATGTTACTTGTATGGAGCAAGTAACATCCAATTGTAACTATTCGTAAGACGAATGAACGTTTAGTAAGTTAGGAAGTTAGGAGCTGACCATTAAAATTGATGAATACGAGATTGACTGGGGTGTGGAATTTCCTTTTAGAATGAGGTTGGACCCCTCCAAATCAGGTAATCATATATGGACAAGTAAATACGTAGATACCATTAAATTATGCCCTTAGTTATATAGATGTTTGTGTAAATATTAAAATGTCCAGACAGGTCTGGTCTAGAGTCATAAAAGCACTTAATAACATCGTCACACTCATATCTATAGCACTACAAAGGCAAATCTCATTTTCCATTCAAATGCCGCAGTAAAATTCGGGTTGGCCGTAACTGCTTGCAATGAAATGACCATTCATTGGGATCGTAACGTAAAGTACGTACTGATATAAGAGCTTAATACAAACGTATCATTCTGGATAAAGATCTGCTTTTTATAGTTCCTGAATACGGGAAACCAAAATTTACGTACTATCCGATGAAGATTTGAATAGATAGGTCAATGACGTGGCCGGTAATGTTTTATAAAAGTACAATTAACAAGGAATATAATTTTACGTAGTGTTACTGTAGGATTTGTACAATGACACAACTAAAACTATGACGGCGTGAGTGGCGGGGATTCGATGTGGCAATGTTGAAAATCGGAAAGAGCACATCGAAATCTATAAAATTAATCATTTTCAAAACTCCCGGGGACCTTTCTAGGTAAATTTTCTTTCTATCAAATTACTGTTTATAATTTATCTATTATATGATTATTATGTTATATAAATATTTATTATATTATAATTTTATAATTACTTATTGCTTTAAGTTGAGGCTTTCATAATTTGAAAAAAATATCCAGCTTATTCAACTGGGCATTTTTTTATATTTCGTGAATTTGGATTACAAATAACTGGCCCAATTCCACTAGATATTATAATGCCTTTGCAAATTTTAATTGAAAGGAATAATATCAAATTATTTCTCCGAATAAATAGACGGGCTTGTTTATAAGTACATCGTTATCTTAAGACTATATAAGCTACAAACAAGTGGCTATTAGCACAATTTTATTGGTCTCGTATATTTGACTTAACAAATCCCATCGAAGTATCCTCTCTAAATACCTATTACTCCGTTAAGTACAGCTTCGTGTCCTTTACTCACGTAATTCGTTTTAGGACATTCGTTTATTGGGATATTCTTTGTTTTGCTGGGTGGGGTTGAACTTTTGACTTGACTGAATAAAGTGGAGAGCGGCTTACTCTCAGAAACTTTAAGAAACAATTAAGTTTAAGAGCATTTTTTATTTAAATGCTAGATACACTTAAATAGATTGGTGAGGTCCACATGTGGGATGTGGAAGATTTCTGTTAATTTAGGCCATAGGGATTGTATGCGGCCACCATTTTCATAAGTTGATGGGGCAGCCCACATATCGGGTTTTGAAGCATGTATGGCAGTTGCTTTGAAAATGGACTTGTGAGAGTGCCTGTAAGTCGTGTACTTTATAACAGATCAATTAATTTCATTGTTAATACACTGCCTACAGGGACTCCCAGTAATAGGCGTAACTGTATATTTATTATCGTCTTATGATTTTCATTAAATGTTATCTCACTTGGGGGGTTCTCGCATATTGTTTATTAGCAGAGTTATGGGTTTATAGATCTTTTAGTATCATTGAAAAAGGGAGGAAGGGAAAATCTCCACGGAACCTTCCTTTTAAAAATTATGAACTAATGTTGCCGAGTACTATGGCATTTCGAAGAAATAATTCACCAATATTATCCGAGACTTTTACAGCCACTTTAGCTTAGCTGAAAAAGACTATAAAATATTTTATATGAAAACCCGTCTTTTGAATATATATTGTATCTGTAAATGATTTGAGCATGTGTGTATATGAATAATTGCAAATAAAATTAGTCCTTTTGTTGTGGAGTCCATGTTTGATAGTTTTTGTAAGAACTAGATCTTAAATCTTTCTTCAGTAGCGAAAAAAATTCATATTAATTTCCTTTATAAGGCAAAAAATAAACATCATTTTATTCCAACATGACATCTCACGAACCATTTATAAGCCGAATGAGAAAAGGTAAGAAAGTAATTTATCAAGAGAATTGCTCGGTAATAATATTCATTGCACTCGACATTTAAAATATTTTTCTTGCGGTCACGAAGGTTTATTTTCATCACGAATTATAATCATTCATTTATAACAATATGTGCTATTAGATGTTGTAATGGTATAATGAATTTAGATACATTTATATTTATACAAACATATTGTTACGAGTTATTGGACTCGAATTAAAATGCCGTTGGAATTACTATAGAATTTATTAGAGCTATACAAACACGTATAACACAGGTACAAGTATAACTGGACACAAACAGTACAAACGTAATGCACGATTAAATAACACGCACAAAGTCAGTCACTATATATCTTAACGCCTGTAAACAGAACAAGTTTTTACAACATGTCTTTTACCATCCAGGCCATTCAACTATGGAATGCATTACCTCTAAACATCAAGCAGACACGATCATTACCTTCTTTTAACAAATTAGTTAAAGATTACTACCTCAAGCTATAGAGTTATTGTTTACTTTTGTATGTATATAATATAATATGTGTATTTATTTTAGTATATATATTATCACATATATTACTTTTTTTTTAATTAATTAATAAACGAAATTATTGTACGAGTGCTGGTTTAGCAACTACCGACTTTTGTTGTCCTTCCTATACTCCATCCAAAGGTTGTCTGGAAGAAATCGCCATGGGCGATAAGACCGCCGATTGTACTTGTATTTAATGTTCTTGAATTTATGTAGCATTTTTGTACAATAAAGTATATTCTATTGTATTCTATATTTTATCGAATGTACACACGTCTTGCCGCGATTATCGCTTGACTGCCTCACCTCTCTGTTGGGGCATTGCTTTATACTGCACGAATACAATATATCTGTAGACTGAATTTCTAAGAATCACACCTGGCTGATGACTACCATACAATATTACACAAAATACACAATGGGATATTTTTTTTAAATTTTAAACACAAAGTAAACAAAATAAGGCGAGCATAAAAGTGCTTCAATGTTATTAGCTCAAACGACGCTGGCGGGTAATAAATGTGCTTTGTTTGCAGGTGGCCCAAATTGTAACAATGTACTTATTAATAACACATGCATGTATTTAATTTCTAAATCGGTTACCTATATTTATATTGATGTGTATATTCCGCTCTACTATTATAATACACGAGTTAAGTCGAATTGAATTACCCGTGTAAAAGCATTCAAAGATACCGTTAGTTGCAGAAAGAATACTCAATTTAGGAAAAAAGACCGTATTGCAGCGAAGCAATTTACTACAAAATAAAGCTTATCCCATACGTTGAAGAGACTATAAAAATTGAATGAAGATGGAATATTATATCAACTCCAAAAATATATGACAGTGTATAAAATCTTCTTGCTTCAAAACATTTTATCCGTGAAGGAACGGAGAAAGATTATAATTTCGTGCAGCCGGGCGGCCTGTCGTGAGAGGCGAAAAAACAACCCACAGCCAGGTGGTAGGGTATTTGCCTGTCTGGGTGGCTACCACCCCTAGTCTAAGTCTAGAGCATGCCGCTATAACAACCTTGGGTTGTGTTCCAGCATTAGTGGCCAGGTTCCAGTCTCCCTTTAAGAGAGCAGCAGCGCATTTGTAGCACCTTTGGTGTTACGAATGTCCATAGGCAATGGTAACCGCTTTGCACCAGTGGGCCGTCTGCCTGTCTGCTGTACTCATGTAATAAAATAACACAAGTAAAGTGACTAACGTATTTTCTTCTATATATCTATACAGATAAATAAAGTTGAAGTATCTGTTTGTAGTGTCAAAATAACAGCTTTGTACTAAAGGCATATGTTAATATATATAGTACTTATATTTAAAAAGAACATTAAAAAAATAATTGTCCGTCTGTCTAGATGTTTCGGTGAATCTCTGAATAGGCTGGACCGATTTTGTCGGGACTCATCTGCTGTCTGCCCGAGATAGCTCATATTATAAGGGGGTTACTTAGGCTATTATTATTATTTTTAGGGTTCCGCGAAAGAAATTTCCACGCGGACAAAATCGCGGGCTCAGCTGTTTGCCATAAAAAAAATTAAACAGTGTTCTTTCCGTGACGTCCGTATTTACCTCATAATATGAAGTTTATTATATTAATTTGGACGTGTTTTTTGCTTCATCCGTGTCTGGATGGTGATTAAAATAATTTATTTATTATTTCGTTGTTTTGTTAGGGTATATATATATATATATATATATATATATATATATATATAATTATAATTCTTATAATTATTTTGTTTATTAAGGTAATAGTTCAAATTACCTACATACTTGGGGTCTTAGGACCTATAAGATTATGTAGGTGGGTACTGAAACCAGTGCTGTGTCGAAACATGTTTCGGCACAGCGAAAGACTGAGTGCCAACCTCATTTCATATATTGCGGTTTTCTTTTATTGTTATTTTCTTATCAGTTTGTATTGAGGGAGTCGCAATTGGAAATAAATATTTTCTTTCTTTCTTTTCTTAATTCCTAATCGAAAGCGTCTGTTTTCGGATAACGAAAATTTTAAGGATCAAAACAGATTTAATTTACATGTATGTAACAATTCAATATCTTGCTGGGTTCAGACGATAGTTACAAACATTGGTAATCCCACACGATTTAAGTCACGGGCACAGATAATAAATAACATAAATAATGGGTGTGTATGCAATTCACACGTAGTAAAAGTGAAACAAAGTGTGAAACGGGTGGATGGGATTTCAAATCTTATATCGTTATAATATATTCAAGCTTTAAAACACGAAATTTGAAGTATTAACGAAAAACTTCAAAACATTTCCAACTGTATCTGTATGAGCGTAGTGTATAAATTATTAAATAAAATGTATTCTGTCTCATTCCCTCGCAGGGTTAGTCCTATAGATTTATGTGTTTTTCTCTTTTTACTGACATTTTTTCGTTTCATCGAGTTTCAAATCACAACGATTCCAAAGAAGTTTGACTTCATCTTCATCGTTTGGTGATCGTGTGGTCATATTTAAGTGCAGTTACTATTATTCTAACAATACAATATGATAATGTAATTCAATATTTTGATATGATAATTATGTTTTGTACTTAATGAACGTTAAGTACACTAACTTTATTTGCAATATGATTATATAATTTATATTAAAATAATTTACAATATCAATTTTATAGCATGAAAATATTTTATAAACTTTTAAAAACAGTGTAATATTTAAGGTATGGAAGAGCGGGGGATCTTCTGGTATAAGTAAATTTTGCTTAAAAGAAAATTCAGCATTTGTCTACAAATTGTGCATGTGTTTCCTAAGAAATAAATATTTTCATTTTCATTTTTCATACAGTCCAATTTTATATCAAGTTTCATCTCCAACGAAAAAGCATCTGCCACCATTAATTATATTAATTACAAAAATCTTATTCATGGCTTTCTATCATTTAAATAACGTATGCGACATAGTCCAATAAGTTCAGTCTAGTACGCAGATTACGAACACATTTTTCACAACAAAAGAAAACATAAGTCATCAACAGTTTTAACAGTGGTACATAGATATATTATAATTCTTTGATTATCAACTTTATCAACATGTTGGACTAGCCACTACGGGTGTCTGAACGTAGTGAATATCTTCGTTGTCTTTGTAGTTTAATTGATGTTGTACTGTAAGCAGCTACATCAAATATAACAATGCGAAGTCATATCAAACTGCAACAATTTACCATTTTTATGAAGTTCAGTTTAGTTCAGGGAAGCGCAAATTTTCAACTATCAAAGCATTTATCTGTAATTAGAGTACGGTCATGACTGCTGAACTATGACGAATGTTTATTCCAAGAATGAGTCATTATTTCGGATTTAGTAAATGCCATAGAAGAACGGTATGTGGCATTTTGTTTATGATAGGTATAATGTTGGTTCTATTTATTTTTGATAGTATGTAATACAGCCGATTGGATATTGGTAGTGATGTAAAATCGAAATGAACACACAAGATGACAATTTGGAGGTAATTAATAACAATATTGTTACGAGTTGCAAGGGACTCGAATTAAAATGCCGTTGGAATTATTATTATAGAGCTTATGAGAACTATACAAACACGTATAACACAGGTACAAATATTACCGAACACAACAAATCCAAACCTAATGCAGAAGGTCGTAATTCCATAAAACGCGCAAAGTCCGTCACTATAAGATATCCGACAAGTACACACGTCACGCCCGTGCCGTAATCGTCGCTTGAGTGCCCTCCTCCTTCAATCAGGCCATCGTTGCACAAATGCAATTTGCCCGTATTGTAGTCGACGTAATCCATAACACCTGGCTAATTATTCGGCCGCAAGCGGCCATAATCGTGTACTATAAAACAATGGGTTGTTCTCTAGAAATGTATGCCAGTAAATAAGTAAACAAAGAATACGGTCATAAAAGAATTACAATTCGTTCAAATGCCGACAGGTAATAAAGTGTGCTTCGTGGAATTTGTCTTTGTCGGGGGTTTAAGTTGTAACAATATGTTCTTTCTTTTATATTCTGACATTGACTAATTATGTTAATGACATGCTGAATAATTTCATGACTTTAGGATGTTATCTGGAATTAATGATGTATTCTCGTACACAACAAGAAATGTAATAGTTTAGTCATTTAAGTATAAAAAGATTATGCATTTATAAATTGAAACATGTAGTACTACATAAAGCTTATATGAATATCTTGTATCTCCATATTTCCTGCAATTAAATTAATATGATTTGACTCACAAAAAGTTGTGTAGAACGACCAAGCAAACTTTCATGATATGATTTTTGAGTACATACAAAATGCGCGTCTTAGAAAAGTCCGTGTTATTAAGTTATTGTTCCCCAAAGCCGCGAAGTAATGGCGTTACCATTCCATTTAAAATTATGCACAGAATACTTTGAGATATATTCAATTGGAAAGCTTAAACTAACATACTACTAGAATGAGAACTGACGAACCAACCAGTATTTTTGAGTATTGCAATAGCATCATCCGAAGGTAAAATCGACGTTCAGGATCCGCTTGATTATTGCAATATAACTATACTTGGGTATAGTTCGATAGCCAAGAAGAAAAGAACATGGTACAATTATTCTTCATAAATTTGTCTTCCTCACACACTACAGTTTTCACATCAGCCGGTAAATGTCAGCACTGACAAAGGTAATCACTAATACCAATAAGAACCGTTCGAAGTCCACATTTTTTTTAAATCAAACTGAAAGCGATCCTGTACGAACACTAAAGGCAGCAAGCAGATCTCGCACTTGATACAGCTGCCTTTTAGTAAGCCTGGTTGAGTCTTTTTATAGTTACAGTTCTTTTTCATTTAATATCTTTTTGAACGTGACGTACCCATTATCATTTTTTTATATCATTATATTCACATTGTAATAATCGTTTCATAACAATTATTATGTACATATATTAAATTGTTCAAAATATGTATCTTTTGTCTGTTCTTTGTTTGATGCTGTTCTTATTATAAACAATTTTAAATGTTCATTTGTTATTTTTTCTTCTGTGACTGTGTTTTTATCAACCAGCATTTGTTGAGTTACGGCCTGTTTAGAGTTAGTTGACCTTTGACTTTTGTTACACTGCTTGTGTACAGTTTCCATTGTAAAGAACTCTAAATTAACATTATTTCCTTTCTTTCTGATATAAGAAGCTAACTTTAACAAGTCTAGAAGTATTTTATGTTTCTATAACTACCTACCTCCATTTCCAATTTCAAACCAGAAATCTTATCATCTCATAATTAGTGAAAACTAGGAGAAGAATAATTTGTCCTAGAATCAGGTCCAACCTATAATGAAATAACGTTGATTTTAATCTTAAAAGATTTTGTAAGGGCCCTGTGCACCATTGCAAACTGCAATAACGAGTAACCTAAACAACATTTTAGTAGCAACCCTAAACCGCAAAACTACATTACCTTAATAATAGACCATTAGCCGCAATGTGGCATTTCTAGGGTGTTCCGGGGATTCGGTTGGTAATCGAGTTGCTTACAAATTGCCCGTAAACATTGTTGCTTTTAATTCCTTGTTTGTTTTTAAGCTAAGTTTTATAGTTTGCGTAAAACACGCCTGCGGGGTTACTTATTACATCTTATATTGCACAAGTACGTGATAAATTTTATAATATTACGGTTAGTGTGCATAAAACGTGGATTCGAAATATAAGGTACAATTACTGTGTTATTAGTTAACACACTTCATTTCGTCTTCTTAATATGGATTTTCTTTTTTTTGTAACGATTGCATTTCATGATCATTTTAAAATTTCTATGATAATGACTTAAATTATATTTTTCATTTAACTTATTTTTCTGTATTTAAATTTTGTTTCAAAAAGAATTTTGTTAACTGCTAAATGTAGTTCGATTTTTTATAACTTTCTATTGTAATGTCTTTTTAAATTTAACTTGTTATCCTCTTAATTAAATTATGTTTAGAACGTAAGATCTAATATTATCTCATGTGCAGTTTAAAATATATCGATTTCAAAAGTATTGTAACACTTTATATTCATTGTTGAATCAATAAATAAAGTTTCTTTAGACTCATCATCATCATCCTAGCGTAAATTCCGGGGGAAATTGGAAACGTCTGCTTTCGTCTTCGGCAACCTTAATTGTGAGACTATTGGTACACATGTCATCGGTCACAATGTCAAGCCAGTATTTCTTAGGCCTATCCTTTCGACCGGGATCTAGTGGAGGCGAGGATTTCTTTAAAATAGATTATAGTTGTACAATTTACAGGCATTTTAAACGTGCGGTTAAGATTATCTGCACGATAATCCTAAACATTCAGCAGTGGCGCGGGGTGGAAATTCGGCTAGGGTAAGCTAGTTTTACAAACATAGAGTATAATGCAAGTGCTGACTACACCGCTGTTGTAAAAAACCTCTAACTCGCGATACATTTTTAACCGACTTCGAAATGCGAGAAGTCTACTGGTTGTGTCAGTTAAACACCTAAAATGTAGCTAAGGCTGGGATTTGAGATTTATAAAATTTCTCTGCCTTGCTCCAGGTATTTATTTCGTTAAAGATAATTCTAACAAGTCGTGCGAAGCGATATTTAAAAAAGAAGAAAAAAAACTTTATTATCACTGAAAATTTACGGTTAGAAACTTAAAATTAATTATTAAAGTCGTCAGAGTGAGTTTCAAGTGGCTAGAGAGCCTACGAAATAAGCGCCGTCAATTGGTTTCTTTGAGGATTATAACTAAGAATCTGCCCTGTTTCACTTCAGTAGGCTCTTGCAATTTTAATCAGAAAAGGGTTAAAATCTTCCGATTATGGTTGACTTGTTTTCGATTGGTATTTATATATTTAGTGATTTCACAGCTTTTATATGATTTTGGTTTTTATATAGAAATTATTAGACATTTTATATTAGACGTGTATGTGAGGCGAGTGACATGTATGATTTATAAAAATAGTCTGTTGTGATGCAATGCGTCTAATGGATATAAAAGAGTTGCGTAAATCGCAGGCATGACTTTCAAAGTAATGTAATAATCAATAATAATAACACATACTTTATTCGATCTTAAATACTAGCAACGTGTCATACATACATAATGCTGCTGTGTATACGATCCAAACCATTAAAACAATAAACTTTTTACACAGCAATAAAGTTCTATTTCAGTTTTAAATATAGGTTTTTAATCAATAAACTTATATTGTTATGAATAGTATGGCGTGAACAAAGAAGATTGTTTTTGCTTTTAATTTTGATTCAAATATTTTAAAAATATAGGCTAATCAAATACTAATTGAAAGATCACAAACTTTTCCACAGCTACAAACAGATAATCACTAACACCAACTGAAGTTTTTTCAACAACAAATCCCTGTCAAGACATTGCAACAATTAAACAATAAAATATAACACCACACAAAGTCACAAACACACAACTAACAACAAAACTTACACACATACTCACACCAACGCGCACTACCACCGCATTGCATTACACGTACACTTCACAAACAAACCAAGACACACAAAGAGCATAAAAATTAATATCTAACCCAGACACAGAAAGGAAAAAACACAACACATAGCACTAGATAGGATAATATTTATAGATATAGACATAAGGCGCACACTGCACCTGTACTTTCTCACAACACCAGCATGTAACAGATACACTCTACATTAGTATAAGTTTAGTATTAAAATCAGAATAAATTGATATAATAAGTTATTCGTAAGGTACACCACAACACAAATATCATTGAATAACTGTCACACACAAAAACAAAAATTACCAAGCAGCGTGTATAAATACTAAAAACTTTCTTCGAAATTAGGTTGTGATAAAATTTAAAAAACTTCGTTTTAAAAAACCGACCTCAAAAACGAAAAAACTAAAATGTATAAAATAACTTATTTCTTAAGCTATTAATTAATATATATTATCTAAAACATCTTAAAGTCGGTGCTTAGTAATTTAATATTATAATAATAAAATAAAATAATTAATAATATATATTAATAATCATAGCTTAAGAAATAAGTTATTTTATACATTTTAGTTTTTGAAGTCGGTGTTTTTAAACGAAGTTTTTAAATTATATTTGTTACTTTTTAGTGTCTACTTTTTGTTAGCTATGTATGGGTGGACCTACGAATGGTGCCGCGCTTCTTAAAAAATATAGGTCCCAAGAACCGGGAACGAAAAAATGTTCATAAAATGAAAACTACTGGGCCAAACTATGTAAAATTTTTAGGGGACCAATTGGAAGCTATTCCGCGTCGAACAAAAAAAGAATCACGTAAATCGGATCATAAATCACGGTGTTATCCAAGACTGCGCACTTGATGTTATAACATTTCCATGCCGATTTAACTTTATAATGCTATGCCTCGCGATTGATACACAATTGCTCCCCACTGCTCGAGCTAACCTTGTTTATTAGCAACATATACAAAGAAACAAACCCTCATTATAAATCTTTAACGAACAGAAACGAAAGTTCTCTTAATGCTACTTACTCGCAATAACAATAGAGCGGATTAAGTTTATTTAGAGAGCGTGGCAGTTTTAGAAAGAAATTATTTAAAGCGTTCGTAAATAACGAAAAATGACTAATAGAAGTCAAAAGTCATAGTCATTTATAGTATTTATTAAAATTGTTATTTCTTTCTTTCACGTATTAAAGTATTATTATTAAGTATTTTATAAGTAGAATTAGTTTTATTAATTATTATTTTAATAACCAATTTGGGTCGTTTTTCGTTTTACGTCAAAGGGAGGGTTTGCACTGAAAATCAGCGTTGTGTCGGATATAGTTCCGGCACAGCAATATGCTGAGTGCAAACCTTGTTTGCTGAAGATGCGGCGTACAGATTTTCAAAATATGCTCTGTGTGTAAAAATGTAATTGCGTCGCTATTTTTTGCAAATAAAGTTTCTTTCTTTCTTTCTATATATATACTACGAAAAAAATGCACTTGTACTCTTTTCGTATTAATTTACTTTAGTAGATGAATAATGTGAATTCTTGTGATATGTTCCTTAAACTTATTAAAGAGAACTATTCATTAAAGAAATAATTAATCAGACCGTGACCGCGTGACCAAAAGGCTGGCTTGCACCTAGGGCAACAAATTAGCGTTGCCATCCAACGTGGAAATGCGGCCAGCATTTTGGGCACGCTCCACGCCGACAGCGGTTTGGAGTCAATTTTTTATTTATAGATTTATGTTACTATGTAAGTATAGCTTTATTTATAGTATAGTTTAGTTTATTTATTTTTAAGGTTTTATTTGTATATTAGATAAATATGTTTATTATCAAATATTAAAATGTATTTGAACTCATTATTATAGGTTTATTTTTCTATTTGATATATTTAATTATAATACAATTATTTAAAACTGAATATTTAACCCAACGCACTGAATTGGCACATAAATGAAATTTCATTTTGCCGTGTCTTGATTAAAACATTAGACACCTTGACAGATTAACACCTTAAGCAAACCATATTTAACACAGTCACACTTCATATAAGGGTCCATTCTTAATTCTCTTTATCGATCATATTCACGAAGAAAGGCTTGTAAACGAGTTTTTCTTTTATAATTTACATTTTGGTATAGGTAGGTATTTTCAATCACACGAGGCGCCTCAGAACCGCACTCATTTTTTTTTTATAACGGACATAAATAAGAGGAGGTTCTCTAATCTTATGTAAGTATTATATATGTTCGTGAATAGCTTCTTTAATATGTAAAACCGATTATAATTATTATTTTTGCATTGGGCTCACACAACTGATTTCCTGATCCTGAATAGTACAATGAGTAAATTGAATCATTACGAGTATTATGTGAATTCTATAATTACCTTACTTTAAAAATAGTACTCTCGTACATAATTAATTTAATATTTTTGGTTCTATATTTTTATGCTCTGGTATACATTTATTGTAACTAGTGGTCGCACGTGGTCGAAATTCGACCATAATGATTAATGTCAAAGACTTCTATAATCACAGATTTCGCCAAGGCTACATTATTAATTTGACTTTGATAATATACAAAAGAGTATATATGTGTGTGTCAAATACATGGTAGTGTGTGTAATGTGTTTTTATTGATTAAGGGGCGCTTGCATAACGATCGTCTTTAAATAAAATTACTTAATCATATTAAACTGCCTAAATACGTTTTACACAAAATGTATTGACAGTTCCTTAAACATATTTAGCGACAAATTTTGCGTTGTGCAAGACGATAATCGTATTTAAGGGTGTTAAATGCGTTTAGTGTTTCTTAAATAAATTTAATGAATGTTATGCAAGCGGCCCTTAATGTATTTTTTATGTATAATAAAAAAAATAACATTCTGCACTCCTCTATATAAATTTTAAGTGTGCGAAATTTCATACTGCTCCTCCCGCGTAATTTTCATTAAAAGGTTTACAAAGTTTTTGTCTTGTCTTTCTTTTGTCTAGCTTTTAATTCAAAATATTCTTGCAAAACATAACCCATAAAGATACGGTAGTTTTCGAGGAGAATTAGTGTGACATTAATAGGTAAACGAATAAAAAAAAATATAGAATTCAATTATTGCCGGGATACGCGGGATAATCTTCTACAAACGTGTACCAGTTCAGCAGAGCGCGCTCGCCTCTTAGCCGTCGCTAACTGGGAGTCTGGACAGTGGTTACAATCACACCCATCATTTTATAATAACACACTTCTGGACAATACCACATTCCGATTAGCCGCAAGTTTACGCCTGGGGGCACCATGTTGCGTACCACATCACTGTCAATGTGGAGTTATGGTAGACCGATTTGGACACCACGGGTTGTCATGTTTAAAAAGCGCAGGAAGAAGATCTCGTCATGCTAGCCTCAACGACATCATCCGCCGAGCTCTTGTCAGCGTCGGCGTACCGGCCATTCTAGAACCGAATGGCCTGATGCGTGACGATGGCAAGAGACCGGACGGAATGTCACTCGTCCCTTGGAAGATGGGGCGGCCGCTAGTGTGGGATGCGACCTGTGTTGACACACTGGCCCCGTCACATATTCCAATGACCGAGTCAGGGGCTAGCAACGCTGCCGCTTCAGCTGAAGACGTCAAACGGCGCAACTATGGAGCCTTAAGAAGGGGTAACATATTTGTGCCGTTTGGGGTTGAAACATTAGGCCCGTGGGGTCCGTCGGCAAAGAATTTGTTTAAAGAAATATGTAAGAAACTCTTTGACACTACCCGTGATCAGAAGGCTGGCTCATATTTTGCATAACAAATAAGTATTGCCATACAGCGTGGTAATGCAGCCAGCCTTCTGGGCACGCTCCCCGTTGGCAGTAATCTGCTACATAATATATTTTAGTTTCGATGTCTTTGTTTTAAAGCGAAATTATTATACAAGTAGAGTCAAAAAAAATATGATAATTCATAAAGAAATTTCATAAGTATTAGGAAGGTTTATTATTGCCAAAAGAGCAATAGAATACTAAAAACGAAAAGAGCGACTTTTACAATAAGATATCGCAAGTAATCTATTACAACTCGACTGTCAGTTTTTAATGCAAGTTCAATAAACTGATTTAAATTTAATCATGTCTTCCATAATCTTTGATCTACATCTTATATTCATTTCCACTTGAGTGAATCTTCAGGTGCATTAAGAAGCTTTTCATCCTTCAATATATAAAATATTACTTTGATATCGCCCATCCGTTTGTAATGTGAACTGAGTGGCTCAGATAAGATCGTGATGAATTTTATGAAGACACACTTTTACTTTGATATCCTGGTAATTTAACTTTGTACGGTGATCGAACTTTCATTAAAAGAAATTTTAAATCAAGATTGCAATGTCAATAAGATTGATTATTTATAGGGCTTCGTAACAATTTTGGCGAAAACAAAACTCTTCTGCTTACGTCATGACTGTCTGTCTGTCAGTCTGTTATGTTAAATTATCTATACTTATAATAAAATTGTAGAGGTCGAATTTCTGTACAATAAAAAAAAATATGCTAAAATCCGACTCAGGGGGATGTAAGAAGTGGAATAGAACTAATTTAGATTTTTTTTAGAATTTTTTGTTTCTCTATTTGTCTGTCTGTTTGTACCGGCTAATCTCAGAAACGACTGGACCGATTTATATGAAATTTTGTATGGTGATAGCTTATATCCCTGGTCAACATATATGATACTTTTGATCCCGAAAAATTAAATAGTTCCCGTGGGTTAGTTAAAAAGCTTTAATTACTTAAACAGCTTATAACAGACTAAAAGTAATTTCTCTGCAACGTAACATAATAGAAGCGGATAATTTGACAGGGTGTGGTGTCAGTGAGAGAGTTTTATCTTATATATATAATATATAAAGCAGATAAGTTTGTTTATTTGTTTGTTTGCTTGAACGCGCTAATCTCAGGAACTACTGGTCTGATTTGAAAAAAAAATTCAGTGTTAGCTAGCCCATTTATTGATGAAGGTTACAGGCTATAACCCACTACGCTAAGAGCAATAGGAGCGGAGCACCAATGAAGAATGTTTCAAAATCGCGGGTGTTTTTTAACTTCCTTTAAAACTACTTGACGCGTACGAAGTCACGGGCAGAAGCTAATCTTATATATAAAAACGAATCGCAAAATGTGTTGGTAAGCGCATAACTTGAGAACGACTTTACCGATTTTGATGAAATATTGTGTGTGTGTTTGAGTGGTCCCGGGATGGTTTAAATCCACAATTGGAACCGGTAGATGGCGCTGAGATCGGGTTCTAGAATCCCCCTAATCACCTGGACTGATTATGGTGATTTTGTTTTTGTGTCATGAAACAAAGTCTTAGGAATTCAGAAAATATGGCGATACGAAGTTCGCCGGGGCAGCTAGTTTTTTCTAAAAGTGAACCTATATCTGTGATAATGTTTTAGATATAGAACGTTGCATGCCTATTATGGCGATGGGTTTGAAGCGTTATTTGAGAATCGACATAGTAAATGACGTTAAATGTCGATAGATTATGTATGTAGTACATATATACACTATTGTGGCAATGCGTAAAGTATGTTATTTTTTTACGCTTCAGATAAGACGCATTCGGCCACAACCTAAGTCCTTAACACTAACGCAGATAAAGCTGAAATTTAACGGAAACGTATATAGTCTACATGGCTCTACACAATGTTTTAGTACATAAAATTGCAAAACTTTTTTTTTATTTTTTTATTGCGGGAGTTCCGCAGCCAGGCAGACGGTCCACTTAATGGAAAGCGGTTACCAACGCCTATGGACATTTGCAACAGCAAAGGTGCTACAATGCGCTGCTTCTCTTTTAAGAGAGACTGGAACCCGGTTATTAATGCCGGAACACATATCAAGGTTGTTATTGATAGGGGTATAAATTAGACAAGGGGTGGTCGCCATCCAGTCGGGCACATGCCCTACTACCTGGCTATGGGTTGTTTTGTCGCCTCTTACGACAGGCCACCCGGCCGCAGGACATTCTATTTTGTCTCCGTTCCTGCAAGGATAATAATTACGGGTAGCTTCCTTATATAATTATAGACTTTTTTAAATATACAGTCGAGTAGTGATATTTAAAAAAATATATAACAATATTCCTTAAGGCTTGTGGCAATGACAACAGCCTTGAGGATTTTTCGGTCCTTATATTTCGGGAGCTAGCCGTAGACGCGGGCGTTTTTCAGATGCTTTATTATTATATTTTGAATAAAATAAAGTCGTTTTTAAAATAATAATAAAGTAATTTACTTATCTCTCTTTTATAAACTTATTTACATTATTCTATTTTGATAAATATTTAAGGATTTAAATGGTTTCATGTCAATAACTTGGGGCCTTACTTATAATAATCCCGTTAAGAAAAGATTAGCCATCTCTTAAATAAGAGACTTTTAAGCCCCTAATCAATGGCTGTTTCAAATAAAACTTGCCATCTTGCCTCTTATGAAGTTATGTATGTATGTATGTATCTTGCCTCTTAGCAGTCACTTAAACTACCTCTCGATATTGGTTATTTTTGACAGTATCCTTAAGAGTAGTGTATGGATAAGATTTTCGTTAATCGGTTGCTGAGCAGTTTCTTAAAATTTAACAAACGATTATAAGTAAAGCTATTAGTGTTTTGTCCTTAACTATAGAAAAGTTACGAAAAAAACCACGTTACGTTTCATATCGTGAAGATTAATGGTAATGTTACGAATTTATAGGAGATTTGTAGGATGTAAATTAGAAAATGTTGTTGAAACTATCACAAAGTTTATTAGAAGTATACACACGTAATTCACAGTTCTCACAAGTATATCCGAATACAAGTAAACTAAACCGTAAGGCAGAAAATCGTTATCACATAAATCGCGCCAAGTTCTTCGTTATAAGATAACTGGCTTCGAAAGTGTACTAGGGTACGCTTCTTTCGTAGTCAGAACACGACTGGTGCATTTCCTGACTGACAGACCCCATCCATATGTAAATTAGATAGGGCTAACGGTACGTTAAACGGTCAATTAAGTGGCTTCCAAGAATTCAAATGAAATACCAACAGAGGAAAAAAGGATTTATGACGTCTTACGGCGGCATGAACAAAGAGATTAGCGCGAATAATAGATCACACAAATTCAAAGGGGTAATAAGAAACCTGCAAAGGGTTAGCCTCGGCTTGAAACAAAAATTTTTTTGGTAAAGTATTGTTTGGTAATTATCAACGAAAAGTTATTCCGTTTACACCTTTTTTTCGACCTTTTGCGGTAACAGGCGCCTTATTGCCTTTTTAAGTTAATAGGCAACTTCCAAAATCATGAAAATTGTGCGCCCCCCTTGTTCTAACTTTTTAAGAATGGGGTGGAAATATCTTTAAAAAATTGGCATTGTCGGTAAAAATATTGTAACTGAATTTGCATTTTTTGAGATATGGAGTATTTTCGTGGTTCCGTAGTCAAATAACGAAAACATTGGAGGTTTAACACCTTTACGGAACCTTACAAAGTTCATGGACTGCCTAACACTAGGGCGATTTATTTTAATAGTTTGAGAAAATACAATTTAAGAGCTGGTCTGTTGATTATTACTACGAGTATTTTACAGAAGAGTACAGGTATATTAAATTCGTGACGTTCTTGCCTTTGTAGTAGTATTTGTATATTTGCAGGACTTCTAAACTTGAAATTTAGTATTAAAAATCATAATAATATTAATATTTATTATTTTAATATCGTTTAATATATGGTAATTTCATATTATAAAAATATATAAAAAGTATTAGTTTATTTCTCTATGTTCTGACAGTACACTACTACAAATGCAAAAATGTCTTGAAGCTAATTTGCCTGTAGATGACAGTCAATAAGTTGAGACACTCTTCATTATTTTACAAAACAAATAGCATATTGAAATTTATTTAAACATTAATTCAAATTCCTTCTGTAGTAAATTTTTAAAAGAATTTATATGTTTGGATGGAATTTCAAAGCCTGCTTTTTATATGTAAATAATGATAGAATTCATTGTAACATAAGTCATCTACTAATTGATATCCATTAAATTATTTCATAACTTGAAATACTAATATAGATAGATAGATAGATAGATAACACTTTATTGCTCACCAAATACACAATTTCAAAATATACAATTACAATATTGTTATGGTAGAAACAAAAGGCGGCCTTATCGCTGAAAGCAATCTCTTCCAGGCAACCTAACTTAAGGAATAATTTAATCTAATCTGGCGATGTAGGTGGTGCAGATCATTAAATATCAAATATCATAAATAAACATACTTAAACTAAATAATTTATAAATAAATAATAAAAAAAAATACACATACTTAAACTACTTTATAAATTAAATACACACATACATATATATTAAATAGTCTATAATATAAGAATTAGGCATAATTATTTAAGGAAAAGTAGTGTTTTCTGAGTGCGTTCTTAAATGTAGGCGATGTTTTGGCCTCTCTGACAGTAAGAGGCAGCGCATTCCAAAGTTTGACAGCCTGCACTGTGAAAGAGTTATCATAAAAGGATGAAGTGTGTGCAGGTGTAGTGAGTTTACGATACGTATGAGTGCGCAAATTGTGGGAAGTAGAAAGGCGAAGGAATTCAAAACGTTCCTTAAGGTAGGGAGGACTACTAGGGGTAAATAAAATGTTATAAAGTAATGTGAGAATGTGAGTATTCCGGCGAAAGCGAATAGGGAGCCACTTGAGTTTTTCACGAAATTCAGAAACATGGTCATATTTTCGCAAGCCAAATATGAACCTAATACAAAAATTCTGAAGTCGCTCAAGTTTACTTAGCTGTTCTACGGTTAAGTCCAGATAGCAGGCGTCAGCGTAATCTAAAATGGGTAACAAAAGAGACTGTGCAAGCATAATTTTGGTGGCAGTAGGCAGAAAATTTCTCAGCCTTCTCAGGGATCTAGAAGACAGAAAAACTCTCCGACTTAATTCGGAGAGGTGAGACTTCCAAGACAGGTCACTATCGATGACTACACCTAGATTTTTGACAGTGTCACTCAATGGGATACAAGTGCCGTCAAAAACAATGTTCGGTAAGGTTGCGAAATCAACTTTTGCACGTATTCTGGGGCTACCGATGACTATCACTTGAGTCTTACGAGGATTCACTGCAAGACCAAACATTGTACTCCAATAAAGTATGTGTTTGTGTACTAATATATTCCTTTTAATAACGAATATATTATTATATATTCGTCCTGTTAATAAATTAAAGCAAATTTCAACTAGAATACGGTCCCATAAGCCGTCTCCCACCACATTACGTTACGTCAAGTGGAAAGTTACCGAATTAATTTTGTACACACACCTGATGTAAATCTGAAAGGGTTTATACGAATTTCAACTGAAAGTTGATACATTATTTGTCTATTTAGTAAATCGCTGAAAATAGAGATAGTTATTTCTAATCTTTGTACAGAGACAAAACATCTAAGATCTTACTAGCCACAATCTACAAAACTTTGTTGATCTGATCAAAGGATTAGTCAGTTATTGAGGTTCCCTTACCATACAATATGGAAGTTTAATATGAACTTTCATGACAGTTTTTTTCTTAAAAACTAAATCATGTATTATATGCTGCTACTATGTGATTTCACTAGATACTATACAAGTATCTCGTGAAATCGCAAAGAAAATGGGTCCAGATTAAATCAAATATTATGATTTGATTGTAGACGTATAATAATATTTTTATATTCAGATAAGTACATTTCAAATTAATGATTATTTTTTTAAACACTATATCAAAAGCCTATATTATTATTTTTAAAAACCGATATCCGCCGGCAGTGGGTTCTATAGGGTCCAAGCTACCGGTGGTTAAGGCTCCAAAGACAGGAACTCTCTCACAATACGAGCCGTATCCAACAGGGCTGCCTTCTGCATCCGACCCTTCACCCAGATACAAAGAGAAAGCCTTTCAAGGTGGCGGTCATATTGTTACAAAATATATATAAGATTTCTTAAGGTTTTTAATATATTATTAGTCCACCAACAGTGGTGTCTACTACTACTCTACATAATAGTACACACGTGTGTGGTATCGCTTAGCATATAGAAAAATCATAAGCATGTTTTATTTTATTTAAATCAGTATGTGAAAACTCGCATGCTTCCAGTGTCATTAATAGTCTATTATTTTTTTATTCAGAGGAAGTTCGATTAAGAACCATAAGCCGGCACGAGGGCGAACGTTCGCGACCCGTGTGTGGGATTTTCCAGGCCGGGCGGCACTAGCATCTCACGTATGAAGTGGTATTGCCACACCGCAGTTAGGGATATCCACTTAAACCGCTGTTCAATCTTCGAACGTCCCTTGTCCGGGCTATGGGCTCGCTTGCGCATCGAACTCTAGCCCGGACATACGCAAGCCGACCCTTTAACGGACTGGCCTCACCATTTGTTCTCACCCCGTCTCACCTCAAGGTGAGAGGTGCCGATCGGTGTGCATCCCTCCTATCCGGCCTTTATGCGGGGTGGGTCCGGTTTCCCCGCCGATCGCCCGCACGACTGTAGTCGATGGCAGCTACAGATAATTTTGGCTCCGGCGGGAGGGAACTGACCCCTCTCCTGCTCGCTGCCTCCTTCACGGATATTATAGTCTCGCAGCAGGAGGCGGCTGCGTCCCAAGCGTCAGCGCTCCCAACCATGGTCTTCAACACGGCCAAGAAGGATAAATACACAAACCCTACAAAAGCGTATTCAACAAAGAAATAAAACACTTAAATACATTATATTTATCATAACACAAAATAATATGAACAAACCATTCAACTTAAAGAGATCTATCCCTAAATCTGTCATAAGAATGTTTCCAGCATTTCCCAATATAAGAGCTGTGTTTCTACATTCAAATCTGGCAGTCAAATCCCAAAATCCCCAGAGCTCCGTACTAGTTCGATTCAGAGCTTCCTTTGAATAATATAAATTTTACAAATGGAGTATAAAATGTATTAACAGATGTACTTATATAAGTTATTATGTGTTCTTTAATTTACTTGTTACTTGATAAGACATTATATAACAGCTGTTTAGATTATATTTACTTTTTAATATTTACATAGACTTACCAATTTCATTTTAATCACGTGTTATTTATTAATTTTAATAATTACATGTTTTTACAAGTCATCATCATCATCCGAGCGACAAATCCCGGTTGCGTTCGGAGTGTTCACTCCGACGCTCAGGGTCCGCTTTCCTACTTTTTCTACTCCGCTTCGCGCGCTCTTCAGCATCCCCCTTTTTTAGACCATTACCACGCATGTCATCCTTCACAGCGTCAAGCCAATATTTCTTGGGCCTTTCCCTACGACCGGGATCTAGCGGAAGCGGCATGGCTAGACATTAGTTCCCCACATAATTAGCCGGTCTCCGTAAAACGATATAACGATATATGTTTTTACAAGTATTTACACTATAAAAGTTACAGTATAAATCTGTATTTACTCATTAAAAAAACACCTGAAAATGAAACTACTATATACAAATAAAAAATGGATACCAGATCAGTCATCCCGATGGCAGTGGGAAGCGTTCCCAAAATGCTGGTCACATTTCCGCGGTGTATTGAAATAGTTATCCCTATCCCTATTAATATTATAAATGCGAAAGTAACTCAGTCTGTCTGTCTGTTCCGTTTTCACGTAAAAACTACTGGACCGATTTGGCTGAAACTCAGTATATATATATATTTTCGATGCCGAGAATGAACATAGGATACTTTTTATCCCGAAAAATGGGATAGTTTCCGGGATAAAAATATATTTGTCTTTCTGTTTGTTATGCTTTTACGGAAGAACTAATGGGCCGATTTGCCTGAGATTCGGTACGTATGTAAATTAAATACTGAGGGTGGACAAGGGATACTTTTCATTTTGGCCTTTTCGGTAATTTTGGCCTTTTTGGTAATTTTGGCTATTTTAGCCTTTTTACTCATTTTGGCCATATCGGTCACTTTGGCCTTTTCGGTCATTTTGGCCATGTTGGTTATTTTGGCCTTTTTGGTCATTTTGGCCATGTCAGTCATTTTTGCCTTTTTGGTCATTTTGGCCTTTTTGGTCATTTTGACCATGTCGGTCACTGTGGCCTTTTTGGTCATTTTGGCCATGTCGGTCATTTTGGCCTTTCTGACTATTTTGCCCTTTTTGGTCATTTTGGTTAGTCGGCCATTTTGGCCTTTTTGGTCATTTTGACCATTTTGATTATTTTGGCCTTTTTGGTCATTTTTGCCTATTCCGTCATTTTGGCCATGTCGGTCGCTGTGGCCTTTTCGGTAATTTTGGCCATGTCGGTCATTTTGGCCTTTTTGGTAGTTTTTGTCTATTCCGTCATTTTGGCCATGTCGGTCATTTTGGCCTTTTTGGTCATTTTGATTATTTTGGCCTTTTTGGTCGTTTTTGTCTATTCCGTCATTTTGGCCATGTCGGTCACTGTGGCATGTTTGGTCATTTTGGCCATGTCGGTCATTCCGGCCTTTTTGGTCATTTTGACCATTTTGATCATATTGGCTTTTTTGGTCATTTTTGCTATTTCAGTAATTTTGGGCTATTTGGTCATAATAAAACTACGTTTTAACGGTTTTAAGCACGGTAATTTATTTGATTTTGGTTTATCCGACGTTTCGGCCGCTTTTCAGTGGCCGTGGTCACGGACGACAAAGATGACATTTGTCTAACGTGTATTGTCAAAGTTTTATTTAGCCTACCGCCAACTTGTTCATTTTAATTATTTAGTTTTAATTTTGTTTATGGATACTATTTACTCTATGGGAGCCTAATCTAATTTACCACCGCTTCACAACATGTTGTGGCTTGAAGAGAAGAAGCGGCGCAAGAAAGTCGAGTTGGTTTGTGTTTCGTTGAACCAACTCGACTGATAATTTCTTTTATTTTTCCTTCCACCCATTTTTTTTTTTTTTTTTTACTAGTCATATTTGCTGAAGAGTTTCTTGTGCCGCTTCTTCTCTTCAAGCCACAACATGTTTTGAAGCGGTGGTAAATTAGATTAGGCTCCCATAGAGTAAATAGTATTAATAAACAAAATTAAAACTAAATAATTAAAATGAACAAGTTGGCGGTAGGCTAAATAAAACTTTGACAATACACGTTAGACAAATGTCATCTTTGTCGTCCGTGACCACGGCCACTGAAAAGCGGCCGAAACGTCGGATAAACCAAAATCAAATAAATTACCGTGCTTAAAACCGTTAAAACGTAGTTTTATTATGTATACAAGTCGCGAAAACTTAAGAAAATACTATTTGGTCATTTTGACAATTTTGGTCATACTTTTTATCGCAAAAATAAAACTAAAATAGATGAAAGTTTGAGTGAGAGACTAATCGTTTCTCAAGTTTATAGATATAAAAATTCACAATCTAAAAATATAAAAAAGTATAAAAATATAAAAAATATAGAAAAAAGTGCGATACTAACTCGATCTGTCTGTCTGAATACCGAAAATGGATATAGATACTTTTCATCCCGGGAGATGGGATGGGATGGGATGGGAAGTAATCTTATGAGGACAATTAGCTCCAATATAAAAATATAAAACAATTTAACCTGTTTTAGCGCCGGCTGTTTAAACAAGAGGCACGCACTAAAGCTTGACCCGCGGCGGAGCCGCGGGGTAAACTCTAGTATTTACATAAATGATTAACTTGACACTAATGCTGATAGCAAACAAATCAACTAAAGTCAATAAATTTGGTCATAGAACTGAAAAAACACGTTGATATTGTGGCGAATGATGGTGGAACAATCTAGATTGGTTGGTTGGTTTTAGAACTTTTGGAAAAAAACTAGAACATTCTAGAAGGAAATGACAAGGACGGATATATTTAGAAAGGGATAGACGATGAACGCAAGACAGAGATAGATCGATGTTAGAAAGGGATAGACGATGAATGAAAGAAAGAGATAGATGTTAGAAAGGGATAGATGTATAAACGAAAGTTCCCGAGCAAAAGGTTCGGGAAGGAAGAGAGAGAGACAAATAGATGGGTTCTAGAAAATTCTTCCGGGTATATAAACAGCGTAAGGCGCGCCTACCGGGCAGTTTAGAGTTGAGTTCAGTCCAAGACGGTGAAGCGACAAGTGCGATACTAAAGCGTTTGAAGAGAAGGTTAATAGAAGACAGAGACGAATTAAGTGGTGAATTTAGTGACAAGTTTGGTGGACAGATACGTGAAGGAGGTGTGTAGCGTAGTTCGAGAGAGGAACCAGAAGCGAGCTACACACGATAATATCGGAGGTGGTCTGCGCAATATCGGCGACGGTATTGAGGGTGTGACAACTCATCGACGGAACTGTGCATCGTTGGTCGTGCGTATAGAGGCAACCCTGCAAAGAGGTACTACGTGCGGCTGTGTAAGTCAATAAAAGCTCTTAAGTCAAAAACCGGTGTTTTCTTCCAATCCATAAGTGCGTACCCCAGCTCGCACGTAACAATATTCAATAACATTGAATGATTCAAGTTCATTATGCACGCCTCTTCCTGCTCTCAAAATGCGTGGGGTGCTGTGTAAACTGTTCATAATAACTATAGTCGAATTGTTCCACTCCTTTCATGTTGCAGTTACGCAGTTTATTGGCAAATGCAAACGAACAAGCCTTCGGTAGGCCTGTGTGTACGCAGCTTAACATAATCTATGCCGCTAGGAATTCACAATGACTGCAATCAGGTCGTCAGATAACGTTGAGTTGCGGAATCCATTATCAATACGCCTTTGTGTCCACACAGTGCGGATTAATCTTTAAGATTTTTCTTAGAATTTCGTATTAAAGCCTAAAACATATACAGGTTTGTTATCAAAACAAATTGAGGGTAAATAAAAATAATTTTAACATTATTCGTCGTTATTTAACATTTGAATCATTTTATAATCACGAATATTGAGAAAAGACGGAATTACATTAAAACATAAATTACATAAAAAATTACAAAATCCATACGGGCTTTGTTATTGTTCTTTTCTTCCTATAGTAGTTGCTATATTACACTTATTACATTAAGTGTCAATTTTTCAATCATCAGATAAAAGTTATCAATCGAATAAATTATAATCTGAGCGAATTCAATAGTGAAACCATTCAACTATTTTATTCATTCAACTGACATTTTTAATTTTTCTGTGTTATACATAGAATATATTCTATAAATAACTTATATTTGGTGATTGAAAATCCGCCCTAAATAAAATAAAAATAATTAGCATTACAAGACTAGGGCAAACGTTCAATACAGCGTTATTTACCTAAATTCACTTTATTGTATGAAATACAAAATAGCTTGTTGCGAAAAATACTTAGCTAAATTATTTGTTGTATGACATTTTTAATGTATATAATTTGTGTATCAATTCTTAAGTGACATTTAATAACAAGATGCACTCATATAGGTATGTATAAAAAAGCTCTGAACTTGTTTAGTATTAAGTCTCATTTAAGACCTAAATCACAGATGCACTAATTCCGTGTATTTAACTATATAGACGGTAGTTACTTGCAGGCTTTAACCTATCTGTTCTATGGTAGCGACAATATGACCTATGTATTTCTAAATGGGTTGATTTATATAAGGTATATATTGTACAAACCATTTACTGTTCCAGCTCGCAAATTAGGTTTGGTGCACACAAATTTTATCAATCCATTAAGAACCGGCATTTTCAAATACATGATGTTCCACTTTGGCTCGAATTAGGCCGCCTAGTTTAAATGTTAGCCTATTTCTGGTATAATCATTCACAAACACAAAACTTAAACAGTAGAAGCGTTATTAGAAAGTATAAATAAAATTAAAAAAAAATCGTTTTGTAAATCTGTTATATGAGATTTTTTAAGGAACTTATTTATATATTTTTTTTTTATTAACTTTGATTTTTTCAGACTTTTCAACTATAGTCAAGGTGGGGTTCGTCAGTGGGGGAACTCCATACAACCCTCTTTATTTCCGTGTTTGAATAGCAACGACGATAACAAATCAGCCAGTAAAACTAAGACACCATTTAATTCTGACTTCAAATTGTAGTCTACGTTAAATTCCATTTCATAAATGTGAAAAACGAAAGATATATGAACTTATCCCACTGACGGACTTCCCCACATTGACTTTATACAATTCAATAGTTAAGAGAGGAACACAACCGGGACATTCTTTACGAATTTAAAAATGAATACTTCGCTATTTATAATATACTGATTTTTAGACCTGACTAATGATAACCCACACGCCTGAATATCACATGTACAGAAGATTTCTAAAGATTGCGTTTTTTTAAAATACTTACGGACTCCTACAAAATATTTTATCTTTGGTCGAGTGCTTTTTTAATTTCGATTTATTTCATTATTTATATATCAAGCGTTTATAACCATTTTATCGTTAGCAACATTTGGACTTAAGTATATTTTTGTTGCAAAAGGTATTTTAAACTTGAAAAACTTTTGTTTTAAGCTTTTCAGCTTTAATTAGATTAGACCCTACTGAATCAAATACTGAAAGTCTTAAAACAAAATAATAATTTAAAATATATTTTGCAACAAAATATATATCAATGACGGTAAAGGCTCGATATAATGATCAATTGTTTTGAATATTTTTGCCAGTATATTCAATTAATAATCGCTAATGATGTATGTTCTGAAGCGTAACATTTAAGTTGCTCATTATCTGTACTAGTTTGCTTAAGTATTGTCGTGCGCAGGACGTATGCTGTCTGCTGGACCGTTGCTTCCAATACCCGCGCCGGAGCGCCCGCGACTGCGGCTGTCAGTTCGCTTTGCTGCATGCAGCTCCGGATGAACAAATGCAGGCTAGCTAGCGGAATCAAGCCCGCGCGAAATCGCGGGCATGCCCCCACTGCCAATGCCGGTGCGCTGGTTGCGACCACCAAGTAAGCAGTAGCACGCTTACTAGTGTGTTACGGGAGTCGCGTAACCACCACGTATTGCTATTTCAAGCACGCTACACAAGTTTGGACGAGGTTCATTTTGTTTGTGTTATGCAGCAGCTAAGATTACTTTTTTAATATATTTCTTTCTATGTATTTTCTCTCTATTTTTTAGTACATTTTTTACTACTTTTCAATTTATTTTTTGTAATCATTATGTCTAAGCATCATGACTTTATTCATTTTATTAAGTAAAAACTCTGTATATATAAACATTTTATGACAATTTTTATACATAAATAGTTACCTAGAATTAGTACAATGTAGGTATATGTATGTACCTAACCCAATAGAAAAGCCTATAGTCGATATGAATTTAATCTTATTTTTCTATAAGAAGTGCATTCTTTGAACCAGTATAAGAGTGCTACATTTACGTTTCTTTTCAACTATCGAATCTTAGTTGCTGCCTACATATATATTTATATATATAACCTCAGCCTAATATGCACCAGCACACAGGATTGGTACTATCACTTAAGTAAGCCAGTACGCTTACCCGTGCATTATTTACGCTCCCCGTATGAAAGAAATACCACCACTTTTTAAGTTCACACGCACGTCACCGGTTTTATTCTCGGATAATGTTACGAGGTCACATTGGCAATGTTTTATACGCTAGACGAATAGGTTATAAGCTTCGAAGGTGTGAAAAATAATCTGCACGACTTTGAGCACGGCCTGTTGAGCTATAATCCTTATGCTAGAATTCAATAATTTTATATATGAATCTATAAAAGAGTGCGTTAATGATAATGAAACGTGAATAACGTTTATGGAAATTGTAATACAGTTTAATATAATAGGTACTGCAGTGCGGCAGAAAGGTAAGTTATACAATGAGCATTATGTGTAAGAAATACTATTTATAACTGTCGAGTTGCTTGATAGCCCATTCAAAGTCAAATATCGACATTATTTTATTGCGAAGCTGGCATGGTAGACCGCTCAGCTCATAAAACTGGTTACTGCCGTCTATGGAATATTCAACACCAGGGGTAAAGCCAACACGTTGCCAGGCTGACAACAATTAAAACAGGTGGGCAGGTTAAGATGGGATTAAGAAGATGAGATAAAAAATAAAGAAAGAAAATATTTTATTTCCAATTGCTACTCACACAGTACAAACTGATAAGAAAATAACAATTAAAGAAAGCCACACTATATGAAATGAGGTTGGCACTCGTCTTTGACAGTGCCAAAACATGTTCCGACACAGCAGTAGAAAAATTCTTCTTACTAGAATATTCCCGCGACTACATCCACGCTTGTCGTGAAATTTCCGTAGGATGACCGGGACGCAAAATATCGCATCATTTAAAAAACAATGCAAGCTATCGTTTTAGTGGAAACTGTCGGAATAAGCTAATTTTTATTCGCCCGAACAACTACAAATCGCTCCCAGAAAAATTGCCGCGGGATTTCCAGGATAAAAAGCAGCGCAGATTTTAAGTCTAAGAATTTGCTGTTGATTAGCGAAATCAGCCCAGTAGTTTTTACGTGAATCCCGAACAAACAGACAAGAAAAAAAAATGTTTACTCTTATATAGTGTATTCCAGTTTTTGAAGTGAAACTTCTTTATCGGCGTTGTAAAACAAAAAACCGTCACATTTTTCGGTTACGCGTCACATTTTTCCGCTACGTACCATCTTTTTCTTGCCCCTGACTGTGTACCACGGTCTAGTCTACCGTGGTACACAGTCGATTCGACCGTGGTAGGGGCTTTTTTATTTAACCAATTTCTGTAAAGTTGCATATAGTAGATCATTTTTCGAAAAATAAGGTCATAAAGAAGTTTCGCTTCTTATGTGTGTACACTAGTACACGAACACATTCTTTTTCATAGCTTTAATGTACAGGCAGGCCATGTTTATAATTTTATATTATAGATTTGCTAGCGCCAACTTTAGATTCGGCATCCTGCAAGAATAATTGTTGTCCTCTGTAATTGTGGAAATTACAACAGTTTTATATTATATATTAACCCAGCAATGGCAGGAAGCCAGACATCGATAGTAATTGGATTAGTAATTGTATTACATCACGGTATTAAAATAAAAAGGCATGACTTGTACATACAAGAGCCAAAAATCCGTGGTGTTATAATTCCCGCAGCTAATATTTGGTCAACCATAAAGGTGTACCGGGCTGTCCAGGCAAGCTTCCGGCTTCCGGTCACCCGTCACCTGCGCGATATATAGCCGTTTTATTAACCCGCTGGAAACGAGGGTAGTCACTTTCAAAATGAATTCTCGACATGTCTAAATATTTGGGGTTTTGTTATTTATTATATTGGTGTTTCCTTCCTGAACGGCTCTAGTGATTTCTTGTATGGTATAAGTTTCGTCACTTAAAAACTTAACTTTTGTGTAAAACCTATTATGAGTTATTATGAGAAATTACTATAAAACTTTCGAGAATTGTCGGCGTGTTTTCGGTACTTGACCATTTCGGGTTTGAAAAAATTACTTTTACGTAACTTTATGATTATAGCGAAAAAAAATGGAATTGTCTGTTATAAAACGTATATATATGATCTTCCATTTTTTTTTAATATTCAACGACCCAATTGTTTTTATAATATAATATAATACTATAATTTATGCCTAAATAAGGCTGACATTAATTTACACTATAGTACCAAAAAACAATGTTAATCAAAAATCGGTTGTCTGTAAAGTCGGTTTACTGACGATAGTTGAACGTGATAACGTTCAACACTCATGTAGGAGAGAGACAGATGTCAAACGCTGCCGAACGCGGAGGCCGATTGTGCCTCTTTGTCGCTCGTTCCGCGCTCTCGCTTGCACTTCAAAGCCCGGGAAGGCCATCGAAAGCCATGACAGGCCAACCAAGCCGCTGACGTAGCCCACGCAAAGCCCGTGAAGGCCAACGAAAGCCGCGGATTGGCCCGCGCGAGCTGCCGACACCACGGCGGCTCCCACATACAGTTACCGGAGGGTAGAGGCCCTCCGAGCTGCAGCTGGGGCAAAGAGTTTTGCTCGAAGCCCCCTCACCAACACGTCACCACTACAAGTGGCGTAGTTGAAGATAACTGATGATGCACTTCAAGCCTTAAATGGAACGCCTCAGAGCGAGGTAACGCCGCATGAGTCACGTGTTTTCGTGCGTGCAGCCGGCTCCATCGAATTATAAGACGTTGTCACGTCAAAAGCACATATATCTTTCTATGCCCAGACTTTAAAACACATTTTTAATACACTATTAGGTTAGTTTAGGTGATCTAAATCAGTCCAGTCCGAGTTTGCAGCATGTTCGCGCTGTTGTATGGTCCCTTGTACACGCAAGATCACTTTTTATCTATGATTATCACTGACTTTACAGCCAACCGCGTAATATCAAATTCATTATTTTTGTAAGTACATGAAGTGAAAGATTTTTATAGTATCCTCAAAGTCGAGATCCATTGTATATATATACATCATTATTACGTGCCATTAAAATAATTAATGTAAAAATTCTAAATTAATGCTTTCATCAAAGTTTTTATGATTTATTGAGGAGTCATTACGCATCTCACATTTTTGTAAAATGTTCACTAGTACCTATGTTGATTAATAAAGACCACAAAAGGGAGTCAAAAGAGACCACTCGTAGATATAAATAAACAAATATATTAATCCAAACTTTGCTTTTGAAACATAGTACTTTTTAAACAGACTTTGTAATCATATTTATTTCTTGCTAAACATTAAATGAAACAGACAACTACTTAAGTATTCTCGAATAAAACCAACACTCTGGCCGGTTTATCAAACTGTATACAAACAATTAAGCCCAAATCACTGTCAATCGAGCGCTAAACAGTATTACTCAAGCCTGCATCACGAGAACTATAGGGAACGTCAGGTGCAGGTTGCTTCTAATATTATGTTCCCACGGGTCTGGTGTGTTTTGGGAAACATATGCGTGTGTATGTGCGCGCGCGCGCGTGTGTGTGTGTGTGTGTGTGTGTGTGTGTGTGTGTGTGTGTGTGTGTGTGTGTGAATGAGTGAGTGTATGTGTACGCGTGTGTTTAAATAATAAATAGATCATTTCTTAACTTAATAAACAATTATAAAGAATGTATTATTACAATATTTTCCGGGTGATAGTGATATTGCTAATTGATCATTATTTTTTTAGGGTTCCTAGCGATTTGAATGAAAATAGAAACTTAGTGAAATATTACAAACATACAAACCTATTTCGCAAGTAGTTTTTTGAAATACTTTGCTGTCTTTAAGTCTTTTGTCCGATGGACATTTTATGACAACGAAATGTATTTCTTTTTGTGTCGTCTTTCTGGCGTACAACGAAATCGTCATGTCTATCGATCTGTTCAAAACTCATTTTTTACAACAGAGTTCGTGTATATAACGCCTGTATCTTTGGCCGAATTATTAAAGATAAGGTCCTAGTATGCAGTTAAACACAGTATTAGAAATGTATTTGTAGTTTTTTGATCTTTTAAGAAAACCATATTTTACGAGAAGAGGAGGCAAGGAATTCCTTAGGACGCGGTTTTTCTCAGTTTGGACTCGTGTTTGCCGTTGTTTCATTATACCAGCAAATAAGAAATATTTATTTATAATATTTTATTTTGTAAATACTAATTTTTTGGGAGACAATAAAGATCATTTATTTATTTAGTGAAGCGTTCCCTACAAGTAATAAATAACTCCTAAACCCTTAAAACTTTGTTAACACTACAATAAACCACAAACTAAATAAAACAGCAAATAAAGTGAAATATTCGAAAAAATACGTTCTGGTAAAAATGAGATATTTTTTTTGGGAAATATTACATTCTTATATTAATAATAATATAAAATATATAATGAAAAAATTCTTGGGGTTTACGTAAGTTTACGTTTGTTGTTTTTCGCAATCACTATTCTTACCGACTACTAAATACAAGGAATAAATATTAGCAGTAATACTCAACTTAAATTTGAATTATATAGTAATTTAAAAAGTATAGACAAAATGTAGTCTTTATAATTTTATAAAGACTACGTTTTGACAATAGTTTGTCATTAAAAATAATTATACTATATATTATATAATTAGTGAAGTTTATAATTCATAAATATAGTAGGTATAATTCACTAAAGTGATAAACCACAAACGTATCCCAGCTGAGATGAGAATGTTGAGATGGATGTGTGGTGTTACAAGAATGGATAAGGTGGAAAATGAGTACATAAGGAGATCTTTGAAAGTTGCATCCGTGACTGAAAAATTGACAGGAAGAAGACTAAGTTGGTATGGGCATATTTTATAATGAGGAGGGATGAAATCACGTGACAAAAAGAATGTTAAACTACAAGAGGGATGGGTACGGATGTAAATGTAGACCAAAAAAAAGATGGATGGATTGCGTGAAGGATGATTTGATGATTTGTGGTGTGACAGAAGATGTATAACAAAATAGAGGAGTGTGGAAGGAAAAGACATATTGTCCCGACCTCAATTAATTGGGATATGGTGAAAGATAAGAGAGAGACAAGAGAGATATTATATAATTATACTATATTTAGAAAGCTACTTGCAAGCGTCTGTGATGGACGTCTTGTTGAAAAACTTCGTCCTTCCACGTATTTGAAGAGAAACAAACTAGCTCACATATATTTACAAGTTAAGGCTGTAGTAATAGTTCTTTTAATAAAATATACCTAGCCTTGGTCTATATTTCGTTGAAACACTCATTACAAATGCAAAGGGTCGGCTCATGTAAGTTAGAATATGCAATTATACATATGAAGGTATGTATGTATCTACCTATTTAATTCCATGCTTGTTTTATTTAATTTAGATGATAATGAGCTCATTATGCAATGAGCTCATTGGTATCTAGACAGTATAATCCATACCCATCCATCAGGCCATCATGCATCATGCTATGTAGACAGTATAAAGTAAATGTGTAATAAGTATCATGACCTAAATTGTTAATCTTCTATTTAACACAGGTATGTTTTGTAAAATTTCAATATGGTACGGAGTTAATATAATAATACATCTAGGGCCGCTTGCATAACGATCGCTTTTAAATAAAATTAGTTAATCATATTAAACTGCCTAAATGCACGCGCGTACGTGTGTGTGGGTGGATGGATAAATCATATCTAGATAAATTTTAATATATAGTTTAAATGGTTTCTATTGAGTAATTTCATACGAAAACTACCACGTCTAAATATCTGCGAATATTCCCAGGGAAATGTCGCGACTTCACGAAAATCAAAATTTGCTTGCTTAGATCGTTCACAAATGTTTAATTTAAGTAAAGTTTTCGGTGGACGGGTTTCGGAAACTAAATTCACTTTGATAAAATTGCAGAGGGGAGAAATTGAATAATTGAACTGTATAATTTTACTACTAAGACTTCTTACGGCTTGGGTAAATTTCGGTTTTCTATCTGGCACTGTTGTATTTTCTGTGAAGGAAAACAGCCTATTTACTCTTTACATTTTTTATTTAAGCCATTGGGTGGCAAGATACTTACTTATGAAATCATAATAATATGACCTGTAAAGAAATGCCATGAATATTTGACTGCTAATCGGTATTCGGCCAGTTATTTAACTATTCGATATTCGGCCGAATACTGAGTACTATTTAGTCGAAAACCAACTAACAAATCGTGAAAAAAAAGTCTGCACATATTATTCAAAATTGTATATATTTCCATCAAAAATGTAAATATATTTAAACTTTGTTTTAACGGTTTTAAGCGTGATTTGAATTATTTTTTAAATATTACTTCAGGGTCAGTTTTTAAAATTTCATAATCAAATAAAAATCATTTATAATCGCGCTTGAAACCGTCAAAACATAGTTTGAATTATGTCTATCTATCATTTGAGAGAACGAAAAAAATACTTCACGAATTATGGCTTCAATACTAATCTGTAACAAGTCAATTGCACATATTTTACACTGAACAGTCGGCAGCCAAATATACGGCGCTTTGGTCGAAAGCGTGGCCGAATATTTGGTTTTCGGCCAAATCACTATTCAAGTCATCTCTAGTTGGGACCATTATCTCAATTTTAAATAATGAAGTAACTAATTCGGAAAAAAAATCTAGTTGGCGGCTTTTAAAATTTTCTCAACAAAATTGCTTTAAAAAAGTTCCATTTAGTAGTTCTTGATATATATAAAATATTTTTATGGTTTCGTAACCAAATAGCGATGACAGTGAACGCTCTACGGAAGCCTTCATTGTGAAAGATAATAATAAATAACTTTAATGCCTAATTTTTGTATGAGTGTACCTACTAATGACATCATAAGTAGGTACAAGTAAAAGGAGTCAAATAACAAATTAATTAACGTATGACAGATAATTAAAAAAAATCTGTTCTAATATTAGCGTCGGCTATGTTCGCCGAAGCACACATAGATAGATGGTTTTGATGCTTTGTGGCGTAAAAAAACTGCGTCGTTGCTAAGCAGATTGCGTGGTAGCAGCAACAGCACCCTGAAGGAAATAGTTGATAAATTTGACTGCCCACTGATTTCGTCCTTCGTTAAGAGGACTAAATCAGTGCTAGTCATTAATTACTAACGTAGACATAAGGAAAAAAATACTAATTACTAACGACATTATTGATTGTATCTTTGTGTAAATTCTTTCGTTTTTTCGTGTTTGTGTATTAGTGGACTGTGTTGTCTTTAAATAAATAAATTATTACATTATATTATTATTATTATATTTTAAAAGCTAGATTAATATTTTATATTTTAACGCTTATTTTTATATTAAAGAATACAAGAATTTATTCTAAGATAGCTAGTGACACAAGTTGCAATGAGTTCTAACATTATTTTCATGTGAAATAAGGAATGACATGAAAAAGGGGGCGCTCAAATACCAAATTATTACCTTACTTTTAATAATTAAAAAAACAAATATTTCAGTATAAAAATAATTTTAATGTCGAATTAATTATAATAGTAACCTATACCCATCTTTAGAACAAAGTTTGGATTTATATGGTAATATAATTAATTATCCTTTAAGAAACATGCGGGTAGATTGAAAACTTTTACGAAACTTGGTTTCTTAATATATGCACAGGTAATATTGTTTCAAAGTTAGTTTTGAACTCGGTAACTCCGAAATAGATTTCATAACAATTCGTACCTACCTAAAGTTATTAATAAATTATTATAATCGGCAGACAAACACAGACATCGTAGAACCCCAAGCTGTCAGTTACGCTTGTTTTATGGGTAATATACAACGGATCACTCTGGGACTGATACCAGACACCCAGACCATAGTAAATAAATCGTTTTACGAAATTTATCTTATCAGGAATCGATCCGAGAGCCTCTGTGCTGTGGTAAGTTTGGCCGGTAAAGGCTTAGCCCGCTCAAATACAGAGACCGTTAATATACGGAACAAACAAACACAGAAACATCCAAAAAAATCATGTCTAACCGTATACACAGCAGTATGGATTTTTAAGGCAACTATTTTCACGCTATTCGTTTGAGCATACAACTATACCTACATACATACAATATTACCAAACGGGCAGTAGTTCTATAATAGTTTTACCTTGTTTTTTTTTTATATCAGCGTAATTCAATATGATTAAGTAATTAAATAATATAATAACGATAAATATGTTTTTACATCATTTTTTTAAGTAAACGGAAAATTATTATAAAATTACATATATTCGAATACAATGAAAGAAAACTTAACTTGTTTGTATTGTATTCTACTTATAGTCCCTCAGGACTATAAGTAGAATACTGAGCCTAGATCACCGTCTTCTATGGGTAAGGTGCCCAGAAGGCTGGCTACGTTTCCTCGCTAGATCGCCATACTGGTCCATTGAACGAGATAAGTACCAGCCCTCTGATCACCTGAAGAGTCAATGGGTCGTTTCGATAAATTTTGATAGAGGCTCATGACCTCAAGAGCCCACGGTCCAAGCGTCCAAGTATAAAATATTTATATTATAATAAATCTAATATTTTAAAGTTAGTCACCTTTAAAAATAACACAAAGCTGAAATCGTATTTGTATAAAGTATAATATTTTATGATATCATATGAGAAAATCTCCGGACAATAAACTTTAACGCAATATAAAAGGAAAAAGTATTGCTTACTGCAGCGTAGCATTCTCTATGAACGCTTGAAATGAGTGACTTCAAAGGCTAATAATTTATTCGTTATTAAAAGTAGAAGAATATATTTTTACTACAAAAATGCTTTCAGCACTAATATGCGCACATATATTCGATTAAATTGAATTTCAAATCAGTATAAAAATATCACTACACTCTTTATTATGTGTGTCTATTTTATTTTGTTCATTTACTTCTATACAATAGGTATACAAAATACATAAGCATGAATGAATTCAGTTTGGGTCACTTATTATATTTATATTATTATACCTCTACAGACATATGTAGAGGTATATCAATATAAATATAATTTTAAGTGTCTGGGTAAAGTTTTGTTGAATTCTTTTATAATAATAGGGAAATGGCCCATCTAATGGAATGTGATTACCGCTCATAATTGCAACACCAGAGGGTAAGCGAAGGCGTTACAAGAATTTAATATGGGATAGTATAAAGGTGATGGAATGGGAGGGAGGGATAAGAAGGATGGAATAAAGCGAATGAGATGGAGGAATAACACAAGAGTAGAGGGGGGATGGGCCACTGCAACTCTCACTCATCGTTCAAAATATGATTAGATTAGTGGTATCAAAACTACACACACACACGCGTGCACACATTATTAGGCAACCAAAGATTTCTAGATCAGTTTTGCCTAATACTCTATTAGGTACACCAACCTCATAATTCTGGCATATTTAAAAAATCGAATAAGTAAACACATTTCAAGGACCTGTGGTTTCATTGAAGATATGCAACCCGTCAGTCGTTGTACCAACATTAGATAGGTGCACAATTTTGTTTATTACAATAGGCTAGACAATTATTCACACGAATTTACATATAGAAATTCATTACTAAATTCTTTTCCAGCACATGCGTTGGTCACACACTCACACGCAGAGCTTAGAGTGCGAGGAACATTTACTGGCAAGATGCAGCCGGCCGAGGGTCAATTCTGCCATCTTTGTTTCGGCGGAGCCCACAGGATTTGCTGGCTTTGATGCCGGCGAATTCTTGAGACGACATGGCTCTCAATCGAAATTATGTCGTAAGGCTCGGTGAGTATCAGATTGTTGATCTTGTTAATACATTCTTAACAATTCAGTTAGTAAGTAACTATCATACTCATACGAAAAAGAGCATAATGACAAATAATGAAATGCAATTATATCCTAAAGACATTGTTAAAGCGGAATATAAAGTGGAATTGATATAAGAGTGAAAGTAGGCTAAAAACGAAACCGATGAATTGTGTGAAGAATGATAGAAAGATAAGAGGTTGACAGAAAACGTATGGCTGAAGAAAGGAGGATAGTACACTGGTGATAAATATACATGTAATTAACTTAACTATTGTTAACAGGTCGGCAGATAACATACCTCTAACAACAATGAGTGACTCATCAGAACGCCTTTGTAAAGCCAAACCTCCTAGAGAGGAAACTATTAACGAAGAAGCTAGTAAATCAGATGACAGTGGTAGCGTAGAGACAGTGAAACATTTCGGCCTGCCCATACTATCGGTATCAGGCCCATCGCCCCCAGATGAAGACTATGATCAAATAGACGAGTATCTGTAGCATTTCCACACAAGTTTCCAGCTAAAATACGTGCTGGAAAAAATGAGGCCGCCTTGGCCGAGCCCCGCACAAAGTCCCAAAGCTGATGATTAGTTCACAGCTTGTCACATTGCACTGGACTCTTATGAACTATTTCATTTTGGTGATATATTGTATAGTGTCTTTTTACAAGTCTAGCAATGGTCGAGTGTTATGCGAACGGAACTTTTTTCTCGGCGTCACAACGAATCTCATTGACTTTACGCTGAAATTCTCGTCTATCTTTCAAAAGTGTGTCTTGATGAGGGACCATAGCCTTTAGTGTGGTGTATTTTTCATTGATCCTAATATTAATATTTTTATATCTGTGACCTCTTGTATAATCGACGAGTGTAAGAACACAAACAACGTTTAGATTTAAATTCACATTGTTAGTTTAAGGACTGCACAATAAATTATCTGTATAATGTATATTAACAGTGCCACTTTTAACTCTGTCGGTAATGGCGGCGATGTCTATAGATTTCTTATAAGCAATTTCGATGTAAGTATCATTAAAATTTTATATATGAAATATCATAATCTGCAGTGTCTTAGAATTCTCATTTTCATAAGTATTTAGATAACCACATTGAGTGTAATTTTTAATGCATAAAATTTTATATCGCGTATAGATATCGCATTTTTCTCAAGTAATCAGTATGTAGAATAGGATAGATATATCTATGAAAATGATTTGAAGGTTGAACTTTGGTCCAATGAAATGTATTATCTGCACATGGTGTTTTTTAGTAATTAAGGGTTGTATTGAATTCGATTGCAAGATCAAAGTGTGAATATCACGATACAATTATATATGTACTTAATACTTATCCACAAATTAGTATGTAAAAATGTATATCTAGTCTTTTGTACTATCCGCCCAATATATTTTCTTTTTAATTCATATTTCGTAGCTGTGAGGAATATGTATTTCATTTTTTCTTTAATAAAAGCTAGTCCATGTCTGAAATATAATCTACAAAGATTTTGACAACACATGTTTCACGAAGTCATAAAAAAATTAGGGAAATGATGCCCTATTTATAGATAATGGTTAACGAGTTTAATGTTTAAACTAAATAGCTAACTAAATGACTACAACAATTTTATAGTGTAATAAATATTTCTGAAAGGTCAATTAGAGAACAATGACTCCAAAAGTTGCTTTACCATCGTCAAATTATTACAATTTCAAATTAGAGTCATGAGAGGCTAACAAATAGTAATTAGTAAAGTAATGAAAATATTTGATTATGTCGTAGTAACTACTGATATTGTACACATTAAATACACTAGATTCTAACCGCGACTTGAATAAGATTTTTTATAGTTCAATCCGAATATAGTTGGTGCATATCTCCCAATAAAACAATTCCATGAGTCGTTATAGCAGCGGATTTGTGCATTCAATGATATTTGAAGGTACTTTCATAGAGAGTACTAGCAGCCACAATAATATCATGACATATTATTCAGTTCATGTATTTTGCAAGAACAAAGTACGTCATCCCAGCGTAACGACACTCGAAACTTTAGAAAAATAGACTTTTAATGTTGGTAATGTTCTATCGCGGGTGTTCAAAATCGCCAAAGCATCATCGATGTCATATTAACCTGGAAGTATAATTGTAAGAATTCAATACCAGTCGTGACAGTTTTGTAACATTCATGTTTATCTTTTCCAGCCAGATCTTGCTAAATACTTAGTCACCTCACACTTGGAACTCAAGCAGCTGTATAAATATAGTGTTAAAGTTCACAATTTGACACAACTTCAAAGTTCTGTTCCAATCAAAATGTTACTCGCATCAATAGAACTAGATACTTAAAAATTTCGCATATGTAATTTATTAGTTGGGTTTAAACACATTGCTAGCCGTCAGTTTTTTAAAATAAAATGCTCTCTAGGTAGGTAGATTTCTTTTAATAGATATAAAGTAAATTATGGCACTAATTAATTGTATTAAGACTATTTAAATAGATCTGTTTAATCTTTAAGGGTAAGGTCACTTACTATTGTAATTGTTAATGTCAACCTTTTCATTTGGTTTTTTATAAGAAATAATTTGCCTATTTCTTCTTATCTATTTTTTTTTCCCGTTCTCGCAATTATTTGGATTCGACACAATATTTATTTTTCCTCCATACTCCTCTATTCTGACATACGTCTTCTGTCACAGCATAAATCATCATGTCATCCTTCACACACTCCATATCTCCATCTCTTTTTGGTATACTTTTATTTTGTAGGTACTCGTTATTCTTCCATTTTAAAATTCTTTTTGTCACGTGAGTTTTGTCCCTTCTTATTAAATGTCCATACCACCTTAGTCCATTTTCTTTTTATATTCTGTTTGAAAATAGTTGATATCATATCACACAAATACTGTCTTTCAAATTTAATTCTATCACTTATGGTTTAAGGAACAAATGTTAAAGGTTGATTAACAGTAGCAGTAGTTTTTGCGCCTAGCTGTATGTATGAACGTTTGAAATCTGGTGATGGGACCAGATGGACAGGACATGTCATTAGTAGGCCTTAAATCCAAATCACGGTATATCCGAAATTCATAAAATTATTATAAAATATTACATATTAACCTATTTCAAATCTAAGACTATATTATTCCCTCCACTATTGTATAGAATTTGTCCTTCATCGATTTTTAAATTATAGCTAGGGATGCCCCAATGTTGGACTTTGCCAATACTATACCGATATTTTGAAGCAAATTCCACCGATATCAATACAAATAGTAAAACATATGGTGAATTCCTTATTCATAGGTATAAATAAAACAATACACGTTATTTTATTTTTAAACAAATTTAAAAAATTGTAAAATTATATCGCGGACTAAAAATATATTCTTAAAATATTACCTGCATACTACGAATAAATATTATTATTTATTCGTAGCCTGCATACAAATGTAATTTTTAAGTATCACGAATTGATATTAAGAACAAGAAGAATATACTCGTACTTTCTACGTTGCGTTCAATCCGCTTCAACTACTTGCTTATTTAAATTGGGTTTTTATAATGTGCAAATAATTGAGATACATAAGCGTATCGGCAAATGAATATCGTTGATTCTAATATATGAACTTTTTAAATATCACGTATATATTCACATCGGTGGTATCGGATGCATCTCTAATTATAATACACATCAGTCATATGGCACATAATTACGTATCTACTACAGTCCGCGTCAAGCTCTAAAGTCTCTATTACTAGCAAATTAAGCATAATAAGCTACTTTTTTTTTATAGGGCCAAGTTAGCCCTGCTATTTCCTTGACTTAGTCAAGGACTATATGAACGGTTATTTATTTAGTATAACTTTATATTATTTATCTATTTGTGCAGCCTTTTGTAGCTAATCTGGGGACACTTTAAAATTTGATGCAAACTATGCCAATTGTCGTACTTAATGTGACTAGACGATACAAATTGTTATATTATAGTTTATTTAAATATTATAAATTAAATTAAACACACGTTTACTATTTTACTTGTACCTACTACTAAATACTGTTATGGAATTAGATATATAAAATTTTCTGAAACACGGATTGATGTTATTTTCCATTCTTAGCTATTTTTTTTAATACACGACGATAGTATTACGGTCTTACTATATTACTTTTTGAATTATTACTTTATATCTTTTAAATAATTTATTCTTTTATTTTATTACATTACATTTTTTATTTATATCTTTATTTGATTGTTTTCTTTATGTAATTGAAAAATAATATATTTACTTTATCTAGAAATGAGTTGAATTTGTTTTATAATTTTACTATTTTGAGTCTGTATTTTAGGAAAGTAAAGAATATATTAATCGTGTTTTACAAAAATATAGATTTTTCTATTGCTATTAAAATCTTATTTGCTGCTTAAGTTTCTGGGGCTCAGGGATATATGAAAAACAATATACTGAACATTACTCTTTCCTCCATTTACATTTTAATATATAATATGTACCATTAAGAAAGACAACCTTCCAATTTCGCTGGAACAGCGTCGGTAAGAAACTTTTAGAATATAATATATAATATCCAACAAAAACGTTTCATAATCGATAGGTAGAGATAGTGTGTAGCCGATTATTCAATAAACATTTAAATAATACATGTCTATCTTTGCTGGTATGATTAAAATTAAATCATCAATGTATTTGTTGTTTAAATAAAATAAAATAAAAACATTTTTAATCATAAGCTAGTATATATTTAGAAATAAGTACAATCATGATGCATTGTGCCATGGGTTGAGATTGATAGAATCTGTTATAGAAATAGGTTTAAAAATATTTATGTATTTGAGTAGAGTACTTGGAGGTTCATATTCTAGAACGAAATTTAGTACTGAGATAAAATTAAAGCTTGAGTCACACAATGACGCCCTTCAGGGTTCAATGTCACTCCGGTTTCGGGCCGTTCTGGATTTGGTTAAATATTCTTAAATAACAAAGAATTAGAGTTTTCTTACTATCGTATCGATCTAGCTTGGATTCGAAATCGCGCCAGTACCGGTTCGTCGAAATATTTGACTGAAATGAGATCGGACCTGTCATAACTTGCACCAACAGTGTGAATACGCTTTTGTTATAACTCCAAACTAGTAGTGTAGACACAGCGACAGACGTATTTGATCGGACCAAGATCGGAGCTAGATCGAACTGTGTTGTGAGAATAGTAGTGTAGACACAGCGATACACGTATTTGATCGGAGCTAGATCGAACTGTGTTGTGAGACTAGTAGTGTAGACATACACGTATTTGATCGGATCAAGATCGGAGCTAGATCGAACTATGTTGTGAGACTAGTAATATAGACACAGCGTAATTTGATCGGACCGAAACTGGATCGTGATTGAACTGATTTATGAGACTAGTAGTGTACACACAGGGACATTTGGCCGGATCGAGACCGAAACGAGATTGAACCGTGAACGGCATATAGAGTGAATCGAGTGTAAAGGTGACTCACATTATACTGCATTGAATGGCCAAAGCGCCTTCTTAAAACGGAAAACTAGTATCATGTACATTTTCTATGATACATTTTACAGTGAAATAATGGGTTTTCGAGTGCTAGACGATAAAGTAACAAAACTCAGCCCAATATTTTGTCACCTGTTATATACTGGGAATGACAATGCACGATACATCATTAAATATTTTACCTCAGGCGTTGCTTTTTAACGTAAGTGACTTCGATGGAAACTTATTTGTTTAGTTCTGATATGTTGTCTAAATATGAACTTGTAGTTAAGACATTAATTTTTTAATTAATTTTCTTTAAGGTATGTTTTAAATTTTAAATAAAGAAAGGACTATGAGCGGTAGAAAAATAACCCATAGCCCATCTTGTCATATAGGATTTAGGAGCTTGTTAGATTCTCTTTTTATAGGTCGATTGTCATGTCTGATCTTAACGTCACTCTTAATGCTGCATCCACTTTGTCATTTAATCGGTGCGATTGTCGTAAGGACGCAACGTAGAATAATCAAACCGACCTAATGATACAAGGTGTATACTGTATCAACTTATCGAATACATGATAGAAGCCGTATCTCTGTATCATTGCAAAGGATGTTGTTCGGATATAACGTATAAAAAAATAGCATGATACTTGGTGCGGATTTTATAAAGCTCTTCATTTTGACCAATTCACGACTAATTGCCGCTCTAGAATACGATCGTTGATTATTTTTTTGTATAAATAACACATACCTCTTTCTGTGTATCCTAATAATATTTCATGGTTTGTATTTGATATTAAAATTTATCTCGTCACGATCTATTGAACTTGTGCCAATATTGTAATTGTTGAATTATTCTATTGACTATTTTCTCAATTTTTTTTAAATCTAATACAAAATACAGATTGTGCTAGAGTCTTGCAGAATATTAGTAGCCGTTTTCCTAAATTTAAAGCATCTATCTAGAATTTAAATTAAGGTCTATCTACCATATATTTTTATTTCCTTCGCCTCTATGGTCTTACATGTCAAGTAATATAAAATATTCCAGAAAGTGAGATAGCAGCCGTGGGATGGAAGAATAATGTTTAAACCATGTGTTCCAAATTTTGAAAAAATATTACAGATTTATTAAAAAGATCTTTTCTATCACTAGCACAATTTTTTATTATCCTAAAACTATCGCATATAATTATATAATAAATTATAGTTATATTATCCTCTTCAAGAAACATTAATACATGTATGTTTGGATCATAAAAATTCACGCATGAAATAAAAAAAATGTAGTGTAATCTTTTACATTTTATATTATAAAATACGCGTACATATATTAATACTCTAAAATACGAGTTGTACATATCTATAAATGACACGTTTATTAAATAATATAATGCTCATAATTTTAATGTAAATTATTATAATAAAAGGTTTATAATTAAGCATATTGTACAATTACTATTTACAATCTTACGTCTATTTACTATCACGATGAAATAAATTATGATAAGAATAATTTATTCGTTTTATTTTATTTTATATTTTTTTAATTGCTTGATTTCAGCAGACAGGCAGGTGGCCCACTTAATGGAAAGCGGTTACTATCGCCTATGGACTTTGCAACACCAGAAGTGCTATAAATGCGCTGCTGTTCTCTTAATGGAGACTGGAACCTGGTCACTAATGCTGGAACACAACTCAAGGTTGTTGTGGCGACATACTTTTGACCAGGGGTGGTAGCCATCCAGTCGGGCAACAGCCCTACCACCTGGCTGTGGGTTGTTTTGTCGCCTCTTACGACAGGCCGCCTGGCCGCAGAGAATTGTATTGTTTCTCCGTTCCTGCACGAATGTGGATACTACGCTGAAATTCAATATTTAAGCACTAAATATAATATTTAAGTACCTACGCATTATGTAAACCAATTTTTTTTTAATTTAAAACTCGAACAGTGAACCAAAATTCAACAACGCCAATATACGCATGCCATTATTTCTAACTAGAAGCAGGTACAGAAAATATTGTGTTTCTTACTTTGAAAAGGACGGGTTTTCATACAAACTTTCACTCCCTTATGGGGTGAATTTTCTTAAAGACCCATGTACATGTATTTCTAACCAGAAGCAGGCACAGAAAATTTTTGTGCTGTTTACTTTGAAAATGATGGATTTTCATCCCCCTTTTCAACTCCTTAGGATTTGAAACTCCAAAGACTCTTTCTTAATGTGCACCTACAGTATAGAAATAACCAAAATGCCTCAGTCCTAGCCCCAGTACTTTGGTCTGTGCGTTGGTATATTAGTCAATCAGTCAGTCAGTGAAGACAAGCAAGTATATATGTATAGATAGATAAAACCCGAATGGTGTCATCGTGCTACCATTATCGAATCCGCCTCGTAACTGAACACCGACCGGGCATTTGATGTATATGTGACCATATAATAAAAAAAAATGCAAAAGTAAATTACTTGGAATACAAAAAAACTATTTTTTACACAGTTATAATATCAGCCCTTGAACGTCCCATTTCTAGGTACTGGCATTCACATTTTATGATTTATTTTATACGGTTATAGATAACTACAGATTTTGTCATTAAAGATCGACATTTGAGTTCAATAGAACAGGCCAAATAGCGGTTAACAGGTCAGGATCTCCAGATAGTTTTTAAATTCATATCATTGAATTGATTTACATAACTAAAATTATATCTATAATAAAACTACGTTTAAACGATTTTAAGCGTGGTGATTTTATTTCTCGTTTTTAAAATATTACAATTATTACAAATAAACTAACTTAAATAAAACTAATTATAAAGCGTGGTGATTAATTTAATTTTGGTTATTCCGAAGTTTCGGCCACTTTTCAGTGGCCTTGATGACAGAAGACAAAGATGTCAAGTTAGTGTCAAAGTCGAGTATTGTTAAAGTTTTATTTAGCCTACTTGTTCATTTTAATTGTTTAGTTTAAATTTTGTTTATGGTTATTATTTACTATATGGGAGCCAAATCTAATTTAAACCGTTAAAACGTAGTTTTATTAAGTCGCGAAAACTTAAGAAAATATTAAATTATATCGATTTTTGTCATTACAACTACACTCATTACAAATTAGTTAATTTTAACAGTTATTTATAATGTTAGTATAGTCCAAATTTTGTAATTTATTAGGTGTTACCAATTAACAAGACATTGATATAATTCATTATTTTAACATAATAAAAATTAATATATTATTCTCAAATGTAAGAAATATTTCAATCTTAAGCAAAAATGTTATAGAAATATCTGATTGGTATTGGTAAGTAGGTATATGAATTAGTTAAAAATTAAAGTCAAATAAAAAAAATATGGGATATATTTGTTTTAAAGCGCAAAATCAAACATTTCTGGAATATAATTACAAAATATTTTTTTGTTCATTCTTATTTTTTCACAGCCTTTTATTATTTGGTCACAGCTTCACATAAAAACAATGTATCAAAAGATTAAACGCTATTTAATTTTATTATGAATCAGCATCACCTTATAAATAAGGCTTTTATAAAGTAATAATATGCTACATTATCTGATTCAGCTTAAAATATAAACTACTAGTTCATATATACCAAGAATTTATGACAAATATTTTTATATGGCAACTCTTTTTGGCGACCGAAATAGTTTCGACATTTGCCCATTAGTACAGGAAGTCGATCCCCTAAAACATTCAGAAGTTTACGGTATTATTTGCTTGAGTAACAGTCGATAGGTTTTTTCGAGGCGATACCGGATGCGTGTTTTACTACTTCATTAATTGTGTATTGTTTATCGATCTTAATAGAAGGTTATTTTTCTATGTTAAGACATAACCTGTTTAGTTATGGGTTATTTTTGTAATTAAAAATCCGTGTCTGGTTTACTTATAAAGTAATAATAATTGTTGTTCGTGCCTACCCCGCAAGGGACCTGGCGTGAAGTTATGTATGTATGTATGTAATAATAATTACATTTAGAAAATTATAAATAAAATCTTGAATTGCTGGCCGCTTCGCTTTAGTTGAATTCGAAGACGTCGCTATGCACACCTCCTCCCGACGTAGTGGGACCGGGTGCCCTGGTCCCAGGGCACCCCTATTGTGTGTATATACGTTCTGGTGTCATCACCTCAAGAAGATGCGACGGGACGGTAGGTAATCCGGGAGCCATTACTTCACAACTCCTTCCCCAGGGCAGGTGTGTGCAGAGCCGTCCGCCGGGAGTCCCACATACCCCTCGGTGAGTTATCAAAAAAGTGTACAGCCCAGATTTTTGATTATGCGAAACTTCTGTTAGACGCTTTGAGAGATTTAAATAGAGGTGATAAGCCCGGAACCCTCATGCCCCATGGTCTCACAAAGCATCAAAAAGCGAGAAAAGAATGAGCTGGGCGCCGTCTAAGCATCTAGGAACTTTTTAGTGGACCTTTCCCAATATTCTTCTTATATAATCTTTATATATATATAAACTAAGCGGTTGGATAGATTTTGATCACATTTTTTGTGTGTGTTCAAATGGATTTGAGACTGATGTAGATTCACAATTGGACCCGGTAGGTGGCGCTGGAACCAGGGCCTAGATTTTCATTTTCTACAGCAGCACAACGTCTGCCGGGTAGTATTTCTATAAAAATAAAATAACAGAATTAATTCGAACGATATTACAAATGTTGCAGTCCCTTTCCTTCCATGTTAAAAGCGACCTTAGAGAAAAATAGTTTAAGAACCATAAACTTATTTTTACTACCCACAATAACAGGGCGTTCAAGCAATATAAATCGGAAACCAAGCTGTAGCTTAAATTTATTGGTTTCGTCACGAACATTTCAAATCGATTACCTAATACGTCGAATATTATTTAAATAAATTACTCAGCAATGCAGAAGTAATTTGTCTCAAGTGACCCATTTGTAATATCTATTTGACTTAGCAGCTCAGTGGTTAAAACTACTGCATCTATTCCAATTATGTACGTTCGATTACTTGAAAAATTTACTCACCGAATGTTCGCCACATCACTAGTTTTAAAAGAGTTATCTTCACTTTCTTATATTTTTGCTATTTTGAAAGGCACAAATCTGGTGATCAATTGATAGTGATACTCGTAGTTGGAAGAAGCGTTCACTGAAAGAAAGGAATGGTGTAGTCCAGTTGATAAAACTGTTGCTGCTATTTAATTGCAGCAGAAGAAAATTTGGATGAGCAACGCTTTATAAAAAAAATACCCCAAACCTACTATATCGAGAAACGTCTCACTCCAGTGTGCTAGCTTCTTACACTTTCGCGTACAATTTATAAGAACGGCCATACTGCACTCTTTGCAAAAGAATGAAAAAAATAATAATTTCGTTAGTAGCCTGCGCCTGCAATCGAAGTTGAGAAGGTTCAATATTGATGGATACATCAAGGAGGACGATATTTTACTATTTAAAATCTCGTGTTCTTCGTCGAGCAATTGCAGTCCACTGCTAATTGTAGGGCATTCGGGTGCCTATTGTCTACTTTTCTATAGGTCGTCTGCCCACAGGGCGGGACAGTGTCCCACACTACGTTTATGTTAATACGACTTAATTTTGGATCGTGTATAACGATGCTACATTTATTTGCAGAATTTCCCATATAAGTTAGTCGTATAAAAAATAAGTATAATTTTTTATGGTTTCTGTTTATGATATTTGCCAACGGACCTCTAAAATCTTAAAGTAATTCGGTTCAATTTTATTTGCTGCTTTTTCGCCGTCCTGGGATTGTGCCCATAGTCATGTTGTTTGGTATAAATAAACATATACATTTAATAATGGAAACGAGCATAGGATACTTTTTATCTCCAGAATTATAATAATCGCCGTGGGATATAAATTCTCTAATGGATGGCTTTGCTTGTGAAAGCCTTTAATAATGTTCTAATACTCTTTATACGAACAAATCCCTAAATGTTTGTGAAGATACCTCATATTCCTCATTTACACCTACAGACTGATTAAACCACAAAGCTTACTTTGATGCCCCAATACCTGCTGCACTAGCGTAACATTGGGTCTGTTTTTGGACCGAAATTGGACTGGATATACCTAGAATTAACTCACAAAATTCATTTTGTTCATTAGGCGAGAGAACAATGCCAGTGGCTTTGTGGGTATTAAGGTGTGGTGTAATTTACATTTTCAAATAGTTTTTAAGCCCATTTACTGTACAGTACAGAAAAAAAAATTGAAGTCATGAGTTATGATAAAAGAGTTATGAATGTTAATGAAATTTCTTTTTATTCTGACTTAAAAGAAGATACATGAAAAACATAATTATTTAAAACTTATAAAAAATATACGCTTCTAACTTGGTTTTAAAAATACCAAATGATAAAAGAGTATACGAAGAAAAAATAATGTGCAGGGTATACAGGTGAATTTTTCAAATGGGGCGTCAGAGCCAAATCCTAAACAGGTCTTGAAGCCAATTTTGAGGAAAATTAAAGTAGTAAATAAAATATTGAATTTTTGAAAAATCAATCATCCTTCTCAGGAATTAAATCAGCTAAAAAAACTGGTAGGTGCCGGGTGCCGTGGTCTTTTATTTACAAGGAAACTATAGATTTCAAGAATTTGCTAAAACAGTTTGCTGTTTGAGACTTCTTCGCGGAAATTGAGGCTTAGAAGCTACACTATATTGATATAATAATAAAGAATGTATTTACTTTTTCAAATATCTGATGAATGTAATTGATTTTTAAAAATCTAACGATCGTTAAAGTCAACCCCAATACTCCTTTTACTGTTTTTTGCTCTTTTGTTTAGAATTTGATACTGAAACCCCACTTGAAAAATTCAGCCTGTATAGGTGTCTAAATTAGTAATTAGTCGTGCATGTTTTCCGACAAGTATTCGAATCCATGCCGATTGAATGAATAAATCAAGCGACCACGATTTCTGCAATTGTCGACGTTAAATAATCTTAGCAACAACACAATTAAACAGGAAATTTACGAGATTTGTCTCAATTTAGATGAGCCGCTACGTTTTCCCGTCACGTCCGCTCCCATTTCTCAAAGGCGAAACATCGGCCTAAATCACAGCCTTGATATTACGAGCCAATGGACTGCTGTGAGCAAATTGGATGGGATTTGTTGAAAACGGCCACCTTGAAGAATGACCGTCGTTTATTGATCCCATTGGAATTGATTATTGGCCGTAGAAAATTTCACTGGTTTAGTGGTGACTTGTTAGAAAATATTAAAAGGTTAACAATCGCTACGAATTGATTTTTACTTTTCCTTAAATGAACCCCTGTGAAATCATCACTTTCCTTCATCAGATTATGTTACAGTGATTTCTAAAACTACTGTGAAATTTAACATTTAAGAAGATGTGTTCTTTCTTAGAAATTAATTGAGCTCATTCATTTGACAGTTCAGATCAGTTTTGACTTTTGACGCAGAATAAAAAATATTTCACTTATTTCAAGCGCACAGAAGTTCTATACGTTTGCCAAATTTCTATCCAAAAAAAAACTGAGATAATCAACTGTCACACACCGTAATTTCTTTTAATCTTTAACGGATCGAAAACTTAAAAGTAATTCGACAAACATTATACTTTCACAAATACTGTTACATGCCGACAAAGTGGATGCACACCTGGCTTATTACCTTTCCCGCATTTGGACTTCTTTTGTTTGCTTTGTGTTTAAAGTTTTCAGTTAGACAATAGCCTATTGTTATTGTACTCGTTTATGGCTGTTCGCAGGAATAATTAAGCAGGTGTGCAGATTACGTTTTCTTAGGAAATGCAGTCCACGCGATCGAGTGTTGTATTGTACAGTTTACTATAAAACAATGCCCGAACGGAGGGGTGAGTCAGTCAGCGAGGATAACGATACGAGCAAGACGTACATTTGATTAGCTATATAATGACGGACTTTGCGCGTGTTATTGAATCGTGCAGTTTGTACTGGTTGTATCCAGTTATATTTGTACCTGGGTTATACCTATTTGTATAGTTCTAATAAATTCTATAGTAATTCCAACGGCATTTTAATTCGAGTCCTGTAGCTCGTAACAATACGATATGCTCACACTTATTTTAAAATTATACATAATATATCTACTGAATAAGGACTACGAGTGCAACCGATTGTCTTTATATAATATTTATAACTAGACCAATTAACACTCAAGTAACTAAGTAATGTTTATGTCAGAAAGAATCCATTAAAATATTCCAATATCAAATCTACAAATATTAAGGCTTTTTATGAATTTATTCTTCATTGAGGAATAAGCCGGCTTTGATTTAAATAAAGTAGAACAACTTTAATTAAATCAAAGCGAGTTGCGAAGTGACGATACGAAAGTGTGTCATTATGCAGTGTTTCATATTATCTTTTATGCACAATTTTCCTCTCAAATATTTATAGCATAGGCTTGGGAAATCATTTATGGATATTTATATGGGCTTCCACTTGAGATTCTTAAGGGTCTCGTAAATATTTTTTTATATTTAGATTTAAGGGCATATCAAAATCATCGTGTATACTCATGAGAATTTTTATGAAATATTTTTATATATGCTGTTTAAGTTGTTATCGTTTTCAATATTGTGGCATAATTCTTAAGGTGTTGAATTTTATACTAAATCGTGTAACACATTACTATTATTATTTAATGTTATTTTTTATCAACATTGAGAGGTTTCACCGAGGCTACGCCGCGGTTCACACCAAATCAAATCAAGTCTAATTTACTTACATAAAATCTTAATTAGTTTTTTATATATTACAATGCAAAGCCGCAGACAAAAGCTCATTTACAGCTATATAAATATTTCTAGAATTTTTTTACTGCAGGAGTTCAGCAAACAGGCAGACGGCCCACTTGATGGAACGCGATTACCATTGCCTGTGGACATTTGTAACACCAAAGGTGCTACAAATGCGCTGCTGCTCTCTTAAGGGAGACTGGAACCTGGTCACTAATGCCGCAAAACAACTCAAGGTTGCTATGGCGACATACATTTAGACCAGGGGTGGTAGCCATCCAGTCGGGCAAATGCCCTACCACCTGGCTGTGGGTTGTTTTGTCGCCTCTTACGACAGGCCGCCCGGCTGCAAGAAATGTATTCTTTCTACGTTCCTGCACGGATAAAAATTAAAATTATCTAACTCATGGTGAAAACCTTTTAAAAATCCGTTGCGAAGTTCAGGAGGAATTATTAGAACTTATTTCAACATGGTTTCACAAAACGACAGCTTGAATTTTTTTTTAATTCTGTGATAGTTTGTGTCCCTTCAACCCCAAAGAAAATTCAAGTCAAGCGTGGACGAAGTTGCAGGGATATGCTAGTATAGAATAAGAACGTAAATAAATCACGTTTTAAATCATTCAGTTTGTTTGAAATCAATTTATCTCGAACCCATATAATTCAATACGGCAATAACTTCCGCAATTTGTACGGCACTTGTATTAAGAACGTCTAACTTTGTCGAAGCGATGATTTATTTATTCGTGCCATTTAGTGTTTAATGGAAACCGATCCGTTTCAAAGAGTAAATAAAAGGATTGGGATGTTAGTTTAAAGACAGCGAATGGGGTGAATTTACAAATTGTTAGTAAAACGGGTCATGGAAACGGTTTGGTTAGTTTTGGTACTAACAATCTGGTTCGATAGAATATGTTTACACAAAGAAATAAATGTACCTGTACGGCATGATTGATACCATAGAATTATGTCGAGTTGTAAAATATAAATGTAAGTGTCACCAAAGTTGTTGCATGCAATTAGGCATGTACTTCGATGTACGGTTGCTGATTGAAGCTCAGGTACTAGGCGAGGAAGAATTCCTGGGTGTGACAGCTACTAGAATGCTAAAATAGACTGGCTGCTAAGAATGTTTGCTTAATATTTTGGTTGCAACAATCTGGCTGCCAGGTAGCCTAGTGCGTGGCCTACGTAACTCTTTGTATGAAACGAATGAAAGAATGTTATGAATGATAATCACTCAGTAAAAAACTATACACTTCTGTTGTTCTAGAGGATGCTTCAAGTCACCTTTAACCTATCGTTATTATAATACAAAGGCATTAAAAGTCTCATCGAAGCCTTTATTATTTTAAAAGGTATTTTAGATGAATATAGGCACAATGAAATTTTTCCACAGATTCTTTGGAATTTTTAATTAATATGTTTTAAATAAAACTTTTAATATATATGTTTTAAATAAAAACACGTAGAAAAGCGTCGTTGGTAATTACATACAAATTCACAGAATCATGGTTTTATTTTGTTTAACGCGTGTTTATGTGTCTATGGTAAAAGGATGAGTAGGTAACATTTATGAAAAATAAAGTTTACAAGTGAATCTTGAATTGGTTATTAGCTGAAAAGTAATATAGGATTAATAGAATCAAACTGAGAATACCATTGAAGCCAGTGTAGGTAAAAGAACCATTGTCTGCCGCCAATTAGATTTCAATAATGTGGAAGATTAACAAACAAATCACGAACAGCAAATGAATTCAATAAGATACGTTGAAAAATATATAGACTTAGACCTATATACTAACAGTGTAGCATCGTTAAGCGCAAAGTTAGTTAAGTTTTATTTAAAGTCGGATTTATCTAAGTACTTTACATTTCTATAGCTTCCTTTTGTTATTATTTCTTTGTTAAATTTTTACTTTTTTAGTTTTTCTATTTTTCTGTCATACGTGGAGGCTTATTAATAGCTTCTCTTTACCGTATTTTTTTTAATCTAAAAAAATATTATTCAATCAAAGCTTATTTCGAATTTACAGAAAGAATGTTGTGTTAACAATAAGTCAAGTTTTATACAGTAGCATAGGTTTGCGTTTGAACATGATTTTGCGAAGATATGGTCTAAGATGTAATACGCTTACCTAGAAGGTGCCTATTAACACGGGAATTGACGGAAATTTCCACTCCTTTGTGATTCGCGTGATGAAGGTAAACGCAAATCGCTTCGTTCTTATAGGTGGAATATCCACTATATATCGGTGCCGCATGCCGCTGCATCTGATGGTGTGATAATGGAAGAGAGGCGGCGGGATCAGATCGTAGAGCTCAATTACACATTCTCCAAAGTGTACGCAATAGAAACCCGATAAGCTGGCAAACCTGTGTCGATCTTCGACACTTGTCGTCGAAAAGCTGGTCATTGCCAACCGGCCTCCTCGCTCTCCACTCAATCGACTCTAGTGCTTCGATCATAATCTTACTGTTAATTTATATCACTTTTGCTAAAGTTGTGCTCCGCTTTTAATTGACAATTGTTCGACTCTGAGTGTGACAGTTAATTAATCAACTATTATTCAAAACCATAGACAAAACAAATCTTAGTGGAATAATACAACACGCTTTCATCAAAATAGACAAATTGAGACAAAGAACTTTTGATGAAACAAATGTGTTTAGAACTGAAGCGAACAACAACTTTAGCGACGTATCCCACAATTAAAAGCTTAATTGTAAGTATAATAGTATTTTTAATGTGTTCACTTGTTTGTCCGTTTACTTACGGCGGTACAGCTTTTAAAGCTTTTATAGTCAGGATGTTTATGAGATGTTTAACGACGCGATTTTAATGTTAAGTGTACTACTGTTAAGTAGGCATGTTTCATAGCCCTCTTCATGTTGCCTTTAATAGTCATTTAAACAGTGATTTATAGCTGTTTTGGTTTGATAGTAAAAGTAGAAATAATTTTAATAATTTTAGTCGTGGGTACCTAATGATCAGTAGCCAGTATCTACACATGGATAGATACATACTACTTTATTGTACACTAATACAAAAATGAACTTCAGATTAAAACTATCTTATTAGGCAGATATGGTAATATTATTGTTAAAAAGAGATCTCTTCCAGACAACAACAGGAATGAATTGAAATAACAATGGCGATGGTGGTATACGTAACATATAATTATTAAGAACCACTAACATTGTAATAAAAAATACTAGGGTATTCTGAAAGTTTCCGACCTAACAAAGGTACAAGAAAATTTTCAGTTTTTTTTTCAACATAGTCTCCTTTTCCTTGCAACTCTACACACTTCTTCCAGCGATGCTCCCATCTCTGTAACCCGTCCAAATAGTACTCGGCGTTTTTCTCTGCAAAATAATTGTTCACGAAGGTGATTGTCTCTTCATTTGACGAAAATCTCTGTCCACCGTAATGTGTGGATTGTCGCCAAGGCAATCGCTGGGGCGTGAGACAGTGAGCTGTCGGACGACGGTCGTACATAAATAACCTACTACTACCTAATTATCGTCATTATGCTTCATGCTTGGTACGCATGGCATACTTCACGACGTCAAGCCAGCATTTCTTAGGCCTAGCCCTTCGACCGAGACCCGACAGAAGCGCTATGGCTAGATATTTGAACCCCACGTAAGTAGCCGGTTTCCGTAAAACGTGGCCGTACCAACATAGGCGACACTCTTGCAACTTATCTGCATGTCACGGTTAGGGACGCTGCCGCGGAAGCGAGAGTTTCTAACGCGATTCTTCTGGGTGACTCTACACATCCACGGCAGCATATTCATCTCCATGCCCTACTACTACGTATACCCTCCTAATTACCACGGCAGCGCGTAGGTGACATTTCTGGAATTGCAAACGTCCATCAGCGACCGTGACCGCTTTCCATCAGGTGAGCCATCTGCTTGTTAATTCATCTATAAAAATCCCTATATAGTATGCTTTTATTTTGTTAGTTCAAAATACGGCTATAGAATATAAGAAAAGAAGGTATACCTTTGACTCTCAAAGGCCTGTGTTTTGAGCCACTCAAGGGGACCCCACACCTATACGGTTAAATAACATAATTATAGCTCTTAAATAATAATTGCATATGCTTACTTGCGTGTGTATGTGTGTGGTTGTGAGTGTGTGAGTGCGTACAGTTATATGTGTGAAATAAAGTGATTATGTATCACGAGTGCAGAAGTTAACGAAAATTGTATAATTTCATTTGTCTATTGACCAAAAACTAAGATCGCAAAAGCTTTTTCTTTTTAGGTATAGAATACCTAAGCAACTGAAGTTTAAACTAGTATTCTAGTCCGTCAATACATTAACTCTCTTTAGCTTTGCCGTAATGAGATTTTCCAAGAATATCGATAAAACAGTTATGTACTGATAGAGGTTTGTAATTGTATTTACCTTCAAAGGCCTGGGATTGGAAATTGATAAGATTAGCGACGCTCGGATATAATATTTTCTGCTTAGTTGTTAGAAACAATATAAACAAATGTACATACATACATAACTTCACGCCAGGTCCCTTGCGGGGTAGGCACGAACAACAGAGCGCCACACAGGCTTATTCCCACACACCTCACTTGCTTCTTTGACATTCATAGCTCTTGTCATGCACGCTCGTCTGTTCTTAAGGCTCCTGACATCACCTTGTGCTAATACACGATCAATTTGATCATGGAAGGTGAGTCGTTAGGTTTTTAGCATATAAGGAACTATTAAAAACTTCAAATTCTTTTTCTTTTTGATTTATACGTACATACAAGATACAGGAGTAATATTATTATTATGCCTGTATATCAGCCTATATGTTTTATTCGTGCAGAAACGGAGGGAGAATACAATCTCTTCCAGCCAGGCGGCCTGTCGTAAAAGGCGACAAAAACAACCCACAGCCAGGTGGTAGGGTATTTGCACGACTGGATGTCTACTACCCCTGGTCTAAAGTATGCCGCCATAACAAGCTTGAGTTGTGTTCTGGTATTAGTGGCCAGATTCCAGTCTCCTTATCTTAAGAGAGCAGCAGCGCATTTGTAACGCCTTTGGTGTTGCAAAAGTCCATAGGTGATGGTAACCGCTTCCCATCAGGTGGGCCGTCATCATCAGTATCCATATTTTTTCGTCATGTCTGTCTGTTTGACTCTATGACTGTGACATACAGTATATTTTCTTAAAAACTAATGTGTCTGTGTGAATGAAAATTTACCAAAGGGCGTTGTATTCTATAAGGTGCTTTATGGTAAAAACAAAACAATAAAAAATTTGGGATGGCCGCTAAATATTAAACTGAGGGTTCAATGTTTTTCTTCAATGTACATCTACATATTGCGGTTAGTTAATCAGGTTTTGAAATGTTAGACCATATAAGTGAGTAAATTTCCAAAATCTTAAAAATTATACCTCAATCCAAAAATCAAAAATTTTGTTTTAACAGCTTCAACCCTACTCTCAATAAAAAGTTTAAACAGTATTTGGTAAGTATAGTTTAAGATGTAGGATATTTTCGATTTAATGCTTTTTGTGGTTCTGTAACCCAATAATGTTTAGGGGACATTTATTGTCAAGACACAACAGAGCTACCACAAGGACTCCGTTTGCTTAATACCTGTCGGAGGCCTACAAAATGGATAACCCGGATTTAACAACTGAAATTTAAAATAAATATTATGATAAGACTGTTTCAATAGATTGTACTTGACAGTGAAAACAACTAAGGATCTTTTATTACCAAGAAAAACATCACAGTCCCTGATGAATAAAAAAGAAGCACGCACAGAACAAATAACCCATACTAAAATACAAACACACACCAACGCGCACCACTATCATACTTACATTACACGCGCACTGCACAATGAAAAACAAGAACACGAAGTCTAAATAAATATGTAAAACCCGGACACAAAAAACAAAAAACAACACACTATGGCATTAGTTAAGCTACAATTTAAGTAATTAGGTATACGCTATTAAAAAAAAGAGTAATAATAATTTTATTATTATTATAATTAAAAACAACACATATACCACAAACGTAAGTCACACAAAACGAACAATATCTTACAACATCACTTTAACGCCGTTGTAAAGTTTCCACATTAGAATAAGTATTTACCATAAATCTTAAAAATAAATAATATTGTAATTAATATTAAGGTAAACACCAACGCAAATATGACACCCGATAAAATGGTGTTACACACACACATATTACAAAAACAAAAAAATAGCGTGTAACTTTCAGTAATACACAATTGTATATTCTTTAAAAAGGTACGGAACAAGAGGTGTTGTTTCATTTATAAAAAAAAAAGTTTCCTTGATTTTTTTACCTGTGTACTGCGTCCTCATCGTTCTAACGAATAAAATAACATATTGATTATTCTTTAAAAAATAAATACATTTATTTTAGTAATTAAATTTTGTAAATTAAGTAGCAAAGTATATAAACATGCTCTTTTTGTGTAAATGGTTTTATAACTCCTTGTAAATTGTATCAAATATCCAATTGACCTTGAAGCTAGAACCGTGGAACATTATTAAAATCAATATACCAAACCTCTGGACGCAAATATTATAAATGCATGTTAATGGCCAAGTTTTGAGCATTAGTATAGATTAATAATGTACATGTACCTATTGCTTTTATTGTTGTAACGATCTGTACGTATTAATATAATACCTACAAGCCTGATATCGTAATAATAGATCGATCTGCGCGACGAGCAATATTCGTTGACATCAATATCCTGCGTGATGAACCTCGTGAAGAAAGAAAAAGAAAAACTCCTTGTGGCACTCGGGGACTGCCGCGTTAAAGCTATTGCATAGCATTTTTTTATCAATTTATGCAGTTATAATTATTCATTTATTTTTTATTTATGCAGTGTTTTTTCTTTGATATTAATTCAAGTTACACTTTTTGAGCATGGTGACCGATAAGAAAACAAATCACTTATGTATACATATGTACCTACATGTATACTTACGGGGCGTCCATGTGGTGAGTGTGGCGTTATAAAGATATGATAGATATACCTACTGCGTGGTACTACCGTACCATATACATACACGTTAAGCGAACGCTCGGCCGAGCCACATGGTAGGCGGAGTGGGAGGTGTTGGGTTTTATTTTCGTTACGGAATTTCTTGATTCGGTCGCCGCGCTCAAAGCCCGCGATAAAAGCTATGCAATAGCTTAAAACTAAGTAAATACTTAGATGTTGCTCAAGAGTTTACCGCTATGTGGCGTCTGGAGTCAACGAGCATTGTGCCGTTAATTGTCATTGTTAACGGTCTAATAGCGAAAAGCCTCGACCGTCATCTAGAGTGGTTTTCGCTAGGAAGCTGGGTGAAGGGCCAGATACAGAAGGCAGCATTCTTGGACACGGCACGAATTGTGAAGAGGTTCCTGTGTCTGAAGCCCTAACCACCGGTAGTTTGGACCCCAGGCCCCGCTTGCGGTGAGCAGCAAGTTTTTTATATATATTTAATATGTATTTTATTTTTGATGTATTTTTATAAAATAGTGTCATCTATTATGTTTATAAAAAAAACGTCTTTATATATTTAAAAAAATATGTAAATTTTTTGAGATTAAATAAATACAGTATATACCTACCTACAAAGCAATAATATGTATGTGTGTATAAAATATTATTTGTTGGGTTATTGTATATATATAAATGTCTGTAAATGATTAGCGTGTTGAGTATACTTATTTTTACAACAGAAAGAACAAACTGCCATTCAGAGCGTGTTTATAACTATATAGATATTTGAATATTGTGGGTTTGTTTGTTCCTTCTGTACATTCTTGAACATAAACCAATTCGAGACCGGTAGCAAGTTGTTAGCACCTCTAGTGTTGCAAATGTCTATAGGTGACGGTAAACACTTGCCATCGTGTGGGCCCTAAGCCTGTCTGCGGCACTCCAGCATAAAAAATAGAATTTCATGAAACTGGCAGTCTTTTATATAAGATTAGATTTAATTGATCTCAAATAATTAAGAATATGAAAGAAATGTTATAGGGAATTCTGGTAGATAAGCGAAAAAAACAAAGATACTTCTTATGACATCATACGTACATTAAAATATTTTTTTTCTTAAAAGCACGTTAATATATACTGTTATACTGGGTCTTCATTTGCGTTAGTGTTAAAGATTTAGGCTGTGGCCCAATACGTCTTATTTAGACGGTCAAAATAACGCAGTTAACGCATAATCGCATTAGTGTTTACACATTCCTTATCCGTCAATACTTAACATCATTATTGTCACATCGCAAATAACGCCTTAAGCCCGTCGTCATATCTGCGTGAAATGGGCGTAATCTTTAACATTATCCCAGATGAAGCCCTTTAGAAAAATAATATTTTTGAAGTGATGACTTCTTATGGGACCCTCCCAACCCAAACCGCTTCGTTACGTAACGCATTACGGCGCCAGTCTGTCTGGCTTCCCTTTCTCTCACGTTAGATTAGTTTAAGTTATCACTTCTTTCGGGCGTCCCGAGACGCATAACGTCTTATTTTTAAAATAAATTGTTTTTTATTTATTTCTGAAGTACAGCAGCAGGCTGACGACCCAACTGTGATGGTTATAGTAGTCTGAGCGAAAGCAATCAGTGACTCATTAATCAATCACTGATTGAGTTGTCTTTGTTGACTTTAATCAGAGAGCAAATGAAGCAAAAGTAGAGCACATTGTTTTATATCAAGATTTATCTAATCGTGTGTGAGGCGTGAAAATTAAAAAATCGAGCATTGGCGTCTATCTGCTTTTTTAATTGCATAGCATTGCAAATTTCTTGACTAGGGTTGAGAGGTGTAAAAATGGTATGATTGTGGCCATTGCTAGCCGATTGCATCAAACAAACAGATATTGGAACTGGTTGTAGATTGCTGCGTAGAATTATTATTTAATGTAAAATATATTTAAATGAAATCCTTAAATTAAGAACCGAATCACTGACGGCTTGACATTTATTAATTTTAATTTCTAATATTTAATAATTGTTTTTATGGATCTATGTGTCTGAAATAAATAAAATATTAATATCATTATATAAATATTTTATTTATATAAGCTAAAGAAATTTATAAATAATCGAATACAATATAAGAAAACTTAACTTATTTGTATTGTATTCTACCCCTCAAGACTATAAGCAGAATACTGAGCCTAGATCACCGCCTTCTATGGGTAAGGTGCCCAGAAGGCTGGCTATGTTTCCTCGCTAGATCGCCATACTGATCCGTTGCCCGAGGTAAGTACCAGCCTTCTGATCACCTGAAGAATCAATGAGTAATAATATATATTATTAAAGTATATCAAAAAAACATAAACAGAAGTTCATAACCCCGAGTCTGTTATTACAATTTTGCCAAATAGACAAAAGTTTTGTTTTTAATTCCGAAAATCGAGAGAACTTCCCGTACGCACAGGGAGTTCACGACGTCTGGCAACACCAAAAACTAGGTTAACAAAAGCTTCGCACATATAATATTCACGCAATATGTTGATGGTAGACTATCGATCTGTTTCACTAATTATTCAACCTTGGAAATATCTGTAGTATATTATTTTAATGAATAATCTACTACACACTAATTAGAAGAACAAGTGCGCGAAGAAAGGTGGTGGAATACCTAAATTCTGAAAAAAACATTCCTATGGTTATTAGTTCTTTAGTCATTTTGGCAAATATATAATACAATATATATTCAAAAGTTTTGGATTTGGTACTTTCTATTAAAATATACTTGTGCAAGAAGGACCCGCTTTTAATTTACTTAAAACAGTAAGAGATAATTTTGATTACATATAACAATAAAACATAACAACTTAACAACTAATTTTTGTGTTGAGTCTGTGTGAATGTGTGTGTGTATTTGTGTTTGAATGTATGTGAAGGAGTGTTTGTGTTTGTGTATACAAATTAGGATTACCATGTAAAATACACTTCACATTCTTGCGGTATGTTTTCAGTAATTACCTACCACTGTCTAACAATTTTCTTACAATCATAATATTATACTATTGTATACTATGTATTGTATACTATTATATTATTGTAATACTTTATTGATTTGATTAAATATATGTATGGAATGCATTATACATGGTCTTTAAATCTGCCTTTTTACGTACGTTATACATCAAATTGAATGTTGGTTGAAAGTAACATAGTCGGGTGGGATATCATTAGTCGGAGTTGAAAAAAAAAACATAACGATATGTAAGGGTTGAAAATAACATAGTCGTGTTATATCCAACTCATGATATCCCTATCATTAGTCGAATTGGAAAAAAAATAACGATATTCCTTAATAACTTTTCAGAATAGTCAACATTAAATAGGTTGATGTTATTTCTTACAATTGCTCCCTCCCTTATATATTACTAGCTGACCCGGCGAACTTCGTACCACCATATTTTCTGAATTCCCAAAAGACTATTTCATGACACAAAAACAAAATCACCATAATCGGTCCAGGTGATTAGAAGAATTATAAAACCCGATCTCAGCGCCATCTACCGGTTCCAATTGTGGATCTAAGCCATCCCGGGACCCACTCAAATACACACACAACATTTCATCAAAATTGGTGAAGTCGTTCTCAAGTTATAAAATTACAACGAAAAGTGGCATTGATTTTTATATTATAGAAAAAAGTAAGTTAAAATATCCCGCGAATTTGAAACATTCTTCATTGGTGTTCCGCTCCTATTGCTCTTAGCGTGATGGTATATAGCCTATAACCTTCCTCGATAAATGGGCTATCTAACACTGAAAGAATTTTTCAAATCAGACCAATTCTGTCAGTCAGTCAGACCGGTTCCTGAGATTAGCGCGTTCAAGCAAACAAACAAACTTATCAGCTTTATATATTAATATATATAAGATAAAACTCTCTCACCGACAAAACACCCTGTCAAAATCTCTGCTTCTATTATGTTACCTTGCAGAGAAATTACATTCAGGCTGTTATAAGCTGTTTAAAAAATTAAAGGTTTTTAATTATCCCACGGGAACTCTTTAATTTTTCGGGATCAAAAATATCCTATACGTTGACCAGGGATATAAGCTATCACCATACAAAATTTCATGTAAATCGGTCCAGTCTTTTCGGAGATTAGCCGGTACAAACAGACAAACAGAGAAACCAAAAATTTGAAAAAATCCAAATTAGTTCACTTCTTACATCCCCCTGGCTCGGTTTTTAGCATTTTTTTCATTGTACATAAATTTGACCTCTACAATTTTATTATATGTATAGATAAGTTATGGAATGAAACAAAATTATGAAATCATCCTTAATGGACTTCCACTTTTTCAAGAAAAATTATGGTCAAATTTCTTTTAAACACTCTTTTTACGTATTCGTAGCTAAATTACAACAATATGGGACATTTGTAGCATCTATTGAAACATTTGTAGCATCTATAGAAACATTTGTAGCATCTATAGAAACATTTGTAGCATCTATAGAAACATTTGTAGCATCTATAGAAACATTTGTAGCATCTATAGAAACATTTGTAGCATCTATAGAAACATTTGTAGTTCAAAGACTGAAAAGCACCACTGCGTTTTTTTATTGATTTCATTATCTATCAAATATTACTAAACGTAGATTGTTGGCGCGGCCGGGAGCGGGGATAAAGAGAAGGAAAGGACTTACAGGATAAGGCCGCCGCACCAGACACGCTACGAACGATGCGGGCTTCGCAGCGGCAGGCACGTCTTCCTCGTGCTCTTAGTTTCGTGTCTTGCGGTTCCTTCGATAAGTGGACCAGCTGGAACAGTACAGCGTGCACCTTCCAGCGTGCGGGTTGATATAATCGGGTGTGAATAGCGGCACAAAACGCAAAACACGGCGTGGTTTGCGCGGAAGCAGCGGTGCGTTCAGCGCTCGGACATAGATTATGTCACATTACATAGTGACAGATGCGGCGAAAGAGAAAAGGAAACAAAGAGGCGGTGACCAAATAGGTCGGCGTTAACATAAATTACATCTAACAGCAATAACACGTTGCGAAGCGGTGTATACAGAATAGGAAGTAAAATTAAATTTTAACTTATATGTATGACCTTCAGAAAGTGTTCTCCAGTGAAACTTATTTTGAATGAAAACTTTTGAATTTCAATTTAAATATGAATCTTGTCTTTAAAGTGATTGGGATAGTAATACACAGGCATACAGTAGAGTGAATATCTATACAAATAAGATAGCCTAGATATTTCATTAGCAGAAATCAAATTCAAAGCAAAAAAAAGACGGTAACGACTATTAATCCATTAAGATTATCTCGCACGAAGTCTTGTGTTAAGGACCTCCTGACTTAGCTACTTAGCGCTTCTTTCTTTTCTTTGAACTCCGATTTAACTCAAGTATTTATACTATTATATCTGTTAATTCTTACAGTAAAATAGAGACTTTAACAACTTATTTATATGTATATACGAAGCTTAGCGTACTTTACCTATTTGTATCTATATTATATAAATATAATAGAAAGTCGTATTAGTTACACTATTTATAACTCAAGAATGGCTGTACCGATTTGGCTGAAAATTGGTGGGAGGTGGCTTAGAACCAGGAGACGGACATAGGATACTTTTTATTCCGTTGGAACCAGTTGGTGGCGTTGAGATCGGGTTCTAGAATCATCCTAATCACCTGGAGCGATTTTGATGATTTTGTTTTTGTGTGTTTGAGTGGGTTCCCGGATGGTTTAGATTCGCAATTAGAACCGGTAGGTGGCGCTGAGATCGGGTTCTAAAATCCTCCTAATCACCTGGACCGATTTTGGTGTTTTTGTTTTTGTGTGGGTTCCCCGGATGGTTTAAATCCACAAATGGAACCGATAGGTCGCGCTGGGATCGGGTCCTAGATATTTATTTTTTCAGAGCAGGAGAACGTCTGCCAGGACCGCTAGTTTTTTTATAAATAATGAAAACTTTGCATTTACATTCTTATACATACAAACAGTACCCACATACGTCTTTTATATTATAATATAATATCGTATACAATGTACTTCTGTGTAATTTAGTATTTAAAGATATTGTTAAGGAGGCTAGAAACGTAAGTAGATAAAGAATATTTTCTGGTTTGGAATCTTGTTCCATTCTTATTTTCCTGCTAGTCTTTACGCTTTTTTATTTATTCATTTATTTTTTGTTAAAATGAAATCAAAAAACACATAAAGTTATTAAAATTTACAACAATAATTCTCCATAATTCTTTTACCTTATAAAATTCACTGTAAGTAGGTCCGCTTTTTAATTTTTATCAGTTTATTATTTTCTTGTTACCTTTGATTTCATATGTTCTATAAAACTTTCCTATAGTAATACACTTTTTACAAAAATGCTAAGTTCCTGCGAGTGAAGCTGTGTGGAACGCTTTAATCGTTTAATTTATATATTAGCGCAAAAAGTACTGCTGGGCACGGTTTCCCGATTTTAGGGGAACTGCCAGTATACCTATACCTTGCTTTTTCTTACAAGATATATTTTTAGAATTTTAGGTTAAGTCTGTAGATGATTAATATAAAATATTTATTATTGTAATTTCAAAAATCCTGTCTGTAATGTAAGAAAATGTTCTTCTATACTTAGAAGAACATTTATATATTGGTTTTACTAAACCAATATATACGTGCTACACTTATCCAAGGTGGATGGGAGTGTTTCACATTTATCATATGAAGCTATCCTCACGATATTATCTTAACACCAGTAAAAAAACAGGAATATCTTTTAAACGCTTAATTTAATCGCCAAAACAAGGATACTATTTTTATAGAACAGAACTTAATTTCCTACAAAAATTTGCATTGTGCATTTTATAATAGTCATTTATTGTCGAGTTATAAAATTCACAACAATTTCAAAAATGAAATTTGTCTTAAAATAATCAAACTTAAATCTTCAATATCATTCAAATGGTGAGGTTTACGAAAAAAAATAGGATACCTTTTTGTAGAGCATTAAATTTCCTATAAAATTATTTGAGAACATTTTTCTGTACAATCAATTAATGATATGGTATGTTTTTTTTCTATTGGACTGAGAAAAAAATTTAAAACTGCGACGCGGAGGATCTACCTATTAAAATTAAGAGCTTATATTTGATGAGAATTTTTTAAGGTGTCCAGCAACCCATTTTTTCGTGTCACTTGTAACAAAAAAATGGTATTTTTTTGACCCACCCGAATACATGTATCTTTAAAAAAATAAGCAAGGATATTGATAAATATCTAGGCGCTAAGCTTACTTTATATGTACTGATATTTAATAAGATTCACGGATAAATAAAACAGACTGTTCGCACACGTATTTATTACCGGACTAACGATATTTGTATCTACCTTCTATTATGTGGTATAAAAAATGACACATACATTACACCCTCACCCTTAATTAACAACATTTTTTTTTAATAACAAAAAAATAAATATTTACAAGTATATGAGTACTTAAAATTAAGAGTTAATCCATATCAATGCAGAATCGCGTAACGGGCTTTCGAATCCGCTTGGGAGGTTGTGGTGGCGAAACAGGCAAGCCTTGCCCACTGTCTACAGCCCCAGAAACCGGTATGTTTTCATTAGGCAAATCTGGATCTATTGATACTCCAGTATCTGGTAGTTGCCTCGTTGGGGAAGTGATATTACCTGGTGCCTTGTCTGACTGTAGATTTAAGTACAGCCATCTTTTTTAAATTTGATCTACATGCCTTTTAATTGGTGCACCGTCTTCCTGACCTACTAAATAGTTACGTGAACCTATCTTCTCTCTTATGTTGCCTCTAACCCATTTATTGCCTCTACCGTAATTACGTACCCAGACCTCTTCTCCTTTTTTAAAAGCCCTAGTCCTGCCACCTGCATAACCTGACTGCTTATTTTGTGCTATTTGCACTTTATCCTGAATTGATCTTGTTCCTCGCAATAAATCAAGTCGGGATCTTAAATTTCTATGCTGCAATAACATTGCTGGGGAAACACCGGTTGTGCTGTGTTCAACATTTCTATACGCCATCAAGTATGTTTGTAAAGCCGCGTCTAAATCACACTCCTCTCGCAGTGATTTTTTTAAAGCACGCTTACAAAGTTTAACCGCCCCTTCGGCCGCACCGTTCGATGCAGGGTGATAGATAGGAGAAAATGATAGCTTAATACCATTATTTATCATGAAGTCTGCATATTCTTTACTAGAAAATGGAGGTCCGTTGTCTGAGACTACCTCTCTGGGTAACCCAAAGCGTGCAAATGTTTCTCTCAACACTTTTATTACAGTTTTTGCAGTGGTACTATGCATTTGAAATATTTCTAACCATTTCGAAGTTGCACCTATTATAATCAAAAAGGTTTTTCCGTGCAAGGGACCTAAAAAATCGACGTGTAGTCTAGACCACGGTTCTGGTATATAAGGCCAAGGCTGGGGTTTCGCGCGTGCCGGCTCTGAATTTTCCTGGCCACCAAACTAAGCTACGACCCATACTTTTCATTTTTACAATTCCCAAATTACCAGCATGAAGTTCTTTTAATATATATTCTACTAAAGACTCTGGTATCACTTTCCCATAACCCCACATAATACACCCGAAATCTAAAAATAACTCATTGCGGCGGATAAAATAAGGTTTTAAATTTTCGTTATCACATTTTGCTGGCCAACCATTTTGTATATACCAGATCACTTTTTGTAGTAACACTTCTTTTTGTTGATGCTTAACTACCGTTTCTCTTGTTATAGGCAAAAATTTTTGAATAAAATTAATATATGTGACTTCTTTTGCCTGCATTTTTTTAACATCTACAGGTAAGCGTTATAAAGCATCTGCTGCATTTTTATTGCTACAAACATATTCTATCTTGTAATCATATCCTGCTAGTATAACCGCCCAGCGTTGCATTCTACTCGCTGCCATTACTGGTATATCGGATTTGTCCCCAAAAATAGTCACAAGTGGTTTGTGATCTGTACGCAATGTAAATTTTCGGCCGTAAAGATATTGGTGAAATTTCTTAACACCATATATTATGGATAAAGCTTCATTCTCTATTTGTGAATATGACTTTTCTGCCGAGTTTAGGACCCGTGACGCATATGCTATGGGTCGCTCACCCTCAGACGTAACGTGCGATATTACGGCTCCTACCCCCACGCTACTAGCGTTTGTTGTTAAAATCAGAGGCAATTCAGGAGAATAGTGTGCCAACACCTCACTAGAAATTAACAAGTCTTTTATATGGTTAAATTCAACATCGCACAGGTGACCCCATTCATATTTCACGTCCTTCTGTAGTAATCTATATAACGGTGCTAAAATTGTACTTATGTTTGGCACAAATTTGGCATAATACATTACTAAACCTAAAAATGATCGTAATTCAGAAACATGGCACTGTGACTTTTTTAATTGCATTAATTTTACTCGGACACGTATGAACCCCCTGTTTATCAATTACGAAACCAAGATATGTCACAGAATCCGCAAAAAAGCAACACTTATTTTTCTTTATTTTTAATCCTTATTTTTGTAGTCTATTAAATACTTCATAAAGAGTCTCCAAATGAGACCGGTCGTCCTTCCCTGTTATTATGACGTCGTCAAGGAAAACACCCACCCTTGGTAAACCTGAGAAAATTTGCTCCAATTTTCTCTGGAAAATACCTGGGCTAGACGCTAAACCATAAATTAACCTGTTGTACATGAATAGACCTCTATGCGTGTTAATTACTGTATATTTCTTCGATTCGTCCAGTTCAAATTGAGCATATGCCTGTGATAAGTCTAACTTTGTGTATTTTTACCCACCGTGTAATTTGGCAAGCAAATCTTCCACCCTAGGTAAAGGAAAACGATCCACTTCGAGGCATTTATTTAAAGTCACCTTAAAATCGCCACATATACGTATAGTTCCGTCCTTTTTCATGACGGGGACGATAGGCGTGGCCCAGTCAGACGTGGCCACCGGTGAGATCACTCCATCGCTCATGAGCTGGTCGAGCGCGCGCTCGACCGGCTCCCGCAGCGCGTACGCCAGCGGCCTCGCACGCATGAACACCGGGCTCGCGCCAGCCTTCAACCGAAACACCACCGTGCCGCCTGTGAACCTTCCAAGCCCGTCCGAAACCACCTCACAATATCTGGAACTAAAATCATTCAAGTTAAATTTTGTATTATTAATATTAGTATAATTTATTGTAGGTATTTCCATTTCTAATTCATTTATCCATTGTCTTCCTAACAAACTAGTTTTACCACAATTAATCACGTATAAATCTAGATATTTACTCTTGTCTTTATATTTCACCAAAGGTTTAATTTTCCCCATCGGCTAACAATTTCTCCCGTGTAGTATCTTAAAATTAATTGACATTCCATCATTTCATGATTACTAAAGAATTTTTGATAACACACATAACTAATACACGAAATTGCACTACCCGTATCTATCTCCATTGACAACATTGTATTATCGACGCTGATGCTTATGGTGTATGGTCCAAACTTATTCAGTTTTTTAACACATAAAGAATAGTTGTTTACCTCGTCACTACTGCTGTCTTCCTTTATAGCACCTTCCATTTCTTCATCTTGTACGTTATACATTGACGAAGAAGATCGAATTCGCGGGCACATGTTTTTCAAATGTCCCTCTCGGTTGCAAACTCGACAAACGTACTTTTTAAATTTACATTTACCAGGGTTATGTTTTCCCCCGCAAACTTTGCAATTTTAATAACTCAGCCAGAGTTGTTTCTCCTTGCATTGATGCAAGTGTCCGCCCGCTCCGCTCCGTCACAATCGCTCCGCTTGTGAACTTTGTGCCACCAGTTCGCGTTGACTCACGCGCCGACTGCGCTCGCGGACCGCTGCTCCCGCCAGCGGTTGCGTATCCTCGGTCCCGGTTGCTGCCAGGCTGGCGATTTCGCCATATAACTTCTCTCATTTGGTTACAAAGTTATCTTCACTTACTTTTTTGGTCCGGTTTTCCATTAAGGCAGCGTCTGTTTCCGCCGTCTCCATAGTAATAGCCATTTTAAATACTGAATCAAATGATAACTCCTCTTCTGCAAACATCCTTTGCCTAATGTTATCATTCAGTAATCAAATAACTTGGTTTAGGTTGTAAATGTCTTCTCATAATTTCTACAAGTTCATTGAAACTTTTTGAGGCGGGTTTGTCAGGTGTACACAAATTAACCATCAGTTCATATGCTTCACTCCCAATTACAGTGATTAAAGTAGCTGTTTGTAATGTGGCTTTCACATCATTTACAATAAAATATTGTTGTAACCTGTCAATATATAGATTCCAACTATCCTTCTCGAGATCAAACGGTTCGAGTTTTCCTACTGACATTATAGTGTCTTATCTCACTCGAACTTCACAATAACACGTAAAGTTGTGTAGTTCTTCGAATCCTCGTCGCCAGTTGATAAATATCTAGGCGCTAAGCTTACTTTATATGTACTGATATTTAATAAGATTCACGGATAAATAAAACAGACTGTTCGCACACGTATTTATTACCGGACTAACGATATTTGTATCTACCTTCTATTATGTGGTATAAAAAATGACACATACATTACACCCTCACCCTTAATTAACAACATTTTTTTTTAATAACAAAAAAATAAATATTTACAAGTATATGAGTACTTAAAATTAAGAGTTAATCCATATCAATGCAGAATCGCGTAACGGGCTTTCGAATCCGCTTGGGAGGTTGTGGTGGCGAAACAGGCAAGCCTTGCCCACTGTCTACAGCCCCAGAAACCGGTATGTTTTCATTAGGCAAATCTGGATCTATTGATACTCCAGTATCTGGTAGTTGCCTCGTTGGGGAAGTGATATTACCTGGTGCCTTGTCTGACTGTAGATTTAAGTACAGCCATCTTTTTTAAATTTGATCTACATGCCTTTTAATTGGTGCACCGTCTTCCTGACCTACTAAATAGTTACGTGAACCTATCTTCTCTCTTATGTTGCCTCTAACCCATTTATTGCCTCTACCGTAATTACGTACCCAGACCTCTTCTCCTTTTTTAAAAGCCCTAGTCCTGCCACCTGCATAACCTGACTGCTTATTTTGTGCTATTTGCACTTTATCCTGAATTGATCTTGTTCCTCGCAATAAATCAAGTCGGGATCTTAAATTTCTATGCTGCAATAACATTGCTGGGGAAACACCGGTTGTGCTGTGTTCAACATTTCTATACGCCATCAAGTATGTTTGTAAAGCCGCGTCTAAATCACACTCCTCTCGCAGTGATTTTTTTAAAGCACGCTTACAAAGTTTAACCGCCCCTTCGGCCGCACCGTTCGATGCAGGGTGATAGATAGGAGAAAATGATAGCTTAATACCATTATTTATCATGAAGTCTGCATATTCTTTACTAGAAAATGGAGGTCCGTTGTCTGAGACTACCTCTCTGGGTAACCCAAAGCGTGCAAATGTTTCTCTCAACACTTTTATTACAGTTTTTGCAGTGGTACTATGCATTTGAAATATTTCTAACCATTTCGAAGTTGCACCTATTATAATCAAAAAGGTTTTTCCGTGCAAGGGACCTAAAAAATCGACGTGTAGTCTAGACCACGGTTCTGGTATATAAGGCCAAGGCTGGGGTTTCGCGCGTGCCGGCTCTGAATTTTCCTGGCCACCAAACTAAGCTACGACCCATACTTTTCATTTTTACAATTCCCAAATTACCAGCATGAAGTTCTTTTAATATATATTCTACTAAAGACTCTGGTATCACTTTCCCATAACCCCACATAATACACCCGAAATCTAAAAATAACTCATTGCGGCGGATAAAATAAGGTTTTAAATTTTCGTTATCACATTTTGCTGGCCAACCATTTTGTATATACCAGATCACTTTTTGTAGTAACACTTCTTTTTGTTGATGCTTAACTACCGTTTCTCTTGTTATAGGCAAAAATTTTTGAATAAAATTAATATATGTGACTTCTTTTGCCTGCATTTTTTTAACATCTACAGGTAAGCGTTATAAAGCATCTGCTGCATTTTTATTGCTACAAACATATTCTATCTTGTAATCATATCCTGCTAGTATAACCGCCCAGCGTTGCATTCTACTCGCTGCCATTACTGGTATATCGGATTTGTCCCCAAAAATAGTCACAAGTGGTTTGTGATCTGTACGCAATGTAAATTTTCGGCCGTAAAGATATTGGTGAAATTTCTTAACACCATATATTATGGATAAAGCTTCATTCTCTATTTGTGAATATGACTTTTCTGCCGAGTTTAGGACCCGTGACGCATATGCTATGGGTCGCTCACCCTCAGACGTAACGTGCGATATTACGGCTCCTACCCCCACGCTACTAGCGTTTGTTGTTAAAATCAGAGGCAATTCAGGAGAATAGTGTGCCAACACCTCACTAGAAATTAACAAGTCTTTTATATGGTTAAATTCAACATCGCACAGGTGACCCCATTCATATTTCACGTCCTTCTGTAGTAATCTATATAACGGTGCTAAAATTGTACTTATGTTTGGCACAAATTTGGCATAATACATTACTAAACCTAAAAATGATCGTAATTCAGAAACATGGCACTGTGACTTTTTTAATTGCATTAATTTTACTCGGACACGTATGAACCCCCTGTTTATCAATTACGAAACCAAGATATGTCACAGAATCCGCAAAAAAGCAACACTTATTTTTCTTTATTTTTAATCCTTATTTTTGTAGTCTATTAAATACTTCATAAAGAGTCTCCAAATGAGACCGGTCGTCCTTCCCTGTTATTATGACGTCGTCAAGGAAAACACCCACCCTTGGTAAACCTGAGAAAATTTGCTCCAATTTTCTCTGGAAAATACCTGGGCTAGACGCTAAACCATAAATTAACCTGTTGTACATGAATAGACCTCTATGCGTGTTAATTACTGTATATTTCTTCGATTCGTCCAGTTCAAATTGAGCATATGCCTGTGATAAGTCTAACTTTGTGTATTTTTACCCACCGTGTAATTTGGCAAGCAAATCTTCCACCCTAGGTAAAGGAAAACGATCCACTTCGAGGCATTTATTTAAAGTCACCTTAAAATCGCCACATATACGTATAGTTCCGTCCTTTTTCATGACGGGGACGATAGGCGTGGCCCAGTCAGACGTGGCCACCGGTGAGATCACTCCATCGCTCATGAGCTGGTCGAGCGCGCGCTCGACCGGCTCCCGCAGCGCGTACGCCAGCGGCCTCGCACGCATGAACACCGGGCTCGCGCCAGCCTTCAACCGAAACACCACCGTGCCGCCTGTGAACCTTCCAAGCCCGTCCGAAACCACCTCACAATATCTGGAACTAAAATCATTCAAGTTAAATTTTGTATTATTAATATTAGTATAATTTATTGTAGGTATTTCCATTTCTAATTCATTTATCCATTGTCTTCCTAACAAACTAGTTTTACCACAATTAATCACGTATAAATCTAGATATTTACTCTTGTCTTTATATTTCACCAAAGGTTTAATTTTCCCCATCGGCTAACAATTTCTCCCGTGTAGTATCTTAAAATTAATTGACATTCCATCATTTCATGATTACTAAAGAATTTTTGATAACACACATAACTAATACACGAAATTGCACTACCCGTATCTATCTCCATTGACAACATTGTATTATCGACGCTGATGCTTATGGTGTATGGTCCAAACTTATTCAGTTTTTTAACACATAAAGAATAGTTGTTTACCTCGTCACTACTGCTGTCTTCCTTTATAGCACCTTCCATTTCTTCATCTTGTACGTTATACATTGACGAAGAAGATCGAATTCGCGGGCACATGTTTTTCAAATGTCCCTCTCGGTTGCAAACTCGACAAACGTACTTTTTAAATTTACATTTACCAGGGTTATGTTTTCCCCCGCAAACTTTGCAATTTTAATAACTCAGCCAGAGTTGTTTCTCCTTGCATTGATGCAAGTGTCCGCCCGCTCCGCTCCGTCACAATCGCTCCGCTTGTGAACTTTGTGCCACCAGTTCGCGTTGACTCACGCGCCGACTGCGCTCGCGGACCGCTGCTCCCGCCAGCGGTTGCGTATCCTCGGTCCCGGTTGCTGCCAGGCTGGCGATTTCGCCATATAACTTCTCTCATTTGGTTACAAAGTTATCTTCACTTACTTTTTTGGTCCGGTTTTCCATTAAGGCAGCGTCTGTTTCCGCCGTCTCCATAGTAATAGCCATTTTAAATACTGAATCAAATGATAACTCCTCTTCTGCAAACATCCTTTGCCTAATGTTATCATTCAGTAATCAAATAACTTGGTTTAGGTTGTAAATGTCTTCTCATAATTTCTACAAGTTCATTGAAACTTTTTGAGGCGGGTTTGTCAGGTGTACACAAATTAACCATCAGTTCATATGCTTCACTCCCAATTACAGTGATTAAAGTAGCTGTTTGTAATGTGGCTTTCACATCATTTACAATAAAATATTGTTGTAACCTGTCAATATATAGATTCCAACTATCCTTCTCGAGATCAAACGGTTCGAGTTTTCCTACTGACATTATAGTGTCTTATCTCACTCGAACTTCACAATAACACGTAAAGTTGTGTAGTTCTTCGAATCCTCGTCGCCAGTTGATAAATATCTAGGCGCTAAGCTTACTTTATATGTATTGATATTTAATAAGATTCACGGATAAATAAAACAGACTGTTCGCACACGTATTTATTACCGGACTAAAGATATTTGTATCTACCTTCTATTATGTGGTATAAAAAATGACACATACATTACAGATATAATTATGTATAAAACAAAATAGGGAAATCGCGATACCTGAATAAGTTCATAATAATGTTATGGCGCAGATACACTGCATACAAACATAATGAATAATTCACATGCTTTGCGGCCATACTGATGCACCAGCATCGTGCCGAGAATGTAGACTAGACTTTATGTATCCTACATCAAAGTGTGTATAATTGCATATTCTAGTATATATTTAAGGATCTAATACAAGAAATGCGTGATAAATTAATTGATTGCAATCTGGATTTGCTTTCATCATACATATATGTAACTACTAGCTTTCGCCTACGACTTTGCCCGCTGAGTTTAGTGATAAGCAAGCTGTTTCAAAATGAAAAAAAGAGAGTGGGTCAATTTTTAAGGGTAGTGGGAAGAAAGAGCACGCACGTACCCGATAATTGGCATGAAATGCAACTTCTCCTCGGCTCCTCAGTCTGCTTCACTTTCACGTTTGTTTTGAGATATCGTTTATTTTATATTATGTTGTGTTATTTTATGTTTGCAATACATATTTGCAAAGCTTTGCGGGTTGTAATTTATTGTTTATTATCAAAAAATGTAATCGGTGCGGGCGCCAAGTATTTTAATATATTTATTTAATGTAAATTTATTTAATGTAAATATATACTTACATTTGCGAGACAACTTCAACTTTAATCGTGTAACCAGGTCTCGCTTATTTCATGTAATACTTCAATTAGCTCAGTGGGCTTAAAAGACCTCTAGAGATCAAAGCTCAAGCCTTTTCAAGTCAAAGGATAAGGCGCTTTACTAAGCATTGGGTTGATTACTTTGAACGTTATGAATTACAACGGTAACAATCTCAATTGAATTCAATTCGTAGTAAGGTATAGCATCGTAATGTAAATTAACACTTAACGTTATATATTAGTACTTTTATTACTTAATTATTATTAAAGTCTATATATATTGTCTAGTGTCAAAATGTGTCATTTAAATAGTCGTTAATTGAATAATAAGTCTTCTTAATCAAAAAGATCTTTAACTTACCTTTAAATTCAGTTATAGTTTAATGCTTCTAGGAAAGAGAGGAATTTTTTTGTATATCTCAGTTTTAACCTTATGAAATTATATAATCATAAATAGTATACTCATGGGCGAAAAATATTGGGTCAGCAGTTGCCGTGTGATGTGATGAATGTGAAGAGATAGCGGATTTCAACTATGAATAATAAAACAAATTTTTTGATTAAAAATATAACTTTATTTCAATAAATATTATATGCAATACAATGAGTGTCACTGTAATGATGACGGGCTATGACGATTTGAATCGATAATGGCCTTGATATGAGTCTCGTTGACATCAACTGAACGGCCAGATCATTGCGCATTTTTCAATGAAAAATCACAAAAAACAATGTCTTGCAAACAAATTTTAACATTGCGTTTGTTTCAAGGCTTCATTCCCAAATACGGCACGTAACTTCTTGTATGCTTGCGATGCGTTTTTGCCTTTTCCGAAATATCACAGTAAAATATGCTGAAGTGAAAGCCTCGTTCTTTCATTTTTAAATCGATACAAAAGCAAAACTAAAGAACTAGTCAATATATTTTATTGAGAATTAAATGGAATGTAGAAGTCCAAAATAATAGGATAACATAAAGGTCCAAAATCCGCAGGCACTTAATTGCCAAACCAATATAATGAATTTACTGAATACTTTTTCAGTTCCTAGTTCTTGCAATTCATGAAGGTGAGCGGGATATACTTGTAATTTACCACAAGTAAATCCACTTATCTCTATACATGTGATGGGTATTGTGGGCGTCCATTTGTCTTGCTCTTTGAGAAAACACACTTTTTATCCATTAAACATTTTACTTGAAAACTGGATTAATTATTTTACATAAAACAATAAACACACATGAAATTCACTAAATTCAACGCGGCACATGAGGTTAATGACGCAAGCGATGACATACAAAAGGCAAATCAAGATGGCCGCAATACGTCTCGCGCGCAACAACCCTGTGCTTTATGAGGGTGTGCGTTGACACGTATTGTTATTATTTTGCTACGGCTTGACATTACAATACAAATTATTATTTAACTTCTTACTTGTACGATTGAATGGTACGTTCGCAACTGATTCTTCCGTAAAACAATGACTCTTTTATAATACGCACCTTTCATAATATACATGTTTAACGAGTAACCCTTCATCTACAACAGCAAGAACAAAAGATATTCGTGGAAATTATTTTTACAGTTATAAACTCGATTTATTCAAAAACCCTTCGAACAATTTTTATAATTTTACGAGTTAATTGCTAAGTGTGAATGTTTTGAAAAAGTAATTGAAGAACATTTTTATAATTCTTTGAGACTTGTCTAATAATACCCGTTTATGTAACTATACTGCAAAAATTTTCAACGCTGTATTTTTATTTTTTTCGAAATGTTTTATTTTATTTTTAAAGTTCACTTTTGACTGACATTGCGCCTCATGTTAAGCAGAAATGCAGTCTAAGGTGGAGCACGCTTACCTAGAAGATACCTGTTCATGCGAGACTTGAAGACACCTAGTTTGTATTCTTCAGGAAAAACAGACGACAGTAAAGAGTTACGCTCTTCAGCGGTACGTGTGATAAAAATGAAAGTATAGCATTTTGTCCGCTTTGTTGGTATTTGCACCATATATTATATTTATTCTATAAAAATTCAAAATTGCTGCATATGATACGAATCTAGCCTCCATTTGAATTTTGTTCACTTATTGGTGGTACTACGGATCAGTAATCCAGGTAACAAATGAAGAAGATAGATATCTATAGAAACCAACATGATAAAAAGATACAAAATATGATAAGAATAATAATAATAATAATACATATTTTATTGATCTTAAGATACAACGTTTACATAGTAACAAAACAGTTCATTGCACTGCAAAAGTATAAAACTGCGCTGCAGTGACAACTCTCACCACAACACAATAATAGTACATTATGGTACTAGTGTGTAACATTGGTGATTACCGCCGAGGCGCCATTGAGATTCGAGCCGTAGGCGAGGGTCTTAAGAGAGCCAAGGACGGTAATCATCAATACACACGTGTATCATACGACGTTTTTCAACACACTTGTGAATAAAATAACAACAAAAACTCATTTTATTTAGTAGATAACAGTTTTCCTATGCGCGCGCATTGCGATCGGCCACAGACTAAAGGGTGAGGTTTTTTTTATTATTTTCCGCGCATAGGGTTTGCGCCTATTCTGCCACGTACAAAATGGGGAATTTAAAGTTCTCTTTTATTACAGAGAAAAAAAAAGTTATATATGAATTAAAGTTTTATTTATTAAACACGTACGTGAGTTAAAATTATCTATTTAAATAAGAAGTTGCATGAAATGAGCAAGCAATAGGAACATTCATTTATTTGTTCTATAGAACACGATCTTTTTTTATGAATAAAAACTTTTTTAAGAACAAAGCAATTCAACCAATAAAAAAAAAAAAAAATCTACAACTCACTAGTGAGTTATAATTTTTTTTAGTCACAGTTTGATTATGGGTGTCATTCTGTGCCTAATTGCGGTGACCATAGAGCCGCTTTATGAGCAAGTGTGTTGAACAGTATATTATTGTATTATAGCAAAGGATACATTGCAAATATAATGAAATAAAACAAAATAAAGAAAATAACGAACTCAAGTGTCGTTCGCGGCTATGAGCGTGCGATGTGTGTTTGTGTGAGTGTAAGTGAGCGCATCTGTAAAGGTATGTGGTATGTCAGTGTGTGATAATGTACTGGTGGTGTATACTGTACGGAAAATCATAGATTAACTATCATAGTAAAAATGAACAGTGCATAAAATCGTAGAAAAACACGGTTAGCGTTAAAATATTTTACACTATGCACATAATTGTACGATGTGACAAATTCAAATGTTTTTATTCAAAGAAGTTCCACTGGAGAACATTTTTTGAAGGTCATATAGGATAAATTTAATTTTACTTCCTAGTCTATGTACACCGTTTCACAACCTGTTATTGCTGTTAAGGAGAAGAAGCGGCAACAAACTCCCCAGCAACACGTCTAGCTAAAAATTGTTTTTCTTTATAAGTGTATATTCTTTATAAGATTGGTATGATAACAGGCAAAATTATTTACCGTGAGCAAAGGCGCGTGATAGACCATGTGTCATCTATTATACAGTCGCGATATGAAAAGGTTCGTTACCTTAAAGTCGACTTTTTCTTGCATGAGTACAAGAAACAGTACTGCCAACATTTTAATAAATGATACGTTTTGTTACGTTTATAAAATATAGGAACGTTAAAAAAAGGAATTGCAATGATGACAATAACAGACACTGAGATTAACAATAACAAACAAAGAGGCTATAATTACTACGCTTATCATAAATATTAAAACCATTAAAAAGGTTTGTATATCTAAACAATCTTGAAACAACTTTATTCTAAGTAATTTTAATCTTTATTCTCAAACAGTTAAACATAATTTTCTGTAGCACAATCTGCAGTTCTGTGACGTTTGATAAAATAACATGTGCTCGTGGAACGTTAAATGAATCAATTTGAAAACTGGTGAACCTTTTTACACCATGACTGTACATTATATTATTACAAGGTTCGTTACATCACTCTACAGAGAAATTTATGGTAACTAAAATTACCGCAACCGGTCTACCGCTTGTCATATCCATGCCTAAAGATTCAGTTTTAATATTTAAGTAGGATCGTTGAAATTTACACAGACAAAATATAGATAACTAGATATTATTTGTTTACCTGTCTTATTTAAAAGATTTTTGTATCATCACTTTGTATCTTCGACACTCCTATGGTAAATGATAGTTTAAAACAACTACCCTGCATTTCAATCTTATCTCGTCGTCTCCCTTCCATTTGGGCAACTAGAGGCACCGGCATGCGACATCGATATATGGTGGACATACCACCTACATGAACTGTGATTATGACTGTACAATGGGGAGTGTTCTGAGGAACTGTTCAGATTGGTGCCTTCGTCTTCCTTTTACCACCGCGCTGCACGTCACCGGTTGGACGTTCATTGCCACTTCCTAGATCAGCTTTGCTCTTGTACACAACGGTTCTCTAGAACGTCTCTCTTGTGCACCGTGGGGATTTGGAATGAGCTTCCAGCCGTGTCTTTTTCACAGCGCTACAATTTGGGGTTCTATAAAAAAGGTATTTTAAAACTTCTTCGTGGCCGGCAGCGCATTAGTGACATCTATGGTGTTGCAAACGTTCAAAAGCGACGGTAATCGCTATCCATCATGTGGGCCGTCAGCCTGTCTGCTGTACTCCTGCAAAAAAAGAAATGAACAAAGCGCTTGCGTCCACCTTTATTATGTGCACTACAAAGGAGCGGATCTCACCGCCGTAGTCTGTTTTTCTTGAAACCTGCAACTTACCTAGTTAACGAGTGAGAAGTACTCCAAGGAGCTGTTATATCTGGTGTTAATGTATCATTGCCGCTACCGCACCAATTATAGGTGGCATATTTCATTATTTGCCAAGCTTGCTTCACATATCTCGGTCTTTCGTTTGCTTCATGTAACCCCTAGTGGCGATCGTGCGGTGACCTTCAGATGATGGATTACTCATCGTTATTTGTTACATAACAGATATAAGCTCTCTGTTGTCATTTTACTGTTCCCTTAGATATCCTCATTACGATGTCGTTGTCGTCGTCAGCTATTTGCAGTCCATTGCTGAACGTAGACCTCCTCAAGACGGCGCCACTCATCCGTGTCCTCCGATTACCTCATCCAGCGCCTACCTGCGACATTGCATAGGTCGTCGGTCCATCGGACTGGAGGGCGTCCGACACTACGTTTATCGAGACGCGGTCTCCACTCCAGGACTCGTCTGCTCCAACGGCCATTGGTCTTGCGGCAGACGTCACCGATCCACTGCCACTTCAGCTTACTAATTTTGTGACCTATGTCGGTTACCTTGGTTCTCTTACGGATATCCTCATTTCTGATTTTATCCAAAAGAGAAACACCCAACATAGCTCATTTATTACGAGTTTTTAAAATAAAAAAGAGTCCAAAAATAAGTTGTAAATAAATAGATAGACGGACATGACGATTTCACAACGGTTCCGTTAAGAACCAAGAAATTAAAGTATCAAGTTAACCTTTCGAAGTTATGAGGTCTCATTCCTTAATGATCTTCCAATATCATTAAAATTAGGAAGTTATAATTTATTGCAACAAATTTTCAACTTAACAAGGTCTAAGAAATTTCATAAAACTTACAACTCCGGAAATATTTGATGTCCACTAATTTGAAGATTAATTAAGGAATCTGTTATAGAGTCTATTATGAATCTACTTCTTTAGTAGTCAGGGCAAGTTCTAGAAGTTTATCCGCCACATCACGGAAATCGACTGTTATAGAATTGATGTGGCGGTGTGTGTAGTCGTAGCGTGGGATGCCCTGTAGCTCTGTGGACGAGCTATCTGCGTCAGGTCACTGGTAAAGGCTGGATGAGGCTGACGGGAGACCGGGATATGTGGCGCAGACTTGAGGAGCTCCACTTTCAGCAGCGGACATGAATTGGCTAAATTCCGCATATCCATTTTGGCATTTTAATCTCCATTAGGTGGGGATCGTGTGTAGTATTAGTCCCTCCGCTAAAAAAAAATGTGTGCGTGTACTAGTGTACACACGTAAGAAGTGAAACTTAAAAAGATAGCGGCAAGAAAAAGATAGCACGTATCCTAAAAATTTGACGCGACGCGTAACCGAAAAATGTGACGGTATTTTTTTTTTCCAATGCCGATAAAGAAGTTTCACTTCAAAAATGGGTAGAAAGTGCCCTATTATCAAAGGTACCTCTGGGTTACATACAGCCTCAAGGCTTCGCGGTGAGTTACGAACGGCAAATGTAGTGACGCTTTCTTAAGACGTTGAAAAGTAACCTCGCTCCAATTGATCCAACACCGCTTATCTGAGCTTGACATTTATAACCAAAGCGTATGAATTTATACGTCATCTAATCACGACCTTAGAATTAAATTAGGATAACTTTTGCCCGCATCATGTACACTATATATAGCTTTACATAAATGAGAATCTTAACTTCATTTACATAGCAGCTCGCTCCAACCTCTCTTATACCATATTTTGTATAAATTATCTTGCTAAGCTTCTAAGGAATTTATGGAGACATGTTGCAGAAAAATAAATAAAAAATTTTGTACGTCATGTTCTTTATTATAACTATGGTAATATTCTTCTTTACTTTTATTGTGTCTCTGTGAATATATGCACTGTTTGCTACAACTCCATTAATTCTTCAAAGTCTTTCTGTAACATACTTTTGCATAAAATTTATTTAAAAAAAAGTACTTGAGATATAAATAGAATAAGAGATAAATATAAAGCAAAAAATGTTTTTAGCTAGACGTGTTGCTGGGGAGTTTTTTGCTGCTTCTTCGCCTTAACAGCAATAACACGTTGCGAAGCGGTGTACATAGACTAGGAAGTAAAATTAAAATTTTAATCTACATGTATGACCTTCAAAAAGTGTTCTCCAGTGGAACTTATTTTGAATAAAATCTTTTGAATTTGAATTTAGTTGTTCTTTGGCATATTTTATGTATGTTTGTTCTTTCTTCACGGAGAGTGTATATACGTAAACCAACTATTGTGAGATTAAATATATGGACAGGTTAATAACTGACAAAAAACTCCTCTATACACAACTAGCTTTTATGGCAAATCCTTCACAGTCCAAACAGTTCGTCTTGGATCACGCTGCCTGTTAATATCAAGCTAGCCAAGTCACTGCCTATTTTTAATAGACTTGTGAAGGATTATTATAGCTCAAATAGCTGAATTTAAGGCTGCAGCAGCAGCAGTTATTGTCAGCTTTTTCTAGTTTTATATTTATTTATGTAAGTGTATTTTATAATATTTTATTTACATAAGTATAATTTTTATATTTAATTCATGTATGTATCATATTTATATAAGATACTGATTCGGCAATGAGAATAATGCAGCATACCTCTGTTCTTATCAAATGTTTTGTCCATCCAAAGGTCGTCTGGAAGAAATCGCTAATAGCGATAAAACCGCCTGTTGTATTGTAAAATTTTATTTCCGTTAACTGTATCTTTCAAAACTCAATAAAGCATATTCATTCATTCTTCATAATTTTTTGAAAAATGTTGCTTTGTTTGTTAAATATAGAACTAAACATATTCGTGTAAAGCTGAATTTGCATATTCAATCTAAATAATTACAAATATATGCTCACAGCTTTGTGAGTAATATACTGAAAGAGCAAGTCAGTTAACCACACCATAAATATTTTGCATAAACATCGTATCTCTCACTTAAAAGAAAATAAAATGTCATTGCGACAATGTTTTCAGCCGAATAATGCTCGTATGCGTAAATATAATGTTTATCCTCTTGTTATAAAAACAAACGATGCAAGCTTTGTAAATGCTAACAATGCTGAAGTGAATCTTATAGCCCTACATTTCTGTTGGACATTTGCCAAGATAAAGGTTGCTATGGGTATTCATTTGGGTTGGTATTTTGAAAACATTCGTTTAAACTTTTTTACGAATTTCTATAGTTTTAGAAAAATACATTAGAAAACATCGTTTTGGCTTTATTTATCGAATTTTTCATCCTCATCCTATTTAACCTCAGGAAAAATACTCAACTATATACCAATTGTTTCTTTTCAAATGACAATTGTAATGTTTCTCTGTAAAGGTTTTATTACTTTAATGTATTTTTAGAAGTTGTCAGATGATTTGTCATTCGGTTACTAAAATTGTGAAACTAATATGGTATTTATTTCTTAATATTATAACAATAAATCATTAATCCAGCAGTCGTACTCCATACAAAATTTTTGGTACTATTAAATCAACCCTAATGACAAAATTAAAAAGAAGCATTTTGGAAAAAAATTATTACGATAAAAAGGGAATAAATATAATAAACAGAACATCTTGTAAATATTTCTTCAATGACCTTGGTAAGAACGCAACATGTCAACACGGATCATGTGTCGGGCTAACATAAACAATCACTAATAATATCTACTCACAAATTATAAGAAAATTATTTGTCCCTTACATTAAAAAATAATAGGTGCGAGACCTATTATTTTTTAGTGTAATGAGCGAGAGCGTAAGAATGAACAACTTCCGCGTTTAATGAATTATATGAAGAGACGAGCTGGCAACATGATAATATGATTACCTACTGCATTTGGTCATTAACCTACCGATTTAGTCACAATAACTGATACATCTTGTTGTAAAATTCTGAAATGAAAAATGATGTCCTGTGTCTAAACCAATGAATATATTTGATTTGTTTTTTGTATATGGGCAGAGTACTTCATGAAAAAAACGTGGTCTAATTTTTTGTCATAAGGTCTGAAACACGTGGTATAATTGAAATCCGCCAAGTAGAGGTCAGCTAAGAACGGATTTTACGGCACGCGAAACGGGTGGGTATCAGCTAGTATATTAATAAAAATACAGCTAATACTATTTTTAGAGCCAGTAGAAGCACAAACAATAATTTAGTTTCTAATACCGCAAATTTGAAATACCCAAGGTCCGGCGCTGTTTGATACCAATCTGCAGAGACTTTAAAATTATTCATAATGTGCTATATTGATCTCTATGGTTGGGAGGGCTGAATCTTTACTTCATAGCAGGTAAAGGTTTTGAGATTGATACCTAACATGATCAATTCCGTAAAAAAACATTTATTTATTTACTACGGTCTGGCTGTCTGGAATCAGCCTTGACGGGATCCGTTGTATATTACCCATAACTCAACCGTAACTTCCTTACTTTTTGGAAATATCTATAATATGTGTGTTTGACTGCCGAAAAAATCATAAAAGGAAAAAATAAACGGAACTAAAGTAGGCAAAAAAAGCAAGTGAGTTGTGTAAGAATAAGCCTGAAAGGCGCTCTGTTGTTCGTGCCTACCCCGCAAGGAACCTGGCGTGAAGTTATGTATGTATGTATGTATGTATGTAACTAAAGTAGGCAACATCAATAACAAATTACAACAACACCCTGAATAAGTTAATTAAAAAAATATTTATGTTAGATTAAACATATGGAAAAGTCAAAAGTGTCGGTAAGTGGGCTAAATTCCTAATATCCGCCTTTTACCTTGTAAAGACGAAAACTGCCGATAGGGCCCGACCACAATATTTCATATCGCGTGTTTTGAAAATAGCGGAATGTCAAGAACGGAACTGTCAACGAGCATTTGTTTCTGTGTCAAGGGGGACGGAAGAAACACCACCCACTCGCACTTGTAACTGAATAAAAATGCGAACTTCACATTAAGCGGTTTGTTTTTTACACGACTGACTTATATTATAGAAACTTTTTATTACAAATCTTGTAAACTTATCGGTTCTGATTATAATAATTCCGATAGCCCGTATTTGTTTGCGCAGATCAGTTTTCGATATGTAAATAATCTATTGTTACGACCTGAACGCCGACAAAAGACAAATTCATCCCTGCATACCTGTAGACATCTTATTACCTTTTCGGCATTTGGACTACTTTTGTTTACTTTGTGTTTAAAATTTGTGATTAGAAAAACAGCCTATTGTGTATTGTAATCTTTTATAGTAGTCATTAGCCAGGTGTGATTCTAGGAAATTTAGTCCACGCGGCCGAGCAGGCATATTGTATTTGGACAATAGAAAGCAATGTCCCACTTGAGATATGGGTCAGTCTAGCGATAACCACAAGCGAAGCAAGACTTGTGTTCATTCGGTAATCTATTTAGTGACGGACTTTGCACGTGTTATTGGTTCGTGCATTACATTTGGACTGGTTATGATCTGTTATATATGTACCTGTGTTATACGTGTTTGTATAGTTCTAATAAGCTCTATAATAATTCTAACGGCATTTAAATTCGAGTCCTGCAACTCGTAAGACTATAGTCAATAGAAACAACAATCGATAAATTGATTGTTGTTTTCATTGCGTGAGTTCAGCAGACAACAAACGGCCCAACTGAAGGTAAACGGCTACCGTCGCCTATGAACATTTGTAACAGTATACGTGCTACCAATGTGCTGCCGCTCTCTTAAGGGAGACTGGAACCTGGTCACTAATGCCGGCACACAAGTCAAGGTTGTTATGGCGGCTTACTTTAGACCAGAGATGGTGGTAGTGATCCAGTCGGGGAAATGGTCCATCTGGCTGTGGGTTGTTTTGTCGCTTCTTGCGACAGCCCACCTGGCATTGATGATATTTTTTATTATAATTTATGGCGCGATTTAACAGTGACTAGTATACAAGTTGGGACATGAGTCGCAGGTTATTATCTATGGTTCGTATAGTTTTTAATTTTTTTGACAGCAGAAAAAATTGTTTCCCAGGGACAAAAGCACTTTTTTATCTCTGTGATCAGGCAACTCTAAACGTACTTTGCGAATATGAGAAATTGGAATAATATTTATAACCAGCTTATATTAAAAATTGAACATCTTTCTAATAATAATATAATGGAAAAAGAATTCTATAAACAATTCATGGAAATTTTATTCCAGACGAAGCAATAACAGAATAAATGTGTTAAACGAACTGAAATAAAAGGTTTAGGTGATATTGATATTTGGATAGGTAAAATAAAGGTTACTTCGAACTCCTTTACAAGCATTTCTTTGATGTAAGTTTTCTCCTGTTTCGTGTAAATTTGCGTATGCGGTTTTTCTATAATAAACTTGGCAAACTTGAAAAGCGATATCTTGATGAGCATTTTTATAATATATATGCACACCAACATATTATGTCCGCGACTTCGTCCGTAGTAACGCAGTATCCAAAAAAGAATGTAAGTTATTGTTTTAGTGAAAACGGTGTTGGAATAAGGTCGAAAAACTAAATTCTAAGAATTTTCTGTCCATCAGCGAAAACCACATCAAAATCAGCCTGGTAGTTTTTACGTGAATCCCGAACAAGCAGGCAAACTGCCAGACAGATAAATAGGCAAATAAATAAGGAATCTAAAAAAATGCATCATGCTATCCATCGTTTATATAGACTAGTGAAGATAGATACATATAGACTTATTACAAATAAAATTATAATTATAAAGTATAATTAAATTATATTAAAATTACAATAGCAAGAAATAAGATTAATAAGTAATTTAAGTCTGAAATGAACTAAATAATTATTTAAACTAAGACTATATCTATTAGGGAAAATAAATTAAGCAATTATTTTAATGAAGTATACTCAGTCTCTGAGTATAGCTGAAAGTATTCTCGGAAATAAGTTTAAAAAGCTTTTCGCGAGTTTCATCAGGAATAAAATTTAATTTGCTTCCTTCAAGAGAAAAATTCAAAAGGACATGAAATGTAATTTAGTTAACAAAAAGACTGTTGTCAGTCCCATCTGGTGTCCTCTCCATTCATTGTGCAGAGTTAATAACACGTAAGTTTGAATAAAATGAAAATTGAGGTATGACGGGTATAAATATGTAAAATATACTTTGTACTCTGATTTTATATTATCGTGAATAATTAAATTGGCATGTGCAGTCTCTTTGACGTTCGCTATTTCATATTGTTACACGCCTACAAAGTGAATAAAAAATACAAAGTGAACACACCTGTAGTTTCCTTTACCGCATTTGGACTTCTTTTGTTTACTTTGCGCTTAAAACTTGTAATTAAGAAAAACATCCTATTTTTATTGTACTAATTTATGGCCGCAAGCGTGCAGATTACGTTTTCTTGGAAAATTCAGTCCACGCGGTCGAGTGGTGTATTGTATAGTTAGTATAAAACAATGCCCGAAGGTAAGGCAGTCTAGCGAGAACCACGATCAAAGCAAGACGTGTACATTCGATAAGCGATATAGTGAACTTTGCGCGTGTTATTGAATTGTGCATTACATTTGGACTTATTGCGTCAGGTTATATTTGTACCTGTGTTATACGTGTTTGTATAGTTCTAATAAATTATATAGTCATTCCAACAGCATTTTCTAAATTCGACTCCCGCACTCGTAACACTATATTCATTATATACTTATGCTGATTAGTAAAATGTATTGCTATTCCATAATCGTTTTTTTTTATTTATTGATTGTAAATAATAAATGAAGATGTAACTATTATATAATTTATATTGGCAAGTATATGATCCAATACGACGTCGTCATTTCTTGGCTCTACTTCTTCTGTTGATAGAAAGTATCCTATCCCTATCTATATATTGAAAATATATATATACGAAATTTCCGCGAAACTGGTCCACGATGTGGCAAATAGAGCGAGCCTTACTGGTCAGCAGGCCAGATTTTATAGATATTAATTGACAACTGTCAAGATATAGAGAGAAAAAAGTCGTCTCATGCGAATGTACATAATTTAATGTACTTACATAATTAAATTATGTTAGCTAATATAATATAATAAGTATGTAATTAATAGTTGGAACATTTGGCTTTGCACATATTAGCAGAAAATTATGTATATACGAATTTTATTCCTGCAACGACTGGTCATTAATGGTGATCTCTAGACTTTGGACAACATTTTATAATCAAAACCACGTCGGTTTTGCTTTGTTCATTTAGATGGATTAAATAATGTACATTTTATAAGAAGACTTTTCTCTCTCTATGTCTTGACAGTTCTCGATTGATAACTATAAAATCTGGCCTGCCGGCCAGTAGGCGACGGCAAGAGAGGAGGTTCTATTTACCACAACAGTTTCTCCTTGAAAGTGTAATAAAGGTTTCTTTCGCATTTATTACTATGTATAGTTGGTTTGGAATATCTTTTATACTTTGTTATCGATGTATAATAAATATATTAAAAGCAAATTCATCTTGAAAAGCAGCGCTATTCTACTGTCCATAGTGAATATTTGATAGGAGGATAAAGCATTCCCGTTGATAATTCGAGGGGCCATTCTCATATGCTGTCAGAAATATGGGCTATAAAACTTACCAACCCTTTCAACATAAAAACAAATTTTCGTGATAAAGTTTTTATATGTAGTATAGCAAATAACTGTACTTATCAATCTTACTATCCTAAAACTATATAAGACTTAGGTGTGTTCCCATTAGTCGAACACTGCGTTTCTAATTGTTCAGACAGCGAAAAGTCAGCCGCTCATTGTTGGTCTAATGGGGAGACGGCCTTAATATTGTTACATAGCGACAAAGAAACGCGCACCTGGTATATTGCCCCTCCCGCATTCAGAGTTCTTTTGTTATCTTCATATTTAAAATTTGCAATTAGACAATAGCCTATTGTTATTGTTTTTGACTTTGTTGGTCGTTCGCAGGAATAATTAGCCAGGTGTGCAAATTACTCTTTCTCGGAAAAGCCAGTGCACGCGGTCGATTGTATTGTACTTGTTTTATGGCCGTCATTAGTGTTAAACTAATCCTTGTTGTTATTGTATTGCGTCGAAGCTTGCCAGTTATGGATCGGCGCATTATAAAGCAATGGCCCAATGCTGAGAGGGGCATTAAAAGCGATAACACAAGCAAGGCAAGATGTGTGTACATTTTAGTGACGGACTTTGAACGTGTTATTGAATTGTGCATTACATTGGGCCTTATTGCGTCTAGTTATATTTGTACCTATGTTATACGTATTGGTATAGTTTTAATAAATTCTATAGTAATTCCAACGGCATTTTGATTCGAGTCCCGTAGCTCGTAACAATATAAAAAAAATATAAGTAATTCTTAACATTTGCTATTTATTATATGACAGTAACTGGTATTAGGCGTTCTATTCATTGTTGCGTTAAGAATGTTTTCTACAGCAAATTTCTTATTCTTTTTTATATATGGATATACAATAACACGATTTCGGGGAAAGCAAGGCCCGTGTAAAAATCCTTAATCAAATTATAGGTATTTTACTGACGCCAAAGGAGAAAATTCTTATGGTAGCTCTCACACTTCACTAAATATTGAAACTTTTAAAATAAATACAAAGTTCTTTCTTAAATAAAATCAATATACCAGATCTACTCTTATTTTTTGAACCAATATTTTAATGCTTTTCAACTTTCTGTAAATCTAACACAATTATTGGTCTCTTGCAAAATACATTTTTTTTTTATTTATTATTATTAAAGTTATGGCGTCATACAGGGGTCATACATATCAGGGGTGCTCGCCATCCAGTTGAGCAAATGCCCTACCTACCACCTGGCTATGGGTTGTGTTGTCGCCTCTTACGACAGGCCGCCCGGCCGCAGGATATTGTATTCTTTCTCCGTTCCTGCACGGATGTACTTAATGATTTACTTTTATAGAGGAAGATCAGCGCTGGTTATCTTAACCGGCAATTTTATTGAGCTAAGACCAATATCCTATATTACATTTACTTATTATTTTTATTTAAATAGTTTAAGTGGTTTTTATTGTAGTTTTAAATAAATCTCTTTCTTTCTTTCATTTATGGGCTCCAAAAATATAAAAAAACAACTCACGATCAAGTTAATTGTTATGAAGTTAAAAACAGTAAAAAATTGAAGAGATTTTTTTTATAAAATTATATTAAGAGACGTCATACTTTCTTTGAAATAATTATGGTGAAAGTAATTTCATCACTGATTAAAGCGAGCCATTTTATTCAAAACCTTTTCTCGTTAAAGTGACGAAAAAGGGAAATCTAGTTAAGAGCCTGTGCCATTTGTAAGATGTTTTCGTTTTAAGTTAAACTTCATAGAAAACAGATATACAAAATAAAAATTCATACTGTTACGTGTTTAGCGGGACTCCAAATGCCTTTAGAATTACTATAGAGTATATTAGAACTATACAAACCAAACGTAATGCAGAAGGTCGTAATTCAATAAAACCGTCACTATTAGCTTCCCGAATGTACACACGTCACGCCTTGATCGTAGTTGTCGCTAAACTCTCCCCGTTTCCATTAGGACGTCGTTTTATACCTCACAAATACAAACGTGCCCGTATCGTAGTCGACGTAATCCGCAACACCTGGCTAGTCATTCAGCCGCAAGCGCCCGTGAACGGGTACAATAGAACAATAGACTGTTCTCTAGAAACGCTTTCCGATAAATAAGTAAACAAAAGAAGACGATCATAAAATAATTACAATTAGTTCAAATGCCGACCGGTAATAAAATGTGTTTTTACAGATTAGGGGTGGAATTTATTTTATGTCGGAACCTAACTTGTAACAATACTATAATTAAGGCTTTCTTTCTTATCAAGCATGGCTATCGTCTTAGATATAATTGGTAGCTCCGATAAACTTGTCTGTCTTCGGAAGTTCAACTACACCGCACTATTATCACTGACCAATAGAATGTGTATTTTATTCAGAAAACAGATACTAATTTACAACTAAGTATTTTCTATCAAAATAACTATGTCCATTTAATTGTTTCCACACAAATTGTTAGCTATATGGCCTTCTAGTAATTGCAATATTATAATTTAATGCTTTATATAATAATAATATCAGCCCATAGATGACCTATGGCTGGGCTCGGGTCTCCCATTTTAGGGGGAACGGACAGTATACCCGCCACGTTTGTCCAAGGCGGCTTGGCAGGTTTGAAACATCGGTCTGTTATCTTGTGCAGGTTGCAGGTTGACCATAGAGTCCGCTGTATGAACGGCCCGCTCGGTGTTGCCTATATATAATTAAAATAATATACGTCTTGTCTATAATTATGTTAATAAATAATATATACTTACATCTATACTTATAATAAAATTGTAGAGGTCGAATTTCTGTACAATAAAAAAAATATGCTAAAAACCGTGTCAGGGGGATGTAAGGAGTGAAATAGAACTAATTTAGATTTTTTTTTGAATTTTTTTTCTCTGTTTGTCTGTTTGTCTGTCTGTTCGTACCGGTTAATCTCAGAAACGACTGGACCGATTTACATGAAATTTTGTATGGTGATAGCTTATATCCCTGGTCAACATATAGGATACTTTTGATCCCGAAAAATTAAATAGTTCCCGTGGGAGAGTTAAAAAGCTTTATTTACTACAACAGCTTATAACAGATTAAAAGTAATTTCTCTGCAACGTAACATAATAGAACCGGATAATTTGACAGGGTGTGGTATCAGTGAGAGAGTTTTATCTTATATATATATGTCGGAGGGAAGCTATGACTATGACGATATGACAATGTATTGTTGACTGGATGTATAACGCACAATATCATTTGTTTACATTATAATCACTTCTAAAATTCTTAATGTAATTTAATTAGATTTGTTAATGTTTCTATAACTTCAAGATCGTTCTAACCTAATAAAAGTTATGAATATTGTAATTTAATAAACGACCAATCAGAGCAGAGCTTATGGCGGAGCGGGGTCAGACGCCCTCTATACTTTGAGTAGTATCTACTTCGGTAGACTGAGGAGTTTTTGTGACACATTTGGTTGATGGCAATAAGTCGAGTTGGACCATTGAGAATTGTAAAGAAATTGTTAAGTTGGAAGTATGAGCGGTGCCCTGAATCCGCTGCTCGGTCTAAACTATATCATAATGTTGATCAAATCTAAATTAAAAGTGTATAAACCGTGGCTATTGTGTTTTATGCTCGCATTTTATCCTGATGATGCCCACTAAACCTGCAATAACTAAAGATGTCGTGAGAACGAGGCCGTTCTGCGACATATATAAAGCAGATAAGTTTGTTTCTTTGTTTGTTTGCTTGAACGCGCTAATCTCAGCAACTACTGGTCTGATTTGAAATTTTTTTCAGTGTTAGATAGCCCATTTATTGATGAAGGTTACAGGCTATAAAACATCACCCTAAGAGCAATAGGAGCGGAGCACCAATGAAGAATGTTTCAAAATCGCGGGTGTTTTTTAACTTCCTTTCCACGCGTACGAAGTCACGGGCAGAAGGTAATCTTATATATAAAAACGAATCGCAAAATGTGTTGGTAAGCGCATAACTTGAGAACGACTTTACCGATTTTGATGAAATATTATTTGTGTGTTTGAGTGGATCCCGGGATGGTTTAAATCCACAATTGGAACCGGTAGGTGGCGCTGAGATCGGGTTCTAGAATACTCCTAATCACCTGGACCGATTATGGTGATTTTGTTTTTGTGTCATGAAACAGTCTTTTAGGAATTCAGAAAATATGGCGGTACGAAGTTCGCCGGGTCAGCTAGTATAAAATAAATACACGTATATATAAAAGATAAAAAAATTGTTGTATATTTAGCTGTCTTTAAAGCAATAAATAATAGCATTTTGAATGCCTAGAGAACGAAGGAATGCACACGAACTTCATTCGGGATTGGTCCGAACTAGTTGCCTGCGACCACCGACCGTGATATACGTGCCCTGCATTTAATTCTCTCAAACCATCAACGGGTAACTTTCAAACCTTAAAAAACCTTGTTTAATCTCTCCTTTGCACAATTGAACCTAATATCCGTAACACTAACTATAAAAGATAATATTCGAATTAAAATGCCGTTAGAATTACTATAGAGTTTATTAGAACTATACAAACACGTATAACACAGGTACAAATATAACCGAACACAACAAGTCCAAACGTAACTCAGAAGGTCGCAATTCCATAAAACGCGCAAAATCCGTCACTTATTACATTTCCGATACACACGTCTCGCTTCCTCGTGGTTCTCGCTCGACTGGGGAGGCATCCATCAGATCATCGTTTTATACTGCGCATCTGCAATGTCCCCGTATCTAAGTCGACTTTATCCGATGCACCTGGCTAATGACTGCCATAAAAGATTACAATACAATAATGGGCTGTTTTCTAATCACAAATTTTAAACAAATGAAGACGACTATAGAATAATTTAAATGTTATTAGTTTAAATGCCGACGGGTAATAAATGTGCTTGGTTTCAGATATGCAAGTGGATTTTGTTTTTGTCGGGACCAGAGGTGTAACAATATTCTTACGTTAAATGAACTCCTATGCAGTGTAACAAAAAAATACGACGTAACAAAATGTAGATTTTAAGGCTTCAGTACGTCTGTGGCGAGACCAGGGCTGGTTTACAAGTGGGCCCTCAAGAGTGCTAACGAGGCTCCGGACAAATGAAAATCCACTCATCCATGGAGCACAACAGCTTGATTCTATTTATAAAACCTACTTTAGTGGCAGAAAGGAAACATGGGATGTTTGAGACGTTTTTCTTTTACGTCCCTGCGCCATCTGGGATAATGTTTGTATTAGTGACCATAACCAAATGCGTCTTATTTATAGCGTTAAATTATCACCACTAATAGTTAGCTACATTAATTGTATAACATATGTTATCTGTCAATGTTTAATGTAAACTTTCCCAAAAATTGTATTTATAGTGTTGTTTTTTTTTGTCGCACGCGGACCGCGTTCGTAATACCACAGTAAGCCAGAGAGTTGGTCTGAAAGAGAGTGTCGGGGTGAAGGTAAGAAAAGGAATGCTCCGGTGGTTCGGGCATGTGGAAAGAATGTATGATGAAAGAATGACTAAACAGATATACAATGCAGAAGTGGATAGATGCAGAAGACGCGGGAGGCCACTTTCTTAGATCATATAAACGTCTAGACCACGCATCAATTGCACAAAAACGGCAAAAAAAAAGTCCACCAAATTTGGTGCACTCGCTCCTCACGCCTGTTAGTGTCGTTTTGACTACTTTACTGGTTAGAGCTCTCGCAAAAAAAAAAAATATATTATGCCATCCTACGCTATTAAAATGTGTGGGTGTGTGAAATTTAATTTCGATATTTCTAAGGTTATCGAATTGACTAATTTTGTCAGGTGAGAAGTGGAACTTATTTTCCAAAATTTGGGGAGTTTGTTACGATATTCTTTTTATAAAATATGAATAATTTGAAAAATATATAGAAAACAGACATGTAATGTTTGTGTGTCCATCCTATTTTCTTAAACCAGTTTATATTACGTTTTTAATTTCCTACGAATCCAATTGTAGCAAATCGTTGGATAAAAGAAATCTGGGAATCGCAAGATGACCACCACTGGAATCCAAACAAAAGGTCGCTATTTGTGTATCGGAAAAAGGTTTTAGAAGAATTATAAAAGCACCTGTGTCAAGCAAGGTGTATTGAAATAGCATTATTAATTCAATTATAAGATTAATAGTAATCATGATTCATAAACTTCAATAATATTTTCTTCTTATTAGTTTTGGAAATGAACCGCTCACCATGAATCTCGACAATACAAACTTATTTTAATACTGCCATTATTTTAGTGGATTATTGTCATAATTAAGATATTAATTTTGTCTATATGTTACCTGCTTCTTCATTAATTACTAATAAAGTAACAATTTAATATCTTGATATGTTAAAAAACAAATTTTAGTTTATAAAATAATCAAACCAAACTAGTTTGAATAAAAACTTTTGGAAATGAATATTTTTATTTTAATAATAGCCCTTTTTTAAGTGATATAATTGCTCTTAAGGTCCTGCACTAAACTTTATCGTGTACATACCCCGTAGTTCCTACTACTACAGACTTATAAAAATGTACTAATATCTGTACGGACATTTTATTGCGAATTAAAATGTACTAAAATGTGTTATGAATTCATTTTTGCATGTATTTTTTTATGGTTCATTTCAAAACACAACTTTTATTGCTAATACTTTAATTATTAAAAAAAAACTAAACCATCTGAGTAATATTAAATTATAACACATAAAGCGATTAAATCATAACGATCATTTAAACTTTTCACTTATATAAAAAAATATTTAATAAAAAAAATGGCTAATATTTTTTAGCTGATATCCCGAAATCACGCACACATTGATACTTTTTCGAGAGTGAATATAGCAACGCTTCGCGTTTTTGATGCCGTTTTTGGCGGTGTTGTTTGTTAGCAATGCTCTCTCTAGACATGTTATAACTCAATGGCCACAACACACCTTCCATGATCAAATTGATCGTGTACTAGCAAAAGGTGATGTCAGGAGACTTAAGAATAGACGAGCGTGCATGACAAGAGCTATGAATGTCAAAGAAGCAAGTGAGGTGTGTAAGAATAAGCCTGAATGGCGCTCTGTTGTTCGTGCCTATCCCGCAAGGGACCTGGGGTGAAGTTATGTATGTATGTATGTTTTTTTTGGAGAGAGAGAGAGAGAGAGAGAGATATATATATATATATATATATATATATATATATATATATATATATATATATATATTAGATATGGAATGAGTTCAGGAGACAGGCTGACGGCCCACCTGTTGGAAAACGGTTGCCATTACCATATTGACATTTGTAACACGAAAGCTGCTAACAATGTGCTGCCGCTCATTAAAACATGACTGGAACCCGGCCACTATTGCCGAAACACATCTCAAACTTTATATGGTGGCATACTTTAGACCAATAGTAGTATGTATAATTATGAGTTTTTCAAGAGTATAAAACTAGTATATATAAAAAAAACTTCGTTTAAAAAAACCCACTTCAAAGACTAAAAAGTATAAAATAACTTATTTGTAAAGCTATTTTTAATTATAATACCTTATTTTTAATATATATTATCTAAAACATCGGTAATCATAAAGTCAATCAAAAATTATCATAAAGTCGGTGCTTAGTAGTTTTCGAAATAAAGTAATTTTTATGTTTTACTTTGCACCGACTTCAAGATATTTTAGATAATATATATTAAAAAATATAAGATATTATAATTAAAAATAGTTTTAGTAATAAGTTATTTTATACTTTTTAGTATTTGCAGTCGGTTTTTTTAAGGAAGTTTTTTTAGTTTATAGCTATGCGTAGGCCAACGAAAGGTGCCGCGTGCTTTAAAAAATAGGTTCCAAGAAACGGGACGGAAAAACCTTTCATAAAAAAAGGGTTCATAAAATGAAAACTACTCGATCAAACTATGTTAAATTTTTAGGAGACCAAATGACAACTATTTCGCAACCAACTAAAGAAGAATCACGTAAATCGGATCATAAATCTTAGCGTAATTGGTGTACATACATAAAAAAACCACTCAAGTTGAGAACCTTTTGGAAGTCGGTTACAAATAGTGAGCGTTACTTTATTAGGAGTTTTATAATATTATATATAATCAGTGAAAGTGACTCAGTGTTTAGCCTCGAACATATCGAGTTCGTCAGGGGCTGTGTTTTGACAATAAAAAAAATAAAAATGTTTAACATCACTAATAACAATGTCGCATAATAGTATTAACGCATTAAACCCATCGCTACATCTGCGTAAAACGTTCACTAGCACTAACATTATCAAGGATGAAACAGTAGCATTACAGACCTTTCTTTCACCTCAGTCATCATATACTTTGCAATCCTTATTGAGGGTTATATGACGATATAAAAAAGGAAAGCAGACAAAGCGCTTGGAAAAGGGGCAGGCCTGTAATTCTGGACACAATTTATCTTAATTAAAGCCATCAACGCTGTACAAAAGGTAGATAAATATTTAACTTATTATATTAATTAATAGCGTTTTGTATGTATCCATTAATGTAATTAATTTAAATTCTATTACTTAAAATTTAATGTTAATTACATTGTCTATTCATTTAAATAATTAACTTTAAGCTATTCATAAAATTTATTTGCTTATTAGTTATAGGGCTAAGTGCCTACAGGCTGTTTAAAAACATTAAACAACGGCTGGTCGAGGCCACAAGCTGGAGCTTACCTCGCTCACAGGATAGCCAGCGAGGTGATGCTGCCAGCCTTCTAGGCACACTGTGGGGGTCCGGAGACCCTCTCGACGAGCCACACCCAGTGCCGTGGGGTGTTCTAGGTTTCTCAGGGACACCCCTCCTTGTCGCCTTGCATCAAGGTGTCACGGCAGTCATACCCATGGTTACGGTCCCGTGGCGCCTCATTATAATGCGGAGGGAGCTGGAAGGTTTAGTGGGTAGTCTGGCGGTCGGTGCCTGCAAGCTCTAACATTGCACCTTGTGTGCACCACCAGCAGCTGGGAGTCCCACATGCCCCTATACTATTATAAATCTATCGCTTCTGCCAACATGAAAATAGCATGCAGTGAATACCGTCTATACACCATTGCGATTTTGAATTATAATCTACATAATTACCACATCATATTATACATAAATATTGTTTCATAAAATGGAGGTAAATTATGGATAACTACTCTATACAAAACAGCCGCTAATCACAGAATAAATAAAAAATATAATAAATTAAATATTACCTGAAACTGCACCCACATTTTTCTGCGTAAGAAAAAACCTCAACCAAAAAGCTGAAACACGTTACTTTTATTGTTTCTTATCAAGTTTATTTGCGTAACCCCATTTTATCTCTTTTAAGAAAGATCCCTTAAGCGGCTTGGTCATAAAAAAGATATCAAACCAATAGAGAAAATACACAAAAATATTTTTATATCGCTCTGGTAGTTAGAGATTAGCCTGTTAAAACGATAGACATATATATTACTCATACAGATACATCTATACTTTAATAGGATAATATACCTATTATAAATGTGAAAGTGTGGATGGATGTTTGTTGCTGAATCACGCCAGAATGGCTAAACTGATCTGGAGGATATTTGACATAGAGATAGATTATTTGCGGCCATGGTACATTGGCTATTTTTTATTCCGGATAAATGTACGGGTCTCGTAAGTTAATATTAACGCGAGTGTAGCCACGGACAGAATTAAGTATTGTTTAAGTGTGTTAATAATATGGGGTGTTTTTTATAGAGGTATAGAACTTTAAGTTGGCATTACTGTTCAAGATGGCGACCGATTTAACAGCTGTCAAGTGATTTATTCTCAGTTTGGTTTGGCAATTCATCATGAATAGACTCACGCCTGAACAACGCTTGCAAATAGTGCAATTTTATTTCGAAAATAATGGTTCTGTGCGGAATACGTATCGCGCACTACGTCCATTTTATCGTCGACAAAATCGTCCATCAGAGCAGTTAATTCGATTAACCATAGAACGTTTTCGCACCACGTTTACTCTTATTGATAACTCGCATCCCCAAAGACGCCGTACGGTGCGTACAGAAGAAGCTATTGCTGCTGTAGAGCGTAGCATTGAGGAAGACCCGAATGAGTCCATCCGCCATCGAGCACAGGAATTGGATCTGTGTCCATCCACTTTATGGAAGATTTTGCGGAAGGATCTTGGTTTGCGTGCTTACAAAATCCAACTCGTGCAAGAATTGAAGCCAAACGATCATCAAGTAAGACGTAAATTCGTGGAATGGGCCCAAAACGAGATTGTCGCTGTTCCCGATTTTCATAAGCGAATTTTGTTTAGCGATGAAGCGCACTTCTGGTTGCATGGCCACGTCAACAAACAAAACTGCCGCATTTGGAGTGAAGCTAATCCTCAAGTGTATGTCGAAACACCGTTACATCCAGAAAAACTGACTGTTTGGTGCGCTTTATGGGCTGGTGGAATCATTGGTCCGTACTTCTTCAAAAACGATGATGGCCAGAACGTTACAGTCAATGGTGACCGGTATAGAGCCATGATTATTACCTTTTTCATTCCTGAATTGAATAACCATGATGTCCAGGAGATGTGGTTTCAACAAGACGGCGCAACATGTCACACAGCTCGTGCCACAATCGATTTATTGAAAGACACGTTTGGTGACCGCCTAATTTCACGTTTTGGACCTGTGAATTGGCCTCCAAGATCTTGTGATTTAACACCGCTAGACTACTTTCTGTGGGGCTATGTAAAGTCATTGGTCTATGCGGATAAGCCACAAACGCTTGACCATTTGGAAGACAACATTCGCCGTGTTATTGCCGATATACGGCCACAAATGTTGGAAAAAGTCATCGAAAATTGGACGTTCAGATTGAACTACATCCGCGCCAGCCGTGGCAGTCATATGCCAGAAATCATATTTAAAATGTAATGCCACAAGATTATCTTTCGGATAAATAAAATTCATGTCAATCGAATAATCCATCGTTGTTTTATTGCAACTTAAAGTTCTATACCTCTATAAAAAACACCCCCAATTTGAACTGCTCCTAGACATGTTTAAGCTTTCAAAATTAAATTTAAAATAAATGTAAAGACGAGCTAAAACCAGGTAAATATAATTGAAAACTCTTATTTTCACGATAAGTAATTAGTTGTGAACATTTTTGTCTGTCAATCTGAAATTTTTAATGATTTTATTTTATTGCAAAACTGGCCAACAAGATAAATATCCCAGCTCATGGAAAGCGGCATGACATAAATAGGGGTTAAAGTCGACTTCCCCCCTCTCCATTGATCAACTAGGGCACTCTGCCCCTGGGATGTCGTAAGAGGTCCTGCGTGAGGGCGAGACGGTGCAGTAGATCTGTTCTAGATTGCGTGGCGTCCCGTAAAAGCGTGAAATAGGGGCGCAAGTATAGGTTTGGCGGCCGATTTCTCGCGACTTCTTTCGCCTCTATCGGCTAAGTGAGCGTGGAGAATCGATCGCTAAGAGTCACACATCCCTTGGATCACCTTCACCCGAAGATAAGTATATTCAAAGACATTCCTCCTGCGTTGTTAAAAAAGAAATAAAAAGAGGCATGATGTAGAGGGATCAGAAAATGATAATTCCATCATGGCACTACCACGTACACGTCGTACTAATTAATAGGTTTGATATACTTCTACACTTGCGCCTTAACTTAAAAAAATTATAATCAGAGAACCTTAAGGCTGGATTTTTAATGTAAATGATACACAATAATTAAAACAAGTTACATTACTGAAAGCAATAATAATTAGAAAGAAAAGAATAAACTAAATACTTAAAAATTAACTAAATTATAAGTAAATTAACGTAAAGTATGTAATAAATCGCTGCCAGAAGGAAGCGTGCCCAGAAGGCTGGCTGCATTGCCACGCTGTATGGCAATGCTGATTCATTGCGCGAAATACAAACCAGCCTTCTGATCACGGCTGGTATCAAAGTGTTTCTTAAAAATTTGTTTGAAGAAACCCTTTGCTGATGGACCCCATGGACCTAAAGTTTACTCCAAGCGGCACAAATATGTAACCCCTTCCTAGGGGCTCCATATTTGCGCCGTTTAAGATCTTCAGCTGTTGAAGCAGCGTCGCTAGCCCCTGACTTAGTCACTGGAAGCGTCCCACACAAGAGACCTTCCCATGCTCCAGGGCATAAGTGACATTCTATCCGGTCTCTTGCCATCGTTGCGCACCAAGCGAAATATTTTTCTTCCATTCAAGTGACTTCAAGAAAATATGTAACAGAATATTCAATACAAACAGATTTTGTATCGTTAAATCAAGTATAAGGATCCGATTTCATAACGAAACTTTCCGCTGATCACAAGTTTGTTAAGCTTGTATATTGTTACGTACGAGCGGGGGTACGCACTTATGGATTGGAAGGAAACACCAGTTTTTAATTTAAAGGCTTTTATTGACTTACTCAGCCGCACGTAGTACCTGTCAGCAGGGTTGCCCCTATACGCACGACCAACGATGCACAGTCCCGACGATAAGTTGTCACACCCTCAATACCGTCGCCGATATTGCGCGGACCACCTCCAATATTATCGCGGGTAGCTCGCTTCTGGTTCCTCCTTCGAACTACGCTAAACACCTCCTTCACGTATCTGTCCACCAAACTTGTCACTAAATTCACCACTTAATCCGTCTCTGTACTCTAATAACCTTCTCTGATAACCCTTTAGTATCGCACTTGTCGTTTCATCGTCTTGGACTGAATTCAACTTTAAACTCAACTCTAAACTGCTCGGTAGGCGTGCCTTACGCTGTTTATATACCCGGAAGAATTTTCTAGAAACCATATATCTATCTCTGTCTTTTCTTTCCCGAACCTTCTGTTCGGGAAATTTCGTTTATACATCTATCCCTTTCTAACATCTATCTATCTCTTTCTCTCTTTTGTCGTCTATCTCTTTCTAACATCTATCTATCTCTTTCTTTCGTTTATCGTCTATCTTTTTCTAACATCTATCCGTCCTTGTCTTTTCCTTCCAGAAATGTCTAGTATTTTCTAAAAGTTCTAGAACTGATTTACGCTGTTGGGCAGTTCTACCCTTGGTCTCCACAATATATTCCCTTTGTATTTCCAGAGAAAATGTTTCGAAGGATTTTTGGAATAGTGTCGTTCTCTTACAAATCCGTAGACCGAGGTCATTTCACGTGTTGTCATCTTATTTCGTATATTCCAAGCTGCATTTGGCCCTCGTCCGAGATTAAGTTATATATGTCAAGGGATTTTAAGCTTGATGTAACAATCCGCACGTTTTTTTGGTCACCAACAATAAAATATAACACAATAATCTATATGAGACCAATTTTTATTGCTACCTACTATTAACAAACAATCGGAGCACTAGCGTTAATCATAAGTCAATATATGTATGTAGGCAGGTAGATGTTAGCTTTCGAAGTTTAAATATCTCACTCACTATTGGGCTGAAGCCTCTGAAATCAGAAGAATATATTGTTACAGTTATTTAGCATCAAAGTTGTTCTTGTCATGTTTCTTTTTAAAGTTAAAAATTCATTTTGTTATGTACCCTCTTATTTCTAAACGATACAATCGACCATGTCCTTAATTGAATAATAATGTTATATTTTTATTTATTCTGCAATTAGAGCCTGTTTTGTATGGCGTAGTTTTCTATAATTAAACATAATTTTATGTAACAATATATTTTATCTGTAATATGATATGGTAATTGTTGTAGATTATAATTCAAAATCTCTCAATTGTATATAGACGGTATTCACTACATTTTATTTTCATGTTGGCAGATTACTGTGTTCAATTTATTTTATAAGATGTAAAACTAAGTATAATATTTTATATAAAATATTGTCTAAAATTTCCAAACAATAATGTATTAAATTCTTGTCATTCATAACCCTTTTAATTGAAATAGTTTATCAATGACTTTCATCCGCAAGCAGTAACGCTCACTTGCAAAGTTTCTTATACTGTAAAATTATTGGAGGGATGGCGAGGTGTTCTAAAAATGTTTGAGTACAGTCAGTGTATGAAATATATTTAAACCGTAAGGTTCGCTGATTATAAATATATTGACCAATTTCTGTTCTTTTATTATCATAAATCCTTGGAGTTGTTGCAAGTATTACAATATCGTGTACTGTATGCCGTTCTATCCTTTAAACGTCAGCAGTACTATGTGATATTCTAACCATAAAACTTCGCGCTATCTTACCATTATTTACTACCATGGGGGTCACGTGTTGACGAATAAATAGCTAGCCTAGCTTCACTTGTACTTTATGTAGATAGAATAGAACAGGGGTCTCCAAACTACGGCCCGCGGCCCAAATCCGGCCCGCCAGTGCCATCAATTCAGCCCGCGACAGCCAATGTCTTATTGTTGTTACTGTTGCTATGATAAGTTGAAGAAGAAAACGCAGAATGATAATTATTCGGTTCTTTTTACTTGCAAGGTAAAACTGAATGACAAAAATGATCACGCAGAAAACTTGAGTATCAAAGCTTAAGCATATTTATAACTAACAAATAATTGAAATGAGTCCTACTAATCACAATAAAGCAAAAAAAAACTAATAAGATTTATGTAATTGTGATTTTCCACCGACAATAATTTGTAGTTGTGGTTAAATTTTACTTGTACCAATTATTAAAAGAGATTTAAGATGCTCATAGGTTAATTTAGACCTGTAAACATTCTTTGTGTACTTCATCTTGGAAAACGTTTTCTCACACAAGTAAGTAGTACCAAAAACAGAAAACAACCCACGAGCAAATTTATGCAAATTATCAAATTGTCCCAATGGAATACTCTTACAAAATTGCAACAAAGATGAATTTTGATATTTGTTCTTAATCATATCACTGCACTATAAATCAATAATTTCCATTTGGACTTCTGGAGCCAGGGTTATGTTTGCTTAGGTCGCGCACTTCGCGACTAACTAGTCTCTAGAAATATAGTTAAGTATCTTGCACTTTTATCCGTGCAGGAACGGAGAAAGAATACAATTTCCTGCGGCCGGGCGGCCTGTCGTAAGAGGCGACAAAACAACCTACAGCTAGGTGGTAGGGCCTTTGCCTGACTGGATGGCTACCACCCCTGGTCTAAAGTAAGGCACTATAACAACCTTGAGTTATGTCCCGGCATTAGTGACCAGGTTCCAGTCTCCCTTAAGAGAGCAGCAGCGCATTAGTAGCACCTTTGGTGTTGCAAATGTCCATGGGCGATGGTAACCGCTTTCCATCAAGTGGGCCGTCTGCCCGTCTGCTGAACTCCTGCAATAAAAAATATATATACTGAAAACATCATTATGGCCCTAAGGCTTCAAAGTTTGGAGACCCCTGGAATAGAGTATAGACTAATAGCGCTATCTTTCAGATTACAAAATGTGCCGTCTTCTTTCTTGGCGGTTCAATAACATTCCGAATGAAGTGTGTGAACTCAATTGAAAAGTAGGTACTTTGAGGAAAAAATGACGACACTTGAAGAATATTTAAATACATTAACGTAGCCACTCGCTCGCTGCCTTTTATACTATCTTCTGTATAACGTTTATATTTTGCATAACATGTAAGGAATCTGTGGACATTTTTCTTAGTATGTCATTATTGTGACGGTAACAATATCTTTTGTTTGTGACAACTCCATTAATGCTTTGAAGTGTAATTGTAATACAACTTGTATATAATATTTTTTACAGAGCCTGAGATATATAAATAACTATGAAGATTGTTTTTAAGCTAGACGTGTTGCTGGGGAGTTTCTTGCCGCTTCTTCTTCTTTAAACAGCGCTAACACGTTGGGAAGGTGTGCATAGGGTGGGAAGTAGATTTAAATTTTGATTTATATGTATGACCTTCAAAGAGTTCTCCAATGGAACTTATTTTGAACAAATACTTTTGAATTTGAACAGTAAATAGTTATCGTAACTACCTTCACATATACTACAGACAGATTTCACACCTTTGTATCTCGATAAGCAACTTTCATTACGTTTATTTTCAACTTCAGTAAGTGCTAATTATTACAACATCCACGTTGCAGTACATACTCTCAGCCAGTACTTAATTCATTGGAATGAGACAGTGACTGCAAAATTTTAAATAATAAAACAACAAGTTGTCTTGACAATATGTTTGTTCAGGGAAACTTGAGGAACGAAGTTTTGCTGGCACAACAAATATGCATGAATGAATGAAATACTTTATTGTTCACCAAAAATTAAAACTACGTTCTAAAAACTAGGCACAGTAAATCTTGTACAAAGGGCGGCCTTATGGCTTAAAGCGATCTCTTCCAGGTAACCTCCTAAACTAAGGAAAATATGAAGACAACAGTGACGGTGAAGACAATAAATAATAAGAAATATTCCAAGTTTAAATGAAAAATATATAATAATATACTTTATATCATATACAAAAATAGGATATATCATACTGTATATAGAATCAGCGGCAAGTTTTAGACTTGTGAGAACAAAAGATATTCAGTAACCATCAGTTTAAAAGATAATTTGGATTTAGCTTGTCTGATGTTTAGTTTAAATATCTTATCTAAACTAAAATACTTTTGATAACTATAACATCAAAGGGCAATGCTTAACTAAATGGCCAAGGAACCCTACATCTACTTCAATCCCATTTCAACAACAATGCTCTATAACCAAGCACCGTATTACAACGTATTACTTAAGGATTCGATTCGAATAAGACCTCTCACAAAAGATCTGATTTGTTTTCAATAAAGAAAATTGTTATTTACTTTACGTCAGGTAACTTCGAATGAATAGAAAAATATAGGGCTACTCATTTTCTTGAGTAATTCGTTAATGGCGAGCTTTTTCATTTACTCTTGGAGTTAGTTTATTTTTTGCTAGAATTTTTTTACCATCCGTGCAGGAACGGAGAAAGAATACAAATTCTTACGGCCAGGCGGCCTGTTGTAAAAGGCGACAAAAAAACTCACAGCCAGGTATTATCCCCGCAAATTGTTAATGCGCTGGAACCTTATCAAATAAACATTCACGTGACGTCATACGCAACTCGATATGTACGCGTACTCGCCGGCCAGTGATGGTAACAGTACTGAGTGTTCGGCTACGGTTACGTCACCAAAATGGCGGCCAGGCGCAAGAGCAATTTGCGGGGATAATAGTAGGGCATTTGAATATACTGTCATAACAACCTTGAGTTGTGTTCTGGCATTAGTGGCCAAGTTTCAGTCCCATCTACGATTTCAGTAGCACATTCGTAGTACTTTTAATGTTGCAAATGTTTATAGGCGACGGTAATTACTTTCCATCACAGTTGTGCCGTCAGCCTGTCTGCTGTACTCCAGCAGAAAGAATATATTTACATTAAATTTACGTATATAAGTTATCAGATAATAATGATTTATATGAAATTATTCTCAAGATGTGCAGAATCCAACGCAAAAAATATAATCAAAATCGGTTTAGAAACAAAAGTTATGGCTGAACATATATAAACAAGAAACGGGAGCAAAAAAATGTTCTTAAAATGAAAACTACTACGCCAAACTATGTTAAATTTTTAAAAGACCAAATGGAAACTATTCCTCATCGAACTAAAAAAGAATCACGTAAATGGGATCATAAATCTCAGAGTAATCGGTGTACATACATAAAAAAACATACCGGCCAAGTTGAGAATCTCCACCTTATGAAAGTCTGTTAAAACAAAAATATTTACGCGACGAATTTACAACCTCCTCCTTTTTTGAAGTTGATCAAAAATTCGAAGCTATTTTAAATGACGGTTAACTTAAAAACTACCGGTGAATTTCGATCAGTCTCAAAATTTTATTTAAACACCACACATGTTCTCATAATTACATCGCATACACCTGAAACAATTATACTACCTACATATTCCTGACGTCAGAACCTTAATGAGTTTCAACAGTGATTCCCTTTGATTACCAACACAGATGGCGTTCTGGGACCATTCTATTATTGCCACAGGAATGGGCTGTTATTGTTTTATGGCACCCATAAGAAGCTGGAATATGTTCTGTAATAAATTTAAATATAAAATAATAAGTTTTTATGCGATTTGGCTATACGGCTTTTTATTGCATAGGTTCAGGAGACAGACAGACGACCCACCTGATGGAACAACATTTGTAACAACAAAGGTGCTACCAATGTTCTGCCGCTCTCTAAAGGCGGACTGGAACCTGTTTACTAATGCCGGAACACAACATTAAGTTGTTATGGTAGTCACCCAATCGGGCAAACGGCCTACCTGGCTGTGGATTATTTTGTCGCTTCCTACGATAGGCCTCTAGTACTCCAGATCCAATAATCTAGGAGGAAGTAAAAAAATAAAATGATATAAACACTTGACAGTGAGTCAGTTAAGGACAGGATCAAATGTTTCCAGCATACTAGTTAGTACACGGCTTTATAGGTTAAAAATATCTGACTGCAGTATATAATGTAATGTATAATTTACTCCCTGGTGTCCTTTGAAAAGTTGAACAATTTCTGTATGCTGAATCGGATCTGAACTCTTTTTGATAGATTTTGTAGATACTGTAGTTATAATTCAACCCTTTTAAAATGGTCATGACAACATACTTACCTAAGATACAACCTTTTTCTCAAAGTGCTGGCTGGATATTTCGATAACCTACACAAGTCCTATATGGTAAACGTCCCAAAGGTTAATAAGTATTTAAAATAATAAACTAAGTATTAGAGTTAGCATTGTTAGTAGTTATTGTCAGCTTTCTCTAATTTTATATTTATTTATGTAAGTGTATTTTCTAATATATACATATATCATATTAGTTATAATTTTGTATACTTTATTAATGTATGTATATTATATCGCGTATGTATATATTTATAAGATACTGATTCGGTAATAAGAATAATGCAACATACCTCTGTTCTTATATTTTTTTTTGTTCATCCAAAGGTTATCAGGAAGAAATCGCTAATAGCGATAAGACCGCCTATTGTAAAATTTAATTTCTGTTAACTGTATGCACAGAGTACATTGAATATATGGAGAACTGTATGTTTTAAAACACAATAAAGCATATTCGTTCATTCATTCATTTATAGCATTTGTTTATGTCATTGTTTTGACATAATTTATGTCCTATATTGTAAGATTCAAATCTGTATAGTAAATATCTTAATATTTAATAGTCTTGTCAACATTGCATAGATAGAACAAACCCGCTGTGAATCGGGCGTTACTTGTTTAGAAGTCGAATTAAACAGTTCTCCAGTTCTATGTGTTTTGTTGTAAAAATCATCCACTAACACTACAGAAGTGTAAAAGGTTAAAAAACACGAACGAAAGTTTTGGTATAATTAACCGAAATAATAAGTGATATTGACAAAGTGGGGCTAAAAATTATTTTGGCCTAAAATGACCAGGCTATTATACTATTCATTCCCGAAAAGAGGCATCAAAAAGCAAAAGCCAAATTATTATAGCACCAAGTACCAAAGAAATTTTTAGGAAAGGTACAAAATAAAAATTCACACAAAATACGCCAATAACATCGATTTTTCCATTTCCACCACATCTCATTTATTTACACAATTATAATAGTACAATAGAAAACATAATATTTCGTATGACAAATAGGTAAATACAGACTAGTTCTGGTTCACACTTAATCCAAACAACAATCAGAAATATAATTGTATACACCATTTCAACCATATTCATAAGTATAAATACTCGTAAACAGAAATATAGTTTATTCTTAATATTAATTTAAACAAAGGAAATCATAATTATAAAGATAATAAATAGGAGGTTTCACTAGAAATAAAATATTATTTAAATAAATTAGACCAATCAGTGGAAATTTTTTAAAATTTAGAGCGGGTAGACATTTTCGAATAGGGGTAGCGTGATAACTTGTACAAGTTACTTCTATTATACAAAATACAAATACAAAAACGCAAACCAGGCTAAGGCTATAGGCTTAATTGACCCTTCGTCGTCGTCAGCCATTTGCAGTCCACTGTTGGACGCAGACCTCCCCGAGTCGGCGCTACTCATCTCTGTTCTCAGATTTCCTCAGCGAGCGCGTGCCGGCGACCTTACAAAGATCATCGGTCAATCATGCTGGAGGGCGTCCCACACTACGGTTACCGAGACGCGATCTCCATTCTTGACCCTTAAATTTTTAAATTGACGAATTATGACATCAGACGGCGCGTGTCGGTTAATCCTTCAGGAAACCTGAGTTTTTGTATTCAGATATCATACGTACAACTTTTCACGATGCCTTAAGTAACTACTCACAATGTCTCACAGTTCTACTATGTAGATTATGATCTCCAGCGCAGTAAACCTAATCTACCTGCCCAGTAGCCCAGTACGCAGATTTGGTTTATAATAATAATATCAGCCCATAAATGTCCCACTGCTGGGGCTCGAGTCTTCAATTAAAGGGGAGGAATGGAAAATATATCCGCCAGGCTTGTCCAAGGCGGCTTGACATATCGGTAATCTCGATGCGCAGGTTGCATCACGATGTTTTCCTTCACTTTTGTTAGCACGTGGTAATTGTAAGAATATGCACATTACATCAGAAAAATGACTACGTTGTGCATTCGTTCCTGCCAGAAACGAACCCGCGCTCTTTAAGTTTGGGACGCGTGCGCTAGCCATTACGCTACCATGATTTCTCATAGGATATTAGGTAGACAGAAGATTAGGTTTACTGGGCGATTATCAATTCTAGTATTCTAGTTGATCTTCTTTCAAAATAATGCTTTAGAAATCAAAATTTAAAATCGAAAACTAGCGCCACAATTCGTAATGACTGGTGTTATCTGACTGAGAGGGCGTATACAGCGTAAACTCTATATAACGACACCGAAGAAACTGTGAATTTTATGGCGTTATAAAGAGTTGTCGTTAAAGGAGACAAGTTTGTTATTTTTGTCCGACGTCTCTTGCTGGACCAGTAATTTTGCAGTATTTTCTACTTATTTTATTAATATCTTACGATATTGAGGCATCTTGGTGATAAAGCAAGTACTGAGATATTTCGGTATTTTTTAGATATTTCGGTATACGTGATGCTGACAGTCGAGTTTATTACGGGCTAGGATAATAAAGCTATTAAAGAACTTACATAGCTGCGCAGTTCTTAGTCATTTTAGTCTTAAAAGATACTTTTTATTACTTAATTGCTGTCGTTATTGCGTGTGAGTTATAATGCTATAAAGAGTGTATCATTGTATGGAAGACAAGGTAAACCAACCAAAGTGATTTGGACGCTTAAGGGAGTCTGTCATTAAATCGAGTGCCGTTACGTGGAGTTTACACTGTATTTTATTTATTTTAAATCACCAAACAGACCACATGTCTATGTAATTACACAACAGACAGCTCTGGTGCAGATACCAAACACTCAGATCAGAGTAAACAACGGAAACTTCGCTTACGAAATCTACTCTGCCGCAAATCAAACCCTGAAGGTTTTAGTGAGCTAGACTGGTCGACGCTTAAAACACTACACCACAGACCCGTAATATAATTCTACACATATTCCTTATACATACAATAATAACATACACGAACCTTTTAATCACACAAAATACAACATATATCAAGGTTTTAGGTGAAACTCTAAGATGTGTTTAATGTAAAATGAATGGCGACTTCAGTCCATAAACAAGTGAAAACTCAGAGAGGCCCATTTTGTAAATGGTTAACCTCGATATACAAATTTCCTCACATTTTCTTCACAATTACTATGAGGTAACTGTAATATATATAATATACACACAAGTCATAAAACCTGCCTCAACAACACACTAAGAGCGAGTACACATTAGCTCGGCGTTGCGTTGGGCGCGCGCTTGTAGTATACATACAGCGCGCTTAGCACGGCGTTTAACGTGCTTTACCAAGGTTTTCATACTACTAGCTCAGTTCGGAAATGGACGTCGAAATGATCGCTTGTGTGTGGCTTCTATACCGTCGCTATAAAAGACGACGGCAGTGGCAAAGAGAATATTGGGTGCACCCAATATTACGAAAAAAAGGGTTCGATCTCCATAATACACATCCACCCTACACGAAAGCGCGCAATGAAATGTACAGCAAAATGGTAGCGCTTGTAGATACAACGCGCGTTCTAACGAAACTCTGAGCGCGCGTTTGCGTGTGAACACTTCAAGAACGTGTGTCATTGGCATGCAGGTAGGTGCCTTAGTCACTAAGCTATCAATCTCATCAAAAATTCTGGGTAAATAACATTTTATATCTTAGACCTGATAGTCTAAGATTTTCACTTTGATTGATTTTCATATGTTAAAGGAGACGGATAGGCTTGCAAATATATTTGGGCCCAAAGTTATTTTATTAATTATTTTTTATTATGTTGAATTTTTTTATAATAGATGGGTTTAGTCATTTGAGTGAATTAATCGTATGGTGTAAGTGGTTTTATATTGTTAATTGCTTTAATTCGTAATCGAGAAGGTATTTTATTTCTGACCTTATTTTTAAGATTTCTTGTCTCCAAATAGAATTTAGGGCGGATGTTTTCAATTTTGTAGTAGAAAAATAAAATTATTTTGCAAAGCCATCATCTCAACTAATTAAATTTCTTTGGCCCAGAAGTCCCCGTCTCCTTTTGTACATTCAGCTTAGAAATAACTTAAATTTCTAATATCAGACAGTAGTATTCTGTTCAGGATAGAACATCTTGTACTGCTTCTGTGATTTTTTCACTCTTCAGCGGTACGTATGATAAAATAGAAATATAGCATTTAAGAATTTTTTAGAAACAGTTTTTTACCAAGCAACTGTCATTCTTTGTAGTTTTAGGCCGTGTCCCTATTACATGAACAGTGAGCTCCTAATTGATAGCTGGCTGACTCTGAGTGGCGTATCGATCGCTAACTCAATATCGAGTCAGCAGCGATCTGTAGCGTGTTAGCTGCGAAGCGCTGCGAACTTTTGGGAGGTTAACAAGTATTTAAACGCTCACTACGCACTAAGCAGTGCGTAGTGAGTGAACTGCGCCGCTGACCGCGCGCATCGTTCGCTGCTAATCGGCCGCTCACTGAATAAGTCGACAAGCAAAACACCCCAAAAGAGGCAAGCTGGAAGTAAACAACCGCTCACTGTTCGTCTATGGGGACATGGCCTATTCCATGAGTTTAATGATTAAACGCAACGCCTTATGAAATCGGTATAATAAGATGGCTTTTAGCCATACAAAAATATTTTATAATAGTATTATTATACTATAGTTATTATATTGGAGCAACATTGCTTTGTTCCACAGAATTCCTTCTATTAAAGGTTAAAAAGTTTTAATTAAATAAAAATCATTTTAATTGCTATCCAGGTAACAGCACACATCTTTCATCTATATACAACTTTACAAAAATACTTTTCACAATAGACATATTTATATAACATCGAAAATACATATAGATAAACCATTCATCGTTTATACATAAGTTCTTCATCATATAAAAGTACGTACATAGCAGTGTATTATAGTTACTTTTTATTTACTTTATATATTATAAAAGTGTATTTATCAAAAAAGTGAATGAAATCATTTAGAGAAAAATACGTCAGTATAAATATTTAGAATATTTTTTTTTGTATAGTCGGCATAATTGATTATCATACTTGGGCCGATTCCTCAATCGTCAATTATCAGGTGAATATATTATAACCTGAGTAATATCAAAAGTGAAACCACTCAATTGTTTTATTCATGCAACTGACATTAGTAATGTTTCCTTGTTATACTTTAAATTTGTAGGTTTCAAACAAATAAATTACTTTGACTTTATTCTACGAATAACTTTTATCTCATGATTGAAAAATCAGATCTAAAATGGCTTTTTAATTATAAATCAAAATTGATAATAATTTTCTAAATTATTGTATACTTGTATAAAATATTACAATTGTGTACTAACTTATATTCTGTTACAATGTACAGTCGCGCTATGAAAAGGTTCGTCACCTTAAAGTTCACTTTTGTTTGAACGAGTATCTATAAGAAACGGTACCAACAACATTTTAATAAATGTTCCGCTTTATTAGTTTTATAAAATACGGAAAAGTGAAAACAGAAAATAGCTATGTTGCCAATGACAGACACTGGGATTAACAATAGTTTTAATCATTAGAAACAATGATAGTATAATGCTACGCTTATCATAAATATTAAAACCAATAAAACGGTTTTACATCTCTAAACAATATTTTTAGACAAGCTAGAAAATCAAACAACTTTGATCTTAGTAATTTTAGTTAAACAATTTTTGTGTGAAATTATCTGTTCTGTAATATAGTTTGAAAAGGTAATATGTGCTTGCGGAACTTTAATTAATCAATATGAAAACTGGGGAACCTTTTCATACCGCGACTGTGTATATAAAAAAACATATTTTTAAATAATTACGGTTTAGAAACGCAAAAGAGCTTATTAGTAATAAGAAGTATTAGTAATTGGAAATATTTATTGATAAACTACCATTTGTAATGACTAACTGAATATATTTTTAATAAATGTTTTTTATTCGATTTAATAATTAATTTAAAGCCATTTAGGTTATTTATTCAAGATGACTTTGACAAACACTTTTAGTGATAAAATGATTGTAAAATCCCAAAAAATTAGAAATTAAACCCGCATTCGATTAAAACGCAGATTAAAAGAAATAAAGAAAACTTCAAAATTCAACCGAAAAATTAACAGGTTTTAGCAGAAATAAAAACGTAATACCAACTTTAAAAACTTAATTTAAACGTGTGTATTTAATGAAACGATAGTCTAACAATATTCCAAAAGGCCAACTTTTGAATGCATAAGAATTCAAAGAAGTTTTCGCAGCTTTACAATTCCAACTTACATGAGAAACCACCTTTTGTTCTTTGCTAACTAATCTATGCTAGCATTTCCTAGAAAACAGAGAAAAGCGCGTTTCTACCTCGAGTACTCCTTCGCCACAGCGGCCGCGCTTAGAGGAGGTACTCTCATTGCTCCGGATGATCGAACGAGGTGCTAGGAGTGCTCTCTACCTTCTTCAGAACGATCTTGAAGGCGAAAGTATGTTTCGGTGACACTGAAGCTGGGCGAGGAGTTTGAGGAGATTTTGGAGGTGGATCTGGGGGCATTTCAGAACGAGTCCTCGAGCGACGTGGTGGAATTTGAGGTACTGGAGCTGAGGCTGGTTCCTTCGGTACTTGCGGAGATAAACGATTCGGCGTAAGGCGACCAGGAGATAGATCAGATGACATGGGAGGAAGTATGAGCGGCGGAAGGTGAGCACATGGAGACCCTCTAGAACCGCGACGCTCCTTTAATCCCATTGGCGGAGGAGGAGAGGAAGGTGGATCGTCTTCAGCGGCTGCGACGACAACGACTGGCTCAGCTCTAGCTAATGGAGCTCTCGGTTCATTAACTTCTGACGTGATTGACCTTCTGAAGTAATTTAAGCCGTTCTCTATTTCTGCTAGCGCACGCCTAACGAAAGGAAAGCTCTCAGAAATCTCAGAAGTCGACTTACGAACTGGAAACTCTGTTTCACTATCACGTTTTTTTGGTCTGCATCTTTCAAAAGTCGTATCTCCAGACGCTGCCACTGTTTCGGATACCTGTCGTGTGATAGCCGCATGTTTGATAGAATCTGATTTAGATCGGGGCTCCCGAGTCTTTGGCGTCGGCGAACGGCGGTCGCCAAATTTTTTGCTGGCTGCTCGTTTGATAGACGAGAAGAGACCAAGTTTTTCTGGTGGTTTATCTGGAGCAGGTTGAGGTGGAGCTGGGGTGGCTGGAGCGACTGGTGCAACTGGGGCGGTGGAGGGGCCAGGGACGGGTTCAGGTGCGGGACGGGGGAGGTTCCCCTCGCGTTAGTTGTGCCGAGAGTCTGAAGATGGAACATCGCTCGAGCCGGTTGATGAGAGGGTTGTGTTTGAGCCATAAGGGTCGAGCGATGATTGTACGGACATAGAACGGCCAGCGCGACGGACTCTCGCCGGGGATAGTTTTCCTGGGTCTACGCTGGCCGGGTCTGCCTGCAACAGTACAGTTTTCAGCGCTCCACAATTTGTTCCTTTACTACAAGTATACTACATAGAAATAATAAAAACGAAAACACTATTAGATAAAAAAATAAATCTAATGTAGCAAATATAATAGGGAAAAATCACTAGGGTACCATGATAACTTGCAAAGTATCCAAGTTTGGGTACTTTACCTTAAAATGATAAAGAGACTTGGTAGCAGAGATTGAGACGATTAAGTAATTAATGTTTTGGTTCTGTAAAAGTCTCCGAAGAACTCTGGGTGTAGTATCAATCAAAGACTTACAATTCTAACTAAGGCTGGAGTAGCGAGATAATTAAAACAGAGAAGAAGCAGTTTTTTAATTTACGTCGATAAAACATAGCACCAAAGAAAAGCCAAGTGGGTCTACTAATTACTTAATAAAATGAAATTATAAAATAAGTAAAATTATCGCACCTGGTACGCCAATGCATTCATGATGATGGAATAAGGTACCAAACCTAGTGGATGAACTTCTCTCATCAGTACATTGGCTGGTATTTTATGGAACTGTATGTACTCCAAAAAGTTTCCAATCACATCTTTAAGCGATATGTTTTGGTTTGTGTCACAATATTTCTTACTCCACATCAATGCAGCCTGAAATTGAGGGAACGGTAAGGATTAGAAATGCTAAATAGAAGACTTAAGAAAATCATCACCATCATTGCCTCCCAGCACGTGAATAACTGAAATCTACATTGACCTACTATGAAGTAGTAGTTTTTGTGAAAAAATGGCTCGTATGAATTACAAAGACAGTTTTGCAGAATAATGGGTGAACATGACGATTTTATGAGGGTTCCGTTTTTGTTAGCTTAGAAACTGGCAAAAGTGTAAGCTGTGGTAGCTTACTAGGTAACGCTTTCGATACTTAAATTTGCACTTCAAAAGGTGCCAGTCCTGCCTGAGAAGTATGCAGCATATAGGCAGTGTTCTAACCTAATAAGTATGTTATTACAATTAGAACGTGCTGACAGTGAAGGAAAATACCATAACCAATATGTCAAACACGCAAATCCCCTTTGACTTCCTTTAAAAACAGTGAGGTCCTAGCCCGGCAGTGGGACGTTATAGGCTGTTGTTATTTATCATAATTAAAAAAATGTTACTCCATTTTACCTGAAATTTAGTAAATTCATCCGCACGAAGTTCATCCCTTGCTAGTATTAGTCTAACAACATGCTGAGGTAGAAGAGTAAAGGAACCAAGGTTCAGTACATCATTACCATGCTCGTCTACAAATTCCAAAACCTGAAATTTAAATATAACGTTGATTACCATTATATCTTGATTTTTGAAAAAAATGTAATTTATTTTACTTTCATATCATAAGTTTTGTATCAATGCTAGTTTATTCTGCCTTTTTATGCTTCTTCATATTTCTTTTATTGCACAAGTTCAGCAGACAGTCAGACGGCCCACTTGATGGAAAGTGGTTACCATTGCCTATGAACATTTGCATCACTAAAGCTGCTACAAATGCGCTGCTGCTCTCTTAAGGGAGACTGGAACCTGGTCACTGATGCTGAAACACAATTCAAGGTTGTTATGGCGACATACGTAACACCAGGGGTGATAACTATCCAGTCGGGCAAATGCCCTACTACCTGGCTGTGGTTTGTTCTGTCGCCTCTTACGACAGGCCGCCCGGTCGGAGGTAAAAATAGTATTCTTTCACCGTTCCTGCACGGATAGATTCAGATTCCCGGTTTCTTCATATCTTTCAGGATTGAGTGATTTTCATGAAATTTGGTATATTATTATGCATTTTGATAAACGATTAAGAGATAAATTTTATCCCTAAAAATATCATAGTTTCGACTCGAACGTATTCGAAAATCCGAATGAACCATATATTAGGTTGGAGAAAAAGTATCTTCGCATTTTCTTCTTCTTCGCATTCAGTATTAGAAACATGACCATGGGATAATTTTTATCCCGCTAAATAATACAGTTTTCGCAAGAAATGGATTTGAAATTTACACAAACCGTTGAAAATAATAGTACCATTGACAAATTCCCTAATAATAGATTTTAGGGTATTTGACAATGGTTGTCATACGCGAGAAACTCATTGCTTGCAAAATTTCAAAGCTCTAATTTATTTGATTTTGGTTTAATTTAGCTTAGTTTTAGTTAAATCTGATGTAATTTTAAGGTTTTATAGCAATTAGACTCAATATTTAACGGAGCACTGTATTTGCAGGTTTTGAGAATTGACTGCAGTGAACGAACAATAGTGATGTGACAACATGCAACTATATGACTAAAACAAGTGCTCTGACAGCTCTTTAAATTTAACTATTTTAACAAAAACAAATAACTATTTCAAGGTGGATTATAATCTTTTTTTATATATATCCTTTTAATATTTTCCATGCAGGAACGGAGAAAAAATACCATCTTTTGCCGTCGGGAGACCTATCGTAAGAGGCGAAAAAACAACCCACAGCCCGGTGGTAGGGTATTTGCCTTTCTGGATGGCTACCACCTCTCGTCTAGAGTATGCCGCTATGACATCCTTCAATTGTGTTCCGGCATTAGTGGGCAGGTTTCATTCTCCATTTAGAGAGAAACAGTACATTGTTATTATTACCTTTGGTGTTACAAATGGCCATAGGTAATGGTAACAGCTTTCAGTCAGGTGGGTCGTCTGCCTGTCAGCTGAACTGATGCAATAAAATAAAATAAAGTATATTTTGCGTGGTGTTCACAAGTACTTAATCTTAACTAGTCTTTTGACAGAAGCCTGTTTCAACGAATTCCACTCATTATTATACCTATCGTTGTTTTAGACTCGCAATGTATGATTTTTTTCACCAAAAGATTGTGAGATTTTGAGATTCAAAAAACATAAACCTCTAAACTCATCATACCTTCTGCACCAAGGACTTAGTGCACTTATACTGGATGTACCGCTCAGCCGAAGCAAGAAGCGCGCAGACAGTATCTACTGTTATACAGCATTGAACAAAACCAGCACATGCACGTCGCAGCTCATCCAAGCCGTAGTAATCTGCTGCATTCATAACACCTAAAAATAGGAAATAGATTTAAATATTATTATACGAATAAAAAGTTTGCAGAAACTTCTAGGGCGACTAAATTGCTTAGTTGTTTTATTAAAAAATATTTATATTTTTTTTATTGTATGAGTTCAGCAGACAGACAGAGGGCCTACTTGTAGAAAGCGGTTACCATCGCCTATGGACATTTGCAACACCAAAGGTGCTACAAATGCGCTGCTGCTTTCTTAAGGGAGACTGGAACCTGGTCACTAATGCCTGATGCGGGCGTACAGACCCCCATTTGACGGAATGTGGTTACCTTCTCTTATGGACGTTTGCAACGTCAGGGGCGATTTCAACGCCTTGCCAGCATCTTTGACGTGCGAAGAAATAAAAAGTATAACAGTTGGATCAAGGAAACGGGACACAAGCGGAGCGGGTGAGTCCTCTGGAAATAGGGGATCTCACCGGCCATTATATCGTCGAGATGGGGGCGTGTTGTGTCACTTTTCCTCCCGTAGGGCGAGTTACAAACTGCGTCACGCAGTTACCATACCCGGGAGATGCCGGGGGATAAAAGTAGTCCCTCGGCAGTGGATGTGGCTTACGAAGCCCCCGTGTGTATTAGGAGTGATAGTGATTATATCCTCTTTGTTACTCATGATTGAAGTTGTTAATCTCATTGTCAACATTGTAATTTTCTTTTATCAGGTTTCTAAATTTTACAAACTTTTCAAAACGTAACATTTATTAAAATGTTGGTGATACTGTTTCTTGTACTCGTGCAAGCAAAAGTCGACTTTAAGGTGACGAAATTATTTTTTATCACGACTGCACATACCTACTTATAATAGAGACTATATTAACTGTGTTTATAGAAAGAAAGAATAGTATTTACTGTCACAAAGTAATGCAAAAAGAAAACAATGAATACACTTATCCTTTGTTACACAATAATACAAAATATGATAATGTACAAAAATATATATAAACATTAGAAAAATGTACATTAGATATACGTCAAAGAAGCTGATAACTCAGCATGGTGCAGTGTCGAGAGCTGCCAGCCTCCATTCAGATAAATTTGTCCCAAACAAGTCACGGCCTTACTTATAATAATCTCGTTAAGAAACGATTAGGCATTTCTTAAGTAAGACAATCTTAAGACCCTAATCAATGAATATCTTTCTTTTCACTTATAAACGTGTATTACCTGTTGTTTACCTAAGAGGAGTACAGATAAACGAAATTTAAATAATTAAGGTAGGTTGTACCCAAAATGTTTAAATATCATCATCAAGTTTATTTGGAATGCCATGCTAAACACCAATAACAAAGGAAATATATGAATGTTTGTCAATGTATGAAATATAATTATGATACACAATAAAGAATTTTCATTCATTCATTCACTCACAACAAACAATGGGCAACATTAATAAATGTGGCCTATTTTACAAGCTTTTATTTAACTTGCAATGGATGTACCTATGTATGTATGTCTATGTAAGTTCGGGTGGAATCTTTCAAGTTAAATTTGACCAACTTGCCGATTTCCGATTGAGCTGAAATTTTGCAAGCATATGTATATCGCGTGATAATGCTATCATATGGTAACGTGGAGCTAATCTGATGATGGAGTCGGAAGGTGGCCATAGGAACTCCTGTACTAAATAAGATAAACCCGTCTTGTTTGGGCTCGTTTTATATGTCTTGCCTAGCACTCTGCTGGTACATGATATACAGGATCTCAAAATCTTGTATTTAAAACCTTTTTTTTTCAAGGTTTGTTCACACAAAAGTGGAAAACTGATAATATAAAAGACATACAATTTTAAAAGTTATTTCAAGCACTCCAGTCTCGGTTTATATTCGAGTTAGCCATCAAATTTTGATAGAACCAAGTTATTTTGAGCTATAAAATACACAGTGAACTAAAGACGTAGGTGTCATTCTATTTTAGACTCGCTAAGATATTTCCGTAAGTTTCCGTAAATTAAAAATTATTGGAGTAGCAACCACTCGATCAGTAAAGGTCAACATTTACCTGATGCTTTTTTATACAACCTTTAAATAACACCACCTATAATAAAACTACGTATTTAAACGCTGTAATTTATATAATTTTTGTTATTTCGACGTTTCGGCACACAAACCAACTTGTCTGATAATTTATTTTATTTTGCTTCCACCCATTTTAATATTATATAAAATTATTAGAGTTAGGCATGTTTGCTGAAGAGTTTCTTGCGCCGTTTCAATCTTCAAGCCATAACATGTTGCGATGTTGTTGGTGATAAATTACATTAGACTCTCTTGAGTAAATAATAACCATAAACAAAATTAAAACTAAATAATTAAAATGAACAAGTTGGCGGTAGGCAAAATAAAACTTTAACAATACTCGTTGACACTTGACATCTTTGTGTTCCGTAATCACGGCCACTTAAAAGTGGCAGAAACGCAAATAACAAAAAACAAATAAATTACCGCGCTTAAAACCGGTACAACGTAGTTTTATTATGTGTACAAGTCGCGGAAACTTAAGAAAATATTATGTAAAACTAGCTACACAGTTTTGAAATAATTGTTATCACAAAATATAAAGATATAAAATTATTGACGTAAATACCGACCGACACCCACAGAGTTGACAGTGAATATTCATGGAATTCTGTCTAGTTATTTTTGTTAAAAAAGAAATCTTTGTCTGTAAATTCGCCAATTTCATCCGCCCTATCTCTGTCGGTAACGTACAGTTCTTAGAAACCACTACCGTGGTCGTTAACCGTGGATTTCTAGAACGAGGTTGATTGAGGTTTGGAATGAGGCGAGGCAGATACAATTACACTAGTAGCTCCAAAGATACACTTAATACTAGTTTTGGAGCTAGTAGAAGTACAAGCAACAATTTAGTTTCTAAGACTGCTAACTGTAATGTCTTCATTTTGTATTTAAGATTGTAACTTAACTTAATTTTGAGGCAAATAAATCATTTTATTATTATTATTAAAAATTATTCTACCATTCACCAGGCGCTACGATCTTCAAAAAACTGAGTAGGTATTTATTACATTTATTTATTATTTAAATGGTTATTAACTTGTTAATATTTGTCAAAATGTGTAGAATTGTGATGATATTGTTACGACCTAGACGCCGACAAAGACAAATTCACACCTGCATACCTGTAGAAACACATTTTGTTACCTTTCGGCATTTGGACTTCTGTTATTTACTTTGTGTTTCAAATTTGTGATTAGAAAACAGCCAATTGTGTAGTGTAATCTTTTATGGCAGTCATTAGCCAGGTGTGTCGGATTTAAAGTACAAACTGATTCTAGGAAATTTGGTCCACGCGGCCGGGCAGACATATTGCATCTGGGCAGTATAAATCAATGCCTCAATTGAGGGACGAGGCAGTCGAGCGATAACCATGATCAAGGCGAGACTTGTGTACATTCGGTAATCTATTTAGTGACGGACTTTGCAAGTGTTATTGAATTACGACGTTCTGCATTACGTTTGGACTTGTTGTCTTCAGTTATATTTGTACCTGTGTTATACGTGTTAGTATACTTCTAAAGAACTCTTTAATAATTCCAACGGCATTTTAATTCGAGTCCTGCAACTCGTAACAATATAATAACTCTAACTGCGAGGCTTGGGGAGACTACAAGAGGAGGTTGGAGGTCACTGAGTCAAGTTGGGCCCATTCTTTATATCCTCTTGGTAATATATCTAAATGTGTTGCTATCTAATGTTTGAAAATAGTTATCTTTCTCATGTTTCTGTTACGATATGTCTGTTTATAGATTCATTGTTATTGTTTCAACCACACTTACATGAGTACTGCATTTGCTTTAAGGAAAGCAGTTGTAACTAGCGCAAAAACCGCGTAGGCCATACCCGTAAAGGCTATCAAACACCGCAGATTACCCAACGTGAGCTGCTGAGAAGCCATCGCTATGCGGGGAAGGTTCCAGCGGCTTCATACCCAATTACCGGTGGGTTTCCCACCGAGTTACAGCAGAAGTAAAGAGGTAAAGCCTCAAGGCCAAATCATCCTCAATTCGATACAAGAAGAGTACCTAAAACGAGCTAAGCACTTAAATGATTTTATTAAATTATACCAACTTAAGTTCTGTGCTTCTTTTATAACTTTAGTCCTAATAACAATGCGTAAAGAACTCTGTTATTTACAACATCATTACAAACTTTTCTTTTGAGAATGTATTGAAATAAAACTTTGTAAAATTCATAATTAAACAAAGGTCCGCTTTGAATCCAAGTTTTGATGTGGAATTTTCATAAAGCCTTCTAATGAAACGTCTTACATAATTCTGTTGAGATTTCTTTGATTAATCAAGCTGAAATATTTGAATTGCTTTGCTATTATATGTTATACAAAAAAATTACTAAAATAATAAAGTTAATAATTGTTATTTATAAAAATAAAGAATAATATATTGTTACACGCCGACCAAAGTGAATGCACACCTGCAGTTTATTACCTTTCCCGCACTTCTTTCGTTTACTTTGTGTTTAAAATTTGTAATTAGAAAAACATTCTATTGTTATTTTACTCGTTTATGACCGCAGGTTTGCGGATTACGTTTTCTGGGAAATTGCGTCGACACTTGCCAGGTAGATATATGGCATCGGTGCATTATGAAGCAATGGTCCAATGCAGAGATGGCAGTCAAGCGACGATTACGATACAAGTAAGACGTGGGTACATTCGATAAGCTATATAGTGACGGACTGTGCGCGCGCTATTGAATCGTGCAGTTTGTACTGGTTGTGTCCAGTTATATTTGCACCTGTGTTATAGGTCATTGTATAGTTCTAATAACTTCTATAATAATTCCAACGGCATTTTTAATTCGAGTCCCGCACTCGTAACAATATAATTAATTTGAGGCATAAGATACATTTAGATAGGTAGACCCAAGAAATACGGGCTTTATAATTGAAGTAGTTAAGAAAAAATACCTCATTCATATTACCCTCTAATCTAAAACGACTGATAGGTAATTGAAATATAACCTTCGTAACAAGTTTTTATCGTTGGAGTAAAGAAGACAGTTTGACAGCCCATCTGATGGATACCGTCGTCTATATGAACGTTTGCAACATTAGAGATATCACCAATGCGCTGCCAAATTAGTAAATTTATGACAACCTTTCTGAAAAAACTCATTTTGTAACGCTGTGAAAACATAAGCTGGGACCTCATTCCAAATTCTTGAGGTGTACAAGAGAAACGTCCTAGAGAACGGATGCGCACACGAGCGAAGTGTGTCAAGAAAATGCGGATATATTTAACGAGTCGAATTGCATAATAATTATTGTTTGTATATTAATTGATAGTAGAATGTTACACAAGAGGTGAAAGTGACCTATTTAGGCATGAGATGGTTTGGCGCATGAGCGTAGGGAAGGCGCTAATAGTTCCAGTGCCTAAATAGACCTTTAACCCGGTGTTAAACTCATATCTACTCGTTAATCTGATGAACCATTTAATACGTCACATACCGAGTATATGGAACGTCAAGTAAATTTCTTTTTCTGTAGCATTCTACCAGCCAGTATTTTTTGCCACTGATGATAATAAATAAAGTATAGCTAATATGTATATGTAATAAAGTAAAGCTCAAATTTACTTACGTATTAAATAATAATTTAATGAAGAGTAATTTCTAAGTGTAAAATGATGTTAAAAAATTGTTAATACTTTGTATTACAATTTACGCTGCGATTATCAGTGGCTATAAAATAGTTGGGACATGCGTCGAATGTATAATCTATGCCATAGATAGATTAACCATGGATTTCATGGTTCACATAGTTTAATTTTTGACAGCAGAGAAAATCTTTTCCCAGAGACGAGATGTACCGTTTTATCCCTGTGGTCAGGCAACTCCAAGCGTACTTTCAGAATTCGAGAAATGTTTTTTTTATATAATATTTTTAAAGTATGATGATCATAAGGTGTTTTAACGCCCGCTCTTTTATGTTTATATAATTTTAGGAATTATTGTAGCATGTTTCCTCTATTCAATTATATTGTAAAGCGTTTAAAATACCAGATGCTAACGATAAAGGAAAATATCGTTAGAAGACTTGTCCATCAAGATTCAAGAAGTGTAATAGCCGCCAATCCTCTTAAAATAAATATTACAAGTATACCACCCCTTCTCTTTAAATGGGGAGACCCACGCTATCCATTAAGATGCTTACGGACTCATATAATAAAGGGTACAATTTAAATGCTCACCAAAAATATTTTTTGTCCCTTAGACTAAGCACCAAATAAAATATATTACTTCATATAAATTTAATCCACTCTATACCGAGGTGCCTAAAAAACAACGTTTTACGTTCCAAAATAAATATACACTCATCAGAATAATTGTACGTTTTGTATTTAAATTCTTTTTGCTTATCAAAATGGATAAATGCCCACCAAATATTGTTTTACTAAAACACTAACATTCAAACCGAAAATTACAGTTCTAAATAGTTTAAGTGTAATCAAATTATCCAACCTGAATCCAGAATATATTATTGTTAAACTAAGATTACAGTCGTTTCCCTTTACTTATTTACCCTGCAACCAGCACAGCCGCCACCGGCATGTGAGGCACAGATCGCAGGACGCAATCCCGTCACGCAAGCGTCACACATTGTCACGCTGAAGTACGTGGAATCACCTCTTGAAGCTAGGAATATCCCTATTGGTGAGAAGAGAAAGAGAGTGCGCTCAGCTAAATCTAAAAAAACCTCTGTTGATTCAATAATTATTTTCTTTTGTTAGTTTTTTAAAAAGTTTATGTGATTCATCATCATCCGAGCGTTGAATCCCGGTTGCGTTCGGAGCATTCACTCCGACGCCCAGGGAGATTGACTGCTTTTAACTATTGTGTTCCTTAAAGTGCCATTGATAAATCTTAAGTACAAATTAATCTTAGAAGTACCTATAAATATAATAAAACATAACTTCGTTTAACTTTTGTTGCTTTTTTTATTTTCCTACTAGTGATTCATTTTTTACCTACCTTAATCATTTGTGTTGCAGTAATATTGAGACTGAAGTATTTATTTGGCTATATTATCATATTTTAATCAAATTCATAAAACAATAAACAAGCAACATGTGTTTGGTATACGCAAAATTATATTTGGTATTAAAAATAATTGTACGTTCGACTGTTTGCTTTTTTGCCTCAGCAAAAATGACTAAATTGAAAGTGGTGAAAGAAAATATTGGTAATATCTATTTAGCGATAATATAAAATATTAGGTCTGAAATTAGCTTTAAAGACGTTTGTATATTTTTATGGCATAGCATAAAAAGGAAAATAGCTTCATTTCTACAACACTTCTTGAAACACAATTTGGTGGGCATTTATCCATTCTGGCAGGCTTTTCGAATTTATTGGTAGTAAAATAGGTGCATTTCTGGTAGGCGTTTAAACACAAGCCTATAATAAATATATTATACGTGCAATAAACAAAAAACAAAACAATTTTCTATTTTTATAGAATACAATATTCTTTATTGCACACAAGAAAATATTAATACACATAAATTAAGAATCTTTTAACTAGTACAATCGGCGTTCTTATCGCTAAAAGCGATTTCTCCAAACATCCTTCGGGAGATAATTTTACATTTCTAATAATGGGCCAGTATTAAGTGCGCATATTTAAAATATATACATATATTAATAGCAAGTAAAAAAATACATATACATATTTGTATAAAAATATATGTACATAGAGTTACATAGACATGCATAAATTACGTTTACAAATTTAGATAGAGATCTTTGAATTTTTGTTTTAGGAACGTGATAGTGAATTCACTTCAGAGATATTGTGCTCGAAGAATATTTAAGGGTAATATTATCGTAGTGCTAGCATTAAATATAATCTACTAGCAAAACTCGAGATGACAGACATGCAAAAATCAGCGTATTTTTTCACTTGATCTAAACGCAAAAATAATTTTGACACTACATTCTTCAAAATGTGCGCAGAATCCGTCACTATATAGCTAATCGAATGTGCGTCTTGCTCGTATCATAATCCTCGCTTGGCTGCCGATCTCTCCATTCGGCCATTGCTGCACCGATGCAATATGGCTGCTAGCCTGCCTAGATTGGATTTCTTAGAATCGGTTCAACACACCTGCCTAATGACTGCCTAAAACAAGTACAATAACAATAGAACGTTTTTCTTAATTACAAATTTTAAACACAAAATAACCAAAAGAATTCTAAATGCGAGAAAGGTAATAAACCAGGTTTATGACAGGCAGGTGTGCATTCACTTTTAGTCGGCATGTAACAATATTATAGTAGTGTTGGATATCGTTAGTCATATCTTAAAAAACATAAGAGTGTTTATATTTAATTGTGTATTTAACTTAATACGTATCAACAAAGCTCTCAAGATCGCGAAAATTGTGTGTCTAAGTCCCCCCCCCCCCCCCATATAACTAGGAAATGGAGAATTTTAAATAAATAAAGATGGCAGAGATTAACAAATATCTTTAACGAAAATTGTTTTGATCAATATTTTTTCTTTATATGGTTCCATAGCCAATTTATCAAAACAATTGGCATTTGCTTGTTGTGCACGCAGTGCCACTTAATTTATTTTAGATAACGCATGCAGACATACATAAACACTTCAAGTTTATTTATTTATACACTTTATATTAATATAAATCAACCGAAAGCTCTGGCCATCAAGGGCGAATTTTATTCATACCTATAAATAAATTCCATACAGAAAGATCCGAATAAATCATTTTCCCAGAAATTAATATGGTACCATACAACCATTAACCTTTTGGCAGTTAATTAAATAATATTTTATCGAATAATACAAGTAGTCATAAATGAAGAGCTTGTGCGTGATTGATATTAGTTGTATTAATCAAGTTGCTATGGACACATCGCTATTGACTATTTCACACTGCACTTCAAATTGGACCAAAACATTCGTATCGTAGGAATTTAGACAACAACGGCATTCTCAGGATATTGTATATGTGTATTAAAAAAAAGAGCCTAGGATAATATATAAATAAATAATTATGACGAAAAAATCTATTTTAGCTAATGGCTTGCCGCTTCTTTTTTACACAGCGATAACACGTTGCGGTGATATGTAGCTTCAAAAAATAAAAACTTCGTTTAAAAAAACCGACTTCAAAAACTAAAAAACTAAAATGTATAAAATAACTTATTAATATATATTATCTAAAACATCACATGACTTCAAAGTCAGTGCTTAGTAATTTTCAAAATATATAAATTTTTGTGTTTTACTTTGCACCGACTTCAAGATGTTTTAGAATTTAGATAATATATATTAATAAGTTATTTTATACATTTTAGTTTTTTAGTTTTTGAAGTCGGTTTTTTTAAACGAAGTTTTTTTTTTGTTACTTTTTAGTGTCTAGCTATGTATGGGTGGACTTACGAATGGTGCTGCGCTTCTTAAAAAATATAGGTCCCAAGAAACGAGAACAAAAAAATGTTCGTAAAATGAAAACTACTGGGCCAAACTATGTAAAATTTTTAGGGGACCAATTGGAAGCTATTCCGCGTCGAACAAAAAAAGAATCACGTAAATCGGATCATAAATCATGGAGTAATCGGCGAACATACATAAAAAAAGTTACAACAAAAAAGATCCCGACGAATTGAGAACCTCCTCCTTTTTTCGAAGTCGGTTAAAAAGTGATCTACAGTGAAACTTATTTTGAATAAAACTTTTGATTTGAAATTGAAATCTCATTGCCATCATTATTGACATGATAGAGCCATACTGGAATCATTGTCTTGATTATAACTCTTAGGGCTGGCTTGATCGGTACGACATCACGCTCTTACAGAATATCGGCGTGAAATGGTTAGGCTTGAGCTAAGCTTGCTTTGTACCATGAGTGAGAATTCCAATGTATCACTTCTTTCTCCCTTTCCCATCCCATCCGTTTTGTCTCATATATCATAAGTCATCCTTAAAGCTGACGACGCAAACGTCTCTAGGTAATAGTAAACGTGGTGTACATATGTGTGTTTGTGTGTGTGTTTGTGTGCTTGTATGTGTGTGTACACTTTACAACAAGGATGAATATAAGATACTTTTAGGCCGCAAATTTTATGTGATTAAACCTCATTGGCAAGTTTACTAATTAGCTAACTTTGTAACATGTTCGAGTATTTAGCCTCAGGTATACATACAAGTAACTTGTTTACGTCGGTACACGATAATCAGGGAAGTATCGAACGATTAACTTCGTAACATTGGCTGCATCTGCTTCGATGTTTTACCTTAAAAGCTTTTACATAACAAAATTAAAAGGTTTAATAGAAAATTGAGTTTGATGAAAATACCTTTAAATATTGGAATTATTGTAACTAACTTTTATCCGTGTAGGAAATGAGAAAGAATACAATTTCTTGCGGTTGGGCCGGTCTGTCCTAAGAGGCGGTAAAACAACCCAAACCAGGTGCTTGGTCTAGAATATGCCGCCATAACAACTTTGAATTGTGTTCCGGCACTAGTGGCCAGGTTCCAGTCTCCCTTTTGAGAAGCAACACATTTGCAGCACCTTTGGTGTTGCAAATGTTCATTGACGATGATGACCGGTTTCTTTCAAGTGGGCTGCCTGCCTCTCTGCTGAATTCTCACAATAAAAAAATGCATTAAAAATTATTATGGTCTACCTATAGAATCGTAGTGATGTTATTTTTAACGATTTTTTTCTACCACACACACACACAAACACACACACACACACCACAAATACCTTCTCCAAAGAATAAAAAATAATCAATGAAAATGAAATAAAAGAATCCTGATGAACATGACGGCAAGAAGGTCCACTTTATATTTAATTAAAATATTGTTACAACTTATCCCCCGACAAAAAGAAAAAAATTCCACAAAGCACATTTTATTAACTGTAGGCATTTGAACAAATTGTAATATTTTATGATCGTCTTCTTTTGTTCACTTATTGATTGGCATACGGCCCATCTTCCCATTGTACTCGCTCATTAGCATCATTAGCCAGGTGTTACAAGCTAATTCTAAGAAACTGTGGCGACGTTGCCGGGCGAACATACATTTGCATTTGCATTTGTGGAGCATAAGGGTGACCGCAGATATACAATTTCAAGTTGGCCGACTATCGAACAACTAAATTGCGGTTCTTTGCAACTTAATCGTCCGACTTTACATAATTAGTTGCCATCCGCAGACCTCATTGACTTAGTTGGTGACAGTGTTGCTGTCGCAGTGACGTCTGCGGAAAAATGCGGAAAAAGAACGCACTACTTGCTATATTAATGAAAAGAAGACGAAAACAGAAGAGAATATTTTGGGTGCATCCTATATTAAGTGACAGATTAGAACATGGGCAACATCATACCTTACATTCTAAACTGAGATGTTACCCAGATAAGTTTTTTCACTCTACAGAATGAGTATTTCTTCTTTTGATGAGCTTGTACATCTTATCGGGCCAGCAATAAAAAAACGGGACATAAATTTTCGACTCGCCATCTCCGTTGTAGAAAGGCTTTGCTTACCGCTCTGGTAAGTAGGTACCTTTGTAATATACGTATAGTGACAAATAAAACACTTAGTTTATCTTATTATTTGTTACAATTATGACTCTATCTATATCTACTATACAATATATCACATTTTTTATTCGTGTCACTTTTAATCATAATTAACATTGAAACAATTTAGGGAAAATAATAAAGGCCCGACCATGGGGAAAACACGGGCACGCGTGTGGCTCGATTGAATTTTGCCGTGCGATTGACCAACTAAGTTACGTAGTCTGCGAGTGTAGTACATAGGGACTCCGTGCTAATAACCGATTGGCCGATAGTTGGCCAACTTTTTAATTGTCCTCAATCGGAGAGGCATTTCGACTCTGATACGATCGTCACTTACAGACAATTTAGTTGGATAAGATGTGCGGGCTATCATAAGTTTCTGTGTCTATTAGTTCACTCTGCGATTTAGTCGACCAACTTGAAATTGTATATCTGCGGTCACCCTAAAAGGACGGCCCAATGGAGAGAGGAAGGCAGTTCAGCGACAACTACAATACGAGCGTGACGTGTGTACTACAATCGGGAATCTATAATAGTGACGGACTTTGTGCGTTTTATTGAATTACGACCTTCTGAATTACGTTTTTATTTGTTATGTTCGGTTATATTTGTACCTGTTTTTATATTTTATTTATTATTATACACACACATATAACACGTGTGTGTATAATAATAAACTCTATAATAATTCCAACGGCATTTTAATTCGAGTCTCGCAACTCGTAACAATATATTAATATTGCGGAAAAAAGCCGCATCGAAACGCAGGCCTGAATCTGCGTAGGTACCAAAGTTTCTCGGCTTTCTTGTTTATTTTTGTAACCGTACCCTAATTTGCACAACGAAGAGGATAGCTATTTAACAAGAGGATTTATCGTCATAGTGATATCTGCTTAAAGAAGGATTTGTTTAATATATATAAAATGAAAATTATAAAGAAATTATTTATTGAATCTTTATTTACGAAAATATATTTTGGTAATTGATAAACTTAGGTAGATATTAAGTTATACAGGATATTATCCATTTCACTATAAGACGGCTATCGAATCTGAATTACATTTTGCAGGGAATTAGATTGTATCCCGAGGAGGAAAGGAAATAGGCTACCATTTGCTAATAATAAGAAAAATACAGTTGCGAAAAGGAGAGTAAATATTTGTAGTTGATGAAAAGTTTTTTGGTAAAAAATTAAGAAATCGTGTATCAGCGCTTAGGTTGCGTTTTTGCTTCATTCATAAAATAAAAGAATAATGGCAGCCTAAGTCGCAGATAAGACCGAGTACTATACATAAACTTAAGTTTCGTAAAATTTTTGTTTCTTCTTTCCTTACTGCCTTGGAGTTTTTTTTAATTGCATAAGTTCAGTAGAAAGCCAGACGGCCCATCTGATTGAAAGCATTAACAATCGCCTATGGACATTTATAACTAAGGTGCTACCAGTGGTACTGCCACTCTTTGAAGTGAGACTGGAACCTACCCACTAATGCCGGAACACAACTGAAGGTTGTTATGGCGGCATACTCAGGTGGTAGCCGTCAAGACGCTCAAACACTCTACTATCCAGCTGTGGGTTGTTTTGTCACCTCCTACTACAGGCAACCTAGCCGCAACAAATTCCTGCACGGATAAAAGCTTATCATTTGTCATTGTATACAGTGTATACAATGACAAATGATAAGCTATACTATTTATTCCGAAAATCATACATTATCAACGAGATATGAATTCAGAATTCGCCTTCGTAGTACTAACTGTAGTTATTTGTACTAACAAAATAAAACGCAAGAGATACTTGAAAGCTGAAATCAATTTCGCGTAGGAAATCAAAGCCATAGAGGCAAGTAGGTCAAGTAAATATACTAAAATGTTCAGTTTGCTATAGTAACTATTGCTAAAGAGGAAACTTTGTGCTAATATTAACTTGGTTTACTAAGTAGTATATATGCAAACTATGTAGCTCTTATATTATTATTTTGTATAATACTGACAGTATAAACAGATTAGTTAACAAGTTTCTATATCTATTATACAGTAAATAGTAATTATATATTTGTAGGAGGTTCACCGAAACATCACTGTCATACTGTCAAGAGTGATATGTTGTCAATGTCACTCTCGCGGAGCATCGTGACTATGGAAGCGGGGCGACAGGAGGAAGGAAGACAACCTCTTCTAAAGAACGGTCGCCAGCGCACCAAGTATTCGATGAACTGCGATTCATTGCTCTAGCCAAAGTGTATTATAACGTAATCAGTGATATATTATCACTGATTACGAAAAATAATGAAAAAGAGATGATTGTTATTTAAACAATAGAAACATTACATCGGCAAGGATCACAAAAAATGTTAATTCCATGAATATACCCATATAACACACACACACATATATATATATATATATATATATATATATATATATATATATATGTGTGTGTCGCAGAACGGCCTCGTTCTCACGACATCTTCTTTAGTTATTGCAGGTTTAGTGGGCGTCATCAGGATAAAATGCGAGCATAAAACACAACAGCCACGGTTTATACACTTTTAATTTAGATTTGATCAACATTATGACATAGTTTAGACCGAGCAGCGGGTTCAGGGCACCCGCTCATACTTCCAGCTTCAACACTTTCTTTAAAACTCTCAAAGGTCCAACTCGACCTGTAGCCACCAACCAAATGTGTCACAAAAACTCCTCAGTCTACCCAAGTAGATATTACTCAAAGTATAGAGGGCGCTGACCCCGCTCCGCCATATGCTCTGCTCTGATTGGTCGTTTATTAAATTACAATATTCATAACTTTTATTAGGTTAGAACGATCTTTAAGTTATAGAAACATTCAACAAATCAAATTAAATTACATTAAGAATTTTAGAAGTAATTAAAATGTAAACAAATGATATTGTGCGTTATACATCCAGTCAACGATACGTCCAATTAAAGCTTCCCTCCGACATATATATATATATATATATATATATATATATATATACAAGATAAATAAAATTAGAATTGAAATGAAATGAAGAGGAAGTGAAAGTGAGGAGCAGCTGCATTTCAAGCCCAATAATCAGGCACGTACGTGCTAAATCTCACATTCCCGTCTAAATTTCGAATTACTTCTTCCCCTACAAATTTGACGTAGTCCATTGTTATTGTAAATCCAGCGCCGCCGCAACAGCATATATCGCAATAATTTAAGCTTTGGAAATAAAAAGTATTCTGTATTTAACCAGATTCAAATATTACATACTTTAATTGAAATTTTCAACTGTAACCAAGCGGATACAGTACCGTGCTCTACAGTAAGCCTACATTGATCTTCGCTTTGTCGGCTCGAGCTCGCAAGTAGCGTTGCTATCCTTTTTTTGAAAAAAATATACCTAGTATTTTTGTTTTTAAACTGTAAAAATATGAGATCTTTTGGTAAATTTAGGTGAAAGAAAGAGTACTCATTTATTTTTCATTATTTATTATATAAATTTTATTTCTTTCATTTCTGCATTTAACATGTGTATTTATTACTACTTTTTGCTTTGGCCAGGAAAGATCTATTATTTTTTAAATAATTATAAGTATCTGAACAAAACGCGACAATTGAATTAGCGATGAAAATATAGCACATTTCGTACTATTTAATTATTCTTTAATATATAGTACAATTGGCTAAAACATATTACGATACTATATATTATATATAGTACGATAATAAAATTGTAGAGGTCAAATTTCTGTACAATGAAAAAAAAAACTAAAAACCGTGTAAGAAGTGAAATAGAACTAATTTAGATTTTTTTCAATTTTTTGTTTCTCTGTTTATCTGTTTGTCTGTCTGTTTGTACCGGCTAATCTCCGAAACGACTGGACCGATATACATGAAATTTAATATGGTGGTAGCTTATATCCCTGGCCAACATATAGAATACTTTTGATCCCAAAAAATTAAAGAGTTCCCGTGGGATAGTTAAAAAACCGCACCACGCGGACGAAGTTGCGGGCAGAAGCTAGTATTATATATAGTATGATTACGTACGAGTACGTATATATAGTACGGGTTGCCATCCCGACTCGCAAGTGAATACGCGGCTTTATAAATGATTTATCTTGTGTATGTGTGATGATCAATAAAGAGACGAAAATGTCAACCCGGTATCAATCAATCGTACCTTTTTATTAGACAGTCCTATAAACAGAAAGACTGAATTATGTATATATTTGAGACACTCGGGTCTCAAATATATACATAATTCAGTCTTTTCAACAGTCTTTTCAGTCGCTTTTTTAAATCCAAATGGAGTATGTGACTCGTCACATACTCCATTTGGATTCGACGAAAGTCATTGATCTCAATTGACGCTGTTGTAATAGAGAAGAAGAGAAAAATATATCAGCAGATTTTGTCCAAAAAATAATGAAAATAGAACACGCTAAATTTAATTTAATTAAAACATGATTGTACAATATAATTTTAGTTTATTATATCTTTTATACAATATAATTTATAAATGCATTATTGATATTCAAAAATATACTTAGATAGATAGATAGATAGATAGATAACTCTTTATTGTACACCAATACAAACATGAACTTAAGACTAAATTATATCTAGTTATGTACAAAGGGCGGTCTTATCGCTAAAAAGCGATCTCTTCCAGACAACCCCAACCCCTCACTTTTGTGTGAACTAAAGAGGAGTGTGGAAGGAATATTGTATGGTTTAAACTTTTAAACCATACAATATTCCTTCCACACTCCTCTACTCTGACATACATCTTCTGTCACACAATATATCATCCTTCACACAATCCATCCATCTTTTTTTGGTCTACCTCTACATTTGTATCCATCTATCTTGTAGTTTAACTTTATTTTTGTCACGTGACTTTTATCCCTCCTCATTATATGCCCATACTAACTTAATCTTCTTCCTCTCAATTTTTCAGTCACGGGTGCAACTTTCAAAGATCCCCTTATATATATTTAAATTAAACCATTAAAACTAGTGGCATGCGTTATACAAAGTGTAGACCAGTCTTTCTTTGATAAGTGTGACGTGATATTATATATATGTCGGAGGGAAGCTATGAATCGGATTGATTGTTGTTTGGATGTATAACGCACAATATTATTTGTTTACATTTTAATTACTTTTAAAATTCTTAATTTAATTTGTCAAAATATTGTTTAAATCTAAATTAAAAGTGTATAAACCGTGGCCATTGTGTTTTATGCTCGCATTTTACCCTGATGACGCCCACTAAACCTGCAATCAATAAAGAAGATGTCACGAGAACGAGGCCTTTTTCGAGATATATATTAAATATATCTTAAATTTGTATAATAGAAGATGTATTTATTTTTTTGCATACAGGAAAAAAAGTGAATAATAATATGCAATATAACAGAAAATATTAAAACCGAAAACAATTGCTCCTCCCTTCACAATTTCCCCGTCGTATCTCTAAAAACGATCGATGCTTCCAATATTTGGATATAAACTCTGAACGTGTCTTAAGAGTTTCGCCGATCAACATACATACACAAACATTTAAGAGTGTTACATGGGAAAACCATTACTTTTATCGAGAAAATCTTACCAAACTCTTTATGCCAGCGCGGCGGTGTTTACCTTCATTTTAAATAACTTATAATAAAAAACGTAGTTGTAAGCGTTATACCTACTAGAGCGAACTTTAAGGTCTCATACGCTACGTGCGGCTAGCCGTAGTCGGCCAGCTGACTGGCTAACGCCTTATGCGATTATGAACGGCTATCCGGAATCACAACCGCAACACGGGGTTGAATACTGGCCGCACAGTAAACTGTATAGTTCGTATAGGAACCGTCCGGCTGGCCGGCGATGGGGCCGCAGTGCTTCGAGTGACCGGACGGGTTTTCATTTTCATATGATTCATAACATGTTAGGCTCGGCCATTAGGTTTTCTAATTCGGAGTTGGTTCGGACCCTCCAGCTGCTATCTTTTTTTATTGTTGTGCGTAAGAATTTTCGGCGAACCTTCCGCTCTGTGACCAACAATTGGTTCTCCTCTTTCAGTGTCAGTTTCCAGGCCTCACAGTCGTACATCAAAATTACGTAACATAACTGGGATAAAATATCACTGTCTCCGCCGGCTCGGTCATGTAGAGCGGATGGACGAGGATCGGGGAGTGAAGAAAGCATACTTGGGCGATAAATCAGTCGGCGCCCGGGTGGTCGTCCCAAGTATCGCTGGAAGGATAGAGTGGAAGCTGACCTGACCGCACTACAAGCCCACAATTGGCAAGACACTGCGCAGGACAGAGGGAAGTGGCGTGCTCTCGTTTTGGAGGCCAAGATTCACTTTGGGTCGCTGAGCCAACGGAGTTAGTTAGTTATGATTCATAACATCTATTTGTCAAGGCTCGTGAAATAATATACACCTCGTTGCTTTGTTACGTCTGAATAATTAATTTAACCATGCCACGATTTACATGGATAAAATATAAGCATACCTCTTCTATCACATCACTAAGATTACATTATCTTTCAAACAAACCGCCTCATCTACCTTTGCTGTTTTATCAATCAATCATTCTTATTGTCAGATCAATCACTCAGCTTATAATTCATATAAGCAACATTTAGTGACTTTAGAAATATTGTGTTTATTATTTAAGCGGGAATTTTTTTGTTAACCTTTTAATTAATAAATTAATAATAATTTTTGTGTTGTTGTTTTTGTTAAATTTGCTAAGCAGCGGTTTTATTCGGAAGCCCGGATACATTCATAAAGTACTCTTTTGAAATTCGGGCATATACATATTGGATAAAGTTTAAAACGAAATACTACATTAATAACATCATAAAATAGATAACACTTTATTGTACACCATTACAGAAAACACTGAAAAACTTATAGCCTAAAAATATTCTAAACGTGCACAATGGGCGATCATATCGCTAAGAAGCGATCTCTTCCAGGCAAACCCGTGGCAGGAATAAAACATATTATATTGGTCACAGGTGGTATACACAAATATTAGAGAATATGTAGTTACTTATATATATTTTATACTTAATAGACATATAAGTATATAAATATACCTGTGGATATTACATACATACGTAAAAATATCAAACATTACTATGTTGCAAGTAGTGCTTTTTTGTCATGTTCTTAAGATAGTAATAATATTAGTAAAATATTTAAAGTTTACTGTAAATTGATGAAGGTTTCTTATTTATCTAGTTTAATAATATCTACCAAAGATTTTTTGGCCGTGAACATCGTATACAGTGTTAGGATTATGCACACAATAAAATTATCACATATTAACCAGTTCGGTAAATCAATTAAAAACTTTAGATATTAAATGTCTGAACTCACCTAATAACGTCCTCGGTTGCAGAGTAACACACCCGGTATGAATGTATTCTATTAGCTGCCTGAAGACATCCGGTTCAAATTCTTCGATAATCAGGGTCTGGTGCTGCTGAGAAGAAGGCTGTCACAATATAGAAATTATTTATTCACAATCCAATTATCTGAACAAATTACTTGTTCGCCGAAAAGAATTTATTAATATTCGATATTACAGAATGTTTAGTATCCGATTCTTCTCAGAATTGGATATTTTCTTATTAATATTGTTTTTCAATAGAATTTAAAAAAGAGCTTAACTTAATCAAAAATTTCAAGAAATGGTAGAATTGCTAATGAAGTATTGATTAAAGAATTATTATGTGACGTAATTATTAAAAAAATATTAAGTTCCGTACTTGTATTTTTGTTGTCATGTTCATTAGAAATTTTGACTGCCGTAAAAGTAATAATGTACAGTCTATTTATATGTATCTTTCTTGAAGTAAGGTTAAGGACAGTAAATTAATCAAAATTTAAATAAATAAATTATTACAACTCATGATTACTTAGCACTTTAACAGCAGTACCTTCTAATTTTCGGGTTTATGTAATATTTTTTTGATATAACTTTTTTCCGCTTGTTGAACTTATATTTTGAATCTTAGTTACATTAATTGACGTTGCTAATAATCAACCTTAAAATATAAACAGCATATATATTAAAAAATAACATCATGATGCAACCAAAGGGACGAAACAAGATATTCTTAAAATAGTGTGTTAAAATAAAATGATACAACATTGACATGCTGAAGTGCTAAAATACTTGTCTTGGATATTATAAAAATTGTGAAAATTAAGATGACATCCATTAAAATTACCGTAGTAACAGCTAATAAACATGCAAATTTTAGTAACACATGGTTGCACCCAGTTAAAAACGATTAGTTCGAAAATTGTAAACTTATCTACAGAAGTAAGTGTATGAAATAGTGATAAAACTTTATACATTGTCTGAAAATTCAATAACACCAAATACTGATAAACCGATTAAAATTGAGCCCTATAACACCGTCAATTTCTGTTTACCTCTTGTATCGGTGCCAATTGCTGCGCGAAAGACGATCTCTGTGGTAACACAGCAAAAATTTCCACGTTAACTTTTTAACATTTACCTACATATAATATTCTCAAGAATTCTTTTTCAAAATATTTTTGATCGCCGTGATATTTAGTATAAATCTTTTTTCTTGTCTAATGTGTTACCTCTAGACAACCTGTTATTGCCATTATAAAAGGCTTCAATTGTAGCAATACTAAAATTGCTAGCAATGTGTCTAAGTAAAATTAACCTAGGTTATATCTATCTTTTAAAATCTGTGTTAATGTTATAAAACTCCTTTTTCGACAATTTCTTAAATTTTAAATAACAGAATTCTAGAAACTGTTCTTAAACACCTTTGCCCTATTGATACTCTAGTTATAAAAGGAAAAAAAATCTTTGTATAAATAGAATACGTTTGCACCAGTTGGTAGCTTAGTAGTTATGAAATCACTGAAGTCTGAAAAAGGAATTCCTTTCGGAGAAATAATCGCTCGCAGAGAAATGTAGCTTTTCAAAGAGCTTTCAGGCGAATGAATCAATAAAGTAGGAATTCTTATTGGAGATTGAAATTGCAAAGTCTTGTTAAATCGCAATTGCCTCTTGACAATTCTGAAGAAATGTTTACAGCAGGCAATCGTGGAAGCGTATTGATTATTACATTTCTTATTACAACGAACTGTGCTAATTTTTGCTAATTGATTTACTTTTATTTCCTCACGTGTTATTTGAATTTTGAAATATCTTGAGATTCTTTTACAAAATAACAGTAATCCGAACATTGAAATAAAAGCCCATTGTAGTAATGACTTTGACTAGTTGTATGAACTATTTCATCACTACCTCTTTAAAATTCCCATTAATAATAGTTAAGTCCTTTATGTTTCTTCATATGATCTATAAGACTGTTGATGTTATTATAAAAAACTACATCGTAGTAAGCAGTTTTCCTATAATATTACACTGTATCTATTGATTCGGTAACTTAAAACGATTCATGGTAAATTTTATACGTTTTATTTGGGTCAAAGTAAATTATAGGGACAATAATAGGTTCCATTATACACGTATCATTCCCTCATACATAATTAATGAATGAGAACTCACTTGTTGTGCAGCGTTTTGCAAATTTAGAAGCGGTTCCGAGGATCGTTTCAGAAACAATCGCAGCTTATTTTCACGAGGTGCACTTTCTTTCTTCCTTTGAGGACTTGGGGCTTGATACAGCATTTTTTGGAAAACCCTGCAAGAGTAAAATAATTAACTGTGACTTACACTGTCTACACGAACGTGTTTTATAATGAACAATAAACCCCAAACAGTGCAAAAACACTAAGAAATGGGTAAATAATGTAATAAAAATATATCTTACGAAGAAAAAATTACCTCAGATGCGAACCATTAACCATTCTTATACTTATTGACCTATTACATTAGTCATTATTTTTTTTAATGTAGTACATTATATATAGATAACTGTTTATTGTATGCCAAAGTATGGACAAACAGGAGTAGAAAAATATAAAAGATTGTACAACGGGCGGCCTTTTTGCTAAAAAGCGATCTCTTATAGACAATACTTGGCAGGGCGTGATAGATTTTTAATACTGATTGTAGTGTAATTAATAAATAATTATGAATGATAAATACATACAGTACATATAAAAACATGTATAATCATATAAGTTATAAAAAAAACATATATGTCTGTCTTGGACTACCACAAAGAAGCCCGGGTCTAAAAAAGCAAGCTTATTGGGAGAAATATCATACTTTGATACAGATTTCACGTGTTTTGGCAAACAATAAATAGGCTAATGCATCTCTAGAATATAAATGCACAAACTTTTATTTAAAAACACAATATCTTTAGCAAGATTTTGACATAGTACAGCTGGTTATTGTGTATCTCACAGTCATAACAATTTGAGTTAGCATATTTACAACAATAGTTAGACATACGAGAAACATACACACATTCAGATACATCCACTCTTCAGATATAAAATATTTATCTGTCTAAAAGTTTCCTAAATTATATTATATATGTAAGAATTGTTAAGATGTGATATGTTTATCGAAATGCAAGTATGAAAGAACGAACGGAAGTAAGTAGCAATAAGTGATTGATTGGATTGGATCTATGTGAACAGTCTAATAAGAGCTTGGGAAGTGAAAAGGTATGTTACGAGTAATTAAGGTGTTTAAAGGTGTTTCTAAGAAGATTAGTGTCGTGTCGTATCACCGCACGATTTACCAAAGGAAGGTACACACCGGTCCAGCCGGGCATGAACCACTAACTCGCACCGGTGTGTACGTACAATACCATAAAATTGCCTATGACAATCACTCTTAGTCTACGGCCAACCGCCAATATTCAAAATCTATTACGAAACAAAAAGCGAACCTTTGTACGCGCAACCAAGTTTTTATTGTAAAATCGCACAAAATTGAAATACACGCATTATCAGAGCAAAAAGTATTTCATTATCCGTGCAGAAATGGAGAAAGAATATAATTTCCTGCGGCCGAGCGGCCTGTCGTAAGAGGCGTCAAAACAACCCACAGCCAGGTGGTAGGGCATTTTCCCGACTGGATGGCTACCACCCCTGGTCTAAAGTATGTCGCCATAACAGTCTTGGGTTCTGGTCCGGCATTAGTGACCATGTTCCAGTCGCCCTTAAGAAAGCAGCAGCGCATTTGTAGCACCTCTGGTGTTGCAAATTTCCATAGGCGATGGTAACCGCTTTCCATAAAGTGGGCCGTCTGCATGTCTGCTGAACTCCTGCAATAAAAAAAATCATTGAAGAAATCCTACGCTTCAAAGGTGTTTATTATTGAAAGATTATTTTGTGTTTTATTTTAACGAACACAAGAGCGAGTCAACCATTACAACAACTCACACACTACATACACGTAATATATATCTTTAACAATAATTGATTCTATAATAAATTGACTGTAACACAGTATACATACGCAGACACAGAACTGCATACATAAGGGTTCATTTCTCTTGAGACATCCCTTGTCTCAAAACGTATATAACGAGATTAGTATGTGACTGTCATTCGTTACTAAACTTGCTCTAAAGTATAAACGTAAAGCTTAGGGTAAACGGGACTGGTCCGAAACAAAGGCATTCTTTACCGTGTACCTTTTGGAAGGAATTTTTGTTACGACCTTTTAAGAGCGAAATTACTGTCATTGTTTAATTAAGTATCCTGTCAACTATGGGTGTATACTATTATACTGGTTATAACTCTCTCTTTTATCTCTCCTTCTCCCAATTATTTGGGGTCGGCACAATATGTCTTTTGCTTCCATAGTCCTCCATTCTCACATAAATCCTCTGTCACAACACAACTCATCATACTAGTCAAAACTATTGTACTTAAATTATTTTCTATGGCTACATTTCTGCGTGCAATAATAATTAGGAATATACGGAAAAATACCTATGTGCCAATGTTAAAAATATTTATAGAAAAATATAGATCAAGCAATGGTGAAAGCATTGGAGTCCAAAAACGCAAAAAAAGGAAAAAATATTATATAATGTAAGATAAGAATAAGGCACTAACTATACTTCTTCAGCTTCATTCGTGTTCCGCTGGACGAAATTGGTTGTATACACTTATTTATCTCCGTTTCTATCAGCGGGCAACAGCAGCGCAAGATTGTAAAGACTCTCATAGCGTGTTATCTCCCCTGAAACGCTTCTATCTACTGCGTACAGCAGCAGTTGAATGACTGAGAATACGTACAACAATACTTTTATTATAAAGGCTATACATCTTAGGAATGTGCTTGCTGTTGCTATCAGATAAACAAAATTACTAGCAATATTTAAAACTATGATCAAAAAATACTTACTACCTGTCGTTGGAGTATGATATTTAAATTCATTTATAAACATTTACATATTTATAAATGAATTTAAATATCATATTCCATATTATATATCTATGTAATGTATCTACTAAGTAGATATCTATGTAATAAATATTTTTTGAATATATATCATTTATGTATTTATTATTAAAATGTAAGTAGTTCGTACTATATGTTACGTATACCACCATCGCCATTAGCATCTCAATTCATTCTTGGGGTTGTCTTGAAGAGATCCGCTTATTAGCGACAAGACCGCCTTTTGTACATAAATAGATATAATTTTAGTCTTTAAGTTCATTTTTGAAGTGGTGAATAATAACGTGTTATATAAAAGCTGAATTGAGCTGAATAAGTGTAGTTAGTCCCTTAGGCTTATTTACTTAGACATTTGGCCAGAGAGGCATAAAATAAGTAATTAATCGAAAATACCTTATATTTCAAAATCTAGATACTCAATTAACAACGTTCAAGCTAATCTTCGTTGATGATGATCTTTCGAATTCTACACTTAATTCACTTTTTTTTACCTCAACACTGGGTATTGATTTTGCCAAACAAACTCTAGTCTCAAAATGAGTTTCAAAACTAATATTCAGTGTCGTAACAGTCAGTACAATTATTTTTTCTTAGAGATTTTTTGCGTTCTTTTAGTATGTACGTATTGCAGTAGATGTCACTGTTCTCAAATTGAACACCAAATGAAAGAAAATAATATGTTTCGTTATACGCAGTTGTTTTAATACTTGTTTAAGAAATATTTGATATGTTTTCATGTTTTTGCAAGCCATATCAGCTAATAAATATATTTTAAAGTGTGTAAATTATATTCCTCACATTTTTCAAATTATAAAGCTCTTTTTAACGTTAATTACTGGATTTTTGATGAATTGTCGATTTACCAAAAACTTATTTCAAAGATGTCAATTATGTCAAAACCAAAAAGACATTCCGATCGATACGAGTTACACTCGTGAATGTATGTACTTTGTTTGTGTTTTGATTATTTTTCGATAACTTTGTTTGATTCCTGGACTCCGAAGACTTTGCTTATCACGTTTACTAGTGTTCTGTGATCACGTTGGACTTACGCATGTACCCTGAACACCGATTTGCCTAACGGTTTGTTCTCTGATGACTTGGATTATGGCTTCTTCTAAAAGAGGTTGTTGTGTGCCCAGATGCGGTAAAACTTGTGAGTAAATCATCCTAACGACACCAGATTAGATGTGGATACAAATGATGTTATGAAAATGTATGCCTTTGAATATTTTAATAAAAGGAAACATAATAAATCACGCTACCGCTAAATTGTTGTTTTATTTAATAACAAATAAACATTTTTTGGAAAGGCTTTTGGGAATTGCAGGAGTTAAATTATTAACTCCCGCAATTTCCAAAAGTCTAATATAAAAATCAAAATAATACTAGACCCCCTGGACGGTTTTTGCCGTTGAATAGTGTCGTATACCGATAGAGTGCGTTAGTATATACATTATGACTGTTGACTCTATACCAGTATATATAAAGTACTCTGTGCTAATATTTTTTATTAATTGATTTAAAAAGTAAATACAGTCCTTGTGACATTGACATGACATGTTTATTAAAAAAAATGACTTGTGACATTAACATGACATGTTTATTAAAAAAAATAGTTACATGTATGATGGCCACTCGTAATTTTTTGTTTTACAGATATTTGGTCAAATTATGTCATCTACCTTATATAAACCAAGTCACTATTGAGAAAAATTTATGTGACATACCGACCGAAAAGAATGGACGCATTGACAGACAGATATGATGACAACATAAGTGTTTTTGTATGGTAAGGCTAAGGTAGCTTAGATATCGCATCCCTAACTAGAATATTATTTGTGCTTCCTCACAAACGAATAAAAGAGGTTTAACTTTGAACACGCGTATGCCATTTTGCAATTCAATTGCAAACCAGTGGTTAGGAACGTGCAACTCAATTAAAGTTCACCCTAGCACTGACGTCATAACTCACAGTAATAGTGTAGTAATGAAAATCCATAATATTATTGTTCGATCTTTGCCTGGTATAAAGTAGGTAGAACATCGCTCCATTAATTTTGCTGCCTACCCTCTTTCTGTGTTAGGCAATGCAGATCAGTGTAAGGGCAGCCATTTTGAACTCACTCAGTCAACGTCTGACGAGAATCTCACCGCGCCGTACGCTGGTACTTTAACTTTCTAATTTCTAAAACTTATCATCTTGGTGTGATTACTTACATTTGCTTTCCGTAAAACTTTGTACTTCAAGTGTTAGCTCCAAACTGGAATTTGTGCAGTGCGCTGATCCTGTGTGCATGCAACTTGAACCGAGCCACGAGAGGGCGGATCTTAAGGTTGGTGGAGCTTCTACTTTTCCAGTGCAACGATTTAGGTCATATCTTCCTCATACAGTCCATAATAAATTGAACCAGCTTATTATCAGAGGGCTACAGCGCCCCACAATTATAGAACTCTAAAAATACCATCTCTGTACATTGAAGCTATTTAAAAAAAAACAACCGGAATAAAGTATATAAACGATGCACGAACCATTTTTTTTTAGTCTGTCTTTCTTGTCTGTTCAGGATTCACTTTTGAGCCGATTTCAATGCGGTTTTCGTTGATCGACATCAAATTCTTATAGTGAAAATCTGCGCTCTTTTTTATCCTACGAATCTCGTGGTTTTTTTTTCTAGAAATGATTTAAAATGGCCAGAAAAACAAAATTTAATTACAATGTGATTTTTTCACTGATCGATAGCAAATTTTATATAATTATGTGTGATTTTTCCTGGAAGCAGTTTTCACTAATACGTTAGCTAACATTATTTTTTAAAGCTGCAGTTCTTTGTGTCCCGGGCATCCCACGGGAATTCATCAAAGGTGGACGAAGTCGCGGGCATACCGCAGCATTTGAGTATGAAACTCCCAAAAAATTCAAAATTATTTTTTATGTTTGCTAGAAGCTAAATTGGCAAACGGGTCCCCTTGATAGCAATTGATTAAAATTGCCCATGAACATTTGTCACATCAAAGGAGCCCATGCCTTGTCTATGAACATATCCCAAAAACTGCTCCAGGAAACTTGTGCAAAAACAATTTTAATCAAAATTATATCTATTTGGCAAGCTGAAAGTAGATGCACGAAACAACAACCACCGTCCAGGATAAACAAAGGTGAACGAACCCGCCAGGCGTACCTAGTTAATTACACTCACCCTACACAACAAAGGCATCTAGCTTTCATGTCAAACACCTGTACGTTGTTGTGAACTCGCCTATTTTGCATTTTAATTGCAACCTAGTGGTTAGCACTTGTTAATTAAATTCGTTCCAACTTTATTCCAGCATATTAATTAAAAAGTTCTCGGAACACGTAGTCAGGGGGCGCTGTCAAAGCTTCCGTAACTGTCACATACAGATTCAAAAGTTTAATTGACATAGTTATCCCAGAATGAGTTTAACTTATGTGATTTGAGTTCAAGTACTAGTTTTGAAATTAGCTTAACAACATTTTCAATTATGTATTCATGTTTAAGTTCATTTGTGTCTACAAATGAATATTTAATTTATCCATCCATATCTACTACTAATATAATAACCGTGAAAGCAATTTTGTGATCTGTTCGTTTACCCCTTCATCGGCGTTTGGGTAATGAAGATTATTGGGATATTCAGTATGAATTTCGATAAGGGGATTTAACAGAAGATTATTTTAAACAGGAAATTGGAATTAGTTCCGTGAAATACGGATTTGATTCGTTTACTCAACTAAGCGTTTCTGCCAAAACGGATACAGAACTCTGAAATGTAGACAGAAATGTCATCAGTGATATTATATACTATAGCGCGGCCAGTGGACACCGTATCCCCGATGCGGGCCCCCGCTCCACCCTCGCGGCGTTTGGGTCGCCTGACCCGACCGCCGGCCAAACTACGCAGTTAATCGTGCAACCTTGTGATTGATGTACGTATGTAAGAAACTCACGCGCCGGCCTGCGCGCCGCGTTTCGTGATAGTCGTTCAGTAGGTTTATTCATTAAAACAAGTTTAAGTTTACAAATCAAGCCTTATTATTTCAAGTGCCCGCTATAATAATTGGCAGCCCAACGTGTGGCACGAAATATAGTGTTTTAAAACAGTTTTAGTGTGTTCTAGTTATAAACTTTGCGATACTTGTGTGTGCCTAATACGTTTGTTCCGCGTTTGTTCTGAGTTAGTACTCAACGCGACGTTTAGGTGGCTGTCGTAAGTCTAGAACTAAACTGTAGGTTCGTGATTTAATACCTAATGACCTAACGTGTTCTGAATAGGTTTCTATAGGACTTGTGATTGAAATACACGTTCGTACGAGTGTGAGTGCTCGACGTGTTTGGACTTGTTTGGACTTGTTTGAACTTGTTCGGACTCATTCGTTTTTATTCAAACGTGTTAGTACTTTTGCATACTTGTTTATAAGTTAGTACTTTGAATAAACCTAGGTACTCTAAAACGGTTCAAATGTTTATTTGTGTTTGTTTTACGTGACATTTTGATTTAAATTTAGTTTATTGTTTTATATAAGTGACTATAAGTATAAAGAACTAGAAATTAGTGTTTATTTTCGTATATGTAAGTACCTACGAAGTGAAAAGAAGATTTTGTTGTTAATACGTACAATGGTTCCGTAAGTACTTTTGGACTTATTTATACAGGACTGTACTTACCTACTAGTTGGAATAATTTTGGAAGAATAATTTTATACATAGACTATTTTTTTTCTTTTCTTTCGTTAATTGGAACATTGTGTTTTGTGTACAGACAGTGTTGTTTTCCAATTTAAGACTTTTAGTGTCAGACTATTTTGAACTTAGAACTTTATTTTCAAAGTTATCTTTTATAGTTGAAGTTATTGTTTATTTAGGCTACGATGAACAATTATTTTGTGTTGAACTATTTTGTGTTTTCCGTTTGTCTTGGTGATCGGACAATTTATCACCGTGGAAACAAAGAGTTTTCCGATTAGGCATTATGGTGCGTACACGGTCTGGTGCAACCAGTGACGGGATGGATCAGCATATACCCTCTGTGGATAGGGGTATCGCTGGAGAGTCTGAGACTCTCTTGTCCGCGTCCGGCGTGGCTCATGTGCCACCGGGCGCGCCTCCACCACCTACTGCGGGCCTTTGCGGAGCCTCCACCTCTACTGCGCCGCTTGCGCAGTCGCCGGCGCCGCCTGTTCAACCGGGAACTCCAATAGTTATGACGGATCAACACTTGGCGTATCTTTTGTCTTTGATACGCGCTCCAGCTTCACCGGCTGCGCCTGTTACGAGTGCCTTGTTTGGTAACTTTGCAAATTGCTCATCGCGCTTCGACGGTGCAAAAGGGAGCGACGTTTTAGCTTTTGTCGACGCTATTGAAATATATAAGGAATGCGTCGGTATAGAAGATCATATAGCCTTGCGAGGCTTGCCAATGCTTTTGTCTGGTCTTGCAGCAACCTGGTAGCAAGGTGTGAAAGCAACTGTTAATTGTTGGCCTGATGCCATAGAATTATTAAAGCAAACTTATGGTCCTCGTTTGCCGCCACACAGGGTTTATCGGAAAATAATTGAACGGGAACAAGGCGATGAGCCTACCGATATTTTCGTCTGCAAAATAAGAGCATTGTTAGCACAGTTGCCGTCGACTGCTATCTCTCAGGAAGCTCAACTCGACATGGTGTATGGGTTACTGCATAACAGAATAAGGGAGAAGATATGTCGTAAATCTTTTATGTCTTTCTCTGAGCTATTGGAACAGGCCCGTTCTATTGAGGATATTTTAGATGAAGGCCGTAGCTCTCAGCAGTCACAGCTTAGAAGGAATAAGGAATCGGTGACACCGATTGTAGACACAGCGAGTCCAGCAGTACCAGTTTCGCCAAGTAAAACAAGTAGAGCTCGTTGCAATTATTGTAAGCAATTTGGCCATTTGAAAGAAGAGTGCCAGAAGCTGTTATCTAAGAAGTCGCTTCCTACTGACATTAAGAAAGAAGAAGACAGTTTGCCACCTTCAGTAACATGCTTTGGATGCGGCACGCCTGGTGTTATACGAGCTAGCTGCCCTACTTGTAAGAATAAACAGGGATCGTCTGCTTCTTTTTCCGCTTTCCAGTCAATTGCCGCTATTGGAAGCGAGGTCATTGACCCGCGTCAGAGACCGGTAGTGGAATTGGAGATTTATGGTGCTCGTGGAAGTGCGTTGTTCGATACTGGTGCAAAGGAATCGGTTGCTAGTGAAAGTTTACGTGCACATTTAGTGAAACACGGTCATAATTTCGATAAAACGTGTACTAGTGTTAAGTTAGCTGATGGTTCATGTAAAGATATTGTAGTAGATATAGCTAAGGTGGATGTAAGGGTGCCGCAGGGGCTCGTCGTTCCCACTATTTTTATCGTTTTGCCTGGTGCCACTGACACCTTGTTAGGCATGAATTTTTTATTAGACGCAGGTGTGGTACTTGACTTTAAAAATTCTCGTTATACTTTTAGTAATATACCGCGATATTTTACCATGAGATTTGAACCAGAGGTAGGTCGGCTAGCCTGCTCAGCTATTGAACTTAGCGGGGATAAGGGTTCCCATTTTGTGTCGGAAGAACGACAGCGGTTTTCTGAGCCCCTGAATGACATTTTTACTCTAGGGGGAGGACCGACTTCTTTTTCGTTGCATCGTAATGATATAGACGATGCTGCTCCGATTGCTAGCCCGCCATCTGGCGTCATACCTGCTATGAAAGAAATTAAAGGTAAGAGACACAAACCGTCTAACCAGAAACCAGCTGGACTTCTAGGTACTCCGGTGCCTCAGCAACGCTTTGAGGTCCTAGCTATGGATATTTTAGGCCCTCTTCCAACTGGAAACAAGGGGGAGCGATTTATCTTCTTGGTTGAAAACACGGCCACCCGATGGGTAGGAGTTTTTCCTTTGGTTACGGCTACAGCGGAAGCATGTGCCAAGCTGTTAGTTGAGGAAGTCTTCCTTCGGTATGGTTTACCGCGCCGTGTTATCTCAGATAACGGTTTACAATTTGTCTCAGCAGTAATGCAGAAGGTAATGTTTGTCCTGGGTATTAAACAAAATCTCTTGCCCATCTATCATCCCGAGGCGAATCCCGCCGAACGAAAGAATCGGGATATGAAACAAACTTTGGCCATGTTAGTTGGTCCTGAACACCGTAATTGGCCCAAGGTGTTACCAACAGTACGATTCGTTTTGAATACAGCATATAACCAAGGAACTGGTCAATCCGCCGCTTATATTACTTTCGCAAGAGATTTAAGTTCTCCACTGGATCTTCAATACGATCTCAGGCAGGTTGTCATGCAAGAGAATCATGTTCCGCAGATTACCCCGTATTTAAAGGTTTTTTGTAGAAATTTGAAACAAATTAGTAAGCGAATCACTAATCAACAGCGTCGGAGGAAGATTTACGCTGATAGGGGGCGTCAACCCGCACCAAGCTACAAAATTGGTGATTTAGTTTTGGTTTCGGCCCACGTTCCCAGTAATGTTGACAAAGGGGTTACTCGTAAGTTTGCGCCCAGACGACTGGGACCGTTCAAAATAGCTGAGTTAGTTAGTCCTACCACCTATAAAGTAGTAGATAATAATGGAAACACTACTAAGTACCAGGCTAGTGCTCTCACTTTATATCAAGGAGATTCTGCCATAATTCAGAGTAGGAGGAGGGGTAGGCCTTCCAAAGCCAAGTCCTCTCCCGGGGTGTCCGAGGACTTGGAGGGGGAGACTATAGCGCGGCCAGTGGACACCGCATCCCCGATGCGGGCCCCCGCTCCACCCTCGCGGCGTTCGGGTCGCCTGACCCGACCGCCGGCCAAACTACGCAGTTAATCGTGCAACCTTGTGATTGATGTACGTATGTAAGAAACTCACGCGCCGGCCTGCGCGCCGCGCGTTCGTGATAGTCGTTCAGTAGGTTTATTCATTAAAACAAGTTTAAGTTTACAAATCAAGCCTTATTATTTCAAGTGCCCGCTATAATACACGACTAAACTGAATTATAAATAATTGTTTGTATTATAAGTGAATAAAAACTATGTAACTAGCGACTGCCTGCATTGCTACTCTGTGTGTCAATGCTTATTCACTGAGCGAAATGTGAGCCAGCCTTCTGATCACGGATGGCATCAAAAAGTTTCTTGCGAATTTCATTCCTCAATTACATTAAAAATCAGCAAAAGTTTAAATGTTCTCAATATACCGGCAGCGGGTACAAGTTTCAAATTTCAACATCTAGCTACTAATGCTGATTGATTCATCCAAATTGTAAAACATAAATGAGAAGTCTAATATCAGATTACGGCTGGTGTGCACCGACTTTTAACCGATGGTTAAAATAAATTAATCACTAAAAATGTATGCATAAACAGTGATTATTTTATTTTAACCGCTGGTTAAATGTCGGTGCACACCAGCATAAGATAAGTATACAAGATGCCATTCGAATTAGGAAAAAACATTTTCATTCTGAAGACATAGTGACTTTGCTCTAAAATCTTGTTACAATGACGTGATCTGGATTTCGATCGCGAACATATTACACTTATACAGTTTTTTAGTCCTAAATGCATATTGTTTGTTTATTACTACCTGCTAATGGTAAAAAAATGCACGCCGTGATTACTGACGTGTGAAATTTTCCTTTCTGCTTAAAGAAACGTAGCTATACCTTTTATTAGTGTCTACAGTTGAAATTCTACATATTAATATCCTTTCTTTTATCTTAACGAGCTGGTATCACAACAGAAGAAATATTTTATATATTTGAAAGGACTTAGTACTAGCCGCGAACGACATGATAATGGCACAGGTCAAATTTTTTTTTAATAATAATAATTGTTACCCTAGAAATTTCAGCAGCTTTTCATAATTTTCAGTACATAATTTGCGAATATATTCGTAGAAGTACTAAATTGCCTCTGGTTCTTAATATTTTCAGAGTAAATATGAGCATAAAGTCACAAAGTCTCCATAGTTACATGATTTAGAATTTTTAATAATCTCCAAAATTTGAGCGTGGAACAGGGTGAGGACTTTTACCAGCACCTAATAGTGATGGTGGCAAGGTTCCCCGTTTATTTGTTTATTTTTATTTCCTCTTCTCCTCAATCATGAGTCAAGATAGAGAGAGAATTTATTATCAATAAATATTAAGGTATATAATTGTTAATTTTTATGTGTATATAATATAACTATGTATATATATATGTATCTATTTTTATAATTAATTCTTAAATTATATTTATTATTTGATTTAAAACATGATTCGTAATTAAAAATAAACATACAATAATATGATTCAAAATATATAAGTTATTATAATAAATGTATTTTTATGTTCTTTGTTTCATTAATTGTTAGGATTAAATTCGCAGCAGTTATATAGTATGTAAAATGAAATCAAATAATTCATTACATAAAACTAACAAGACCTATTTGTATAACTACTATAGTAATTACACAAATAGGTCTTGGTATTTTATAGCGATCACATGTGTTTTGCCGGTTTGGCTTACAATTTTTTTGAAACTTATATAAGCACATACTTATTTCCGTATTTATTTTGTTACAACCACTGTAGACCCGTGTAATGTTGAAGATCTATATTGTTGTTCATTTGTTTATGTCAATTTTTCTCTCTCCATATTAAAATCGCCATATTTACGCACGTGCAGTTATAATTATCCAAATATTATAAAGAAGTAAGATGTTCTTTTTGGTTTTTCGAACCGGATCGCTCCAGCGACTTATAGATTTAAAGAAGTGCTTAACACTTTTGAAAGAAAATTCAGCCAGGAATGTATAATCATGGTCTTGCTTGGTATATGGAGGTCCGTACCCAACTATGAGACGTAAAAGGCTGAAATGACTATTTTAAGTAATTTAAATACCTGCTTCTTGCAGCTAAAACAGCCTTAACCGCACACACGGGCTCCCTCGTGTCTCCGACTAAGAAGGTGACGTCACAAAGTTCTGGCATAGAGGCGAGGAACTTCATATCCTCGGCCAGCCCGGATTTGTTCTCGAAGGTGCTGAGGTCGGGCTCCGCCTCCATCGCCGCTAGCGCCCCGCTTCGCATTGACGACTAGAGACAAAAAATAAATTGACTAAAATCATATTATAAGCTAACTGTGCCAGCGGCTTTGCCACGTGGTTTTTTTTTGCGGAACCCTAAAAAAATTAACTTAAGTAACTCTATATAACATAAGCTATATCTCAGTGAAAGTTCCGTCACAATCGGTCAGGCTGTTTTGGTGATTAGCCGGAACACCTAGACAGACAGACAGACAAAAATTTAGAAAATTGATTTGTTGATATAAGTATCATATAGGTATATTTTTATATTCTTTTAGTAAAAAGCTGTTATATTGACATTACAAACAAATACTTTAATTTTATTTATCAATGTTCACAACAAAAAAGTTTTTAATACAGTTTAAATTCGATTAATTTAAATTTAGATATTATGTGTCATATTAGAAAAAAGTCATTCACAATAATACAGAAAACCTTTATTTCTTTAATTAATTCAATAATTCATTCCCTCTGCAACAATAAGTATGGCTTATTTGTTAGACTATGTCAATTAATTACTAATATAATACAACTAAGAACGTGTTCGTCCACGCTTGACTTGAAATTCCTGCGGGATTCGTAGGACAAAAAGTACCGCAGCATTTAAAAAGGAATCTAAGCTATTGTTTTAGTGAAAACTGTGTCGAAATAAGCTAATTTTAATGCTAATAAACTTCAAACCGCTGCCGAGAAAATATCCGCGGGATTACCGGAACAAAACGTAGTATCCCCGCAAATTGCTAAAGCGCTGGAACCTACTATATATATAGTTTAATATTCTAGTTTTATGCATTACAATGATGTAATGTCCACCGTGACGATACCTTAAGGGCACAGCGGAAGATCAGCGCTGGTTTTAACCGACCGGCATTATGCTGAGACTGATGCCTCTTTTGGGACAAAATTATATTATTCTAGTTTTAATTTTTAAGCAATTATACTGTATTTATATAATTTGTCCTAAATAAAATTATTTTCTTTCTTCTTTCTTTCTATTACATAAAATTTGCTATCGATCAGTGATAACCGCTCAAGGTAATGTGGACATGGTCACAAATAAAATTACCATATTACCATGTAATACCTGTTAATCCCAATTTAACTGTAGCAGAAGAGGCACTGTAGAACATCTATAACTCAAATTAGTTTATCTATGTTCTGTTCGAGATCTTTTTCCTTAAATGGGCGCAATTACGAATATCCGAAGAAACGTTCCGTAAATTAACTTCAAAGTAAGCACTCAGACGAGGATGGTAAGTGTAGATTAACGTTAGCTGTCGGATTTAGTTTTACGAAGAAAGTCCCGGAAAGTTCTTTCTCGAATTTCGTAAAGAGATTAGTTGGGCGAGTAGTTAATGAGAGTTAATCAAAGAACTGGGAATACAATACATGATATATAAACTCTTTTGCAAAAAAAAATACGGGCATCTTACAGTGATTGGCTTTTCTATGGATAATATTAAAAATTTTGGTATGTCATTAGCTTAGATGACTAGAAATTTCTTCTTATCAATGAGAATATAGTTTTTAGCACTTAAATCCTGGAATCGTTGTTTTAGTCAATGTAAACAAAGAGCCTTAAAATGGACATTCTTATGGGTATAATGAAGTTAAGACTACGAGTATTTTCATACTATTTTAATAAAAAAGACATTAAAAAGCATGTTTTACTCCAGGCTTTTCATGGTGTCCTGTGAAATGATTTTCCCACTCAACCGAAATCACACGTTTAAGCTCCCTGATATTTTGTGGAGGTGTTGGACAGATCGTACTTGCCTTTTTATCAGGTCCCAAACGTGCTCAATGAGATTAAGGTCGTGGCTCCGCTGGCCAATCCAAACGACAAATACCGACCTCTTGCGAGTAATCATCTACGTCGCCAGAACGGTAGGCCCTAGCACTATCGTCCATGTAAATGGCATCTTCACAAAGGATTTCTGTTATATATTATGTCATTCCGACGTCGGTCCTCACCGTACAGAAGATAAGTTTAAGCCTCATCGGAGAAGAGTACTCTACTTCAGTTATCTAGTGTCCAAGATAGGCAATTTCTAGCGAACCTCAATCGAGCAATCCGGTGAGCAACTTGGGGGCCCGCGCTGGTCATCGACTGCGTACATCCACTAAAAGCCTCCACCTTACAGTCCATAGGCTAACTTGTGCTCCTCTTACCTCTTTAAGGTTTTTTTTGAGGTCTATGTAAAACTGCATTTGCGGTTCCTCAGCGCCTGTAGTCACAAAAAGCAGTCGTCTCGTGGTTGTGTGCAACGTTTTCTCCCATAAGTTTGCCTTTTCTGAACGGAACCTGTCTCTAGGTTCTTTGGACCGTTAAACTCACTCACTCACTTTTACTGAATCACTTTTAGCCGCTGTGACACGTAAAATTGGCCACACCCCTCTTCCAGCGGCGCTCTAGTTTCACCAGCTCTTATTACTTTTTCTGCCATTACAATAGACACAAAGTTATTTGTTTTAAGTCACAATAAGGCAGGATTATGCGCCAAACATAAATTATTCTACTAAAATTAACGAGAAGTTAGTTTTAGTTGCCTGATAACCTTTTAACCGCTAAAGCTCGAAAAGTAAATAAAAAGTCACAAACTGAAAAAGGGATTATTATTTAAAAAAAAAGTTTCTAATTTGAAATCAACCGAACCGAATTTCCATACCCAGACTCTTTATTAAGTGCCAGTAACATAGTTTGGCTATTAAAATCTCTTCAGAACTAAATTATTACCAATAATGTAGAAAAGTCAAAACCGCCATTTTTTACAGCAGATAATAATTATAGTGTTTACAACAAAAAAGGTTTTATTTCTTTTAGTTTTAAATTTAATATTTTAAATTTAGTAACATGTCATATAGAGAAAAGTCAGAGTCAGTTCAGAATACATTATAATACAAAAAACCATTATTTTATTAATTAATACAAAATCCATTCCCTCTCCAACAAAAATGGTCAAAAAAGAGCTCAATGCAAAAGAACCATTACGCTTGTTGAAAAATACTTGCAATCAGGAACTGCTCTACATATCAATGAGCTAAAAGTCCGTAAGCAATCTTTAATAAAAACACAGGAAAAATACGAGCATATTCTAGAACAAATGGAATACATGAATATCGACGAGGACGAAGATTTGACCGAAAGAATTTGGAGTGCGATGTCATCGATCGAGACTCATATGACGGAGGATGCTGCAATTTCAACTAGGAGCTGTCCACAAAATCTTCAGCCTGCGTACGACATAAAGCTGCCTGCGATTGAGTTTCCAACTTTCGACGGCAGGGATCTTAATTCATTCAAACCTCTCATGGATTTATTTCTTTCAGTTATACACAAGGACAATAGGTTACAAAATGTACAAAAATTATATTATCTAAAAAGGTATTTGAGGGATGAACCACTTAAAATTATAGACAATCTGCCGCTTACTGACGAGTCATACAATAATTCATTAGATCTTTTGAACAAAAGGTATAACAATTTGTTTTTATTAGTGAACAACCATATTTGTACTTTATTCGACTTGCCTTCCATCAACAAAGGTACTGCACAACAGCTGAGAGATTTCACTGCCAGCTTTAGGCAGCAGCTTTCAGCTCTTAAGAATTTAAATCAAAGGGTAGAATATTGGGATTCTATGTTAATAAGCCTGATCACTCGTAAACTTGACCCTTTGACAGTTAGGCTATTTCATACCAACAGAGACATAACCATTTTGCCATCTGCGGATGACATTTTAGATTTTGTCGATAATAGAGCCTTGGCGTTGGAGTCAAGTCCTACATTATCAAGTTCCAGGAACTATTATGTTAACTTGGCGGGCGATCAAGTATCCAATAGGTCTAGTCTAGGTCATAGTAAAACAATAATTGCAATCTATGTTCACAAAATCATTTTCTTTTTAAATGTCCCACGTTTTTGTTAATGCCTATTGAAGAAAGGTATAAGTATATTGATAAGAAAGGCTTATGCAAAATATGTTTAAGGCTACACACAAACAAGGTTTGTAGGTATAATTTTAACTGTGCTAAGTGTAAGTCCAAAGATCACAACACATTAATTCATTTGGATTGTCTTACAGATTCTAAAGGCCAAAAACAAATTAATTTGATTGCTTGTAAAGATCAGCATTCAAATGTACTTCTACCCACGGTTAAGCTATTGATATCAGACTCTGCTAATAATAAAATTGAGGTACGTGCATTACTTGATAGTGGCAGCCAAACGTCCTTTTGCTGCGCTAGTTTGGCAGACAAATTAAGATTGCCAACATTTTCTATCCATAAAAAGATTATAGGATTAGGTAATAATTTGAATACCATCAATAAAGGGTTAAATTTAACTATACATTCGTTGACAGAAAGCTTTAGTATGAACGTTAATTGTTCAATTATAGATAAAATTACAGTCAACTTGCCACAAAATAGTTTTGATCTGAGTAATTTAAACATACCAAAAAATATAATTTTATCCGACAACGAATGCAATATTTCAGCTGAAATATCAGTTTTGTTAGCAGCCGACATATTTTTCAAAATAATTAAGGATGGGAAAATAGACATGGGTGTAAATGAACCGATTTTGATCAATACTCGTTTAGGCTATGTAGTTTCAGGTAGTTTTTCAATGCATTCTAATTCATCAATCGTTATGGAAAATGTTGAACATATTGAAGATGCTCCTTAAAGGTTTTGGGAGATTGAGAAAGTACCAGAGGTTTTTGTTGAATCCTTGCCAGAACATGAGTATAGTGAAAAGGTTTTTAAGGATACAGTCAAGTTGAGTAATAATAGATTTGAGGTTAGTTTTCCAACAAAGATTGACATTAGTGAAATTGACACATCTCAGTCTTTCTGTATTGCATTACAGAGGTTTTATTCTTTAGAAAAACGTTTTGCAAAGGACCCATTGTATTATTCTTTATATGTTGACTTTATTAAGGAATACCTAGAATTAGCGCATGCAAAATTTATAGACGTTAAAAACTTACAATCATGTGACTAACCTTTATATTTCATTCCTCACCATGCTGTTATTAGTATGGACAGATTAACAAATAAATTACGAGTCGTCTTTGATGGCAGTGCTCGAGCTAATAAAGGTTTAAGTTTAAAGGAATATTATGCAACGGCCTAGTTGTACAAAAATCTTTATTTGACATTTAAATACGACTTCGCACATATATATTTTAATGTGTGACATTAGACACATGTATAGGCAAATAATGGTTCATCCTAAAGACAGAAAATTACATAATATATTATGGCGCGAAAATAACAAGGAGCAAATAAGATGCTTGCAGTTACAAACTATAACTTATGGGTTAACTAGTTCAGCGTTTCTAACCACAAGGTGCTTAGTAGAATTAGCTATTAGATATCAAGATTCATATAAGTTAGCTAGTGATGCGATTCTTAACAGTTCTTACATAGATGATATTATTTGCGGTACCAACAGTATAGAAAAGGCTATTTTATTAAAAAATTGATAGCTCTTTTAAAATTAGGAAGCTTTGAATTACATAAATGGAGTTCCAACAGCATGGTTATTTTATCTGACATACCACAAGATAAATATGGCTTTCAACAAAAGGATTTAGACAAAGATATTACTATAAAGACTTTAGGTCTTTGTTATAACATGTCACACGATGTGTTCAAGCTCAGTGGCAGTGTGATCTCATGTCCACAAATTCCAAGTAAACGTTCTATTTTAAGTTCAACTAGTAAATTGTTTGATCCACTCGGTTTTGCTGGTCCTATTATTGTACGAGCTAAAATTATTTTACAAAGGATTTGGGAGTGCAATACTGACTGGGATGATCCTCTCCCTGATAATATTATAAGATTATGGGATCGTTTTTACAAATCTATTAGCAATATGCCAGATATAACAATAGCTCGTGATATGCATTTATCTGAAGCTGAGGATTCTGCGTTAATAGGATATTGCGATGCTTCAGTCGAGGCTTATAGATGTTGCGTTTATAGTAAAGTCAAGGTGCAAGATAAATATTATATATGTCTAATTACTTCTAAATCTCGTATTTCTCCATTAGGTTCTAAATTGACCATACCGAAGTAAGAGTTAAACGGAGCTTTACTATTAGCCAAGGTTGTACATAAAATTCATACAATAATACCTCATTTCAAGAAGACAAGTTTATTTTGTGATTCTAAGATAGTGCTTAGTTGGTTGAATTCAGCTCCAATCAAGTTGCCTGCTTATATGGGCAATAGAGTTAAAGAAATTGGCCAATTGACAGACCTAGCATCTTGGTTATACACACCGACTATTTATAATCCAGCCGACATTTTGTCTAGGGGTTGTAATCCTATCGATTTAAATAATCACAGTATGTGGTGGAATGGACCTGATTATCTAAGGGATACCAATGACTATAATTTTTATGTTTCTGAAATAGAATTACCATTATTATATAATAATGATGGGGATGTTCAGCAGGTACTTATAAATCTAGAAGAGAAAGAGATAATGCCATTTTTCACAAGATTTTCTAAATTATCTAAAATGCAGCGTATAACGGGATATGTGATGCGTTTTATTAATAAATGTAGAGGTCATTCTATAGTCACTGATAATTTGTCTGCAAAGGAGCTTAAGCAAGCTTTACACATTATAATAAGAGTTGTACAAAAATTTTATTTTCATTTTCAACTTATTAATAATTAGCTTATTCTTGAAAATAATAGTTATACCCGGTCGTTGCATCCTTTTCTTGATAATGATGGATTGTTATGAGTTGGCGGGCGATTAAAAAATTCTAATATTCCTTTTGCAAGTAAATTTCCTATCATTCTACGTAGAAAGTGTAATATTACACGATTAATTATTCAAAATGAACATTTAATGTTGATGCACGGAGGTATTAAAGTCGTATTATCCAGCTTGTCGCAACGATATTATATTATTAACGCAGTCCGAGAAATTAAAAATGTTATTCATAAATGTATTGTATGTCACAGATTAAGAGCGGATTGTTCAACACAACTTATGGGTTCACTTCCAAAGGAAAGAACTACTCCTTCTCGTCCTTTTGAAAAGGTGGGAATTGATTATTGTGGGCCATTCGATGTAAGGCAATCATCTTTAAGGCGTAGCATTATCAGTAAGGGTTACGTTATATTATTTGTTTGTTTCTCTTCTAAAGCTGTGCATATGGAGGTAGCTTCCGACATGACTTCAGAAACTTTCTTAGCTGTTCTTAAAAGATTTACTGCTCGTAGAGGCTTACCTTCTGACATCTATTGTGACAACGCTAAGACTTTTAAGTCAGCTGATAATCAGCTTAAAAAATTATACAAGATGTTAAATACTAATGAATTTCGAAATAGTGTTATTGATTATACAGCCATAAGGGGCACTCAGTTTCATTATATTCCAGTTTACAGCCCTAACCATGGCGGGCTATGGGAGGCAGCGGTTAAATCTGCCAAATTTCATTTTAAAAGAGTAATAGGAACCAAAGTGTACACTTATGAACAATTTTCAACAATTGTTACTGAGGTAGAAGGAATATTAAATTCCAGGCCTATAACACCTATAGTACAAGATTCTACTGATCTGTCTGTTTTGACTCCTGGTAATTTTCTAATAGGAACAGCGCTGAACACATATCCTCAGTCTAGCATAGCTGAGGTTCCATCAAATCGTCTAAGGTTTTGGCGGTGTTGTGAACAAGTGCGACAGCATTTTTGGAAGGCTTGGGTTAAAGACTATCTTGTATTCTTAAATAAAAGAACTAAATGGCAGAAGGAGTATCCTAATTTAAAGGAAGGAATTGTTGTTTTATTGTCAAATATAAACACTTCACCTCTTTATTGGCCACTGGCTAGAATTTGTAAAATATATATAGGATCGGACAATAAAGTCAGAACTGTTGACGTTAAAACAGCTGATGGCAAGGTTCAGACTAGGGCAATATCGAAAATAGTTGTTCTACCTGTAGATAATTGAATAATTGTCATTTATTTTATCTATTAATTTTTTTAAGGATTAAATTAAGTTATGATTGTTAATTTTAATTATTTAATTTAATATTTTGTTTCCATGTTTTTATTTAACTATGTCATATGAATTTGTTTTTATACAATGTGGATTATATGCTTTCAAATTTTTTATTATAATTAATTTGTTCGAGGATGTGATTTGTTTGTCTCTGTTTCAATTTATTTAAAGTCAAATTTTAATTTATGTAACTTAATTAATATTTTCAAAGATATATATGTAAATTTTCTTGCTGGGGGGGGGGGAATTTGTTTGCAGCAAAAAAGGTTTTATTTGTTTTAGTTTTTACTTTAATATTTTAAATTTAGTAACATGTCATATAGAGAAAAGTCATCCAGCAATAGCTGTGGATTTTTCATGTAGACTAAGTTTAGAAATTTTCTGCAACGCATTTGGAGAAGTTGTGTATAAGTGTATGATTTGATGTAAGTTATACAAAAGTTATAGAATTTGCTATCGTCTCTATGGCATAATAATTATTGATTCTATTTATTTTATCAGTTGTTGTATTTATATATTTGAAGTGCTGTAGTATTTAAAGATTTGGAAGTTAGTTTGTTAAACTGGTGTATTTATACTATTGGAAGTTATGAAATAAAACCATTCAAAGAGCCAGTTACGTTTTCTTTATTTCGATCTCCTTATGGCACACCCCCCAATCTCTGGAGTACAAAATCTCCGTTAAAAAGATTACAAATTAAATAGTTACAATAGTATAACTTAAATAACACCTCCCGGATGACGTTCCAAAACTTTTCTGTCAATAATAATAAATAATGAGGATCTCAGGGATGGAGTCCGTCTAAGACCATCAACGTATGGATTCGCTTGTGATTACTTTAAGAGACAATACCTTCAGAACTGCTTTTAATTATATGGTTGGTAATTAGATGTTTGAGCGCCACTGGTTGTAGAAAGATAGGCCGGCAACCAGTCCAGCCAGGGTATAACTAGTCTGGAGACTCGTAGAGGGGTCGCCTACCGTTCGGAAGACCAGCGTAACTTTTGGGCCCCGTACGTCGCTCCCACTGGAATGTGCGATAAATAGCGTTGTAATTAACGCGTACTAGAATACGGGACGGTCGGCGACGGGTGGCGATGCCAAGGCAAGTCAAAGCTCGTCTCCAGGTGACCTGATGGAAGAGTACAAACCAGGGTCCGCTTTCCCAGTCGCCCTGGTTTGTCATCCACGAGCCTAGTACTCGTGTCACGTGCAACTGGCGTGATACATTGGAACAATCTAAACTTTACTAGTTTAAATATTGGAAACTAATATGTAACTACAACTTTACTAACCTATGGGGAACTTAAACGAAGACGTGAGGATCGCCTAGGTTTCCGAAGAGTGCCCTGCATGAGAACCACGCGTTTCTGCGATGGTACTCCATTCTTAAGATAAGATTCACTGAATTGAAAACGATGCTACTATGCACCACTATAAAAAACCAAGTTATGTTCGACCGTCTATTAAGAACTCGAGAGTAGGAATGACACGACGCCGATCGAATTCTCCTGCCTAGTCATTTGCCATTCACTTCGAGTAGCAGCCATTTGTGTCGTCACGTCCTCCGCATTTTGCATTCTAGATGTTCTAAAATGGCGATCAATTTCAACGACTTGTGACCGTCAGATGTCGTGGCTAAACTTCCGTTTATCCTTAGACCGTGCTTGCATTTTTCTAAGGTATCCAACCTGGAACCTCTACACACGTCTACAAATTGGATACTATTGTAGTATATAACCGATTAAGATTGGATTTAATATTGAAGTTTCAAAAGCTTAAAAACAACGACATCTGACGACACACTAATGCAGATGGTAGTTGCATTTCTTATAAGACGATATGACTATCGAACGAGAGGTGGCTAGTAATACGCCAACACGCAACAGATGGCAGTACCTGTTTTCAAAACACTATAGGGTGTGTATTTTATACGTAACACAGTTCGTCCACTTTAAATTTCACAGTTCTCGGGTTATTATTAATAATCGGGACGACATTAAATCTGATCTTGGTATTAGGATTGGTGATAATAATGCGTTAGATGTTACTCTTACTACAAAGATGAAGAATGTTTAGCTTGTTATATAAAACGTGTAGCTAATTGTGTGCTGTCAATATAAAAAAACAAATTACATACTAATTTGTTTTCAAGTCAATGTCTTATATTCATACAAAAGTGAAAGTGACTTTGAATGTCTGGTTTCTCCTTCCTCAAGATCTTAACAATGGGCTGATTATTATTAAATATACTTCCGATAACAAGGCTTAATATATAGTACTTCTTATTAGAATAGTGTAAATTCGGCGGTATATGGATTGAAGACATAATTGTAGGCCAATCAAGTTGCGCAAAAGCTTCTCATCCACTTTTGATAATAATACGAACAAAGAAAGGATTCTAACTAGTGCATTTTCAATAAATATAAGATTTTCGATAACAACGAAATCTCCTTCAATATAAGAAGCTACTTGTAAGATATTGATCCGTAACTTAAGGACTGTTATTCACGAACATCAAGTCAGCTCTTGATACTACCCAGTACCCATATTAAAATAGGATATTCATCTACTCTTAACTTTATCCTTTTAATCTCAAGGTTGAAATTACTTGAGCTTCCGCCTAAGAAAATTGTTATGCGATATACCACATTTTCTCATGTAACTTGAGGAAGACTAATGAAGGATTTGAAGATATTTTTCCATGCGATATTAACATTTGCTGAAAATAATAAATAACAATTCTCAATTATTTCACTTCTTATTGAATAAAATACTGTAACATTATAATTCGTAAGCTTGATTCTAATAAAGAATATTTGGTATATAGAAGCCAAAATTATTAATATTAGCGACGAATTCTACCTAGAGGCACGTAAGACTCTTGTAGAATACTAAGCCTAGATTATTGTATTTTATTGGGTAAGGTATCCAAAAGTCTGGGTGTATTATCTCGTTGGATTGCCATAAAGGTCTATTGGCTCAAGTGTTTTCAGAGCTTTGTAGGCATAATAATAAAGATTTATTCATAACTTCAGGAAATCTCGATCCAAACGTCTCAAAAGGAAATGGTACAAACTTTCACTGTTAGTTGCTTGACTTGAAGATTGATTGATTCTGTTATTTGTCTCACCTAACCAAGTAATCTAATCGTATTTGGTACATACAGCCAATAGGTCCCCACAGATTGTGTCATATCAAAACTTTGCCACACTACTAGAAAATTTATCATTCCGTCGGGGCATTTATCGTCGTCCTTCAAGCAACTTGCTTATTACGTCATTGAAGAAAAAAATATAGCCTGTTAGATGACAGGTGATCACGCCAATACAAAATTATATAGTAATTAGAATTTTTGAATTATACATGGAATAGCTTCTACATAAAAAGATCCCATTGAAATAAGTTTGGGAAAGATAAAACTGCATTGCATATGCGAGTCACAAGTCATAACTAACTTCTATAAAGAAGAAAAAATTGAAAGCATTCTTGATTAAAAAGTGGCCCAACAAGGTGTAAAGGAATAAATAAAAATGTAAGCAGTAACCATTTCATTTAAAAGCAAAAACAAAACAAATCGAAAAAGCACAACAACAAGAAAAGAGGTCAAGGAAAATAAAATTAATATATGACCAAAAGCCCATAAAAAGGTCGAGTACATTAATGATCCGCTTTCTAGATGTTATCGGTCCTCCAGATATTATGGCTAAAGGTTTATTACTACTCTCTTTATTACTGTTTTTATGATCATTGGCAGTTTTATTACTCACATCTACAGGAGAAGTGAATTTAATATTCAATGGACTGACATTTCAGAGCATCATAGACGCAAAGGAGTTAATTGAACAGAAAGGCAGATTTCATCACAAATAGATAAGATTAATAATTGACAGGTAGAAGGTAGATGAAAAATACGGTTGGTCGGATTCATCTACACCGTTTTATGGAAATAGGTAAATTATGTAAGTAAATAAATGTCTCGTAATGCTTGGTCGTCGTAAGAGTTGTTCTAGAAATCGTGGCATCACACAACACATTGCATAATCGGAAACTAAGTAAGTAACGCTACTAGGTTCAATTTTATGATAGATTTTAGACACCTAGATCAGAGTGAATAAAAGAAAATGCAATTTTGGAAGTTTATCTTGTGAGCAATTGACCTAAAGGATCATCATACACCTATCGGATCAACGTTTAGTCCGATGGACTATAAAAGCCACCCCATAGATAATACATTGGGCTATCTACTAATAAGTAGAAAAATTATAGATATACATGCTGATAGTCTAATAACGAGGTATCTAAGAGAATGTGATTTGTCTTGTTATACACAACTGATTACATATAAGAATTGGCTCTATTTTACTTATATAAAAAATAATTATGTTCTTTATTTTATTTATATTACTCGTATATAATAATAAGATAAAGAGTAGATAAAAAAGAGATATTATTTTATTTATTATTAATGATTAAAATGTATTATTTTTTATCACTTGTTATCTTTAAATACGTTATAGTTTTATCATTATTTAACTGCATTATACGTTATGTATTATTAAGTGTGTTGTATTATCCTTCGTGATTACACTTGCTGGTCGTAGGCGGTATAATAGCGCTGATCCTTATTGGTGAGCATATGCTAAAACTGGGTCGAATTTCAGGTCTTATTATTTTACTATTTGTATTATTGTTGTCCTAAATAAAATATGTCTATCTTTCTTTTTTTCTATATAAACCTTTAGTGAAAAATTATTTAACTAATGGTGAAATTGCTTACAATCAGTTGCAAGGTTTAGGGGGAGTTAACGAATATACAGGTAGATAGACACGGAAAGTGACTTTATTTTATAGGTATTATGTAAAGATAATTTCATTTACTCAAATGATTTGAAATTGGAAGAGAAAAATGTCTCTCCAACCCTGGAGTAGACGTAATAAATGTAAACAGGACAAGCCCAGGATAAAGATTTTCAGTAACAAGAGAATAGGAGCAAGGTAACTTAATCTTCTATTTATATTGAAGGTTATAAATAAAAGGCACATAATTGGAAGCAGTTATGGAACCCACACTTTAATAGATCTATGCTTTCATTAAAACATTGCGGTTGTGAGAATGTACATGAAAGCTCTGACCACATTTCAGATGCAATCATGAGTGTATATTTAATTAAATAAGGTGCTGGTTCTAAATGTTACCTCACACAGAGAACTTGAACGATAATTAGTTAATAAAATTAATACGGTCTTCTTCATATTCACTTAAAGTAAGTTTGAAGGCTTCTTTCAGAACAATAAACAAGCCACCAAACTTAATCTAAATTTTTTTGTGGAACTAGATAGATATCTTAATCATATTATGTTTTGAACGCATTTGTGTTTTCCAAACATTCCATCAGAATGGAAATTGTTTAGAGTAAACAGTCGTGTTATTTTAGTGAATAAGATATTAACGTCTAATTTGAAATCCACTGTCACACTGTCTTAGCAACTATATCAATTTACCTACAATATCAGCCCATTTACGTCTCAATTTTGCGTTCGAGCTTCTATCTTTAAGGGAACAGATTATGTACCCACGACTCTCATCCAAGGAAAATTGTTGGGTTCCCCACAACGGTTATCTCAATGAGGAAATTTGATCACGATATTTTCTTTAACAGCCAGCATTTTGTATTTTTTAACAATACGGACATTATAGGTCGGTGAAACAGCTCAAGCATTGCATGCTTGAGCAGTTAAAATAAGGATAAAATATTGAATATTCGTTGGTCTTAATAAAAAAATGTGGAAAATATTGTTTATGTGTGAATTGAGTTGAAAAATTGAATTGCAATTTTTTTCCCAGCCACAAAAATTACTTCATTTTATTATAGACTGCTTTTTGGCTAAAGTTGGCTTTAAGCGAATGAAGTCTTCTATCAAGAAAAAAAATTATTATACACACTGTTTTAATTTTCAGTTGTTTAAAACTTATACCAGAATTTGAGCTTATTATCTTATGTTGTAAAAGTATTATAACAGCAATGAACTTACCCAACAACAGAAATAAAAGAAATAAGACAAAATGAACCCAAATCCAAATGACAGGGGTAAATAAAGGCAAGTTTACTACGGAAAATGAAGCTCTTGAAGCGACCTCAAGCTGAACGAAGTTTTACCACATGTCTATCTCAGACACGCTCAAAGGGTCAAAGGGATCTAAGACGGTTTAACCGTGACCTTGCGTCTTTATTATTTATTCGTAGGTTAAATCTCTTAAAACGTTATGCACATGCGCGGGAACTAATGTGTTTATCTACTGCCAAATATAAATCATGCTTTTAAGGATACGTATAATTTTATCAAAAGCACCGCACCGCTCGCCATCGACAGGCGTTCATCCGCATATCCTTGAGCCACTTCGCTCATGAATGCATCGGTTCTTTATTATTATTATCGGTCCTTTCTCTTGAGCACTATGAGAATTTGAAATAAGCTCCCAGCCAAGGTTTTGCACTACGATATGGAGTTTATTAAAAGGGTGTCATAAACTTTCTTCGAGGCCGGCAGTGACATCTCTGGTGTAGCAAACGTCCATAGGCGACGGTAACCGCTTTCCATCAGGTCGATCGTCTTTATACAATTTTCATATTCGTCTATCCATCTACATGCATGTCATAATTATTTTTCAGAAATTACTGAGTTTAAATGCATAAAATTTGAAAAAAAGATGTATGATGATGATGTAAATGTAAATGCTCTATTTCTAGCTACTTTTGTACCACGAAGCAAAAACCTCTGAAAAAAATAAAGAAAGTAGAACTAATTCTTTTTTAAAATAAAATATCCTTTGCACAAGATCCATTAAATTGTTTTTGAAAAACGGGCTATTTTCGATCAAATGCTGGCTGCAGAAACTAAGCAGCTGACAGATGTCATTGTTCGAACCAAACTAATACAAGTATATTTTGAAGTTTCCATCATGAACTTATTCAGAATTTTCCAAGTGGTCGTTTTTTAGATTAGATGACGACAAACACTTTTTTATGATTTTGTATGACACATATTATCACAATTTTTGAAAATACATCTAAATGATAACACATCTACGTACTCTAAAAAGACTATCATAATATGTCTCGATGAAGAGGGAAGATCTAAAAAAACGGCATTTCATGGATAGCGATATAACATTTTAAAATCAATCATTTATCATCTTATTTTCAAGAAAAAACAATGTTTTAATCTAATCTATACTATAGCAGATCTGTATATGGTTCGAGTTTATACAGTGCGTTTAAACATTTGAAAAAATATGGGGATCTAATTCAGAATAGCAGATTCCGAAAATGCAGTTTTTAGAATTTTTGTCTGTCTGTCTATTATAGCATCAAGTAAAAACTTACTACTTTATTTGTTATTGTAGTGAGTTTAAGATGAAATAGTAAAGTTTTAGGTTATATACAAAAAATCTAATTAAGATTTTATGTAAGTAACATAAAATCTAGCTAGCTACTAACTAGGTTTTTATATACGGGGAAAACGTTAGCATTTTATAAATTTATTATATTGTAATAAATTTTGCGACCACTTTTATTAAACATATAACATTTAGTAGGACTGTATTTTAATATTAAAAGTCAAGTTTTTTTAAGATAAAACCCAGGTAATGAATGCAATTAAACAATTTAAAATTTTATTTTCTTACCTCGTCCAAACTAAAATGTCTTGTGATAGTTATATCCATGTTGACAAACTTTTCTATAGCAATATATCAAGACTATTTTTGTAAATTAAATTTCTAAATTCGCGTCCGAACCGAACGAATTGCGTTCACTGACTGCCATAAAATGGGAAATTCATCCAGACGGGATGAAAAGGCGGTGGTCCAAGTTAATAGCGGGCGGCAGCCGTACAGAGCTGATACGTATTACACTCCAATTACACTCTCGCTTGGCCGCTGTCCAGTTTCGCATAGTATCTCTTTCTGAAATATCTTTTACTTGCACTTATGTATACCCTTTTCGCCGATGTGTCATTTTAGGTATGTAAACTTTTATAAGCGAACAGTTTGACGAGCCATCTCTACGCGTATTTGTTTAGATCTATCATCCGATAAACGAGTTGAAATAATTAAAATTTGGATTGAAAATATCTGTACATCTTTAATACGCAAACGACAAGGCTTTTATACCATAAAATGTTTATTTACATATAAAAAAGTTGTACAAATAAAAAATAATCATATACAAGTTTATTTTTTATATATTTTTATTTACAATGATCTGACTGAATGATATGACTTGAATGCATGACTTTTTTTAATTAAAACTTATACTAATATAAGAAGCTGAGTTTGTTTGTTTGATTGAACGCGCTAATCTCGGAAATTACTGGTTTAATTTGAAAAATTATTTCAGTGTTAGATAGCCCATTTATCAAAGAAGGCTATATATCATCACGCTAAGACCAATAGGAGCGGTGCAACAATGAAGAATGTTTCAAAATCGGGGGTTTTGAAAACAAATTCCACCCAAATGACGTCGCGGGCACAGCTAGTAATATATAAAGACTTATTGCCGTTGTATTTGACATTAATTGCATTACAAATATACATGCACTACAAGTAAACAAGTAAGAAGTAAATTGTAATTTCTTTTGTATAAACAATATTATTTCTATTCATAGTATTACTTGCATATTTTTATGCAAACATATATAGATTTTGGAAATCGAATGATTTTAGAGTATCTATAGATGATTGATTGATTGACAACGTCAACACGAAAGGCTGTCTACTGAAAATTAAAATATTTAATATTAATATTATTAATTCTTTAAAATGATTCTAAATTTTATAGTGCAAATATTATGGACATAATCAGATAATACGATATAAATTTCCTGTTCTCTACCATACTTCTCTTATACATTGCTTCCACCAGGACTGTCCCAGAATACAATACCAATTCAAACCGTTGATAAAGTGAACTAAATTAAATATTTACTACGCAACCGACGCAGTTCCCTATAAAAGGAACATGAATAATATGAGGTTCCACCGTTTTACACATTTACCTAATATGATAATAGAGAGATATTCCAATCATGTATTATATGACAATGGAAATTAAGGAAAAGAAGACATTTCTCCCTACCGTGAGACCTAGCAAGATCAACCAATATGTTACAGCGAAAAACAATCACTAATTACATTTGGAGGAAAAGAAAAGAAAACAGTGTCTGTGCCTTCGATAATATTACGAACATTTTTTTCTTTTGTGAAGTTGATATAGACAGATTTTTATTTTAGAAATATCTTTAAGTTTTTAATTTAGTTCTTTTATATAAGTTTTAGGTTCAGTTTTGGATGCAACAACTACAACCTGATGCGTCGTTTGAGAACTTAGTTCAGTGTCATGAATGCTCCCAGGTACGATATTTCAAAGGTCAAAGAGGTTTGAGGATCCATATCGGAAAAGCTCATAAGGATCGAGATGGACACTCAGCTTCTTTGCCTAACCCTCAACCTGTTTTTGACTCATTATCGGATAGCACCCAAATTCCATTTTGGCAAAGAATTTCAAAATTAAAACATTCGGCACCAATTTTAAAAAGGATCCCTCGAGCAGTAAGATCCAGTATATGTGAAATCTTCTCAAAATATATAAAAAAAGTTTTGGCTGAAAATACCTTACGTGCCTGGGAGGATTTGTTATTGCTCCCTTATCAAATCCTCAATATAAATAAAGATGATCAAGGTACGGTTACATCTAAAATTAGGAAAAATTGTAAAATTATACAAACTATTGGACAAAGATTAGATAAACAGATTAACCAAACGAAAAAATACCCAAATTGTACAACTCATCTGAAAAATTTGATAGAATCAAAATTGTCAGACGGTGATATAAAGGGAGCAGCACGGATTCTGTTCTCAAACGACAATGTAGCTCCCAATGATGAGACTACTCTGCGTGCTTTACGGGATAAACATCCACCTTCAGGAAACGCCCAATTACTGGATGACGATGATGCCAATAACAGTAGTATATACGCTACCCCGGAAGAAATACTCAAGGCTGTTATGTCCTTTAGAAGCGGCTCGGCTGGAGGACTAGATGGCCTCGCTCCACAACATTTGAAAGATTTGTTAAGTGGGGCCACTGGTACCTCGAGCGTGACCCTTCTGAGAGATATAACAGATTTAATTAATTTAATGCTTTCGGGTGGTGTGAATATGGACATATTACCCATAATGTACGGTGCCAACCTATGTGCTTTAAAAAAAAAAGATGGTGGTATCCGTCCCATAGCAGTTGGCACCACGTACCGGCGCCTCGCAGCTAAAGTATGCTGTCGAGCCATAAAAGACCTAAGCTCCAGCTATTTTGCTCCAAACCAATTAGGTTTTGGAATCAAAGGTGGCTGCGAGGCGGCGGTACATGCACTGAGAACATTCGTCGGCAGTAATGTTTGTGAAGCCATCCTTAAGGTGGATGTCAAAAATGCATTTAATTCGGTCAATAGGTGCACTTTGCTGGCCGAAATTAAAAACCGTTTTCCAAAAATTTACAATTACATTAGGCAATGCTATAGTGAAAATTCTTTTCTGGTCTACCAAGACAACCTTATACATTCGGCTACTGGTTGCCAGCAAGGTGACCCTCTTGGGCCAGCCATCTTCTCGCTCGCTATCCACCCAATTATACAGAAGCTAAATTCAAAATTTAACGTATGGTATCTTGATGATGGGACCTTAGGAGGTGACATAGACACTTTAAAAAATGATCTTATATATTTAATAAGTGAGTTTGGTAAAATAGGTCTGACTTTGAATTATTCCAAATGTGAACTTTTTATACCCAATGCTACCGAAAACGACAACAACACTTTTTCCGATTTTCAAGTTCTGGCTCCAAATTTAAGATTAGTAAAGAAAGACAATCTAAGCCTCCTTGGGTCCCCTATCTTCGATGAATCTTTTCCTTGTTTCGTTGACGATAAAATCCAAATATTTCAGTCCAAAATTAAAAATTTAAAAGAAATAAGTGCACATAGTGCCTATTTTATTATTCGGTATTGCCTGTTTACTCCAAATTTCACGTACATTTTGCGGTGCTCTCCACTTTGGAGGCATCCAAATATTTTATATAATCTAGACAACATTATTCGGCAAACCTTAACCTCCATTATAAACATACCTTTGGAAGATCGATCGTGGACCCAAGCATCCTTACCAATACGGTTAGGAGGCTTGGGTGTACGCAAAATATCTGACATAGCACTACCTGCCTTCCTGTCCTCAGTTTATAGTAATTTGGCCCTCATAGGACAAATATTAAACCCGTCACTTAGTGGCTTTGAGGTCCCATACTTGACTGAGGCCAGAAATGCTTGGTCCTTGGCTTGCCCAACGCAAAATTTACCCGCGGAACCAAAGTCGCAGAAGCTATGGGACGGGCCGCTCAGCAAGCTAATACATGAGAACCTTTTGTCTTCTTGTATTGGCGAAACTGGCCGCGCCCGTCTTTTAGCTGTCTCTAAATGGGAGTCAGGTTTGTGGCTCCAAGCTCTGCCCTCGGCGAATCTAGGCACTCTCTTGGATGACACTACATTCAGGATTGCTGCCTGCATTCGCCTGGGGGCAGGTGTTGTGGTGCCACATCGCTGTCGGTGCGGAGATATAGTTGATGAGTTAGGCCACCATAGCTTGTCATGCGTATGGAGCGCTGGCAGGATGTCACGGCATGCTACACTTAATGACATTATCCGTCGGTCTCTTGCCACCGCCGGGGCACCAGCTATCCTTGAACCAAATGGGCTGTGCCGCGACGATGGTAAGAGACCAGACGGGATGTCGTTGGTGCCATGGAAGATGGGACGCCCTCTAGTATGGGACGCAACTTGTGTTGATACTTTGGCGGCGTCCCATCTTCCAGACACAGCCGTGACAGCCGGGGCTGCTGCTGCACACCAGGAGGCCCTGAAATGTCGCAAATATGTATCCATTGGTAGTGGGTACGTATTTGTGGCTTTCGGGGTCGAGACCCTGGGGCCGTGGGGGCCTGGAGCTCATCACCTCTATCGAGACCTCTCAACACGTCTTATTGAGGTCTCGCGTGACCAAAAGGCTGGCTTGTATCTAGGGCAACGGATCAGCGTTGCCATCCAACGCGGAAATGCGGCCAGCATTTTGGGCACGATCCCCGCCGACAGCGATTTAGAGTCAATTTTTTATTTATAGATTTAATTATATTATTCTTGTACTAATCTATAGATTAAATTTAAACAATCATGAAAGTTGGATGAGTGCATGGCTAATTCCTTTATAATTAGGTGTATTGCGAATATGATGTCTTAATCTTTCAAAGTTAAATAAATATTTTATACAATAAAAGTATATAAGTTCAACGATAAATAGTGAAAATTCTGCCAGTTTTTCGAATCCTTGTAGAAAACTCAGATCGCTTATAAATGAAACCGGTGACTTTCAGCGGTCGTAAATAAAGGGATATTTACGACTAGTTCTAGAAAGAGAACAGCAAAATTATGGAAAGTACCGGATATTTGGTGGGAGGTAGTGATAAAACTCCTGGCGGGTTCCAGGTTCTTTCAAAAGAAATAACCTAATCAGTAGGCTGGAAAGGGTCGAACTTCTTTCCCCCGTAATGTTTGGGGCGTGATTTATGTTTGTGTATTAACATTGATTCCTTACAATTTTATCTTACAGTCTAGTCTGACCAGGCGAACTTCGTACCGCCATATTTTCTGAATTCCTAAAAGACTTTGTTTCATGACACAAAAACAAAATCACCAAAATCGGTCCCGGTGATTAGGAGGATTCTAGAACCCGATCTCAGCGCCACCTACCGGTTCCAATTGTAAATGTAACAAATCTACGAAATAAACTTTCACAACATTAAAATCTGTTTAATATCATATATCATACATAAAGAATAAGCAAAAAATCCAATCATTTTTCCTTTGTAGATGTTATGTGGTGTTTCATCCGTGTATGAACGGAGAAAGAATATAATTTCTTGTGGCCGAACGGCCTGTCATAAAAGGGGACAAAACAACCCACAGCCGAATTTGCCCGTCTAGATGGCTACCATGATCTAGACTTCTAGGGCCTTACTTATAATAATCTCGCTAAGAAAGGATTAGCCATCTCTTAAATAAGAGACTCTTAAGCCCCTAATCAATGGCTGTTTCAAATAAAACTTGCCATTTTGCCTCTTAGCAGTCACTTAAAATACCTCTCGATGTTGATTATTTTTGACAGTTATTTATGAGTTACTTTACCACCACCTCTTATCCTTAAGAAGAGTTTATGGGTAAGATTTTCGTTAGTCAATTGCTGAGCAGTTTCTTAAAATTTAACAAACGATTACAAGTAAGGCCTCTAGAGTATGCCGTCAAAACAACGCGGCAGAACATTGGTGGCACCTTTGGTGTTTCAAATGTCTATAGGCGATGGCAACCGCTTTCTATAAGGTAGGCCGTTAGCCTGTCTGCGGAACTTATTTAAATAAAATGTGGATTAAATTCAATAGCATTTAGTTACTGTGACAATGTCACGCAATGAGAGAGAAAGATGCTTATGACCGAACTTCACACACACAGGTGGCCTGCCACACACCACACAGGGTCTATAGAGACCTATTGCGTGTATTAGAGTTAACTTTGAGCGTTTCTATAAAATTGTTCTCGTATTGTTAAACTATCTTATGTTCCCTGTACTTGTTATGTAAATTAAGTTCATCACACTTCACTTCACTTTAATTTACTTCACTTCATTTCAAAGGCTCTTCCAGAGTCGTCTTTTCTTACATTTTACCTTTTTGTTAGCCAAGTACGAAATATGCAGTCCATAAAATATATCTAATTTTTTATCCCGGAAATCCCGCGAGAATTTTCACAGGAGCGGTTTGTAGTAGTTCGGCTACATAAAATTAGCTTATTATACTAGCGAGACAGTTTTTACTAAAACGGCAGCTTACATTCCTTTCTAATGCTGCGGTACTTTATGTGTCTGGAATCTTGCATTTCAAGTTAAGGGTGGATGTAGTCGCGGGTATATCTTAGTATTTATGTATAAAATCCTATAAATAAATATCTTACGCTTAAAAGACACGTATATAAAAAAATATCAATATCGAATAATGTTTACAGAAAACTTCATGTGACCATAATAAAGACTGAAAATCGTTTAGTAAAAAATGACCTAGCCACTTTGTTTGAACATTACTTTGAAACTGGAATATTTCATAATAATAACCTACCTGACATTGGCCTGACACAAAAAATGCATTTTTTCTAAGACTGGCTTTTTACCAAGAACGTATTGTAACTATGCGCTTTTATAATTAATTATTTTCATAAACAAAATGTTATCTATATGTACATAAAGTGTTATGTATTTATCAAGTGTCAATTAATTAAAGTAATTATTTAGCCCACCCCCAACTTGTTCATTTTAATTATTTTACTGTATATTTTGTTCGTGCTTATTATTTACTCCATGGGAACCTAAACTAATTAAATTTAATTGTAGAAAAAGTAGTCAATAAAAAAAACCTAGTAAAATGTTGCCAATATATAATAGTGTACATCTATATATTGGCTAACATAAGATAGGAAAATAGAAGTTGTAAAATAGGCTTTAGATTTTAGGAACTAGATATAAAAAGCAAGTAATAATTATAGAATATATGTAAATGTATTAGATATAGAATAAAGTATCGACGCCCACAAAAATTAAGTTCAATTAAAGATAACCTTTGTTTTTTTTTTCCTTCGCCTATCCACTGCCCATAATTTGCGCTCTGATACGTATCGAAAACTTTGACACCTGCACACACTTCATCCTATTATGATAATTCTTTTACAGTGCAAGTTGTCAAACTTTGGAATATGCTACCTCTTACTGGCAGAGAGGCCAAATCCTTGCCAACATTTAGGAGTTTACTCGGAAAACACTATTTGTCCATAAATAGCTATATCTGATTAGCACAATATAATCATGCTAATACATTAATTATAATAACATATGTATTTTGTAATATATTATTGTATACGTATATTATTGTATATTATATTTATGACTATGTATATATTTGTATATTTATTTGTTCAATTAGTTTGAGTATTTATGTATCCATTGCCTTTTTCCTGCACCACCTACATCGCCTGATTCAAATTTGTTTTTGATTTAGGTTGCCTGGAAGAGATCGCTTTGAGCGATAAGGCCACCTATTGTATCGCCTAGAAAATATAGTAAATATGGTCTGTTTTTGTAATTGTATATTTTGGTGTGCAATAAAGAGTTATCTCTCTCTCTCTCTCTCACATTTGAAACGTAGTTTCAATAATGTGCACTAGTCACGAAACCTAAATATATACTGCATATTGTTGCATTAAAAAAACTGTATTTAATAGTCAAGCTTGTAATCTAAAGAAATTATAAGTATACTTATATATCTATAAATATTATAAACGCAAGAGTTTGTAAGAATGGATGTATTTTTGTTACTCTTTCACGCAAACACTACTGAATGGATTTTGATGAAACTTTATAGTAATTAATTTATTTATTTATTTATTTATTTATTTATTATGGACCATCAACAGGAGATATATCAAAACATCCGACTTAAATCTAAACAATGCTCATGCTAAATATACTCCCTATTATAGGTGGTCACATCATGCATTATGTCATATTTTACAAAATGTCAAATAAAGAGTTAAATTTGGATAATTAACATATTATAAGATATTAATTAAAGGATAAAATAAAATAAAATAATAACACAAAAAAGCATAAGCAAAAAATTGCGATAATAGAACATACTTAATCTGTTTGGGATATTATTTTAAAGAATGTATGAGGACTGTCATTAAATATATCGATGTTTTTAGATTTTTCATTTTTCAGATTTTTCAACATTACATTACATTAATATAGCTTACACATTAGTTTTATTAATTTTTACACTTTTCACGTATTACAATCAATGTAAATATGAAACAAAATAAATATTACGAGCATCTGTGCCTTGTTTAATATCATATGTCAAATATGTAAGTCACAGACTAGTTAGAAATGTGTGTGTAAATTAGAAAAAAAAGTTCCGTATCACCTTTATGCCAGATTCTACTTATAAAACTAAAAACTGTTAATTATCATATGAATTAATAACCTCAACTCACCAAATCCATACAATGAAATAAAAAAACGAGAACATGTCATGGCCGAATGTGACCCCCAAAAAACAGGCCTGTCCTAGTTTGGGGGCAGACCGACAACTTAATAGAATTTCTCAAGAAATGTACCTAGCATAAAAATATTGTATATTGTAATTTACTTTACTTTACTTAAATAAATAAATAATATTAATTATTATTATTACTTATAATAATAATAATTTATTTATTTAAGTAAATTACAACAATTAGAATAACACATAGGCTCCAATATAAAGATATAGTGTGAGTTATCTAAAATATAACAATTTTCAATCACACTGGAGGTGAAACCGCGGGCACTAGTAGTTAGTAACATATATGGTTATTGATCAACCTGTTTCATACGAATTGTTATCTAAATTTAGATCTGCAACTTCCGTAAACCGGGAATGTCCTTGGCCTGCATTCCTGTATTATTGGAGGTCACGAAATCGGTTGTGCGTGGGTTAAAAATATATATATTCAATTATATATTTTTGTTAAGGTAATTATTTATAAATAGAAACAATTTCACTAAATTGTAATATTTCAATTGCGCCTTTGAAATAAATCTTGTTAAATTTTGGACCCATAATATATATATATATATATATATATATATATATTTATCACCAATTTTCTGAATAAGTTTACCGCACTTCCAACCTGTGCTAAGCGTGAATACTACCACATTTTATTTTGACCGCTAATACATTTGAGGTGGACTCAAGGCTAAGTGACATTCTGTGATAAGAACTTATTAGCAAAAATCTGATAACGATTATCAGACATATTGCTCAGTAATTTAACACAGCTATTTCTTCTGATTAGAAAAGCATTTGAAAGAAAAAATCTAATGAAGAAGTAATGCATATAGCTTAGAAGAAGTACACAATTTTAAAAGCGCTTGAGAGAAGATGACGGAAGAACATTTATCACGACAGAACACCTGCACGTGAATTGAAGACTGGAATCAAGAACAAGTAAAGGTAAGCCAATATAAGCATTCATAGATCAAATTAAGAAAAAAAATGGTGTCGTGTCATACAAAGAAGTAAAGCAGCTGACACATAACAGAGAAGCTTAGAGGAGGATTTACCGACAAGAACATAGCTCTTAAATGTCATACAGATGCATCTCTTCTGAATTAGACAAGACATTGAAAAGCAACAAGAGGAATATATGAACATTAACAACGTGAATAATATCTTGACGTATTGCTCGTAAGCTTTTTATTGCTTCATCTCTTTAGAATGTGAATGATAATATGAAGCGGTAAAGTAAGAGTTAGTAGCACATTTAAATATACTTAATACTAGGGCTTTATCTGCATTAGTGTCAAAGATTTCGGCTGTGGCCGAATGCGTTTTATTTAAAGTGTTAAAAAGAACATTGAAATTGTTAGCTACATTAGTATAGATACATACACCAATATGTTATCTGTCAATATTTAATGTTATTAACAATGTCTATGTATCTACGTGAAGTGGCCTAAATCTTTAACACTAACGCAAATGAAGCCCTAGCATAAGTAAGTGACATTATTCTTTACTACTACCATACTATGTACTATAAATTTGACTGTGAATAATATTGGTGCCATGTTTCTAATAGAGTTCGTGGAAGTATAACGACGAGCAGTCTACAACAGACCACATGTTACACCCACGCAAATCGTCTGGAGTAACGCCCACATCAAAACATTGTACCAACATAATACACAAGTTTGTCATCCGATTACTACGTCATATTTTTCCTACCTGTTGATATACCTCCTCTTGCACTTCGATCAAAGCTCCTCGACTGATTAACACAGGGCTTAATTGAATCTAAATTAATCACATCATCTAATTTTTAAATAGGTATATATTAAATGAATCTGTTACTACACAAAAGTAATCACTAACAAACAAAAAAACTACACTACAGAATTTTAATATAAATTTAGATTTAGAAGAACATAGTGAGTTATAAAGCCTTATTATTGAAGCTTGACAGATTTCGGTACATCGAGGTGTATTGTACACAATACAAGGCTATTTGGTAATACGCATGCGTGGGGTCTACTGCGCATGTTCAGCTATAATATCGATATGATATCGTCGCGACAGAAGGTCGCTGTTCCACGCTATTCAATGGATGTAGGAATCTTCATGAATGAAGTGGACGGTGAAGGATTTGTTTCGTGAATGTTATACAACTCTAATCTAGCGACATTGTAAATACGTTTTGGAACTGGTTACAATTTTTTTTACTGGATGTATAGGTTTACGTTTGACCACTGTCTCACCTGATCTTGAGTGTTGACGCAGTCTAGGATGGAGCACGCTTACCTAGTAACCTAAGATACCTATTCATTCGTGACTTGAAGACTTCAAGATTTTATTTGTCAAGAAAAAAAGACTCCGGCAAATTATTCCACTTTTCGGCAATGCGCACCAGAAAAGATGAAGCGAAACGCTTGGTTCTGACTGGTGGTGTTTCCACCATGTAACGGTGGCGCAAACCGGTCAGTCTGGTTGTCCGATGGTAAAAAGGGGTAGTTGCAAATATATTTCTTTAATCTTCTTTTTTTGGATATTTTGTCCACACGGCTAAATCATTCCAATTAGATTCTACTAAACTATACCTATAAATTACTTTTCACTAAATTATTATTTAATTTATATAAATTTGAGCTAAACATTTACTATCACCACTGACAAAAAAATAATACTCGCTGCTAGACTGCCACAGAAAAAGAAATTTCCTGGACGTTTCATATGTAACGTATTAAATAAGTTCATCAAATTTAGGTATGGATTTAACGCCTTATTTCCTTAGAGAAATAGTTGTTTGTTTATTTAATCAGTTTTTGTTTACTTTCCTCATATTCAAAATGAAAAGCAGAGTGTTAACATCAGGTGAAAGACCGTCCTCACTACGCTCGTGCACTAAATCGTCTTATGCCTAAATAGGTTACTTTCACCTCTCGTATAAGAATCTACTATTTCTCCATGATACTAAGTAGTTTTTAAAGTGTTTTGAATTTCGAGACATCTGTGTTATATTTAAAGAACTAGTTAGAGTTGGTCGTTTATATGTAACTTATGAAGGAAACCACCATGTTAGAGAGAGTTTCTGAACGGAAACCTACTTTTATGTATAGTATTCGGCGAAAACAAGAGATGGCGCTTTCTGCAGAGAATGGACTTTATTTTATTTGTGTATAATTTTCATTCGAACATATTTGAAAATTTCTTTATAAGCTATTTTATTACAGAACTATGACATTCAAAAACTCCAAAATACAATTAAAAATTAATTAGAAACGAGCTGTTTCTAAAGTTTTATTAAGGTACATCTTAACGCCACCTTATTTTTTTATACTGGTCAAAATTATTACTGGTTTTCATTCCAATGACGTAGGTTCGAACCCGGCAAGGTATCATAGACATCTAGTTATTTTCTGACCTAATGCGTGAGTGCACATTGTTACAATTCCTACGCATGGTGAATGAAAACTTAAGAAAATAAGTACATTGAGATTATTGATGTGTGAAACCCACCAACCCGTTTTAGGCAAGCGTGGAAACGATGTCATTTATTGAGATATAAAGTGTCCTAACTGTTGTCTCAATATATAAGGTAACTCTGTGTTAAGTTTAATTTAAAGCTGTTTAGTTGTTTTCACTCGATGCGTTTACATACAGAGAAATAAAATTCTAAAAAATATATTTTCGTAATGACCTCGTCCAAATTAACTCTCCTGATTTTTTTACACTTAAATGCATTTTACATGTGGCGTCACATTTCATTCACCAATCTATTGATATATAATTTAGAACAGTTAAAAGACTACGGTCAATGCATGCACGTGATTCTATGTAAATACAGTATAATAGATATCGCTATTAGAGTTGCCAATAAGATTGGGCATTTTTCTATATCATCAAAAAATTCTAATAGCATAAACGTGTAAATATAATATTTGATTATGATTACAATATTGATGTGCACATCACATAAACGATAAGATTTATGTATATATAGTTTAAGTTAAATTAGGAACAAATAAGAAAGCAATATACTACAAGAGTACAACAACACGTCATCTTATTTTGTACTACAGTTTTCTCCGCAGCTACACCGCGTGAAAACGCCTAGATATAGACGCTCTATATTGCGTACATAAACAAATATTTAGGTGTTTTATAAATAAAAAAAATCAATATTTAATTTCTTGTTTAATTCACTACAATTACAAAGAAACGAAATCAATAGAGTGTAGACAACTGCACAGCAAAACATAAAGAAAAGTCGGAGTCAACCTGATTTGAAGCACCTTATACGTAAAGAATGCCATGTCGGCAACGTGACAACGTATATGTTATTGAATTACAGCGATGGTTGTCTAAATCGCAATTGCGCAGCGTCATCTTTATTACTAAGCCTTCTATTTTAGGGAAACGACATGATTTATCGAGATAAAAATATCTGTATGTATATGACTGTTGCCTCGAGTTATAAATCAGCTCTGTGTCGAGTTTGATTCATATATATTTAGTAGTTTCCAAAAAAAAAATTGTGACAGAAGTGTGATCGTTTTCGCTATTTTCGTCTATCCCTTAATAACGACGTCATTTATGGGGATACAAAGTATTCTGAGTTGCCCCGTGATATAAGCTTGCTCTAGGTCGAGTATCATTTAAATTCGTTCAGTATTTTTAACGTGATACTCTAACAGCCAGAAAGACAGACAGACGAAAATTCTAAATATTACATTTTTGGTATCTCTTGGCCCGAATAATACCTCCTGTTTTTTTTCATATTTTTAAACGCATTGTACAAACCGAAGCACAATTTACAGATTTATTATTAAACATTATAAAGAATCAATATAAGCCACATTAAAAAAAAAAAAACACCTATTCACCTCATATGGAAAAAGGCGTGATAATATATACGTGAAATCATTATATTAATACGTGAAGAAAAAACTTTGTACCCCTTTTTACAAAAATTGCGCGGACGGAGAAGTATGAAATTTCTCACACTTATAGTTTATATAGAGAAGAATTGCAGAATGGTAATAATTTTAAACTTTACATTAAAAATATATTAAATCAACAAAAAAAACATTACACACACTGTCATGTATTTGACACACACACGCATATACTCTTTTGTTTATTGTTAGTCAAATTGACAGTGTAGCTTTGGCGAAATCTGTGATTATAGAAGTATAGTCTTTGAAAACAGAACCTTAATAATGTTCAAACTTATAATTTAAATCCACTGTAGTCGAATTTTGACCACTGTGCGACCACTTGTTGTAATAAATCTATCAATAATAACTAAATATAAATGTAACTTAAATAAATTATATCTAAACTTATATATTATCTACCAGATCACTGCCAGCAGGAAGCGTGCTATTGCCACGCTGCATAACAATACTAATTCTTTGGGCAAAATATGAGCCAGCTAACGTATCATGTGTAACGTCAAAGAGTTTGTTACAAAAATCTTTAAAGAAACTATTTGCCGTTGGTCCCCAAGAGCCCAATGTTCCAACCTCAAACGGCACAAATATTTAACCTTTTCCTAAAGCTCCATATTTGCACCGTTTAATGTCTTCAGCAAATTGAAAATGAAATTCTGAATCTATTCTGAACAAAATATCTATTCTAAGACCTACTATTATTAACACATTCGCATACTAATAGCTGCCGTTACTCTAATCAACATTTCACCTACGTCCCAGAATTTAATTCCCGGCACCATTTAAGACAATCTTGAAGGGACCGACGAACGTAAGCTATTAATTAGAAGCATCAGAGTGGAATCTCATACGATTAGTAGTGTAATGGAGCAAGGAGCCGGGAAGACGTTGATATATTATACGCTCGATGTACGTGTAAGGCTTTGGGAATATTCTTTGAAAAATGATACGATCCCTTCCAAAGAATATATGTTTATCCCCTTTTATTACTATGTAGTTTGTTCAGAATCAAGATTAATTGTTTTGTGTTCGTAAGTAGTACATACTTGGTATTCATGAGGGCTTAAGCATCAGTGATATAATACTATTTTATTTTAAGGTTCCTGTTGCTGCAAACCATCGAAATTGAGGTGAAAAGGAAACCATTTTTCGTTGGTAGTTATTAATATTTAAAAAAAAAATATCATTAACCTTCACGATATGAGACGTAACGTAGTTATTTTGTAATTTTTCGATAGTAATTTCAAGTTATGAAAAAAATTCAGCAAATCACCTCCGAATTGTTGACATGAAACCATTCTATTCCGTAATTTTTTTGCAAAACAAGATAAGTGAATAGCTTCTTAAAACAACCAATAATTGATTGATTTATTGTAGAAGATATTTTGTGCAAACACATAGCTACATGAATAGGTATTTCACAATATAAGGTTTCCAGTATGTTTTGTCCATTACATAATATGCAAAATCAAGATTTCATTTTATGTTCGTAAGTAGTACACACTTGTTATTCATGAGGGTTTAACCATTAATGCTTCCAATAACTAGAAACCTTTATCATAAAAGAGAGATAAATGATATATTTTTTTTAAACTACTTTATATTATTCACAATAAAACAATAATGCATCTGAAAAACGATCACGTCTATGGAATCCTCGCGAGCACCCGAAAAATCGTTAGCGTTGCTACAAGCCTTAAGATATTTTGATAATGGATGTTATCGTATAATTTTATCATAACAAATTGTGGCTTGTGTGACAGTGGAGTGAAATAATTTAAGTAAATTTGGTGTTTGTAAGGCACAGTTACATATTACAAAATTAAGTATTCAAAGCCAAAAAACTTTATATGGGAAAATTATTTTTTACAAACTACCCCTTCAAAAAGTTAGTCTCTATGTTGTTTGTTTTAAAATTTTAGAGGTAGTTTTTCACAGAGCTACATTTGTAAAGATAGCACTGGCGTGCAGTCAAACTAAATAACTAATACCTAATTATAAAAAACAGAATATTATATACATGTAGGGGAGAGCAGGTAGGATTCGTACACAGGGAGCATTCGTACAGTGGAGATATCTTCGCCATTTTAATACATTGAAGTGTTCGCATTTGTGTGCGTGATTGCCGTTTGTAGGATACGGGTACCTGCGGGATGGGGCCACAATACGGCCGTTGGCTTCGATGCTGTAAGTCGATACGTGAATTCGCTCTGCGTAAGTATTTTTCGTTGTCATCTTTGAATTCGCTTGGCTGGTATAAGTAATGCTCGAATTATAAAAGTGATTTATTACAGTTTATGCCTTAAAATATTACTTTAATATTTAAATAGATATTTTAGCTTTACTATAACGGTTATTTTTATTTCAAATTAATTTGTTGAATTATCTGGATGGGGTACCTTCGTGCAGTTATATGTGGGGTAGATTCGTACTGTACGAATCCTCCTCTACTATAATAGGTACCAGTAGATATTGTACCTATGGGCAATTTTGTTCTAATTTCACGATAAATACAACTCGACTTTATGTTTTAAGTCTCTGCAAAAAAATTATTTAGTTGTTAGCACTTTCCTTTATGTGGATGATGCCGTGCTTTTAGCCGAATCGCCATCAGAACTGAAAACACTAGTCACAATGATGAAAAATGACTGTCAGGCGAGAGGCTTATATTTGAATGCGAAGAAAACAAAGGTTATAGTGTTTGAAAGAGAAGAAACCAGAACGAATGCAAGGATAATGGTCGATGATGTTATGCTGGAACAAGAGAATGAGTTTGTATATCTTGGATGTGCTTTTAGCAGGGATGGAAGGTACAGCGCTGACATAGAAAGAAGAGTAAATTTGGGGAATAGTGTTCATGGAGCTTTAGGTAAACTTCTAGGCGCTAAGAAACTCAGCCAGAAAGCCCAACTTGCCATACACAACGCAGTGCTGGTACCATGCATGACAAGAGCTATGAATGTCAAAGAAGCAAGTGAGGTGTGTAGGAATAAGTCTGAATGGCGCTCTGTTGTTCGTGCCTACCCCGCAGGGGACCTGGCGTGAAGTTATGTATGTATGTATGTTAAGACATGTTACTCTTATGATAACATTTATAATGTTGATTTTTAGTTCTTTTATTAATGGAAAAAGTATTATGTTACATGAATATTTTTAGGACTTTTTAAGTATTAAAGTACTTAAAACAATATTTTTTGATCATTACTAGATGAAGATCATTAGTTTCATAATTATTAGAGAAGAAAAAAAAATGTTTGTGTTCTTTTCGTTACATAGGTACTCTGAATACAATAATTGCTAGTTTACTATATGACGGCTGATGCTATTTTAACTTTGACCTCATTAAAGGACTTTACTACATTGAATAAATGGCATTTTCTTTGATTGTACGGAGGTTCCCCAATGTGTACGAATGTGGCCCACGCTATGCACGAAGCTACCCCATGTATGGGGTGCTTTCGTGCGTTTTCCATTTTTTAGGAAGACGGTCGTAACTTCTCCGTGTTGCTTTATATGAAAACTGCACTTCCATAATATTAAAGCCAGATAAATGAGTAATATATCGCTATTAAAATAATTTTGTAATAGCTAATAGTTTCTTTTTTATAAGGCTCAGAACAAAAAACGTACGAATCCTACCTGCTCTCCCCTACGTAGTCGTACATATACATACACAATAATAAATAACCACGTTAGCATTTAGCTACATTTTACTTTATCTGACGTTTTATTGGATTTCTATATTTCAATTAATAAAATAAACTATTTTAAGTTGAACTATTTAATATTGTAATTGTTTAAATTAATGATCATGTCTACCGCTGCCTGAGAGAAAGGGAAGCCAGACAGACTGGCGCTGTAACGCGTTACGTAACGAAGCGGTTTACCCTCCCATAAGAAGTTATCACTTCAAAATATTTGAATTGCTAATTGAAGTGCTAAACGCATTACTAATCATATTTGTGTCTCGTTTTAAAGTTGCGATACTTTTCAATTTATAAAATTGCAGTTTGTGTACTCAAATACAGGTTTTATTATTGCTCATTTTACCAGCAGCAAATCTTATGGCCACTTTAAGTTACACATAAATCGCTGCGCTATAGCCGCTTTTTTACAGAAAAGGTCTTGTACAGGCTTCTGTAGCTAATTTGAAAATACTTTTAAATTTGGCGTGGGCTATATAGGTTTATAGTAATTGTTTGTTTAATTCCTAACAGTGATATTTACAGCTGCGCAAGCTTTTCTACGCCTTTCTTTCTACGCCTTGGACAAGCAAGCGTGGCGGGTATACTGTCTGCTCCCCTAAAGTGGGAAGCCCCGAGCCCAGTAGTGGGATATTTATGGGCTATTATTATATTATATTATAACCTTTTCTAGATTGACGCACTCTGCTACTTGATCAACTCACTATACTCAAAATATAGAACCATAAAGCAAAGTCACATTGAAATTTGAATGAAAGGTTGTATTGGAATCGAGATTGAATATTGATAATCAAATCCATGATATCCTGCTCGAGAGAAATGAGAGCCTTTACAATATGTGAAACAAATGTTAGATTTAGTAGTTCCTATTTGTTGGGACATTAGATGGAATGATCAGTGAAGTAATGTACTCGTAGCTAAATAGAAAAGTGAGCAGTTTGTAGGTCCTAAGTAAACAAGTGAAAATCCCAAATTTTCGAACAACCCCTGAAACTACACGTCATATGTAAAAAGGATCGATCCTAATGTTTAATGGAGTAGAAGTTGTTAGTTTAACATATAAACTAATGCTACCTAATATTATTGTAGGATTCATCAATGTTGGCTTTACTGTACTACGTGTGTGTTTTAAATAAATACAAAATGTAATGAAGACAAGTACAGCTGCTTAGTATTGTTTCAGCAAGTGTTTAGTAGTCGTCAAACAAAGAACGACTAATCTCAAAGCTTTGATTATGCATCTGCAAAGGAGGTAGTCCTCAAACGCCACAAATATTTCAACATCGAACATAATTGGAGATGTACCTAAAGCGCAGAATCTAAGAAATCTCCAAAAATCTGGCGGATTTTTCATGCGATTTGGGGTGACAAATTTATCAGAGCTGGTTTATATTTTGGCCAAAAAATTGAGTTATCTTTCAGCGAAGCAACGTAGCTCCGATCTTTTGGAAAGGTTCTTCTTCACTATTGTCTATAGTTAGCTTTCCTACATTCACCTGTACCTATAGTTCTTTTGTGCTTTCTAGTTTTATTATGAATAAAAGAGGACCTTATTTATAAATACATGTTTCCAATTTTCAAACTTGTAATATATTAAATTGAATGTATATTAGAGGAATAGTAATAATTAGGTCGAATACTGTGCTCAATTTTCGGCAAATACAGCGGTATAAGAGACTGAATATATTTATTTAATACGGTTCTCATTTACAATGTAAATAACTCATCAGGGGAACCAAACATCTTTACGCGAGATGTTTTTCCGCGTGTGAAATTGAGAGTATTTGAATTTCGATAGTCATGTACTACTTACATGCATTTATTTCATATAATTCAAGGATTATATGAAAAAACAAACAAATCTAGATAATTTTTTTATGTTTAATAACTGCTTACAAATGTGAAAATTACATCACTAAACGACGACTGATGCAATGTTCAGCAACGTTTTGACAGAACATGATTGATAATAAACACTTGCTAATCAGCAATTAGATTAGAATGAGGCTCGTTTTGGCAAAAAATAGCCCTTATAAAAATAGTCTATCTTTCCGTTTGCCTATATATTGTGTCTTGGAATTTTCTTTAAATATTACTCGATGTATGTGAATGTGGCGTTACAGAATGTGGTTGTGAAAACGAAATTCGATGTATAATGGACTAATGATGATAGCGTAAGTTTGTAGGTTTCTTTAAGGTTCTTAAAGAAGCCTACAAACGTACTCTAACTCAAAATGAATAATACCGTTAATGTGTACATACAGTGGCATGGGAGTATAGTTGGATATTCACTTACAAACTGTGATATAGATTTAGATTAATGGGGTATTAAATTTCGCAAAAAATAAAGATGGTTGCTATTCTTAGGATCCGTAGTTAAATATGTAAAACACTAGACCATCCTTTCCCAAAGTGGGCGATAACGCCCCCTTGTGTGCACTGCAGGCCTAAAGGCAGTAAGAGACCCAGAAAAAAATGGGGGCGTTTTGTAGAGGCTTGGAGGATGATTTGTAATTTCATCTAGCTAGGAGGACTCTTAGACACCGACTGAACTCTCGACTCTCGACAACTTGTGAACATCAACTAATATTAATTAAGAGATTGCTCAAACTTGGTTCCATATTTCTCGTTCAAGTCCAAAAATGGCTGCCAAGAATTTTGGCTACAAAAACCGAAACCGAAACCCTCAGGGTTCAGCGATTTTTGATAGCATTCCCATCGTTATATTTGTGTGAACATGAATTTAGTGCTGTGGCAACGCTGCTTACTAAAAAGAGAAATCGTTTGCATGTTACCAAACGTGGCGACTTGCGGCTGTTCTTGAGTAAATTGGAACCTGCTATTAACAAACTTATTAAACAGCATCAGATTCATCCTTCACATTAGTTTTTATTTAAGAATCGATTATATTTGTTTTATTTTGAATAAAAGATACTCTGTTGAATACTATAAACTAGCGTTTCAATTATCAGTTTCATTGACAGGTGTATACAGCCCGTAAGAGTTAACTTGAGACCTCAGCGCCGTTGTGTACTACCTACTGCGCTTAGGTCTGAAGTTAACTCTTGCGCGCGATAATAAAAGTCTCGTTTAGAATGAATGTTTAATCTCCGCTAATATAGCTCACAGTAATCAATAAATTTAATTTGTCGTTATAGTAGTTTTTAAGTAGGTGAAGAAAGGGGGGCGCTAAAAAATAAATTATTCTCAAAGTGGGCAGTATACAAAATAAGTTTGGGAACCACTGCACTAGACGGTTGGCATCTCCACTAAACCCTTTACTATGCATGGACAGATACGCCGATACTTGGCCGATTTTCACTACAATCACAGCAACTATGATAGTTGTTTAGTAAGTATGATTGTATTAATTAAGTTAAATACAACACATTATAATTTCATTGCTTATTGTATATGTATTTTGAGTAAGAAACAATATAATAAAACTTTTGTATGAATATTTTCCACTCTGTTTACATGCCCAGCCATAACAAATTTGTATCTAATTGAAATCCCCATGGATAACAACGCGAGTAAAAAAAGCAAAAAAGGATCGAACGCAAAAAACCAATTTGCTCAAACAATATTCAGCATATAGATCCTGATGGATTTACATGAGGAAACAACGCAAAAAGCGAATACGTCCCAAGCAATTAACCGTGAAATGGGGTCACGTCACATCTTCTGAGACATTGAGGGATATATCCAGTACGTCCCAGGGGAACGGATTAATACCTAAAACGTAGTTATCTCAATGAATGACGGCCTCTACTAAATTGGTTTTGATATTCAATTGGAATGGCACGTCATCTTTAATTCATAAATGAACAAACGAATTAATTTTAGAAATACGATCTATTGAATAATTATATTAATAATATCGTGACAAAGTGAATTATTTACTTATTTTATCTTGGAACAAGAAGAGTAGGTACGATAGTAACTTTTTAGTCATTGTTGTGTATGTATATATCTATTATATATTATACTATATTATATTATACTTAGGTGTTAATTATTTAGTTTAACTGCACGCCAATACTATACTTGAAAATAGATCTGGTCCATCCAAAAGTTGCCTGGAAGAAACTGCTTTAAGGAATAAGGCCGCCCTTACTACCTTCTAGTATTTACGTTTATTGTGCGTTTCTTTCAATCATGTTGGTGTACAACAAAAATTATTGTATTGCATTGTACGAGTATGTATAAATTTGAATGTCCAGGATTGCTCAGAATATATAAAGCAAGTGGCTTTTGTCGGATGAGTCGGACTGGCACATACTCGTACATAAGCTTATGAAATATAAAGCTAAGCACTTTTTTTACAAAGACAAATAGTAGCTATCCAAATTGGAAATAAGTAATCTGTATCTTTAAATAAATATCTCTGATATAATAAACATATACTTATTTATGTATTGTAATATATATTAGTATGCTTGTCATATGTAACGTTAATAAATATACTTATTTAGATAATTTTGTATATACGTACCTATATATTGATATCCTATAAATATATTTGTAAATTAGTGTAAGTATATATATTTAAATTGTAAAGTTATATCTTTTTTCTGCTCCACCCACATCGCCAGATTTGTTAAGAATCGCTTTTAACAATAGGGCCGCCTGTTGTTTTGCCAAGAAGTATTATAACTGAGTGAGCAGTAAAGTGTTATTTAATCTAATAAATATTACTTTTTATAATCGCCGGCCACTGCCAAGGCTCAATTTCGCCTATACTTTAATTAATACGTGGAAATTACCGCTTCATGCCTCGAGCAACGGTTGTTTATTTTTGGAATTTGTTTAATTGTATAAAATAAAAACGAAAATATTTAAAACTATTGTTAATCAACTTCATTACAACATATAAAATGAGAGGTTTCATTTTATTCTTCACTTATATGTAGTTTAATTTACATTTACTTATTGGAGGTACCTTTCGTAATCTAAAAAATATTTACTAACAACACAGACACATTATGTATATCTACACTTCTTTAAATCTAGCTTTTTATATAACTATCTATAGTGGTTTCTGATATAATCAAATCATTATATTAATACGTGAAATAAAAACTTTGTTGTTTGTACCCCTTTTACGAAAATTGCGCGGACGCACTTAGTATGAAATTACGCACATTTATAATTTATAAAGAGAAGACTGCACTACCATTTTTGTTTAAAGTATGCATAGGAAATACTTTAAACGAATAAAAAAAATACACTCACTACCATGTATTTGACACACACACGCATATATAGGTACAATACTCTTTTGTTAATAATTACAGTCAAATTAACAGTGTAGCCTTGGAGAATTCTGTGATTATAGAAGTGTTTGAAAACAGATCCTTAATAACCACTGGGCTACCACTACTCAAAATAAATATAATGAATTTGGAATGTTATTAAAAAAAAAGTTTGAAAATCCTGGAAAGAAATTTTACAAATTAAGTTTCTAAACAGATCAATGTTGGAATCACGAATACCAAATCACCTTACGCTGCAAGATAAATTCAGGGTCGCTAAATGAATGGATCCTGATCCCTTTGCACTATCCGGATTCAGTGAAAGACGAATTACAGACCAAACTGAGATTAATTACGGCGGTTTTACAAATTTAGTTGTTCCTACATTCTTTGGTCCAAATGTATTTATTTAGATAAATCGGCGTACCGTGTTTCGAATGCTAAGTAAGGCACGACAAGATTCAATATATGAAGATGGAAAGTGACACAACTTTTTGCAAATAATATGGTAAAATCATGATCATATTGAGTAATGTAAGATTTCACATCCTGCTGTTATTGATTAACATATTCACTATTTATTTTATTGCTGGAGTTCAGCAGACAGACAAACGGCGCACTTGGTGGAACGTGGTTAGCATTGTCTATGAACATTTACAACAGCAAGAGCAGCAGCGCATTTGCAACGCTACAAATGGGATGTGTCCGTTTTCTACCCACAAGTCTTAAATAATAATAATAATTCCGTTTTCAATTCCATTACAAAATTCAATTCCGGTTTCTACCCAGTGAACTAAGTACAGGCAGCAGAAAGTTAATTCGATTAAAAATAATTATAAAAAAAAATTAAACATTAAACATTTTGTTAACATTCGTTTGGTATTGCTTTTGGAATCATAATATTGAAAACATAACTAAAAGTTAAGTAAAATTTGAATAATTGTATAGATTGGGTAATACTAATAATCGACGTTAAAAGTATGAAGTATTGACATAAATAATGTAATAGTTTTTTTTTAAATTTAGATATATACTAGCTAACTTTTCCTAACAGTGGCCTATGCAAATTTTGCCACAAGCCAAGTCATTAAGCGCAGATTCTATTTATTGTCTCTCTCTAACACATCATGTTTTTCGATTTCTGGATATTACAATATCTTTTCCTTTGAACCGTGTATTTTGTTTTTTAGCATCATTATTAATATTTGAAACGAACTGAAGCATGTTTAGTGACTTTTTCTTTGCCACAACGCGGTTTACAGTCACATGCTAGCTTTCAATAGCGTTAGTTGTTCTGTATCGACATCCGCATGAAGACCATAATTCTAGGGGATATTTTCCGCCAAACATATATGTTTTAACAATATAATCATTAAATCTCACTGCATCTTTATGCGTGGGACTCTATTCCATAATATAGAAAAAAGCATCATCCACCATTTCTTTCGGTATTAAACCTAAGGCAAGCATCAAAGATACATACATACATGTTTTTTAAAATGCCTTTTTTGTCATATTGAACTGTTTGGCTTTTTTATATATCGCTTGGCAAAAGTGAAAGTAACAGCCTCTAGTTTTAGTTTTAAGTGAAATAATTTTGAAAAAACTTATTTTTTCATTTGTGTGTTGGTTTATTATTATCCAGTGACGTCATATACACTTGCAGCTAAGAAGTCGTTCGTGAACTAATATTGAGTAGATTTATACATTTTAATATTGTGAGCTGTTTATCTTGCAATGAATAAATATTAAAAAGCAAATAATGTTTCTGTCCGTACTTCAAAATAATGAAAATTAGTAATGAGTTGAAAACGGAAAGCTTTTTGGGTAGAAGACGGAAAAAATATTATATTTATTTTTGTAGGTTCAAAACGGAATAGATTTTGGGTTGAAAGCGGAAAAAATATTTTTGGGTAGAAAAAGTGGGTAGAAAACGGAAACACCTTACAAATGTGCTACTGCTCTCCTAAGGGAGACTGGAACCTGGTCACTTATGCCGGAACACAACTCAATTTTAAAGTCGTCACATGATTAGAAATTTATTTATACATTTAAACTAAATAAAACGATATATACAAAATAAAATTAACACTATAAAATCTATTGCCAGACCGCTGTCCGTTGGAAACGTGCCCAGAAGACTGGCTACATTACCTCGTTGATTGGCAACGCCAATGCGTTGTCCGAGGTATAGATCAGTCTTTTGGTCCCGTGAGACGTCTACCAGGCGTTTGGCTGTCTCGATAAAGTATTATTTTGTCAACAAGAAGAATTAAATAATTTTTATTCATACCATCTAAGATAACATTACTATATTTTTGAAGGTATAAATGCTCAGAAATTTACTTACAATAAACCTGTATACTACGAACCTTCAAAGACATACAGAATAATATTACGTACGTGAGTGAACTCTTTCCGTTAATTTGCCGTTGACATCGTTTCATAGAAGTTGATTATTACAAGCTGCACTATGCCTGGGTAATAATAATCCCGTATGTGTTTTTTTCAATAATTAACCGATTCGATTCCTGGCTAGAGTAATTGATTTTTCAAGTTCATGAATGCTTTATTTTGCATCAAAATCAGCCCCGAGACTACTTTGAGTATTTTTCGATATTCCGCATAGTTTACAATTTGGCTTTGGAGGTTTACTAAAAAAAATCACCTTTCTACATAACTTCTTAAGAATATTCTTTAGAAATATAAAAAATAGATACCTCAAAACAATCGGTAATCTATTAGTGACGGGCTTTGTGCGTTTTATTGAATTACGAACTTCTGCATTACGTTTGGATTTGTTGTGTTCGGTTATATTTATACCTATATTATACGTGTTTGTATAGTTCTAATAAACTCTATAATAATTCCAACGGCATTTTAATTCAAGTCCCGCAACTCGTAATAATACATATAAAAAAAATTCAAATGTCCATTAGTCCATTCCGAAATTCGCGAAAAGTGACAAACGAACATTCAATGAAGCCCACTTTATTTATATTAGTATGAATTCACAAAATCCTACATTAGAACAGAAAACCCATTTATAAGTCAATAAAAGGACAACAAACGCTTTCCAACGGATACAATCTCACTAATCAACTCCGAAATAATTGTCCTAAAAACCAAGATACGAGGCATTTCGAGCGAAATTAAAACCACCCGTTACGTTTAAACTAGTACTTTGTTAAGGTCCAAAATTAATTGCCAACTACTTGAATGTATTAAACTCGGACAAGCTTACTTCATAAATGATATAATTAATCTCTTTCTACAATTTACTCTTCTCTGTAAAAATAAGGCTAAAACATAATTCTTGTGAAAACGCCTTTTCTATGAGTCCATAATTGTATCCCAAAATATTATACAAACTGCGCAATTTTTAACTACATTTCATTAATATTGTGGCGAATGATGGTGGAACCATCTAGTTAGTTTTAGAACTTTTGGAAAAGTCTGGAAAAATCTAGAACAAAAAGACAAGGACGGATATATTTAGAAAAGGATAGAAGATAAATGAAAGAAAGAGATAAATAGATGTTAGACAGAGACAGACGACGAAAGAAGGAAAGAGATAGATAGATGTTAGAAAAAGATAGATGTATAAACGAAAGTTCCCGAATAGAATGTTCGGGAAAGAAAAGACAGAGATAGATAGATGGGTTCTAGAAAATTCTTCCAGGTATATAAACAGCGTAAGGCGCACCTACCAGGCAGTTTAGAGTTGAAAGTTTAAGAATTAAAAGTTGAGTCAGTCTAAGACGGTGAAGCAACAAGTGCGATACTAAAGAGTTGTTAGAGAAGATTAATAGAGTACAGAGACGAATCAAGTGGTGAATTTAGTGGCAAGTTTGGTGGATAGATACGTGAAGGAAGTGTGTAGCGTAGTTCGAGAGAGGAACCAGAGGCGAGCTACACGCGATAATTTCGGAAGTGGTCTACGCAATATCGGCGACGGTATTGAGGGTGTGACAACTTATCGTCGGAATTGTGCATCGTTGGTCGTGTGTTTAAGGACAGCAACTCTACAGGGAGGTACTGTGCGCGGCTTTGTAAGTCAATAAAAGCTTTTAAATTAAAAACCGGTGTTTTCTTCCAATCCACAAGTGCGTACCCCCGCTCGTACGTAAAAATATAATTATGTCATTATTTTTTGTAACTACTTTTCTACTATGACTTTTGGTTAGACCGTACACAAAACCTGCGGTTTTTTGCTAATTTTAAAATTGATTGAATTGAGAATATGTTTGGATGGAGTTCAGAAAATATATGCGTGGGACGTGACGTCATGGGTTGAATCAGGAATAACCCATTATTTGGTATGCTACATTGTTAATAATTGTTAAACGTTGTTCGCCATTCGCAGTCCTCTGCTGGACGTAGACTTCCCCGAATCGACGCCACTCATCCCTGTCTTCGGGGGGCAAGGGGTCTACGATTAACATCTTGTAGTCATTGTCAACCTCTCCTGCCCGCGGTATCCCTGGCCGTGAACAAACGAGGCTCTAGTGACCGATCTATGGCGGTATAACCATCGCAAGAAAGCTGGCCTATAGAAATCCCCTGGCTGGAGACGGGCAGCAGCGTCTCTGAGGCAAATAGACCGGCACTGCGGTTACCAACCCGCATGCCAAGCGAAGTTACTACGGCATTTATCCCCCCTGAAATAACCTTTTTTTATCTTTGCTAATAGGCAAACTGGCAAATGGACCTCCTGGTGATAGATGGCTACCGTTGCCCATGGACATCTGCCGATACACCAAGGGAGCCGATGCGTTGCCTACCACATTGAGGCTTAACTTATCTGTTCACGCCCTTTTTGAAGATCCCTATATTGTAGCGATCTGGGAACACCGCGGGACCATAACTTGGACACATATGGCATGAAGGAGCGTCCACCACGTACCGTGGAGGACTTCCAAGTGTCTAGGAAGTGTGGATGAATTCCTAATAGCCGGCGAGTGGTACGATGGTAGAAGGGCGACGTAGGCACCATCAAATAGCTCATCAGAGCACTCGCCGTCGTACAGAGGGTAGAACACGCTTAAAGCGGCAACTCTCTTATTTGGATCTTGGAATCTAAAACATTGACAGATAAATGTATGTATAAAACAAGTTATTTTTTAACCGACTTCGAAAAAAGGAGGAGGTTCTCAATTCGTCGGGATCTTTTTTTTTTCTTTTTTTATGTATGTTCGCCGATTACTCCGTGATTTATAATCCGATTTACGTGATTCTTTTTTTGTTCGACGCGGAATAGCTTCCAATTGGTCCCCTAAAAATTTTACATAGTTTGGCCCAGTAGTTTTCATTTTATGAACATTTTTCATGGAAATAATTTTCACTCCGGTCCATATGTACACCGATTACTCTGAGATTTATGATTCGATTTACGTGATCCTTTTTTTGTTCGACGCGGAATAGCTGCCATGTGGTCCCCTAAAAATTTAACATCGTTTGGCCCAGTAGTTTTCATTTTACGATCATTTTTATGTTTCCGGTTCTTGGGACCTATATTTTTTAAGAAGCGCGGCACCATTCGTAGGTCCACCCATACATAGCTTGACACTAAAAAGTAACAAATAAAATTTAAAAACTTCGTTTAAAAAAACCGACTTCAAAAACTAAAAAACTAAAATGTTTAAAATAACTTATTTCTAAAGCTATTATTATTAATATATATTATCTAAAACATCTTGATGTCGGTGCAAAGTAAAACATAAAAATTACTATATTTTGAAAATTACTAAGCACCGACTTTAAGATGTTTTAGATAATATATATTAATAATAATAGCTTTAGAAATAAGTTATTTTAAACATTTTAGTTTTTTAGTTTTTGAAGTCGGTTTTTTTAAACGAAGTTTTTAAATTTTAACGCTATAAGTAAGTCGCATTTATCGCAGTCACTAACATTAACGTTATCTCAAATGTAGCGGGGGCATTAAGTTAAATAAAGTACAAAGAATATTGAACAAAATGTTTGTTTACATTAGAAACTATAAAGCTACAAACGTGTTCTAACGATAATTAAAGTGCATAAAAGCTCTAACTCGTTTAGTACCTCTCCGTTTGTCCACTGGCGAGGAGAAATTATTTTTAATTAAAGTTAAAATTAACAACTGCACTAGACCATTGTAATAACAAGTAATTTCTACACAGTTAAAGTTTTAATCATTCTCCCTGCCGTTCTATTAAATGTGTGATTCAACGGTATTGTGAATTCAATTTTTATCCTCTTTCTTAGAGAAGGTTTAAACAATGACGACCAAAAGTAACGGGAGTAACGTGGCGCCATCTATTCGAACAAGGTTTTGGATTTTTTTAGAGTTAAAATTTATACTTCAGTTATAATAACTGTGTATTTTAAATATTTATATTTAATAAAATTCCAAAGTCTTTAGAGACTTGCCATTAAGATCATTCAGAATTTATGAATTAATCAATAACTTTTTAATGTGAACCAATAAAAATAAAGAACTTACAGACTGAAACTATGTCTCATTATGCACAAAGGGCGGTCTTATCGCTGAAAAGCGATCTCTTCCAGAGAACCCCAGGAATTAATTGAGAATATAATGATGATGGTGGTATACATTATACATAGTACAATTTCTTATATATTAGTAACAAATATATAAATGCAGTGGATACGGATGTTATATATATTAAAAAGATATATATATGTCGCAGAACGTCCTCGTTCTCACGACATCTTTAGTTATTGCAGGTTTAGTGGGCGTCATCAGGATAAAATGCGAGCATAAAACACAATAGCCACGGTTTATACACTTTTAATTTAGATTTGATCAACATTATGACATAGTTTAGACCGAGCAGCGGGTTCAGGGCACCCGCTCATACTTTCAGCTTCAATACTTTCTTTAAAATACTCCATGGTCCAACTCGACCTGTTGCCACCAACCGAATGTGCCACAAAAACTCCTCAGTCTACCCAAGTAGATATCACTCCAAGTATAGAGGGCGCTGACCCCGCTCAAGACATGCTCTGCTCTCATTGGTCGTTTATTAAATTACAATATTCATAACTTTTATTAGGTTAGAACGATCTTTAAGTTATAGAAACGTTTAACAAATCTAATTAAATTATATTAAGAATTTTAGAAGTGATAGATAATGTAAACAAATGATATTGTGCGTTATACATCCAGTCAACAATACATAGTCATATCGTCATAGTCATAGCTTCCCTCCGACATATATATATATATATATATATATATATAAACTTAATATACATAAAATACAACTACTTATTATCAAAAGTATATAAATGTTTATAGATAAATATACATGTACATAAATATACATTTAAATGTCATCATATTCTGAGGACAGATAATATTTTTTTTTACCTAGCTTTACGAATTTAATTACGTAGCTGGTTAATTAACGAATTTCTCAACTGGATATAGTACTTGAAATATTACATTTATAATATACTTTCTTGTAATGGTAATGGTAATAATGGTAATAGGCAAATTAGTTTTTGGTGGCAATTCGAAAAATTACATTGCACAGTTCATATTTCTCACATAAGTACATAATTATTAGTCATTTTAAAGTAGTTTTACACTTTTTTATGAACAAAACTCCGCAGCACAACCACCCTTCAGTTCCGGCTAAAAACTCTTGTTACCATAAACGTAAAAAAACTTCAAATTCCCGCGGGTATCCCGGGACACAAAGTACCGCAGTATTTACACAAAGAAAGTAAGCTATGCTATCGTTTTAGTGGAAACAGTGTCCGAACTTCAAACCGCTGCCGGGAAAATTCCTGCGAGATTCCCGGTAAAATGATAACACATTTTATTACATAAAATTTGCTTTCGATCAGTGAAAAAGCTGCATTGGAATTCGATGTTTTTCAATCTGGCCCTTTTAAATCATTCCAAGAAAATTTCCCGCGGGATTCCTGGAATAAAAAGTAGCGCAGATTTTAAGTCTAAAAATTTGCTGTCTGAATTTGCATACACCCTTAAACTACATAACTAGATAGGTCTGGTCAAAGTACAAACCACTTTTTTTTATTTTTTATTGCAGGAGTTCAGCAGACAGGCAGACGGGCCACTTGATGGAAAGCGGTTACCGTCGCCTATGGACATTTGCAACACCGAAGGTGCTACAAATGCGCTGCTGCTCTCTTAAGGCAGACTGGAACCTTGTCACTAATGCCGGAACACAACCCAAGGTTGTTATGGCAACATACTTTAGACAAAGGGTGGTAGCTATCCAGGCGGGCAAATGCCCTACCACCTGGCTGTGGGTTATTTTGTCGCCTCTTACGACAGGCCGCCCGGCCGCAGGAAATTATATTCTTTCTCCGTTCCTGCACGGATAAAATGGATTTTGTACGCTTTAATTACAATATTTGTTGCGGACAGAGAGCACCCCCCTGACCCGCCCGCTAGAGCACACCTACTCTCCGCGCCCCGCATACCGCCGGCGCCCTTAGATGGCACGAATAGCAATTAATCGTCGGGCGGGATGCGGGATTTAAGGAGCGGCCTTGGAAGCAAAAAATCTCTCTACACTTCATTTCTCACATCGCTCTATCTAATGTGTCATAACATAATATTTACGCTCTGTACTAATAATTGTAATCCAATAATAATTTTAATTAAAATAAACAAATACATCCTATTCTAAAAATATATATACAACTTAATTTATAAAAAAATTCAAACTACAAATAGTAAATAGGTCCCAAATCACCGTCAGTTGGGTACGTTCCCAAAACGCTGGCCGCATTACCACGCTCTGTACTTATTTTATGTATATCCATGTAAAAAGTTCAATAATAATTATACAGTCCAATAATATCGAGTTTAATTTTCAAAAAGAAGCAACTGCCACCAATAATATTGTTACTAGTGCGAGACGCGAATTAAAATGCCATTGGAATTATTATAGAGTTTATTAGAACTATACAAACACGTATAACACAGGTACAAATATAACCTAACACCACAAGTCCCAAACGTAATGCAGAAATTTGTTGTTCCATAAAAACGCGCAAAGTTCGTCACTGAAAGTTTCCCGATTGTAGTAACATCTTGTTTCGCTCGTGGTTATCTCTCGGCTGCCTCGTCTCTCAATCGAGGCATTGCTTTATACTGCACAGATGTAATATGTCTGCCAGGCCGCGTGGACCAAATTTCCTAGAATCAGTTTGTACTTTAAATCCGACACACCTGTCTAATGATTGCCATAAAAAATTACAATACACAATGGGATGTTTTCTAATCACAAATTTTAAACACAAGTAAACAAAAGGACTCTAAATGCCGAAAGGTAATAAAATGTGTTTGGTATGCAGGTGTGAATTTGTCTTTGTCGGCGTCTAGGTCGTAACAATATAATAATACCTTAATAATACTTATTATATAATTATACTTACATAAATATAAGCTTTTTGCACTCCTTTCCATATAAACTTTAACTTCACCAAATGTGACACGCTTCGGTTAGTGCAATATTTATATAGGGTACTAAGTTTTGTGTTTAAGTATATTGTTACGAGCTACAGGACTCGAGTTAAAATAAATACCGTTGGAATTACTATAGAGTTTATTAGAACTGTAAAAACAAGTATAAAACAGGTACAAATATAACTAGACATTGTATAAACTGCACGATACAATTACACGCGAAAAGTCCGTCACTATATCGCTAATCAAAAGTACTACACACGTCTTGCTAGTATCGTATTCGTCGCTTGACTGCCCCACCCCTCCGTTCGGGTATTGTTTTATACTAAACTGTATAATACCGACAAAGGTGCCGCGTTCACTGGGTTAATGCACATCTTGCAAGCTTCAACGCAGTTCAATAACAACAGGGATTAGTTCGACACTAATGACAGCCATAAAACAAGTACGATAACAAAAGCATGTTCTTCTGAATTAAAAATTCTAAACACAAAGTAAACAGAAGAATTCCTAAATCATACGAGGCAATAAAATGCGTCTCTACGACCTGCAGGTGTGCGTTCTTTGTCGGTATGTAACAATATAGTTTTTATTATTCCATACCGAGTTGAGAGAATTCCACATATGCTGTGTAATATTTCAGTTCAGTGAAGCGATTTGATTTCTTTATTAGCATCATCTTTATGAAGACAAAATGTTGAAAGAATGAATTAATCTCAAATCCATATATTCTTTACCGCAGCTTACCTGAAGTATTTCTATGTAAAACAGAGGTATAAAGCTTATTTTATGTCGTCAATATATTTTTATAGGATGATCCCAAATACATTTTATTATACAATTTTCGCGTGCCTTATAAAAAGCCTTATTTAACCGCCCCCAACATTTTAGTAATACCGTAACGCATTTCATTTATTTGAAAGATGTACGCTTATAGAATGGTGAAACACTTTTATTATGATTAGTGTTGCCATGTTTTAAAGTTAAATTAAACTGTACTGAATGTGATAGTATATATGTTTACATACATTAATTATTTTACAAACTTGATACAAATAAATTCAATTTTCTTAGCAGATAGAGCAATGGTTAGTAAGATATAGTATTAAAAAAACCTGACATATACCAATAAATAAAATGTGCGATTTTAAAATAAATATAAAAAATGATGTGAAAATTGCTGTTTTTTTATTGCAGGTGTTCAGCAGACAGGCAGACGGCCCACTTGATGGAAAGATGCTACCATCGCCTACGGACATTTGCAACACAAAAGGTGCTACAAATGCGCTGCTGTTCTCTTAAGGGAGACTGGAACGTGGTTACTAATGCCGGAACACGACTCAAGGTTGTTATGGCGGCATACTCCAGACCAGTGGTGGTAGCCATCCAGTCGAGTAAATGCTCTACCACTTGGCTGTGGGTTGTTTTGTCGCCTGTTACGAGGCCGCCCGGCCGCAGGAAATTGTATTCTTTCTCCGTTCCTGCACGGATTAACTTTGACTATTTGGATTGACTGTTTGGTCAAAATTTAATAATTAATTATATATAAAAGTATATATAACGTTATTAACGTTTTTTAAATTGCGAATCACATAAACAGTCTCACGGCCATCTAATAGAGACCGTTTGGTTACCTATATATGTATACAGCACTAGGGGCGAAGCCAACGCATTGCCAGCATTTAGGATGAGAAAGAACGACGAGGTAAGGATATGGGTTAGAGGGATCAGACAGGGAGAATGGGATACAGGTAGAGTTGTCAGATGTCCGGTTTTCTCCCTGACAGACCAGTTTGCTTTATTTGTCCGGTCAAGAAAATCTTTGTAAACCGGACAAAATATTGTATAGTGTGAATTGTGCGTTTTCTTAAATATATAATATAACTTCTAGATGCACTAAATTCAATGGTGCTATCTCAGGCAAACTTTATTAAAAGCAATGGCATTGAGTACTAATTATATGAAAAAAACGTGTGTGTCTCGGGGCACCCGGCAGAAGTGATAACTTGCCTGAGAAAAAGGGAAGCCATACAGACTGGCGCCGTAACGCGTTACGTAACGAAGCGGTTTACCCTCCCATAAGAAGTTATCACTTCAAAAATTAAAGACTTGTGCGGTTTTTTAGAACACATCGGGCAGCCCTAGATAGAGGGGATGGGATGGGAGGAGGGGAAAGTGGGCCATAAGAATTCTCACTCATCGTACGAAACGCGATTATCTGAAAGCTAACCGTTTTACGCCGTTATTCTCTAAAAGCGTAGTATCACACCGACCGAGGTGGCCCAATATAATTCGAAATCAAAAAGCGTAATATCACTGATACTATACTGATATATACTTCCATTTTAACATTGTACGATTTGAAGATTTTTACTTACGTTTTATACAGGCCAAGATCCTTCTATATATTATTATGCTCAAACAGAGTGCTTCTTCAATAATATTTATAAATATATGTAAAAAAAATACAATTCTCGGTGTGCACTTACACGTTACATCATACAAGCAACACTTATTTAAAAGAATCAATATCCTGCTATCAACGTTTATTTTAAACAGGTTAATATGTTTTTGAAGTGACAACTTCTTATTGGAGGGTAAACCGCTTCGTTACGTAACGCGTTACGGCGCCAGTCTATCTGGCTTTCCTTTCTCTCACGCAAGTTATCGCTTCTGTCGGGCGCTCCGAGACGCACACGTTTTTTTTTAAATTAATTTGTACAATAAAACATCATTCTTCATGTTTTAACCAACAACTCATCTTATCTATGAATCTTAATTAAAATTTCTTTACGGGTACCTTTTTTAAAGAAAAACTGGCAACACAGCTTAACACATTTGTCACGTATATGTTATCCACACAGTCTGTCTGTCACGTGGCCGATAGGGTAATAGAAGGCACGCACTTGAATTTTAAGAGGCCCTTCTCGTTACACGTGATAATAAAAAAATGTAGGGAGCAGTGTTTCAATTTATGTCAAAATGATATTTGGGTACAGGTTCTTTACAACTTCGTACATGACTCTATTCTACTTTTTGAAATATTAGGTACTTGAATATAGAAAAAAATAGTAGAAGTCCTGTTTTAAATAAAAAACGGAGTAATGTTGAGTTTTAATGGAGAGTTATATATAAAGACTGGTAACAAAAGTTGCTATGATAACTAACTAACTGCTGCAGCTCACCGACCCGAAATGAGTCCTGGCCTCCGAAACGATAATACTCCACTCCTTCCTGTTCAGCGCTTTCTCCTGCCAGTCATCGGCATGAATCTCGCGCAGATCAGCCTCCACTGTGTCCCTCCAGCGATATCTGGGCCTACCAACTGGTCGCCGTCCCTTTGGTCTGCCCAGATAGGCTCTTTGCATCGCGTGATCCTCCCCCATTCTATATTGGTGGCCAAACTAGCGCAAGCGATGTGCCTCTCTCGCCTATTATATTGGGTTCATCCACCAGTTCTTCGATTTCGGCATTTTTACGGATCCGCCAGTTGCCATCGTTTCCCGTGTCGGACCCAGGATCTTTCTTAGGACCTTTCTTTCAGTCACCAATAGTTTATTCTCCTCCTTCTGTGTTAGGGTCCAAGCCTCACATCCGTACATCAACATTAGTCTTATGACAGTTTTGATACGTATATCGGTCTTACGGCTGAGTAGCTTGAATACCAACACCTTATGAACCTTAACTGACGTAATACGCCAAGGCATGGAGTATTTTATTCCATTCTCCGATGGAGTCACGTCAGGCAAGGCACAACTGTGGTTTGGGGCTGATTGCAGACGCGCTGAGGCAATCAAGCGTCAAGCGTATCTTGCTTGGGTAGATGCCCGCAATCGCAAAGCTGAAGACCTAACGGTTAAGAAGAAAGCATTTAATAAGTCATGCAAAAGGACGTTACAGAAATCACGATTTGACCATATTAGCCGTACTGGGGATAAACTTGCTTCTTACCCAGCAGGCAGCAAAGCATTTTGGTCCTTGGCTAAGTCAGTCGAGTCAAACTTCTTTCGCCCCTCACTTCCTCCACTGCTGCGGCCTGATGGTTCGCTGGCCTATACTGCTGTAGATAAAGCGAACTTGTTTGCTTCACTCTTCGCAGAGTCTTCGCGTCTAGATGCTATGGGCACACGTCCTCCAAACCTGCCGCAATGCATGTTGCAAATGCCGGAAATACGCATTCGTCAGACCGAGGTACGCAAAACGCTCCGCAATCTAGATGCGAATAAAGCCAGCGGACCTGATGGAATCCCAGCCAGAGTTCGAAAATCCTGTGCACCAGAGATCTCCCCTGTACTGACTCGCCTATTTCGCCTCTCGATGAAGACTGGAAAGGTTCCAATGTCCTGGAAGCAGGCAAATGTACAGCCGGTACTCAAAAAGGGCAGTCGAGCCAACCCTGCCAACTATAGACCCATTTCGGTTACGTCGATACTCTGTAAGATTATGGAACGTATCCTAAATGCTAGGCTGCTGACTCTCCTAGAATCAAATGATCTCCTCAGCGATCGGCAATACGGTTTTCGTCAAAACCGATCGACTGGGGATATTCTAGTGTACGTCACACACATTTGTAGCGAGGCTATCGAGAGATATGGTGAAGCGCTCGCGGTCTCTCTCGACATCTCAAAGGCATTTTATAGGGTCTGGCATGACAGCCTCATTGCCAAACTTCCAGCATATGGCCTGCCTGCTGGTTTGTGTGCCTGGATATCGGATTTCCTGAGGGAAAGGTCAATTCAAGTGGTCGTTGATGGTTGTTCCTCCGATCGCTTGCTGATTAACGCTGGTGTCCCTCAGGGGTCTGTGCTCTCTGCAACGCTTTTTGTGCTGCATATAAATGATCTGCTCCTTAAGCCCGGTATCTTTGGGTATGCAGATGACAGCACAGTTGTAGAGAGGTATGTGTCTCATCCACGGGCAGGCAAAACTGAAATCCAATCTTTGCGGACGGACATGGTTGAAAGATTGAATCTGACCCTGAAAGCAGTTTCCGATTGGGGCGATGCTACTCTGGTCAAAGTCAACACAGCAAAAACCCAGGCATGACTGTTTACGGCGAAAAAAAGTCAGTTTGAGTTAAGTCCCACTTTTCGAGGAGTGCCTATTCCGATAACCGACCAACTTCAACTTATTGGCATTTCCTTAACATCCACTCTCAATTTCGGGTCCTATATTGAAAGTGTAGCTCAGCTGGCTGCCAAAAAGCTGAGTATACTTTCAAAGGTGAGACGGTACTTCACTGCAGAGCAACTGCTCAATCTTTACTGTGCTCAAGTAAGATCTTGCATGGTGTACTGTTCTCCTACCTTTGGGACGGCTCTGCCAAATACCAGATTGAAGCGCTAGAGTCAATTGAGAGAAGAGCTAAGAGGCTGATAGGTAGCGACCAGCTTGTCGATGCAAGGCTTCAAAGCCTAGAGCATCGACGCCGGGTTGCTAGTTTATCGGTTTTTTATAAGATTTATTTCGGAGAGTGTGCGGCAGAACTGTTCGACCTGATTCCCCCTACACCATTCTATCTTCGGACTACAAGGCGCTCTGGTCTACGCCATCGTTTCACAGTGGAAACGCTGCCAGTGCGTACTAAACGTTTCGGCTCCACGTTCCTCATACGTACCGCAGAATTGTGGAATGCACTACCAGAGTCCGTGTTTCCCGAAAAGTACAATCCGGGTATCTTCAAGTCTCGTGTGAATAGGTACTATCTAGGTAAGCGTGCTCCATCTTCGACCGCATCATCGTCCGGCAGTGGACGTGATCGTGGTTAAACGCAAACCTATTTAATAATAATAAAAACTTGCTATGATACTATCATGATAATTCAAATATATAATTTACAGTAAAAACCAAAAAATTATATTTAACCGACCTCTCTACAACATCTTGAAGTCGGTGCCAAGTAAAACATGAAAGAAAAACAACACATTTATAAAATATAGTAATGTTTATGTTTTACTTGACACTGTCTTCAAGATGTTGTAAAAAGAAGTATGATAAATATTTATTATTAAGTTTTAGTTGCGCAAATACTTCAATAGCTTTAGAAATAATTTATTAAGCACCTGTAGAAATTGTACAACTGGCACGCGTATACTTTGCATTTTCAATCTTCGTATTGTATATATGATTTTCAAGAAGGCTTGCTCTTTCGTTGCTGCCTACAACTCAGATCATGATTTGGTGACTACGGGAGGGACCATTTCGGGAGCTAAAATTTGAAAATAGGTCTACGATGGACAGAGATACCACGTAACATGCCTACTAAAAAAATTAAACGTCTATAGAAAGTGTAATAGTGTAACTGGCACGTGTATACAAGTTTATTTGGTAAGAGGGTAGGCTCTCGTCGTTTTTTATTAAGGGTTACTTTTGATTTCTCTGGGATCCATTCATCAGATCCTGACATAGTGACCATACTACACTTACGAGTAAAGAAAAAAAAATGAAATCGGTTTAAATTTGACGGAGAATTCGAGTGACGAATATACAAAAAAACATACAGACAAACTGACCACCTCTTTTTTGAAATCGGTTAAAAAAACAAATATTATAAACCACACACTTTTAAGATGTAGTATATTATAAGAGTTATTATAGCCTTATGTTATAATAAATATTCTATTTTAGCTTAAATTGTAATATTTCCAAGACAATATTGTACCCATGCATTTTTGTAAATGTTAAACTATATAAGTAACGAAAGCTGCAATGAAATATTTAAGATCCCGTAGGTACGTAAAACGTTAGTATATTTCTCTTAAAACTTAAATCGCCAAGTTCTTTCTTTACTGTTTACCTAAAAATAAAAACAAGGCCATTATTTCCGCCAGGCGGAACACTTGATTCATATTAATATAAAATATATTTATATTTACTGACACAGAACAGTAACATGAATTGAGTTTATTACACCGAACTAGAACAGACTTTTAGTACGTGACATGAATTAAGTGGTTCAAAATTCATATATAATGATTAAGTGTAAATAGAACATATGTATAAACGTTCAGAATACCAAAAACACAACAGAACTTTCATTAAGAAGAAATGGCTAAAAGCAATTATTGCTGAAAGAAATGCTATTTTGAATGGCCCGTGTAGCCATGCGTCTCCCTAACGTAGTCATGTTCTTTGTTTATCATACTCTTTATATTGTTACGAGTTACCCGCAACTCGTATTAAATTAAAATGCCGTTGGAATTACTATAGAATTTATTAGAACTATACAAACACATTAACACAGGTACAAACATAACTGGACGCAACCAGTACAAACGTAATACACGATTTAATAACACGCGCAAAGTCCGTCACTATATAGCTTATCGAATATAGCGTACACACGTCTTGTCTCGCTTCTGCCCGTCGCTAGACTGCCTCACCCCTCCGTTCGGACATTCCTTTTATCCTGTACAAATGTAATATGTCTCGACACAATACTTGACTGCATAACAATAATTGGGATTGTTCACTTTTTTCAATCTAGCTATTTGAAAAACCATTTCGAGGAATAGAGTCCCTAATCATTTCTGTCTAGTTAAAATTCCAAAAAACGTACGATCTTCTTGTATTTTGTAAGAAATGCGTTTGACCTTTATTTGCCCTTACTAAATCCAATCAGGTGGGCTGTCTGCCTGTTTGCCTGCTTCAGGTGTAAAAAATTCTAGCTGTACATAATTTGATTTAAGTTCTGTAACATGGATTTCCCTAAAGACCACTTTAAAAAATTTAACAATAACTATAGAAAATAATAATGGTTGAACACGAAAAATTGTAAGCCTAGCGACAAAAACACTAAAATGATCACGATACGTAATGAGTAATGACAGTGACATTAAAATAGTAGCACAGATTACTATGATTATATATAGATAAACTTACTTACTTTTATTATTTTTGTTTTACAGGCAAAGAAATCAATCCCTTATGACGTCATCGGAGAAATAATTTCAAAATCGGATTATAAAAAAACTAAGGCTTAAAATACAAAAATATTAAAATTAGTATCTTAATATACCCTATTTTACGTAATAAAAATATAAAATCAGAGGGTATTTCTTGTGAACAATCCCCATTTTCAAGAGTTTCCTGTAATGCCAACCATAAAATGCATATATGATTTTAATTATAGTACATTTTAAATTGCATGCTTCATTAGTGTTTTTGTAATTATAGTTTTAAATAAAATTTGCTCTTAATTTCTTCTTTCTAAAATTTTTATTCATTTGTTTTCTTCTGATCGTAAGACAACGAACGACGAAAGGCATTTGAGAGTAAGGCCTCTGTGACAAGTACCCTCTGTGTTTTTTTAAGCTTAATAAATTGATTGATTGACGCCTTTGTACACCTATGCGTTCATATGCGACAGCAAATCACTGCGGAACTACTGCGGTAGCGAAATATATGCGGAACGTTAGTACACAGCAGTTTTTTCGCAAAGAAATGGCATTATAATTTACGTGGACTGCGGGTGCAGACGTCATTTCAGAATGTCGTCCGGACCCGGACGGGAGGACCCTCCCAGTGATCGCTTTCATTATCCCCGTCTTTTCTTGAACTTTCCTCCATGCCACCTCTTTTTTGTAAGCATTTTTATAATCTGCGTGACCAACTGCATATAATTCGGGATAGTTTCCAATTGAATTCAAAAATATTTCAATATTTTCGGCTTCCATGGTGCAGAAATCTGTCCTCAACGACAGAACCATGCGAACGCCTTGCAATGCGAAACACCAGTAGCGAAACATCTGTTTCTGTGTAACGACGATTTCGCAGTTCCTTGCGAAACAATACCGACAAGGACGCAACTATTTCATGTAGCCTAGTGCTAGAGTGAGACGTATGCGAAATTCTGCCATACTTCTGACAGTTTTTTAATTGTTTCGCTGCCGCATACGAAAGCGTGGTGTGGTAAAGGCGTTAAAGTCATGCGATATTATTTCATAAAATATTCATGTTCAAATTTGAATTAATTAGATTATTGTTACAGAACGGTCTCACATCGCCCACACACAAAGTCGGAAGTAAAATTGTTTTCCCCAACAGTAGGGAGCGTTCGTGACAGGAATATGTGATCACACTTGTTCAGACTACTCTTTGTCACATCTGGGCTGTTTCTACGGCCCATTGTTGTACAACAAACATGTTATTAATTGGAAATGTCCCTTTTAAACGTTCCGGTTTATGTTTGTTTGTGTTGTTTACATTTGGGAGAAGTTTCGATTATTGTTTAGGCATATAAATATGATGTCTTCGATTATCTTTTTGACATTTATTTTACTTAAATTTGGTTTAACCTTTTTGTTTTAAATATTAAATATAAATCAAAAAAGATATATGTAGTATAGAAATTTCCCTTCGTAAATTTCGACACAAATATACCTTTCCTATAGTTTTTTTTTTCATAATTATTGCATCGATAGAACAGATTGCTTACAACTCGTACTTACACCAGAAATATATTTGTTCTCTTTCTTAATTAAGTATTATCTCATGGCCGCGTTTAGTTATTCGTATAAAGCCGATATTAGACACTTAATTCCTGTCATTCAACTTGAATAAAACAACCAAAGTGATAAATGTAAATCTGAAATGTACCTAGTCATTCAATACCATTAATATCGTAAGAAGCTTAAATGGTTACCTATTCGCCTTCGCCGGAATGTTCACTTGCTCTCTCTTTTGTACAACATCCTTTTTGATCCTCGTACTCCTCCTTATTTAAAGGAACGTTTTGACTTCCTACATCTTTCTCATTCCCGTTATTTGCGCTCTAGTAATAATCTCTCCTTAATGACACCTGTACACACTTCTTCCTTCGTTGACAACTCTTTCACGGTACAGGCTGTCCGTTTATGGAACTCACTGCCACTCAACATCAGACAAGCTAAGTCAGTATCCTCTTTTAAAATCATGGTTTTTAACTATTTTTGGTCCTCTCAGGTATAATAGTGCTGCTTTTCTGTATGTATTATGATATTTACTGTGTTTATATAGTATATAATTAAGATTTTTATTTATTTATTTTATATATTTTTGAATATTTTATATTATGTATTGTCTACACCGCCACTGTTATGTTTTAATTATTTTCCTTAGTTTAAGGGGTTGCCTGGAAGAGATCGCTTTAAGCGATAAGGCCGCCCTTTGTTCAGCATTTATTGTATCTAGTTTTTAAGAACATAGTTTTAATTCTGGTGAACAATAAAGTGTTTTCATTCATTCATTCATTCATTCATTCATTCATTCATTCATTCATTCATTCATTCATTCATTCATTCATTCATTCATTCATTCATACCATTGCAATACGTTAATTCCTTTCAGTTCTGTACCATTCATTCAATTTGATTCGTCTATTATATAATATATCTTATACACATAAATATGTGTAAACGTTTTAACGTTCACCACATGTACAAACAGTAAATAATTTACAGTAATTTCATGTACAGACAGGAACAAAGAGCGGACTTATCGCTTTAGAGCATCCTTTTCCAGACAACTCAGGGCAAGGTAGGGCAGGATAGGGCAAAGCAGGGTAGACACAGTAGGGCGGGACAGGGCAGGACAGGGTATGACAGGGCAGGGCAGGCAGAGTAGAATAGAATAAAGTGTTGCTGGGGAGTTTCTTGCAGCTTCTCCTTAACAGCAATAACACATTGCGAAGTGGTGTACATAGACTAGGAAGTAAAATTAAATTTTAAACTATATGTATGATCCATCAAAAGGTATTCTCCAGTGGAACTTATTTTGAATAAAAACTTTTGAATTTGAATACCTTTATTAAATTTATAAAATGATACACAAAACAGCTTACAATTAAGTACAAAATATGGCAGCCTTATCGCTAACGGCGATCTTTTCCAGGTTGGGATGGCGTGAGAAAAGTGGCAAGATTTGTTTTGCACAATGTTCTAAAAAAATATTTTAAAATACATAATAATATTATTATGTACTAACATAAAGTAATAAACCAATATTACATAACCATGCGTAGGCATTTTAAGACAGTAATTCTTAACAAGTCTATTGAAGAAGGACACTGATTGAGTTTGTCTCACTTCTAGTGGAAGCAATGACATGCTTCAAGTTCAAGTGAACTTGAACTTGAAGCTTGAACACTAAATGATCCATTACAAAACTTTGTTATACTGAGCGGTGTTTCTAGTCTCATGTTCACTAATGACCTGAGGAACTTTTCCTGATTCAAATTGAAAAATTGGAACCGTTCCTTAAGATAACGATATACATATATTACATACGTGTTTCGGGAAAGAAATGTTTGCAATGTGAATCACTTTCGTAAAATTTTATACAAAAAAAACAAACATAACAAGCTCATATAAACCCGTCAATGCGGCAGTGTAATCAGTGGTTTAAGCCGAGCTGATTACAGTCGACGAGCGCGTTCGACCGCACAGCACCAATTTGCGTACATTCCGTGCATTCAATGGATCAAATAGTCTTTTGCGCGTATTTAAGCGCATTCCGAATGCAGCTTTTGTACTGAATATTCTATCATTAATCTCTTTAGTATTAAAATCTTACGATCCTTATCAACGAAGTTAACAAAAAACTGCGCGTTCGATTGTGCGAATGTCTCCACTTGGTTAGCATAAAAGCATGTACGTCAAAAATAGTGTTTATATTGTTAGAAATTAAAATGCTGTTGGAATTATTATAGAATTTATTAGAACTGTACAAACACGTATAACACAGGTACAAATATAACTGTACACAACCAGTCCAAACGTAATGCACGATTCAATCACACGCGCAAAGTCCATCACTAACGTCTTGCTTTGCTTCTGGCTATCACTAGATTGCCTCATCTCTCAATTGTGACATTGCTTTATACTGTACAAATACAATATGTCTGCTCGACCGCGTGGACCGAATTTCTTAGGATCACACCTGGCTAATGACTGCCATAAAAGATTACAATACACAGTGGGCTGTTTTTATAATCACAAATTTTAAACAAAAAGTAAACAAAAGAAGTCCAAATGCCGAAAGGTAATAAAATGTGTTTCTATAGGGCTGCAGGTGTGAGTTTGTCTTTATTGACACCTCAGTCGTAACAATATTGTCTTTACCCCCTTTAGCTTTGAATCTATATCCTGTGAGAATTATCCCACATATGGAGATAAATACTATCCTATGCTTATCCTCTTTACCAAAAGTATATGGCAGTTGTCTGGAAAGGTCGATTTGAACGCAGAGATCCTGTATTCAATTATATCAGCAGGATAAATTTCGTAAACGTTTATCTCGTTATTTAATTAGTTCCAGGTTTGAGTATGAAGTTTTCTGACAACTGAATCTAAGCAGACACTAAGCTAGTTTACTTTAGTAATTAATTAAATATACAATAAGGACTTGTTACCAAAGGCACGCATTTATAAACGTTTAATAAAATAGTATGTGACAATGTAAGTGAAACGCGACCTAATTTACATAGTTAAATCTGAAAATGACTATGGATACAAAACGAGTTTTTCGATAAGTGTTTAGCATGACATAATAGTTTTTAATAGTATTGTTACGAGTGTGGGGCTCGAATTAAAATGCCGTTGGAACTATAGAGTTTATTTAGAACTATACAAACACGTATAACACAGGTACAAATATAACTGGACGCAACCAGTACAAACTGCACAATTCAATAACACAGGCAAAGTCCGTCACTATATAGCTTATCGAATGTATGTCGTGCTCGTATCGTAATCCTCACTTGACTGCCGATCTCTCCATTGGGCCATTGCAACATGTACTGTACCAATACAACATGGCTGCCAGCCCGCATAGATCGGATTTCTTAGAATCAGTTCGACACACCTGTCTAATGACTGTCATAAAAGTTGGCAATACCCAATGTTTTTCTAATTACGTATTTTACAAACACAAAGTAAATAAAAGAAGTCCAAATGCGGGAAGGTAATAAACTGCGCCTCATGGCAGGCAAGTGTGCATTCACATTTTGTCGGCATGAACAGTATTTAAATTGGATTTTATGTGAACTGACTTTGAATGTCGTTTCTTTGTCTTTTCAGGTAAGCTTAGTGCTTATAATGTTAGGTATTTGGCGTATATTTAAGTACCAAATTGTATGTAGGTACTAATATAAATAAATATTATTATATTATTTATATATTATATAATTCATCCGTGCAGGAACGGAGAAAGAATACAATTTCCTGCGGCCGGGCGGCCTGTCGTAAGAGGCGACAAAACAACCCACAGCCAGGTGGTAGGGCATTTGCCCGACTGGATGGCTACCACCCCTGGTCTTAACTATGTCGCCATAACAACCTTGTGTGGTGTTCCGGCATTAGTGGCCAAGTTCCAGTATCCCTTATGAGAGCAGCAGCGCATTTGTAGCACCTTTGGTGTTGCAAATGTCCATAGGCGATGGTAACCGCTTTCCATCAAGTGGGCCATCTGCCTGTCTGCTGAACTCAAGAAATAAAAACAAACTGTCTTTTCAGAGAAACATATCATTTTTATTCCATAAATTTCTAAATTACTAGAGTTGTCAATATCTATTTATCTGCTTTTCTATAAATAATAGAATAATTATTCAATCAATGAATAAGGAACAACGAATGTATATAAAGCCCCCTTTAGAATGAATAAATATATATACATTGAACATCCGCCTAATCTAAGCCGTTTAGAAAATTGTTTGCTTATGTAAAACCAAGTTTAAATGTATGGAATATTTATCTCGATTTGCCAGCAACAAATGCTGGTGAAACGGTTCCGAATTCAGATTGTTTTTTTATTATTTAATAACTTTTCGGAAAGCGGTGTATGTAAACTTTTAGAAAGTATGATTGATTCTGCTTTTTGGATACTGTTGGAAATATCTTTTAGTAGTTTTTGAAGTGATAACTTTTTATGGGAGGGTAAACCGCGTCGTTACTGTCTGGCTTCCCTTTCTCTTACGCATACTGCAACGGTAGGCAGGCTCCTTCTTCTCTCACTCTAACCCATAGCGCTAGCTGTATTTCAGACAGACGCTTCCCCTGTCTCTATTCAGTATTTAGTGTGCGATAGACATATACTCTTGACAGTTATTACTTAATTGTTGTTATTATTGAGAGTGGATGTAATGCTATATAGAGTGTATCGTTGTATGGAAGACAATCTAAACAATTCAAAGCCAAGTGATTTCGACGTTTAAGGGAGGTTGTCGTTAAATCGAGTGACGTTACATGGAGTTTACAGTATTTATATTTTTTGGATGTTTGGGGCATCTCCATAACTGGATGTCGTAAGTGCATACTGCATGCATGAGGACTTGTAAAGATGCCTTGTATAAAAATCATTCGAGTTCAACATCTAACTTGAAGATGATCGATCACCTCAAGTATGAATGGATAAGAAATGTAAGAAATCCTAAGAATAATTTGTGAAATGTTCCGAAGGTTAGGCTACAATATTTTTCACTGTCACCGAACCATTTCGGCTACTTTCGGACCTTTACGTGAGTGAAATCACATATTCTAAGATATACATTCTGTATATAAAAGCAGGGTTGTCATTTCAAGAAATTTTATGGTATAATTGCATTTTACTAGGCAATTCACATGTACTCAAAACCTTGAGAAGTAAACTGTCTAATTTATTTAGTATACATAATTTGCCAGTACTGTAATAAAATATTAAAACTAAAAAAAATAAAGTAAAAAGAGGCGAATCGGGGTAATGCTAATGGCTAGCGCACGCGTGTCTAACTCAAAGGGCTCGGTTTCGATCCTAGAAGGAACATGCACCACTTGCGCAGTTTTCTGACCTAATGCCCATCAGTGGGACGTTAATAGGCTGTTACTACTGAAGGGAAGCGAAAATATTGGGATCGTTCCCGATATGCTGGCGGAGTTGCTGCATTGTGTGGGATTGCTTATATGTGCATTGGCCAAAATAAAGGCCTGGTCCTTTGGACCCATGAAATGTTTACTAAGCATCCTGCGATGTCTTGATAAAGTTCCTGACCCAAGGATTCGATTGCAAAAACTAAATGACATTTACATTCTAAAGGTGGAGTTTCATCTGGGTTAGTGTTAAAATTTAGGCTCTAATGCGTTATTTGAGATGCGACATTGTTAATGACGTTACATATTGACAGATAACGTATGTCAATACACTAATGTAGCTATGCATGAAATATGTTATTTTTAACGCGTTAAATAAGACGCATTCGGTCACGGCCCATTTTTAACGCTAACTCAGATGAATCCTCGGCATAAATAGCTCCATTTATTTAATTAGATAACACCTACTTATAATGTGATTCTTTAAGTCCCGTTTGAATAGGTACCTTCTAAGTAAGCGCGCTCCAGCCTAGACCATATCTTCATTCGATATAGGGCGAGATCGTGGTCTAACTAGAACCTGGTACCGCCATGTAAACCTCCTTTCGACTTATTAATACTTTTCTTCGACATATTAATTTCTGCCTTCACATCTGACGGCGCGTTTCCCTTTCGCACGTCACTCCATTCACTCATTGTCATATCATAAAATAAATTAAATCACGCCGCCTTGTAAATAAAATAACATAATATAACTTAATATATACCGCGCCCAAACTACATAAATATAAATTAGCCGCTCCGCGCCGCAATTGTAGTATATAATAATCATATAAAATACTAAAAATAAATACATATATAATATAAAACACTATCAATATAAAAGTACAACAAAGTGTGTGTGAAGTACATAGTGGAGAAGAGGAGCCGCGTTTCTTTCCCATTAACCAGGTAAGTGCTTGCTTATTTCCCGATTCCCGTCCAAATTGTCCCACACTTCTTTTCCCGAAAAGTTGACACAGTTCGCTTCCCGCTAAACCCAGCGCCGCCGAAACAAGAACCTGTAGTACTATAAAAAATATACTAAAAATCAAATAATTTATTGCATGAAACATGGTACATAAAAAAAGATGCTAGGAGTGTTTCTTGCATGTTTTTGTCCTATAGCGTGCAAAATGTTGTACATATTATAGTTAACAATTCTTATCGATTCAGTTTGTATTAATATTACATTAATATAAAACATCTGAATAATAATATAACAACCATAATCTTTAAATTTAGACATTCTCTAAAATAAATGTCATAAAAATTAAAATTTATCCAAAAAAACACCTGTTACAATAAATTCTAAAATTACTCAAAAAATTATAACAGTCTCTAGAATACAATACAAGCGTGCGATATATTCGTGACTGCGCAAGTCCTATTTGAACCGTTCCTTCACTCATACATACATACAGAACTTTACGCCAGGTCCCTTGCGGGGTAGGCACGAACAACAGAGCGCCATTTAGGCTTATTCTTACACACCTCACTTGTTTTTTTGACATTCATAGCTCTTGTCATGCACGCTCGTCTGTTTTTAAGGCTCCTGACATCACCTTCTGCTAGTACACGATCAATTTGATCATGGAAGGTGTGTCGTGGCCTTCCGCGACTTCTGCATCCATCCACTTCTGCATTGTATATCTGTTTAGTCATTCTTTCATCATTCATTATTTACACATGCCCGAACCACCGGAACATTCCTTTCCTTACCTTCACCCCGACACTCTGTTTCAGAGAATGTTCACTTCATTCATAACATTAGATATATTTTCAGTTAAATCAAAGTAAATTTTCTTTACCGTCCCTTTGTTAGCAACATTAAACAAGAACAACAAGAGCAATAGCACACAATTTGGTAAGTCTCATGATAAACGAGTGGATCCCGCTGATCCTTCGCAGTACAACCCTTATCATTTGTTACAATAAATCTTAATACGGAGTCGACTTCACACGTTAGAAGGATTATTAACGTTATTTTGAGTTACCATTTCCCAGAGGATATAACGTAGATCAGGTTGTTAGTGAGTGATTTAAGTTTTACTTTCCTTTGTGGTCTCTTTTTTACAGAGTTAAAATAAGATTCCCAACTCATGTATATGTCTTTGATAGTGGTAATAATTTATTTTAGGAGATAACTTTTAATTCGAGTATTTAATAGGCATGTCCGCAAGAGCGGTGGGTGTGCATATTTTGGGACCAATTCTGCTGTCACTATCTCTTCAAAATTGCCGGACACTATTGTATCAATCGTAGGTTTACCTGAGTTCGGTATTCTGTTAGTTCCAACAGTGTGCTCGTGGCAGGCCACTATCTTATTATATATAAATTACGTGTCACGTTGATTGTCCGCGATGGACTCTAAACCATGTGCAATTTGATCCAACTTAAAAGATAGGATACTTTTTATACCGTTGGAACTGGTAGGTGGCGCTGAGATCGGGTTCTAGAATCCTCCTAACCATCGGAAGTGATTTTGGGGTTTTTTTTGTGTCATGAAACAAAGTGTTTAAGGAATTCAGGAAATATGGCGATACGAAGTTCGCCGGGTCAGCTAGTATATTTATAAATATTATAAGCGAAAAATCGCGAAATAACAGTTTTAAGTGTTTTTTAGCTTTCATTATCTATTTCGGCTAACGCCATTTCTGATTATGGTAATACCATTTTTTTCCACTTTTATTCCCCGCGACGAAATCGAGATTTTATTCATTTAGCGGCATTTCAACAATTTCTAATTCATATCGCAGTTGTTATTACGTCAGCGCTATTGTGATAAGTACTATTTGAATTCGATTTTCTGCATACTGCAGGACACTTTCAATTTCCCGTCCATGTAAGATGGTTGGTTGCGCCGAGGAAAACCTCCTTGTAAATTCTTCCTCCCCACCCTCGCCATCAAGAAAAGAATAATACTTTAAATGAAGAATGCGCATAACAAGACACATTCTACAGAACTGTCATTACTGTCACGTCCATAACATTACGTCCATATAAAATTGTTGGAGCAAAATAAAGTAAATAAACAAAGATTGCATTTAATCAGAAGATCCGGAATCCTAGTGAGAGTGTGAACTCCCGGGGGACTAGCGCAGTGTGGCGGCGGACTGGTGGCGAGGTGAGTTTTCCTTGCTTCTTCCTCCCGTCCCTTTGCCTACTCCCGGCCATCGCATCGCGCCCGCAATGGTTCTTCTTATTTCTTTGTATATTCAATGTACTTTTTGTTCTTATTATCCTCCCTAATTATAATGCACACTTACGCTCGCACATTTCCACTTTAAGAAATATTAAGTAAGCCGAGTATCGATTAAAATTTTCAATTTCGTAGAATTATTATCCAAGTGTCTTCAGGTATGTTGTCAATGTTTCGTAAACAACTTTTTAGATCATTTATCAAAACAACGAAAAAACAAGTTTAGAATCTATCAATTTATACATGGTATTGGAAATCTCTGGGGTGTATATTAATACTATAGTTGCTAGCGTCTGTAGCCATTAATAATTTAAAATTACTTAACATGATGATGCATTTTTACTTGATTGATTTTGATATGATGTCATCCATTCAAAGCTGAGTCCAGATTTTTTATTAATCGTAGTGCTTTAAGTTGAAAAACCTTACGCGTCCAAAATTTCCTGGTGTTGGACTAGCCTTATATAACTTTACTTTGAAATCTGAAAGCTAAGGAAGGATACACTTATATAAGGAGTAAAGTGCAAGGATCACAGCTTAGGTTAGCCCGTATTGTGTTATCGTGGGATCCGATTGGATAAACGGACCCACAGCTGGATTTAGGCATGTATTACATTTAAGTGACTCTATTTGTCATAGTTTTAGTTTAAAGTGAGTTTTTATACTTACTTTATAGAACCTTTAACAAGCTTCACCCGTGTAAACTTATGGTTTATATCCCGCATGAATTATTGTATTATCCGTTATAAAAATAATTGTTTTTTTTTATGTTTTAGGTCTTTATTTTGTTGCGTTTTTTGTTGTCGGATGTACGACAGACACCAAATTGCAATCTGAGAGTTACCGGTTAGAAATGCTTTATGATAAGTTTCATTAGTCTTCACCATCGTTTCTCAACCTGGAGCCGCGATCTTTAATAAATTTTAATTATCTGGTTATTGGACGATTAGCAAAATCCAAAGATCATTTACTTAGTTGTCCAGTTAGCGGAAGTTATTAATAATATTATTCATCCGGTTAGTGGTAGTATACGAAATATTCGTTTATTAAAGGAATAAATTATAGTGTAGTGTTATAAAACTCAAGACTTTAACTTTTTGGTTTATCGTAGGATCATACATAAAAATCGTTGAAAAACACTGGTCTATAATTTTGCACCATGCACAATTATGTAACTTTTTAACTGCAGACTCACTTGCAGATTGCAGACAGGCAGAAACCCCAACTGATAGAAAATTGCAATACCTATTGCGTTGCTAACATTTTGCCTGCTACGAAAATTGACGCTCTCCTTAAATGATATCGTAGCACAGAAGGAAAACTCAATGGAAAGTTCCATAAAGGTATAACAACATTAGCTAGGAATACATCATATTTTTATATAAATAAAGACCACTAAAAGCTTTTAAGCATTTCGCATGTTTAGTGTAAATTTTCTGAGTTATATTCCTTTGATATATTTGTACTAATAATAAAATATAAGCCTTTTGTGATTCTAATTACATTATTAGGACTGTTTATATTAGGTACATAATATGTATATGCCTTACCTATATTACAGGTAGTAGCTGTTTCCCACCATAGATTTACAAGTAAGCTAGTTTAAATGCGGAAAGCGTGAAGGCACTAATTACCTCAGTAATTAAGGAATGTATTACCTATTCCGTTCTGAGAACTTGATGAGTATGCCAGATTTCAAAATAATTAGCAATATCAGTAATCGACGAAGGTTAAATGATAAAACTGCTGAATATCATTATTGTTATTTATAAATATTCATTAAGGTAGGATACCGTAACAAATATTTATAAATACTAGCTATACACTGAACATATTCATATTGTAGTTAAAAATTTGGTATCTGTCTCGTTATCGCTAGCCAATCGGAGTCCACTGCTGGAAGTAGGCCTCCTCAAGTCGGCTCCACTAATCCCTGTCCTCCGATTTCTTCATCCAACGTGTACCTTCGACCTTACGCAGGTCATCAGTCCACCGGACTGGACGACGTCCCACACTACGTTTAGGGATACCGGTAGGGCTATAGGGGCTATGCATAAATTACGTCACTCATTAGAGGGGGAGCGTCGAAGAAGTTTTACATTGTATAACAAGAGGTGAGTGGGGTGCTAAATTCCGTGACGTGACATTTCAAAATTTAATAAACAGTTTAAACTCTATATTATCCATGCAGGAACGGAGAAAGAATACAATTTCCTGCGGCCGGGCGGCCGGTTGTAAGAGGCGACAAAATAACCCACTACCACCTGTGGTAGGGCATTTGCCCGACTGAATGGCTACCACCCATGGTCTAAATATCCCCTCGCTATAACAACCTTCAGTTGAGTTCCGGTATTAGTGAACAGGTTTCAGTCTCCTTTAAGAGAGCAGTAGCACATTTGTAGCACTTTTGGTGTTGCAAATGTCCATAGGCGATGGTAACCGCTGTCTATCAAGTTGGCCGTCTGCCTGTCTGCTGAACTCCTGCAATTAAAAAAATATAACGACTCTGAAGGGACTGTGCATTTTATGGTGTTATAGAAAGTTGTCGTTAAATGGAGAGAAGCGTTTTATTTTTGTCAACTGTGACAACGTAATCAACACACGAGAGCAAAAGCAGAAGCTATGCTGTGTACCAAAACTGTTACGACATCCCGTCACATTCCAGGAAAGCATCCCTTTCCCGGGCACATTTCCTCTTCCACCTTCATTCGGCCGGTTTGTACCAGAGGGCGCTGCGTACACACACATGCACCTAATTGGCCGAGCCGAATCTTACAATGGCTGCCTAAATATCGTCGCGACGCCACGCTCGCCGATAAATAGTCAAAAACCGTCGGAAAACTACTGCATTGTGCCATAAAACCGCTCCCTAACGTGCCAACTGTGTCACGGACATCCAGTCTAGTGTTTGTGTCAAACCAGTACGCGCTAATCCGGCCAAAATCCTGCATTATCCTTACACAGTTCCAGTGACGGTAAGCGTTCATTTTTTTCTGCTTGGTTCGCTAGGATTTGCGAGGCGGCATCAGGTCTAATAGAGATCAGGGTTTGCTCCGGCTAAGTAGCCATTCATAATCGTTCAAAAACATATAACAACATGATGAAATGAAAGTTTGTATGAAAATCCGTCATTTTCAAAGTAAGACGTATGTCGAAGGAATAACTAAGAAAAAAGAAATTCTATGTATCTGCTTCTGGTTATAAATAAATATTTATTTATAATTTTATGACACGTGTGTCAGCGTTATTGGAAATTCAACCTCTATGGATGTGAAAAAGGGGATGAAAGAAAAACCGACATTTTAAAGTTTATGTATCTCTTACTGCTAACAAAGAAATGTATACGGGTATCTCTGTTTTTCAAAGTTCAACCCTTAAGGGGGTGAAATAAGGGCTGCATTTTTTTTTCTCAGTGACTATTTTTAATCAAACCAAGCAAAGCCGCTGGCAACAACTAATATAAAATAAAAAATAATTTACTTTTACGTTCAATCCAAGTTTTGTAAGTTTCGTTAACTTTAACCATAACCCCGGTAACATTTTGGGAGACCTAAGTAGGTAAGCGAGTTGATATTATCAAAGTGTCACGGGCTAAGTTAAATGGAAAAGTTTTTGTAGGATCTGCTTTATGGCATGCCCGCGGGCTAGCGAAAGCCTCGATAAATGTTGGTTAACTTACACAACACGTAAAGTCAGCAAAGTCAAACTATTCAATACAGACCAGACTTGTGTGACCTTCAGACAGTCGTTGTGCAACCAGTAGTAGTTATTTATATATTTTGTTTGGAGAAAAGAAATGAACGTAGGATACCTTCCATCTAGAAACAGTACTGTTCCCGAGGAATAGTAGTGATGTTCGTGATAAATTTTTGAACCCTACACACCTCCCCTAAGACCACCAAGAATAGGTTTAAAAATATGGTAGATTTGTTAACTATGAAACATTTCTTAAATATTGTTCATTCAATATTTAATCAATGTTTCATAATATAGTAGGAGAAATAGTCATAAATAAAATAACCGCAAATGTATGCACTGGCTGTGTCCAGTCATATTTGTGCCTGTTTTATACGTGTTGTACAATTCTAATAAACTCTATAGTAATTCCAAGGGCATTTTGATTCGAGTCCAGGGTAGCTCGTAACAATACGTTATTTATTTGTAAATAATTGACGTGATTTCGTTAATGTGAGCAAATTCACGAGAAAATACTAGTTTATAATATCTTATAAATAGAATTAATATGACGAAAATAAGAGCATGACCCTTTTCAGTATAACATTACGAATACATTACAATATAAATAATCTTTCCTCAAATATTTTTTTCCTTTCTCGACGAGACTTCACGAGATACGTCTTATCCCCATATATTAGCCACCCCCGATATTAGATTATAACCACTAGAGCCCCGGTAAGCCGTCCTTCGATCAATCACTGCTTTCAATGTGCCTTAATTTAGTTTCCCTTGAACCCTTTCTGTAGGATTCCGATCAAATCTACAACATGAGTAATCTCTTTTGGTTGACCACAATTTTCCAAGTAAATTATTAACAACTTTTTAAAAAGAAATTGTTATATTTGAAGTCTCTAGTATAGGTGCATCATAATTAATAATATTTAATGCATGTACCTTAACAATTTAGTTCTGATACTTTAACATAAAATCGAGGACACATTTTTAGTGTAAGTATATGCAGGTACATACATTTTGAATTATCGAATCTATATTTAACTTCCATTTTCAGTTTAAGATATATATGTATTTCATAATATAGGATCTATAGAATTCAATATTAAGCTTTAGGATTTTAGCTTACAGTGCTATTTAATAATGTTAAATATATCTAAGTTGTTTTATCCGTGCGGAAACGAAGAAAGAATACAGTTTCCTGCGGCCTGTCGTTAGAGGCGACAAAACAACCCACAGCCAGATGGTAGGGCATTTGCCCGACTGGATGGCTGCCACCCCTGGTCTAAAGTATGTCGCCATAACAACTTTGAGTTGTGTTCCGGTATTAGCGGCCAGGTTCCAGTCTCCCTTAAAAGAGCAGCAGCGCATTTGTAGCAAGTAGAAGCTTTCGTGTTGCAAATGTCTATAGGTGATGGTAACCTCTTTCCATCAAGTGGACCGTTTGCCTGTCTGCTGAACTCCTGCAATAAAAAAAACGGCTGCGACTTAACAATCCGGTACACAAATTTTAAGTAGTGGGTGGGCGTAGTGGGTAGGGGGGAGGTATACTTACCCCCACTACAACCCCTAAGGTCCGGAGGTTTTTTTTTTTAATTTTTAAACTTAACCTCACTTATTTTTGTTGTAAAATTGTGTCACTTTTGATAATAACAAAGCGTGATTTGAGTTTCTGAATGTACTCACGAATTGTTTATGAATGTACTCACGAATTACATATAACCACTGGAACTTTTTGTAAAATTAAATTTTTTTAAAATTAATGCCAGAACCGACTGGTTACCATTTACTATTTATTTTATACACACAAACAGTACGAAGCTTTGTCTCATATGAAACATTTGTTTTATTTATCAATTTACGACGATTAGCACTTTGCTTTTTAATATCACAATAAATAAATATATTAATTTCATAAATTTTTAAGTACATTGCAGAACATTTTTTCTTTAATATTGGTTAAATAAAAATAAATGGGATTACTTGAAAAATCGTCTTTATTGGTCGCCATTTTGAATGGTTACTCTTGTGGTATAGATAGTTCAATCCACGAAGACGCGCCCCACTTTTTTCCCGTATCACTGATAGCGCAAGTGTGCGAAGCAATTATCAATGTGTTTGTTCTATCATTATGCACTTATTAGCGATGTAGTCTCACGCACACAAAAATAAAATTAGCACATAAATCAGCTGTCAAGCTGATCATCTGGAAAGATGCTCTACTTAAATATTTTAGAAAGAAACAAAAGTATTTATTTAGAACAAGGAAAATAATACTAAACAGTAAAAGTAGTAAGAAACAAATTAATGTGTATACACATTAATTAAAACATTACAATTGAATTATTTAAAATTGTATATGTATAAACAAAAAAAAAGTTAGTGTTAAAGTTTTTAGTTCGATCCATTAGCAGTTCGTCTTAATAGCCCAGTCCTTTTTGTTTCCATTTTCTTTTCAAAAGTCCTACACTCACAAATATTTAAAAAGGAAGTAATTATAAATAAAAATCGATCTCTTCAAATATAAAAGTAGATATTTATTCAAGATTATTCAGTATCTTCACTTATTTCAGAGTCCGAAGTATCACCGATATTTATAACAAAATTATAGTCTAAATCAAAGTATTTTAGATATTCGTTTTCTATATCTTCTACATGCCGACATGTATTTGCCCAAACATCATTAGTTATTTGTTGAAAAGCTTCATTTAAAATAGGCATTAGTGTGGTATAATTTTGATCGACATTGCGGCTAGCAACGTAATTTTTTGCTATGCCCCAAATATTTTCTATTGGATTAAGTTCTGGGTGATATGGTGGGAGACGTAATACTGTAAAATTATGTTCTTTTAATAAATCATCGACTTTATACTTGCGAAAATTTTCTTTATTTTTTAATATTAAATCGTATAATTCTACTTTTTTAAATGTCGGTTCAAATGTGATATTTTTTGCGGTGAGCCAACTTTGCATTTCAGATTTGTTAGAGTTAGACGTCGGTATTTTTTCCGAAGTAGAGTTGTGATAGGCTGCGTTATCCAAAACTACCACAGCATCCTTCGGAAGATTAGGTATTAATTTTTCTTTTAACCATTTTAAATAATTCTCTGTGTTCATGTTATCGTGGTAGTCGCCTGTTTTAATCTCTGCCCTGTACGTTAGCAACGCATTTGGTATAAATCCTGCAACACTTCCGGCGTGTATCATAATTATACGCACTCCTTTAGACAGTTTTCGTTTTATTCCCATATTTGAATCTTTTCTAGACCATGATTTATTTTGCACATGGTCGGAATGTACATATGATTCATCAGTATAAACAATAGGCTTACCTTCATTGCGCAAAGATTTCACCTGTTTTAGGTATTTTAGTCGTAATAATTGAATTTCATGTCTTTCTGTTAGCGTCTTTCTGTTATTCTCAGTTTTGCACCATTTATATCCTAGTTTAATTAACAAAGTTCTTAAGGTTGTTTTACATCCATTGAATTGTATACGATCTCTTAAAATACTTTGTAATCGCAATAATGTTGGAAACTGATGGTGCTCTCTATGAAAGTCTTCTATGCTTTTTCTGACTACTCCTATATCAAAATCATCTAAATTTATTTTTCTTGGTTGTATCTTTCTTTTTTTCATAGGTGACGTAAACACTACCGTACTTGTTTTCGCAAAGTTTGAGTGTGACGTAGTTGCCTCATTTGCAACACATTCAACATTTTCCTCATCCAAAGAAGCTGCGACCTCCCCTTGAGCCTTTTTTTCTCTTAAAATTCTAGTCACTGTGCTTTCAGAAACACCAACAGCCTGCGCTGTTCGCCAACGTGCATCGGTTATTCTTTCTGCTTTGTTATTATTCGCTTCTTTTTTCATAAATTCATATCCTTTTGAGATTATATCTCTTGCCTGAAAAAAAACTTGGTTCGTGTATAAGGAAGGTAGTTTTATATTCTAATACTGTGCGATAAAATATTATTCATACCTGGCTCTTCAGTACAGTCCGCTGCGTTTTTTTAGACATTTTAAATATAATGTAAGTAGAGCAACTTGCAATTCAAGTCTGAGAGAGAGAGCGATATAATTCAGAAATAGTCGTGTACACCGAACGGGAGTTGGCTCGAGACTGATGTCCGGGCTTAAAGCCCCTCACCCCGCGCCTTCCCTTTACAGAATGTAGTGGGGCGCGTCTTCGTGGATTGAACTATCTATATATGTGAATGTGCTCTATTGTGTTTTTCTTCACTTTTATCCAATTAAACTAGTTTTTAGTTCTTTTTATGTTGATTACTGGCTTTTTTTTGGAATTTGAAAAGATTTTTCAACTTTGGACTTATGATAGAAGTGCAATATTAGCCAAAAAATAAGTGAGGTTATGTTTATTAAAAATAAAACAAGGTCTCCGGACCTCGGGGGTTATAGTAAAGGTAAGTATGCCTCTCCCCCTCCCCATTTCACCTCCCCTCTACTTAAAATTCGTGTACCGGAAAGCTATACATTTACCAAAAAAACAATAAAACGTTATTTGAAAGTTTTAGTAGCATTTTATAATAATAAAAATAATAATCGGTAGACAAACACACATATTGTACATTCCCAAATTAAGCCAGTAACGCTTTTGTTATGAGTAATATACAACGGACCACTCTGGGGCCGATCTCAGACACCTAGGCCATGGTAAATAACGGAGAAAATAAGTTTCCGAAATTTACTATACCAGGAATCGAACCCGGAGCCTCTGCGTTGCAGTGAAGTAGCCGTCAAAGGCGTAGCCCTCTCAACCACAAATATATAATTATTTTTGTATCTTATAAATTGTATAAGATACAAAAATTTTAAAAACCTGGCGATTGCTATTCCTAGTATTACTCATAGAGATTCTTCGTATATAATAAAATTACCAAGGAAAAGAAGTAAAGTAAAACAAAATTTAAAGAAATTAATTAAAAATCAATTTGAACATTTCTAAATATTATATCGTAATTACATTGGGAAAAATGATAAAAAGTGCAGAATAAAAATTAATTGAAAACCTACTCAGAAGGTATTTATTTAATTTAGTTGTGTGCGTATTTATATTATATGAGAAATATTGGCAAAACAAAGACTCATCTGGAGCCACTCTCTCTAACTGTGTGATTAACTGTGTTTTTTCTAACTCTCTATGAGTAAGACCGTACTACTTATTAGGTAGCGAAAATTGTGTCGCGTACTAAATTTTTGCCTAAAAGTTACAGTTCATGAATCTTACATACGGGTGGGTGGGTTCAGAGTTAAAGCAATCGAGATACGAAGTGAAAGTGAAAAAGTTTTGTTTTCTTCAAATATTCAATCTAAACTTTTACTTTACCTGAGTTGGAAAATTGTTACTCAAAATTCTTGATCAACATCAACCGAAATACACTGAACTTTCATATGAATTTGTCAATATTAATAAAAAAATACGACTCAAATATGTATAATAATAACTCGTGTTTTTGTCATCAATTAGAGAGAATGTAGTTATATATAAAACGTGATACACCGTCTGATTTTTTGCTTGCCACAGGCAATTTAAAAAAAAACTGCTGAAGCACAGCAGACAGGCTGACGGCCCAACTGTGCTGGAAAGTGGTTACCGTCGCTTATGGACATTAGCAATACCAAAGGTGCTGTCATATAGATAGTCAGTTAACTCTTTATTCTTAATTATAAAAGAAAACTAGCACTATTTGAAGAGCGAGCGAAGCGAAGAAGCGAGCACTACTTAGGCAGTTTTCTGATATAATGTGCATATAGTTGTAATTACCAAGTGCTGAAGGTGAAGGAAAACTTCTTGATGAAATTTGCACATCGAGATACCCGATTTTTCAAACTCGCCTATCCACCTTGGACAAGCGTGGCAGGTATAATGTCCGTTACCTCAATAAATCTGAGGCCCGAACCCAGCAGTGGGACGTTTATGGGCTGTTATTATATTATAAACAGTATTATTCTTATTGTGTACAAAGGGCAGTGTTATCCATTAGAAGCCATCCCTTCCAGACAACCCGTGACAGGAATTTAGATTGGAAACGACGATGGTATAATTATAATTATTGAATGATGGCTTACATTTTATTAATTAACTAGCTGTTCCCGCGACGCCGTCAGCGTGGAATTTGTTTTCAAAGCCCCCCCCCCCCCCCCGATTTTTAAACATTTTTCATTGCTGCTCCGCTCCTACTGGGCTTAGCGTGATGATATATAGCCTATAGCCTTCCTCGATAAATGGGCTATCCAACACTGAATTTTTCAAATCAGACCAATAGTTCCTGAGATTAGCGCCTTTAAACAAACAAACAAATTGTTTAGAGTTATATATTAGTTAAGATAATTAACGTAAACATATAACACAAAACAAACAAAATAAGTAAACACTTTGTTTATATAATATGTCAAAATATTTGTATGGTTCCGTAGTCGTTGTGGGCAATGTAAAAATTATTTTATATTGTAATGTCAATCCGTAGCAAAATATGCTATACGTGTATGAATGCATACGTTCTATGAACGATGCAGGGCTTGGTGCGCGCAAAGACTAATTACGGCCATCTTGTTTTTACCTCTTCCCTTTTTGTATGTATGTCATTGCTCGCGCCATCACCCACAAGTCCACATGTGCTGCATTAATTGTAGTAAATTTCTATGATATGTGTTTATTCTCATTTGTAAAGTAATTAACTTTAAAAAAAAGACTAGGTAGCACAAAGGGACGCTCACAGTCGTTTTGACAAAAAGGTACTCTTATGAAATCGCCACGTCTTTGTCCACCGTCAAGTAATGTATCTGTCCCTCTGACTGTATTTAACAGCCATTTGCTCAGAAACTAATTGTTTTATATAGATGAAATTTGACCAGATTGTGTAATGTTTATTAAATTTCAAAAGAAATACAATTAGGGAGGGCCGCCATACAAGTTTAAGATTGATAAAGGGCATCACACACGGCGAAGATGCTGTAATATTTCATCTTAAGATAGAATATCGCTCACTATACAATTTGTATGAACTATCACACACGGTTAAGATGATATATATTTTCATATTAAGTATCTTAAGATGCCGAGATATGCGAAATATTGCCTTAATATTTTGCTTGCTATATATTTTGTATCTTAACATAGAAAATATATAGCAAGCTCTTTTATACAGCGTGTGCACTTAATATCCAACGCAAAATGGAATGAAATATATTTTATTTATTCAACTACCTTTTCTCTCGAGTTTTTGTTATTACTCGATGTACTTTTGAAGTGAAACTTCTATATAGACGGGGGTCTTCGATTTTTCGCTCACGAAAAAGTGTCACAGTCACGTGGTCTAATACTTACATTTTTAAACTCGTGATATCTTTCGAATGGAATGTCCGAATTGAATAATTCGAAAAGTTATATAAAGGTATTGAAGCAGTCTTGAATATAAAGTAATTTATTTTGATAAGGATTAATACCAAAATACAAATAAAGAGCCTTTTCTAGAGGCGGCATTTTAATTAAATTTTAAAATAAAAGAACACTTATTGTGGCATAACTATAATAGTTAGACATTTATGCTGTCGCGACACTTTTTGTAGATAATTATGTGTTCTGCAAAGTCGTCGTACATTATTTCATTCTATCATCAATAGTTTTCGCAGTGCACGCGATTTTAGGTATTTTTTACACCTTGCGTTACATTATTGGAGTTTTAATAAGGATCCCTAATTTTTTTGTAAATTTAATATAGCCTTTGTCACCCGGGGATAGTGTAGCTTGCCAAAGTGAAAGAATTTTTCAAATCGGTTCAGTAGTTTCAGAGCTTCTTCAATGCAAACAAACAATCTAATCTTTCCTCTTAATAATATTAGTCCAAATATTCATGTATTTACTTTAAAATTAATTCGAAATGTGCATATTACAAAAAGCGTAAGAATTTGCGCTAGAAGTTGTCTAATAGAATTGGGAGCTGGGTTGCCCTAAAAAGCGCTTTATCTATCTCCGAAAGCGCTATTGAAGCCCCAGTGAGCCGAGCGCCGGGGAAATCCCGCGAGAAAGCGAGCCAGAGAGCGAGCGAGGATATACCTCGTCCCTATAATATCTAAAATCGCGTTCAGCGCATCGGAATGTGCGATGTTCCGAGCCGACATTAATGGAGGCAAACTTAAGTTTGCATCGAACTACAGAGGTATAGGTTTTCAAATTGGATAAGTACATTAACAATCTGCCCGTAACACTTTAAGTTGAAATTTTGTTGCGATTCATTTTGTCACTTATCAGTTGAAGATTTTCCACTTGTCCGTTGCGATTAATTTTTCCACTTGTCCGTTGCGATTCGTTTTCCCACTTATCCGTTGCCATTTGTTTTTCCACTTGTCCGTTGCGATTCGTTTTTCTACTTGTCCGTTGCGATTCGTTTTTCCACTTGTCCGTTAAAGTTTCACTTCTAATATGTGTCCCAGCACACATTTCGATTTTTGTTAATATTATGTTAATATAATGACTTTTTAAAATATATTTGAAATTTTTTTGGTGAAAGGTCTTCGTAAAGATTAAATTCACAGCGGTTTTTCCTAAATTTTATATGATTTTCTACCCAGATTTTTCGACACTTAGAATGTGCGGCAGAAATTTCTAAGTCGTATTCGAAGTCAGAATTATCATCTGATGAGCTATTAATAAATCTAATAATAAAGCTGTCTTATTCATATTATATCATCCTGTAAATAAACCTTTGATGGAATGACTCGAACGGATATATTATAGCATCTTAACCGTGTGTGATACCTTAAGATGCTATAATATTTTATATCCAGGCATCTTAACATGAAATATTATAGCATCTTCGTCGTGTGTGACGCCCTTTAAATGTTTTACAGTGCTTATATATTATATATTATGTACTCATGAGGTATTACGTAGAGATTTTCCTTAATAATTTTTAACTGAAGTCAATAGGTAACGAGATACATGTTTGCTTTCAAAGTATTTTTGCTTAAAATTTGATTTATAAGATGCTGAGACTGGGTCCAATTGTCTTATTTACTTATTTTGTTTTATTGTTTGATAATAATCTTCTGCTTTAAATAAAATATTTCTTTCTTTTCTATAAACTACGTAAACAAAACTTAAGAAGAGTTCATAAAACATAACCTCAAATATCTCTTCATTACAACAGTGGACATAACAGCAATAAACTTAATTTATTGCTATTATAAAACATTTCACCACAAAATTTATTATTGTCTACGTCCAATTTCTTAACTTAATGTAGCGTTTTAAACTGTTATTTTTTAATTCCGTACTAAATGCCTGTCTCGCAATTACTGCTATCTTTTTCCGCTGTTAAATATCTGAATGATAACATTAAAGATTTCCTGCTACATAACGTTAATTATTTTTCTTTTTTATTTCCTTTTATTACTTTCAATTAGAAATTCGTCTAACAAATTTAATGAAACATCAACACTTATTTTCTCTTTTATCGCTATTGCGAGATTCTTCACTATGAGAGAGCCGCGCGCACTGAGCCAATTTTTTAAACTTTGTTGGTACTTAGTACTACGTTACTATATTTAGTGCTAGTTAATACGCTAGCCTTAGATTTTAAATATATTTTTATAGGAAATAACGCATTTCATTCGATAACGGCCATAAATATGATCCAGGCCAAAAGCCGCTTTTGATAATTTAATGTATATAAAAGTGACATGAACTGACGCTTGTTCCATTTATCCAGTATAGGAATGCTCCCAAGGATAAACCGAAGGAATTTTCTTTAAAAATGAATATTATACTGTAAAACAGGATGGTTTACCTATTGAGTTATGGTTAGGACATGTAGGGAGAATGGATGAAACAAGACTGATAAAACAACTATATGACAACAGCCTTGATGCTGAAATACTGAAATGTACATACCACGATCAAATCGCATATGTCTTGAAGGAAAACAGGTAAAAGCACGTATTATATAAATAATAAACGTGTATAAAGTGGTTAATGAAAGTTAGTGAAGCAAAAGATGTATCTCAAGATCGCAGTAACTTGAGATCTTTTGTCTCTGCGTACCCCTATAAGAAATAGGCATATATATATACCCGTATACTTAGACCATTAAATAGTGACTCAGTTATTAACTCTTTTCCAAACAGTGTGAAAGTGTCGAAAAATTTCTATTTCAAAAAAATCTGTTACACGGCAGGTCGCGTCGCCGGTCGTACGTCACGCGGAGCACGTCGTTTTTCACTCGTATCGTAGCAGAGCTATCGGTTCATTGACATGATTAATTTATCATGTAACAACGGGCAGTGTGCACATGGCTTTTTAGGGACCTTTTCAAAAAAGTTTTTTATACCCTTTATACACATTATGTGTACATATACGCAGCAGAATATTTTAGCTAAATGTTTTTGAGTAATGGAGACCAATGAATCTGGTCGCCAACTCTAAAGGTAGATTTTAATGTTCACGACCGAGACAGGCGCCCGCTACACGAGACTGTTGACCGCCACGTATGTCATATCCGTTTTGTATATAAGCAAGAAATTCTAAACATGAAAAAGAACATGGTAAACTTGTTTCACCATAATTAGCCCGATATAGACCGGAGGTATAGTCTAAGGAGGAATACGCTAACCTAGATTGTATCAATTCACATGGTTGTAAGTATCGCGATTGGGAGAGACAAACTCCGTCATTGACTTCGACTCTTTCGACTCTCTTCGGTACGTGTGATAAAAGTGGACACAAATCTCCTTGTTGTTGGTATATCCACCATTTAGCGGTGCCGCATATGCCGCAAATATTTTTAGACAGTTGTTTATAAAGCGAATATGTCGTACATCGCGGTCCTCTGTCTCGTATATCAGTTGCATGTCTCGGTCGTGTAACTGCAAACTATTTTTAGGTAACAGTAGTTTTTATGTGCCTACTACCAATTTAACTTTTTTTTATATATTCCACATCAAATTTCAAATATCAGAGGGAAGGGCATCTCAAACTTACGACTCAATTAAGAAGAAATATTATATTGTTCAAGATTTGCTAATATGTTATTTTTCATTTATTTATTATATATTTATTTTGTATACTTTATTGCAGAAAACTTTGAAATAAAACTATGTTTACAATGTAACAAAAGGGTAGATAATTGGCGGTCTTATCGCTATGAGCGATTTCATGCAGACTGCATTTGTATGGAAAATCACATTTGCACAGCAAAAATGTATTGTGTGTAGAAACAAATTATATTAATAATAGGTGACGGTTAGGTATAATATGAAAACATTTCAACTCTCATTTATGTGTATGACGGCTAGTTCCAATCTTTATCTTTTCACTACTTCAATACAAAATTGTGTAACGTCCTATAGACTTACGGTCTTATTCATAGAGCGTTAGAGTAAGTTTGAACGCTTCTTTAAGAACCATAAAGAAGCGTTCAAACTTCCGCTACCTCTATATGAATAAACCGTATGTATTAACGCGAATTTTAAATCATACAGACCTTGTAATTTTCGAGATAAATCACTTGATAAATACATACCTACATGAGAAATTTATAAACATTCAATTTTTGCCAACATGGCTGTGGAACTACGGAAACCATTTTTTTGCAGTTTTTTGTATATTTTGTGTAAAAATATAAAATTTAACTGTCGCTGTGAAGTGTAAGGCCGTTTGTCCACCGCCGCCGTCACCGGACCGTCACCGAGAACGAGATTATTTCGCTAAATCGGCGCCGTCATCTCGTTTTTGGTGACGGTCCAGTGACGGCGGCGGTGGACAAACGGCCTAATTTGTATCACCAGGCCTCGGGAAAAAAGAAATGTTAAATTGAGCTAACTTCATTTAAGTTAATGTTGTTAGTAAGTATAATTTCCTTTTCACTGCACAAAGTATCTCTTTTTATTTAAGTAAATGAAATGAATACAGTTCTTCACTGAATACTTGTTTAATGTATACAAAGTAATATTGTGGATGATTTTCAATTCAGGTCTTTTAAATGAAAAATTGTGAGACAAGTTGCAATTTTTTTTACGTCTTCATATAGAGCTATGAAGACGTAAAAAAATTACAATTGAATAAAGGTTATAATATCTGGAGGCAAATTATTCACAGAGAAGCTACACGGCCCTTCGTTTCCAATACACTATTGCGTTCAGGGCGGTGCTGGGGCTGCCCCGCTACTGCAGCGCCTCGGGCATATTTGCCCTGACGCGCACCGATTGCTTTCAGACAACCATTAGGAAGCGGTGCGCGCCCCTGGTGCGCCGGGTGCGGCCCAGCACCAACGCCGTCCTGGCGATGATTGCTTGATTGCTGATAGCGTAGACTGTACCTACGTTCTATGACTGGATCCTTCGGGTAACGGTCCGGCCCGGGGTAGGGCTGATCTGCTTTGCAGACGACACCCTACTCACGGCACGCGCCGCGTCTTTTGCGGAATCCGTGGACGTCGCCAACGACGGGTTGGCGATCGTCGTAGATTGAATAGCTAGGCTGGGCTTGAAGGTCTCCCCCGCGAAAACGGAGGCCGTCATGTTCCATAGGAAATTCCGGAATCCTCCCCCGGACTTGTCCGTTACAGTTCAGGGGGTGGCGATTAGAGTAGGGCCCAAGATGAAATATCTTGGGCTAGTTCTAGACGGGAAATGGCTGTTCAAAGCGCACTTTGAGCAGCTAGTTCCCAAACTCGTGAATTCCGCGGGCGCACTCTCCAGGCTTCTTCCTAACGTGGGGGGGCCGAGGGGTGCGACGCGGAAGCTTTATTCCGGCATCCTGAGGAGTATGGCGCTGTACGGTGCACCCGTCTGGTCCGATTCGCTTCACCGCCACAACCGAACCCTGCTGCACCGCGCGCAGCGGGTTCTGGCCGTGAGAACCATACGGGGGTATCGCACAGTGTCGTGGTCGGCGGCGACTCTCTTGGCAGGCGAGCTGCCCTGGCATCTCCAGGCAGACGTCCTGTCCAGGGTTCGACGTACCCGGCAGGATGCCCTAGCTAGAGGACTGACCTTCTGTCAAGTCGAATTAGAGACGGTGAGGAAGCGGGAAACCGCTTGCTGCCTCGTCGAATGGTCTCGTGACCTCGAACACCCTGTGGCCGGTGGCTATACGGTGGATGCAATCAGGCCGCAGCTGGAGAGATGGGTCACCCGCACCAGCGGAACCCTGACCTTCAGGACGACGCAGATACTGACCGGACACGGTTGTTTCGATCAGTATCTGTTTCGCATTGTGGGCTGCTTGCCTTCTCCGGACTGCCGCCAGTGCGGCGCACCCGATACGGCGTTTCACACGCTTGTCGAGTGCGCTGCATGGACGCCTCAGCGTTTCGAGCTCGAGACGCACGTAGGAGCCGTCGGATCGCTTGGCGACTTGGTAACGGCCATGTTGCACAGCGACGACCGCTGGGAGTCTGCGGTTACTTTCTGTGAGGCAGTAATGTCTCTCAAAGAGGCCGCAGAAAGGGACAGGGAGCGAAGTCCTGCAGCGCGTGCTAATGCCTCTACCCGAGGTCGCCGGCCTTCAGCTGGCACCCGGAGAGGCAGGTACGCGCATTACTTCCCTCCCTGAGTTAGGTTCCGGTACGGGGGGCCCTTGCTACTAGGCAACGCAAGGGATTCATCTGCCCCGTTTCGAAGTGGGGTGTGTTCTCCCAGGGCACACTCCAGGCACTTTATTGCGCTGGATCGACTGTTGCGTAACTATGTTCTATATCTCAGTCTTTCCATCACAACAAAAGCGCAGGGTCGAAAGGGAGGAGGGGGTTTTTAGTGGGTATTGAGGTTGCTCGCCCGTGCGGCATCGCTCTGAGTCTTCCACACTCCTCTGTGTCACGCCATCGCGGACGGAGCGCAAACAAAGCATACTATTGCTAGCGTTATCGCCCCCGATGGATGCGTGCCGTTTCCTAGTGACGGCCCAGAGAGTGCGTAAATCGGTCAGCATTTTCCCTCGCCTCAAAAAAAAAGACTGTACCTACGTTAGGCACTGCTGCGCTATGCATAATAGTATAGTCAAAGTATAACTTGTGGTGTATATGTGAATAAGTGTGAATGTGAACAAGTGTGAATGTGAATATGTATGTAAGTGTAACTTTTTAATTTGTGTGTATTAATTTTAATCTGTATAATATATAATTTGAATAATGTAATGTAATTTGTATTAGTATTATGGGACATGTTTTACTGAAATAAAAGTATAAATAAAAATAAAAATATTATTTTTATTTATACTATACTACGAACAGACGAGCGTGCATGACAAGAACTATGAATGTCAAAGAAGCAAGTGAAGTGTGTAAGAATAAGCCTAAATGGCGCTCTGTTGTTCGTGCCTACCCCGCAAGGGACCTGGCGTGAAGTTATGTATGTATGTATGTAAAAATATTATATAGTGTAATTACAGTGACATAAGTTCAAATCTGATAGAGTGATATCACAGCTTAAGTAGTTTCTTGGCTTGATGTGCATATTTCTATAATTACGTTATTATAGATCTCTTCGTTTTGTCTTTGAAATGTTTGTATTTAATATGACTTTCTTTGTGCATTTTATTTCTGATCATTAGTTTTCCTATTTATGTACATTTACTACAAATATGCATATAACGTTACTTTCTATGCATTATTCATTGCTATTCTAGTTTATGCTTAGAACAGATGTAATATTGTAATATATATTAAGGGCTCAGTGGAAAATCAGCGATGGTTATAATAGACCAGCATTGTGCCGAGACTGACGCCCCTTTTAGGACAAGTTTATTTATTTTGTAATAATTTTTCTTAAATGGTTGGTTAAAAGTTGAACGTTAATGTTGACAAGTTATCCAAACCACAGCAAAAATCCGACGAATTCATAAATTCATTTCTTAATAGAGTTTTCCCTGCGAAGAAAATAAGGAGGAGCTCTTACTTAAGAAAACTTAATTAGGTTTTTCAATAAAAAAATACCAAATTGTTGGTGAAAACCACTCAAATATCCGTTGCGTAGTAGTTATCGGATACACAGACAGTCAGAAGCAGAATGCGACTTTCTTTTGTACTATGTAAAGAATGTGTTTTTTACATAGTACATAGTGTTTATTGCGCGAGCGAGCGACGAGCGAGCAGACGGCTTACCTGACAGTGGTTACCATCCCCTATTGACGTTTGTAACACCGATGGTGCTGCCAATGTCCTGCTGCTCTCTAAAAGGAGACTGAAACCTGTCCAATGATGCCAGAACAGAACTCAAGCTTATTATGGCGGCATTGTCCAGACCAGGGGTGGTACCCACCTAAATGGGCAAATGCCCTACCACCTAAAACCTGTTTTCTTTAGATTCGTATAATACGAGAGGAAAGTGTTTAGTTAAACGATTAAACAATTTCTAAATCCTCACCATTACAAGTTATTTAGTCTCACTAATTAATTTAAAGAGGATGCTCGAAGCTCTAAGTTCTATGTGGCTTAGTCAAGATTAATCGTTGAAGGAAGCAAAACTTCGTCTATTTATATTGCGTAGTATTTTATGGTAAACCCAGCTCTCGGATCTTCATAATTTTAAAATTTTAGAGCTTCTTGCATATCCGGGTGAAACGTAGCCTGTGGATCATGTTTTAAATATTTATAGCTATATATTTTCACTCTGTCATGTTGGTGTATAATAAAGAGTATTGTATTCATTTTCTCTCCATCTGCCTGACATGCCAGTATATAATTGGAGTCAGAAAACACATAGTTATATTAGCAAAAAATATGATATGTTTGTATCATATAATTTTCATTAAGCAGGCACCCGCAAGCGGACTGCAGGGCGAAGAATAATATTCATTCTATCCTCATGTCATAGACTGTATATTATTTAGAGATCATTTCCATTGGTCCTAAGACCACTCGGGTTGCGAATATCACCAATTTCATTAGTAGATCGATATTGTTACGAGCTACACAGGACTCGAATTAAAATGCCGTTGGAATTACTATAGAATTTATTAGAACTATACAAACACGTATAAAACGGATACAAATATAACTAGACACTATTAGTAAAAACTGCATGAATCAATAACACGCGCAAAGTCCATCACTATATCGCTCATCAAATCTACATTTCGCTCGTATCGTAATCTTCGCTTGACTGCACGTCCGGGCATTGTTTTATACTAACTATACAGTAAAAAAAGTCCACCGCGTGCACTGGGGTTCCCGAGAAACAGTAGTTTGCACAACTGGTTAATTATTCCTGCGAACGGCCAACAAAATTGAAAACAATAACAATAGGCTATTGCAAATTTTAAATACGAAGTAAACAAAAGAACTCCGAATGCGGTAGGGGCAATAAACCAGGTGCGTGTTTCTTTGTCGGTATGTAAGAATATGAATTATAAAAATATCAAAAAACCGTTTTACGAAGTTATTGCAAAGATGAAGAAAGAAAAATTGTATATTCTATTTCGTTTTAAATTCGAAATATCCTTAACATATTTGTTAACCCTCTCTCACGGGGCGTCTTTCCTTAGTTATTTGATTTTCAACCTTATGCCTTTGCAACAAGGTTGAAATTAATTCGTGCAATATAAATTAAGGCTACAGTTTTCAGGGCGCGATGCCGAAGCAATTTTTCTCTATCCCTTCCCTTCAATATGTTTGGGGGTTCCATGGAATACGCAATTTATCTTCTATGCGAGCCATTATGCAAATCGACCGAACGGAGCGGCGGACATTACTAAAAATGTTACCTAAAATGAGTCTGTGTTTCTAATTTGTAGATTTGGTTTTGAAAGATAATAAAAATTAGGAAGCTGGTTCCAGCTTTTGCTACTGTAAACATTGAAGAATTTTCTTCTCCTAAATTCTTAGTGATTTTTGAAGATACTGTAAAATCAAAAATGGTTGGATCATACCTAGAATGATGCGTGAGGCTATTGAAATAAAATAAAAAACACATGTTTGGTAATTACCACCTGTTTGGCATACGATCATCAAACTTATTAAGACTCAAACCAAGCAAGAACCAACTGCCAGACCTCAAGACACTTTGAGCTCTTTATGCGTGCATCGGAACACAAACCAACTGGACTGATCATTTCTTTTAGTTTTCCTTCCACCTTCTATTTTAATATTACATAAAATTATTAGAGCTAGGCATGTTTGCTGACGAGTTTCTTGCGCCGCTTCTTCCCTTCAAGCCATAACAATATGTTGCGAAGCGGTGGTAAATTAGATGAGGCTTCCATATAGTAAATAATAACCATAAACAAAATTAAAACTAAATTATTAAAACGAACAAGTTGGCGGTAGGCTAAATAAAACTTTAATAATAGTCGTTGACACTTGACATCTTTGTTTCCTGTGATCACGGCCACCGAAAAGTGGCCGAAACGTCTGTATAACAAAAATCAAATAAAATCGTTAAAACGCAGTTTTATTATAGCGTGATATAATGTTTGTAAATTTTAATTTTCTTCAAGTAACCTTAAAAGCATCGGTTTCATTAAATAGAAACCCAGTCTAATATAACCCAGTTCCTGTAATGGGATGAAAAAGGAGCCATTTGTTAAATTAACCAACCCACGTAGAATGGCGGAATCACCTGAGCGAAGATCCGGCTTCATCGACCAAAGGGATTTATAGCATTGATGCCCGACTTAATTCTATCAGCACTGAATTATATGGGTATTTGTATATTCTACTTATAATTTGTGGTTTACCGGTTGCAGGTATATAAGGAGTATTACATTACGTTAATTAATAAGTTTATTTCAAACCAGGTTATCCCTGTGACTTCGTCCACGCTTGGCTTGATATTCCCATGGGATTGCCGGGACACAAAATACAGCAGAATTTAAAAAAGAATGTTGAAAGCTATCGATTTAACATAAATTGTGTCGGAATAAGCTAAGTTTTAACCACCAGAATAACTTCAAATTGCTCCCGGGAAAATTCCCGTGGGGTTCCCAGGATATAAAGTACCACACAATTTACTAGATAAAATTTACTATCGATCAGAGAAAACCGCATTAAAATTGGCCCAGTAGTTTTGTGTGAATCCCAAACAAACAGACAAGGAATCTAAAAAAATGTATTCGTTTGTACAGTGTACTCGAATTGTTTTTTTAAATAGTTTCATTGTACAGACATGGCTTTTAAGAGTTTCATAATATTTTAGATAGATAAAAACAGCTAAATAACATCATGTATCATAGGTATTTTATATTGAATACATCCTAACTATATAAAATATTTAATATTATAAATGTGAATGTAAGTTTGTTTGTTACGCTTTCACGCGAAAACTGCTCAACCGATCATCATGAAACTTTGTACACATATTCTTGGAGGTATTAGAAGTAGCATAGCATACTTTTTATGAAAAAAAAATCCACGCGGGCAGAAGCTAGTGGTTAATAAATTACTAGCAAAAACCGAAACGAAGTTTTATAAAATTCTGTTTAATAGTATCTACCTACTGTCCAATAATAATTTAAATTAATTAATTCCTTCGCAATTTATCAAGTTTTTTTAACTCTATAGATGTGGCGCAGTGCGAAAATAAAAAATAGATGGTAAGAGTACTTTTGCTTTGTTGTTAAATATCCAATGTCACTAAGAATGTCTAACGTCAAAAAATTTAAAAAAAAATTATATGAAAATTGATATTTGCGCTACGCCTAATTATTGTATTTTAATTTGTTTTTCAGTCTTTCTGAAAGTTTCCCTTATAAGCTCCAAAACGAGTTAACCGATTTCAAACAAAAATTTTGACATTATAGTATTGCTTTTGGTATACTTTACTTTACTTTGATCCCTTGCAATGATTAAAGCAATACTTTTTTAAACATGTCACTGTTTTCTTCGGTTAATATTGCTTCCATCTACATCGATACATATGTACTGAAAACTCCAAATATTTATAAAATTTCATATATCAGACCTACCTACTTCGTCTACAATAAATTAAGCCAGGTTAAACTGTTCAAAATGTTTATGATCACGCTATTACAAAACTTGGTAATTTTAAGCACAAAGTAAATATTAAACAGTATCTGGCACTATAATTTAAGTTTAAGCTTATTATTAAATAAATACCTAGGAATAAAAGTTAAATTAAATTATCTTTTAAGCAAACACTAATTAATCCTGCTTGCCGTCATAAAAGCCATTTATTTTAATGATAAATACGGCAATTAGCCATCTACCTGACATTTATGTCTTCGGAGGTCAAATAAATTATTAAAATAATGTACAAAATAATTGGGATATAAAACAAACACAGCTTATTATGGAATTTTGTATAAACATTAATTCTTCTTTTGAGGTTGGAGTATACAGAAACTATCATATCCGTCCGTTAATTTGTCTGTCTGTGTAAGTAAATGTTAAGGTTATGTTTAACCGACTACGAAAAAAGGAGGAGGTTCTCAATTCGTCGGGATCTTTTTTTTTTGTTTTTTTTTATGTATGTTCGACGATTACTTCGTCATTTATGATCCGATTTACGTGATTCTTTTTTGTTCGACGCGGAATAGCTTCCAATTGGTCCCCTAAAATTTTTACATAGTTTGACTCAGTAGTTTTCATTTTATGAACATTTTTCATGAAAATAATTTTCACTCCGTTCCATATGTACACCGATTACTCTGAGATTTATGATTTGATTTACGTGATTCTTTTTTTGTTCGACGCGGAATAGCTGCCATGTGGTTCCCTAAAAATTTGACATAGTTTGGCCCAGTAGTTTTCATTTTATGAACATTTTTCATGAAAATAATTTTCACTCCGTTCCATATGTACACCGATTACTCTGAGATTTATGATTCGATTTACGTGATTCTTTTTTTGTTCGACGCGGAATAGCTGCCATATGGTCCCCTAAAAATTTGACATAGTTTAGCCCAGTACTTTTCATTTTACGATCATTTTTTTGTTCCCGGTTCTTTGGACCTATATTTTTTAAGAAGCGCAGCACCATTCGTATGGCCACCCATACATAGCTAGACACTAAAAAGTAACAAATAAAAAATAAAAACTTCGTTTAAAAAAACCGACTTCAAAAACTAAAAAACTAAAATGTATAAAATAACTTATTTCTAAAGCTATTATTATTAATATATATTATCTAAAACATCTTGAAGTCGGTGCAAAGCAAAACATAAAAATTACTATATTTTGAAAATTACTAAGCAATTTTTTATTTCAAAAAATATTGCTTATTAAGGCTGGTGTGCACCGTAATTTAACCGACGGCTAACCAAATATAATCACTAAAAAACTTACCAAAGATCGTTCTCAATAAAGATCGCTCGAATGTATCTGTCCAAGGGTGCACAATGCATAAGTATGAAAACAACCCTTTTTTAAAGTCCGTTTCAAATAAGACAATATAGAAGAAATTACGTAAATAGAAAAATAAACATCGTTATTCTAAGTTATAGGATTATTATTAAATAGTAATAGGATTATCAAAAATATGTGTGTGTGTGTGTGTGTGTGTGCGTGCGTGCGTGCGTGCTTGCGTGCGTGCGTGCGTGAGTGAGTGAGTGCGTGCGTGAGAGTGTGTGTGTGTGCGCGCGTGTGGTGCGTGCGTGCGTGCGTGAGTGAGTGCGTGCGTGATTGCGTGCGTGAGTGCGTGCGTGAGTGTGTGTGTGTGTGTGCGCGTGTGTGCGCGCGCGTGTGCGCGCGTGTGTGCGCGCGTGTGCGCGCGTGTGTGCGCGTGTGTGCGCGTGTGTGCGCGCGTGTGTGCGCGTGTGTGCGGTGTGTGCGTGTGTCAGCGTATGTCTGCGTGTGTCTGTGTGTGTCTGCGTGTGTCTGCGTGTGTCTGCGTGTGCCTGCGTGTGTCTGCGTGTCTGTGCGTGTCTGTGCGTGTGTGTGTGTGTGTCTCTGTGTGTGTCTATGTGTGTGTGTGTATGTGTGCGTGTGTCTGCGTGTGTTTGCGTGTGTGTGCGTCTGTGTGTCTGTGTGTGTTTGTGTCTGTTTGTGTGTGTGTCTGTTTGTGTGTGTGTTTGTGTGTCTGTGTGTGTCTGTGTGTGTCTGCGTGTGTCTGCGTGTGTCGGGAAGTAGAGTAGAAAAATTAGGAAAGCGGACCTTGCGCGTCGGATTGAACGCTCCGAACGTAACCGGGACTTAACGCTCTGTATATATATGTATGCATATATTTATGTATGTATTATCAATAGGTGTATTTATATATGTCTATTAAGTGTAATTCTTACTTATATAATCTTTTACATACCTATATGTTTATAAATGAATAAAATATATGTAAGTAACTGCATATCCTCTAATATTTAATATTTATGTATACCACCTTTGACCAATATAATATGCTTTATTCCTGCCACGGGTTGTCTGGAGAAGATGGCTTCTTAGCCATAGGAACGCCCATTGTGCACATTTAGAATATTTTTAGGTTATAAGTTTTTCTGTGTTTTCTGTTATGATGTACAATAAAATATTATCTATCGTATCTATCTTTTATTGGGAAAAATACTAACATACATAAACCGACGAAGACGGGGAACATAACGATTATATGACGGGCCGGTTTTTACCAGAATATCTACAAAACCCCAGAAAGCGGTGAACCAATACAAAATAAATGTACAAAGAGAAATACGCAAAAAAGCTTTAAAACATTTTTTTATGTAAAATTCCACTCTGTCCCTAAAACCACCAAAACATCTAGTCAAACAGAAATGTCCCGCTGCGGTTTTGGTGCTTTGTCTTAAAAGGGTCATAATAAAATACTTCAGAGGTTTCAACTAGGTTTTCTTATTCGGGCTGGTTTACTCAAATCCATACTAATACCTACATAAACGAAGACCTAAGTGAATGAAGGGTACATGTTACAATCGGTAAAATTTATTTATTCATTATTAGTTTTGTAGCAGCGAAGATAGTGATTAAATAACACTTTAAATGGCATAGAGTAGTATTCACTGTCGATTGCTGATGTGAACTGTTTTATTTTGGAAACTGTAACCTTAAGTACAAATATTAACAAGTCGTACTGCTAGTACAATGTATAGCACAGTGTGTAAGCGAGACGGATGATGTGCGAGCGAGATAGAGCAACTATTAATATATGCGCTTCCGCGTTGCGCTAGTATTATTCGGTGAATAACATTTTGTGGCGTGACAGAGGATCTATGCCAGAATCAAAGAGTATGGAACGTAAATTATACACACAACAAAAACACACTAGATATGATGTAACTAAAAACAGCAGTGTATTTAATCTAAATGACCGATGCAACTCAAACTTGACCCGCCAAAATTGCTATTATGCAGACCCTAAATAATTAGGAGGATGTGAAAGAAAATAGTTTGTAAATAACAAATATATTTCAGGTAACTTGGTGAAGTAAAAAAGTGTGAATTACTTTTGTTTCCATTTGACCCATATATATATAAAATTTTCTTTATAGTTACTAATTAGTAATAACATAGCATTTCGAAGATTCTTGAGCTTTTTTATTATATCTAAAATATACCCATTAGCCTTTTAACATAAGTTCGCAGTTCAGGTTTTAATTTCTCTACGTCATAATTTTCCATTTCCCAGACTTGATGATTGGAGTCTATACAATTTTCCAATGTCACCACATACTTTTCAGGAGCTTTTTCTATACTTAAACACTGGTTGGTGTCTAAGTGTCTGATTTTCTTCGTCTGAAAAGAGTAGAAAGCCTTTCCTTTATATACTATGCAACAGTTGTATAGGATATTCTTCTAGGTCTAGATGAGGGTATCAAATTATACATTTTTATTAGTGCTTTATTTTTCTTTGAAATGTATCCTTTATTAATCCAGTTCGTTAGAGTACAAATATCAGTCATGAATGTACATACGTTTTATCCGTGCAAGAACGGAGAAAGAATATATCTTCCTGCGGCCGGACGGCCTGTCGCAAGAGGCGACAAAACAATTCACAGCGAGGTGGTAGGGTATTTGCCCGACTGGATGGCCACCAGCCCTGGTCTAGAGTATGCCGCCTTGATTTGTGTTCCGGCATTAGTGACCAGGTTTCAGTCTCCTTTAAGAGAGCAGTAGCGCATTTATAGCACCATTGGTATTGCAAATGTCTATAGGCGATAGTAACCGCTTTCCATCAAGTGGACCGACTGCCTGTCTGCTGAACTCCTGCAATAAAAAAATACGTGTCAGTCCATGTAAATATAAGATTTCCTATAAATGATGATTAGTTACAATTTTCTATTAACTCAATAATTTACATAGCAGTTCGCTCCAGCCCCTTAGACTATTGTATGTATTTATAACGTTTTCATTTTGCTAAAGAAAGATTTTATGGAGATATGTTGCAGCATTAATTTTTAAGTAGGTACGTCTAGTCATTATTATTACGTAATAATATTTGTCTTTCCTTTTATTATGTCTTTGTCTTACTGAGTATACATTGTTTGCTACAACTCGTTAATTAGTACTTCGAAAAGTATATTATAATATACTTCGGTATAAAATTTATTTTAAAGATAAGAGCTTTAGATAGTTAAATAAGATGAAAATCAATTTTTAGATAGACGTGTTGCCGGGGACTTTCTAACTGCTTCTTCTCCATAACAGTAAAAACACAGCTGCGAAGCGGTAGGTACACCGCGTACATAGAAAAGAAGTAAATTTAAATTAAATATATATGAACTTCAACAAGTGTTCTCCAGCGGAACTTATTTTGAATAAAAACTTTTAAACTTGAATTTTATTTGACTAAGGGAGTTTAAAAAAACGTTTAGTCGTAAATATTTCACAACTCAAAAACTGCTTAAAGAATTTTGTTCAAATAATTTTCCGTTGACTGTATATTTAAGGTTATAACTTTTTTCATAATTTATCACTTCATTGTCCAAAAATTACGAAGGTTACACATAAATAAAAAAAATGGTACATTATAGTTTTTCAAAATTAGTGCAGCAAAACCCGCTGGCTATGTTTTTTGCAGTAATGACTACTTAGGTAAATCAGGAGAGCTTATCTGTTTTTCGATATTAGCTATGTCTGTACACTAGTCTCGTACCATAAAAAAACAACATTTCGTAATCTAAAAATATTTAAAAAATACCTTAATTTCATACAACCAAACTTGCGATTTTGCATCTCCACGACATAGATATAGTGTGACTGTATTAAACAAATAATCCAAGCACATGCTGTCGCGGCGTATTTCACCATCTCTAGTGTAGACCCAAAACTAGAAAATATATTAAAGTAAGGCTTAATAATAATTGTATCAATTATTGAAGCGTATGGTGTTTGTTCAGATTAATAACAGAATATTGTTCAAGAAAAAGTAATAGGTAAAGAAATATGAAGGTAAATCACGCCAGGTTAATTAAGTCCTCTGTGAACAATATATTGCCAATCATTTTATTGGAAATAAGTTTTTTGTATCATTGTTAGATACCTCTTAAGCCTCTCTATTATGACGTATTGCTTAGCCTAACCTTTTCAAACTCAAATAAGGCGTTCTTATTATGAGAATTGCAAACGTATTATTTATATTTTTATAAAATTTTAGACATTCATTTTAAATATAATTTTAAAGATAAAGTCAAGTTGGTTTTAATTATTTTAATATTGTTCTATATTCGACAACCCAAAATAAAACTAAACAAATTAAATAATGTTTTGAAGTGTTATTTGCAGAATATGAATAGAAATAAGATATGAATTAAAATTTAAGCAATTTGAAGAATAAGGTACAAACCTGATTCCCACCTTGATGATGACATGAAATTAGATTAACATTATCTTGCAAACTCTGGAGATCAGTTGAAGCATCAAGACACATAACGTAATGTTTAAGACTATATATCTGAAAATCGAAAAGATTTAATAAACTTTATTTCATTTAATGTTCACAAAATATTTTAAAATTACTATGAAAACAAACATTTTCTTCAATATTAAATACCAATTCTGTATTAAATTTGTATCTACAACACGAAACATTCTTATTTTTATTAAGATACTTAAAAAAAGAGTTGGTGAATTGAATTTTTTAGATGCTTTTATTTTTTTAAATTTAGTCTCACCTTTCCACTAGCAACATATTCTTCTGGCAATTCCAACCATGGATATACAGTATTTAAATACCACTCAAACGACTGGCATTTAAGATTTTTTCTTAACTCAATTCTTTCTGAAACATCTCCAAAACTACCTTTGTCATTTCCAATTCTTTCATAAAAATATTTTGAATAATCGTCAAGCCACACCTGGGAAATATATACGATTGTTAAACAATTTACAGAAATATACTTACTCATTGACTGCATAAGTAAATTAAATAAAAATAACCTCAGCTAAGCGCACAGAATTCCTCCTAAAAGACCATTTACGGCCAACATACGGGAACCGACTCCTAAAAACATGACCAACGTGAGAACAGGGTATAATTTCTAAAGAACCACCACACATCCAAACTTTGAAAGACAGTTCTAAATTTTCTGCTCCCCATATATCAAAGCCTGGATCGTACATTCCTAGTCTCTCAAAAAAGAGCTTGTCTATTGCAAATAAGCCTCCAGATATCGTAGGAGTTTGCAACGGTGTTGCTGGGTTAGTTCTTTTCTCTAAAATGTTATAAGGAACTGATTCCCATGTGAACCGTAGTTCCCAAGTGAAGCCTCCAATTTTGAGATCGTTTACGTCCTGAGGTATATATTCGAATGTTGAGTCGTGTATATGGTCAACAACTGGACTTACTACTATTGTTGAATTCATTTGAACTCTTTCTAAAAGCGGCTCTAACCAACCTGTAATAAATAATGAGATTAAAAATAAAGTGTTAAAGACATTGAAAAAGCTAATACTTTTAGTCTTCATTATGAATTCCTTACCATCAGCACACTCACAATGACTATCCAGAAAGACGAGAACTGGTGCCGTTGCGTATCTTATACCTAACATCCTGGCTCTGATTAGACCTTCACGCCGTACTGTTCTAACAAGAATTATCTTAGGTACTCTTCGAACATAATCTTCTAATCTTGAGTGAAGGTGTTCTGTAGCAAATAATTAATCAGTTAAAATATATTTATACAGATTTATAAAGTTGATTTAGTATACAAGTTATTTTTCTTCTAGTAATTGTGTTTTAAATATCAACGAAAAAAACGAAAGGAATTGGTACTGATAAAGAAGATAAAATAACTCACAGTCCTGTTTATTAATCTGGACATTTTGCTGCCGAATGCTACTGATAATTGAAGACCGTGAGAGACAAAGCAGTGAGAAGAGACTACTTTATCCTACTGAGAAGGGATACAACACAAGGCAGCAATTTAAAATTGACACAGTTTGAGGCTTAATAGTTCAGTTAATTTGTAAGTTGATATTGAATGTCACTTACTCATAGAAGAATAATCATCAACTAATATTATTTGTTTCAAAAGATTCTGTGGCGATCTATTGTAAACAGAAGTTATAGTCCTTATTAGTGTTGACCAAGCTTCATTGTGAAAGCATATCACGACTGTGACTTCGGGTAGATTTCTTGAAAAATTTCTATTTTTGCACCTTGAAACGTCAAATGCAATTATAAATAATTACTCTATTGATTAAATAAATTCACAATACTATAGATAATATTTTTACCACTCATCTCTAGGATCAAGTAAACTACGATTATCAGGTATCAAATCACTGACAAACTCATTGAAAGAGTGATCTGTCCAACCTTTTCTTATTAATTCTTTGACAAAAGTTCTCACTTCTGCTTCTAAATACACAGCAGTTCCATTAACACCTAAAACAATAGAACGTACGTTACATAGACTATCATCTATTCTGTACCCTTTTATGGATAGTATTATACTAACTCTTATATGTGAGCGTGCAAATTGTCTCATTAATTAACCGCAGTAAATAAATTACCTGGTGGAAATTCGTCGCCTTTTAGCAATGATAATTTATCCTCGTATGTCAGGTGCACAGGGGCAGGTTCAATCAAATGCCATACTGTAAGTGTTAAATTAGTAAATTAACTAATACAATCATATAAAAAGTCTTGTCATGAACTGTTTATAAGTTTTTCAATCCAGATGTGTTCATATCTATAATGACTATTATTATTGTTATCTATGAAAAACTAAAATTGGTAATTTTGGTATTAGAGAAATTATGTAGCATCGCAAAAGCTTAAAACGGGGAGTATAAATTTTAGTTTTGTATTCGATAAGAACTGTTTGCATTCTTCAGAATAAAAAGAATCCTATGTTCACATTGTACCAGGTTTTTGATACTAATCTTCATGAAAATTGGTTCATTGTTTTAGCCTTAACAAGTACTTACTACACTGGACTAATATATGACTAAAAAAAGTTTTCCAGAACATCTTAAATTAAATAAAACCCTTAAATTAGAATAAATGTTCAAACTTAATAATAATAGATAATAATGAATAGATATTCTCAATGTAAAAGTTATTGAAAATATTCTTAAGATGTAACTGTTTCTTTGATATAATACTACTTAATATAACAATTTAGGTACCTTCAAAGTCTGTACTCCTATTATTAGTAAACGTTCTACGTCTAAATTTTCTTAAAGCATTTTCGAAAGACTTCCGATCGACTGGTTGTTCTATTAAGTTCTGAGAGTTATATTCCTTCACAATTGTCCAAAGCGACACAATCCACATTGTAACTATCACAAATAATATTTTTAAAAACCTTTTCATCATTTTAAGCAAACTTTTTCTAAAACAACGCACAACCGTTTGAAATTTTAAAGAACTACTAAAGGAAGAATACTTTGGTTGAACAGTATTGTTTTGATTTCCATTCATGTCGGAGAATTGTGGAGAGTGTTATTACGGAAGCATTTTTTTGTTTTATTTTTTACTTATTCCTTTGATCGAAATTTACTCTCATACATCATAGAATAGAAATACTTTTTATTGCACATGGGATAGCAGTAAATATCAGAGTTAACAAAATTTCAACTAGTACACCGGCGGTGTTATCGCTAATGGCGATTTCATCCAGACTACCTTCTGGAGATAATTTTGCGTATATAGTAGTGGGTCGATATGGAGGTGTGGTTCACATTATTATAAGCACGACTTTCATATTAAGACATACTTTCATTTTTAATGTTTACAAAAAAATAAACTAGTTTTAATAATAATGTAATGTAATGGGGTGACATAAAACATTGTCAAGAAGGAGTAGCTGAAGTGTGAAACCAGTCCATTCGCCTTAAAGTAGTGATATGGAATAGTTAGATGGAACATTCTCTTAAATATTCGAGCCTGGTAGTGGGATTATTACGACCTATTATTATTTTATATACAAACTTAGCGTATGTAAAACCATACAGTATTTAATTTTTATATAATTAGCTATATCTAGAATGTAAATACGTGTAACACATATTTTACATTGTATCAATTAAGATAAGATTATAAACACACTACTTCACAACACCTTTTAACACTTTAACAATTTTACATGAATTATAATATGAATAGGTATATATAATCATAAATCATAATCATAGCATGTTAGCCAAAGTAACATTTAAAAATGTACACCTTCACACAAATAAATAATCAACAAATGTCATAACTCTAATTAAATAATTAGACAGGTAATTTCATCAAAATTGTGTGTGCAGTTTATACGCAGTACAAGGGAAACCAAGTGTGACCAGGAGTGGGAAATCTAAATTTCGTGACGTCACATTTCATATATTATATCATGTATTTAACCTTAAAACATAAAATTTGAAGTATTACAGTAAAACTTCAAACATTTCCAACACTATCTGTATGAGTATAGTGTTTAAATTATTACATATGCTGTTTTCTATCTCATTCTCTCACAAGCTTAGTCCTATAATTTTATGTGTTTATCTCTTTTTAGTGTTGCTACAACGATCCTAAAGAACTCTTACTTCAAAAATCCTGCAATAAATTGTTATAAAAACTCCAGAATACACCCGTGTAACGACATTGTATTACTCCTATTTTCAAAGTTCCCACAACTCCATACGCAAACAAACAAACACAAACAATACAATAGACATAATATTTACACGACATTACATCAATATTGTTGACTCACTTGAATCTCAAAACTTTGACTTCCTTTACAAACTATAATGCTGACTGTTTGTTTGTGAAACAAGTTGAATAATTAACTATAGCGAGGATTCTTAATTATCTTGGAAGTTTTGTTTAATTATACAAATACATATTCATCAAGAAACTATTATTTGGTTTCAAAATTCATCGTCTAGTTCCAAAATTCAATTTACGTAATTGTATTCATAAAATATCTGAAATTTTGTATTTACTGAAATTTATTTTCACTAAAATGTTTACGTATATCTATTTGTCCAACGATTGAGTCAGGGTCTGGCGACGCCTCCGCTTCGGCAGAAAACAAGAAATCGCGAAAATGTGCAACCTTAAGAAGGGGTTACATATTTATGGCGCTTGGTATTGAAACATGGAATACGTGGGGTTCTTAGGCAAAGAGTCTCTTAAAAGACATATGTAAGAAATTTTTTGACACTACCCGTATTCAGAAGGCTGATTTATACTGCGCATCGAAATAACATCGTCTTACAGTATGGCGATACAGGTAGCCTTCTGGGTACACCTTTCCCTAACAGTGATATACTACATAATCTATTTACTTACGGTTTATTGTATTTATACTTAGGTTGTATTTTGTTTCTTATAAGAGGTCAACATTTTAAATCAAAATCGATAACTATGAATGTCGATCGACGATTACTTTGAAGTTATGACACATTTTACATTCGAATGTGTTGTGCCATCTGTTGGACGTAAAAGTAATAGTATATGAAAATTAGACATTACTATTTTTAATAAAAAATATCTTGAAGCCTTCGGTGGTATTATTTTTCTTTCATTTGCAGTACAATAAAGGTATCTTATTTTAACAATCTTAGTATTAATAACTACTCGGGAAGGGTCCATATACGACAAACAAGGGTGTCCTTAATATGTTACTTTTGGTGCGCTTGTCAAACTCTGCTCTACTAATGACGTTGACAGCTGCGTTTCGTTTTCTATTAAGATTTTTAACGGTCAGTTGTTTGACAACTATCACGTAGAAATTTCATTACATTCGATATTTCTAGGAATATGCGATATTACTCTTACTGTACACTTGTAAGTTTTATTTGCGTGCGTATAAATCTCTAACTAACATTGGTTGGCCAATAAGATTTATCAATACCCAGCCGGGAATATACGAATCCGGTATTGATAAGGCATAGTGCGCGTTTAGCTTTAGAGTCTTACGCAAGCAAAACTTACAAGTGTCTAGCTGGGTTATATCTAGGCACGACTTCTAACCTCTACTCTACATCATGTCCACTTCCAGGGCAGTAAGCAGGATATTAAAGAGGGAAGTGGGCAGTGCGACTACATATACGTAACTTATTTCAAAATTTGATAATACTTCTTTTGTTATAATATGCATTAATTAATTTGTACAAAAACTAGGATCGTGACTAACGGAATTTAATTATGTTAAGAAGAAAATATTATTTTAATTTAACAATTACATACAAGGGCAACTTGGGTTACCGACGCCAACGGTCTTATTCGATTTTCCAGACGGAAAATTGCGCGACCTTTCCGATATTAAATTCTATGTGTAATGAAAATTTTCAATTTCTCCGATATTCTTAAGGAAAAGTAGAGGGTATAGGCCACAACAAAAACTTGATTACCAGTAGTGTTAGAGTATTATAATGGTAATAATCCTTGCTTAATAATAATCCATTCTAAAATGCAAGAATTTTTAACTTTTCCCTACTTCATTTACTGCATTTTAAATATATTCCCTATTAACAAACTCGCATGATTGTGAATTCATTTGGCAGTTTTCAAAAAATTGCATTTTCGGAACCGGCAGTACTGAAACAGCCCACCCCCCATAATTTATTCTCTTTTTAAATTCATTATACAAACATGACCCCCCTACAGATTATGTTTTGATATCCATGTACATATATCAATATAATAAATCTTAATATCTATTTCTAAATCAATAATAAAACCATTTGCACACATCGCATCAATAACGGTAAGTTATTGGAAAGTAATTTCCTCGAGGAAAACTCCTTCCTGCGAGTTATTTGAGGTGTATTGTGTGTGACAATGGCCCGCTTGATTCACAAGTATTTCTTAATCCAGCGAGACAGAGAAACAGCTTGGGATATTTATATATCGTAGAAGATTTTTAATCGATAGATCCATTGATATTTTTGATTCCTCTTTCTTTAAATTTAAACGTGAAATTAGGGCTGTTATTTGCACAAATATCTCTGGCATAATTAAATAATAACTTCGTTAGCTAACTATCGAAAATCTAACACGATACGTAAGTCATTTAATTAATACTAGCCCACTAAACATCTTGTCAATCTATATGCTCACATGTTTAGAGTTACGGCTTAGACCTAATAATAGATATATACTCTCAGAATCATCTATCCGCCCGCCTAGTGTTTTAAGTTAAGACAGCTTGTAGGTAAAAACCTCTTTTTACAGTTCAAAACAGCATAAAACCTTTTTGCTCAACCTGTCGGAGATAACGCCATATTTAGTTCTATAGTTCAATCAGTGCAAAACTATGATGCTGTCTCCTAATTAAACATACTATTGTTTACCATTCGCAAATGGACAGGGTTTCTCTATTGCTTTCATAGTTCATCTAACTCACTCATTGCAAACACAAAGTAGCCATACGAGACTGAGGCGTATTGCTGCAGGGTTTCTTCCGCCGATTCTTCTCTACCAGCCATAATACGTTGCGAAGCGGTAGTACAGGTAGTCTAGGATCGGATCCACCGGCTAAGTCGAAACTCGTCCCCACTTTTTATTACTTCAGCCTGTTAAGGCTTAATCCGATAGGATCAAACCCCCAAGGCACCGGTCGAGCTGAGGTTGGCCCTCACAGGAGATTCTTCTTTAAAACGCGCTGCTATCGGGCTGAACGCCTCCGCTCCCACGAATTCGGGAAGGGCACCAAGCCCGGTATAGCTGAAACAGCCCTCTACAGCTATAGCTGGATCCTGCAAAAAGAAAAATAGTTCAGTTCAGTTCAATAAACCAAAGCACCGCACCGAGTGAGTGTTTTATTTATTAGAGCAACTTACGTCATCTAGGCCCTAGGACACAACCTAATATTTCTTTTATAGCTATAGACAGTTAATACTTAAAACGCTGTAGGTGGGCCGATAGATGTAACCTTCAGATGTTTCTTGTTTTGCATTGATATACAAATAACTAAATAAGAAAATGGGAAAACGAGGTTTTTTTTGCGCATTACACTGTAGCAAAGTAAAAATTTGACATTTTAAATTCTATTCCAAGTGGGTGGCATGGCTGACGTATTTCCTACGCACACTTTTGTACGTAATAAATATTAATTATAATTGTATAAAAATAAATTTAATCTACTATTTAATAATAATCTTAAACTCAAAATCACGGTGTTTATTTATCTATTTAAGTAATTTCTCCCATACTTTACTAGTATAGATTTTTTTTACATAAACTTAGAAAAGAGAATATGTACATATGTTCTAAATTGCAAATGTTATTCGTGGTTAGCATGAAAGTAGGTCAAAGAGATTATAGCATTTGTTGGAAACTCCAACTTTATATACTGGTATAGATAAAAATGGTTAGTAAAAGCTTAACTGTACTAAAGAATAATGTGATTTAACGTAATTTTTCATTAACGATGTATCTTAGAGATATAAATAACAAATTTTCTCTAGAGACGTGTGCCGAAATGGAGGCACAATCGCGAGAAAAGCCCTAGTTAAAGCAATAGTTAAAAATCTCTTCTCTAGAGAATAAAATTAGAACCTACTGCTGTAAAAAAGATAGAAAACAAAAGAAGAGCCGCCATTCATTCATTCATTGAAATTGTAAATCCAAAAGATTAATGGCCTGAAAGAAGCCCAACAAAAACTCCCCACAATCCACTAGAATACCCACTTAGTACAATCAAGAGTGAATTTGGTCTCGTTTCAAAAAACTTTTCCTGTACGGAACCTTGCTAATGATCTCCATTGTTGGGGTCCCGTAGTTTTTTCCATTAGCACTCTTTAATTGAAAGTAAAAATTCAAGAAAGAACTGGAATGCTAAGTGCAATAAAATTAACTTAAGACTTGAAACTTTGGACGGGGAACATTTTTATTTTTATTAAATGGGTAGAAGTATTTCAAGTGTTTTCTAGGGCTGCCTCTTTAATGAATATCTTTAACTAATAAATAGATAACACTTTATTGTACACATTACAGAAAACTTTGACGAACTAGCATTAATCTAATTATGTACAAAGGGCGGTCTTATCGCCAAAAAGCGATCTCTTCCATACAACCCGTGGCAAGAATATTCTGGTTAGGAGTGGCTATGGTGGTATACATAATTATTGTATGATTACTTCCATTTTAATAATATATATATATATATATATATATACTAATATAATATTAAATATATACTATAAACAATTGTTTGATGCCTATGAGAACAGATGACGTTACCGCGGATAACTAAAATTTAAAAAACTGCCCCTCAAAGTTTCTGGTGTCAGACAATATCACAAAAAAATGGTTATATATGTTCTCACTTAAACTGTATCGTTTTACTGATATTACAGAGATATACAATTTAATATAATTAACACAACAAATGACTGTGTTATACCAATAATTCTTCTCTACTTGTGTATGTTACTGAATTTCTCCTGAACTGCTAGACCCGGATTAGATCACAGTTGAATTCGGTAGCTGGCGCTGGAATAATGTCCCAGGATTTGGATGAAATTTTTTGTGTCTTTTAGTGGGTCTTTGGACGGTTTAGGGTCACAATTGGACCCAATAGGTGGCTCGAGATCGGATTCTAAATTTTTTCAAGGCAGGATAATGTCTGCTGAGCCTGGTTGTATACATACATATATGTTGGCAACGATTCGTGACAACCCTAAAGGATAGACGACGCCAAACAAAAAACGTTGGACAAGATCTTCTAACATTAAATTATGGTGTGTAGTTTTACGCAAAACTACGCGAATGGTTGCACAAAATACAGACACCGGATGGTGACGCGGATACGTTTACTAACGACCGTGTCATTAATCATAGAAAACAGTTGGCTGTCTGCCACTTGAGTTGGTAGCTGAGTTATTGTATGATTTATGTCACTGGATTGGTCTATTTAACGCGCTGAATTGTTGTAAGAAGTGAAACTTCTTTATGACCTTCTTTTTCGAAAAATTATCTACTATACGCAACTTTACGGAAATTCGTTAAATAAATAAAGCCCCTACCACGGTTGAATTGACCCTGTACCACGGCCGAGTCGACCGTGGTAGGGGCAAGAAAACAAGATGGCGCGTAACTGAAAAAAGTGACGGTAATTTTTTTTTCCAACGCCGATAAAGAAGTTTCACTTCAAAAATGGAAGGTGTGTTTTATGTAAGCAGATATCTATTTACACTAGTGATATTTATCTTGTTTTTATGATTCCGCTACGTGCACTTAATAATTATGCAATTACATGAAGTTCACGAACTAAAAGGTTTTGTAAAGATGACAGACATTCACTGTTTTATTGTATAGGTGCCTACCTATATCATTTATATTTATATATACAATTCTTCTGTGCGCGTGTATGGGACTGAAGTCCTAGACGGCTGGACCGATTTCGATTAAATTTTTTGTGTGTGTTCAAGTCGATTCTAAAATGGTTTAGATTCACCATTTGATCCGGTAAGTGCCGTTGCAATTGGGTTCTAAATTTCATTTCTTCAGGTCAAGAAAGCGTCTATCGGGCCGGCTTTTAATATTATAAAATTCGAAACATGCTGTGTCTATATGATATAGCAGCTGTTAAAGAGAAACCAACTGGGATAGACTATATAAACTATGGCGAACACGATGCAATTTATTGTCCGTTTGTCTATTGGTTCGGGATTCACGTAAAAACTACTGGGTCGATTTCGATGCGGTTTTCGCTGATTGACAGCAAATCTTAGGCTTCAAATCTCCGCTACTTTTTATTATGAGAATCCCGCAGGAGTTTTTCTGGGAATTATTATAAATGGTCAGATTAAAATAAATCGAATTCCAATGTGAAGTTTTCACTGATTGATAGCAAGTTGTATGTAGAAAAATCGTGATATGTTTTATCCCAGGAATCCTGAGGGAATTTTCCGGATCGGTTTGTAATTGTTCGGGCGCATAAAAAATTTCAAATTCCGACAGTTCTAACTAAAACGATAGCTTACATTATTTTTCAAATGCTGCGATATTTTGTGTCCCGGGAAACCCGCGGGAATTTTAAGTCAAGCGTAGACGAAGTCGCAGACATATCCTAGTATTTCTTTAAAATTATAATTAATATTTATTTTTTAGTAAAGTTTACGATAACGCTACAAGTTATGTTTTATAGATCTGTCAGCCATGTTGTCTTATTTGAAATAGACTTTAATAAAACTTCCAAGGATGTTTGGCTAATAAGAAATCTATGATACGTGTCTCATTTATACATTTCATTACATTTAATCTACCCACAGCTTCAATTTGGCTATGTTAACATAAAAAGTCAAAGAAGCCCGATACATAAAGGCAATCAATTTACGTAATACCCTCACTGTTCCTTTTGAGGGTACCTCGTTAAGTACAGTATTTGCCCACCTTAACCTCAATTTACTTTAACGATGCTTCTGTTAAGTAAATCTAAAAGAGACCGTTTTTTGTCCTTTTTAGGCTCGATGCACAATGCTTAATATACCTTTTCATCGCATCAATTACTGAACACAATGTATTTAATTTTTTAAGACGATACCACTACAAATTTGTTGCCGAACACACGATCACACACGGCTAATTTGGAAGCACAACAAATTTGTGGTCAAATACAAATAATTGAAAGGAACGTTGAATTAATGCTTTCTCCCTGACAGACGGCGGCATACTCTAGCCCAGGGGTGGTAGCCATCCAGGCAGGCAAACACTCTACCGTTTGGCTGTGGGTAGTTTTGGCACCTCGTACAGCAGACCGCCTGGCATCCAGAAATTGTATTCTTTCTCCGTTCCTGCACGGATAAAGTATGTATGTATATGTAGCACAATCGATGGTCATATACCTTACACCAATTTCTGCCAGAAAACTAACTGGGAATGGATTTTACTTAAAAGGATGGATCGGTATCTAATACGTAACATAGGAATAAAATATGATATAATAATACATTAATACTGTGATTTTTTTAAGCCAGCGTTAAAAATGAAATCACCTCCTAAAAAATTGCTGTAACTTCCCTCCCTTATGTACAATGCAATAAGGTTGAAAGTTAATTTTGTTTTGGTGTAGAAAAAAATCTTAATTATACTCGTGTAATAAGTGTAATGAAAGGTTTTCCAAAGGGTAAAGTTAGTACTATTTAATTAAGACAGGACAAGTCCCTTTTTTGTTGGCTTTCTTTGAATGTGAAATTTGTTTTCTGCCCAAACTCATTACAGTAAACCCTGGTACTCAAAGGGAATCAATGTACTTTGTTTTAAGCAATAAAGGGAACATCGAAAATAAGATTTAATTAACCTTTACAAATTATTTACTTACATTTTAAGTAAAATCAAACAAGTTACTAATTGGCAGTGTCCAAAATAAAAACATCTCGCCAAATTGTTTTTTTTTTATGTATAGAGTATAATGCTGATATTACAGGGATCTATCTTGAATTAAACTATAACATTGATAGATACAAATGTAAAGGTAGACCAAAAAAGCGATAAATGATAATTGTTGATAAATCCGAAATGAGCAACAGACGTGTATATAGAATAAATAGTAGGAAATTAATTAATTTTTTTAAATTAATAGTTGAATTAATTTATTTTAGACTTTTATTAGATTAAGTTAGATAAATATACACAGTTATATAATATTTATTAGGTTACGTAGTTAAATGTACATTGTGAATTTAATAGATTTTTAATGTCCAACATAATACACAACACTTTATACTTGCAAATATACACAGAGGCACACTCAAATAAAACAAATTTGGATAGCATGTGAACGTGAATATAGCAAAATTAAGGTTACATAGGCCTCGAAGAACATTGGGGGTAAACATTAATGTGTCGCCACACATTAAAAAAAAGCTATCTAACATCGGCTTAAAATTCATAAGGTATCTAATTACATGAAATAAAACTATTCATACAAATTAAAATGAAACTATAAAATCTAATAAAAGACCGCTGTCAGTTGGAAACGTGGCTAAAGGACTGGACACGTTTCTTCGATGAATGGCAACGCTGATGCGATCCGACCCGAGATATAGACCAGGCTTTTGGTCACGTGATACACCCACTAGAGGTTTGGCTATGTCTTGATAAAGCTTGCGGGCCTTAGGCCACCATGGTCCCAGGGTCTCGACCTCTATAGTCGAAAATATGTAGTCATTATGTATTTAAGGCCTGATTTCATTAGAGAAGTAGTTGTTTGTTTAAGTAGTAAATTTTTATTTACTTTCCTCATATTCGAAATGAAACGCAGAGTGTTAATCTCGGGTGAAAGGCCTGTTTAGGCATTCGAATTATTAGCGTTCTCGCTACGCTCGTGCAACCATCTCGTGCCTAAATATGTCACTTTCATCTCTCGTGTAACAATCTACTATTACTGTATCAATGACATGCAACATAGTTGTATGCTAATACGTTCCCATCAGATACTTTGCCATACTCAAACGTTTATAATCTTTGGCACGAGCTCAAATTATCCAAAAGGGATTTCAGATCGTATCAGGCTGTAGCTTGATTGCTCATACAATATATGTTAGGAATACATTGTAAATGATAATGCTTCTATCCACTAATTTCTTGGTAGTATGATAGACAGCAATTGAATCAACAGTCTTTTAATAGTCGCGGCCTCTTAGATTTACACTGTTATGACAAAGGTGCCGATAAAGATAAGTTCACACCTGCAGCCCTGTAGAAACACATTTTATTACCTTTACGGCATATGGACTTCTGTTGTTTACTTTGTGTTTAAAACTTGTGATAAGAAAAACAGCCCATTGTGTATTGTAATCTTTGCAGTCATTTGCCAGGTTAGATTCTAGGAAATACGGTCCACGCGGCCGAGGAGACATATTGCATCCGTGCAGTGTAAAGCAATACTTGCTAGACGTGTGTACATTCGGTAATCTATTTAGTGAATTGTGCATTATGTTTGGACTGGTTGTGTTCAGTTATATTTGTACCTGTGTTATACGTGTTTGTATAGTTGTAATAAACTCTATAATAATTCCCACAGCAGTTTAATTCGAATCCTGCAACTCGTAAGAATACGATAAAATACAACAAAATTAGATAACGTATCCAATTATGATCTCATAATTTTATAAAAATAAAAGGAGTTAAATGCATTATTTATTATTTTTTAAACAGTAATTAAAGATGGATAGATAACAGCGAGTTGCTCACCAACATTAACAATTAAAAAACTGCATAATTACAATACTTTTTCTTAGTAAAAGTAATAGCTGCATCGTAAAAAGTGATCTCTTCCAGGCAACCTAACTTTAAGGAAATCTGGACTAATCCAGCGTTATAGATAGAGCACGTTATGAGAAAGGATTGATCAATATAAATGATTATATATGTAGGTACACTTAAACTAATTCTTAAATTTCAAAATCGAAATCAATTAATTGTTACAGAAGTAATGCTTACATAGGTATCCGCTCTAGGACTAACTGCCCTGACTCGTGGGACACCAAGTATGTGTGTGGTTGACTTGTAATTTTATTCTCTAGAATTTACATACATTTAACAGATGTTTTAGAAGTAAGATGATAATAAGATGATGATATTTTAACGCTTGGTTTTGTTGTATTAACTAATGCTAGTGTTAAACTATTTTACTCTTAAGAGATGCGTGGTCTCCGTAAGAAATGTAGTGATTCCAATTATCTTGGGAATGACTTTGATAGTCACTGTCATCTCGTGTGCTAGGAGTCTTCGTATGTTGTATGTCATCAATGTTATCGACCAATGAAAATGAATGAATATTCATTCTCTATGATAACATTCGTCTAACCAACCATATTTTTTAACCGTACAAAATTTCTTTTATAATACATAAAACATCTATAATAAGATATTCTTTAAAAAAATATAAACCATTCTTAGTAATCGATGTCATTAATGAAGAACGTAATTGCAGTAGATGCATATACCAAATTTCACATTCAACCAAAATTAATTTAAATAACGAAGCTGTCAAACAATTTGACCTCAATATTACTGCGCGTTATGCTCTGTATCCAAACTTCATCTAGATCTTTACGATCTGGCTAAGGCTCTTCGATTACCTATTCTGAAAAAAATTGTAAATGTTTTAACTCGAACACGTTTTCATTTAATGATATCCGTATTTTATGATTATCCGTGCAGGAACGGATAAAGAATACTCGTACAATTTCCTGCGGCCGGGCGACCTGTCGTAAGAGGCGACCAAACAACCCACAGCAAGGTGGTAGGTCATTTGCCCGACTGGATGGCTACCACTCCTGGTCTAAAGTATGTCGCCATAACAGCTTTGAGTTGTGTTCCGGCATTAGTGACCAGGGTCCAGTCTCCCTTAACAGAGCATCAGCGCATTTGTAACACCTTTGGTGTTGCAAATGTCCATAGGACAGGACAGGGCTGCCTGTCTGCTGAACTCCTGCAGTAAATATGTATATATATATATATATATGTCAATTTTAAAGTAAACTGTATATTGCTCATGTCAATAGGCTTGGTTAAAGTAATATCGATGTGAAGGCGACATAATATTATAGTTATATTTGATAATAGTCTCGAATACCATATAGAAGTTGAAAAATTCTGAAATATCAATTTTTATTCATGATGAATTTTATTCGAAACTGTATATTTTATGCCGAGATAACACATAGTTTGAAGAGTCTATGCAAAAATTTATTCTGAAAGTTATAAATAACATATTTAAATCAGGTCGAAAGTTAAAGTGTATTCTTTACAAGTATATTCCAGTTACATGTACTTAAGCGTCAAATGGTGAAGTGCAATATTGATCCCAATCGATTGAAAATATTAGATAAGAAGCGCTGTGACTGGAGATTCTAAAGTCTAGAGTGCGGGAATTTGCATCCTGTCGTCGCACCGAGTTAGATAAAAAGCGCGACGAACTTAGGGCCGACCACCTGCGGCTATTACTTACAATTTTGTGAATGGTGTTCTGACGTGTTCGAGATGATAGCGCGTGTTCATAAATAAGGTTGGCTACGACAGAACACCACCTGGTACCACCTGGCTGTGGGTTGTTTTGTCGCCTCTTACGACAGGGCGACTGGCCGCAGGAAATTAAACTTTTTCTCACTTACATAAAAAAACCATTACTAGTTTGATTTCACGCTTGTATTATTTCACTTAACACAAAATGTAAACATCGGTGGTATTATATATGAAAATCGGAGGAGTTAACTCCAAAAAAAAACATGTCAATTTCACAATGCGATTCGCTTATAAAGCACCAGAATAGGAGTGTGATATGACCGGCTTCGCAGCATGCATTACCGCCTAATCCCGGGACGAGTTCAAGTGTGACACTGAATATTAAACGGGCTTGCGACGGGTCACCCCGGATTAGATGATCCCAAAACTTTGCCAAGAACGGACAAACTTTAATTATGGCTTAATCACGATAGTTTCGGATTTGCGACTCTCCTATGTTTTTGTAATATTGGCAGTTTAATAGGTTTACTTAATGGAAACTTTCATTTGTGTTGAAATTGATAAAGTTCTGACAGGTTTGTTTTAAATTTATGCTTTCTTGAAGTAATGGACGTAATTTGTTGTTTTGACGTTTATACCCATGCCTTGGCCTTGATTTTAAAGAGGATTAAGACACAATCCCAGTTCGGACTATGTTCTTACATAGTATGAAAGTCTTAATTTAGATGAATAACAGGTATTGCAGTAGACACTAATTTATAATATACCGAAGAAATTACTATGACGGAAAAATTATTTAACATATGAAATAAAAAAATATACAAAATGTATATACCATATACATGCAATTCAATTCTAAAGTTTGTATTGAAACTAAGTAAGAATAGAGAACATTTTTTGAAGGACGTTTATATAGTTAATATTAGTATAGATTATAGCTTAGGAGCCAGTGATCGGCTACCTGTATGTATTTGACCAGACCTGAGGTTTTGTACATTGAAGCACCTATACCTACCATGCATGGTACGGGGACTCACTAAGCTCTAAGTGGTGGACGCGACGAGCACTGAGGTAAGACAGTATCGATTTTTGACGAATTTTAAATCCATTTGACCATTGCTGCCGTTTTGATATTTGAAAATATAGGCTTATTATTATCGGAAAATAAGAATAGCAGACCATTATCGCGCGGTTTAGCATATAGAATATAAAAAAAACATTAATTTCTGTAAATACAGTGATAAAGTAAATCGCAAGTAAATTATATTGATGTAAAACAGCGAACGGAAAACATATACATCTGATTGGGTATTAGCTAAGATTTTATTATTTATTGATGTGTATACGCAAAGTAGACGTCTGCCGCGATCAATATACATTTTTAAGACTATAATAAACAAAATATATCAATGGCAGATCTGGTCAATTACTTTCAATTTTTTTTAGTATTTTCAAAATTTTCTGCCATAGGTAAATCCGCGCGATAATGGTCTGCCATTCTTATTTTCCGATAATAATAAGCCAATATTTTCAAATATCAAAACGGCAGCCATGGTCAAATGGATTTAAAATTCGTCAATAATCGATACTGTCTTACCTCAGCGCTCGTCGCGTCCACCACTTAGAGGTTAGTGAGTTCCCGTACCATGCATGGTAGTTATAGGTGCTTCAATGTACAAAACCTCAGGTCTGGTCAAATACATACAGGTAGCCGATCACTGGCTCTTAAACTATTATATTTAGTCAACGATTGTAAAAACTTATTTTGAGGCACTAACATTCAAATATACTTTTTGTATAGCAATAAAGTGGAGCAAATAACAAAAAAAAATTGAAACGTATTTTTCCGAAATATTTATTTAAATGGACGGAAATCAATGACTCAAATAAGAATGTGATTTCCACATTGAAAGATTAGATTACTTGAATCTAATCCACTCAAGATCTCCTCTTGTGAATTAATGATTTAATCACCAAAATCAGGTCAATCTACTTGCTATTTTTAAATGTTATAAAACATTTAAAAATAGCAAGTAAATTAACGCCATGAATGAAGAGCACAAGCTGATGATTCATATACATTTAATTTAGCTAACTCGAACATATGTATTTTTATTTATTTATCAAAAGAACGTAAAAATCCATTACAAAAAATTTATCCAAACGTAGACCTGGAAACCTCTGGGATTTGTATTGTAGTGACGTTGTCAGCATCTAGATCATTTAACAATTTCAACATTACATCAGAATGAGACCTAGAAAGTACAGCTTCAACTTGTTGTAATATCTTAGGAGTAATATTTTGGTGGATCCAAATAAGCAGTATTAAAACAGAAACTGTAAAGACATTTTCTCCAAAACAATTTAATATAGTTGGTATATTGGCATAATTGCGTTCAATAAAAATATCAAAAGAGAAAACAAAATTCCTTTGAAATGAACTCTCCAAATTTAATTTTCTTTTGACATCTTTAAATTCCTGGTCTCACGACTGAAACTTCGGACCGCAAACGAAATAATCCATCAGTAGTCCGTTTGTAAATTTAATTTTAACTTGACGATTTCATAACATCAGGTTTCGGCGCAATGTGCACAGGAATCCAATTATTTTGCGCTGCGACCGACTTTGTCTCGTGGGTCTGCAGATATTTACCATGCTTTTTGCAGATATTTTTGGAATTAAATAGAAAATATGTCTAGATAGATAACTCTTTATTGTACACCATAATAAAAATAAACTTAGAATAACGATCTTATTCATATTGAAATAGAGTAAGTTTGTATGTTGTTTGTGTTTAAGGTTCTTATCACTAAAAAGCGATCTTTTACAAACACCCCAGGAATTAATTAAAATTATAATGGCAATGGTGGTATATAATGGTATAGATACGTAATATGACTACTTACATTTTATTACAATAAATACATAAGTGTTATACATATGTGTTCTTACATGCTTATCGCCTTGTATATTAACCAAATTATAGTGGAATTTGGTACATAACTATTTTCCACCTGAAAAAAAAAATTAATTCTCTGTGGGATACGCAATTAAAGTAAATATTGCAGAAGTCTTGGATTAAGCCTAGCTACGTCAGTTATACATTGCAATAAATTTATCAATATCAACTGTAGTATAAACTATACTAATAAGCAGGTTTAAAAAAAAAGTCGATATTTACTAATAAAATATTATGTAAATTTTGATTCTGTTTGGATCAGACTTGCAGTGTTGGTACCAGAAATTTCACGTCCAACTGTTCTTCTGGAACAATGTAATTATGGACCGAGGGAGGCAAACGAATGAATTTTGTATTAAATATTTTGATGAATTAAATTCGGTTGATTCCATTGAAACTGGCATTCGAGAAAGTATTTGATGAATGCAAACAAAATGCTGAATTGTTATTTTCAGAAATTAAGTTGAAGATTTGTTTCAAATCTATTAACTTCAATAAGGCTCTGGTTTTCTTACGAGTGAGGCATAATTGTATTGACACCATTTATTTACAAAAGTAAAATATCATGCTTAATAACTAGCACTTATAAAGTTTATAGTTTAATAAGTTATATAGAGATATTTGTATATTTTTTGATTCGTACAGACCTAGTAAGAAAAAAATATTTTGCAAATCATATGCGACGTGTGTCGATGATGTGTAAATAAAACAAACGTGTTTACGCCTTAGCAGCTGGCTTTATTCAATAAGAGACTTAGATCCTAACGTAGAAATAAGAATAAAAGATAAACAAACTATAGTTCATAAGAATGGAACTAAGAAATTTGTTAGCTAAAAAAAATGTTTTTTCATTCATTTTTTTTATTAATTTAGGGGGGGGCGAGTAGTGTGTAGCGTAAGCATTTTTATTTGGTAAGTTATATTGTATGACAATTCAGAACTGGCTTTATTCAATAAGAGACTTAGATCCTAACGTAGAAATAAGAATAAAAGATACCCAAACTATAGTTCATAAGAATGGAACTAAGAAATTTGTTAGCTAAAAAAAATGTTTTTTCATTCATTTTTTTTATTAATTTAGGGGGGGGCGAGTAGTGTGTAGCGTAAGCATTTTTATTTGGTAAGTTATATTGTATGACAATTCAGAACTGGCTTTATTCAATAAGAGACTTAGATCCTAACGTAGAAATAAGAATAAAAGATACCCAAACTATAGTTCATAAGAATGGAACTAAGAAATTTGTTAGCTAAAAAAAATGTTTTTTCATTCATTTTTTTTATTAATTTAGGGGGGGGGCGAGTAGTGTGTAGCGTAAGCATTTTTATTTGGTAAGTTATATTGTATGACAATTCAGAATAAAGCCTGCCGCTAAGGCGTAAACACGTTTGTTTTATTTTCACATCAACGACACACGTCGCATATAGACAGATAAAGATTTTGTTTTATCAATTTTCTAAAGAAAAAATTGGCGCAACCAAGGCTTTATTTGTTTATGTTGTAAGATACAAGAAAACGAGATGTGGTTATTTAATATCATTTGTATATAGGTCACTAGTACTTATAAATCTAAAGCCGCTCATAAATTCTAGAAAATAGACCGGTCTCCGTACTGCACGAGCTGTATCTCCAGACCACACAAAAGGACTGTTTACTCGGGTAAAGAGCTTTTGCATTTTTAACCCTTGCCGCTAGTTGACTAGGGAAGGGAAAGACTGAACTGAAAGACATAAGTTGCTCGTGATCTTTTTATTTCCCGTTGTTACTTATTCGATTAGTAAATTATCTTCTATTTTAGCCCGTCAAGGTCAATAATTTTGTAAAGGAGCTTTTTGTTATTTACTACGTTCTGGGTGTTTGGTAACTTACAAATTTGAAATTCGTGTGTTAGTGTATCATTATTTATTTTATTTAGCCCATAATTGTGACGAAATATATAAAAAAATACTTAATAAGGAAATCATAATTATAACATGGGATACATTCCTGACATACAGTAATATAAGGACAATTGAAATCAATGTGTACAAGTATAAACATAAATAAATCGTCTGTCTATGACTTTAAAATAAAAGTTAAAATTTATGTAAAAACTTCCCATTTAAAAGTTGTCTTATCAAAAAGGACCGTATATAGAATTAAACTTTTTAATGGACTATAGGTTAGCGATGGTCTTTTTTTAAATACGCTCCGAATGGATCAAACAATTTTAATGATTTTAGGGATCAAAATTGTATCTTAAATATTGGTGTGATTTCTACTTGGATTTTCTGTAGGACTCAGAAGATAATAAAATTGTGAATTTATTTGTACGCCAAATAAGTCTCGGTCACAGCTAGTTTAAGATATTAATACTGGAAGAACAACAGCTGTAGCTATTCTTTCATTTATCATCTTAAAATTGAGGCATGTTAAACGTGTTTATTACATCCGTTTGTTCAATAATTAAACATAAATTATATATTTTTTTAATTATTTGAAATTAGTTGCGGCAACATCAAAATGTATGTCATTACTCCTATCCTAAACATTGTTCTCCTCCTCCTGATATTCATGATAACGTAATTATTATATATAAAATATACCTACTAAAAATTTCAAAAACGTATGATTGAAATTCAACATTTTGAATTTAAAATTGGCCTTTCATTAAAACAATTTGAAAAGTTCACATACTACATACTACTTTAGTTCCACAGTTTTACTTGTCATAGAATTCTCGTCAGGTTAGCTGCTCGAATTGGGAAGTGTATTGGACAAAATACATCGGAGATAAAACCGCGTGGGATAATATATTTTTTGTTTATCTAAGATTAGAGATTTTTATATAACTAGAACGAGAGAAATTTTTCAATAGTTCAATAGTTTTAGTAGTTCATGAACTATTTCAGTTCACTCGAGAAGTTTTTCTATTAACATAATATCGATACTAGACGTCAGTTGCAGCAACCGGCTTTTATGTGAAGTGGACATTTTTATTCTTTTGAATGTTTTTTCTTCTGGACTTTAATCTCTAAAGTCTCTTTAAGACGTTATAGACTGGTTAGGTTAAAGTTTTGCATAAATTACTTCTTTCTTTTGATTTATTTTACTAATGTTTCTGTATAATTATACAATAGATACCTGATTTTGTTGTATAGATTCGCATTATCAATTCCCGTGCCATCTAATGCTAACTGAGAACGGACAGATATATTAGCATTAAATAATATTTTTTCGTTTCTATTATTTGTAGATAATATTTAATTATTATTTCATATTCATCTATTATATAAACTTTAATTACTTTTGAGGGTAAAATAATTAAAAATAATCCACTGTTATAATCAAGTTTGTATAAAGCAGGTTGGTGGGATTCACATACCCGTAACGTCAACCTGCAAGTTTCATTATGATTCTTCAACAATAAATCTAAGTTTTAACGGTTTTAAGCGCGTCCTTTTATTTGATTTTTATTCCGACGTTTCGGCCGCTTTTCAGTAGCCATAATCAGAGAAGCCAAAGTTGTCAAGTGTCAATGAAAGTGAATAAAAGCAAGTTTCTATGTATGTTTTTTTTATTGCAGGAGTTCAGCAGACAGGCAGACGGCCCCACTTGGTGAAAAGCGGTTACCATCGCCTATGAACATTTGCAACACCAAAGGTGCTACAAATGTGCTGCTGCTCTCTTAAGGGAGACTGGAGCCTGGTTCCTAATGCCGAAACACATACTTTAGACCAGAAATAATAGCCATCCAGTCGGGCAAATGCCCTACCACCTGGCTGTGGGTTGTTTTGTCGCCTCTTACGACAGGCCGTCCGGCCGCAGGAAATTGTATTCTTTCTCCATTCCTGCACGAATAAAAAAATTCTATACCTTAATAACCACTGCTTTAACTTGCTATTGGTAAAAAAATGAGATTACTTGCATGGAGTTATGTCAAATTTTAACTAATTGTACCTGAACCAAATGAATGGAGAGTAAAGTATACAAATAATATAAGAATTGACTATCAATCGTATGAAATGGATAACAGATACTACAAGACACGTTATTGGAAAGTGTGTATTCCTTTAGAGTGGTAAGGCGTCTGCGAAAACCCGAAAATTGCAATATATCCTCGGACAGGAAACTCCTGTCGAGGCAAGAAACGTTTTCACTGCTGGCAACGAGTGTACCTTATCTGAATAGGGTTGCTATTTTATTAAAAGCTTCGACAACCGTATTTTAGTTTTTTTTTATTAGAACTTGAAGATTAATATTTTTACTTTAAAGTTTTATTTTCAAAAAATTAATTAAATTATTAAAGTAAAAGTTTTTTTTATAATTGGCAGAGAAACACAGATATTGTAAATACCCAAATAATATATACAACAGACTACTCTGAGGCCGATCCCAGACTCCCAGGCCATAGTAAATAAAGGAAAAAGCTCGTTTTCGAAATTTACTACACCAGGAATTGGACCGGAGCCTCCGCGTTGCAGCGAGCTAAAGGATTATTTCGCGCAATCACAGAGGCCGTCATAGCAACCAAATACTTGTATTTTATAAAGTGGGACAATTTTTCTTAGTAGTTGTAGGTAATTGATATTTTATTATTATTATTTAGAAATGTATGTATGTGTTAAAAATCTGAACAGTTTAGTGGAACTGCCCCCCAAAGGAAACCGCGTTTCTGAATAAAATTATATTTTGCATTACTATATAATCACCTTCCAGAAGAATTTCTAACATTACAATCAAACACCATTTTTAGAAAACTAGTAAAAAATATGTTAACCGACACTTAAATGAAAAAAATGTAACATAGATTTCTATAAATTACCATTATATATATCTGCTACATAATTTAGAATATCAGGTTTTTATAAACAATTTTTTTGTTATTATTGTATTACAGAAAAACTGAGAAACTAGTATATTAGCGATCTCTTTCATAAAAACCGTGGCATGAAATTGGAAACGGTGATAGTGGTATACATAACATAGATTAAAACATTAAGATTAATGTCATAATCAAGCCGATCCCAAACTCATAGAGGTGAAAATAAATCGCATTGCCAAATACTTATATTTTATAAAGTGGGACAATTTTTTCTTAGTATGGCAACACAGTCGAGCTTTTTCTATCGTAAGCTAAATGAGCTCGTCTTTTATTCCGAACAAAGCAGGTACGTTTTCGGCGTACCACTTTGCAATACCAATGCGCATTTGTTGGTATATTATTATTCTAAAGAATCATTTGTCTTCAAATGCTTAGTAAAGGAATAATCTATACCTAAAACCTAAACTCAATATGACTGTGATCACTTGGGAATTTAGTATTTGAATATCGTCATCAACTCGCTTAAATGGAAGTGTTTTTGTTAACAAGTCTACGGAGTCGAGTTCCGTACCCTTTTTTACATACAATGATATTATATAATATATATTTATTGTTTAATTCCAACCACAAAAAAAACATATAAGCAACAGAAACAATACAAAAACACATCTTTAATTGTAATATGCACTTTTTACAAACCACAATTCCAGAAGTTTCTAGTAGTTATTTCAACACTTTGTAAATTAGCTATGAAATTCTATCAACTGATATTTTTAATGTTGTATTTTATCTTACACATTGCATTTGTCAAAATATGTATGGAAGCAATCCCACTAAAAAAACCATATTTTTTTAAACAACACTACGGACTCAGGTACACCTTAATTTCTAAGAAAGTTTTTAGAACGCTTATTGGTTATTTTTGTTATTGTGTGTGACATATTATATTCAATGATGTTTGTGTTGTGGTATACATTACGAATAACTAGTAAATAGTTTAGTTTAAAACAGACAGTCGTTCAAATTTTTGCCATATTTTGCTATGAAAACTCAATAAGTTGCGACTTTTCACAGCCGACATATTTTCATTAGTTGGAAATATATTAAAAGCAACCCTTAGTTTTCCTCTCCCATAAGCTCAATAAATCCTTATAAAGAGGTCCCTGTTAATCATATAGGTCCGAGGCTCTAAATCCGTGCGAATTCGACGCGTAAATGCGGAATTAAGCATATAACGTTTTAATTGACCGTATAAATTGTATTTAAGAGAATCTTACATATCATACTTGCATAATACACTAATACATTTAAATGTAATTAATATAAATTTGTATGGAAAAAAATACATAATATATCAAACCCAAATGATTTGAAAAAGCGAGAGAGTTATACCTATAATTTAGTTTGGGTGTTTGGATATTTAAGTTAATTTTCTCTTCGTCGTTTTGAATATACCAATTTATATTGTAACGAGTAAAGGACTTGAATTAATATGCCGTTGGAATTACTATAAAATTTATTAGAACTATACAAACACGTATAATACAGGTACAAATATAACTGGACACAACCAGTACAAACTGCAGGATTCAATAACACGCGCAAAGTTATCACTATATAGTTTGTCGAATGCACACGTCTTGCTCGTATCGTAATCGTCGCTTGACTGCCTCTCTGGTTCGGGCATCGTTTAATACTAAACTGTACAATACAACACTCGACCGCGTGGACTGAATTTTCCAAGAGAACGTAATCCGTAATCCGGGAAAGGTAATAAACTGCAGGTGTGCATTTACTTTTGTTGGCGTGTAACAATATGATAATATACACACTTATTCAAACTATATAGTGAATTAATCAATTACTATTTATGTACATATTTTATATTTGTACGTGAAAGTAGATGTTTGTTCCCTAAACTTTTCGTAACTAAACTTCTGAGTTCTAATGAAATTTAGCAAGGAGATTGTATTTTGAGGTAGGGTAAAAGCTTCATTTTGGTTTATAAACAATCTTGAAGCGGCATGAAAATTTGTATGGGCAATTCATAAATTAAGTCATCTTAGATACTTTTATCATCTTACAAAACTCCGAAGCCATTCATTTTGAAACCAAAATTTATGAGAATTTATCCGCGCGAAAAGTTTAAGTCAAGTAATAAGGATCATAAAAATAAAGTCTTCTCATATGTATAAAAAATACATGTAACAGTGTTTGACTGGGTTGAACTCCGGAACTACTCAACCAATTATGATGTTTTTTTTATTTTTCTGGATTTGTTCCAACTTCGGACATAGGATAGGTTTCATTCTAATTTATAATTATATTACTCCTTATAACATCTGCTATCTGCCAGTGAAAGTCCCGTTAAAATCGGTCCAGCTGTTTCAGAGATAAGTCGGAACATCCAAACATAAAATTAAAAAAATGCGTTTTTGATGTAAGTAGCGTATATTATTATTTCATACGCATTTAGTAAAAAGCTGTTATTTTGACATTACAAACAGACACTTCAATTTTATTTTTCTGTATATATACTTTATTATGTTAGCTTTGTAAACGCAGACGTCCGATTAACACGGCGGCCAGTTCGCAAATGATCAGCAAAGGCACGTTCCAAGTCGGCCCCCACGTGTTTCCCTCCGCGCACACCGTGCTTTACCTCACCTTAGCACGTGTAATAGCTCCTTAGCACGTGTAATCGCTCGAGTGCGCTTATTATGATTAAATGTTATATTTTGTTTAGCAGCTAAATATGTGCTGTATTAATTATTATAAAATATTAATCGGCATTTTTACCAAATAAATATGCATTCCTTAACTGCAATTCTAACACACAACATATTTCTTTTATACCTGAAGACCTTGAAAGTATTGAATAATAATTAATCATATACTCAGTTAGAATCACGATGTTAATTTCTCTATTTACGTGATATTCCCATACTAATCTGTAATGTAATATCCTTTTAACAGTTCTGCTACATTTCAGTGTTAAGGGCTTACCCTTAAAGGGTTCTTCGTTCTAGCGTACGAGTATTTTCACTTTAATGTTACGCATCAGGATTTTTGGTTTCGAGTTTATATACTTTACTGCTCAAGATCTTTAAGAGAACGTTGTCAATTTGTCAGTCTAGCTATTTAATAAAAGCTTCTTTATATTGCATGATCACGCATGAAGATCATGCAAGTCTATTTTTGATTATATTATTAATGCCAGAATTTTATTTCTGGCAAGATTCTATGCCAATATATATTTTTTTTTTTACATAATTGTATATCACCAAGCTAAGAAAGTTACGCTTGTTTTATGTATAATATATAACGGACTACTAGGGCCTCACAAACGACAGTAAATAATTTTGTTTTTGTACTTGTTTTTTTGGTGAGCAATAAAGTGTTATCTATCTATCTATCTAAATAACGCAATGTTGTTTTTACTGAATTTACCCTACCAGGAGTCAAATCCGAAGCCTCTCCATTGCAATGAGATGGACCAGCAAAGGCTTAGCCCATTCAACCACAGAGGCCTTTGAAGTGTATTCTGGAATGTATAGTGCTAACTATTTTTAATAGTGACAGGTAATACCTAAACAAGACATTTTACCTTTTTAACTGTCTGACCTAATGTCTGACTGAAACTTTGTCATGAATCAAATTCTATTTCCAGTCCTGTTTATTTTATCTTTACTTACAATACCAGCATTTTTTGTCATGATAAGTACATATAAGTAATCTAAACTTCGTCAAATATTATCCAAACTACTAGCTGACCCGGCGAACTTCGTACCGCGCCTATTTTCTGATTTCCTAAAAAACTTTGTTCCATGACACAAAAAACCGCAAAATCGGTCTAGGTGATTAGGAGGATTCTAGAACCCGATCTCAACGCCACCTATCGGTTCTAACTGTGAATCTAAACTATCCGGGAAGCCACTCAAACACACAAAAACAAAATCACCAAAATCGGTCCAGGTGATTAGGAGGATTCTAGAACCCTATCTCAGCGCCACCTACCGGTTCCAATTGTGGCTGTAAACCATCCCGGGACCCACTCAAACACACACACAAAATTTCATCAAAATAGGATGTATAGTTTACGATCCTATAAAGGACATACACACAAACATTCATTTTTATATATCAAGATTACATTAATATCAAAATATGAAAAAAAAATTATATGCATAGGTATTCAACGCATGATAACTATAATTACTAGTCGGAATATATAGTTAGATTCTCAGCTCCTTAAATCGTGAAAGAAACGTAGTTGCAAAATCCTTAACGTTTTTAAAAAGATAACACTTAGGAAATAGCTCATTTCATATACAAGAGACTGAGCTAAATAAGGAAGCGCAGTCTACCGGGGTTGTTCTTTAACGCATTCTGAGCCCATTCATATTCCAAGTGGAACGGATTATACGATAAGTTCGTAAGTAGAAGTTGGTTTAGTGAAGGGGTAGTCTATCCAATATTTTAAAGGAATTTGCATTTAGACAAGATCTACGTGAATATTGTATGAATATTTACGTATTTTTTTATTTATATTGTTACGAGTTGGGAGACTTGAATTAAAATGCCGTTAGAATTACTATAGAGTTTATTAGAACTATACAAACACGTATAATACAGGCACAAATATAACCGAACATAAGTCCAAACGTAATGCAGAAGGTCGTAATTCAATAAAAAGCGCAAAGTCAGTCACTATTAGATTCCCGATTCTGGTCCACACGTCTCGCTTTGATCATGGTTTTCGCTCGACTGCCCCCCTCCCTCAATCAGGCCATCGTTTTATACTGAAGAAATGCAATGTGTCCGCCCGACAACGTGGACGGAATTTCCTAGAATCAGCTTGTATTTTAAAATTCGTAACACCTGGCTAATGATTATAATAGAACAATAGGCTGTTTTCTAGAAATTTTCTTTTGTTAACTTATTTATTTGGCATACCTAAATAAATAAGTTAACAAAGGAAGACCATCATAAAAGAATTACAATAGTTTCAATGTTATTAGTTATTAGTTCAAATGCCGAAGGTAATAAATGTGCTTCTACAAATCTCTACGTGGAATTTGTCTTTGTCGGCACCTAGTTTGTAACACTATTGTATTTAGATATTTTAAGAAACGGATAATTTTAATATTTAAATCTATTTTGTAATATATCTATGTTTTTTGTAGTTTTCAGTCCTATCTTCAAATAAATTAAATATTGTCCTACGTGAAATTCTGCTATCGGAAGGGTATAAAGCATATTACCACTACAGAAAGTATAATACGGCAGCACAAATCCAGAAGGTAATTTTGGTACTTACCTAGTACATCAGCTAGCGGTGGAAAAGCGATACAGAGAGAACGCTAGTCCGTCAGTATCTTAAGAGAGAGTAGCCCTTTGAGAGGAAATATATCCTACTTATCTACTGCAAGGGAAACAGTACAGGGAGGTGGAGAAAATATATGTGTAATATAATTATGTAAAATACCAAATTGCATGGTTCATTTCAAGATAGTGAATATGCTATAAACATATGTAACAACAAAAATAATATATATTAAAAAAATGCATATAAATATTAGGTGAATTGAGGCCCAAGTCCTAAATTATGTTAGACAACAAAAACTCTTAATGGAATCTAGAGGCTGATTTTGATGAAAAATTGTTGTTTGTTTTAGAAAAATCAATTAAATTTGTCTATTAAAAATAAATCAATTTTCATCATTTCTATATTGAATAAAATGAATGAATGAATGAAAACTCTTTATTGTTCACCATAATCTTAAATCTAGACAATTTATATGGATACATTTGTATAAGATAAATGATGTGAGGTTTAATTATTGCATGGAAAATAGAACATTTTGTTCAATAACAACCCTTTCCCTTGGTCTGCGGTTTAACATTCTTTCACACACGCACAAGCTTACCTGACTATCTACAACCTACTTTAAATTAAAAATATAATATTCCTGATTTCCACAGTCGGGTGAAAATTATATTTTTAATACTTTGGCTCTCATATGCTGCGTAAACCACATTTCCATTATACGCACTTCATAAGAGCACTCCACACTCTCTATAAAAAACCTATATATCCCACAGCGTGACTTTAGAGCCCTTTTTATAATAAACATCAAGTTTTACCGTGTTTCGTGGATATTTTGCGAGCTTTTACGAGCAGAACGGCGAGGTCAAGTTGTTTTGGAGGATAGTTTCCGGTTTATTGACATAAAATCTTGTATGTCGCAATTTTGTAACCTTGGGCAGTTTATATGAAACAAATCGGAGTTGATTTGATGTTGTTACGTCACAATACTTTAAGAAGTAAATACACAGCTGTAGATGATGTAGTACGGTATTTTTTTTTATTGCACGAATTCAGCAGAGAGGCAAACGGCCCACTTGATGAAAAGCGGTTACCATCGCCTATGGATATTTGTAACGCAAAAGTGCTATCAATGTGCTGACGCTCTCCGAAGGGAGACTGAATCCTGACCACTAATGCCGGAACACAATCGCAAGATTATTATGACAGCATATTCTAGACCAGGTGTGTGGTAGCCATCGAGACAGGCAAATATCTTACCAAAAATGGTGTACAAATAGGCAATATCTAAAAATGGATCGTATTCCCGTCAAATCCTTTCCATTAAACAATGAATAAAACAAAGAAATAAGCAACCTGCAGGGGACTATACAACATGCAGCACACGTTCGGAATAGCAAGGCAAAAGGACAGCAGCTGTCGTTAAGTCGGATGACAAATCGCATGATCGCACGTTGTGGGGTTTCGCCTGTCTAGATTGTATCGTTTGAACGACCTTTGTACAGTCGTGGTATGAAAAGGTTCGCCAATTTTTAAATTGATTCATTTAACGTTCCGCGAGCACATGTTACCTTTTCAAACAAGTCACAGAACAGAATGTTCCACAGAAAATTATGTTTAACTGTTTGTCAATTAGGTTTAAAATTACTTAGATCAAAGTTGTTTGATTTTCTACCTTTTTTTAAAAGATTGTTTAGAGATATAAAACCTTTTTATTGGTTTTAATATTTATGATAACAGTAGTAATGTTATCATCTGTTTCTTAATGTTAATCCCAGCGTTTGTCATTGACAATATTGCAATTTTATTTATTTGTATTTATAGATAGAATTCTATAAATACAAACAAATAAAATTAAGTGTCTGTTTCAAACGTCAGAATAACAGCTTCTTACCTAAATGCATATGAAAGCAAATACAGTACCTATACCAAAAAATCAATTTTATAGATTTTTGTCTATCTGGATGTTCCGATTAATCTCTGAAGTGACTGAACCGATTTTGCTGGGACTGTCACTGGCAGATAGCTGATATTATAAGTAGTAACTTAGGCTACCTTTTAAATGGATTCAAAGAAATATAAACCTCGCGAACGTAGTTGCGGGCACAGCTAGTATTTTATAAACGTATAATTTACTAAAAAGTTGACTGTACTGCTTTTTTTACTCGTGCAAACAAAAGTCGACTTTAAGGTGACGAATATTTTAATTCCGCGAGTGTATATTCTATCTGATTGCAGCGAAGCAAGACCGATTATGGCGTTTATTGATATTGAATACATACTTTCTTATAATAATATAATAGATGTGTTTAAATCGATACTTCCAGTCGTATTGCATTTATTTATTTAAATGAGAGTATATTAGATCGTTTGTTATAAGTAGTATATAGGTATATTAGAAGTGGCTGAGCCATGCTGTCTCCGTTTTGCTAATAGTTCTTTTAATGTCATCATTAGAACCTATCATGATAGCCTGGGATCAGTAAACTTGTGTATTATTATACGTATACGTTATATTCACACAAATTAAGCCCCAAAAATTAAGAAAAATTTATCAAATTTTAAACATTAATCTTGATGTGCATATTGGCTTATGTGTAATTTCTCTTTACTATCAGCATGTCGTGTGTCTAAAGCGGTTTAATAATCGTTAACGCGGTTTAGTGAATATCCAAAAATCAGTACAGTGCAGTCTCTATACTATTTTTCGAACACTGTTTCTAAATTAACGTGATGTGATAAGACTCTTTTCTCTTTCTTTTATTTTTCACGTGACAGAGTCATGTCGGAATCATTATCTTGATTAAAACTCTTAAGGCCGGTTCGATAGATACAATATAAATAGCTGCAATACTTCATAGCCAATAAATATTGTTACGAGTTACGCAGGACTCGAATTAAAATGTCATTAGAATTACTATAGAATTTATTAGAACTATAAAAACACGTATAACATAGGTACAAATATAACCGGACGCAATAGTCCAAACGTAATGCACAATTCAATAACACGCCTAAAGTCCGTCACTAAATGTACATACACATGTCTTGCCTCGCTTGTGTTATCGCATTGACTGCCTTACCCCTCCGTTCGGGCATTCCTTTTATCCTGTACAAATACAATATGTCTCGACACAATACTCGAACGCATAATAATAATTTCCAAGAATCACACCTGGCTAATGTCTACCATAGAGGATTACAATACACAATAGGCTTTTTTTCTAATTACAAATTTTAAACACAAAGTAAACAAAAGAAGTTCAAATGCCGAAAAGGCAATAAACTGCAGGTATGAATTGGTCTTTGTCGGTCGTAACAATATTTTATCTTACTATACTTCAATGACTTTTACAAAAAAAATCACATCAATGCAATAGACATTGCTTTATTTAATTTTAAACAAATATTATAAATAAAGAAAACAACAGATTTAAATTTTACTAAAAATTCTTTAAAACGATGTATATAAACGTAGTCCCCCATGGAATGAACTGTCCTAGTTAAATCAAACAATCAACATAAAATAATTTAAATGCGCATAAATTTTCTATCACGAAATACTGCATGACGTGCTAATAAAAGTTCTACACACAGTATGAGTAACATTGCGCAAAAAGTACTAAAAACCACCGAAACTGTTTACCCTGTTGTCAATGAAAGTCCCATAAAAAAGCTACGATCACACATTCCCATCGGTCGTCCAAGCAAAATATTTATCAAGCCACTTGCTAAAACAGGCCTGTATGTATCCTCTTTCAAATGCAAATGTAGACTAACACCTAACGTTATAGCGTTGATCGCCAACCTAATATGATCTCTGCAATTTTCTTATATAGAAATTATGCATGACGTTGTTATGCACTTATTTAATATTAGCGGTTCTGGCTGACGTTGTCCTGTCGTGAAAAAATAAAAATCTAAAATCCAATTTCAGCGCCACCTACCGGGTCTAATTGTGAATCTAAACTTTCTAAACCATCCCGGGACCGACTCAAAGACAATTTTTTTCACACCTTGGGTTACATTATTGAAGTTTTAGTAGGGATCCCTAATTTTTTCTAGTAATAAATATAGTTTATGTTAATCTAGGATAATGTAGAATTCTAACGGTGAAAGAATTTATAAAATCGGTTCGGTAGTTTTTGAGTTTATTCCTTACAAATACAAACATACAAAAAGACTAATCTTTCCCTTTTATACTCGTATATTATTATTGGTATACATAGATTAATATTAAAGAAAATCATAATTTTAACATTGAAGAATGCTTCAAACGGATGCTAATTGCCCAGTAAAATGTATCTCCTAAATGACCATAATCTGTTTGCGTATTTGTTAAAATCAAATATCAAGCAAAATTAATTGAAGACAAGAATAATCGATAAATTATTACGCTATGTAACGTTTTCAGGGACTTTTTTTCAGTGATCCATTCCATAGATGGACTGATTTTAGAAATAGCAAGTGATGAAGAACTTAGCTATGGGGGCAATATTATAATAAAAAAACCTTGTTTCCTATTTTGTAAGTTAAGTATAAATTGTAATATATCCCGTTCACTCTGCATTCATCTCTAAACCGTTGAGGAAAGAAAAGATAAATTTTCTCCATGTATAAAACTCTATGGTCAGGGTTTTATACATGCTGGCCAGCTTAGCCGTACAGGGTAGTTATGTCAAACTAACTGGCGCTAAGCCTGGCTTTGATCAAGCCTTGTTTGTATGGTTTAATAGAATAATTAGAGTAGTTCTCGACTGCTAATTGGGTTCTCGAGTATGTTGGTTGTTTATTGTAGAAGGTTCATTAACAGAGTTTAATTACGAAATTGTCGGGTATTCAAATAATGCTTAATAAAAAAATCTAATGTTTCTAGGTATACATTTTTGCTAGTGTCACGAATATCCTGTTATAAACTAATCTACAATACTAGACAAAATATTAAAAAAAAATTAGAATCACCAATCTACATGTATTTAAATTTACCATAGGCAAAAAGGAAGGATTTAATCGTTTACTTTATAATAAAGTTACATTTATACTCACTATAAAAAATACTTGGCAGGATAATTCAAGGTATCAATCCAATAAATATCTTTACTTACAAATGCGTCGTATTTTTTTAAAATAACTTCTGTGCCTTTTTTTCAACAGAATGCCAAAAGCATTGAAGCCAGAACTAATAACATTAAAAAAAACTTTATTTACACGACGATTCTAATTTTAAATGTTATATTTACTCAAGCAGTCATAATCCAGTTTCATTTTTTTTAGCTGGACCTTGAATATATGACATTTTTTATTAAATATTTTAGTGTTTTAAAAAAATGTATTAACAATCATTATTGTTAAGTGATAATCAAATTTTCGAACTGAAAACTTCGGTTTTTCGCTTCAGTCAAGGGCCATATTTATTATGTGTTAAACTTGAACTTTTATCCATATTTGTCACTGGTTATACCCTGTTACTCTTCTAGTTTTCTCTTTTTCATATCTGTAGTTTTTTTACTAGATTTTTAAAAAATATTGCTACCTTATTGCAGCATTGTCACCAACACACTTATCCATTAATAACAAAGCTTAATAAAATTAGTAAACGATGTAACTAAAAAATATAAAACTCTCTTAAAGAAAGACAAATTACGTGACTTCGTTAAAAGCTGTTCCCTAGTATACCTAGCTGAAAACAGACTAGTTTTCAGACATGATTAATGAGTGTATCAATAGAGATCGAGGCTGAGTGGCCTCTCACCATGATGTATTGCTCCCTAGTTACTTAAATCGTTATAATCTCGATAGAATAACGTTTTGACTTGTTAAGATTGATTTATTTCAAGAGTAGAGCTACTAGCAACTTCACTTGCTACCGGATCACGGTTAGTATTATATTTTTTGTGAAACTACTACTGGCCAGAGACAAGAAGTTCTATTTGCTAATATTTATTTCAGTTAGCGTTTTTGACGCGAAAGCTAGCAGTCGTAGGTACATAATCAAAAAGTGCGGAGGCACTCTATAGTCACCCTTTTCACTCAAACATTAGAACTAAACACGCTGATGGGGCCTGGCTATTTTCCATGTTGCCGGGGAAAATAGGTTCCTGCTTAAGAGCCTGCACCTACCAGAGATGTGGCACTTACTTATAATGATCCTGATCTAAGGTGGTAGAAGAAAGACCGGGGTGGTTTGAATCGATATCCAGTCCCTTTGAGACCCATAGTATGTCACTCTTAATAACCACATTGCTTACGATTATATAATTATGTTTTTTTATTGCAGGATTTCAGCAGACAGCAGACGGCCCACTTGATAGAAAGCGGTTACCATCGCCTATGGACATTTGCAACACCAAAGGTACTACAAATGCGCTGCTACTCTCTTAAGGGAGACTGGAACCTGGCCACTGATGCCGGAACAAAACTCAAAGTTGTTATGGCGACATACTTTAGACCAGGGGTGGTAGCCATCCAGTCGGGAAACGCCATACAACCTGGTTGTGGGTTGTTTTGTCGCCTCTTACGCCAGGCCGCCCGGCCGCAGGAAATTGTATTCTTTCTCCGTTCCTGCACGGATAGAATTATGTGGGTGTTGAATAAATATAATTACACAAAGATAGCTGTAATGGATTCTGACATAATTGCTCTTATACATAATTATCCATGTATCAGAGCAACACCGGAATGAGGTCATAAAGGTTCTTTCTATTTCACGTTTGGATGTTGGTATAAACTGAATATTTGTTTTAAAGTAATACATAATGATAATATTTGAGACACGAAACATGCATAGGTTAAAAATTAACCTGCTTCGTAAAATATTCATTCTACTCTATGTACACTACTTTTTTATCCACAGACGCGAAGTTCATACGTTTATTAATCTGCTTATAATGTAATAATAATAATTCTTTATTTACTCTCACACTAACAATAATTAAATTAGTAACAATTTTTCTTTTAAACTGGAATGATGAGAGCCTGGTGTCAGTAAAAAGAATAACCTGTGTGACTGATCACCAGCCTGTTTCTCCACGGAAAAACCAACTAAAACTATTTGTGATAAATATTGTGTATTTAGTGTAATTATGTGTGATTGTGTGAGTATGTTAAATAGTAATAGGTGTTTATAAAATAAGAATTACATATAAATTAGCCAGCGTACGGATAATGAAAAACGAATAAATTTTAAATATAATTATTTCAGATTTTAATATAATAAATAAATGAGAAATAAGTAGTAATATCAGGAAACTATATTTAGGTAAGACTAACAAAGCTTCAGTAGAGTAATAATCACGTTTTAAAATATGATCAATCTTATATATAAAAATGAATCGCAAAATGTGTCGGTAAGCGCATAACTTGAGAACGACTTTACCGATTTTGATGAAATTTTGTGTGTGTGTTTGAGTGGGTTCCCAGATGGTTTAGATTCGCAATTAGAACCGGTAAGTGGCGCATAGATCGGCTTCTAGAATCCTTCTAATCACCTGGACCGATTATGGTGATTTTGTTTTTGTGTCATGAAACAAAGTCTTAGGAATTCAGAAAATATGGCGGTACGAAGTTCGCCGGGTCAGCTAGCCCTGTATATATTCATGGTTAATCTTTACCCACTAGTTTATGTATGTGCACACGCGTTTTACATTTTTTGTTATATTTGTTGCTAGTAATATTCTCACATAAGTACGTTAGTAGTTTACATTGTAATCTTAAGTGTGTACACAACTTCGGAGAACCGCCTTTCGTCCGTACTTTTATCGCTTGATTGTGCACTCATGGCTACAATTATAAAGGAGTCGAAAGCTTTAGAAGTTTTGAATAGTTCGACGTCGATACGACTAAAAGCCACTGAACTCTGAATGGCCTCACTTTACACTATAATGTGTTTTGTAGTCTAATCTTTTAAAACCTATGATTTAGCCTTTTTAAAATCGAACATTTCGCTTTCAGTATGATATCATTATAATAAGCTTTTTAAGCTATTGCATAGCTTTTATCGCGGGCTTTGAGCGCGGCGACCGAATCAAGAAATTCCGTAACGAAAATAAACCTAACACCTCCCACTCCGCCTACCATGAGCGTTCGCTTAACGTGTATGTGTGCGTTCGCACTGAATGCGCGGTGACGGGGGCCTGAGGCGGGCGCGGCGAGCGGAGGCGTACGGTGGCCACAGTGAGCCGCGAGCTCCCGTAGCGGTTCGAGGTATGTCAGGTATTGCAAATTATGGACGACGAGCTGCTCCGAAATCGGACGAATACGTAAGCAGCTGTTTGTGATAAAGTAAATATATAGGTGTATAGGTATCTATCATATCTTTATAATGCCACACTCACCGCATGTGCGCCTCGTAAGTATACATCTAGGTATGTGTGTATACATAGGTGATTTGTTTTTTTAATTTTTATTGCAAGAGTTCAGCAGACAGGCAGACGGCCCACTTGATGGAATGCAGTTACAATCGCCTATGGAAATTTGCAACACCAAAGGTGCTACAAATGCGCTGCTGCTCTGTTAAGGGAGACTGGAACCTGGTCACTAATTCCGGAACCCAACTAAAGGTTATTATACGACATACTTTAGACCAGGGATGGTAGCTATCCAGTCCGGCAAAAGCCACCTGGCTGTGGGTTGTTTTGTCGCCTCTTAGGACAGGCCGCCCGACCGCAGGAAATTGTATTCTTTCTCCGTTCCTGCACAGATAAAGCTTAGCAATAAATAAATCTCTTCTTCGTGTAATCCACATCCACCGCTAGACGTAGTCCTCCTTAAGTTTGTAACACATATCTCAGTCCTCAGCTTTCATTTAGTTGAAATTTGTACCCAGGTCATTAGTCCACCAGACTGGGAGTGCCCTAGAGTCATTGGTCCTTAAGCGATGATAACCGCATTCCACCAGATGGGACGTCTGACGTCTACTGAACTCATGCAATAAAAAAATATCATATTCAAATAAGAAAACTGTGTGTAACACAATTTAAATTTACGCTGCGAAAAACTTATGAAATGTATAATAAGTTTATAATGAAAAATTCAAATGGATTCGGTTCAAGTTTATTAATTTCTTTATAAAAAATATATGTTATTTGCATTTATTTTATTTCGTAGTTAAAGTCGTGCGTTGTAAAACCATCTGCACTGCGACAGTATGCTGTAAGATTTTACGTTATTGTTTCAGACGCAGCTATTGTACGTTGGAGAATTTAAGAACTTTTAAGCACTTTTCAACCGGAAAATGCATATTTGAAGCATACGTGCACTTTCAACTGGTTTTCGAATGTTTAACAGTCCTAGATTTTTTGCCAAGATTTTTAACCTCACACACCACAAATATTTTGGTAGTTAATTATACCTCTATAAACCTATTTTTTTTCATAATGAATAGGTTCACGTTTGACTGACATTGTGCCTGATGCCATGTTTACACTAATAGAATATATCTCAATAGAATCAATTAAGCAAGTAAGGCATGGAACGTTTTTCTAACTTATATTATCGTGTTATGATTTAAATTTTTTTCATCGGATAAAAGTTATCTATTAGATATCAGATTACACAGATGAAACAATTAAATAGGAAAATAGATTTGTTTGTCTATCTCTTATGCTTTGTAGAAAAAAGATTAGAAGTTTTTTAACTATAAAATAATGTACACACGCAGAAGCGAACCAAAGTGTGGCGCAAGGAGTGAGAGGGATTCCAAATTTCGTGATGTCACATTTCATATATTATATATTTAAGCATTAAAACACGAAATTTGAAGTATTAAGGAAAAAATTCTTAACTTCCAACTCTCTCTGTATGAGCACAGTGTTTAAATTATTAAATATAATGTATGCTATCCCATTCTCTCTCAGGCTTAGTCCCATATATAATTATGTGTTTATCTCTTTTTAGTGTCGCTTTTTCGTTTCATCGAGTTTCAAATCACAATGATTCAAAAGAAGTTTCACGTCAAAGATAATTATATCGAAACGAATAACTTTCTTTTAAAATCCAATGTAGAATAATAGGTGTCGATACAATTATTTATCAGTTTTAAAAGCTCTTTTCTAAAATTTCGTTTTCCAAGATGGCATATTATTGAAGCAAAGAGGCAATATGTAGTCTCAGTACTGCAAATGGACATTGAATATATTTTATCTCGGAAAACAAGATTGATTTTGCGGAACGGATCGGATTTTTCCGGGAAAAAGCACCGAGATAAAATTTAATTGAAGATAACCTGTATGAATGATTGCTCTTAATGTAGTATGCATCCATTGAACCCAGTGAATGGCATAGCTTCCGCGGTATACGGGTCTGAACTACCCGCAGGCGAAGTGATGGGGAAACTGTTTTTTATTTATTTTAACTACCTTGTATATCAAACAATAGAATATCTTCATGACAAAGATCCACATTGACTCAGTAGTTCTTGATAAAATGACAGTAACATAACTGAATAAATAGCCAGACGTAAAGTGCCCATTTTTGCCCAAACAGCTACGAAATTCCAAAGAGAAAAAAACACAACAAAATTTTATTTCTTTGGGATTTCGTAGCTGTTAGACTCAATCAATAGACTTAAAAATCCATCATTGTCAAATATTCCAAATCTCTCTGTGGTACAAATTGCTGCTTGCATAACATCAAAGGGCTCTTTGCTAATCTTATAAAAGCCAGAAAATCTCTTGTTATAGGCATGAGTAATTTCAATTCTTATCGTTTGATGAATAGACGTAGGTAAAAAGGACCGAAGTATTTGTTAGCAAGTATTTAATTAAGGAGATCAATATGACCTGACTTTTAGTCAGGCACTTGAGAGAAATAGCTGTGATATACCTATCGTTTTGTAAAAGAAATATTATAGACTTGTCCTATTTGGCTGGGATCTTTCGGCTGTTAAGGGACAGTAACACTTGAGATCCTTTTTTTAGCCAGGAGAAATCCGTTTGAAGACTAAGCCACGACAAGGGCAGAGCATTGGGGGGATAATTGGTGACCTAGTATGGGATTCGCCAGATCGGGGGTGGCACTAGCATGCCTACTCAGAACTGGTGCCATGCTATTGCCACTCCCCGGTTAGCTTACACCCCTCGGTGTTCCGTCCTTTGCCTAATTGCCAGGGCTACGGATTATGACCTAGCCTCACCGCAGCCCTGGCAGGAGCACTTGTGATCCTAGTTTAAGGTGGATAGTGCGGGTTTAATCACAATATTTCCCTTCATCGTCAACACGTAATAATTGTAACATATTAGATCAGAATATATCGGAGTGGGGCGAAACAGCGAGAGCTTGAGACGCTTACACGTTATTCGAAAATTGTTTTGGGGATCTGTATAATTAGTGTATATTTATACATAGATATAAAACGGAAATACGGACATGTACTGTTCGTATAAGGATTGGGTTTATTCCGAAACGGTTACGAACACATAAAAGTAAATATCAAAATAGGTACTGGACCTTAGAATTACCGTACGAAGTCGCATAAAAAGCTTGATTGTTATAAAAAATTTGGTAAAATTTTTCGCTTCTACATTTTAATATTCCAGAAGAATTTCTTCTCCACCACATGACATGTTCATTTTCTATTGACAATACAAAATCTAATCAAAAACTGAGCCATGTTTTATTTGGAAATAGCAACTGCGAAATTGTTATTGAACAATAACTTTTAATTTCCTGCCCGCTATAGCTTCATACCAGTGAGTACGTACTTTTGGTGTACTACAATTATTTTCTTTGTGATCTTCAAATTCTACACAACTCTCTCTCAGAAATTCAAGTGCACAAATTATCACGAAAGTTTTCTGTAGATTGCCATCCATTGTAGAAAGATGCTTATAACAGTATTTTATGTAATATGACTTACTGCTGCAACTCAAACAATAACGTTCAAACAGAAAAGCATATTCAAAATATTCGAGTAAGAATAAAGTACTAAATAATCAAACAACAAAATCTAGAAGTATGAAATGTTGTTTGTTTTGCAACAAAAGGAATCGCTCCGTAAAATTTGAAACACGTTTAAAATTTTGTAACAAGTCGATAGAGTTTGGTACGTTCTACGAGTTTGTGGGAAACAATCTGTGACTGAGTGAGTTGGAACTTGGAAGCTTTGAAGTTTGTAACTTGTTCAACAGGAAGCTAGGCTTCGAGTGACGTTGGTATAGGAGTGTAAAGAAAATAATTTCACTTAATTCCACGGTATGCTTGTCAGATCGTATCATTTTTATTTCCAATTTTACTAGTTATAGTTTTTTTAAAGAGTTTTTTTTTGTTTGAGGAGTTCAGTATATAGGCATACGGCCAACTTGATGGAAAGCGGTTACCATCGCCTATGGACATTTTCAACACCAAAGGTGCTACAAATGCACTGCTACTCTCTTAAGGGAGACTGGAACCTGGTCGCTGATGGCGAAATACAACTCAAGGTTGTTATGGCGACATATTTTAGAGCAAGACCAAGAACCACTCGGGCATTTGCCCTACCACCTAGCTGTGAGTTGTTTTGTCGCCTCTTACGACAGGCTGCCCGGACGCAGGAATCCAAAATATATAAAATATCGATGTTGTCTTCTATGAATTACTGTATTATTCACCACCACATAGAGAAACGCTGTTGAGTTCAGTTTATACTCTCGCAGCGTGCATTGCGCGACTCTTCTGGGCTCTGAGGAGATGCATACAAACATTCCTTCCGGCGTAAAGAAAAAAAATATCTAGGTACTACTCCCTAAACAACTTTAGCTTCAGGTGGAAAAAGGAAAAATATGCAAGGCGTTTAATAAAAAAAAATTCGTTTACCAAATACAATACATATCAAATACAGCAAAAACGAATAAAAATAATAATCGACAGACAAACACACATATTGTATATTCCAAATCAACCAGATTACGCTTATGTTATGGGTAATATGCAATGTACTACTCTGGGGCCAGTTCCAGACATCCAACCCATAGACATGACAAAGAAATGTCGTTACCAACCAGAGAGGTTGTCACAAACAGTGGAAACATCTTGCAAAAAATAATAAAAGCAACGACAACATACAAACACACTGCAGCAACAAAAGTGAAACGTGTCACAGAACTTGTACACCGACTTATTTCCAACAGAAAGAGCCTATTCACTATGAAAAACGAAAACCCAGTCAGTCGTGAGCTGATATGTGCGGATGAAGTCTACTTTATGGATCTCGTCACTTCCTGTATCCGTGCTGCGTCTAGATAGATAACAGAGAGAACTAAATCTCGATTGTTTTGTACAAGTTTACTTGCTCAAAATTTTCAATACAAAAGTAGAAAAATACTAATGTAACGAGTGCGGGACGCGAATTAAAACGCCGTTGGAATTACTATAGAGTTTATTAGAACTATACAAACACGTATAACACAGGTACAAATATAACTAAACTCAACTAGTACGAACGCACTATTCAATAACACGCGCAAAGTCCGTCACTATATAGCTCATCGAATATACACACGTCTTGCTCGTATCGTAATCGTCGCTTGACGTCCTCACCCCTCCGTTCGGGCATTGTTTTATACTAAACTGTTCAATACAACACTCGACCGTATGGACTGAATTTTCCAAGAAAACGTAATCTGCTAACCTGCGGCCTTAAAGGATTACAATAACAATACGATGTTTTTTTCTAATTACAAATTTTAAACACAAAATAAACAAAAAAAATCAAATGCGGGAAAGGTAAAAAACTGCAGGTGTGCATTCACTTTGTTAGCATGTAAAACTTATTATAAGAATAACAATAATCTAGCCAAAAAGTAATCTGAAAGACTACTAAATCCTACATGACCAGAGAGCCTAGAGCGGCCACCCTTGGATAATAGCTTATAGCCGCTTTCCTATATCTTAACAAATATTAAATTGCCTTACTATCGGTTGAAATTTGACATGAGGTCTATACACAAGTGAATGAATAGTAAGATATAGGAACCGACCATTAGTGCAATTGACATTTGTCTAGATATACCGGTAGATATAAGATGTAGCATAAATTTCCACTTTAATTTAGTACTTGTCATATTTGTGCTATGAATCTGCAAAAGCGACCGCTTTAGGTCCTCAGATAGCGCCACAGGTCAAACTTCTGTCGGTTCGTAAAGTTTTATAAATTAAAACATATTTAAGACTAAAACAGATAAGATCTCTAATCATAACACTACGTAACGGGGTTGTAAACAATATCGTTTTGTTTTTTATTATTATATTAATAATAAAAAACAAAACGAATCATACATTTTTTTTAAATATTCATTACTTAAAAAAACAAATAAAAAATTGTGTGTGTGTGTGTGTACATACACGCGTTAGAAGTTATACTTCTTTGGCGTATCAAGATAAAAATCTTTTCAAAAATATTATCTTTTGCTTTATTCTACGTTTGTAGAAAAAACGATACTTACAATAGAAAAACTAAAATGTTGACTATAGCTAACTTCAAGGCGTCGGTTGACTATAGCTAAATTCATGGTGTAGGTTTTTCGTGACAGTGTGCGCGCGCATCGTAAACGTATAACTTCAAAACTAAAATGTTGATTATAGCTAACTTCAAGGCGTCGGTTGACTATAGCTAAATTCATGGTGTAGGTTTTTCGTGTGACGGTGTGCGCACGCATCGTAAAAATTTACTCTCATCATTTTTCCCTAACGGGCCTAAAGAAGTATAACTTCAAAAAAGCCGTGATAGCTTAGGCATCCACTTCCGAAACTCAAAGGGCACGGGCTCGAAAGCATAACAAACTTAGGCAGTTTTCTGTTCTAATGTGCATATTGTTACAATAATCATTTGCTAACAGTAAAGAAAAACATCGTTATAAAATCTATATATCGATAACACGCCCATTCGCCTTAGACAAGCGTGACAGGTGTACTCATACTCTCCGCTCTCCTGTGACTTGGAGACCCGAGCCCAGCAGTGGGACGTTTATGGGTTCTTGTTATTATTATATTATACTTACAAAATATGTATAGTGTATACAATAAATAATAGGTCCACTACACGAAATCAACAACCAACTTGCATCAATTCAGGCAAGTAGTTCAAACGCAGTAAAATTATACGTTTACATACATCTGTTCGTGTTAGCGTAGCTTTTTTTAATATCGGCTCGATATCTCACATATTGCTTGATGATAGGAAATCCGTTCATTTCCTTGACGTAATATGTTTCCTATAAATGAATTGTCACATCACCAAATAACAAAAATAAGTGTATTTGAATATAAAATAAGAAACGAAAAACAAATTAGATTAGATTTATGACTTTAAAATAAATGTCACTTATTTTAAAGCCCGACTTGTTTTTGAATTATGTAGGTTTTTTTGAGATCAGAATCTCTGAATATTGTAGTCGTCAGAAAACGTTATTCAATATTTCCTCAGTTTTTACTATTTTAATTTTACTCTTCATTAGATAAGGGTATTTATTTCATTATTTAATGGCCGTTCCATATACCTTACTGACCGTTTATTTGCCTTACTATTGGTTAGACATAATATCCATTGAACCGGCTTATAATTACATTAAAATATCATATTGTAATGATACAGAATATGTTTTTTTTTCAAAACCAGCCGATTTGTTACCTGACTAGGGTAAATGATTTTTCAAAAATCTAACGATCTTTCATCAAAATCAGCTCCGAAACTCCTTTGAAAACTTTTAGTTTCATTCAACTCGTTCTTGTATACATACATTGAGTAATTTTTGAAATATAGAAGAGTATTTTTTTTTTGGAATTGTAGTTTTGTAGCCTAATAACGCAAGCGTGGGCATTTTTCCATCTTTATGAACCCCTTCATATTTCATGGCCTACTACTCCATTTCTCGATTTATTTAAAGTATAAAATACTTTAATTTGGTAGAGAAAATAACGTTACATGCCGACAAAGTGAATGCACACCTGTTTTATTACCTTTCCCGCATTTGCACTTCTTTTGTTTGCTTTGTGTTTAAAATTTGCAATTAGACAATAGCCAATTGTTATTGTACTTGTTTATGGCAGCAGGTGCGCGGATTACGGTTTCTCGGAAACTTTAGTCCACGCGGTCTATTGTTGTATTGTACAGTTTAGTATAAAACGATGCCCGAACGGGGGAGAGATCGGCAGTCAAGCGAGGATTACGATACGAGCAATACGTACATTCAATAAGCCATATAGTGACGGACTTTGCGCGTGTTATTAAATTGTGCAGTTTGTACTGGTTGCGTCCGGTTATATTTGTACCTGTGTTATACGTGTTTGTATAGTTCTAATAAATTCCATAGTAATTCCAACGGCATTTTAATTCGAGTCATGCACCTCGCAACAATAATAATAAAACTAGAGTATTAAACAAGCTTGATAAAATATCCGTTAAACCAGTCAAGTTTATTGAGATTAAAAATGAATATTTAAATTTTATTTGCGTTTTCGAACCAATTTGCCATCGTCATTGTGAAACTTGATTGCTTTTAATACAGTGGCTTAATAAGCTTATCTTGAAATGAAAATGTATGTATAATATTTTTTAATTTGCTCTGAACCATGAAAGTATACAAATTTTTATTTTTTTATTTTATTGCAAGAGTTCAGCAGACAGGCAGACGGCCCACTTGAAGGAAAGCAGTTACCATCGCTTATAGACATTTGCAACACCAAAGGTGCTACAAATGCGCTGCTGCTCTTTTAAGGAATGCTGGAACCTGGTCACTAATCCCGGAACACAACTCAATACATATAAATACCCTATTATCTGGCTGTCGGTTGTTTTGTCGCCTCTTACGACAGGCCACCCGGCCGCAGGAAATTATATACATTCTCCGTTCCTGCACGGATAAATGAAAAAAGCTCAGTAAATATATCGGACAAGTGCGTGTCACTCTATGAATTCTTTCCGTAGAAGTTTCGTCATTTGTCTATGAAGCTATAAAAACGTATAATAGAAATTACACCATATTTCAAAAACTATTCAACGTATTAAGTACAAATCAATATGCGTTATAAGTGTTTTTTAAGCTCTACCATCGTTAATGTTTTTCAGAATTCTTCACTTCATAATTCAAAAGTTGAAGAAATAATTCAGTACTCTGGAACCAAGTTATTTGATATGACTAGAGTTCTCGCCACGAAAGAAGCACCACAGACACGGCGTTAGAATCATTTGCGAATCCATAAATCATTGTAGGTAATTACTGAATCATAAATATAAAATATTCGATTATTAAAGAAAAAAGTTCTATCAAATAGCGGAGCTGTCGCTTTTAGTTCCTTTATTTTCGTGACGCGGACTCCAACATGCACAATGGCATATTGAAAAAAATTATTCGACCCTCACCATACTTTTCTTCGCAATTTTAACATAGCGTTGTATAGCTTCACAGCGTTGTATATCTTCACGTAGATTACATTAAAAGCCATGCATATAGGGTTAACAAATCCTGAGAAAATGTACTGTGATATAAAAATACACACGAACAGACGGAAGGACTCGAGGATTTCGTAAAGGCTCCATTTTTGCGCAAATGGCTATTGAACCCAAAAATGTGCAATATTAGTTAAAAACAAACAGTTAGTAGTTGTACCATATCACTTTTTTAAGCACGAATTATGTTGTTTGTGATGAAAATCTTTTAGTGAAATGTGCTTTGTGTACCCCGTTTACCGTCAGTCAAAGACCAGCATTTTCCCTGAGGCTTTTATGACATGGGTCCGGCATTTGCCTTGTAGCCTATTTACTTGAAGGTTATTTTGAAACTTGAATATTCATGAATGCTTAACACTAGTTACATTCACAAATTGTGTCAAGTCATATTAAAAAAAAGAAGTAAAATATTCGAATATTCGGCGTATTGTGGCTGCATTATTGCATCTTAGCCTCTCTGCTGTCAATAGAGTGTATCAGTGTTATCGGGAGACTGGTATGTTTACTCGCCGTTCAGGATCTGTTAGATATCGCGTCAAGTCTGAGGAAGATGAGAGGAATATAGTGTTGTTTTCTCTATGAAATCGTCATTTTAACTCTATCAACTGCAGCAGTTTGATTGATTATGACCGATTCTACGATTAGAAGTAGATTGTCCGAGTGTGGCCTAATACCTCATAAACCAGCTAATGGCTCAAAATTGACGGTAGACCACCGAAGAGCGCATCTAAACTTTGCACGCTAGCATTTAAATTGGTCATACCTCCAATGGAGCAAAGTTTTCTTTTCTGACGAGAGTAAGATCATGGAAGGTAGATATTTGTCAAATAAATAATCTATATATTTTTGTCCTCATACAAAGCACAACAGCCTTCTTTTTGATGGATTATTACTTTTATTATATATAATTACATTTATTATTTATTTTCATTATGACGTCATAATTTTACGAGTCATATAGCTTATTGATTATTATTATTATTTAAACAATAATAAATTTGTCTAAAGTGTAATTTTGAAAGTCTGCTTATAACAATTATCTATGCAGGAATGTAATAAGAAGCGATAAAACAACCCATAGCCAAGTAGGGCCCATGTTAACGACCACAACCCTGATCTTGTGTATGCCGCCATAACAATCTTCAGATGTATTTCAGAATCAGTGGATAAGGTTCAGTTCTTCTTCAAGGTCATCAGCATATTGCAGTGCCTTTGGTGTTACAAATGTCCATAGGAGACGGTAACCGCTTTTCAGTAGGTAGATCGTAGGTAGATTTATGTCTATGTATGCATATATATTTTTCTCATTATATTAGTATATATTTCAATTGCACGCCAACGCTATATATGCAATTAGATCTTGTCCATCCAAGGATTGTCTGGAAGAGATTGCTTTAAGTAATAAGTCCGCCCATTGTACTACCTTTAGTATATTGTGTCTTTTCTCTCTATAATGTTGGTGTACAATAAAGAGTATTGTATTGTATTGTTAGCCAGTTGGATGTGCTCTAGCAATAAAAAATCAAGGCTATAATAAGTAATTTTTGGATTTATAGAATATTTTCTCCTTATACACTAAAGTATAAAAAATCAAAAGAAATAGAAATATAGATAGTACAATAGACGGACTTAACGTTAAGAAGCGTTTTCAAACAATCCTTTTTATGTAGGTATATTTTTTTGTTAATTTACTATTAAATATAGTAAATATGTACATTGAGTGTAATTCAAGCCTGTAGTGGACTCATAATATCTGTTATACATAACATAAGCCCCCCAACAACTGTTAGTAAGAACCTTAATTTTTGTAACCGACTGGCATATAACTCAACCTGACACATCAATAATAAAAACCTTTCGAGCATGAATATACGACAAGGGTCCAAGCTATTTCCACAACACCTTAACATTGTATTGAAGAAATGCGTTCATAACACGAAAAATATATTTTCCATCTCGGTTTTTTCCATATCCGTGTTTGCGTGTTTATGATGTTATTCCACGATTTATTTTCAAAGGTTTTTTTTCACGAAACTAAATATATAATCATATTAGTCATTTTTTTTAAGTTTTCATAAGAGTTTCGAAATGGCGACAAACGTTCAATATTTTATATGACTACTATTTCCTTTGTATATATGTTTACTATTATTCGAATAATCGATGTCCGAGTGTCGCGGCTCTAGCGGTATCGAAGACACCAATTTTTTGGTTACCTACCATGTTCTCATCCGTCAAAGTCGAGAGCTGCCGGTCTGTCTTTGGATAATTCCAGCCAAATCTTATAAAATAATACTACTACAATCTATAGGTGTTAGCAGCATCCGGCAAGTACTTGATTATATCTTTATTGTATCCGTGCAGGAACGGAGAAAGAAAGAAAGAAAGAAAAACTTTATTTGAGGTAAATAGCGAAGTAGTTACATTCTTTACACATTATTACACACAAAACATTATTTGAAAATTTGTACGCCGCATTTTCAGCAAATAAGGTTTGCACTCAGCATATTGTTGTGCCGGAGTGATATCCGAGACAACGCTGAGAAAGAATACAATTTCCTGCGGCCGGGCGGCCTGTCGTAAGAGGCGATAAAACAACCCACAGCCAGGTGGTAGGGCATTCACCCGACTGGATGGCTACCACCCCTGGTCTAAATTACATACATACATACATACATACATAACTTCACGCCAGGTCCCTTGCGGGGTAGGCACGAACAACAGAGCGCCATACAGGCTTATTCTTACACACCTCGCTTGCTTCTTTGACATTCATAGCTCTTGTCATGCACGCTCGTCTGTTCTTAAGGCTCCTGACATCACCTTCTGCTAATACACGATCAATTTGATCATGGAAGGTGTGTCGTGGCCTTCCGCGACTTCTGCATCCATCCACTTTTGCATTGTATATCTGTTTAATCATTCTTTCATCATATATTCTTTCCACATGCCCGAACCACCGGAGCATTCCTTTCCTTACCTTCACCCCAACACTCTCTTTCAGACCAACTCTCTTTCTTACTTCGGTATTACGAACGCGGTCCGCGAGCGTCACTCCGCAGATTTTGCGCAGTGCTCGCATCTCGACTGCGTTTACTCTACTTTCATGCTCTCTGTTCCATACCCAACTCTCGCTTCCATACGTGAGCGTAGGTACCAGCACCGCGTTGTGTATGGCTAGCTGGGCTTTCTGGCTGAGGTTCTTAGCGCCTAGAAGTTTACCTAACGCTCCATTCACACTATTCCCCAAATTTACTCTTCTTTCTATGTCAGCGGTGTACCTTCCATCCCTGCTAAAAGCACATCCAAGATATACAAACTCATTCACTTGTTCCAGCATAACATCATCGACCATTATCTTTGCATTCGTTCTGGTTACTTCTCTTTCAAACACCATAACCTTTGTTTTCTTCGCATTCAAATGTAAGCCTCTCGCCTGACAGTCATCTTTCATCATTGTGACTAGTGTTTGCAGTTCTGATGGCGATTCGGCTAAAAGCACGGCATCATCCGCATAAAGCAAAGTGCTAACAACTAGATCACCCATCCGCACCCCAACATCCATCAATCTTAATCTCTGGAGACAGTTGTCCAGATATAGGATGAACAGCAAAGCCGACAGCACGCAGCCCTGCCGGACGCCAATATTGACGTCAAACCAGGGCGACAGGCTGCCGTCCACCCGCACGCATGCCATACAGTCCTCGTAAGTGGACTGCACAGCACGCAGCAATTGGCCATTGATCCCATATCCGGGCAATATGTCCCAGAGGTCCTTCCGCACAACCCTGTCAAATGCTTTCTCTAGATCCACAAAACCGCAGAAAACCTTCCGGCCCATAGCCAGCTGCTTCTCCACGATATTGCGGAGCGAGAAAACTTGATCCATACATCCCCTTCCATTTCTGAAGCCCCCTTGTGCATCCCACAGTAATCCATCGGATACCACTCTCATTCTCCTTTCAATAATCTTCGTATACACTTTAGATGCTGTGCTGATCAAACTGATGGCCCTGTAGCTGGCGCACTCCATACGTGACCCCTTGCCTTTATACAAGGGCACGATGACAGCGCGCCTCCAGTCCTTGGGAACCTTTCCCGTCCTCCAGCACAAGTTGCATAAGGACAGGAAAGCGTCCCGGACGCAGGTTCCACCATATTTGATCATCTCAGCAGACACACTATCGATTCCTGCTGCCTTTCCGTTTTTCAGACTTCTGATCGACCATTCGATCTCTTCCAAAGTGATCTCGGGTGCTGACTCCTCGAAGTCGGTCACAGACTCAGTCGTGGTGCCAGCATCCGAGATATTATCATACATTTCTCTAAAATATTCACTCCATCGCGCTAAAACCTAAATTATGGCGCCATAATAACCTTGAGTTGTGTTCCGGCATAAGCGACCAGATTCCAATCGCCCTTAAGAGAGCAGCAGCGCATTTGTAGCACCTTTGGTGTTGCAATTGTCCTTAGGCGATGGTAACCGCTTTCCATCAAGTGGGCAGTCTGTCTGTCTGCTGAACACCTGCAATAAAATAAAATAAAAAACATTGCTAAGCCTAGACTTAAAACATTGGCCTAGTCTGGAAAATATTTAGAAAACCAGAATCGAGTATATTACCAAAATATAGCTACCGTCCTTTTAGATGTTTATACTAGAACTACAACACCCTAAAATTTGTATAAAAAATCATACCTATATTGTAACATATTGTCACGCCTGTTTCCTATTAGAGTAGAGGTAGACAGAGACGATGGATTTCCACATGCTACGATCCTGACAGACACTTTTTGCTTCATCAACTTCGATTAATCTCTTCATACATACACGCTTATTTAAAGTGCTTTTCTCAATCTTCAAAATAACTTCAATTTAGTCTTGGTGAATACTTCGTGGTCGACCGGCACCGATTCTACCACTCACATTACTGTCATATACTTGTTTTGTGATTCTGCTTTCATTCATTCTTTCAACCACCTTAACATTTCATTTTTTAACTCAAGTCACTACATCCTCTTTCAATCCATAACGTTCCTTATACTTACAACTTACACTGTTTCTTATCTTATCACTTACATTAATCTTACATATACTTCTCAAAGCTCTCATTTATCCTACTTTCATGCTTCTTCTGCCATACTCAACTTCCACTGCCATACATTAGCGTTGCTACTAACACTCCTTGATGAACAACCAGGCGTGCCCTTACATATATCTTCCGGCTGTTAAGAGTTAAGCGCTTCATTCACTTTATTACCTGCTATTTCTCTCCATCCAAAATCACTCTTAGATTAGTTAGTTTTCATGACTATATGTTTGCTTCACCGTCAGAACGTGGTAATTGTAATAATACGCATAATGCTTATTAGGCCTCAGAAATGGAACACTTGATAAGAAAATCAATATAATTTTTTTTATTACACAAAACGTTACATAAATCCTTTTTGTTTTTGTAAGAAATATCTATATATTCATAGTTATTATAATCAGTTAAACAGCTTAGTGATTTTTGTTTAAGCGGTAGTTACTTATGACATAAATTAATATCATATTTCGAAAGTAAGTTTATAGCAAGGTATTATAAACATTTTATTTAAACCGCCTTCAAGAGTAACTAAAAAGCAAAAATAAACATTTCCTACATCTTGAAGTCGATGCGAAGTAAAACAACAGAAATACTATATTATTCATGGAAAAAGAATACTAAATATATAATAATACAATAATGTTGTATTTTATGTGTTACTTGGCACCGACTTCAAGATGTTTTATAAAATATTAATTTTTTGCTTTTTAGTTACTCTTGAGGTCGGTGTCTTTTCGCTAGTCAAATTTTAATTTCCACTTTTATGTTACGCATATGGTATCCAATAACAATGTAATATATATGGAAATATCTTTGAGCTGTACCTACTGAATCAGAAACAAAAAGAATGATCAAAATCGGTCCAGAAACAACAAAAATGGTTGATTATACATAAAAGAAAACGTTTACACGATAAATTGAGAACATTCTCCGTTTTGGAAGCCGGTTAAAAGTAAGTGGTAAATGATTTGAGTCTGGATTTAAATTCATGTCATTGGAAAAAAGGCGTGGCCATATTTCTATATAAGTGTGTAACTAATATTAAATATAACTTGTGGTCGCCCGCAATCGAAATTCGACTATAATAATTAATGTCAAAGACTTATACTTCTATAATCACAGATTTCGTCAAGGGTACACTGTTAATTTAACTTGAACAATAAACAAAACAGTATATATGCGTGTGTGTGTCAAATACATGATACTGTGTGTAATCTTTTTTTATTGATGTCATGTATTTTTTATTCATAATTAAAACAAAATATTAGTGCTCGTCGCTTCTTCTCTATATAAACTATAAGTGTGCGAAATTTCATACTCCTCCGTCCGCGCAAGTTTCGTAAAAAGGGGCACAAAGTTTTTGCTTCACGTTTTAATGTATAGATGACCTTTTACAATATTCCTTTTCTCTCCCGAATTATGAAATCTAACTTCACAGAGATGTAAAAGAACGACTGCAGAATTCAAAGAGACAGGCGTCGGGTATTCGAGAACACATCCGGGTAATGAATATGTCAGTGCATGTATTTCATACTTTACTGCTTTATACTTCATACGTTTGAGGAACCTAAGAATATATTTTTCACATATAGAACTTTATATAAATTGCTTTTGACATAGACTTTTGACATTTATTGGCGCTTTTATGTATGTGTTTGCATGTAGATTTAAATATATTAAATTTTGTTTAAAGCAGTTATGAAGGTGGATTGCTGGCTAGGTGTGTGTCAGTTGCAAAACCTGTAAGCATAACAAACGTTCTGAACAGCATTTACTCTAAAATACTCTTATGTCCAAAACTACTCCACGGAACATGCTCAAATTAATTTTCTGGATTTTTTCCAGAATTGTTCACTCTAACTTTCTATCTTTAAACAACTATTTCTAAATTACCTACATGCAATTATTTATGTTATATAATCCCTAATTATCGTGTAAAATATAATATCTCTCTCATAAGGCTATATTGATATGATTAGCTAAGAATAACTTATAAGTTAGGTTGCCTGGAGGAGATCGCTCTAAGCAATAAGACCGCCTATTATTTTACCTAAAAATATTGTAACTAACTTATTGCATCTGTTATTTTGATGAACAATAAAGTGTTATCTAGCTATCCTTCTACAGAATATCAGCGTAATATTAAGTGAATAAATTAACCTTATCATAATTATTTTTCGTACCGTTAGTTCTGGTGGCCCATCTTTTCCTGCCCCCTATCATATCTTCCCTCCTTTTTTTGATGACGTAGGGGTAATGTCTTTTCTTGGGATGTCATCCTTGGGCCTAGGGGGAAGGCTTTAAACCAAGGGAAGTTTGGGACTCTTGATCAGCCATATACCCACCATGATCTCCGAGCGGAGGGACGGGGGATATTTGCAGTCAAACTACCCATTTTTGTATTGCCCTTGGTGTTATAAACTTCCATAGGCGATAATAACCACATTGCATCAGGTCTGCTTATTTTCCCGCATCAAATATAAGAAAAAATACCTCCTTCAAATTTTCAGAAGATTAATGATTCGGTAAATATGAATACATAAATTCCATGCGAACGAAGTAGCAGGTACAACATGTACAGTAATACAGTAAGGTCCCATTTTAAAATACAAATGTAAAATTCTTTTCACCATATACTTTTTTTTCGAAAATACCAGACGGTATGTTGGGTCAGTTAACTTCACCTAAGGGCATCTAACAAACTGCGCCCGTTTACAGTTTTCCTTTTGTCAAACAGATGTTAAGCTGAACTGCAATGAACTTTTTCCACATCAGAGGTGTTGCAGGCAATTAGTTTGGCAAAAGGAAAACTTTTCTGACGAATGACTCTGGAGCTTGTTTTAAAACCTCTGGGTTGGATTTATTAATTTAAAACTTCACATTTATACTTTATTTTAAATTGTAAAATTGATGACGTACATTTTGGAACAGGTATAGAGAAGGGTTCTGTGATGAACTAATACCCCCGATTATGTTCATTTGATTGCTGAGTCCTAAAAGAACCTGTAACTGTACTGAAAATATATAAAACCTCAAAGCCACTATGTAAATAGCATCGGGTTTCATTCGTAGTAGATTAGTTAGGTAACGTGATTTTGGATCCTAGCCTGCTAACATATACTACTTCGGAAGTTCTTCTGGCTTAAAGTGCATATTGCTATAATTATTCCGCACAGATAGTAAAGGAAAACATAATGAAACCTGCATCGAGATAACCAATATGTGTACTTCAAAAATCCACCTTGGTTAAACGTAGTTTCCAGTCTGTTCCTCTAAAATTAGATATGAATGAACAGAAGCTAATATTATTTTCTTTCAACTCAAATCTAAAGTGGGCGATAGATTTGTGGCCAAGTACGCTTACTGTGTCTGGACTTTCTTTGCTTCTGAAAGTAAGCGTACGTACTCGAACGTCTACCTCCCCCAAATTAAGAAAGCGTTTACTTATTAAGAAAAGTAAACGTTAAGACGTGCTATCCAAAATTACAAGATCATTGTTTTAATCATTATTACGGTGTCAGGTCAAAACTACTCATACTATTAGTTTTTTTTTTCATTTTTTTTGTCAGACGATGATGCGATCGAAGATAGAGCACGCTTATCTAGGTACCTATACACGCGAGACTTAAAGACACCCGAATTGTACCTACTTTTCAAGAAACACAGACTCGAATGGTGCGTTCCACAGCTCCGCCGCACGCAGAAGGAACGTGAAGGCAAAAAGTTTTTTCATACTGCTCATGTTTCTTCTGTGAAATATCACATTATCGAATTGTACTAGCGCTTCTGTACATACTTTCTCATACTGCCTACTTTAAGACCAGTCGGGTATATGTAGTCTCGAGTATTATAGCTTTAACAAAAACTCACGTTCATCCTGATCAAAACAAACTACATCCACAAATTCACCTCAATTTTCCTATTGTCGACAAAATGTTTACCGCTTACGTACCCTTTGTTTTTGTTCTGTGGCATCTCCTGTCGCATTGAGGAGCGCTATCACATCCCCGCTGGGCGTCAGCGTTATCGCCAAGTGCCGAGTACTTTCCCTACAGAGTTATATAAGGAAGCGTCGTTAAAATATGGCGGATAACATAAGGCTTGTTTACAGAGAAATGTGTGAGACAAGCTGAATGTAGCTTAATGCTGAATTACTGGTTTTCATTCTAAATGGACTAAATGGTAAGTTAATATATAAATAGAGTAAGAAATATAAATAAAAACAATCTCTAGCTAGACGTGTTGCTGGGGAGTTTCTTGACGCTTCTTCTCTTTAACAGCAATAACACGCTGCGAAGCGGTGTACATAGACTAGGAAGTAAAATTAAATTTTAACCTATATACCTACATATATTGACCTTCAAAAAGTGTTCTCCAGTGGAACTTATTTTGAATAAAAACTTTTGAATTTGAATTTTCAAAATTTTTCTAATAAATCAGTTTTTAATTTTTTTAAAATTCTCCTAAAAAGCACAGAAATACGTATTGAAAAATAATTTGTTTTACACAAGGTCTATAAAAACTACATCGCCAGATTAATAGTCTAGATTATTCTTTAAGTTAGGTTACTTGGAAGATATTGCTTTAAGCGATAAGGCCGCCTATTTTTGTTACCATGCAGTGTTGTAATCGTGAATTTTTTTAAATGTTTATTTGGTGGTATCAAAAATTAGTGCGGTAGCCATCGTTAATGATAATCATAATCTGTAAAATAAATCAACAGTTTAAACAAAGAAATCATTGAATTCATATTTTTATGCATACCTTATCTGAACCAATTTTCCATTCCCGCTAAAGATATCTCAACATTTACACGACCAATAAGGGATGTACGTAAAGCTCTCACCCTGTCGATAAGATGGATGGATACATCATTTCGTAGCGTTGCCTTTGTGTATCAGTTTTATGGGTTAAGAAATATGGGGCTCACGGACTCGAGATCATCATTTTGTTACACTACAAAATTGTTGTGTACATTATTTATAACTTGAGGAAAGAAAAAGCAAACATTCTTTATACAGACTGAAATGTTTTACTTGTAGATGTCTATCGATTTTGAGTTTTCAGGCTCTCATGTTAAATTTAATTTCTATAATATTGTGGAGAACGATGGTGGAACCATCTAGTTAGTTTTAGAACTTTTGGAAAAATCTAGAACAAAAAGACATGGACGGACATATTTAAAAAAAGATAGACGATAAACGAAAGAAAGAGATAGATAGATGTTAGAAAGAGATAGACGACAAAAGAGAGAAAGAGATAGATAGATGTTAGAAAGGGATAGATGTATAAACGAAAGTTCCCGAACAGAAGGTTCGGGAAAGAAAAGACAGAGATAGATAGACGGGTTCTAGAAAATAATAATATTGTAATTGTAAAAAGTAATATTGGAGGTGGTCCACGCAATATCGGCGACGGTATTGAGGGTGTGACAACTTATCGTCGGGACTGTGCATCGTTGGTCGTGCGTATAGGGGCAACCCTACAGAGAGGTACTACGTGCGGCTGTGTAAGTCAATAAAAGCTTTTAAATTAAAAACTGGTGTTTTCTTCCAATCCATAAGAGCGTACCCCCGCTCGCACGTAACATTTGGTGTCAGAAGTGGGATTGGAAGATAAAATGCCAGTAATGCCAAGAGACGGCATCAACACCCGTGCTAGGGCCGCCGCCCAGCAACAAGAGAATTTGGAACCAGAGAGCTCCGTTGAAGAAAACCCTGGGGAGTTAAACGATCCTGTTGAGGGGACTTCAACCGATTCATCGAGTACGCAGCCCCCTAAATCGGAGTTCTGGACATTGTTAGAGCAGATGCGAGCAATGCAAGAAGAACAGGCCCGTCGTCAGGAGAAACAGCTACGAGCAATTCAAGACGAACAAGCCCGCCGTCAGGAGGAACAAGCTCGCCGCCAAGAGGAACAGCTGCGAGCGATGCAGGACGAGCAAGCTCGCCGTCAGGAGGAGCAAGCTCGCCGTCAGGAGGACCAGCTGCGCGCCGTGGAAGAACAACTGCGTGCTCTGGGGGAAGAGCAGAGAACCAGTGAAGGCAGTATTCTAGAGGCTATTAAAGATAGTGCACAGGCAGTTGAGGAGGTAAGAAATAAGCTTCAGGTACATGAAGAGTGTCTGTCTGGGCATGAGGAACGAATTTCAGCCATGGAAGAAGATTTGCATAGAATAAAGGTTAGGGGTGTGCCAATCCCAACGGTGACAACTCCATCTGCCAGGAATTTTAAGGTACCTCCTTATGATGGAGCATCTTCATGGGCAGCTTATAGGCGGCAGTTCGAAGCGGTGGTACAGATGAATGGATGGGATAGTGAACAAGCTAGGACTGCGCTTGTTTTGGGACTCCGGGATAAAGCGACGAATGTGTTGGAGGCAGTCTGCAAGGATGCCTCTTATGAGCAACTAATGGAAGCTCTGGAATCACGGTTTGGTGACTCTCATTTAGAGCACGTGTTTCGAGCCCAACTTCGAGAGCGTTAGGTCTCTGAGACCTAATGAATCGCTGCAGCAGTGGTCACTGGAGGTGGAGAAGCTGGTGCGAAAGGCATATCAGAGTTCGCCTTCAACATTTGTTAACAGCATGCTTCTCCAAACGTTTGTTGACGGTATATCTGATGTTGAGATACGAGCAGCTGTACGATTGGGCCATCACGATAACATGAGGGAGGCTTTGGCGCACGCTTTAGAGCAAAAAAAAAACTTTTTGTCTTCCGTGACCACGGCTACTGAAAAGCGGCCGAAACGTCGGATAAACCAAAATCAAATGAATTACCGCGCTTAAAACCGTTAAAACGTAGTTTTATTATGTGTACAAGTCGCGAAAACTTAAGACAATATTACGTATTTCTATTTTTTACTATGATAAAACAATGTAAATAATCTATACTAATATTATAAAGCTGAAGAGTTTGTTGTTTGTTTGAACGCGCTAATCCCAGGAACCGCTGGTCCGATTTGAAAAATTCCTTCAGTGTTGAATAGTACATTTATCGAGGAAGGCTATAGGCTATATATCACCACGCTAAGACCAATAGGAGCGGAGCGCCAATGAATAATGTTTCAAAATCGGGGTGCTTTGAAAATAATTTTCACGCAGAAGACGTCGCGGGAACAGCTAGTGATTTATAAATAGAATAAAAACTTGCATATTTCTTATAGCCTAAGTAGGCTACAGCGTTATCATAACATTGTACAAGTGTTAGTACCTACAGTGGACAAAATGACGGTTCATCTAAATGAAAGTACCGTCGCCTATGGACATTTGAAACACCAGAGGTATTACCAACGCGCTACCGTTGAGTTATTAGAACGTTTAACACCTGTAACGTGTGTTTATCTTAGATTCTATTTTTTTGTTGAATTAGATTAGTCTCTCATAATGTGAATTATATTGGATGTCACTATCGAGCGCTTTATAGACCTGTTTCACAAATAACTTGAAACTTGTTGAAACGGTCAGAAATCAATCTGCATTCACACCAAAAACTGTGATACTTGATTTGATGACTTTGATTTGAGTTGCAACATACCTTTTTATATTTATTAAACTAAGTACTTTTACATTATAAACTAATACAATAAAGAAAACTTATATGTATTCTACTTATAATGCCTCAAGACTATAAGTAAAATATTAAGATTAGGTCGCGGTCTTCTTTGGGTAAGATATCCAGAAGATTGGCTATGCTGTGTCGCTGGATTGTCATACTGGTTTATTTTCTGAGGTAGGCCTCTGATCACCCCGAGAGTTGACGAGTCGTATTCATAGCTCTTGTAGAAGTTCACGGCTTCAGGACTTCGCGGTCTAAGCGTCTCAACAGCAAATAGCGTAAAATAAATAATTCTCATTGAGGATTATATGTTATACCAACATCCCTTATATACCAAGTTAGATTCGAAATTCAGAAACTCCCTGAATGAGAGGCCTAATTACGCATTATAATAAATTATTTAAAGAATCATAAATATCTTCAAAAACTAATTTTCTTGACTGTAATAAATAACATGTTTTATTTATACTCGTTACCTAAAAGATGTTTTCTACACGCCAATTCAGGTGTTTCACATATTTTCGTATGAAAATATGTGAAACTTTTGTATAAAAGGACCTCATCTCATTTTGTGATACATCATTTGCAGACACGCGAGCAGTGACAATCTTATGGTTGACATTTTGTTAAACTAACAGATGTTATCTACGCATACAATTTTCTGCCAAGTTGTAAATATTATTTTTCGTCTCTAACAATGCTGCTTCGCTTTTGTTTATATTCTATGGCTTTTCACACGACTTTACTCACGTAAGATTTGAATGTATATCTCGCAGTAAACATTTTTCGTTCAATACATTTTGAATTGAGTGGTAATCGCTCTTCTTAGTTTTTACAAAATTAGCGCCGATAAACTACATTAATGCATATATAAAAAACTTGAGAGGTGTCAAGGGACACCCGGCTGGAACGAAGTAAATACATACGCATTGATAATTGTAATATTAAAATATGATTTGCTTTTAAATGTATTAAAGTTATGACGCGTACACTTGCTAAACACACAATAATGGAGAGATTATAACGCGTATGACTTGATTAGCACAATAGTAAAGAGAGGTTATAATGCGTACTTACTAAAAATACATAAGCAACACTCAACAAAAATAATCGTCGCGACACCACACTGTTCAATGCGAAATAGAAAGACGAAACGAAAATAACTGGCTTGCTTTCTATGAGAGAGAGAGACAGACAGAGAAACACGCGCACGCCGCACAACTATAGCAAAAAGTGACGTTACAACTTTTGGTTTTAATTTTTTCCGTCTGGCCCCCTTTCGCAACGCGCGATAAGGAACTTCGTTCCAATAATCATATATATAGTAATAGTAATTACATAGTCCTGGTAGCGTAATGGCTAGCGTGTCCCAGACTCGAAGGGTGCTGGTTCGATCCTGGCCGGAACGCATGCACCACTTAGGCAGTTTTCTGACCTAATGTGCATATTTTCACAATTACCACGTGCTAAGAACGTTGAAGAAAAACATCGTGATGCGAGATGACCGATATGTTAAACCTACCAAGCCGCCTTGGACAAGCGTGGTGGTTATACTGTCCGTTCCCCCTATAATGGGAGGCCCGAGCCCAGCAATGGAATATTTATAGGCTTATATTATTATATATATTAATAATTATTAAAAAAATATTTTTGAATGGCAAAAAGAGTCATCAAGGTTTCTTACACGATATTTTCAGTTTCTTCTACCGGACCTCGATTTCAGTAACCATAGTTTTTTGTCGCATTACTTCTGCAATTTTCTAGATATTTATGTGCCATATATCATGCTATTTATATCAGCTATGTTATATTGATATATATCTGAGGCCCAAAAATAATCACATTACCTCTACGTGCCGGAACCCTGAAAACTGGGCAGCTAAGCAAAATATCCCGCTAGAGTTTTGTGGCAAAGATAAAATAGCAAAATTACGACAGCTAGTTAAAAATGTAGGGGTCCCTACAGGGACTCTAGGAGTGCGGAGTACAAGGTAACATAACTTCAGACAAATAACGACCGACTCACGAACGCTGTGTGAAATTTTTGACTTAAAACTTCGTGCAGATTATAAAGGTGCGGTGTTGCAGTGAATATTCAAATGAGCTTTTGTGTGATGAGTTGAACTGTTAACTCTAAGTATGCTTTGCTGCACTGTTTTAAGTAGTATTATTGTCCAGTCTCCATGTATAATATACTTTTAGACAAACGTGTTGTCAACGAATTGTGACAAGGTCCTAAATTACGTGACGTCACGTTTCCAAACACGAAAAATTTCAACTATTAAAAACTTCAAAGTATTTCCGACTCTATATGTACGAGCATAGAGATTTAATGAAAAAAAATATTTATAAAATATATGATGTCACACACTAGGGAGGGAAGAGTCTCACGAAAGTGACCATTAGTGACACGGACTGGGCTAGGGGGGAAAAAAATTAAGAAATTCGTGTAAAGTGATACGTGGATGGCCCTTTAAAGTCTGTTTAGATATTTAGCAAGACTCAGAAAATAGGAATTTAATGCAAGATATCAACATTTTTATTTCACTTTCCACCTGTAAACATATTTCCAACCATCAACTTTATACACCTTAACTTTTATAGGCACATACATCGAGGCGGAATGCCATTCCCAAGAAATGCTAGCTATTTTTATATTTTTGCGCAAAGAGCAACCGATCTCCGTATGGTTGGTTGTAGACTAGTCAACAAGTGCCTAATTCATCAATCAAATTTGAAAAATCTTTAATAATTTTTGAGATATTTGCAAAAATCTAAACCTCCCTTTTTTTTGTTAATTGTTAATAACTTTTACATTTTTTGCAAGCGGAACATCATTTTTTCAAAAATCATCTAGATGCCATTCCGAATCCGAAGAATTTTCGGAGACTGCTGAAAAAAGTTGGTCCAAAAGGCACTTGTTGACTAGTTTATTGGTTGGTATTTCTAAGACGCCATCATTAAACAGCGAATGTTCGCGGGAAGAAGGTTTTCAAAACAATACAACTACTTATTTTCATAACTGTTAGTTATACAATTACTTACGTGGTTTCATAATATAATAAATTATTATAATTATCAGTAATTACTACAAGTATAGGTTCATGATATTGGCATCTCCTATAAATACATGTCTTTTTAATTTTTTTAAATAACGGTCTTCAAAACTGAACACATTCAGAAACATGTTTAAATACATTAAAAATATAATATTGTTACGAGTCGCGAGAATAAAATTAAAATGCCGTAAGAATTACTATAGAGTTTATTAGAACTATACAAGCACGTAGAACGCAGGTACATATATATATATAACCGAACACAACAAGTCCAAACGTAATGCAGAAGGTCGTAATTAAATTAAACGCGCAAATTCCGTCACTTATTAGATTTCCGGTTGTAGTACACACGTCTCGCTTCGCTCATGGTTCTCGCTCGACTGCCTCCCCCTCCATAAGGCCATTGTTGTATACTGCACAAATGCAATGTCCACGTATCTAAGTCGACTTAATCCGCCACACCTGGCTGATGACTCGACGCACACTGCCATAAAAGAGTACAATAAACAACCAATGGGCTGTTTTATAATCACAAATTTTAAACACAAAGTAAACAAAATAAGACGATCATAAAAGAGTTTAAATGGCGGCAGGTAATACAATGTGTTTTGTTTCAGATATGCAGCTGGACTTTGTTTTTGTCGGGGCCTGAGTTATAGCAATATTTTCTACTCTCTATAGAATTTGATCTTGTATATGAAGACACAGGTTACCTTATTATGTATCTATAGCCCGTAATCATAAAAAAAAACCTAGTAAGCCAGTGCGGACGCTTATGCATGTGCGCACGCTTGCATTCGGCATAAAATCTTATTATATTATAATTATACAAAAATATCATGTAATCCCCATCAACATATTTTAGGATGCTAACAACTGTACTTTGATTGATTGATGAGTTTTTAAGCTATTGCATAGCTTTTATCGTGGGCTTTGAGCGCGGCGACCGAATCACGAAATTCCGTAACGAAAAATAAAACCTAACACCCCCCACTCCGCCTACCATGTAGCTCGGCCGAGCGTTCGCTTAATTTATATGATACGACTGTACGAAGCTCGCACGGAACGAGACGAGCTGCTCCGAAATCGGACGAATACGTAAGCAGCTGTTTGTGATAAGTGAAAGTATATGTATAGGTGTATAGGTATCTATCATATCTTTATAATGCCACACTCACCGCATGTGCACTCCGTAAGTATATATGTATACATAGGTGATTTGTTTTTTGTTCCATTCTCTTATATAAATCTTGAATTAGATAACCTCACTGCAATCAGTGCTAAAATATTATTTTCAAGACAGAACTATATAATATGTTGATATTGTTACTAATATACAATGTAAAGTTTTGATAACAAATGGGTGTTCTCAAAAATATTGAAGACAGGTAAACGTAGTTCTAAAACAGAAGTGCTAAGTGTGCAGAACTCAGGTCAAATACGTATTAGCCGAGCGTTTGCGGGTAGTCCGTGAGTTACTTTGCCAATACTTTGAACTGTCTGTAAGCCAAAATGGTTGGGAGTTGGCTCTTGTTTGCGAATGCATGTGTTTGTTATAAACTAACCAAATCATGTCATCAGTACCTACCGGTAGATTCAGATTATGTTAATAATAGTATATTTTTTATAGGCAAAATCGTATACGAGTTTGTTCGACAATTTTAAATTTTGAAAGTTGTTGCTGCGACATTATTAAGTTATTAGTTAACTAACTACCAATCTGCAGTATATGTTCATTTATTTATTTCACACAGCAAAATATTTTTTACATAATTTTAGAATCTAAGGGCCGCTTGCATAACGATCGACTTTAAATAAAATTAGTTAATCATATTAAACAGCCTAAATATTTTTTACACAAAACGTATTGACAGTCCTTTAAACATATTTAGCGGCAAATTTTGCGTTGTGCAAGACGCTAATTGTATTTAAAGGTGTTAAATACGTTTTGTGTTTCTTAAATAAATTTAAGCAACCTTATGCAGGCGGCCCTTAGTCGTATTTATAAACATGTGAATACAGCGTATTTGAAAATTAGATCTAGCGTTATGTAAATAATATACCATACAGTAATTTAGATTCTATAACAATTAAGGTGATATTGAGTACTAAAAATATTAAATTGGCGTATATAATAAATTGATACCAGAGAAATTTGTTGCTCTAATCGACCTCTTGAACTCTCTAGTATTATTATTAAGTATATCTAAGATGGGATTATCACTTACCAGATAGTCGACACATTCTGCTCATTGGGTTGTAATAAAATTTACTATTTTTAAAAGCTTATTAGGTACCTACTTTGTAATATTGGCAGTAGGTATACCATTGTTTTTAGAGTTTAATAAATTAGTACTTTACATGTTAAGTAGCGATATCTAAATATATAATTTTAGCTCAGTACCTGTATTTAGACTTGCCAGTAATAAATATTATTACGTACTGTATCAATTGTCATGTATGGGTGAGTTTCTGATGGGAATCAAATGGTAATTAATATTGGAAAGTATTTATTGTTTTACAAAAAGGCGTATCAATTAGCTTGTAATTATAGGAACAGTTATATGAAATAATTTTGTTGACTACAAAATACAGAAAACTTTTTAAGTACCTCCACTTAAATGGTTAAATTTTTAGCATTATTTTCTAGAAATAACCAAAAAATACATATTTCCCACTTTATTCTCTATCTTTATAGATTTATGTTTTTATAATATAATCTCATTTTGTTATATTAATTATAATAGTATATAGTAATTACGAACCTTGATCACCAGTTCTCTCGCCTGCCTTTTCAGAACAGATCCTTTAGGCATTTTGATATTTGACAGCTTGGCAGCAATCAACACGGAGGCACACAAAATACACAACGTAACGTATAGATAATGTGAAAAACTCAGCGAACAAAAATGTAGTGACTATATGGCACGACCATCTTGTTGCGAGTGACAGATACAAACAAAAAGTGGCGATGGGCCATTGAGTGTTCCCAGCTTGAAAAATATATTTGAATGTTTTTGTTGTATTTGTCTTTGTTCAAAACATAATAAATATATGCGTTCGATATCATTACTTATTTGGTCACAACACTACAACAATCAAATTAGAACTGTCATCGAGAAAATAAAGAAATTGAAATAATATAAGTAATATATTTTCAAGAAGGACAACGAAATTAGTATTTGATACAAGCTTTTATTGCTCATAAAGTATCTACAAATCCATTTCGCAATATACAAGCGAGACTCAATTAAACTGTACCCATACATCGCCGGAATGCTTGGTAGATTCCTCCCAGCTCTTGAGGCACATTAACCGCCAAATTTATTAAGGTTCAAACATCTGGATAAGCAGATTCCGCTAATCAATTTTGTTCGCGAGCTTTACGGCCTGGGGGACCGTGGAATTTATGTCCCGACAAGTTGTTGTTGTCGGGTCCATAGGTTTATGAGGTGCGTGCTCGGTTGCACTAATGTATCAGATGAAATTCAGATAAGAATATTGATGGTAAGTGGTTTGAAATAATAATCTTACGGTCGGGATATATATATATATATATATATATATATATACACACACATATATATATATATATATCCCGACATATAGTTAGGTGTAATGAATGACAATACCATCACGCTATAGGAGCCAATAGGAGCGGAGCATCAATGAAAAATGTTTCAAAATTATGGGATTTTTTCGGTTAAACGGTTAAAGTTTTGCAAAAATCATGTGTGACAGAAATTAGCGTTAACCCAAAGTAACTATTCCACGCGGACGAAGTCGCGGGCAGGAGCTAGTCACATTGTAAAGAGGAAAGATTTGTATTTTTATAACGAATAAACCCAAAAATTGCTGGACCGATTTCAAAAATTCTTTCACCATTGGAATACCACACTATCCCTTAATAGGCTATATTTATTACTAGAAAAAAATAGAGATCCCTACTAAAACGAAAATAATATAACCCATAGTGAAAATTTTGGATTATTCACACTGGTATATAAATTATAGACCCTATGTTATTCTGACGTGTAAGCCGTATTATTGTAAAATTTCATCATAATCTATTCAGTAGTTTTTGCGTGAAAGAGTAACAAATATACATCTATACATTCTTACAAACTTTCGCGTTTATAATATATATTATATTATAATATATATCCCTGCCATGAAAGAGAAAGGCCTGTATCGTTTCCCAAAGAGAATTGAAATTTACATAAAACGAAGCCGCCTACTATGAAGTCAGAAACATAATTCGTTACAAAGCGCTTTCCCAATACTGAATTACCCCAAATTTCGCTACTCCCCATAGAATAAGTGATAAAAAATTCCCTTTCAAAACCACAACCACAACACAACTCAAATTACGTTCCTCTTCTACTTATTTATATGTTGAACATGAGTAAACAGGCCCGGACAAAGGCACCCTGGATGGTAAAAGCGGGATGTAAAAAAAGTCATTTCCCGGGAGAGATTACCCGGCACCTGAACCGATATTAAAGGATGCCAAGGTTTGAATGAGGGGATTCTTTTTTGTCTTTCACCTATCATGCGATAATGGACTGACCAAAATTACGGGTTTTGGAAAATTTCCATACTCATTTACCAATTCTAAGCGAATTTAGATATCTAATTTAGATGTCTATTATACATAGATAGATAGCACTTTATTGCTCACCAAAATGAACAAATACAGAAACAAAATGCATAATTACAATACCTCTTGGCAAAAAAACAGGCGGCCTTATCACTAAAAGCGATCTCTTCCAGACAACCTAGCTTAAAAGAAATTCTTAACGAATCTGGCGAATTAGTTGGAGCAGAAAAAGATACGACTATAAGACTGTACAATTTAAATATATATACTTAAACTATTTTATAAATTGAATGCATAGATCAATATAATAGTAATATATATACGTATATACAAAATAATATAAATAAACATTTTTGTTAACACTATATGTGACAAACATTTTATATTACAATAGATAAATAAGTAAATGTTTAATATATTAGACATATTTATTTAAAGACAGATGTATTCAAATTCTATTAAAAGTTACGGTAAAGTAATTTTAAAATGCTACGACAGTCATTCCGATCTAATTAACTAATTAATTACAACTGATTATGACCTCACTTCGTGAAGTTTTTTTTATTTTATTACAATGTCAGAACAGTCTAATAACATAATTTTATATTATAATTTTTAATGAAAAAATAATTTTCGCCTTATCAAACCTAACCAATCATATACATAATTTTAATTTAAACATATTGTTATATAAATCCTGGTTTGATTGTGTATATGATTACAAAAATTTACCACATGTGACACGTGAAGTCGCCATTTTGAATATTTTTTTACTACTATTTCTATTCTATATTCTCTTAGAATTTATAGTATTTCTAGGATAAATATATTTATCTTTTGTAAATAATTCAGAATTATCTCACACAATTTTGACACATTTATATATATAAATGTATTAAAATTAAATATACATGCTTAGCAATGTTAATAATTTTAACTTTAATGAAAAGTGGCTTGCATTTTTTTCCAATTAATTCTCGGTCTATCGAATGACCCCAAACCACCAGGAGGTAACGTACCGTAGCTGCTATGTAGCCCAGATAATACTGTGCACGGTGTTGACGTCTTCTTTGAAGTGTGTAATCATTGTTATCCTTCCAGGAACGGAGAAAGAATACCATTTTTGCGAACAAAAAATCCGCAGCCAGGTTGTACGGCATTTGCCCGTTTAGATTTACCACCCCTGGCCTAGAGTATGCCACCATAACAAACTTGAGTTGTGTTCCGGCATTAGTGGCCTGGTTTCAGTCTTCCTTAAGAGAGCAGCAGCGCATTTGTAGCACCTTTGGTGTTACATATGTCCATATTCGATGGTAACCACTTTCCGTCAGCTGGACCGTCTGCCTGTCTGCCAAAGTCATGCAATAAACAGACGTAAACGAACTTTTTAGTATTAGTTTATACTTTGCTTACATGGAGCTTCCAAGACCTTTGTTTATCTGTTTTGATATGATGTTTTCTTAGCGGTGCCCTCAGCCCTATTTTTCGATTCACTCCTACTTCAAGTCGGTTAAATAAAAGAGCGTTGCTCATGCGTTATTCATATAAGGGAGCGAGTGGAACTGTTCGCGAGTAGTTATGGTTTCATCTGGGACCATATTCTATAGGAATTGTAACACGTTTCGCGAACGTTTTACGAGGTCTCCATTGCATCCTGTAGGAAATCCCTTGTAGGAAATAGTTACATGTTCCTCATAGTTTTTGACCATTCGTAATCCTAATATATCCAGTCAAACTAAATTAGCACTTTTTAGTATTAAAACAAGGATTTTTTTGATAATTAGATCAACTTCTGGAAAACAGTGAAACCGTGGCAACGGACGATGCATTTTTTTAGATTACTTGTCTGTTTGTTCGAGATTCACGTGAAAACTACTGTGCCGATTTCGATGCGTTTTTCACGAATCGACAGCAAATTCTTGGACTTAAACTCTGTGCTACTTTTAATCCTGAAATCCCGCGGGAATTTTCTGGGAATTATATAAAATGGCCGGATTAAAAACCGAATTCCAAAGATATTCATTCAGTGATGGATAGGTAATTTAATTTAGTAAAATATGATATTTTTATCCTGGGAATCCTGAGGGACTTTTTCCGGGAGCGGTTTTAGTTGTTCGGGTGTATTAAAATTACCCTACTCGGACAAAGTTTTCACTAAAACAATAACTTCCATTTTTTTTAATGCTGCGGTACTTTGTGTCCCGGAAAACTAAGGAGAATTTCAAATCAAGCGTAAAAGAAGACGCGGGCATAACCAAGTATTAACTCTTTCTTTTAAGGGTCCAAAGTTTTATTTTTGTCTGCGAGAAAACTGCGAGCTGCCATCAAAACCAAGAGAATTATATCGTCTCTTTTGTTCTAATACAAATTACATGTAGTTAGAGGGAGAGAGCATCAGTTCAACGTTCGTTTCAATTATCTGTATTTGACCACAAAGTGGTGTTTCCCAATTAGCCGTGTGCGACACTCGAGAACAAAGTTGTGGAGGTTCCGTCTTAATATAAAATATGTAACATTATGACTTTCTATCATTACTACGCAATATCTTGCTTCAATAGCGTCTAAGTAACACGCTATTCAAGCAAGATTCATATATTCAAGCAAGATATTGTGTACTCATATCATAAGGAATAAGGCCTCAGTATTGACAAATTCATAGTAATGTCGATTTCTAATTCGATGAAGAGAATATTGGTTGAAGTGGAATCGAAGTTTTGCCTACTTTTTGAATATCGAATACTTGATATGTTTTGTTTAAAGGCTACCCTTCTTTCTATTTAGTAATATACAGTTGTTCCAAGACGTTTTGACGGGAACTTGAAGGATAATGGGAAACCATTATCCTTCAAGTCCTTCTAAAATGGTATTAAAAAATTTATGTATGTGTAAAGGTTCAAATGACTAGCGGTTGCACTGGAACTGTTGCAGTACCTATATTGTATTTAAGTAAAAATGATGTATTTGTGTGTCATATCCTATATTTCTTTAATACTTTTAAAAACGAACGCGAAGCTTATAATACAATATGTCCTAGGAGTCGAACAACTCTGCAGTACTAGCGAATTGTGTTTGGCTCCTAGGCTTTATAGTCACCTACCAAGATGTATTGTCACGAGTCGCGAGACTCGAATTAAAATGCCGTTAGAATTAGTTTATTAGAATTATACAAACACGTATAATACAGGTACAAATATAACCGAACACAACAAGTCCAAACGTAATGCAAAAGGTCGTAATGGAATTAATTAGAAAAGAAAGAAAACGCGCAAATTCTGTCACTAAAACACACGTCTTGCTTCGCTCGTGGTTATCGCTCGACTGCCGCCTCCCTCAACCAAGCCAATGCTTTATACTGCACCGATGCAGTATATCCGCCTGGCCGCGACCGCGCACCGAATTTCCTAGGATCAGTTTGTACTTTAAATCCGTAATACCTGTCTAATGATCACAATATAACAATAGGCCGTATGCCAATAAGTAAACAAAAGAAGACGGCCATAAAAGAATTCCAATGTTCTCTTACAATTCAATTATTTCAAATGCCGACAGGTAATAAAAATATGTTTTTAAAGATATGCAGGTGTGCATTTGTTTCTGTCGGCGCCTTGGATGCAACAGTATTTTTGACATTTAAAACACTAATAATTTCAAGTATAGGTTAAAGACATTTCTGATTGACAAATCATATTAACTATAATATATTTATAAACACTAGTTAATGATTATTTTAATGATAGACTCCAAATCACTGACGTAGTATACAATGTATTATTTATTATTATAGACTAGTGCATTAATTTTAATTTTATGACATTTATTTTAAAGAGGGATTTAATTGATATATTATTGTTATTATATTATTATTCTGAATTATTTTTTTAAATGTTGATGTAATATTAGTACTAAATCGATAAGAATTATTTATTGCAATAGGCACAACATTTGCACGCCCTAGAGGCAAAAACATGTGAAGCTATGGAACAATTCTACCATCTTTTTAATAATTAGGTAATAACAATAGAAACGAGCAGTTAGACAGCGGCGATGACCCCAGGAGGTCAATATCAACTTCTTTGGGAATCCCTGGTGTAAATTAATTTGGAGTCAGTACAGCGCTACCAAGTCTGGCTGACTGCAATATTCCCGATCGAATATTTTGAAGTCAGTCCCCTCTGCAAGTCAGCTGTATTAATAAGTAGCTGTATTAATGTAAATTAGCGTTTAATTGTAATATACAACGGATATGTGGGCTGGGCTTTTGAGATTTTTTTACAGAAAATTTATCTACGTAACTTATTCTGTCGAAAACAAATAAACCCAGTTTCACTTACACTTCTTACATATTCTTCTATTCATATTGAGTTAGAGTAAGTTTGAGGCTTTCTTTATGGTTCTTAAAAAACATACAAACTAACTCTAACTCAATATGAATAGGACCGAAACTATGGTTGCTTTTAAAGCAAAGCAAAAGTCATCGAGAACTCTGTATAATAGAAAAAAACTTGCGAACCACCTAAAATATATATATTGCCGTTACTGAAACATATGATTATTTCAAACTTCATTTCCAATATTTGAACCGGTGAAAAATACGTAAGATAATTATTGCTTTATTTTAAGTTTTAGCACACACATTCAAAACCGTTATCCATTTCCTAGACTTTAAAAATAGCCGCAGTAAGATAGTCATTAATTCAGTTGGTAAGCTTAAAAATCCTTAAAGCCAAAAGGATTCTGCAGCTCCCAAGCCACGGGCACGGTTCATATATTATTCAAACCTCGTCCAAGAGCGTAAATGAAAAAGTTTTTGTATTCAATGACTATTCGAACACCACCAAAATACTGGTAAACCAAGAAAAGTTTTCGATTCGTACCGAAATTACTAGCAGGACAAGTTTACCCCCGAACCTTTTAAATATTCATCCCGCGTTCATTCGCCCCTATAAAAATTACTCAATGTAATTTTGATTAGTATTTTTTATTCATACCGTTTCGATGGTAGTAACTCAATTATGTTCAGTGTGGTGTAATTTTTAGGGTTCCGTCAAAATTGTAGATAATATGAACCTTCAGTTTGGTCATGTCTGACTTTGTAAGGCACATATTTCTCTAGAAATATACTTACATGACCATATACGTCCCATTGCTACATTTGTTTTAATTGCGGGGATGACCGGAGTGCTGCCGAGCGGTGTGGAGTCGTGCTTACCTGTGTTGAACGGTGCGAAGCCGTGTTGAAACGTGCTGAGCTTTAGCATTTTGACCTTTGTGGAGCCGAACGGAACTGTTCCGAATTGTGCGCAGCTGTCGGGAGCTGTGCAGAGCTATATGGAGCAGTGCGGAGCTGTGCGGAGCTGTACGGAGCGATGCGCTGCGGTGTAGTTTAGTGTGATGTAGTCCTGCGTGGACCGCCGCGAAGCCGTGCACAGTCGTGCGGACGTGTGCGAAGGGGTTCAGAGCTATTCGGACTTGAGCGGAGGGGTACGGACCGGTCCACGGACCATAACGAGTTCTCAAATAAGCTAGTTATGGATGACTTCTCTAGTACGTAGTACATTATACCTCAATAATGTTATTTTTAATGGCTGTTCTTTTTGTAATATTGAATTCAATTGTAAGTCCCCATCCCTACTGTAATAATATCCACATTTAGTCAGAAAGTGGTGCATACTTCTCGGCCAGGATTTAAATCCACATCTCTTTTGAATACACGACTTTGAGACTCTACAACATTACTTACTAAGCTACTACGCCTTGTTTGTTGGGTGTATATATAGATAAAAATTGAGATGAAGGTTTAGTCTACATAGTTCTACCCTTAGGCTCTACCCTATGGTGTAATAGATCAGGTAGAAATGACACGTAGATATTATTAGTATACATATGCCATATGCATATACCAAAAAACAAAACCAAATCGGACCTCTCCCACTGTAACTATTAATAATGAAAAAGTCAATAAAGTAACTGGAGATAAATATCTTGGCTTAATTCTGGATAACCTACTTACTTGGAAAGCACACATACTAAAAGTTCGTAAAAAAACTATTATCGTTAAGCTACGCCGTAAAATTCTACAAAAAAACATACACGCACACACACACACACACACACAAATATTATTTACTGAAAATATAGATCATTCCACTGCAAAACTACGAACTACGCAAGCAAATAACATTTTAATTAATATACCCAGAACAAACTACGGAAAAAGAACACAATGATTTATATGTAGATATTATTAGAATACATATACCATACACGATATTAATAGTATGAAATTAATTATTAATTAATTCTCTGATAATAATATATACAATAACCAATTATCAGTAATTAGTATAACACGTAGGTATTAGCGTGGAAACATGAATAAGCCTTATTTTACATGAGTAATTTATTGATATTCAAATATTAATATTGTCGTTATTGCCAGTGGTGCAGTAAGTAATATGAAATTTAATCAAATGAGAAATTCAATTGAAACTATATTTCCGGCGTTCATTAGATTAGATTAGATGAGAAAGAATTTTAAAATTAAATCGCTTACGTTACATTGAATTGGTATTTCACGCCACTGGCTTAATACACATTCTGTTTTGAACTAATAATTTATTAGAACAGCTATCCATACGACCCGGCTCGTATAAACTTGTATGTTATGAACATTATCCTATTTTCGGAACTATAAAGCATCTCATTTTCCGATATGTTAAACTTACACATGGAATTTTATAATAATCGATTTCATTCAAAGCCTTGAACTGATAAAGAACAGGCACACAATTTTAATTTTATTTTTGAAGTGAAACTTCTATATAGAGGGGTCTTACGATTTATCGCTCACGAAAAAGCATCAGGGCCGCGTGTTCTAATTATTACATTTTTAAACTCGAGATATCTTTCGAATGGAATATCCAAATTGAATAATTCAAAAAGTTATATAAAGGTATTGAAGCAGTCTTGAATATGAAGTAATTTATTTTGTAAAGATTAATACAAAGATACAAATAAGGAGCCTTTTCTAGCGGCGGCATTTTAATTAAAATTTTAAAATAAAAGAACACTTATTGTGGCATAACTATAATAGTTAGATATATAGTGTCGCGACACTTGTTTTATTGCAGGAGTTCAGCAGACAGGCAGATGGCCCACTTGATGGAAAGCGGTTACCATCGCCTATGGACATTTGCAACATCAAAGGTGCTACTAATGCGCTGCTGCTCTCTTAAGGGAAACTGGAACCTGGTCACTAATGCCGAAACACAACTCAAGGTTGCTATGGCGACATACTTTAGACCAGGGGTGGTAGCCATCCAGTCGGGCAAATGCCCTACCACCTGGCTGTGGGTTGTTTTGTCGCCTCTTACAACAGGCCGGCCCGGCCGCAGGAAATTGTATTCTTTCTCTGTTCCTGCACGGATAGAAATACAAATTAATATACAAACGAAATAATAAAACTACCTTTTAACGGTTTTTAATGTGGTAATTTATTTGATTTTGGTTATTCCGACGTTTCGGCCACTTTTTAGTGGCCGTGATCATGGAAGACAGAGATGTCAAGTGTCAACTAGTATTGTAATACTTGTTGACATTTTGGTCACTTCGGTCGAAACGTCAGAATAACCAAAACCAAATAAATTACCGCGCTTAAAACTGTTAAAAGGTACTTTTACAAACGAAATAAGTATCACATTAATATTTTTCTTAAAAACTTTTTTGACGATTAATTTGCCTACATATCTTGTTATTAATCTATGTAGTAAGTACAAGAAATAAATACTTATATTGTGAAAATTACTTGTATTAAAATAGCGAAATTATAATTTCAATTATTCATTTATCATTTTAACAGATCTTTAGGTTGATTTTACTTTAGACTTTCTGAGTACGGCTATTAAATCATTTTCTTTTAATTTCAGGTCTTGCTGCTCCGCCTATAATGTATTTATTACAATTTACAAGTGTTCTGCTCAGAAAATGATGGGTACACAAATGTATGCAACAGTAATTGCTATGCTATTTTTGTAAGGAGCTATATATATTTTATGGTAAATGTTTATACCTTTAGAGGATTTCTACTTTACTAATTATAAGATGGCCACATTATTATTGACTATGTTATGTACTGTGATCACTGCACAATCATCTGTTAGATACTAAATCAGAAAGGCCACAAAGCTTGGCGCGAACTGAAAAGGGAGTTAGCTTTAGCCTTTTGGGAACGTTCCCGGTAAGTGACAGTGGTTTGGGACCAATGTTTTGTCTATAATTATGCTCTTTTTTTATTTAGTTTTAGTATTTAATTTTAGGTTTCAATTATATACTGTAGTTTATTTTTCAAAATAATTTGTCTATACTATTTTACATGCGGGTACAATATTATTATTTTTGCTATTTATTTACGAAACTCTATATCGAGGAGTTCGTCAGACGTTCGTTAATAATATTTATAATGTTCCTTAATAAACAATATTCACACGATCTATTTACACCTCATTAGTTAATTTCACATGATCTACTGTGTAATACCTTATTTGAATACATTTTGGCGGACTGTAACATCGTGCAACCAAACATGTGAGGCGCTGTAACTCAGCAGCCTTCGGAATCAAATGCGGGAAAAAAATTTACATGATGAGGAACCTTCTAGTGCTTTATTTAGCAAAAGGCTTACTTACCCCTCTTCAGACTACTTGGCCTTCGTATTACCGTGAGCTTCTTGCGGCCTACGAGGCTGTTCAACATTTTCGACTTGTTGGTGCTTGTCCTACAAATTATTAAACTAAATAAAATAAAATAAAATTAACTTCCATTAAATTTATAACTGATAGAATATTAATCCGTAATACAATATTACTAGTTTTCAGCCTCGGATAACAATGCTGAATAAGTTATTCAATATGTGGCCAATTTCCAGGGAAGTTCGGAACTGCACATGTAAAATTTACCAAAGCATTACGTTGCACTAGTGAACACTTGGACGTGTGAGATCGGGTTTCGCGTTTAAACTTTGAAAATTGGTTATAACTATCATTCAATACGCACAACGTAAATGTTTAAGCACCTTTTATTAATAATTATTGAACCATAATAAAACCTCTAAGCATAGGACACACCGTCTACATCCAACCGCGCGTGTCACAGGCGACAACCAGATTTTATTTACAAATATTATAACTTTTTAAGAATCTTTCCTTTCAACTGCTTTGTTGATACTAATACTGAGCGCTAATCAGTTAATTGTAGCCAAACATGAATGATCTAGCACAAACCTGGTTCTGACTAATGATGCACGTTGAGGTTGAAGATTTGAGTGCGCTCGTATAAAATGTATGAGGCTGCGAAGTTGCGTAAGATGATAAGAAGTTTTTCAGTTTTATATTCTCGCTATTGCGACCGATTTGTAATTTTCGAGAAAATAAACTTATTTGCATTGTCTGCAGTTCAATGATCCATCTAAGACTGTAGTCAAAGTTTTCAATACTTTGAACAGTTCGTCCTTCCAAGCGAATTCGTTACGGAAAAATACGGGGGTTTACTTTACTTGCTTTCGAATTGGATTACCGATGTCTTCTGGCTCGAGTTTGTTTTACCTGTCTTTTTATTTATTCATCCGAAAGTGACTTTTGGAGTTACAGGAAAAATCGGTTTAGCTGAAAAAGTTTTGAGGTGAGTCTTTAATGTTGACCATTGAAGTTGCTTTAGAAAAAAATACAGCAACATACAGCAACAAAAATATACTCTACAACTTTACAAGAAATAGTAGAAACTATTTTTTATTTACGTAATGGTAATTACCAAATATACTAAAAATAAATTTTTGCTCAACTATTTAACACACAATCTACATACATCGTTTATTACCTCTTATTGTGGTGTAGTATTGACTGTATATATCCGAATAAGAGTCGGTAAAACCATTATCAGAGAATAAAACGCACCATTCGTAGAAAAAGGACGCAAGTGAAAAACATGAACTTTACAGGAACGTAAAAAAACTTTTGTGGAGAAATGGTGAATCATAAATAAATGTGTTTTTTGGAGACTTCATAGACAAAATTAATCTGCAGATACCTGTCTATTTGATTTAAAATAATATTGAGTACCTTTGAGATAATTTAAAATTAATGCGTTACGTCTTTAATCCCCCTCATGGTATTATGGCTTTTAAGAAAAAGTAAAGTAACCACTTTGTTACTACGGTATTCACACGGATCACAGCATCGTAATTTTACTCACGTATTCTTGCCGACCAGATTAATTAATTAAGTAAACACATAATTGTGTAAAAACTTAGTAGAAGAAATACGTAACTAGACTTGCGCGTTTATCTATTTAACAAATATCCTGACAAAAGTATGTAAGTTAGTTTATGCACGTATATTTCAATTCTATGGCGTATAAGTAAGTAATAATAAGCTTTTATTGACAGCGAAAATTTCATAAATGACCTAGTTTAAACAAAACTTACGTAATTTATACAGTGAATATTTAAAAAAATCTTAGCATTTCGCTAAATTTGCGATATCTCCGTCATTTAATGGGATATTTTTTTCAAACTTGTTATGCATATGTATCATAATGTCCTTTATCGAATAGTGAAAAAAATTTTTTTTGACGTAATTTCACTTGCGACTTTCTTCTACCAACGGTGAGAAAAGAGGATAAGTACTTATTTACAAGACATTTATTCTGAGCGTACTTCTTCTACTAGAATGACGATCTAATAATTAAGTATATTTAATAATAGATTATGATTCTATAATAATATAATTAATATATAATAGTTAGTCACCCTTGAGCGCTACTATGACAGGAGCATAGGACCCAAAACCGAAATGAGAATTTGTATCCGACCGAAATCGGAGTTAGACTGTCTCGTTTTTTTTATTGGACTTGATTTTATGTTGTTGGTCCGAAGACGTCACAACTTTACCGGGGTATTCGTTAGCGCCTTCGTTTCGCCAAGGCGCTTGAGCCTGGGGGCGAGTTGCTCGAGGGAGCTACCTAGGGAGTTTTACCTCGGCTGGACTGTTTCCAACTGTATCTTTTTTTTTTTTGACTTGACTTTATGTTGTTGGTCCGAAGACCTCACAACTTTACCGGGGTCTTTGGGGCGAACGCCTTCGCCAGGCGAAGGCGCTTGAGCCCGGGGGTGACTTGCTTGAGGGAGGTCCCTAGGGAGTTTTACCTCGGCTGGACTGTTGCCATGAGAGGGGGATGAATCTGATGATGCCCGCCATAGGGCGACATAATGAACTAATTGAGAACGGGCGACGGGTAATATAAAGCCCGAGGGGAAGAATCTCGGCGGACCGGGATCGGCGGTTCGCGGCGGCCTACGCTATCTTACTGCCGTTTCGCAACGTGTTATGGCTGGGAAAGAAGAAACGGCGAAAGAAACTTCCCAGCAACACGCCTAGTCTATCCTGTGGGGGGGGGGGGGCTATGTCTCCTGGCATCCGTCTCGAGGACGTGGAGAGATCGTGATTGGCGTTGTCTGAGACGCCGCCGTCTATGTCTGTCTGTCGGTGCCTGCCAGCCTGTCGTCCTAACCGCGGGCGGGCTGATCCGGGCCAGCCGTTTTGTAATAGCGTCGACCTTGTCCGTAAGGACATTACGCGGTCGTCGCACGAGAGCCTTTCGCCGAGGCTTTTGCTCCGTACCCACGCTTTTATATCCGAGCGATGACGGAGCGAGCTGAGTAGTGGGGTAAACAATACTAACTACCCTCCAGTATCATTGAATCAGTAATCATACCTGTCACAATAATAATGTAATACATTTTATTAGTTATATTCATGCCCATTATAGTAAAACTGAATTATCATTTTTATCAAGATCCTATCGTGCTGAAATCAAAGATTATCTGCAAAGAAAAAATATTAAAATAAACACACTTGTAAAAAATAAAAATAAATGTAGTTGACATTTGATAACATAATTACAAAAAATCGGATCATAAGATCATAGGTATTGGTGGCAGTTGCTTCTTTATTTTGGAAATCAAACTCGATTTTATTGGACTGTATAATTATTGTTGAATTAAAAGAATACATCAAATAAGTACAGAGCGTAATTATTTACAAGATACATTAGAGCGATGCTGAGAGGTGAAGTGTAGAGTAGCAGAGAGAATTTCGCCTGCCAGGGTCGCTCCTTAAGTCCCGCATCCCGCCCGACGCCTAAGTGCTAATCGTGCCCTCTGAGGGCGCCGGCGGTATGCGGGGCGCGGAGAGTAGGTGTGCTCCGGCGGGCGGGTCAGGGGGGTGCTCTCTGTCCGCAACATCCTCCCCCCGGCGCAGATCCTCGGAGCCATCTCTTCTCGTCAGGACGATGAGCCTCCTTACTGGTCTCCTGAAGATGCCTCCCCGCGTTCGCACGTCCGCGCTCCGTATTACGTTGTCCTGTCCGCGATAAGTGCGCTCGATTTGACCCCGGGGCCATACGTTACGTGGCAACAGACCGTCCGCGATGATAACGACGTCTCCAACGCGTATGTTTTCTTCATCACATCGTCGTACGTCGTCCCTCGGTGTCAATGTCGGTAAATACTCGCGTAGCCAACGAGTCCAGAACATGTCCGCTAAAGCTTGGGTTGCGATCCATGTCTTCTTGTTTGCTAGCTCGTTCGTTCCCGTGATTGGCAAGCCTACCGCCGACCCGATTAGGAAGTGGTTCGGGGTAAGCGCGTCGTCGTCTTCAGGGCTCACCGACACGTGAGTCAGCGGGCGCGAGTTTATAGTGTGTTCTATTTCCGTGATGACAGTCGTAAGTGTTTCTTCCCGGGGAGCTTGTTCCGCCAACGTTGCGTGGAGTGCCGTCTTCACCGACCGAATTAACCGCTCCCAAGCTCCCCCCTGGTTTGGTGCGCCGGGATCGATGAAACGCCACGCTAGTTGTCTCCCTCTCACGTGATCTGGCATCTCTTTCTTCCACTTTGCGTACGCCGTTAGTAATTCTGCATCCGCTCCATGGAAATTCGTTGCATTATCAGACCATATCACTTGTGGCCAGCCGCGTCGTGCTCCCATCCTTCTTAGGGCCATGATAGCCGAGTCTGTGCTAAGGCTCGCTATAAGTTCCATATGGATGGCACGAGTCACCATACATGTAAACAACATTCCCCATCGTTTTTCTCTCCGGCGTCCAATGGTCACCCACATCGGGCCAAAACAGTCGATTCCGCAATTTGTAAAGGGCCGTGCGTAGGCAGCTAGACGATCCTTTGGCAGGTTTCCTTTCACCGGTACGGTCGGCGCGGTTTTCTTCAACCGACAGATTGTACACTGCCGCAAGATGTTTCGCACAGTAGGCCGCACTCGTAACACCCAGTACTTTTGCCGCACGTTGTTTACGACGTGTTCTCTTCCTATATGATGGTGCTGTTCATGTTCGCCCCTGATGATCAGCCGGGTGAGGTGATGCGACCCGTCTAAGATCGGTGGGTTTCCAGTAAGCTCGCGCAGGGTGGCCGCATTGATCCTGCCGTTTAACCTTATTACCCCGTCCCCCCCGTATTCGGGGTCGAGCTTATAAAGCCGGCTGTCACGTGACACGCGTTCTCCTTTCTTCAAGCGCTCGTAATCCTTCGGGAAGCTTTCCTGTTGCGCTTGACGAATGAGTAAACGTTCAGCTTGCTCTATGTGTCGCGTTTCCATAGTGCGAGTCCTCCGTCGGCACTTGTCGATAAAGGCGAGTGCGTAGGCGGTCGCTCGTAATAATTTTCCGTATGACGAAAATCTTGTGACGTCAACAAGTGGCTTTTCATTTGTCGTGTAATTCACCACGACTTCGTCATCTTCGGTTTCCGTCGGCTCTTCCTTCGGCCATTTCGTCGGGGGCCCACGAAGAAATTCCGGGCCTTTAAACCAGCGGTCGTCCGTTTCCATACTCGAGACGTTAATCCTGGTTGCGTCGTCGGCGACGTTGTAACTTGTCGGCACCCACCGCCATTGCTCAGACTCGGTTATTTCGCCGATTTCGCTCAGTCTGTGCACAACGTATGGGGTATATCGCGCCGAGTCGTTTCTTATACAGTGGAGAACGGTCTTCGAGTCGCTCCAAAAGATGACGTCATACGGCTTGAAACTATGTTCCTTTTTTATTTCCGCCGCTAACCTGGCTCCTATTAGCGCGGCCTGTAGCTCCATTCGTGGGATGCTCTGCGCCTTCATAGGGGCCACTTTCGCTTTTCCTGCGATTAAAATGACGCCGACGCTCCCGTTACGCCACTCAAAGCGCCAGTAAGCCGCTGCTGCGTAGGCCTGCTCGCTGGCGTCCGTGAAGACGTGTAATTGTATGTTTACGACGTCTTTATCCCATCCATAGCACCTTCTTCTCACCTTGTGCGCAGGAATGATCCTGCGCAGACGGCGTGACGCCGCGCCGTAACTCGGCGGCGTAACGATTCCGTCTTGTTGCAGTGGCAGTCCGCTTTCAATGAGACTGTTCACTTTTGTAGTAACCTGGGCAAACTCGTTCTGTGCCCATATTACACGCGCCGTAGTGTCCGTCACGGTAATCTTTCCTTTCCGGAATCTGAACGGGATACCGTGTACGGCGTCTAGTAAGTCTGGCCCATCCAGTAACTGTCTATTCGGATTAGCAACCGCGAAATGAGACATGTACCATATGCGGTTGCTTCCTTCGTTGTCTCTTTCGCACGGCTCGGTATATCTCTTTCCTACTAATAGCCTGTTGATCTGAGCTGTATATGCTTGCTTAAACTGCGGCGATTGGTCCATTTTGCGCTCGATCCTGCATACACGACGAACTGCCATGTCATAGTTTGGTGGCATGGTGACGTCATCGTTTCGCCAGTGCAGTCTAACTCCGAAGCGGCCGTTGATTTTCTTAACGGTTTCTGAAAATATCTTCAGCGCCCGTTGTTCTTCAGCTACAGGTTTCACCTTATTCGATATTCCGAGTGTGTTGATATCGAAACGAGAGTTGATCATTTCGTATAGTCTGTCCTTTTCCCGCGGCTCTTTGCCTTGCCACGTTCGGACGTGTAATACTGTGTCGTTTCCCGTCTTCACTCCTTTCCCGGGTGTGATGCCGTGTATGGCCCAACCCATGAGTGTCAGAGAAGCGGCTGGTTGGCTCTTCTTTCCTGCCAACAGTTTTCTAGTCACGATCAGATGCCAGTTGTCAGCTCCAATCAATACGCGCGGTTTAGCGTTCATAAAACACACGTCGTCTGTATGGAGCGTCTTCAAATGACGTAACTGTCGTACGACTTCAGACTTAACGGAGTGAGTTCCCAGTGCGAGTTTCTTCACAGTGCGCGCCTTGATAGGATGGTAGTGCGGTTGCGCTCTTCCGCGCACCGCGACGCTCACCACCCTACTCTCTGCTTCCCGCTGGCTCGACGTGATATCGTGGATGTTCAGTGGCCGCCTCGGGCCATCTGCCCCCAGCATCCCGGCTATCTCCTCGTCGATGAGCGTGATCGTGGACCCCTCATCCAGCAGCGCGTATGTACTCACTTCCTCTCCGTTAAGCCCCTTGACGGTAATCGGACACACTTTCAATAACACTTTGCTCTCGGTGTTAGAATTGTGCGCCAACGCCGTCATGACCGACTCCTCTCTGTCGGCCGGTTGATTTACCGACTCCACTCGGTCGATCGGTCCACTGACGGCTTCGGTTTCCCTCCGCTGGTGTAGAAGTGCGTGATGCGGCTCGCGGCATTCGTTCACACCGCACTTTCTCGCCTTGCAACGGAACCGTCTGTGTTTACTTAGTAGGCACAAAAAACATATTCTCGTTTCCTTGGCCCACTCCCATCTGGCTGGCAACGACATCGAAGCCAGCTTGCCGCACTGCGTTGTCTGGTGGTCAGCTCCACAACAGTAGCACACGATCTTGGCTTCCGTTGTAGTGTACACGCGACGACGCTCGTTCATCCTCGGCGGCTTCACTTTATTTTCTTTCGTGACGTTTACACTCGTCGTAGGCAGTGATGACGTCGTGAAAGAATACTTCATTGCTCTGTCTGCTTCGCCCGTTAGAAACTTCGATAGTGTCATAATCTCCGGCTCGTCTCGGCTCGAGAATTCATCTGCAAAGTCGCACCATTTCGTTCGTAGATGCGGGCTGAGCTTCTCGACGACCTGTCGTGTCAACATAGGGTTAAGTAGATACCCCTTGTTGTCGACGCACGAGATAACCGTCACTATATTCTGCAGTTTGGTGGCTAGGCTGTTGAGTTCGCTGGCAGACGAACCCGATCGTGGCAACTTCTTGATATCTTCCAATGCACGACTGATTATGATCTCTGGACGTCCGTAGCAGCGCTCCAGTGTCTTCATGATGATCGCAGGATCCACGGCGGTATACAGCAGGGCTGTCACGCACTCTCTTGCTTCGCCTTTAAGGCAAGAGCGTAGACGGCCTAAGTTCTCCGCAGGTGAGAATCCGTGTACACTCGTCGACTCCCGCATGGCAGCTTTAAACGGCAGCCACTCTCCCGGGGCCCCGCTAAAGGTAGGCAGCTCCTGGCACTGTCGCGGTGTCGGCCTGTTGCGAGTCATGCGTTCCAACACGTCGGCTAGGCGGTCGATTCCACGATCCCTGGATCTGGTCGGCGTCGGTGATCTTGCGTTGCGCGGCGTTCTGAACGTCACGCGAGCGGTCTGGTCGTTCGTTTCCGCAGACCGGTCGCGCCCCATTGGATACACTTCCCTCGCTCTTCCCGCAACGTTTAACGGTGGTCGCGGTCCGGCTTCTCTCGTTCCAAGCTCGGCCCCGTCACCTGCGCTCGGCGACTCCCCCCCGTATGCGGGTGTTCTTCAACCACTCTGTGATATTTCTATCTGTTTCCACCCCATCGTCTTCGCACACGCTGTTTCCCTCTGTCTGCTCCTTGAGGGCGGCTATATTCGCAGCGACCCTCTTCTTGATCAGTGCCACTTATAACTGGAGCTCTTCTCGTCGGATAGCGGCGATTTGTTCTTCTGCTTCCAGTTCCACTTGCCTCACCAAAGTGGCGGTGCTTAGCTGCGAGCGGTGTGATCGGACGGACGGCGATCGCGATCGGCGTCCTGTACGAGTCGCGGCGTGTATTTGCGCGGTCGTAGTCTGTTGCACTCCGGGCGACGCGGGTCGCGATACGTTCGGCGCGGACGCGGACGCGGATATATGCACGGACGGCGACGCGGGAGTCTCTTGATACGCTCTGTGCATTCTGTCTTCGGCGGTCTTGCTCCTAGTATTCGGCATCTTCGGTCCTTGCCTTAGCCTAACACGTATGACCGATTACCCTGACCTGTGTGTGTATATGTGTGTGTATAACCGATCCTAATTCACTACACTAAACACTGAGACCTTAGACCGACCTAACTGGAAACAGCGCACCGTCTACGACCTTGTGAACTGACCATTTGACACCGTTAGGTGGACAGTCACTTGGTCACGGTACGAAGTAACGTTATTCTTTCTTCCGGTCTTGATCCTGCAGACGCGTAGCCTCGGCGTCCGGGGCAGGAACTCTTGGTCTCCTGGCACGTGGTCCGGCAGGAACTCTTGGTCTCCTGGTACGTAGTCCGGCAGGAACTCTTGGTCTCCTGGTACGTAGTCCGGCAGGAACTCTTGGTCTCCTGGTACGTAGTCCGGGCTGCCCACGATGATCTTCTATAATGATCTTCTTTCTTCTTTAGGGTACCGCTACGAGACCGTATAGAGTTGGTCTTTCTTCTTTCTTGAGGTTTCGATGGAGCAAAAGACACTGCTCGTTTCTTCTTTGCGATTCTTCTATCCGGCGGCGAAGTACCAAAAAACTATTGGTGGCAGTTGCTTCTTTATTTTGGAAATCAAACTCGATTTTATTGGACTGTATAATTATTGTTGAATTAAAAGAATACATCAAATAAGTACAGAGCGTAATTATTTACAAGATACATTAGAGCGATGCTGAGAGGTGAAGTGTAGAGTAGCAGAGAGAATTTCGCCTGCCAGGGTCGCTCCTTAAGTCCCGCATCCCGCCCGACGCCTAAGTGCTAATCGTGCCCTCTGAGGGCGCCGGCGGTATGCGGGGCGCGGAGAGTAGGTGTGCTCCGGCGGGCGGGTCAGGGGGGTGCTCTCTGTCCGCAACAATAGGCATATATTTAAAAAATACAACATTAGTTTTCCTCGAGATTTTTAATTCAAATACAAAATTCAAATTCAAAAGTTTTTATTCAAAATAAGTTCCACTGGAGAACACTTTTTGAAGGTTCTTTTTTGAAGGTTAAAATTTAATTTTACTTCCTAGTCTATGTACGCCGCGTTTTTAATATCTCTCTCATTTTATTTACATCTCAAGTTCTTTTTTTATAAGTTTTATACAGAAGTATGTTACAGAATGATTTTTGAAGAACTAATAGAGTCGTAGCAAACAGTGCATATTCAATAAGACAGAGACACTATAAAAGTAAAGAAAAATAAAGAATATGATAGCTAGGTCGTGGACTACCTATCAATTATTAAGTCAAACCCTTATTTGGAAATGGTATACTAGAAGAAAGGTTCTTAATATATGTTCAATACGTTCTCACAGGCATACATTATTAAGATACTCGTAAGAGATTAGAACTGCGAGGTTGGCACTATTGGGAAATCATTCCTTTTCCACATCATTTTGCTGCATTTCCCTTGACAATAATCCTCTTACGTACGACTAGTGAACTTCAAAAGGATCCAACTATAAATATTCCTTTACGAACCTGGTATTTGATATTGGTCTCTTAGTAATATCTAACTTGTACTTCCATCCTATTAATCTAACTACTCGTAGTAATATTATAAATGCCAAAGTTCTGGGTGTATGTTTGTTGCAATATCACGCCAGAACGGCTGAATAAATCTGGATGCAATTCGGCACAGAGATAGCGTATAGTCTGGAATAGCACATAGGCTACTTGTTATCCTGAATACTACTCTCATCACTCTCTCTTTAAATGTTACATTAACGCGAGCGAAGCCACGGGCAACAGCTAGTATATTAAAAGGTAAAGTTGTGAAGATGGAGATTTGTTACTCTTTCACACAAAACTTACTGAATGGATTTTGACAAAATTTTATAATAATATAGGTAATAGGAGAAATCAGTGATTGGCATCAAGTCAAAGATTTTATTCAAGACTAGCTTCTGCCCGCGACTTCGTCCGCGTGGTGCGGTTTTTTAACTATCCTACGGGAACTCTTTAATTTTTCGGGATCAAAAGTATCCTATATGTTGACCAGTGATATAAGCTACCACCATACAAAATTTCATTAAAATCGGTGCAGTCGTTTCGGAGATTAGCCGGTACAAACAGACAGACAAACCGACAAACAGAGAAACAAAAAAAATTAAAAATCTAAATTAATTCTTTTTCACTTCTTACATACATCTGATACGGTTTTTAGCATTTTTCTTCATTGTACAGAAATTCAACCTCTACAGATTTATTGTATGTATAGATATTTCAAATCTTATTATTACGAACACTATGAAGATAATTTTTAGATTCACCATAATATATGTGTTAAGTAGAAACGCTGCCCCTATGAATCATACTAAGTTGTCCCGCCCGGCATTATGCAGCGCGGGCGGGGTGAGACCAAACACATTCTTCTTCACCGTGTGCGGGAGCTGAAAGAAGGAGGCATGGTTGACGGTAGTGCCCACATTTTTTCAGGGCAAACACTATAAACCACTTTACAAAATAAACAGTAGTAACAGTAACAAGCATATTATGAGGAGGGTAAATATTATTTTACAACAAAAATGTAATGCTGGGGTTTCATCTGCGTTAGTGTTAAAGATTTAGGCCATGTCACGCAGATATGGCGATAAGTTTAATGTTTTATTTGAGATGCGACATTTAAAATTAAGTTAAATATTGACAGATCACGTTTTTACATTGATTATGCGTTAACGGCGTTATTTGTAACGCTTTAAATAAGACGGATTCGGCCACAGCCTTACGGTTTTATTCATAGAGAGTTACAGTAAATCTGAACGCTTCTTTAAGAACCGTAAAGAAGCGTTCAAACTTATTTTAACTCTCTAAATATCCATAAAATCTTTTACACTAAAGCAGATAAAGCCCCAGCATTAAACATAATTGAAATAAAATAATGTCAAAACGTCGCGCTGCTGACAAGCCTGTAAGCACAGAACAGGGGAAAGCTAATAAAAAACAAATTACTGCTGTAAACTAATTGATAGCTCGGGGAGAAAATTGCGTGTCCTACTTTAAGTGTAATCTTCTTTTTAAGCCTGATTTAGATTTGCACTAGGTAAGTAGTTAACGTGCAAAACAAGCGAGGTAAGTCCTTTATAATTGCTCGCTAGTAATTTCATTAAAATTATTATTAACTAGCTTCTACACTCGACTTCGCCCGCGTGGAATAGTTTAAAACAGTTTAGTCTTAGCGTGATGATATATAGCCTACCTCGATAAATGGGCTATCTAACACTGAAAGTTTTTTTTTTAATCAGACTAGTAGTAATTCCTGAGATTAGCGCGTTCAAGCAAACAAACTCTTCAGCTTTATATATTATTATAAGAAAATAATTCCTGGTATGGTAAATTTCGGAAACGAATTTTCTCCGCTATTTACTATGGTCTGGGTGTCTGGGATCTGCCCCAGAGTAGTCCGGTGTACAGTACTCAGAACACAAGAGTAACTTGCTTAATTTGGGGACATTACAATATGTGTGTTCGTTTGCCGATTGTTAAATATTATTATTATTTACCCGTTAAGTAATAAGTTGTCGATAAGTACAATGTTTAATCAATCAATACAACCCCCATCTCCTTTCTATCATCAAACAACCAGATGAACCGGTTTCGGCGCCATCGTAACATGGCGGACATACCATTGGTACCACCTTACTTTTAAGCACCACTGTCGAGTGGAACAATTTACCGGAGTCTGTCTTCCCTGATTCATATAAACCAGTTGTCTTACCTGCAGGTCTACCTGCGCAAGATCGCCAGCAGAGGCTGGATGACGAAGACGGGAGACTGGGATATGTGGCGCGTACTTGGGGAGGCCTACGTCCAGCAGTGGACTGAAATTGGCTGAAGAAGAAGAAGTGGTCTTAAAGTCATGAGTGAATAGGTACCTACTAGGTAAGCGCGCTCCATCCTAGATTGAATCTTCACTTAACATCAGGTGAGTTAGCTGTCAAAGTTAAACGCACACCTATACCTACCATGTAAAAAAAAATACACGACTGTCCAAACGATGATAAGGAAAGAAAGAAAGAAAAACTGTACTTGAAGAAATAGCGACGTAGTTACTTTCTTTATACATTATTATACACAGAGCATAATTTGAGAATTTGTACGCCGAATTTCAGCAAACAAGGTAGCACTCTGCATATTGTTGTGCCGGAATTATATCCGACACAACTTGCACCTTCCTTTTGGCGTAAGATCATAACGACCCAACTTTTTTAAACAAAAAAAATAATAAGTAAATGATAATTCGCTAGTTTGTAAGTAAACTAACAACTTAACTAATGCTAATGTAAATGAGGCTTAAATAGCCAGTATCAAATAGGGTATATATTAATATTAAAGTAAAATAATTTGTAAGTTAAAACTTTAATGAAATTATAGGTCCTTGGCGTCAAAAGAGGAAGTATTTGTGATACTTCCAAAAGTTCATTTCACTTGAGATTTTCAATAGAAACATACAATCCAATCATAATTTCAGGTTGTCTGGAAGAGACCGCTTCTTAGCGATAAGACCGCCCATTGTGCACATTTAGTATATTTTTAGGCTATCAGTTTTTCTGTGTTTTCTGTAATGGTGTAAGTACAATAAAATGTTATCTATCTATCTAATCAATATAATATTCTACAACTATTGTTCACTTTTAATCAATATATTATTGGCTCTTTAAAAAAGTCAGAAACTCTTATGCCGTTGACGACAAGTCCGAGACGTCTACAATTGACGTCATTGATGACGTCAATTGTAGACGTTTCAGACGTGATCGGACTTATTCATATTGAGTTAGAGTAAGTTTGAAGGCTTCTTTAAGAACCATAAAGGATCCTTCAACTTACTGTATCTCAATACGAATAAGACCCTAATTCTATAAATCCAAATGAAAACTTATTTTTATTCTAGGTCCGCAGTATATTATTATAGGTACCAAGCCACCACAATCCTAGCGTTAAATCTCAATTCCAAAATATACGCAAACGAACCTGCGATAATAACTCAAGTAGGTTTACAAATAAAACTTCAGGTATACAAATCCAACATAATGCTTTATTTTACAAATACTATTTCACCGTCGTCTACACATTACACTATCATAAATTTATCGAAACTATATTACAATCGGAGACAGCTTAAATACACAAAGATTTCTCAACACTCATTTTTTTTATTCAATATTTACTAACTACATAAACATACAATGTAAAAGTATAAGGCACGTTAATTTTCCTATTTAATTACTACACAATCATATTTCTACGTAGTCCTATCTTATAAGAGATGGGTCCTAAGCATTTTATGTATGTATGAATAACACCAGCCCCACAAAAAAGTGGTCTACTATTGACCAGACCGGCTTCTCATGTATTTCGATGAACTGTATGTATAGCCCAAACTTACAAATACATAAGAATAGATAGGACCAGTCAAAATAAAAACAACACTTTTTTTGTGAGCCACTGTAATAAATTGAAAGGCAGTCTACAGTTATTAATGTATAGGATAATTTACATTACACCAAGACGACAACAAGCCTAGACACGCTGTAGCATGGATTACCTAATATAATCCCCTATGTACCAACATATATCGAAATTTATACTTTGTATGTACAATTATTCATGTAGGTACACTATAACAAGGCATTTACCTCATTAGGTTTTACGGATTGAATTATTTGTATATTTTAATGTGGTTTTAATTATATTAACTTTGCATGCATATCTAAATAAATCAAAGAGACATGAATAACTAACGTTATCAATATCGTAACCACAATTACTTATATATCGGGAAATTAATGTCATTCATTTATCCATTCACTCTACACTAAGGGCCCCTTGCATGAGGTTGCTTAAATTTATTTAAGAAACACAAAACGTATTTAACACCCTTAAATACAATTAGCGTCTTGCACAACGCAAAGTTTGCCGCTAAATATGTTTAAAGAACTGTCAATACGTTTTGTGTAAAACGTATTTAGGCAGTTTTATTATTACTGTACATATGATTAACTTATTTATTTAAAGGTGATCGTTTTGCAAGCAGCCCTCAGTGTTAGATAAGCGGCCCGGTGTAGTGTAAATCGTCTATAAAGGTTCACACATATCAGCACGCACACATCGAATTTATCTTTTTTTATATATTTAGCTATATTTGGGTAATAATTCTGCATAGAACAGGGCGGTTAGTTTTTAATTTTGTTATGCCCACACCTACCCCTCGTTGCCTTTCGCGTACATCCACTTTACGTTCGCCATTTTCAAAATAAGAATCATGTACTGAAGCTTTACAGTCTAGTATATTAGAATCTTTAGCACTACAAAGATAATTTTCCAATTTCCCTGCGTAACTAACAAACTGACATATAGTCCATCCAGATCATATACTATCTACCTGCAGGTCGTACAAATAAATATGAAATCCAACGAACCTACGTATATCTGCTACCAATGTTTGCGAGCATACCAAGACTTCGCCACGTGCTGCTCATTTGTTATAAAATATGCATATCATTGAAGAATTTCGTAATGAAATTGACACGTGTCTAGATAAACTTGCACATGTAAAACCTAGTATAAAATTCCACTTAAGTTTATACTTGTCATAGGTATCATACGAATCTGCGAAAACTGCGTCTTTAGTAGGCCCTCTGCGCTCGTTTTAGGTTTTACGTTATAAGTGTCACGAGAAAAAGACTAATTAAAACACAGTTTTTTAAAATAAATTAACTAAATGTTATCGACAAAAAATAGAGCACTTTAACTGCGGCACTCAGATATTTAAACAAAATTACTCATAAATGAAGTATAGAATAAAACCCAAAAATACTCGTATTCTATAGAGTTAACCATTAAAAAATATATTAATTATATTAGTTCACAGAGCGTATTACCAAGTTTCTAAAGTAGTTTTTAATTTTTATCATTGCCTCAGTCTGAAATATGAAGAAAAACAAGCGTTGAAACGGAAATCGTGAAAATCTATAAATACCTAATAGTTGCAGCAATAACAATTTACAATTTATTCTTTACGTCTGTTTCAACAAGCCATAAGACCTCCAATCATAATTTCACGACAATAACATGCGAAATACATTTTTTTTACAAGACTGTACTGCGGATGTGTTTAATAATTTAGTAATGATTTAGATTCATGTTACAACAAAAAATTCAACGAAATCGTACTTCATTAAATATAAACGGAGAAACAAGTAAAATAGAAAAGGTGTCAGTCATAATACGAGATTTATTTTTTTAAATAAATGCTAAGGTATCCTAAACATACAAATTACAATGGAAATTAGAAAAAAATCGGAATGTATTTGAAAAGTAGGACCCATATTAGATATGATTAAGGAATGTTATTTTAAATAATATTAACTACTAAGATTTTCCCGCGATCTTGTCTACGTTGGACAGGTAACAAAAATTACAGGCATTTTACTAAATAATCTAAGATGTTCAGTATTATCAGCAGGGCAATGGATTTTTTACTATGAAATATACACGAATCTCTGAAATTGCCATAAAAACTCGGGATAAGTAATGTTATTAAAAGCACACACAAATACAATTGTTTTACTGATAATTTATCGATCAGTGAAAAATTTCGCGTAAGAATCTATTTTTTTCGACCTGGCCATTTTAAACCTCTCACAAAAAAATGCCCGTCGAATTCTCAGGATATAAAGTATCGCAGATTTTTAAGTCTAGGAATCTACTGTAGATCGATAAAAACCACATCGTAGCTTTTACATGAATCCCGAACAAACAGACAAGCATTAAAAGTTTTAAAAACAAGACGCTATTCTTTTATAATATTATAGATAACATTTGTAAATTTATTTGAATAATTACTGATCTTAAATGATAATAATAAACTAAATTTTTGAATAAATTAAAATTTTGAATATTACAATCCATCCACTTTGTATTATTTGACTTGAATATTGCAAAAGTTATAACGATGAGCGTATAATCTAACGATGGATATTGTTTGCCAATCACTGTTAATCAAAACAACTCTATACACATTCATGTTTAGTATTCTGCAGATAAAGTTATATGCCCGTAAATATATACTAAGACAGTTTACTTCTATTTATGCCATGATTTAGATGTTTGTATTCATTGGCAAGTAAACTTATTAAACTAGTTAATTCAGTACTTTAGACTTTTAAAGACTATCGTGAACAGTTAAAACTGAGTTTTTAAGTTTACGTTTTATTCAAAACGTTATATTGAAAAACAAAGTAAAAACGTTCTTAGAATCTCCAGCATGTAGTTTTTGAATAATCAACTATATTACAAAATAAAAGGCAAAAAGATATTTGTAATGAATAAAACAAAGTAAGTACACGCAGTATGCTAGCTGAACGTACTGGATATCACTGAATTTCATAATGTGGTTGACGATAGTTAAATCAATTGAGATACTTTTTTAAGCATGACGTCATAACTTGTGCATGTCTAGGGTTGGTCACGCGCAAGGTGGATGCTCGCTCGCTATACAGTCGGCGTCAGCGCGGGACCTTGTAATTTTTTTTTCAAAACATAGTCTGCGGCGTTTTATAAGATAATAAGAAGTATCTTAGTTGATTTGATTGCCAACTATCTTATTGTTTGGCCGAAAGTTTGCGCCAAAAACACACCTTTATGCTGGGGCTTCATCTGCGTTAGTGTCTAAGATTTAAGCTGTGGCCGAATGCATACCTTATTACCTAAAGCGCTAAACAATAACGTCGTTAACGTATAGCCATATTAATGTGTATATTTACATACGTTATCTGTCAATATTTAGCATCATTAACGATGTCATATGTCAAAAAAATGCATTAAACCCATTTCCATATTTGCGTAAAACGGCCTAAATCTTTAACACTAATACAGATAAAGCACCAACTTTAAATGAAATGCCTAAATCAGTAACTTTTGAGGAAAATACTGTTTATTTTATAGAACAAATTATGTACTATACATTATTATGAAAGCTTCTTACATTTAAACGAATATGCAAGAAGATATGTACAGCGTCGTAAAAATCTACTATACTATATATTCAGTACGTTAATACTCGAAGAAGAATACTAATAAAAAAATTATACAGAAAAATATTCATGAAAATTTGAATACTTTAGTATTGTAGACCGTAATAAATTCTTACACACGTACTACGTACAATTATAAGATAATTCAATATATTAGAAGATATGTATAATTTAGATAATATAGATCTAAGAACTACAAATCAATCAGTCCGATATAAACACGAACAAAAACTTAGTTCCATTAGCACAATCCCGTTATTAAAATTATAATACAAAAATATACTTATTAAATAACATATTTAACTGAGACACAGCTTGAAAAGATATTACTCAATATAATGGGATACTCTACAATAAATTAACTGAGATATTTTTATCATCATACAAAATGTCACGGCATACTTGATTTTGGATTTATGTACTACGTTAATAATTCTAACGTAATATACGGTATTTATTTGATTTTTATTCTGACGTTTCGGCCACTTTTCAGTAGTTTGTTTGATTATTGTTTAAAAAGTAACAATATTTATTTCAATGGTGAAGTTTTAAGTATCTGAACAAAAAGCGTGACAATTGAATTAGCGATGATAATATAGTACATTTCGTACTATATAATTTATCTGTAATAGATAGTACAATTGGCTAAACTATAGTACAATTCTATGCATTATAGTACGGTTGGCAACCCTAATGCGGACACGCGTTACAATAAATTCCAATATATTTTTTATATAAAAGAACAGGTGCTAAAACAATATCTTATCATCTAATTTTTGAGAAATCATTATATAAATAATAATTACTTTACAAATTTTGAAAATTGACTCCTTTTACTTGTACCTATTTATGACGTTATAAGTAGGTACGCTCGTACACAATCTACGAGGGCTGTGGTATTTTTTAAGATTCTAAAAAGTATCTCAGTTATTTTGACAGTCCGCACCCCTATCACATGAGTATCTACAATGTGACTGAAATCTTGTTACGACTGTTATATATGATAATATGTCTAGGGTTGCTCACGCGCAAGGTAGGACGACCTTGTAACATAATTTTCTTTGCCTTATTTTATTCGTCAAAATTGTGTTATGTACATTTAATATGTAACAAAGACAAAAAAATAATGTCAAGGATACAAGGTCCTGTAATGACCTGAATTGTAATACATAGTCTACTTTTAAATAATTTCGAAACGCTTCATCAATCAAAATGTCTCAAATGCTTAGTTATTCATAGATATTGATGTCAAATCATATCCACAAATTTTATCTATCGTAGGAATGTAGATGTCGTGGACCTGAACTAAGCATGTGTACGATTTGGTCGAAGCGACCTTCGTTATATTGCATACTTGCGGATATAAATAAATATAAATAATTGGCTATATACACCGGATAAAAATGTTAAAACAACTATTAATAAAATAAAGTTGCAATCACCTACTCAATGCAACGATGATCAGACTAATCAAAATGTAGTAGTAATGTTTCTATGTTGTTGCTGAACTCCCCAAATATGCAATATCATATTGGCGTGTTTTAAATAAGATTAAATATAAGATTAGTTCCTATTTCATAGACAATTTCTTATTGTTACTCAAGAACAAGATAACAAGAGAGTTTGAGTCAAATAATAGTATAACGTTTTAAAAGACATTAATTTTAATATATTAACTAGACCTAAGATTGTTTGAAAACAAACAATATTTTTTTTTGCATATAACTATGCAAAATCGAACACATCAGCAATGAAACCTTAACAATATTTTCAAAATACCGAAAAGTGTTCCAAAACAACTCCCTTCGCAGATACATTTAAGTGATTTACATAAAGTTAAATACGTAATAAGCTAGGCTTATTAGAAACCACATTTAATATTAAATATTTACAGCTATGTATCCAATTCTCTAACTACTTAACTCACCTTTGTCCACTTTACGGATTGGATCTCGTTCAAGAAGTACAATATTCTATTTTTAAATGAATAAAACGCCAAAATTATGTTTTTACTACTTCGTAATAGGATGCGTTAAGTTTTACAATCGCTCTTAGTTAACAAATTATAGCCCAAAAGTGGGTTATGCATACGATACATCGCAACTTTAAAGACAATGCTTTATTCAATTTCATCTTTAAATAATTCCGTTACTAAAGCCATCTGTCTCAAAATTACGTAACCTATAAATTGAATTTGGCAATTTTCGAAATTCCGTAAAACACTAGATGGCTTTAACCAAAAAATATTGATCGGCTCGCTAAATGCAATATTGTGTCGTTAATACCCCTTGAAACTATTTGTGGAAAAGTGATCATGAAAGTTTAAAGGAATAATATAATTGTTTAGACGAACACGGCTCTATGACAAGAACAGTATTGAGAAAGAAAAGCAATATTATTTATTATATTTGCAAATCTATACAATTTGTCATTTTTTTGAGCAACGGTTTGTCTTCAAACGTGTGATGTGACTGTTGCTAATTTTGACAAGCAAATATTTTTTCCAGACTTTCCAGCTCATTTCAAACCAGACGGGTCTTATTCAGGGATTGATAAACATATCCATCAGAAGGATATTTTATGTACAACTTTACACAACATTTTAGGAACTAACGAAATGGCAATATGTAAATCATAAATCCTTTATGTAGGCCAATCTATATCAGCTATTTTAGGCCATGAATCCGAGTTGACGATATATCTAATTAATGACTGTCTATATAAATCTGCTAAAAACATTTAATCCAAGCACTACACATATAATAGGCATAAATTATAAGCGATATCGGTGCCATTTCAATAGCTACATGAATACATCCTTTTTGGTGTTACACATAATTTTTATTTGTCATTGCTCGAATTAATAAAAAAATATTGCACAAAGAAATAATGTCTCATTATGATATATAGATAATATTAATAATTTTTGTTGTGATATTTTGTTATTTAGTCGGAGCGAATTTGTGTAATAAACTGAATGTGAATGATATAGTCTACAGATGTAAATTATTCCAATAATTTCTAAAATATGTATTAAATCCTATTTTACAGTATCAGAACACGCAGTTACGAGCTTTCAAACTAGCCACAAATAAAATCATTCCTCATTCAACCGCTCAAAATCAAAAGCCACTGTTAATTCCAAGCAAATCCAAATACCATTCCATTTCCAAAAGAACATAATACGACTCATTATAACAACATAAAACTAGCAGTTCTTTATTACTAGAACAAGAAACTTCTTCAGCGTTCTTATATTATCTATTCACACAATATTCTATAGACAGTTCTTCCATCACACTTGAACATATCAAATTTATTAAAACACACATCCTACGAAGCGTATAAATTGCGTTCAACAACAAGTGATTCTTTTTAAACATTAAAATCCACAGTCAAATTATCTTTATTTTCATAGTCTTTACGTCTTATATGAACAAGACCTCGTCGTAGGCCTGCGGCTACTCGGCTATTAGCTCCGGCGTCAGTCTGTCTGGGTTAAAGTTCTCCATATTCCACATCTGTCTGGGCTCGTCATCGTCACAAGGCTCCATTAGGACCTTATCCTTTTTCTTTGATATCGCCATACATTTCTCGCTGGAGCCGTGTTTTAGTAATTTGGTCTGAAAATGTAAACCGATATTGAGATTGTTATGGATTTGAAATAGATAACAATAAATAGTAAAAAGTATTAAAATTTACAACATAGTAATTTCGACATTACATACAGGTATAGATACTCTTTAGCAAAACTAAATAAAACAATGTATTCTAAATCTAGATAACTTTAATTTAAAAAAAACTTGTAGTAAGTGATATAAAAATCCTCATCCAAATATCTTGAAAAATGTGAGCCTGACATTAATACTACTAAAGCTCCTTTTGTTGTTTACTACACGAAACACAAAAGCAAAAACCTAGATAAAATATTTAATCATACTATCCGATGTTTTGAAAGGCTTTTCTTGCCAAAATTACGATCCCCAACTATAAAAGTTTAAGGTATTTTTAACATGAAAAAGTTTACAAGAGATTATATTCTACAAAACTTTTCAGCCTTTTCAGACATTTATTATATCGTGTTGCCTTGAACAAAATCGATTACCAAATAGATCTTATAACATGCAAACTTTTATGCATTTGATACTTTTATTGCTATTTCGCTTTTGCGTGAGATATTATAATAACTAGAAAAACTTAGGTTCTACACTTTCTATGTTAAATATGCTCTATGTTAAAGATAATACTGATTAAGTATTGTATTGATATTTATACCTTTAAACACAAAGTCTTAAAGTGATTTGAAAAACAAACAATTTAGTTTAATACGTGATAATTACATTGGCGCATGAAGGGCCTTTGATATTGTGGAATAACAGACGAAACCACCATGCTTGTCGAAAGCAGATAGGCAATTATCACAGATTTGTAAAATCAATATGCGTTAATAAAAGTATTTAAATACTTACATTAGGATCAAACAACCACAGCTGATTTCCCTTCGCACCATGGCAAGGATACAAAACAACATCATGCCCAGAATAGTCTAGACAGGTCTCATCCCGTCTTATCTCGCCGTTTTTCGAATACATCCAGTACTAAAACATTATAAGAACATGCTTTCACAAAATTCATATTATCTAGACACTAAGTGAAGGAATACAATGTTCAATAAGAAAACTGAAATCAGAAATTTTCTACCTTTACAATTAATTATTATAAATATTAATGCTGCTAAAATGGCATATCAAAAAATAAGTCAATTTAATAAAATGTCAATTTCAAGTATACATATATATTAATTATTGATTTCAATTTATTTATCAGCCAGGGAGACTTTAAAGACAAATAGAAACCACAATTTATATAACTGATAACAAAGAATTCATATTTATACTCGTAAACTCAATAAAGATTGTTATTATAGGCAAAATATCTATAGGTCTTGCGACTCAAGTAGATTGATATTATAACACAAATAAAAATTGACTGTTATTAGTTTAGTTCATAGTATGTAATATTGAATAAATATACGCATCGCATGTAGTAGGTTTATATAAGCGTCGTAGACTTTTGAAAGCTATTTTGCCTCATGCTATTATTTTATTATAAGCACGAAGTATATTATACATTATGGGGCTTTGTATGTAATAATTTTGAGGTAAAAAATGGAAGTGATATTGGAATGGACAGACATGTTGGAAAGCAATGTTCGGTGTGTGAGGACAAAGGCAGGACGAATATTGTAGAAATTTTTCAAACAAATTGAATTGAATCAAATCCCGTATAAACAAAATATACACAAATTAACATAACAAATGTACAAACTAAAAGTAATGTTAGTTCTATACTTTGGTAAGTTAATGCAGAAGAGAACTTATGTACTAATAAAATACCCGGCGGCAGTACCGAAATTGAAAGAGTAGAAACGTGACTTTAATAATTGAAAAAGTCACTCAAAGTTCCATTTAGATAAATTTTACCAAAGTTGAATCCCATCAAAGGGCACCCATTAAAGCCAGAAATCACGCTGCGGCTTATCTCGAAAAGTAATCGACATTCAGTCGTTCCAATAAATGTAGAAACTTTATTGATGACCAACTGAATTAAACGAATGAAATTTATTAGGGACACACTTTTTACAGTGGTTATGAAACATTTAGACGCATTAGTGAGGCGTACAATACTAATGATCATGCAAAACATACAAAACATGACAAATGAAAAATTACCCATGAAACACGCAACAACACAAATTTAATTAATTTTCTACAATTAAAGATTTATGCTGACTATTATAGATACATACCATACCACTTACCATAATTATAAATGAGCACCGACACCATTAATAATAATGATTAAGCAGAAGCTGGTGGGAGTGAAAATTTGGCGGCCATTGACAAACCTGATTTCCGTACTCGCCGTGACACGGCCACAGATTCACCGGTTTCTTCATATCTTCGGGACCAGCTGCCGTGTCGAGACACATTGCCGACTGGACATTCGCGATCTGATGCCATCCATAAGTTAACAAAAGGCGTGCCAAAAGCAAGCGTGCAGAACTAGTTTAATCACTTGATAGATACTCGTCAGTAAATCAAATGATCATACTAGTACTATGATGATGAAAATGGTTTTCAAACAAAATGAAAAAAAAGTATGATGTTAAAACATTCCATAAAATCAGAACAAATTGATTCACTCATTAAATTGGAAAATAAAACTTCTAACTTCCGTCCCATAACTTTAAATACCACATTGCCTACGGGATTATTATTGGAGTACCTGAGCACCCCCAAGTCCGTGACATTTGCGAATATAAAGTGGTTCGATATCTTCTTCGTGTTCATGGCCGTCTAAGCAGTAGCGGCGATAAAACGCTATGTTTCTTATCTATCATTTACAATAAAGAAAAAATATAACACAAATCATTCCGTGCTTTAATACGTGCTTAAAAAAACAAGTGCTCTCCAACGTGCAATAAGGGTGCAATGTTTTGTAGCCTAATTAATGTGAACTATAATCATTTTCTGACAATAACTCCTACAATATGGTACTGCCGCTTTTGGTCAATTTGTAAACGACAGAAGACCTGATTTCCTCCTTGACGATGGCACGGGTAAAGTCCGACTGGCTTATGATGATCTGACTTTCGCGTTGGAGAGTCCAAACATATCTTTGGGAAGCCGACATTTCTTATCTGTACAAGTAATCATTTTGTAGACATATTATAAACATCGTAACAGTAGTATCTTTGCACTTATTATAATTTCAATAAAATAAAATAATAATAATGTCAATTTTTCAATATTAACCACGAAGTGAAAACATACCTCTCCGTGAGCGACTGATTCTCCAGGAATAAATAGTTCTGGGTAGATGTTTTTCAAATACCAATCGAAAGATTTACATCCCAGTTTCTCTCTTAGAGCTCTGCGACCGCTGATATCACCATAGTCCCCTTTATCATTACCTACTCTTTGATAGTAATATTTTGCATAGTCGTCCAGCCATACCTAAGAAGTTTCAAATTATAAGAAAATGTATAATATCCCTATACAAATAAATATTCGAAATTAAGTTAAAACTACGTTGGTGTACAGTTTAAAGAAACATTATTTCACAATATTTTGTTAGTATCTGTCTATTAAATGTAATTACAACCGCGTATGCAATAAATAATTTAATGTTCCTACGTATGAAATCCAGAATTGCCTATTTATTGTAAACTAGAGTTTACCCCGAGGCTGCGCCGCGGGTTAACCTCTAGTGCGTTTCTCTTGTTTATAGAGCAAGCGTTACGGGTTATATTATATTAATTTTTTATGTATTTGCCCACGGAAGATTCACTTCATTTTATATCGCTAATTATACCATCCCCCGTCTATCTGTCAACAACATAAATTACAAAACTTGACCAAAAAGGCCAAAATGGCCAAAATGACCAAAAAGGCCACAGATACCGACATGGCCAAAAATTTAAAAACTTCGTTTAAAAAAACCGACTTCAAAAACTAAAAAACTAAAATGTGTAAAATAACTTATTTCTAAAGCTATTATTATTAATATATATTATCTAAAACATCTTGAAGTCGGTGCAAAGTAAAACATAAAAATTCCTATATTTTGAAAATTACTAAGCACCGACTTTGAGATGTTTTAGATAATATATAATAATAATAATAGCTTTAGAAATAAGTTATTTTATACATTTTAGTTTTTTAGTTTTTGAAGTCTGTTTTTTTAAACGAAGTTTTATTTTTTATTTGTTACTTTTTAGTGTCTAGCTATGTATGGGAGGACATACGAATGGTGCCGCGCTTCTTAAAAAATATAGGTTCCAAGAACTGGGAACAAAAAAATGTACGTAAAATGAAAACTACTGGGCAAAACTATGTAAAATTTTTAGGGGACCACATGGCAGCTATTCCGCGTCGAACAAAAAAAGAATCACGTAAATCGAATCATAAATCACGGAGTAATCGGTGTACATATGGAACGAAGTGAAAATTATTTCCATGAAAAATGTTCATAAAATGAAAACTACTGGACCAAACTATGTAAAATTTTTAGGGGACCAATTGGAAGCTATTCCACGTCGAACAAAAAAAGAATCACGTAAATCGGATCATAAATCACGGAGTAATCGGCGCACATACATAAAAAAAGCAAAAAAAAAAAAAAAAGATCCCGACGAATTGAGAACCTCCTCCTTTTTTCGAAGTCGGTTAAAAATGACCAAAAAGGCCACAGATACCGACATGGCCAAAATGACGGAATAGGCAAAAACGATCAAAAAGGCCAAAATAATCAAAATGGTCAAAAAGACCAAAAAGGCCAAAATGACCGACATGGCCAAAATGACCAAAAAGGCCAAAATGAAAAGTATCTCTTGTCCACCCTCAGTATTTAATTTACATACGTACCGAATTTCAGCCAAATCGGCCCATTAGTTCTTCCGTAAAAGCATAACAAACAGAAAGACAAATATATTTTTATCCCGGAAACTATCCCATTTTTCGGGATAAAAAGTATCCTATGTTCATTCTCGGCATCCAAAACATATATAAACATACTGAGTTTCAGCCAAATCGGTCCAGTAGTTTTTACGTGAAAACGAAACAGACAGACAGACAGAGTTACTTTCGCATTTATAATATTAATAGGGATATAATATATTACACATATTTTAATGCCCCTAGTCAGTCAACGCGAAAATTGTATTTAAATTTATCTAAATACTTACCTCAGCTAAACGAACAGAATTCTTTTTGAGCACGTTAACGCCTGTTCGCCATTTGTATGGAGAACGCTTTCTAAAGATATGTCCAACATGAGAACACGGGACAATCTCCAGAGTTCCTCCACACATCCAAGTCTTAAAGGAGAGTTCCAAATTCTCACCACCCCATATGTCAAAACCACTGTCATATGTGCCCAGTCTTTCAAAAAATTCCTTATCTATTGCAAATAATCCTCCAGCCATAGTAGGCGACCATACTGGTTCTGCTGTATGTTTATGCCTTGCCTTTTCTTTTGCCGGTACCGGGTGCCAATTGAACTGAAGGTTCCAGTCAAACCCTCCAACATTAACAGATGATGAGTCTCTATAGTGGTATTCAAGAGTTGTATCATCTATGACATCTATTACCGGACAAACAACTGTTGTTTTGTTACGTGCAATTCTGTCTAACAATGGCTCAAGCCAGCCTGTGAATAATATTGCTAAATTAGTATTCAGAAGTTCAAAATCAATTGGTATTTCTATTATTATTTATTAGTATTATCATAATATTAATGTATTGATTGGTTTCTATATATAATAATTAAATATTATAAATAGAAGATATATCAATTTAATGGGTATGTGATCAGCACATTCATGAATATTTTAGAACAATTACAATACATCCTAAAAATATTAACTAATCAAGATAGGAAGACCAGTGATATTTTTTTTGTCTAGATGAGGTAAACAGTGGAGCAGTGCTGGTCTTGTGGCGACTCCCATATATCCACTATAACCAACACGGCGTTCCTTCGATCACCTGTGCCAGGTTTATGAGTTTGGTAGATGAGCTGACTTCGAAAATCTAGCAGATATGTGGCGGTCTACAGTTGTTCTCTATGTTAGATCTCTTGACGTTACGAGGAGTCGACAGTCTCGTTCACCTTTGTATCATTTTCAAGTAACACTTCTGACTACTAATTGTGGCCATTAAGTATGTACTTAATTTTATGACCATTCACTAAAATACCTAATAGCACCTGTTAATAAAGACTAAATCTTACCTTCAGTACATTCACAATGACTATCAAGATATGTTAAAACTGGTGCAGTAACGTATCTAGCACCCAGAAGTCTCGCTCTGATCAGACCTTCGCGCCGTGGAGCTCTTACTATCCTCACTTTCGGGAGCGATGACATATAGTCATCTAACTGTTGCATCAAGTGAGCTGTGATGAATGAAAGCAGTTATTTATTCTTAGTGACTTAAAATGTTATAATATAATACTAGGACTATCGAGTTACGTAGGTTCTCTGGAATAAATTTCAAATTCTCGTCTCGTGGGAATTATCAATTGCTTAAAAAACATTCTACAGCAGTCAGCATGTGTAAGTTGTAATAACAACTGAATTAGACACTGACACAATCTTCGTAATTTATATTTATTTCACACAAAACAGTTTCATATACATCTATAAAATAGTGGCGATGCAAAAAAGCAAGCCCTAAAAGAGTTTTCTTCCAACAAACCTATGCGTCAAGCGAGACGGAAGAAACGACAGACAGGCTTTTGTACATCTAAACTTGACGATATATATATGTAGCCTAATGCATGCGTTGGCTGTTGACCAGCTGTTTATTTCAATAAATTCAACCCTCCACCGTGGTCAAAAACGACCTCGGTGGAGGAGTGATTTTATAAAATAAAATAAAAATTAAATGCGTGCCGTGTATGCCTAATAGAAAAAGCTATCCCTAAACAGCTGGATCAAGTTTGATACATTGTTGTGTGTTTAAGTCCCGGGGTAGCATATATTCACTATTAGTTTTTAGTGCTGCAATCAGGTTCTAGGTTCTTATTGTATTTAAATAGCAGTATATATATATTATTGTATTTAAATACACATTTTAAACGAGTATACTTACGCATATCGGAAAAATCATCAACTAATATAATCTCTTTAATAAGATGCGCCGGTGATCTGTCCAACACCGAATGCACTGTTCTGAGTAGTACCGACCAAGCTTCATTATGAAAGCATATCACAACAGCTGTCTGTGGAAGGTCTTCTAAATATCTACCCGGTTGCTTGCACCTGAAAGAAGTGATTGAAGATATGAGTGGATAAAGGAGAAGTTACAATTGGTAATAAACCTAGCACGGGCATGACAGTCCACGAACAATGAATGTCTATCAATTTTCGTTAGTAGCATTTTGGAAGCTCTGGCTAGAAGCTAGTACCTCACTTATTGACTTAAATAAAAAAATCATTAAAGCATCATCATAATGTTTAAACATCTGACTAAGAAGATCGCACACAAATGTGTAAAAACTCACTTACCACTCATCTCTAGGATCAGGTAACTTTCTTCGGATAGATATTAAGTCACTAACATATTGATTAAATGCGTTCTTCTTCCAGCCTTCCGAGACTGCCTGTTTGGCTTCTTCGCTTAAGTTCTTTGGCAACACAACTGCTTTACCTAGCTCACCTGGAGCATTGTCTGAACCAGGTGCCGCTATAACCCCTAATCCTGCAGGACATCATAAGATTTTAATTAGACTATTTAATAATTTATTATTAGCTTAAATATTTCTTTGGTATTTGGCTTTATCATGTTTTGGAAATATAATTTGTAGCATATAAATATGTAAGTCTTCATATGCATTATGCAACTATGCGCTGTCCTGTCAGTCGTCCGGCTGACCGCAATGTGCGATTACGCATGGGTCTAGCCGGATTGCAACGGCCGGGGGAGAGGTCTTGTAAAGTACACCCATGATTAAAATAATGAGTTGAAAAAGATTAAGGCGGAACGTGCATGTAATAAGGAGGGATTTAATTCATGTGACAAATATCATGTTAAATTGAAAGATTGACTGGTTATAAGTATAAAAGTAGCCCAGAAAAGAGATGGATGATTTGTGTGAAAGATGACAAAGATATGTGTGGCTTCTGACAGAGGAAAAGAGTATGGATGGAAAGTACACGGTGTGACAAACACAAATACGTAGGAAAAGGAGAACCGACAGAGAACAAGTCAAAGCGAAAGTATGTTATTAATTACATGGAATATATTATTTACCTTCGTTTCCCATAAGCCGTCCCAACCAATCGAGCCGCGTTTGCGCTGCGATTGAGAAAAAGCAAATAATCATGCAAACATTTAAACAAAGAAAGCGAAAATAGTGTCATATTAAAAGTAAAAACACGTGCATGTTTCAAAATAAATACATATTTACAAGTCCATCCAGAGGCATGAATGAAGTATAAAATCGGTAATATTACATAGGTTTTGTTGCACATTTTGATATAGATTTTCTATTTTTTTGAAATAGATACATATTTACCGTAAACTTTACAAAAAATATTTAGAGGCTTACAGAGGAAAATCATTTAGTATTCCTCATCATTGGCGCTCTTGTTATATCGATCCTCTACTGTCCAGGAAGATCATCTACTGGATGATTCGTTAACAGTTTGTATGTCTGTGCATTTAAAATGCATGCTAACATTACCAATGGTTTAATGAATTCGTTTAGACTGTTCAGTAATGTACTGATATACAATTAATTCAATGTATTAAATTATTCTTATGTGTTTAAGACTTATATAAAATATTATATTAATTCATATAAGCATCATTACTAATGTAATATTACCGTCGTGCCCTTGAATGAACTGTGGCAGTGATTTCAAGATAAAATAGGAGCGTAACGAAAATGTTTTTTTTATTATGTTCAAAGAGAAAATAACGGCATTTGTCCTCTAATTACTAAGAAATAATCGTATACCGAACGATTCTTGTTGAAGAGCAGAAACAAAGGTTACTAATGACAAAACAAGAAGCAAACATATGACACAAGATTATTGTCATAATAGTAATAATCTAAAATAAAAGCTATAATCAAAATACCTCACGTGCATAGTAATAACGTCACTGTTGTTAAATTATATTTCTGATATAAAACATATTCAGGGGTCAAAATAATATATTTTAAAAAATATATTTATTTTATATGTCAATTTAAATAAACAATATTTAGGGAAATGCATAATTGTGAATGTGACGCTTTATATTTTTAAAAACATTTTTTAGAATGCTCAGATTACCTATCCTCCCGAGCACCAGTATGCAAATGGACCTACTTATACAAAATGGAACCAACCCACATACTGACAGTTTTGAGAAAAAGCCGTTTGTATTAAAATTTTGCATACAAATAATGTGTATATATTTTGGAAAAAAATATTTAGAATATTGTACATTACAATTACAGTATACAATAATCTAAATATTTTTTTTGCAAAATTTTAATAAAAACGGCTTATTCTCAAAACTGGTCAGTATGTGGGTTGGTTCCATTTTGCATAAGTAGGTCCAAATGATAATAATTGCTGTAGAATCTGGGCCTCAAAAAATTATCTACACGGTGGGCATATATATTGGAAATAAGTTGAAATTTAGAATAACAAGCTCGGCTTACAGATTTATCGACTACTTAGACAAATTAGTAAGCTTAAATGGTGCACATTTGTTGCAGGACCGATAACTGATGGAAGAGAGAAGTTTTCGAGTGGAGATCGGGTTTCGGCAAACGTAGTGCAGGAAGCCTTTCAAGCCGGTGGACCGACCACCTGCACAAAGTCACCGATAGAGGTTGCAAGAGGAAGACGGAAGACTAGGATATGTAACGTAAGCTTGGAGAAACCTCTCCATCAGTGATTACATGTTAACACTTTACAACACTATAAATATATTTATATGTTAATTTAAACCAACACTGCAACTTACCATCAGATAGATTGTTGACATAAGATTCGCTTTTCCTTTTAGTTGAAGTCGGTTTAGCCATTTTGAGCGGTTTGGCTTCCGGATCATCATATTCAATAGGAGGTGCTCCTATAGAATTTCTAGACCCATTTGTGGTCAATAAAGCTACCATAAACCATAGAGCCGTTAAAATTAAAATTGCTTTCAAAATCAACGTCCGCCTTCTCAGGAAAAACATTGTGTATTTCATTTTAATTCAATGTATCTGAATTCTACCACTCATAAATCACTTAATACATTTCAATTCTAATGGTCTATTATATCTCTAATTTGAGCAATAAAGTTAAGACTATAATAATCACAAAAAGTGACTAGCATTAAAATAATAAGATATGTATTGATAATTTTTGTAACAGATGAAAGATATGCTTCTTTGATATGAGAGTTTCTTTCTTTTATGTCTTTCACAAATATTCACATGACTTTTATATGGTTATAAAGTCATCAGAATCCGTCGGCTGTTAATCGATTTTTTTCTAGTCTTCTGTTTCATTTCCAACAATTTTGTAAACATTTTTGGTTTGCCATATTTCGGCGGTATCTGTAAAGAAAAAAATACATTCATTAAGTTTTTAAGATTTTTTTTTAAAATTAATAATTGCTATTTTTACTGAATACCATTCATTTCCATATATGGAGTATTCATTATTTCAATGATTGAAGACTTAATTAATAAAAATCAGCTAAGTTCGAGCTAATTTATGTATAATGAAGAATTACATATGTAACGAGTTGCGGGACCCGAATAAAAATGCCGTTAGAATTATTATAGATTTTATTAGAAGTATACAAACACGTATAACACAGGTACAAATATAACCGAAAACAACAAATCCAAACGTAATGTAGAAGGTCGTAATTCAATAAAACGCGCAAGGTCCGTCAATATTAGATTCCCAAATACCGTACACACGTCACGCCTTGATCGTGGTTCTCTCTCAACTGCCCGCTCTCTCCATCAGGACGTCGTTTTATACCTCACAAATACAAATGTGCCCGTATCGTAGTTGACGTAATACGCAAGGCCGTAAACTATTACAATAGGCTGTTTATTCTCTAGAAACGTATGCCAATAAATAAGGAGAGTAAGTACAAAAGAAGACGATCATAAAATAATTAAAATTAGTTCAAATGCCGAGAGGTAAAGTAAAATGTGTTTTTACAGATATGCAGGTGAAAATTGTTTTTGTGAAACCTAAGTTGTAACACATAGAAGAGGGGAAGAATGTCTACTATCTATGTTAGTTGACTACAGTACTTTAGAAAACATTCAATCGTAAATACCCCGTCGTAAACCTACATAACAGTTTTAAATTAAAGTAATTTTATTTTAGCTCTACGAGAAATTAATCTTCTATAATTTTCCACTCTATACAATTCAACATAATTATGTCACATGTCATGATAATTGGTTCTCGGATCTAACAAAGATTTAAACAGAAAAACTTCTTCACAAATAAAACTTAGAGATGTATTATGTCTAATTACCATCAGTCTTATTCTTGGAAACTGAATTTCTTCTTTAAGAACCATAAATAAGCGTTCAAACTTATTCTAACTCTAATTAAGACCACGTATCATTTAGTGAATATGTATCTTAAAACAATTAATAATGTTCACTCATTCTAAACACAAATAAATCCTGTCTACTTTCGAATATAAATGCTATAGACCTTCTGAAAAATGGTATTTGCAAGCGTAACTGATAATCTAGTTGGCCGTGTCATCCATCAGCCGTGCGGCGGAAGCCACGCCCCGGTGCAAAACAAGCCGGAGCTTTTACTCTGTGTGAAAACTATGAGACTTGTAAACCTAATTCGAATATGTTAAATTTTTTCCAGGATTGAGAGTTTTCATATTTAAGTATGTGTACAGTATTTTAATTTTATTTTCTTTAGTATAATTTGTACTACCAGTAATGCAAATGTTACATTATATACATGTACATCCAAAGGTTTCCTGGAAGAAATGCTACAGTGATAGAACCGCCTATACCGTATATACTTAATAATAATATATAATACATACTTGCTTTTGCCCGCGACTTCGTCCGTGTGAAATAGTAAAAAAAAGTAAGTTATTAACTATCCCACAGGATCTCTTTAAGTTTTCGGAATTAAAGTACCCTATATGTTGACCAGAAATATAAGATACCACCATACAAAATGTCATTTAAATCGGTCCAGTCGTTTCGGAGATAAGTTGGTACAAACAGACAGACAAAAAGACAAACAGAGAAACAAAAAATTGAATAAAATCTGAATTAGTTCTATTTCACTTCTCACATCCCCCTGACTCGGTATTTAGCAAAATTTTTTCATTATACAGAAATTCGACCGCTACAGTTTTATTATATGTATGTATACATATATCTAAAAAATAAAACTGCATCACCCTTCAGTTCCCCACCCAAAAGTAAATAAGCGATTACAAAAAATGCATAACTACAATAATTCTTGACAAAACAACCTACCTTAAAAGAAATTCTTAACTAATCTCAGGATGTAGGTAAAACAGAATTAAAATATATTTAGGTACATAAGAAAAATCGTAACAAAGATGAGGAAAACATTTTATCTTGTTATCGCAACTGATATTTAAGAACAGGGATCTCATTTTACGACTTGAGTGGCTCTGTAATTAAAGTAACTAAGACGCGGTGGAGTCAGGGCTCGCCTATATTTTATTCGATTATAAATTATTTAATAACTGATTTTATATTAAACTAGGATGTGAATCTTCCAGTTCTGACTGGGCATGCATGCCACCCCCCATCTGGCGAATCCCACACTAGGTCGCGATTTATCCCCCCAAGGCTCTGCCCTTGTCACGGCTTAGTTCCCAATCGGATTTCCCATGGTCAAAAAAAAGGATGTGAAACTTCATTGCCATGATAACGACGTATAACTCTGTCTACATTCTAGAAGGGGCTCACAACGTCCACTTCACGACCGCGGTTTTTCCCGTTCCACTTGAATGCGGACGTTATGATCATAGACTGCAGTGGAACAGATTATGGGGCGTTGATGTCATAACCGACGAAATACACAAATGTAATTGGTTGATTTGAAAATCGCGCCGTTTTCAATGCCAAGAGATATAGAGAATTAATGCCCTTTGGTCAACACACACTTCGACCCACCTCTTGACATGGGTCGTTGTGAGCGCTGTGTGAACGAAAATGATGACGTCATTAGTGACATTTTCGCCACGACGCTAACGACCGCGATCGCCTTGTGGAACGGCAGACGGAGCATTTTGGGCGTTGTGAGATACTAAAGGAACTCGTCCTACGGCGTACTAAAAGAACGCGATCGCAGCGCCACCTTTTTTGGGTTCATCCCACGGAAACGACATCGTTCGGTGTTGCAAATGTCTATAGGTGATGGTAACCGCTTTCCATCAAGTGGGCCGTCTGCCTGTCTGCTGAACTCCTGCAATAAAAAAAATAACCGAATAAAAAGTATTCTAAGTGTTGAATCGGGGTTTTTTATTTTTTTCTTATATTTATTGTACAAACTCGATCTACAGTCTTATTATACTAGAGATCAGTGCTTTTCAATCTTTTTGGACACGCGACCCCTTTCCAGGTTGAAAATTTTTGGCGACCCCCTTGGGCCTTAGACAGACGAAAAGTTAGTAATTTAAATAACTACGTTTATGTCTTTCCCTGTTTTGTTACCTATATTCATTATTACGGCCTATACTCTGCAAAAAGCTACTGACCTTAGTAAGTATGAGGTATAGACTTAAATTGCCTTTTCCCTTTTGCCGGCGACCCCCTGAGCAAGGCTCTGAGACTCCCCTAGGGGTAGCGGCCCACAGGTTGAAAAACACTGCTATAAATAGATAGATGATCATGCACAGAAACAATAAACAAAGATAAAACTACAAGTACCTACACACGAATTTTACTATACATTTTTTTAATATAATAACTTAATTTTATTTCTACTTCGTGTTAGCATCTATTATTAATAGGGCTTGTTTCTTTATGGTAGGATAGTCGCTTAGGGAGTTGAGTATAAATATATAAGTAAATTATTACAAACATACATACAGACGGATGGATGGTCGTGACGGAAACAAGGGTCCCGTTATTTGTCAAAATGGCATCTGTAACTCAGAGTGAAGCTACAGACATGGCAGTCTTTGTAATTATTTAATTATATGTGTTAATAGTCATTTCAGTCATCGCATCTAACATGCATGAAAGACATGTCTAAAAAAAAAACAATTGTTGTAAACAAATAACAATATCACTTATATTTTACGTTATGTAAAATGTTGAATTTTTCATTACAAACTTGACAGCCCTATTAACGGCGGTAAACGCCTGAAAAGGGACGATACCTGACGAGGCAATCAGTACGCCACCTACCTGCCTCAGGGGGGATTTGTCTAAATGCCCACAAGCTTAGATTAGATATCAAATCCAATAAGTTAGATTTGAATCTCAAATAAGTTATGTAAAAATAAAGTAAGTAAATCCGTCATATATAATCATTAAATACTTATTATATTTTTCAATTATTATGAAAGCCCAAGAAGGTGGGCCGAATTTTTTAAAGGCTTTGCATAGGCAAAAGGAAAGGGAAAAAAAGAAAAACGGCTTCTTTGGCAGTTCAATATGGTAGTGTCAACAATCAACGCTTATCCAAGTATACACTATAAGAATTCATCTATGGGTGAGCCCGAGCTCGTGCTAGGGTACCGCTGACTCTGTTCTGTTTCTATGGGTCTAGGTATCGGAGACTATAATAAAGACTACGGCGTATGCTCGTCAAAATTTTGGATGAAAGTTATAAAATATATATCTTTGATCACGGGTCATCAAAATAACCCAGACTCTCAAAGAGTTACTTGGGGCCATTAGAATGTCAAGATGTACAGGCTCATTGATAGAGCGGCTGATTGAGAGGCATATCGAATCCCTAACTTGAGGAATTATGGATTACATTTTCATCACCTATATTACCCTTCTAAGCATTGTTTTTGTGACAAAAAGTAGTTTATATCCTTCCACAAGTACATTCTATCATCGTTGACTAATTTAATTAAGAGCCGTTGAGCCCTTTAATCGTGGAAAAATAACAAACAAACAGAATTGATTTTTGCAATTATAACATTACTATGGATTTGTTTGAGGTGGCTTAGACCGCCAAGGATAAAAATAAACTACAAACTAAGTTAGACAAAGCAGATAAGCAAAATTATCCCATCATTATCACCCCGCATTATTAGAATTTTATAAATTATCTATAATATTACAAAATTCTGAAAATGCCGTGTCTATACATCAAAGCTTTATAGCTGGAGGAAACTCCAACACAGCATAAACCTGAGTTGCCGATCTCATTGGTAGAAAATACGGTGTACAACATATCGAATCTTGATATAATTATAAAAATAAATTTGTCTGTATGTCCTTTATAGATTCGTATACATTTGATCATGTGATGATCTTTAGCAAAGTTGTTGTGCATGAGCCAAAGAAGGTTTCTGAGTTAGTTCACAATTGGACCCGGTAGGTAGCGCTGCTGTCGGTATATCTATTGAAGCTTTTCCGAGCAGGACGTCGTCTGCCGGGACAGCTAGTCATATCATGTATAAATATTTCTGCATCCATGTATTGTCGCTTTCCTAGCAACTTTTTTCTTTCTTTCTTCTAACATAATGAACGTCTTCTAACTTCAACAAATACTCATTCCCGGTTTGAAGAGAATACGAAGTAGGGAGGGGCTCTAATAAAATTTCAATAGGTAACATCGCTTCACTGCGCGAAATGAAAATGTAAGGGGCAAAGTATGATGGGCCTTTGGGCACCTCTGACCTGAATTTTTATATTTTAGAGATGCGACTGACCTACAACGCGACTTCTTACTTGAGTTAATCGAGTTAAATATTACATTCCTTTTCTATTGTGACTCATAAATGTATTCTAAGAGTATATCGTCGTGAAGAAACGTTAATAAGCAGACAATTTCTTCGAGAGACGAGGCTGTATAGTCTGGGTTCTTTGCTTGTTCTTCAAGTGGTAATGAACAAAAATACTACCACTATTACTCTTCGATGGATCGATTTGCAAATTTACTCGCATTAGTGTTTAGCTACGCGTTCCAAGAGCTTTTTTGTTATTTTTGTTTGTCATTATTGTGATTTTCCTGGATTTCCCGATTTTCACGAAATCGGTTAACGTAAATGAATGATATAACTTACCATTAATTTGCTTTACTACTAGTTAAAATTAAACATAAATAAATGCTATATAAGTAATCTTAGACTATTAATAAAAAGTTTCAAAGAGAAGCCGGCTAAAGGATGCTGCTCTTAGAATAGGATGCCGATCGCGCCGCAGTGAGTTACGAGAACTCAGTATTAAATTGAATAAAAAAATCGAATGAGTGCAAATAATAGTGGAATGATTTACGGTGGATACATTACTTTTAACCACATAGACCTAAACCACGTGTATATTACACAAGTTTACGCCCACAAGTTTATTAAATATGCTTCACTTTATTAAGTTTTTTGTTCACCTACCTATCTACTTTTATTTCACCTGAAAGTGATATATAGTAAAACATCGCGTTATGAGTGCCGAGTTGTTAAACGACTCGATATAGTAAGTTTAATGATATTTGAGTCGCATCTCTAATAAAAATACACAGCCGTACCTACTTAACCTAATTTAGATTTTTATCTTTAAAACCTTCCCCTTTTACTTATAATTTCCTTTTATAATTCCCTTTTTTACATAGAATTTGTTCGACTTGCATTAACACTAAAGTCAAGATTTTCGTTTATTTTATACTTCTTAATTTTTGCCTACAAAAGTTGGCAGTATATTTGAGACGTAGTAACGCTTGCATAAAGCTTGCATGAGTCTCGCGCGCGCACTGTTCCTCGTCGGATGTGTGCACTATGCACTTTTTACAGTTGTGTGAAATGTGATAATATTTGAAAACAAACAAAAATGAATATCGTTAAGTGCAACGTCTGTAACATTGTTATTGATGAAATGTTATCGTATATTCAAAATAAAATTTCGATAATTGATGAAGTAAGTTTAATAAAAATTTGTTTAACGTCTTTCTCAAGTGAAGAAATCAAAAACTCTAAATCGTTATTATTCGATTCCGTGTCAACTGATGTGCGGAAGATACTACGGAAAAATCGAGGAAAAGAAGAGAGAGATTTAGCAGACATTATAAATGTCCTGAAAGCAACAGAGCCGGATCTAATCCCTATATTTGTAGCAAAGCAATTAGAGAAATTACCTCCAATTACCTTCGACCACTTGGATTGCACAAAGTTATTAAAGGACCTATTAATTGTTAAAAACGAAATAGAACTCGTAAAATCGACGTATGCAACCGTGAGTCAGTTAAATAAACTTAAAACAGAATTGACGCAACACAGGAATGGCGCGCCATCACCGTCATTAGCATTAAATGTAAATATGAGGCCTGATACATGGATGTTAGATAGTAGTTCGGTGAAAAATCTTTCACCTCATAATTCCTCATTCCAAGAACTCGACATAGATATAAAAGATCAATCAGACGATCGGAATCATTGTATATCTCCACACTTGCGGGTAGACAATGTGCAACAACAAGCACATAACGTTTCATTGTTGCCGCGGTTGGTGACTACCAACTCAATTGAGAATGGAGATACCGGTCGTACGGATTACGTTAATTGCGCGAGAGCAAGTGAGACGGAGATACCGGTGAGTACAACGAAGCTCGTTAGTACCGAGACCAAAGTTCACACTTGTTTACCGCCTTCGCAAAGATGCAACAACAATAAAAATGTAGGAACAACAGGTGAACAAGATACAACGAAAACGACAACGGCATCGTTGGAATATTCTATAAATAGAAACGAGGGATGGCAAAGAGTAACACGTCATCGTAATAAAAGGCCCACTTACTCATACATCGGTAAAGCGGGAATAGCACGAGACATAGATAGTAAATTCAAGGCTGCGGATAGAAAAATCCCTATCTTTATTACAAATATACACTGCGAAACATCTGAGCAAGATATAATAGATTATATACGAAATAAAACACAAGAAATAGTTACTCTAGAAAAAATAATCATGAAACAAGAAAAAACCCATAAAGCATATAAGTTTTTCGTGGCAGAGTCGAAAGTGTCTTTATATTTAAATGAAAATATATGGCCGCAAGGAATAATTTTTAGACGATTTATACATTTCAAGTATCGAAATAACGGTGGAAAGCAATATGATGACGGCTCATTAAAACAAAACAATGACTAATTACCGATTTGCTAGTTTTAATTGTAAAAATGTAAAACGATCAATCGATGGAATAAGAGAACTTTGTCGTACCTGTGATATAATAGCCTTACAAGAAACATGGCTACTACCTGAAGAAATACCATACTTGAGTACAATTGATTGCAATTTTAGTTACACAGGGACATCTGCAGTGGACACCTCTTCTGGTATACTACATGGAAGGCCACATGGGGGAGTAGCAGTGCTGTGGAGGTGCAGTGTTTTTCAACAAGTGACAGTGTTAAACTGTAAAAATAAGCGCATTTGTGCTATAAAAATTTTGACAAAGAATAGGCCAATAATAGTTATGAGTGTATATATGCCGACTAATTCTTCTGATAATTTACCGGAGTTTACAGACTGCTTAAGCGCGGTGAGTGCTATTATAGAGGAGCATGATATTGAATCAGTGTACCTTCTGGGTGATTTTAATGCAAATCCGTCGGAATTATTTTATAGCGAGTTAATAAATTTTTGTACTGAACTATACTGGACTTGTCTAGACGTTGAGATGTTAGGGCTTAATTCGAGTACATATACATTTGTTAGTGAAGCTCATGGCTCTACTAGCTGGCGAGATCATTGTGTCGTGACTCATTCGGCGAAACAATCAGTAACAAATGTTTATGTTAAATATAATACCTTATGGTCTGACCATTTTCCACTTATAATAGAACTGAACTTAGATATATTAGTTTTGAAGTTACCTTTCGTGTCTTCTGTTAATGTTAATGTGAAATGGGATATAAAAAATCAAAACGAGCTGTCAGATTACACATCAAAATGTCAAAATAGACTATCATTAATCGGTACGCCAATTGAGTGTACTGATTGTGCTGGTTTATATTGTAATAATAATAGTCATAGACGGGCTCTTGACCGGTTATACTCGGACATTGTATGCGCCCTTTGTGATGCAACGATGATGAATATAAAAACTACAAAGGGTGGCACGGTACGGGTACGTGGCCCACCCATCACGGGTTGGAATAGACATGTTAGCGACGCACACAGGTTGGCCAGGTCGAGCTTCAAACAGTGGGTTCAAAGTGGTAAACCTAAATCTGGCTCGGTTTATACGGAAATGTGTGACAGCAGAAGAATATTCAAATCACGACTAAAATGGTGTCAAAACCATCAAGAACAAATAAAAATGGATGCACTAGCTGAAAAACATTCAAAGGGTGATTTTCGTGGGTTTTGGAAAAGCACAAATAAAATGACGGTTCGGCCTGGCCTACCTGTGAGTGTTGAAGGTGAGAGTGATGCGGAAGGTGTTGCCAATATCTTTAAGCGGCACTTATCGGTAGCTTCACCTCTGGGCCCAGCTGGGAAATGGTCAGATAGTGATATGCCAACAGGAAAAGTGGATATCAGTTTCAGCGCTAAGGATGTGGAGAAGGCGGTGAAACTGATGTCCAAAAACAAATCTCCTGGTCATGACGGACTTAGTATAGAACATTTGTTACATGCGGGGCCTCCACTGTATATATTATTGGCAAAGCTGTACTCGCTGTGTATATGTCATTCATACCTACCATATGACTTAATGAAGACCGTTGTCGTGCCAGTAGTCAAGAATAAAACTGGAAACCTGTCAGATAAGAACAACTATAGACCCATCTCGCTGGCCACTATAGTTGCCAAGGTTTTTGACAGTTTGCTTAATGCTCAATTAGATAAATATGTCAAACTACATCAAAACCAATTTGGATTTAGATCACGCTTGTCTACAGACAGTGCGATATTGTGCCTTAAACATACTGTCAAATACTATATAGACCGTGAAACCTCAATATATGCCTGCTTTCTCGATCTATCTAAGGCATTTGACCTGGTGTCGTATGACATCCTTTGGGATAAGCTACACAGCATAAACTTACCACTCGAACTTGTTCTCATCCTTAGGTATTGGTATCTACATCAGGTTAACAGCGTTAAATGGGCGGGTGCAATGTCTGAATCATATAGCCTAGAATGCGGGGTGAGACAAGGGGGGCTAACATCCCCGACGCTTTTCAATATTTATGTAAATGCCCTTATAGGTGCGCTCAGCAGACAGCATCTAGGGTGTTCTATTGATGGGGTACAGGTTAATAACTTAAGCTACGCAGATGACATGGTGCTGCTGAGCGCATCCGTGTGCGGCTTGAGAAAATTAGTTAAAATCTGTGAAGAGTACGCTGTAAGTCACGGTTTGGTATATAACATTAATAAAAGTAAATGTATGTTTTTTGGACCGGATGCGAAGAAGCCTCTAAGTATTCCCTCTATTCGGCTTAAAAACACACCCTTAGAATGGGTTGTTCAATTTAAATACTTAGGGCATGTGGTTACGTCTGACCTTAAGGATAATGCAGACATTGAAAGGGAACGAAGGGCCTTGTCCATAAGAGCTAATATGATTGCCCGCAGATTTGCACGGTGCTCACAGAGAGTAAAGTTAACGCTTTTCAAAGCTTATTGTACATCTCTCTACACGTGCAGTCTGTGGGCAAATTATTCACAGAGAAGCTACACGTCCCTTCGTGTCCAATATAATAATGCGTTCAGGGCGGTGTTGGGGCTGCCCCGCTACTGCAGCGCCTCGGGCATGTTTGCCCTGACGCGCACCGATTGCTTTCAGGCCACCATTAGGAAGCGGTGCGCGTCCCTGGTGCGCCGGGTGCGGGCCAGCACCAACGCCGTCCTGGCGATGATTGCCGATAGGGTAGACTGCACCTACGTTAGGCACTGCTGCGCTATGCATAATAGTATAGCCAAAGTGTAACTTGTGACATATATATGAGAATAAGTGTGAATATGAATATGTGTGTATGTGTAACTTTTTAAATTGTGTAGTAATTTTAATGTGAATAATGTAATTTAATATGTATTAATACTATGGGACATGTTTTCCTGAAATAAAATTATAAATAAATAAAAATAAAATATTTATATTTGTAAAGATTGTTAGATTATAATATAACAATCAATGAATAACAGAATTTTATTTATCGATCGTATAAGCTACTATTAGAAAACTTCTAGTCTGTTCTTATATAGATAATTCTTTATTATACTCTAGGGACCCAAGTCTGCTGTTCCAAACGCCGAATATTCACCTCATATACAACCGTTATGGCGCCATTATGACGCGAGTAAAAAGGACAAATCTTAGCTTTAACTAATTACAATTAACTAGCTGTTCGCTAGTATTCGACTCACTTCGGGGTTGAATTTCCAGAAACGTCTATACACGTATATATAACACCTATTTCTTAACAGAAGCAGGTATATACAAATTTAGTGCTTCTTATTTTAAACATGATGGATTTTATACGCACTTCCATCTTTTTACCTGATTAGAGGTTGAAATAACTAAGAAAGAAATTTCAAAAATTCTTTCTTAGTACAGTACACAAAGAACCCGCATGTAAATCACGATCCTACCCCCCTGTAGTTAGGACAGTGCGTTGATTTTAGTCAGTGAGGCCCAGCAATTACATACATACATATACATGTATAGATTAATATTAGTTGAAACCCATAAACCTCAAGAAAGAGCTCTCAAAACGACTAATGACACTTCAGGTGACCAGAGGGCGGGTTTCTACCTCGGACAACGGATCACTATGGCGATCCAGCGAGGTAACGTAGCCAGTCTTCCAAGCAACTTACCTATTGACTTTGATGACCTAGGGTTAATATTCTACTTATAAGGATTATAGGTAGAATACATTTTAAGTAGGTATTTTTATTGTACTATTGCAATACACTACACAATTTTACAAAAAGTAATACTAGGTGTGTATTCTATCTACATATTCCATAAAAGCATTTTTTTGGCACATGATGGAAAGCGGTTACCATCGTATATAGGCATTAACACGAAAGGTGCTACAAATGCGCTGCTGCTCTCTAATGAGAGACTAGAACCTGGCCACTAATGCCGGAATACAACTCAAGGTTGTTATGGCGGCATAATCTAGACGAGGGGTGGTATCCATCCAGACGGGCAAACCCGCTCTGGCCCGGCTGTGGGTTGTTTTGTTGCCCTCTTACCACAGGCCACCCGGCCGCAGGAAATTGTATTCTTTCTCCGTTCCTGCACGGATAAAACTATATTATAATGTAACCGAGGCAATGGTGAAAACATATCATGAATTTTTATAGCTGAACTACAGCAGAAAGGTTGACCCACCTTATGAAAAGCGAATACCGTCACCTATGGAAGTTTGCGAGGCCAGAAATGTCACCTTTTTTCAAAACGCCATCTCGTAGCGCGGAGCGCAAGAGAAATGGTTGAAGGTAGTAAGGATGAACGCCCAGCCTATGGCGAGTGGTGCGATGATAAAACCAAGATGTAGGACCAATTCTGACCATTCTGAACAGTTGCCATATGGATTATTTGCAGGATAATACTTACCAACAAATTATGCCTTCTTTCCCCACAACGATAAGAAGAATCAAATCTGCAACAAATAAAAACATCCCTTTGAAATATTGTTGAATAATTCCCACTATGATAATCTCTGGTTTCCATACGACGTAAATGAAAATTCTGAATATTTTATTCGCGAAGCAGACCGCCCAGATCTCGGAAAGTGGTTAGTGTCGCCTATAGACGTTTGCAACACCAGGAGCTATCCCAGCACATTGCCGGCCTTTAGGATGGATAAAAGGGACGGAATAGGGGGATGAGATGGAAGGGAGCACAAAGGAGGAATGACATAAAGAGGATGACATACGGGATTGGAATAGGGGAACGGGATAGGGGATAGAGGATAGGGGGAAAGGGGAGTGGACCATTGTTACTCACTCATTGCACGAAACAGCTCCGGGCTAACCGTTTAGCGTCGATTTTTTTTTATTAATAACAACATATCTTAAACTAATACATACATCTGTTTATATTATTACACTATGGTCTTAGTCTAAGTGCAGACTTCATTACACGTTGCCACCTCATGCTGGATACTTATTTTTTTTTCTCAATTATTCTGTGAGAGCGTTCTATCACACCGATCGATTCGATTCGATCGATAATGATTCCAGCATGGCTCTGCCACAAGAGTATTAAATAGGCATTATCGAAACATTTGGAGTCTCATGTGTTTATTCTCCGATGGACCTTCATTGGAGAATTTTTTTTGAAATTCATACATGTAAATTAATTATCAAAATTAACTAATTTTGATAATTAATTTACATTTACTACTATTACCCATTCTATGGACACTGTTTCGCAACGTGTTATCGCTGTTTAAGAAGAAGAAGCGGCAAGAAACTCCAGCAACACCTCTAGCTACAAATTCTTTTACTTTATATGTATTTATCTCAGACACTTTTTTAGTTTTATAAATACAGAAGTATGTTGTACAATTACTATCCGAAGAATTAATGCACTTATAACAATCAGTGCATCGATCATACGAATCGTAAAACCGATGTATGAATAGAAAACGAGTTTCAAGATTAACATTCGGTAAAATACTTATCAGATTTTTTTTAAATAAGGCCTGCAATACCATTTATGCATTGATTTTTCCAATGTCGTTTATACAAAAGCCAGGTGATTTAAATAGGAAAAAAGAAAATAAACTAACACTTTGGCCGGTAATTTAAAATTAATTTGCCAATTTAAAACACTGTAAATTTATACTTATTCAAAGAGCATTTCATAAGCAAGTAGAGAAACTTAAAATATTAACAACAAACATATTAATGACAAACATAATAACAAAATGCACAACTATACTCATCAGCGTGAATAACTAAAAAATCCAGATATTCACCTTTGGCAGCGAAAGACAAGAATCACTCAAAATATGGAAACATATTCAGTGAATATAACTTGATAAACGAATTTCTTTATTAACAAACATATAAATAGAGTTTGCAAATTATTTGGAAGGCACTCATTCGTAGTTGTCAAATTTGGCAACGCCATATTGTGAACCATGGCCAAAGAGATTGTTGTTTTATTCGTCATGGCAGGCGAATGAAGTGAGTCCATACAGTCTTGTCTGATGTATTGAGTTTTCAGTATCAGGCCGGCCTAATAGGGGATCGGGCGGTCAAATTAACAAAGATACATTTTGAAAATTTCAGATCGTCACAACCTCGTAGATTTGGTACAAGTAGGTCACAAGTTAAGCGATTCAAATAGCGCGTTAATTACACTGTTCAATGATAAATAAATAACAGCAGCCCATAACTGTCCCACTGCTGGGCTCGGGCCTCCCACTGTAGGGGAATGGACAGTATACCCGCCACGCTTGTCCAAGGCAGCTTGGCAGGTTTGACACATTGATTATCTCGATGTGCAGGTTGCATCAAGATGTTTTCCTTCACCGTTGCTAGCACGTGGTAATTTTAACAATATGCACATTATGTCAGAAAACAGTCTAAGTGTTGCATGCGTTCCGGCCAGGATCGAACCCGCGACCTTTAAACTTTAGGACGCGTACGCTAGCCATTACGCTACCACGACTTACAATTACACTGTTCAACACTGAAAAATATCTCAATTATTTATCAAACGTTTTTGGTTAAATCTATGATGCTAATAAGTCTTGTTAGCGTAATGGCTAGCGCAAGCGTCCCAAACACAAAGGGGGCGAGTTCGAATCCTGGACGATACTCATCCACCACGTAGACAGTTTTCTGACCGAATGTGCGTATTGTTACAACAACCACGTCCTAACAATGGTGAAGGAAAACACCGTGCTGAAACCCGCACATCGAAATAATAGATGTGTCAAACCTGCTAAGCTGCCGTGGACAATCTTGGTGGGTATACCGTCCATCTCCCTATAATGGGAGGCCAGAGCCCAGCGGTGGGAATTATTATATAGGTAATTACGAAAACATCACTAGATTTTCCTAACAGCTGATTTTTGAGTTGCACACATATTTTTAATTTTCATAAAAATGTACATCTTTACACACTTTATTTATAAAAATAATGTAATTCCATAAAATATTTTTTTAAGGAAATGACGAAAGAGTCTAGCAGTGGTCTGCTATCATTTGAATGGCCTATTTTCCTTTTGTTAATGACGTTAAATATTGGGAGATAATGTTTGTGTATATGCATAATATTATATGTATATATATACACATTAGTGTATGCGTTAACGGCGTTATTTTTTAACGCTTTAAATAAAACGCATTCGGCCACAATCTAAATCTCTAACACTAAGAAAAATGAAGCCCCGGCATGATAGTAATTTTTTTATGTATAATTCTCAAGACAAGTTTAAATTCGCAAAATGAATTATTATTATTTTTTGAGCACTTGTATGGTTACGACCACAGAGTACATTAATATATGGGTAAAACATTTTTTTAAATATTTTATAACCCATCGAATCTGTGGGCCGTCGAATACATCCGCTTTTAACTGTTCTGCGCTTAGCTCGGGAAGTTTTTTTCATAATGCGTAAGCTAAAAAATCACCATCTTTATTAAAATGAAGAAATATTCCTCGGTAGCTGCTATCGATGAAATACAAAAACCCTCTCGGGAACGTGCGGCCGTAAACGTATTCTAAATGATAAGTATAGTTTTAGCAATTTGTAAAAATTTGTATTCAATTGTTACTTGCCAAAGGTATGGGTTTCGTATAATATTTATAGCGTTTGCAAGTAAAGGTTCTTATATTTTATTATTTCCTTTTATGTTAATTCGTTTTCAATCGCGAACATGACCCTTGTTTAACTTAGAATTTGATATTTTTACGAGTCGCGAGACTCGAATTAAAATGCCGTTGGAATTATTATAGAGTTTATTAGAGCTATATAAACACGTATAACACAGATACAAATACAACCGAATACTACAAGTCCAAACGTAAGGCAGAAGGTCGTAATTCAATAAAACGCACAGTCCGTCACTTATTAGATTCCCGATTGTAGTACACACGTTTTGCTTCGCTGGTGGTTCTCGATCGACTCACTACTCCCTCAATAGGGCCATTGCTTTATTCTGCACAAATGCAATACGTCCGCCCGGCAGCGTGGACCGAATTTCCTAGAATCTATAAAGTACTTTAAATCTGTAACATCTGGCTAATGATTACAATACAACAATAGGCCGTATGCCAATAAGTAAACAAAAGAAGACGACTAAAACGGTAAAATAATTTCAATGTTATTAGTTCAAATGCCGACGGGTAATAACTGTGCTTTGTTTCAGATATGCAGGTGGATTTTGTGTTTGTCAGTACCTGAGTTGTAACACTATATTTTATTTTACCTACTATTATATTATGCCCAATATTTTTTACTTTGTATTTAGTATTGCATACCTACCACCAGAGTTAAATCTTCATATTAATCAGGAAGTGCATCACGTAAAACCATGCGGTACTTAGTTATGTTTTAATTAATTCATGACTATTTGTGTGCAAGCCCGAATCTCGAGATCGCGGTTAAGCGCGCTATAGTTGTGCGAATATGTGAATATACATGCGAAAAATGAGCTGGTCACCTGGCCAGTGAGAGCGAATCAAAACGAATAGTCAACTCACTTTGCTCAAATACTAAAACTACTAAAGAGAGGACGGTAAGAACAGTTGATATTATGTTGAAGATCAGTATTATTTATCATATATAAAATTATAAGATCGAACATAAAACACATAATATGTGATTATGCACTTATATAAGTACTGACTTTGGCCGCAACTTCGCTCGCGGTAATGTAGAGTATGCCGCCATAACAACCTTGAGTTGTGTTCCGGCATTAATGGCTAGATTCCAGTCTCCCCTTCGAGAGCGGCAGCAGATTGGTGTTATAAAAGTACACAAGCGATATTAACCGCTTTCCCTCAGGTGCGCCGTCTGCCAGTCTGAACTCATGCAATGAAAAAATTAATGGGGTGATAGCGTCACAAACAAACAAACAAATTCACATTTATAATATTAGTTAGGATTACACGTCGATTAAAATACAATATCATGCCTTTAAATTCCCTAATACGCATCTTAACTTATTTAAGCGTATCTCAAACAGAGATAACCCTTAATTAAATCTACATTCCTTCACATTTAATAGGGCTAACAGCGTTAGTCACCGCTTCCTCTGTAAGTTGAACGCTTTTAAACTTAAACGTCGAGCAATTTGCGGCTAAAGAGTTTACTGTTCCCGTACAGCCAAAGCTAAATAAGGCTTTTCAGTGATGCTGGCCACACTACAGATTGCGATTCAGTGTAACGTATTTCGCTTAAATAAATACGTGTATAATATACTTTATTATACACGTATTGATTTAAGCGAAATACTTTATACTGTATAACTATATATACTTTATTTAAATAAAAAAATTAAGTATATATACTGTATAACTACATATACTGTTACGAGTGCGGGACTCGAATTAAAATGCCGTTGGAATTACTATAGAATTTATTAGAACTATACAAACACATATAACACAGGTACAAATATAACTGGACTCAGCCAGTACAAACTGCACGGTTCAATAACACGCACAAAGTCCGTCACTATATAGCTTATTGAATGAACACGTCTTGCTCGTATCGTAATCCTCGCTTGACTGCCTCTCCCCTCCGTTCGGGCATCGTTTTATACTAAACTGTACAATACAACAATCGACCGCGTGGATTGAAGTTTCCAAGAAAACGTAATCTGCACAACTGCGGCCATAAACAAGTACAATAACAATAGAATGTTTTTCTTAATTATAATTATTAAACACAAAGTAAACAAAAGAAGTCCGAATGCGGGAAAGGTAATAAACCAGGTATGCATTCACTTTGTCGGCGTGTAACAATACTTTATTTTTTATTCTTGTTTAAGGAACCGTTTAAGCGTCAAAAGTAAGTCCCGATCATCGACGCGGGGTTGCCAATTTATGGGTTTTCTACCGGGTATACTTTGGAGGAGAGTGTGGAGCTGATTTCTTCGATCTAATCTCACCATCATCAAACAACCAGACGCACCGGCATGCGGCACCAATATATGGTAGACATTCCACCTATAAGAAAGAAGCGCTTCGCTTCGACCTCCTTAACGTGCACCGCGAAAGAGCGAAACTGATTGCCGGCGTCTGTCTTTCCCAATACTTACAACCTGGGCGTCTTCTAGTCCCGTGTGAATAGGTACCTTCTAGGTAAGCGTGCTCCATCTTAGACTATATATCCGCTCCACAACAGGCGAGATCATGGTCAAACGCAAATCTATACTAGGTACTACTTAAATTTTTTTTAAAAAAGCTAAAATATATTTACAGCTCAACATAAATATAATAATAATGAACATTAACCGTATAGCACCGCGTTATTTTATGATACTTATTAAACAGGGTATTGTTACAGTTATTTAGCAGCATAGTTGTTCTTGTCATGTTTCTCTTTAAAGTTAATAATTTTGTTGTACCCTCTTATTTCTAAACGATACAATCGGCCATTTCCTTAATTGAATAATAATGTTATATTTTTATTTTATTCGGTGATAAGCGCCGGTTTTGTATATAGTATGTAGTTCTTTATAATTTAACATAATTTTATGTAATAATATTTATCTCTAATATGTGGTAATTGTGTACAAATTATAATTCAAAATCTCTCAATTGTATATAGACGATATTCACTACATTTTATATCATGTTGGCAGACGCGATAGATTTATATTGTGTTTGGTTTATTTTATTACATGTAAAACTTTAAATATATTATATTTGATACAAATATTATAAAATTTCCAAAAAATAGTTTGTTAAATTCTTTTCATTCATAACCCTTTAATTAAAAAAGTTTATCAATGGCTTCAATCCGCTATCGGTTGTGCCAATTTGCTAACTTTCTTATACTGTAAAATTGTTGGAGGGATGGCGAGGTGTTCTAAAAATGCTTTTCGAGTGTGAAAAGTCAGTGGATAACATGTATGTAAGCCGTAAGGTTCTCTGATTATAAATATGTTGACCAGTTGCTGTTCTTTTATTAGCATAAACCCTTTTGAGTTGTTGCAAGTATTACCCTATATTTGACAACAAAATCATCTGAGACAAGTAGTTTTTATCATCTTATCAAGCGTCACAAGTTCTTAATTTTGTTCAGGTGGGTGAATCTATTTATTTAGTACTTCATAGACCGTAACTACGTTTTTTGAAGTATCTTCGAATTTATCCTTTTGATGTGCTTAGTGAGGAAACAATAATAAGTATCAGTGGCATTGTAGCTAAAGATAAATGATCTAGTAAAATTTTACACAATGATGACATTTTGCGGATACTTACCCGGTTATAGTCACGTCATAATTCTAACAAGCCAAATATTTTGTAACTCTAGTTTTTGGGAGCTTTAATGGCGTGAGATACTTTCTCCATTGAAAAATGTTATGCCTTCCAGGGAACGTAGGTCTGAAGCATACGCAAACAAAGTCGAGTGCAAAGCTCTAGTATCTTAAAATTAGATATCGCAATATAATTGTAAATAATAATTATTTTAATTAAACAGTTACAACGATGTACCAACATTATGGCGCGGTGCAGTTAACTATTCAAAATATTTGCGGTTTTATACAAACTGGTTACCACTTTGTGAGGCCATAGTTCCAGTGGGAAATAAAAATATCTTTCTTTCCACTGTTACGAGACTACTGGGAGCCTACTTAAAATGGGCGTTCAGTAATATTTTGTTTTCGTTCTTACATTTCTTTTTAAAGAACGCCTACAGGTTGTTTTTAAAATAAACTTGTTTACTCGAGCCGGTACATTTATAGCAACTTTTCAATTTTCATGATTTTTTAAACCCGTTGTGTAATATAATAAAATAAATACATTAGTTCTTGTATACTATTAATGGCATAACCCTAATGGTAACTGAGCTCAGAAGCCAGATAATGGCGCTCTCGGGAATACACTGGGCATACAAAGAGGATCTCAATCACGTTAATTTTTTATGTCATGAGTTCAGCAGACAAGCAGACAGCCCACCTGGTGGAAAGCGGTTACCGTCGCCTATGAACATTGCAACAGTGCTGTCGCTTTCTAAAGGGGGGCCGGAATCTGGCCACTAATGCCGGAACACAACTCAAGGTTCTTATGGTAGCATATTTTAGACCAGGGGTAGCCATCCAGTCGGGCAAATACCATACCACCAGGCTGTGGGTTGTTTTGTCGCCTCGTACGACAGACCGCTCGGCCGCAGGAAATTGTATTCTTTCCCCGTTCCTGCACAGATAGTTACTTATAGTCTAATCAAACAGTTTTAATGGCCATACATGGAGAGGTTGCCTGCAACAACCATGACCTAAGCTCCCGCGCGGAGTGCGCTGGCGCATGGAACCCGCCTACGGGTCACGAGGTTTTATTTCAATATCAACCACATTCAGTTTTGTTTGTTACTTCTCAGTTATATTTAAAATAACATTTATTATATATTATTTATCAAATATTAAAAAAAAAAAATGAAGTGTCTGTCATTTCAGATTAAATGATAATATGTAAGCGGAGAGTGCTGTTGCTATGGTGTTCAATAATAAAAATTGCAGTTTTAGGTTTTGTCTGTTAATCTGAAGTTTTATCTCTAGTCAGCTCCAAAAAGGCTCAATGGATTTTAATTTAAATTTGGGGATTCAAACAAGATTTTTACCTTAAATTCTGCTTTGAATTTATTTGTTCACATAAAAATTGTACCTCAAGTAATAAAAAAAGTCTTTTACGAGAACGAGTACAAATGACAGTTTTGGAGCCCACACCAGGCACCCCTTATGCAGACTGAGTAACGGAAAGTTAATTTACGTAATTTATCTCGCCGGAAATCGAATCCGCAACCTGTGCATCTAAGGCATGTCAAGGATTATGGCTTATATACTACTGCACCATAAAACAGTCGATGTAAATAAATTAATTGAATGCAACATAAAAAAAAACTCACTAAAATCAATAATTCAAAAATCTGCTGATTTAACAAGAATCAATTGATATTTGAAATACTAATTTTAATAACCGCCCTACGATACGATTTAATTAAAATTGAAAGATCAAAAAGCAGTTTTTCTCAAAACACTTTCAAATACACCTTTTGCTTTCCCGAAATGAAAAAGATCAATCGCAATAATAAGCCAATCATTTTCTATACAAAAAATTGTGAAGTAAAAAAGTAGACGTTAAAATGGGGAAAATCGAGTGGGATTTCCTGGTGGAACGAAGATGAAATGGGCTAATTTGCCAATCTCCCCGGGGAACGACTCATTTTCCTCTTTATAGAATCTATAAAAGCCTCTTGACGGATTCAAATATACCTATTATTTCAATGTAATCGCTTTCTTAATTTTGTAATTTAAGAGATTTGCGCGGCAACTTAAATTTTAGTGATCTAATAATATTAATAATTTATTATGACTTTACTACTTTACCTACTAAATACCTATATATGAGTAAATTTTAAGTGACTGACTTAATGAAGATGATTTTAGTACTATATTACATTCCTACTAATAATATGATAAATGTGAATGTAAGTTTGTTTATTACGCTTTCACGCGAAAACTACTCAACCGATCATCATGAAACTTTGTACACATATTCTTGGAGGTATTAGACATAGGATACTTTTTATGAAAAACAAATTCCACGCGGACGAAGTCGCGGGCAGAAGCTAGTATTGTAATAAAAACTTAGTTAAAATTAACTTATGTAATATGTGCACAAGTATACCAGCATTGCAGTCCATAATTTTTGTAAGTATTATATAATATTATAATATTGTTACACGCCGACAAAAGTAAATGCACACCTGCAGTTTATTACCTTTCGGCATTTGGACATTTGTTTCCTTTGTGTTTAAAATTTGTAATTATAAAAAGATCCTATTGTGTGTTGTAATCGTTTATGATAGTCATTAACCAGGTGTGATTTTTAGAAACTATTGTTATGCGGTCGAGTATTGTGTCCAGACATATTGTACAGTTTAGTATAAAACAATGCCCAAACGGAGGGGTGAGGCAGTCTAGCGATAGGCACAAACGGGACAAGACGTGTGTACATTCGATAAGCTATATAGTGACAGACGCGTGTTATTGAATCGCGCATCACGTTTGTACTGGTTGCGTCCAGTTATATTTGCACCTGTGTTATACGTGTTTGCGTAGTTCTAATAAATTCTATAGTAATTCCAACAGCATTTTTAATTCGAGTCCTGTAACTCGTAACAATATATTACCAGTCCGCAAACGTCCCACTGCTGGGCTCGGGCCTCCTGCTAAAGAGTGGAACGGACATACCCGCCACGCTTGTCTAAGGCGGCTTGGCAGGTTTGACACATCGGTTATCGATGTGCAGGTTTCAGCAAGATGTTCTCCTTCACCGTTGCTAGCACGTGGTAATTGTATCAATATGCACATTAAAGTCAGAAAACTGCTTAAGTGGTGTATGCGTTCCGGCCAGGATTCGAAACTGCGCCCTCCGCCTTTGCGACGCGTAAGATAGCCATTAGGCTACCACAAATCTTGTAAGTAATATAGAGTATTATTTAGTAAGTTTCCAAAAAAGATCTAAATTAAAAAAAAGACGTAAAAACATACAATTTATTTTTGTGCATTATGTTTTCGAAAAATGTTGCAAATGATTAATTAGAGGCGAATTGTATGATTGCCTGTATAATTTGGGATTTCAAATTGCCACAAGGGCATCGTTTGTTAGTATCCAACACAGATCTATAATTTGGTTGACTTGATTAATAGCCATATTAGTAATTATATTTAATGAATTTGGTATGTGGTGGTTTATTAAATTAACAACTGTATCCCTACGTTTTTACTCAAGCTATATTTGTATTATTTATTCATTTTATGTATAATATTAAGAAAACAAAAATCAAAAATAGCTGCAGGCTTAAATACTCAAGGCATGTAGACATTTTATTTAGTTGCGAAAAAATCATAACTATCTTATTAATTTTATTTGTTAATCAAGTCCATAGGCGGAGGTATTGCTCTTCTAACTTCGTAAAAAGCGTGACCCAAAAAGGTATCTACCACTATGTGTGTATTGAGACGCACTGAGCCAAATATTTATACATAAAACTTGCTATACAAACCACATTAGATTATACGCTACAAAGATAATAGTCAAGAGGGAATACATAATGAACGTACTCTTAGCAACTCCCACACGCACTAGAATGTGCGTAGATTTGGAACCCATTGCTAGCCTTTGTAAAGAAATGTTATTTAACTTTAGACATCGAACCAAATAAAATATGGAATGCTTTTCTTAAGTCTCTTAAGAAGAGTTTATTTTCTAGATCTTGTTCAAGTACTTCGGTGAACTACCCAAATTACTTGTTTTTCTTACATTCTTACTAATATTGAGTTCAAAGTAAATTTGTAAGCTTCTTTAAGGATCTTAATCTTAAAGAAGCCTACAAACTTACTCTAACCGACAATACACCCGTCACGCTTTTGTAAGGGTACTTGGCGGGGCTTGACACGTAGGTTAAGTTGACGATCAATTTTCATTATGATTATTATTCTATTTATTTAGGTTTATGGCTTGGAAGCTAGACCTTTAAGCCAGATCTTAGATTACAATATAGTTTCTTCATTTTCTAAAGCCTATGTATAGCTCAACTGAACTGTGTAGGTTATCAACTAAAGCCATTCAACGGAGTTCTTGTGACAACTTGAAAGGCCACATTTGACTATACTGTTCACAATTCTCAACAAAACACATAATTACTATTCAAAAACTATCAATATCCTATAACTATTGTTCATTTTAGAGTAATTTTACACATTTTTAGAAAATAAAACTGCACAGCACAAGATTTCCTTTCAGTTCCTGCCAAATAGTCCTTTCATTATTGTGTTGTCCTTCATCGTCGATAGCACATAATAATTGTAACAATATACCTACACATTAAATCAGAAAACTACCTAAGTGGAGCACACTTTTTTAGTAGTGTAGTTCTATACATTAGTTGCTATTCTATTCTATTACTATTATTTTAATGTTGTCTTTAAATAAGTTATAGTTTTTATCATTATTAAATTGCATTGTACATTATGTATTATTTATTATGTGTGTTGTACTGTCCTTCACTTGCTGGTCTCAGGCGGAAAAACAGCGCTGTTCTTAATTGGTCAGCATATGCTGACACTGGGTCCAATTTTAGGACTTATTCTGTTTCTGTTATTTTACTTTTTGATAATTCTATGTTGTATCTGTCCTAAATAAAATATTTTATTTTTATTTTATTTGGGGGGCTAACAGCTATCATTAATAATAACTAAAAATAAGATAGAATTAGAGAAGCTATTAATAAGCCTCCACAGATAACAGTAAAACTAAAAAGAGAAAAAAAAAGAAAATTATACAAAGAGACAATAATAAAAATGTGCATAGATATAAGGTAATTAAACTGATAAATCCGAGTTTGAATAGAACTTGACCAACTTTGCGCTAAATAATGCTACACTATTAGTAAATTGGTCTAAGTCTATATATCTTCCAACTTACTTAACTTATTAAATTCGTTTGCTGTTCTGATACAGAACGAATTACGTCGGTAAGCTGTGCGCGTCAATGGTGTGTGTAATAATTTCCTAGGTTGAACATTAGTAGGAGGAACATACAAATGTAGTTTCTCAATAAGATTTGCACAATCAATTTTGGATTGCGCAATTATAACTAAGAAACGAAAATCAGCAATCTTTCTTTTAGTTTTAAGAGGTAAAAGGTGAAATAAAGTACAGCGTTCAACGTAACTTTTCTGTAGTAATTTAAATTTAAAATTAATAAACCTTGTGATATTTTTTTTTAATACTTTCTAGTCTTGTGGAATGTATTTCGTAATATGGATTCCAAATTTGACTAGCGTTTTCGAGGTGACTGCGGAGAAAAGCACCATAAAGAACTTTGAGAGTTTTCATTGCCTTAAACGAGCTACCGTTGGGAATGAGGAAACCCAAAGACGATGAAGCTTTTTTGGCAATATGATCAATATGGTGATCATAAGTAAGACGATTATCTAAGTACAAACCAAGGTCTCGTATTGCTTGTAACTCTGGTTAGTGGCTCAATGTTAATACTGTAGTGATAATTAATAGTCGTACTTTTTCGAGTAAACGTAATTATTGAACATTTGGATATATTTAAATCTATTTTTTTACATTTACAATAATCGGATACACGTATGATATCATCCTGAAGGTGTAATGTATCAGCTAAACTATTGATGGACTTGTAAATCAATATGTCTTTCTTTCTTTCTAGTCAGAATTTAAAACCGCATCAGTTGAGTTCCGGACACGAATGCGTTTAATACTAAGCTATCACGTACTTATAATTATTGCATCGTTTTTTTTGTTTTCTATCTCTAAACCACAGCAGGCAGGCTGACGGCCCAACTGTGATGAAAAGTAGTTACCGTCGCCTATGAACGTTAGCAACGCCAGGGGTTCTGCCAATATGCTGCCGACCTCGGAGGGCAAACTGGAATTAGTTGTTATCGCGGCATACTCGAGACCAGGGGTGGTAGCCATCCAGTCGGACAAACACTCTACCGTCTACTGCCATCTTAAAACTCAAATACTGAATTTACTTTTAAAGCGGGAGTGAGACTCTCAATATATTGTTATGATCTGAATGCCGACAAAAGACAAATTGACACCTGCGTACCTGTAGACATTTTATTACCTTTTCTACATTTGTACATTTGTAATTAGAAAAACAGCCCATTGTGTATTGTAATCTTTTATGATAGTCATTAGGCAGATCGGATTCTAAGAAATTCAGTCTACGCGGCCGAGAGACATATTGTATTTCAGTATAAAACAATGCCCCAATGGAGAGATGGGGTCGAGTCGAGTCGACCGATAAGTATAAGCGAGGCAAGACGTGTGTACTACATTCTTCATTAATCTATTTAGTGTATTTGCGCGTGTTATTATATTTGTTCCTGTGTTATACGTGTTTGTATAGTTCTAATAAATTTTGTAATCATTTCAACGGCATTTTAATTCTTGTCCGGCAACTCGTAACAATATCTATGCACACAAAAAGTCCAACCCGAACACGGCCACTCCTTAGGTAGTAAAAGACCAAATTAAATGACTTTAGTTTCTAATAGGAGTAAACGCGATCCACTTCATAATGCTTCAACAAGATTAATGAATTAGAGCTAATTACTACTCAGAAAAAACGCAACTTGATTAAATTAGTTACTAAGTACTACTCTTAAAAATAATTGCTACCTTCCCGATACAAAACGAAAACGATACTTTATCCGTTATATGGAATGAGAGCTATTACCTGCTGAACCAATTTTCTGCTCATTTAATTTCATTACCTTACCGATCTTATTTATTAAGACATATTTCTTGCTTTTATTTAGAATTCTAAAATCAAAACTTGAAACCGAGTTTAAATTGATATCCATGTTTTTAACACTCAATGTCACAAAACTCTAAGCTCAATTGATATGATTTTCAACAATTCTATTAGTGTCTATCTATTATTTTAATGCATGAGCTATATTATTCTAAAGTTTCATCAAAATCCATCACGTAGTTTTCGCGTAAAAGACTAACAACTAAATCCAACTTTCGCGTTTCTAATAATTCGTGAAGCAAAAAATTTGTACCCTTTTTTATGAAAATTGCGCGGACGGAGGAGTATGAAATTTCGCATACTCATAGTCTATATAGAGAAGAAGCGTCAAAATCTAATATTTATTTTAAATTATGCATGAAAAATACTTTAAAACAGCAAAAAAACATTACACACACTATCACGAATTTGACACACACACGCATATATAATCTTTTGTTGATTGTTGCCTTGGCGAAATCTGTGATTATAGAAGTATAGTCTTTAACAACAAATTACTATGGTCGAATTTAGACCACGGGCGACCACAAGTAATAATAAATTTCTCGAATTAATAAAGAGTTGTGATATAAATATTTTAAAAAGCAAAGTGTATCAATAAAGGCGATCAAAACACAGATATGACAAATCTCTGTTGGCGTTTTAATCAATCTACATGTAGCTTTAACAAAAACAAACAACACAACAAACTACAAAAGAAGAAACACGATAGTTTTTGTATCCAAGATTGCATAGTCACAATCCGGTCTAGAATGTGAACGCGGCAACGGTCAGGGTTCAGTGACATCGTCCCCACTCCCAAGAGTCCTGCTAATGACATTTGCGAGGTTCTAACGTATAGCTTACATAGTTTTTTATTAAGTTTTATTAGGATTTAACATTCTAACTTGTACATCCAGAGACAGATAATGGATTTTTCAATTACTCGCAGATGAATTTCTTAAAAATAATATCAGTATATAAGTGTCGCTGCTGTCTATTTTTGATATTGAGCCTGTCACGCGGCTTTAAAGGTCTGGTCAAACAGCGGACGGGACGGGACGGCGACGCGACGCTGGCGGGACGTGAATAGTTGTAATATATTAATTACTTAATGTAGAATATGTCACATAGATGGACGTGACGCGACCGCTAGTCGAGCGCCGAGCGCGACGGCTCTATGTGACATATTCTACATTAACTATAGTAGAATTATTTTGTCCATGCAGTTAGGGTCATAAATCATAGCTCGGCCTTAGCCCGGCTAAGGCGTTGAGTATGTTGCGCGGGCGCAACGCCATTATCGATAAAAACTCATTCTTATCAAAGAAATATTAACATTCTTATAAAAACCATTATTATCTTTTTTGCTGTTAATTTTAAACTTAGATATAAGTATTTATATTTATTTTTAATATAACTTGTTACATTCTAAACTTTTGTACTTATAGTTTTTTAATACATAGATACCCAATTAATAATTTATTATAAATCATTATTATTCTTATTTTAATAAATACGTTGTTTTATCTATTTTATTTCTTTCATTTTTATCAATAACCCACAAAATGACAAAACTAAATACATTATTGATAACGCTTATCGACAACAATAATGCGCATCACTATGCCCGCTCATAAGGCCCGTGAGTGCAAGAGAGAGCGAAATACTCGCTTCACCGCTCCTATTATTTATGACCCAAACTGCACGGAGAAAATAATTCTACTGTAATATATTCAACTCTTCACGTCCCGCTAGCGTCGCGTCGCCGTCCCGTTCCGTCCGCTGTTTGACCAGACCTTAAGACAGATCGACGGCTTTTGCACAAAAACTTTGACTAATATGTATGTTCCATATTACTCAAACTCTCTTAGAACCGTCATAAGAATGTATGAAGAGATTAATGAAAGTTGACAATCCGAAAAGTGATTGTAAAGAGTTTTATCGAAAAAGAAACAGTAATTTTTTTAAACTTTAAATATTATTGATAAAATGCCTCTGATATTACCATTTCCAATTTTACTTAGTACACATTGTATGTACATACATTATAATAAATTTTATTCTCTTACTCAAAAGCCAACACGAAACTCGCGTCACGTACACATTTCTAATAAATTTACAAGCCTCGGCTCTCTGTTGCAAACTCTTTATTTAAGATATAACGTTACAAACTTCACACATCCAAGTCTTGTTTATCTCCCTCGAAGCCAAGTAGGACGTCTGCCGTATCCAAGCTGAAATATTAAAACATCGCGTATAAATTCTTAAGCCAAAGATCGTAAATATTGTTTTCCAAGGCTTACTTACTTGTCTCCTCGACATTAAGAACGTGTTCGGGTGTAAGTAGATATCATTTCGAGAAAAGAAATATAATAAAATAAATAATTTAAATAATGCTGTGTAGGTTTTTTTTTAATTTAATTGTACTTTTATAGGAATTACATACATGCGTATATATAGGAATAGGCAAAAGTGATGGATGTCTCCTTTCCGTGGACGTACGTTACGATATTTTATTGCTGAAGCACAGCAGATAGGCTGACGGCCCAACCGTGATGGAAAGTGGGTTTTTTTTACTGCAGGAGTTCAGCACACAGGCAGACGGCCCACTTGATGGAAAGCGGTCACCATCGCCTATGGACATTTGTAACACTAAGATGCTACAAATACGCTGCTGCTCTCTTAAGGGAGACTGGAACCTGGCCACTAATGCAAGAAGACAACCCAAGGTTGTTATGGCGACATACTTTAGACCAGGGATGGTAGCCATCCAGTCGGGAAAAACCTTACTGTGGGTTGGTCGCTGTCGCCTCTTACGACAGGCCGCCCGGCCGCAAGAAATTGTATTCTTTCTCCGTTCCTGCACGGATATAAAGTGGTTACCATCGTCATTAGCAATACCAGAGGTATCGCCAATGTGCTGCCGCTCTATAAAGCGAGACTAGAACCTAGCCACTAATGCTGGAACACACTCAAGGCTGTTTTGGCTGCATACTCTAGACCAGGGGTGATAGCTACCCAGAGGGGTAAATACCCCACCACCTGGCTGTGGATTTTTATGTCGCGTCTTACGACAATCCGCTCGATGACAGGAAACTGTATTCTTTCTCCATTCCTAGAAAATCGAAAATCTAATATTTTAACCCTCAGTTATAAGTACCAGAAGAAATTGACAGGGTGCCCTAATCGTTTGGGTGCCAACAACTCTTGCTCAGTCTCGGACGCGAAGGCTGAAGTGGATAAAAGAGTCCCTGACGCGTTCCTAAAAACAACACATCACGCACTATATCAGCGCAATTCGAACGCGTCTCTGAGTCCTCGCAACGGCACACGAGTACTGCACGGCTCAATTAAGCCACGCCGCCGACCAACCCGTGCACGATGGGGTGGCAATCCGTTGCGGCGGAATAGCGGTCTCATTAAACATTCGAATAGTTCTCTAGTTCCTGCCGCTGTACGTCATTGGTGAAAATTTCGTGTTATGTTTACGTCTAGTGCTGAGTTCGGCGAGTTATCGTGAATTGGACGTAGTTATGCAAACCATGACCAATCCACAACTTTTGAGGAAAAGTTTATTTCGGTATACAGTTGTATAAGTATTTATTTGTTATGGCATTGCACTAAAAATGTTATTTATTAATTATTTCAAAGAAGGAATTACAACTTTAAGTAATATAAATTTATTCAAACTATTATTATAGTTATAGCTAGTGTATTCTATGTTTAATCTTTTAAGACTATACTCAGCATTGATGATTGTAATTTAGAGATAAAGTAACCAATTGTGAACAAGGCGAATATCGTTCAAATTTGAAGCAATACAATATTAAAAAGGTGGCCCAGAAGACAGTGCACTGCCAACTTAGCTGTATGTATCACTATACTCCACCCACATCCCTCTGATCACATAAGACATAAAGAGTAGATTAGGTTGTTTTGAAAACTCTTTCTTAGCGACTTAAAGCGTGTCTTATGGTCTCACTCTAACACCGATCTCTCTGTGTTTCATAGATGATTATATTAAGAAGAACTAAATCTAAAGATCCCAAATTTGCCACTCAGATAATGTATGTCAACAAAAACTATATAAGACGGATTACGAAGAAATAATCTCATTTAACAATAAAGCGTTTCTTGTATTCTCTTAAATATATGAAAAGCTTTATTGTCAAAGGAGAGTAATCTTTATTGTATAACATAACACAACATTTACTATATAAGTATATAGTAAATAACGCTTTCTGTATACATAGTAATGTATTGATGTTATATGTAGCAACGAAGCATATTCAAAACCTGCATAAAAAAACTAAAGATTACTAAAACAACTCTGCAGTGCATTTATGCACAGTCACGCTGCATTCCTTATACGTTTCTTTATAAATTTCCAACATCTTCTTTTGATTCCACATACTCTCAAATAAATTTGCAAAATGATATTCAGTGCACGCAACAATGGTTTTCATAAACAATGACAATAATAAAACTGCTTTCGCATAAAATGGACCTAATTGCTCTGGCAAAGCCACAACACATTATAAGTAAATGCACGCCACTCATTGTGGTGTACACAATAGCGAATGCATACGATTCAAACGCGATTTTTACCCTATTTGTTAATTTTTACAGTTTGTTAATTGAGACTAATTGAGTTATTTTAAGTAAGTAGTTAAGTCATGGTAGCGTAATGGCTAGCGCACGCGTCCCAAATGCAAAGGACGCGGGTTCTATCCTGGCCGAAACGCATGCACCACTTAGTCAGTTTTCTGATCTAATGTGCATATTGTTACAATTATCGCGTGCTAATAACGGTGAAGGAAAACATCGTTACACACATCGAGATAGCCTGCCAAGCCGCCTTGGACAAGCGTGGAGGGTATACTGTCCATCTCCCTATAATGGAAGGCTTGAGCCCAGCAGTGGGATATTTATGGGCTGATATATTAAGTTATTTTCACGACGCACATTACTCAGACAATATTAGGAATGACGTTTTAGTAATTTAATGGTTATCTTAATTTTTTTAATAATTTTGTAACATAATAGATAGATAGATAACACTTTATTGCTCACCAAATATACAATCTCAAAATACACAATTACAATATTGTCATGGTAGAAACAATAGGCGGCCTTATCGCGGAAAGCAATCTTTTCCAGGCAACCTAACTTAAGGAATAATTTAAACTAATCTGGCGATGTAGGTGGTGCAGATCATTAAATATGTATATCATAAATAAACATACTAAAACTACTTTATAAATTAAATACTTACATACATAGACATACATAATAAATAGTCTATAATATTAGAATTAGGCATAATTATTTAAGAAAAAGTAGTGTTTTCTGAGTGCGTTCTTAAATGTAGGCGATGTTTTGGCCTCTCAGTAAGAGGCAGCGCATTCCAAAGTTTGACAGCCTGCACTGTAAAAGAGTTATCATACAAGGATGAAGTGTGTGCAGGTGTAGTGAGTTTACGATACGTATGAGTGCGCGAATTGTGGGCAGTAGAAAGGCGAAGGAATTCAAAACATTCCTTAAGGTAGGGAGGTCTACTAGGAATAAATAATCCCTGCTAATATTATAAATGTGAATGTAAGTTTGTGTCTTACGCGAACTACTCAACCGATCATCATGAAACTTTGTACATATATTCTTGGAGGTATTAGAAGATACTTTTGATCCTGAAAAATTAAAGAGTTCCCGTGGGATAGTTAAAAGAACTTTCTACGCGGACGAAGTCGCGGGCAGAAGCTAGTATGTTATAAAGTAGTGTGAGAATGTGAGTATTCTGGCGAAAGCGGACTATCTATATTACGTATCAACATTATTATTTATTTATTAACTCTAGGTATAAAGCTTAACAATAGGTCATAAATAGATAGATACATAATATCATCACGCATGTGTCCCATAGGGGTAGGAAGAGGCGATGGATTTCCACAATTTGGCAGACATCTTTTGCTTGATCTACTTTCATTAATCTCTTTCTACATACACCTTTATTGTACATACTTTTATCTGGCCAATCTTGACGTTGCGGTACGTACGCTACATACGCACTAACTCTGTCACCCAGCTTATAGATAAGTAAAATAATTTTATTTAAATTTCCTTACATAATCGTTACACCGTACATCGTTGCCACGGGTTGCCTGAAATTTATATTTATTGGTTCCTAGTTCGTTTTCTTTGCCTTGTTCCTTGTTTGAGAGTTACAGTTATATATAGCTCCTTGTTTTAAATTATATAGCCGTATTTCAAACTAACACATCTTTACTGTTTACTAATTATATAGTTATAGTGTCTATTTTTGTTAAAACTGTAACATACGGAAGGCTAACAAAGATTTATTATTATTATTTAGCGATAAGACTGCTTGTTGTAACATTTGCATAGTTTTCTTTTGTATTTTTTGTATTCTGGGGCGCCATGAAGGCTTAATATCATATGAATATATCTCCTCGGATTTGTGCACTTTTTCCCTAAATAAGATATATAAGCGTTAACCAAATAAATGCTCATTCTACCAAGTAGCTATTTTTTATATAGGTCAAAGTTACCGGGACTTATTTACCTAATATATCTTCTCCATTTCGAACGATCTTCAATTGTCTGTTACTGGCTGGGTATAAATATCTTGCTTCATACCAACCAGACACTGTTAACTGGCCGCAAAATATTGCATCAAGGTATCTCTTACCAGAATACTCCGCGACGTAGTCAAGTCAAACACACAGTTCTATATCTAGAAATAATAACACCATACATGTATCACATACACAAGCATCAAGTGAATAATGCCAAGGGCGTTCGTTCCCCCTCCGACTAGCGTCCGGTCTGTGCGCTTACAGGAATATTCTGTGTACATCCAATCTATAAATAGTCTGATATGTCTGATAGATTGGCAAAAATGAGTAATGAAGCTTTAATGTAGTTAAAACATAAACATTGTATTATACGAGTATTAGAAATGTTTTTGAAAGGTCTTGAGTTCCATTTTAACGATTGGTCTTCAAATTCAGTAAAGTCTTTATTCATATAAATAAAGCCTGTTCTTGTCTTAATAAAAAAATGGGAAACTAAATGACATAAAAATATATATTACTTATTACTACCTTCCAAGTGGTTGTATTCGGGACAATAGCTGTAGGAACTTGCGAATTTTTTGAAGTAAAACTTTATTAGAATCGTTGTAATGTGAAAGTTGATGAAACAATAAAGCGACACTTAAACGAGATAAACGCATAAATCTATAGTACTAAGCCTGTGAGAGAATGAAGTAGAATACATTTATTTCCATTACATAAAATGTTTCTTTCGCAAACAACAATGATCTGGAGCAAACTTTCTGGCAAGGTTAAAGAAGGATTTCATAAAAAAATTTCGAGGCCGGCAAAGCGTTGACAAAGCCCCTGGTATTGCAAACTTTCATACGCCATAGAAGCCATTTTTATCAGGTGGGCCGTCTGGGTATTTTCCTGTTTTAAGCCATTAAAAAAGTAGTATTATCATCTTAATCAACTCACAAGTATGCCTGTGTAGTGTGAACAACCAAACAAACACATTTAAATATTAGAAATAATAGATATTTTGTAATTGTGTATTCGGATATAATAAATGCGTTGACTTGGTCATAACAAAAATACCGGTAAAACCAGCTGGTATAGTTTTTGTATCATCTAGCGTTTTTCCGATAGCAATTTGGTGTTCGTGTCTAACAAACAAGAACCTTATATAGCAAGAAAAGTAATTTAAGTCCTGTCACTCCTATCCGTTGGCACGGTATACCTTCATACCGAATGCATTAAACGCGTACCCCGTATTGGACGTGACTTTTGAGTTCGACCAGGGACGGATTTTAGGGCTATTAAAGATTTATGGAGGTCTGAGATGTGTATCGTAGACGTAGCAATTGATTGCCCAAACTTCGGACTTAGTGTCTTGTGTCTGCTACATAACATTGCACTTCGTTGTAGGCTAAAATTAAAAGGTTGAGATACACTGCATGGATTTTAACTGACGTACAAAAATGTTAAATAGAGCTAATGGAGAAAAGAATACTTTCTGATCCATTCAATTCTGTTGTTTTAATGAACTACTAGAAATCTGTGCAGTTTATTAGTCTCACGAAGGTTTAAATTGGCAGATAAATATAAACTCTTTATTGTTCACTACATAAACAAAAAATGAACAATTTAGAGAAGAATAAGACACAAACAACATTTATTACGAGAATGAAGAAGGAAATACATACATACATAACTTCACGCCAGGTCCCTTGCGGGGTCGGCACGAACAACAGAGCGCCATTCAGGAAGGATATAATCGTCAAAATTGAAAATACCTAAGTACGCATGAATGACAATGGATGGTTTAATTTTGCTATACCTGCTGTATAATATGTAGTCATAATTTTAAAGAGGTATACGAAGAATTAAATTGTTAGTTCATTTGAATTATTCTGTATTATACTAGGGCATATTTTAAACAATAATTTCTAAAGGCATAAAAATAATCTCACACTAAAAAGAGGATATTATGGTACAAAACCATTTGTACGCAGAGAATTGCGAATCCCATGCGGGCCGTCAACCGTTGACCCCCCTGACCCGCCGCGATCCTCCACGACCCACACTCTAGTACGGGAATATGCCAACTCGCAACTCAACCCATAATGTCTGAGTCTATTCGTGGTTGAGTAGTTCGCACGAGTCCTTAGGGAGGCCCTGTAATGGAACACGACTAAATAAGAGTTGTGTGTGATAACGTTGTTTTAACTGCGACGTTTGTGGAGTGTGTTACCCCGAAATGGACTAAGTTTGTGTCTATTATGTTTTTGGCCTCTTTTTACTGTAGTATTATGTTTTGCCAGTGTCAAGGCACAGATTTGTCACAACGTCACTAAAGAGTGGTAATTTCTAACTTTTGCATGTTATGAGTAGTGGAGCTACCGAGAATTGGGGGTTGGTTTTACAGTTTCATTTTCATGTCGCGGGTTTTTCTCTAGTCAAAATTTAAAGTCTCGAAACATCGACGTAGAGTGGCCGGCATATCGATTATCTATCGGATACGTTTTGGACTGTGTGCATTGGAGCTATAATCTTATCCTACCGTCTCCTTCCAACATCAGACAAACAGACGCACTGGCATGCGGCACCGGTATATGGTAAATAAACCATCTATACAAACAAAGCGCTTTGCGCCTACCTTCATTATGCTCACCGAAAAAGTGGAACTCACTGCCAAAGTTTGTTTTTTCAGAAACCTACAACCTGGCTGTCTTTAAGACCCATGAGAATAGGTACCTTCTAGATAAGCGTGCTCCATCTTATTGTTAGACCATATCTCCACTCGAAATGGGGCAAGATAATGGTCAATCGCGTATGTATACTGTAATAAAAAAGGTCACCGCGCTCAGCAAGCTTGTTGGTGACCACAGGGCCAATATGGGAGCGCTACTGCCCGTCAATGCACCGACGATCTGCGCAAGGTACTCCAGCCTAGTAAGGTCTTCCAGAACAGTGGAGTATCGAGATAGATGACACAAGCTTGGGGAGGCCTACGTCCAGCAGTGGACAACGGTTGGCTGACGAAGACGTCCAATACTACCTATGATTTTGAATTTGTGTCATTTCAATGTTTTATATATCTATCAGCCTGCATATCTCGTCAATTAGCAGTAAACTGTAAAATATGCCAAGTACATTTAGGGTTTCACAGTAGTCCAAAGGTCCAAGGTTTTTGTAATTTGGATATGGAACACTAAAAAGTTATTAAAGGGAAGGCACCACTCAAAAACTGCACATCGGATATTATTTAAACCAAATTTCGTTTAAAATATTTTTTATCATCACATCGGTTACATCGATATGCAGGTTTCGTCACGATGTTCACCTTCACCGTCATTAACAATATGCACCTAAGGTCAAAAAACTGTCCAAGCGTTACAAGCTATCCGGCCGGGCTTCAATCCCACCTTTTGAAACGCAAGTTTTTGACTAAATATTGTTACCAACTAAGCCAAAATGTCTATTGTACACCGAAAAAAAGACATTTCTCAAGTTACGTCATGTATAGCGATCATCCCTTAAATGTTAGTGTGGTAGAAAAGTACATGTCGAAGCCCGACTAAATGAGATATGTACTATTATAAAAGTGAATCCATGGGGTTGATTTTTAGGAAAATAAAGCTAAATACTTATTATTGCGGACATACTTGTTCCCTGTAGACAAATCAACTCTCCCCGATAAATTAACAATATCTGTATGAAACAAAACAAAAATGAAGGCCATACAAATTCATAACAGTAGTTCATTGGTCATATTAATTTAAAAATAATAAAACTAATTAATCAGGTATTTGTAATCGATTCAAGAAGCATCCTTTACATTTATTAAAAGTTCATTGCCAACACTAATCCACCTGTAATAAAAAAATGCAATGGACGATGCCTGACCTTCATTGCGCCGTAAATCTTATAAACCCAAGCAATCACGTTTTACAATCTTGATTGTAAAGATTGGTTCTAGTAGATAATTCTCTTTAAAATTGATGGGTGTATAGGGTTGATAGAATGAATAACGATGAGGTTAAACAGATTAAGTTTAAAACCTTCTAGTATACCAATAATATAGAGATCCCAAATACCCGCACTACTTCATACTTTGCCTCTTCCCATGATAGATAGATAAGCTCATAATATATTTATAACGTCATAGATCTATACTGGAGTCACTATCTTGATTACATCTCTCAGAGTTGGCTCCGTCGATGTGATACCACGCTCTTACAGAATATGGACGTTCAAGGGCTAATCGTGTTTCGTTCTATGAATGATTTTCGGTGGCCAACTACCCGCCTCCTATCTAATTCCTCCTATTTCATCCTATCTAGACCACTGTAATTCCCATCACTACCTTCTCATCCTCCTATCTTATCTCCTACATACTCTGGTGTTGTGACCGTTCATATGCGACAATAACCACTTTCCGTTAGGTAGGCCGTCTCTCTATTTGCCCTCTTCAGACAATAAAAAAATATAAACTAGGGTCATTTATAAATACAAAGAATTAATAATTACATATAAAAATATGTATATGCTGTTTTAAGATAACTTTACGGGGTTGTTTTTGTGTTGTTTTTGTGTTTGTGTTGCCAACGTCTGTAGGTAGCGTTGGACATCAGATAATCCGCCTGCTTGCTTACCTGATTCAGTCAATAAAAAAAATAAACAACAATATCTTGTGTAACTCCATGTTTCGTGGAAATAAATTTATTTTGATCTTTTTATTACCTTCAGTTGTTTCCTGAGCAGGAAACGCACTCAATCTGCACAAATCTTAATGTACGGAACGTGAGCAGACGAGTCATGACCTTGGCTTTCGATGCCTAATAATGCATCAGCTACTTAAACTCACATCACGAATGCTCAAGCACGATGAGTTGTAATGCTTCTATTACATTTAATTGAATGCTAAGTGTATTGTAATGATTTTATTTTAAATGCGGTCAGTTTGGTTATGTAAATAAAAATATAAACAAAACATTTCTTCGTTTTTAAATGTACTCAACGAAGCTTTGCTGTGACTCAGTCTCGTATTAATTAAAAGGGAAGTCAATGCTCCACTTTTCGACTTTGGTGGAGCAAAAAATACGAGAGCCGTGGTAGCTTAATCGTTAACGCTCTAGGGTTCATAACAGGCGTTGTGAATGATGCGGTTTTGAAACCTGGTTGGAAAACGCTTTGGTTTTGTCTCTGACATAATGTCCATACTGTTCTAATTACCACGTGTGGGCAGCGAACGAAAACATTGTGATGAAACTTTCACATCCAGATAACTGATGTATTAAATCGCCAAGCCACCTTGAACAAGCCTGGCGGGTATAAAGTCCGTTCCCTATACAAATACTCGTAGAGAGACCCAAGCCCAGCAATGGAGCACTTTGAGCTGAATTTTATATATAATATAAAAATAGTTAACGAACGGTACACGAGAACTCTCGATTTGCTCGTTTAAGAAAGTTAATGAACTGGTATAATATAATATTTAAAAATGAACAAAACATCCTGCTATCAAATTTGTGACAAATATGAATTTCAACACGGCTACACTTCAGTCATCTGCCTGCCTGCCAGATTGTATTCATATAGACTCTCAGTCTCAGTAGCTATTGAGACAAATCTTTGTGCATACATAAATAAATATACTAACGGATACACGAACGAAAACGAGGAAGAGATAGAAAGACGACGAATATGACTACATCATACAAGTTCTATTTTTGCCAAAATTTAAGGAACCCTAAAAACAAATATATAAATAAGTCTAGAATTATAGCTTCACTACGTCGAACGCTGATAGTTACGCGACCGCAAAAGGCAATGGCACGCATGGGAGCGATACGGAAGCTAAAAGCGCACCATAATATTATCGTAGCTACGCCGAATACAAACATTGTATAAACATTCAATGCGATGGTTTCAGCGACGGGAATCGATCGACGATCGACAGTTTTAGGGTTTGTTGTGTTATGGGAGGTCTACATTTTGGCAAGAACGTCACGGAAAGCAATAGAAGGACATGAGAATTCGTTCCATGTTCGTGTTTCTCTCGCGTTGTAAGTCTTAAATCTCTTTTATCGATTTACGCCTTCGTTTGCAAAAACGAATATTATGTTCAAAATCTAGGTACACTGGAAAAGGCCCTCGACATTCTCTCAAGATTATTTCAGTTGGTTTTTCAAATAAAAGCATAAGTCAATTAAAGATTTAAGTCATGAAACGTATTAATTACCTCTTAATTGCAATATTGTCTAGTAAAGCACAGAGAAAGTATTTTCGACAACGACTGAAAATTTATAACAAACCAGTACCCGCGGTGATGTTTGTGTTAATACTGGAACAATTTCTTTATTTACTAAAAGCCTAATAATACATTTTCATATATTGAAATTGATAAATCATGAGTTGACTAAACAAATTTTCATCCCCTATTGCACCCGTTTAAGATTCTTTTTAAACATTAGGTTAACCTACCATCTCTTCCAACGCAGACTATTTATCTCCTTGTATAATTTTTCATACGATTCGTTGAATCATTGCATTGAAAATGATATATATAAAAACATTTATTAAAATTTTCCTTCAAAGTAGGAATAGTGTGAAAACAAGAAATAAATATGGACGAAGTCGGAGGTAACAGCTAGTTTTTTAACATTTCGTAAAATGTCAGCAACGCTATTTTGTTTTCCCTTAATACAATTGTATCACTTAGATTAAACCTTTTGTGCCTCATATAAAACTAAAGCCCCCTAATATCCGGCAATCAGTTCAGTGGAGCAAACTGGCCACAAACGGTTTCTCATCGCAGACCGTTGCTGTAACTGCCTCGTCAACAATATTGTGCCGCGACGCGATTAGCCGTAAAACGCCTTTTCAGTAGCGGTTCTTTTATATTATACTTACAGCCTGATATGACATCACTTTATCAAAAACCGCCGGCATCGTGGAAATAATTGAGACTTGGAAATCACAAGTGACTATTACTAGCACGCCAGCAACGAATTCTAATGCACTTTTGACACCATTGTAGCTCGCAAGATCTCAAAAAGTATAGAGAAACATAAATTCACTGGTAAATTAAAGGCCTAATATCTCGAAGTTATCCAAAAAGGTAGATTGACAAGATCCTTCAATGTTCAATCAATATTCTTAAATACAGTTTGCCACCAGACTCAAATCTATCTCGTTGGATAAGAGCGATTATTTCATGTCATCCAGATCACGATCCTCAGCAGGAACAATTGAGAAGAATGATAATAACCGAGAGACAATTTTGTACCTACTTATTCCGTAATCAGCTCTTGGAAGACTGATCGGCTGTAACATTAAAAGATTATAATTCCAATTTACAAGACCCTATTTTGTAATTTGAACGCACATACCGAAAGCTTTTGCAAAGTTGGTCAATTGGTTAAGAATCATCGGATAGTTGAGACGGCCTTGAATCAATTTTACAGATTACCTCAGAATTACCGTATCTGTATGGAATGTATATTAGCTTGCATACTCTTTAAAAATTAAAATGATGATAAAATTATTATTATTATATGATATATAGTTTGCCAAACTGATGGGCGCTATCGCCATTTTAATTAAACTAACAAGGTTATAAGTGAAATCCAATCTCAATAAGTTGTATATGCTGCTATAAATTTAAACATATTTTAATTAAGTGAATTATTATGTTTAGACGTAAATTTCTTGGCTTGGCTAATTGACGATTAGTGCGACTAAATCAAGCTGATTTATGACCAATAAAGTCGAATGCTTTTGTACGATAATTTTTATATTTAAGGTATAAGCTTTATTGTTTTCATTATCAGCTTTTCTTAAAAAAGTATTAGGTTTAGAATATTATTAAGGGTCCACAGACAAATAATAGACATTTTTATAGATGTATAAAGTCCGTCTCTTTGTGTGTTAAGATTAGGTATCGTTTTTTATTGCGTCATTAGACTATAATCATAATAATGCCAATGTTCTAAATAAAGTTTAATTCCTATGGCACATAAAACATTGCAAAAATAATCAATGTAAGAAAAATCAATTGTGAAAATAAAATCGGCAGCTAAACTCCTTAGAAATTCTTGTTTAAAACTTCTCAAATACACTGATAAATTTAATAAGTGTTATCAAGCAAACATTTTACCAAACTCACTTCAATTAAAAAGCTGACATTAACAAGTTTAATATCAAACAATAAATTATAGATTACAATATCAGGGGTCGGATAATCGGAAATCTGGAACGTTTCCCCCTTAAATTTATCAGTAACCTATATCGTTGGGGTCAGTGTTGTCCCCTGTAATGTACTCGCTAATGAACTTTGGACCATTTCCTCGGATGGAATGGACGATTACCGAAATCAGAACCCATCTTTCCATTGAATGTATTGGACGAGAATCGGTTGGGTTTTCATATAAAAATTGCAATTCTGTTGTCAACGCATACCATCTATGCTGAATATTTTTTGGGCAGGAACTAAATAAATTCTGTACAATATTATAATGCCTATCAGTTGCGCTGTTTTATTTTATACCGAACACCTAACTGTTGGAAGATAGTCAACATTTCTATTTTATTTATTACAGGAAAACAATAGACAAGATAACAGTCCGCCTAAGGAATAATTATTATTGCCCGTGGATATTTGAATTACTACAAGTGTCGCCACCATGCTAATTCCTTGGAAAAAGGTGTATGACACCTATTTACAGAACCCATTTCGTAGAGTTCGGCTGACAGGCCATTTTAAATCCCAAAACAGTGCAAAAGCTATAAGCATAAGGTAATAAGGAGGAACGCTTGACCGGTGTCAAGCTGTACGATGATAGATTGAAGACGATAGTTCAATTTCGAACTGTTCTCAAAAACATCGCCTTACGTAAATACGCAAAGAAATCCAAAGTTCATTTAAAAACCAAGCATTATCCAGATTGTCAACAACATGGGCTTTACTTCATACGTATTTTTCCTTATTTGTGCGTTGTACACCTGTTTCTATTGTTAAAACTATCACGTCATAACTCACTAAGCAAACAAGATTAAAACATTTTATTATACTGGCAAAAGGTAACTCAATTGATGTGTTTATCGATACCCTATTGTAAACCATGTATTGACGTAGGAGTGAAAAAGAACACCTAAACAGTTTGGTAGATAAAATAAAAACCTTTACCCATCAAATAAAGGCCTACAAAATACTGATATTTTGTGGAACACAGATACTGTTACAGATCCTATTAACAATTTATCGTCGTACTTTCGTAAAAGGGACCGCGGACGTACCAATTCGGCTCAGAGCTCATCGTTCAATTGATTTAATCGGATCGACAATCAACAGGAATCAGATGATGTCATTTGCGATAGACAATCGATCATGAAGAGTTTGCGAGCACGACACATTTTTTTATTTTTTTATTTAGGTGGAAAACTTTATGAGTATATTTTGCTCAATATTTTTATTAGAGATGCCATCGCTTTCAAATAATATACAGCCGCACTCCGATTCGAATAATGGTCATTTAACTTTAATTGGTATATGGTCTATTTCAATTAACCGTTTTATTAAAATTATTTCTTCTTAACAGAAAATCAATATAGTCGGACAAGTGAGTGATAGTCTTCGAACTATAAAGGATTCAGTAGAGGTGATAAACATTTACTGATTTAGTGTTTGGTTACAAAACCATAAAAAACGTTTGGTCGTAAATATTCCATATTTCAAAAACTACTCAACAGCTTTTGTTCAAACTTTCGTTGAAAGTATTTTTGAAGCTCTACAACCTCAACATTTTCCATAATTTTTCACTACATAGTTTAAAAGTTAGAGCGTGTATGGTGATCACGCCTAGACTATCTTTCTTCTAAAATTCATGCATATTGAAATGTAGTTTCTGAGAAAAAATATTCTGGCAAACAAATACAGATGAACAGAGAATATATATATATGTGTGTGTGTGTGTGTGTGTGTGTGTGTGTGTGTGTGTGTGTGTGTGTACCGTTAAGATATTGATGAGTATATTTAAAACGTTTACATAAAAGAGTTGGCTCACCTTTCTGTATTGTCGCTTCAAAGCAATCTGTAAACAAAAGAAAAGTATTAAATAAATTTTCTGTTTATTAACCTTTAAAATGTTGAGTCACAATTGGCAAGCGATGTCGCCAAATGTGGTCGCTGTTAGCAACTCTTTATTTGGCAATAGGTTAATGGTGTACAACATACTACATACAATACATAACATGAAATCTGCATTAGTAGGGAGAAATTTTCAAAATTGTATAATATTATTATTGATCTATCTATACTATTATATAATAAATCTGTATATGGTTCGAGTTTGTACAATGCGTTTAAAAATGTAAAAAAAAACCAGGGGGCTAATGCGGATTAGGAGATTACGAAAATGCAATTTTTATAATAAAACTACGGTTTAACGGTTTTAAGCGCGGTAATTTATTTGATTTTGGTTTATCCGACGTTTCGGCCGCTTTTCAGTGGCCGTGGTCACGGACGACAAAGATAAATTGTAACCCTTATTTTTTCCGTCATGTCCGTCAGTGTGTCCGTCAGTCCGTCCGTAATGTTTGTCACAACTATTTTTTTAAAACTATTGACTCTATATAGACGAAAATCGGTAGAAAGGTTTCTATATAACGCTATACAAATATAAATTAACCTATGAACGTATGTCTTAACGAGGGTTTAAATTTTTTAGTTTATACATTATATAGTTGTATGCAGATAATTATAATTCTTGAAATATCATAAGGATGTTCATGGCGTTGGAAAAGGTGGGCTCTTAAGAGCAATCGATGTTCACATACAAAAGACCATGAATAAGAAAAAAACCGTACAAACATCCAAATAACCGAAGAAAGTCACTACTAGCGGATCATTACCAGCAACCAAGTTTTTATAGAACTCGTGCCAAATCATTCGTATTTAGCTACAATATCATTGGTTAATGCTTATTATTGCTATCAACAAGGCCAAAATCCTTAATAAGATGTATGACTTAAAAACAACGTAATTGAGAACAATGATGCGGTCAGGAGATTCGCCCACACATATCTGAAGATCTATATTGTCAAACATCATCACGACGCCAGGGTAGTGGATGAACTTTCAAATGTACGCTCTAAATTTTAAATGTCAACCCTTCACGCACGACGAAGGTAAATCTCAAATCCAATTATGAAAGAATCACAAGGGTCACGCCTATACCAAAATCATGGCCAAGCAATTCAAGAATACGATTCACACAGAGCACTTGAGGTACAGGACTCGTTTTGCCCGAACTGTGCGCTTCTTACAGCATACAGGGTTGTTACATAGAAAAATATCAAGGTATACAAAAATAAAATTCTTATTCCTATTTAGAGTACCCCTTAGCTATTTTGGTATTAACAGTCCTTATAAAATCGTAACGCCTGCTTGACGATATAGTTATAACTCCTTTGCTAAAAAATGACTGGGTCTACATGCACACAATGTGGCAGGAAGGTGTGATTCATATGCCGATACATACAAATTAGTGAAATAGCGAAATAAATAAAAAGTCCTAAGAGCCATCAAGTTAACTGAGATTTTTTTTATTTAAGTTAATATATATAGGATATATTAACTTCCATGAATAAAAATTGTATCTCAGTACCTCTAACCTTAGAATTGCGAGGTCTTGTAAATCTTAAAAATACTTTCAACTGTAACTAATTTTTGGAATATGAATTATTTTGATGCTCCGGTGGTTCGGGTATATGGAAAGAATGTATGATGAAAGAATGACTAAACAGATATACAATGCAAAAGTGGATGGATGCAGAAGTCGCGGAAGGCCACGACACACCTTCCATGGTCAAATTGATCGTGTATTAGCAGAAGGTGATGTCAGGAGCCTTAAGAACAGACGAGCGTGCATGACAAGAGCTATGAATATCAAAGAAGCAAGTGAGGTGTGTAATAATAAGCCTGAATGGCGCTCTGTTGTTCTTGCCTACCCCGCAAGGGACCTGGCGTGAAGTTATGTATGTATGTAAGTAGTTTGATTAAATTGCTTTCTTACCCCTCGTTCCCCTAAGAAACTTCTAGAAGTTGATGAAGTTTCCTGCTTGTTGCCCAGGAAGTAGGAGTAATGGAAATGAGTTGTAATGGTTTGTAAGTCAAATAAACGAAAATAATGGTAGTTTCTCGCTTCTAAGGAACCCTTTAATATGTGTGGATCGACACGTGCTAACGCTGATGATGTGAGTCAGTACGAAATTCCAAATAACTTTCTAATTGAACCAAAAAAGGCTCTTTATTGTTGTAAATAAATATCTATGTTGGTTGCAAAATGTTACCAAATTATCAAAACAAAATATCTCAAAATGTACAAATATCCGAGATCCGATAAGCTATCAACCCTAACCGCACCGCGTACCAAACCCGAGATCGGTCGAGCACTGAAGGGCCCTCACCGTGACTCGTTATGCCCGGGGCCCATTAGACCACACCCAGAGTGCGAGGCCCAGCGCGATTCTAGTTTCCGCCCCGACGCGCCTTAAGCACTTATATCCCACAAATATCCGCACATATCCGCACCCCCTTAATAAGGGACCGCGTCCCTAATTGACTTTACACTGAATTAATATCGGGCTTTCGGGATGCCAGCGGTATAATGTTGGGCTATTTGTCTTTTTTTTAATGAGATTTCATTAAAATCGATCTTAATGACGGTAGGGTTCATTCAATTAACGTTTATAACGGTACAGAGAGCAAAAAGTTGAGAAGTTTACATAATAATCATAATAGCGGTTTTCTTACATATAATCAGAATGTATCGCTGTGTGGATACGACATGACTCGAGCTTAATATTGTTCGGTGTCTTCTCCCTCTCCCTCGTCGGAGTTCATGCATACTTTCTCGTAGTATTTCTCGAGGGCCGCTAAGTCCTCACGGGCCTCGGAGAACTCTACCTCTTCCATACTCTCACCGGCGTACCATAGCATGAACGCGCGCTTGACATACATCAGAGCTAAATTGTAGTCAAGTCGAAGAACAAAATTTTAATGGCAGCCCGTAAACTTCTCACTGTTAAGATATGGCTTCCCGCTTTTAGACTAACGGACAGTATTTCTATTTGCCATGTTTGTTCAAGGCAGCTTGTTGGGTTTCGCTGATCAATAATCTAATAATTTTCTACTATTTACATCGGTAAGAGTCCTACGTGGATAATTATTTTAAATTTGTTTGCTTAATTTATTGCAACGCAGAAGCGAGAAGATTTGTTTCCTGATATGGTAAATTTCGTAAACGAACTCTCCATATTCCGGTCTGAACGTCTGAGCTCGATCTGACAGTTGTACGTTGTATATTATCCATACTACAGGCGAAACTTGCTTATTTTGACGTATGTATTTTTCAGCAGATACGTTAACTTTGCTATAAATCATTATAAGACCACCTCAGACATTCAAACAGTTCGAAGTCGATCAAAAACAATCTGCATTTTGAACAAACTTTACAAGTAAGTGTCTGTTCAAGTGAATCACCACTTTGTTCTTAATTGCTCTTCGACGATTTTGAATAGTTGAAAACTACTTGATAGTAAGTACTCGGCGACTGTAATAAAAGGCAAAGATGTGCACCTGGTGCATTTAGTTAGAGCTTTAGTGCAAGTGTTTGATGCACATCACAGAATAGTAGAACGGCGCTGGTGGCGCGGCGGAAGTGCCGTCAAAACAAGCGCTTACGAGTACAATTGAAAAATTGCCTCTGTGGTCTAGTTAGGTTAAGTCAGCCAAAGATCGATAGTATAAGCAATTGAGTAAGCATGACCTAGCTAGGTACTAATGACCAATGAATACTTAAAATCAAATATGAGCTTCCAATTATTATGATTTGAGTTCTACTAGGATTAACTTGTAAGCGATGTGCTTCACTGCAGTCAAGTATACGGCCCAAGTCAATCATTAAAGGTTATTAGAGTGTCTTTGATTTTTTTCTTTTGGTATTCACCTGTTTGCAAATCTTTTGATTAGAGATTATTAATTCCATAACCTGTATGCAGACGTTTGTAATACAAGAGACATCATAGAAATGCTAATAAATTGTTATATAGTTCTATTTATTAACCGTACACAGTCCAAACATCATTTCAACATCTGACTTTAACACTCACTGTTGACCGAAAACTTGTTTGCGAAGCCAAACAATTCACGAAAACATTTCGCACTCAATAATTGTTGAGGGTGTTTGCTTCCAATTTCTTTATTCGAGGTCAAAAGTTGGGCAACTTATTAAAATGCCTGAAATTCTTGGAATAATAATGTTCATCTTGCTAACAAAAATGAAAATGTACGATTGCATTTATTACTTAATTGTCATTATCTTGATTACAACTTTTAGGGATAGCTAGATAGGTGTGACAGTACGCTCTCACAGAATGTCGATATCACACGGTTAGTGTTGAATTAATCTTGTTTCATACGGTGAGCACCGACCACTCCTCAAATTCCATTCCTCCTATCTTCTTCCTCCTGTGCCACCCCTTCTAACGCATCCTTTGGTTCCCATCTCTGCTTTCCTGTCCCATTCATATGATCCTCTCTACTATATGTATATCTCATCCTAAAGGCTGAAACTATCAAAATTATACATTTATTGACGTTTTACTTTCATAAGAACTACTCAAAACTGTCTTTATAACATTATGGAGCCGAGTGCAACATCAACAGCCACTTAAGATCTAACGTGTCTCAGAACACCGAAGTGTATCATGCTCCTAAGCTTAGAATATGGCACCCTGCAGTCTAATTATGTTAAGTGAAAAGTTTAGTCAACTTGCTATCTCAACTAAGCTTCTTTCCTGGACTTTATAAATAATATTATGAATACGCTGGTACATAAAATAGCAGTATAACATATAGATTTTTATAAACAACTAGCACCTGCCCGCGTCTTTGCTCGTGTCATTCCATTTTTTATATCTCTCGGGAACAGTACATTTTTTCTGGATGAGGATGAATATCCGAAACACCATCTAGCGAAGACGATAGAAAAAACCAGGCGAGCAACACATTAGTGGTGTTCTAATTCGCGGTTTTTTGCAAATTTGCAAAAAATTACAACAAATTTTTGAGTATACTCGTCTAACTTTCGGAAGCAATACTTTTTTCAGGATTATAGGTGTCCTACGTTCTTTACATACCTCTGACAACGTGTTTGCAAATCATTGATCAATGGTTAAAATAAAATAATCGCTAATAATATATGGCTAAAGAGTGATTATTTTATTTCAACCGTCCGTTAAGTGTATATGCAGACCAGTCTTACTGTCCATTCCTTTCCCTTACTGGTTACAATTGGACATAAAAAAAATCTATTATTCTACTTCTAGATCTGCATCTAGCAAAAATTACCATTTTTCTTATAAATAAATCAATGTCTATGTTTGATATCTATTTATTAATTAATTTTATTCCTCATCCATTCATTCATGTTCTTTTCTTTCAATACATGCCGTGTTCGTATCAAGAAGACCGGTTCTCAAATTCCTTGTAACTTATTTTGTAGTTATTTTACATACATACATATTATCACTCCTGTTTACCATGCTGGTAAGGCAGAGATGATGGATCACCACCTGCGATGATCCTCAGAAACAAATTTTGCTTCATCTACTTTCATTAATCTCTTATACATGCATGTTTATTTGAGACGCTTTTTACATGACCTATCTTTAATAATTCTTCTATTTAATCGTGGCGTGTAAGTCGCGTTTTACCGGCACCTATTCTACTGTATTTATTTTCGTTTATATAACAAGTTTGCGAATAAAAACAAAATGCTTCAAACCTAAAAGTTTAGAGTTTGCCCAGTCAACCAGTTAATCAAATATATTATAAGCAAAAAAATATTACAAATTTCTAAACGTCAAATGTTCACTCAAAGGAAAAATGTTGAATCTCACCAAAGTTGGTGCTGGCGATAAGGAAATTTTCCTCATTAGAGAACTTAGAAAAAACGCCTTTTACGCAGTCGAGCGCGAATTAATGAGGTGTTTTAATGCGAGTAGGCGGATTTACGGAAATAACTTACCTGCCCACGGTATTAAAAGTTTTCAGATGAATAGATGGAGAGCAAATTTACAGCAGTACCTGTTTTCATTTTGTATATTTCTTTTTAAACATTTTTTTCATCTTATTAAGTCATTTTTTTATTAATGGAACACAGCAGACTCGCTGACGGCCCAGCTAGTGAAAGGTAGTTAACGTCGCCTATGGACATTTTTAATTGATTTCTACAAAGGAGAAGGCACTCAATTCATGGCGTAAAAATTATTTTATTTATATCTATGCCAAGCCATAACTTTTTATTTTTAACTGATCCTAGTCATTCTGTTTGCGTTGGCTTCAGTATAGTTTTATGTAAATTTAATTGTTATTGGATACCATATACGTAACTTAAAACTGAGAAAAATGAAAATTTTCTAACTAAGAAGCTCCAGTTTAAGAATAACTAAAATGCAAAATAAATATTTTCTACAACATCTTGAAATCAGTGACAAGTAAAACATATAACCAACAAAAAATATTTAAAACAGACATTTTTATGTTTTACTTCGTACCGATTTCAAGATGTAAAAAATATTTATTTTTTGCATTGTAGAGTTACTCTTGAAGCGAGTCCCTTATTTGCTAGATTTTTTTTATGTATATTTCTTTTTTTTACATCTTAATTTGTAATATTTTTATTGCTGGAGTACAGAAGATAGGCTTAAGACCTACCTGGTAGTAGTAGTAGTAAATTAGTTACCATCACCTATAGACATTTTGACAGCTTACTCTAGACCAGAATTGCTAGCCATACCATGGGGTAAATCAAAGCAACTCTTATGACAAGCCATTCGCCGCAGGATTAGAATTCTTTCTTCGTTTCTGCCGGAATAAATTTTAAAATCTATGCAAAAGTGCACTTAAACACTGAAGCAGACTTTTGCAGTTTGGTTTCTCTTTTCTTTTACCTTCTCCGAATTATTTGGGGTCAGTATCAGGGTCAGTATATTGCTCTATTCTGTCATACGTCCTTTGTCACACCACAAATCATCATGTCATCTTTCAACAATTCATCCATCTCTTTTTTGGGTCTACCTTCACATTTGTACCCATCAATCTACCAGTTTGCTATCTTCAATAAATAATGTTATTCTTAACATCCTTCATATATTAATGTGAGACACTCCTCTTTCATGTTAATATGTGAAGAATCGCTTACAATCCAACACGTACTTGACTGCCTTTTTTATACAAGTCATTCTGTCTCCAGTTTCAATTTAAAAATTGCAACGTGCCGTACGTGAGATTCATACTGACCTAAATATTACGGGATATTACCGCTCGAGAGGTACGCTCGCTACAGAGGGGCAGAAGCTGTCGGAATCGAAGCCCAAATTAATGTCGACTGGACTGATCACGTTTATATTTAGAGTACGAGGAGAGAGTAATAAATATTCGGGCTTTGTTCTGTTATTACAACCCACATAACACATGGACGTAAGTTTATAAAACTAAAATTTAGTGAATCAATGTTTTTCAAATAGAAGTCAACAACACAAACAAAGCAATTTAGAGGGCCTTCCCGTCGAGAGGGTTAGCCGTTTACTGTGACATGAAGTACTTTATAATAAAGCATGTCAAAATCATCATAAATATGTGTACAGGTAGTGCCGCGCCGCCCATATGTGCGAAGTGTGCGGCGCACACAGGCGCCAACACAATAGGGGCGCCGCCGTCGAAATTATTTTTGGTACACTTACACAACAAAATGATTATTCTTTGTAGTGGAGTTTTGCAGTAATTGGCAAGCGGAAGCGAACTGGTTATACCTAGTTAGGAAAATATTATCTAAGTATATAAAACTGGGACCATCTATTTCGGTCAAAATTAACAAAAAAAAAAAAAAATAAGTTGAAACATGCAGCTTCGTGAAAAAGGGAGGCGCTTCATAGTTTTCGCACACAGGCGCTGTGGGGGGTCGGCGCGGCCCTGTGTACAGGCTATGTTGCCAGAGTCTGCTTCCCAGCACTCCATATTGTATGATTTTTAACGTCTTCTATGCGTTCAGATTTTTTACTTTGCGAAGACCAGCTAATGCTTCTTTGGGCGACCAAGATATTGTGCTGTTATTGAAAACGATAACAGACAATAATCTACCTTCGTAATTCTTAAGCAACTCTCTTGTTGGCACCTCAAGAACCATGAAACTGTCACGGATGAATAAGCCGAGTTACTGAAATAACCCAGAGATGGTGATCAATGAGATTAGGGACTGTATAGTAATTTCGGCAAGAGATTTCTACGAAAACTTACACTGTTTGACGCCTATCTAGTTTAATAACTTTGAAAACAATATGTTTCGATATATTACACTTACGTGACATTATCTTTGTCGATGTTTAGTTTCTACCTTTCTGCATTTATCTCGCATAGACCTAGTATGTTTGCGACATAAGGGAAAGAAGAAGAAATAAAAAATAAAAATATTTATTTTTAATAGCGACACAGACAAGACAAAATAGTAATATGACAAAGTATGCAAATAATTAGACAGAAATTGTATGCCGCAATTTCGAAATGAGGTTGGCCCTTAACATTTTCTGTGCCGAAACGTAGTCAGACACAGTGCTGATTTTCAGTGCACACCTCCTAAATCACAATGGCACGCGACCCGTAGTGCTTAAGATAAAAAATATATTGATTTCTTATATTACATTTGACAAAATCTCTCACTATTACGTGGTTTAAAATAAAAAGAGGTTTGTAATTATTGAAAGAATTTTTAATTCATATACAAATCACATTTCAGTTTAAATATTTTATGCAATGTCATTAAAACGTTTATATGGTATTTTGTTGTGTGTAATAATCAAAACTAATTACGTTCTAACCCGTCATAATCTATTTAAATTGAAACACTAATAGTAAAAGAAGCGTGAGGATGTTATTTAATTAGACATAACAGGCTCCATTTATTTATTATTTAATATTTACACTACAGTTTAAACGCTAAGCACCATTGGGGTTCAGTATAATGATATGTTCCGGATCCTAATAAGCCTCCCGAGGTTCTGTAGTACGTCAGCTATGATTTCAGAATCAAGAGTGCCTGATTTCTTGGCTGTAATGAGAACCCGAATTGCTTCCTTTTGTACAGGGATTAGACAATAATATATAATATTAAAGCTTGTATCGCATTATCTGAAAGAATCCATATTCAGGAAATGGTTGTCTAAACACCTAAATCAAAATAAGAAATTATGATGATGAATGTTGTCTTCCGTGATCACGGTTACTGAAGTGGCCGAAACATCGGAATAAAATACCGCGATTAAAACGATATTATTTATTTTATTACATACATTTTCTTGTTTGCAAATAATTTTTGTTCTACCTTTCACATTTTGTAAATAGGTCTTTTACCTAAAATATATTATTATTATTTAACTGTGTACCTACTATTTAATATAATATTGCTATAATATTATAAAGGAACAGCAAAACAGATTGTTTGTCGGGAATATTTAACAAAAGCCCGTAAGAGTCTTATCTTTGGACTTAATCCTCCGCATTTCGCAAAGAAAATCCCAAGTATTTAGTAAATAAAATAATAATTACTTTTATCCCCATATTTTTTCTGTACAAAGAAAACGCATTAAATTGCAATCACGAAAATCTCGCCTCCTTAAATTAACGACGCCTTAAAACCCTTCGCAGCTTGACGCCTTTTCATGTCGTAAGCCAACTCTCACTCAGTCACCGTCTCGACTCCCTTGTGAGTTCTATCAAAATAAATAATAATAAAATGTCGCGATTCTTTAATAAAATATGATTAATGTCAAAAGAGAGAATGCGAACTTGGCAGGCGGTGTCGTTATTGCTAGAAAAGCCTTGAGAAATCGCCTACGTTAAATTACACCATATGATAAAAAATGTTATGCAGCGATAGCAAATATGCTTGCTTCCTAACGAGGTTTCAAGACGCAGAATTACTACGCCCTATAAATAAAAGGATTATTTTGTAAGATTATTAATACTTAGAAGATATATGCGATAAAAAGCACAAAGAATGTATAAATAACGAAGCACAAAAAGAAGTCTGCACCTCAGACGCAGGACACGAAAAAAGAATATAAAATATAATAGAAGGAATAACTGAATAAAATATTTATTCAAAACACTTTCTATTCAATATTAGAAACTTCAGAGTTTTCAAAGTTCAGAACAAACGCTACAGACAAATCTGACAGCTAAATTAATTGATTTTGATAATGTTTGACGGTCTGGCTACAAGGCCTTTAAATCTTATGAATATGATTTTTTTTGTTATACAGCTCACAAAACATTCGAGCTTTTCCACATACTTAGTTTTGACGTATACACAAACACATCCTTCTCATAATTTTTAACCAATATTATGATTTATGATTATTTTTCGATCTATAGAAAAATACTAATTATATAAATATAGGCCGTAAGAGAAAGATATGTGATGTGACACAGAACCGATGCCAGATTAGAGGAAGGAGTACGCAAGAGAAAGACACACTGAGACGACCCCAAATAGTTGAAACGGTGAAAGGAATATATTCGTTCCAACACATATTTCAAGATAAACATATAAAAGTAAACAAAAGCAAGCATTTTATTACAATAATCAAAGTTCTTGGAAATGTTCTGTGCATATTGAGGTGTAAAGCAATTGCCATGGCGGCTCCGCTGCTTTAATATTGTGGCAATTTGAGGACATCATTTATCAATGTGCTTTTATAAGTTTTCTTAATGTAGATTTTTTTTCTTACAAAAAGATGTAAGTGATACTTAGACCATTAAACGGTCTAAGAAGTGATATGACGACGAGTAAAATTATTTTTTAGCACCCCAACTAAATTACTAGAATCTGCATAATAATGCAAGAATACCTTTATTTTATAATTTCTTGTAACTTGTGTGGTGAACAATAAAGAGTTTTCTATCTATGTACGTAACAGTAACTAACCTGGCTATATACTCCCAACTGAACCTCATAAAGACGGCCAAAATTTCAAAACGTAACTCTCAGCTTCCGAGTTTCCATTCAAAAGGCCCTCATAAATCAAGTTGTGCCGACGTAAGCGTTTCAAGTCTTACGGCAGTGCCGCCGACGATGCGACGGTGCGCCTCTTCTTCAAACAATTTCCCCTTATCTAATAAAAACTTTGGTAAAATATTACGCGGAGGAGATTCTGGTTTAATTGAAACTGCACTTTATATACTTCCGGTAAAATTAGACTTCTTTAATATATGCTTTGCCTAAAATCCAGCAAAGTGGAAGATGGGCGGAGAGAAAATGTATTATACAAATACATTTTGTTCTTGAAATGAGTCACATACTCGCTTTACTTAAGAGGGAATGGTTTGTTTTGTATTATATTGACAACACATCTGTAAGTAGACTTAGATAATCATATTTGTAAGTACAGATGTAATAATAGTATAAATTCGTGAATAGATACTATAGCTGTATCTAATGATAGGTAACGATGCGAATTAGGATAGAACAAATTTACCTAAAAGCGAAGTGTCATTTGATTTGTAGTTCTTTTGCTTTCTCTTTTGTGACTGAAGGCTTTGAGCGCAAACTCTTTCTGATATCGCCAGGCTACAAAGTAACAAAAGTTTCGAGACGCTATATTCTATTCAAATTCTAGAGGGACCAAACAGTTTTCATTGGCTGAATTGCAACATTGGGTAGCCTGGTCAAATTTTACAAGGGTTTGTCACCTACAAGATATTAAACTATATTACCGTAAAAGCAAACAATCTCATACAACAATATCAGTAAACATAGAAAATTGTACTACAAACATTAATCTACAGACCACAGCTGAAACACATGTAGCTAAACGTATTGTTAGTGAAACATCTGGTGCTAAACCAAAAAAGGAACGAATTAATTTCGCACTGTGATTGACGGCACGTTTGTTAACGTGGCAGCATGCAAAAAAATACACAGAAATAAACCAACAGGCACATATAGCGAGTTATTCTTGAACAATAATAAACATGACCGATCATTCAAGTGTTGTATTGTTTTTAAATTAGTGGGCGTAAAATTTACTATTGATTTTTTATAAATGAATATGTAGCTACCTACAATTAATGTTCCATATTTCAGTATATATATATATTTCAGTATATGTATATTTAATGATTACTGTTTATTTGTATGATGTTGGTCTTTCAATAAATATTTCTGTATCAATAATAACTGTAGCAAGAAACTTTATTTTTCCTTCAAACATAGATCAAGCTCAAGAAATTTACTACCAAGATGGAGGGATTAAAAGAAATGTATATTAAATACTATTTATTATATCCGCGTGTCAAGCTCTATCCTTCTCATCTCGTCTCATTCTTTTCTAATAAAATAAAATCACACACGAGTTTCAATTACACTCGATATAAGAGACACTTGTAAATAAAATGACTCTAACATTAATGATTGGGACAAATCCTATCAAACCCACCCAAAACAAACAGCCCTGAATCTAATCGCGCCCGCATCGACCAAAAAAACCTACAAAAGGCAGTCGACGATAAACGTCACAAAAAAAGAATGTCAATAAGCCTATTGACCCTAGCGCAAATATCGATAATGTCGAAGGGTGTACGCTCGATGGACTCCGGATCAGTATTGGGTAGTTAATATATTTAAGATTGAGATATTTAATACTGAGGAAGAAGTGTAATGATTTAAGAGTCGGCTCGCCATATTCATAGATGTTCAAATAAGTTTTTCGCCAGAATAAATTTCGTACACAAAGTTTTCGTAAACTATACCCGGATTAATAACTCTGGTATGGGTGACTGGGAATATTCCTAAAGGTACTCCAAAAGTATTCCAAAGTTGTGTTGTATATTACACATTCTTTATTATTTAATGTTGTAGTCAAGTCATGGTATCGCCATCTCTTATTTAAGACACAAATACACATTCTAAGTACATACATATTCCTTCTCGATTTGTATAATAGTATATATGTATATCCATCTCTGTCCCCTGAATTTCCCTTGCAACTTGGAAGACCGCGCCATTTTGTCGCTGGATTCGTTTGCGGTGTTAAAAAGAAAGACATGTGACTAATAATATTTGGCAAGTGTAGTGAGCTGTTAAAACATGGCGGCCGCCCTGAAAAGTGATTGTTATTGTTTGAATTATTCATTAAGGGGGTTTATTTTTGTTGTTAGAGAAACATTTACACAACAACTGAAGGCAACAAAATTATATTATTATCTTCAGCAGCTTCGTATGTACGGAATATCCGGGGCTTTTTTTTACCTGCGGATTCCGCGCACACCCATGTTGTCGGAAAATTATATTAATTATGACAATTAAGTAATAAAAATATGATTCTGAAACTCAAAAAGTCTTCATTCTTCTATTGCTTTATGATGTTTTATTATGAATAATATATTTTTTGACTGAATCAATCAAAAGAGACTTATGAGAATTATTAAAAATGAGATGAGAAGGTTTAGAATATGAAATCTAATCTATACATCTATACCTATAATAAAACTGAAAAGGTCGATTTTCTGTACAAAGAAAAAAAATACTAAAAACTAAAAAAGTGAAATAGTACTAATTTAGATTCTTTTCAAATTTTTATATGGTGGTAGCTTATATCCCTAGTCAACATATGGGATACTTTTGATCCCGAAAACTTAAAAATTCTCGTGGATAGTTAAAAAAACCCTTTCCACGCGGACGAAGACGAGCGCAGAAGCTAGTATTGTATATCACATGAATTTATGCCTATTTAGGTCTACCATCTATTTAACCTAAATGGCCACATCAAGCATGACTAGTTTTTATACTTACGCCAACTCTGAGAATGATGATAGACTTAAGGGCAACTTTCTAGTATCTTTAAGTTCACTTTTTGCACTAACTGTATATATTTTATTTTAAAAACTAGTCGTGCTTTCTACATTTTAAAATAGACTTTAGCAAGTAGGAATCAGGCGATAACTGGCCCTAAGAAGAAAGCCCCAGACAAATCGTAGGTGTTTGACTAACGCCAGTCGTGGGAGTTCTTATTGCTGTTTAAAAAGTTCCATCTTTCAGTAAACTGTACAAATCTAATCTTAAGGGAGGGGAGAGAGTGATTGAGAAGTGGGACATCAGTACTCTTACTCATCGCATGAAACACGATTAGCTCATTGCTACCCGTTTCACGGACAAAATGTGTGATCTTAGTTAATAAAGGGAACATACTGCAAACACGTATTTTTTTTAAAGGACGAGTTCAGAAGACCGGCTGACTATGACGGCCGCTATGGACATTTGTAGTACCAAAGTCTATCAATGTGTTACCGCGTATTGGGCATAATGCAAATAAATTTAAACGTTCTAAATAAAATAAAATAAATACTAAACGGCTCAAATAAAAAGGCTATATTAATCTAATTAAAGCAATTAAAGTACCTAATAAAGAGGAATTAATTAAATTGATTGCGCAATGCCGGGTGAGCCGATGGCTTTTTAATTGCTATCCCGCACTCTGGCCGTAGACCAAAATGAACAAACAGCCGAAATGACAATTTACTGTACGGCGTCAAGGGTCGCTCGTTGAAAGTTACGATATTAGTTCATTTGCCAGTGGATATGAGGCTTTGGGTGACTGTGTGGTGGGATTAGTCGCGATTAGCGGTTATTTTTTTACTTTGTAACTGTCATGTACTGTGGAAATTGATGGACCTGTAGTGGATACATTTACCACGTCCATAGTTGTAGATATTTTTGTATTCTGTACTTTTCATAATATAGCATGATCCTGGTTAACACATTCGGGTTTCCAACTCAATTGTTTGCATATACATGTCTATTAAAAACTTTCGCAATAGAAATAAAAATGTAATTCAATTCAATTTCATTGGCATTGAAAAACATTACAACAACATTTTTTCATCTGTGCTATGTTATATATTTAATTTAATTTGTCAAATACTTAATGCTTAACTAATTTTTTATTGTTATTCAATACCAATATATCTGTGTTAGCCAGGACGTAAGGATATGACTAACCAATGAGAGTTGTGTATAAAATTAGTTTTCATTGGTCGGAATCCAAAACGTAAATAAGACACGGGATTTAAATTCAGTTACGAGGGAGACATTTTGTACTACTGAACAATACTTACTAGAGTGAAAATAAGAGTCAGTTTTAAGAACGAAGTTATATTTATTTAAGAGCCTTACATAATGTCCAATATCATAGCACTCTCATCAGACTATTTCATATTCAGTTACAGTAAGTTTGTAGGCTTTTTCAAGGTTCTTAAAGAAGCCTACAAACTTATTCTGACTCAATGTGATTAAGACAGTAAAGCTTTGAGACAAGAGTTCAAAGTTGGACAAGTTATAAATAAAACAATCATAAAGTATCGGCAGACAAACTGGTTGATTAAATAAAATTCATTACAGGTCTTAGGGCCAGATCGATAGGTGTGATATTAGGGTCTCATCGAAGATTGGCATGAAACGATTCCCTAGTCTTATGCGATTCATTCTGTTTGAACTCTGGTTATGATATGAGATATGTTTCATCCCTTCTAACTATCCTAAAGGCTGACAATGCGTTGGCTGTGGCCCTGGTGTTGCAATGGTCTATACAGGCGAGGGTAACCACTTTCCATTATGTGGAAAATATGCCCGCTTGCCAGCTTCGCAAAAAAATTTGGAAATTTCAAGATTTCTGTAGAGATAAAGCTTAAAACGTTTACAACAAGCAGCAAAGTTGGCCAAGCGCAGACAACTTGAGAGGGTGTAACAAATTTTCAAGCTTGCAACACAGAGAAATAACGGCCTGCGAAAATCATAGGATAACGCGTCTACAAATTGTTAGGAGCTGGCTATACGCCAGTTTTCCACGTATATCTCGGGGAACAGTTCGTATAAAGTAAACGAGGTACTACGCTGCGAAGGCAACTGGTGCCTCAAAGGATAATGCATAATATGTTGCTTAAGTAAGATCTTGCATGGGGTACTGTTCTCACCTGGGACGGCTCAGCTAAATACCAGCTTGAAGCACTAGAATTGATTGAGAGAAGAGCCAAGAGGTTAACTGGTAACGACCAACTTGTCAATACAAGGCTTGAAAGCCTAGAACATCGATCGGGTTGCTAGATAATCGGTTTTTTATAGGATTCATTTCGGAAAGTGTACGATTGAACTGATTAATGTGATTCTCCCTACACCATACCATCTTCGGAAGACAAGGTGCTCTGGTCTACGCCATCGTTTTAGAGTGGCTACCAGTGCGAATGACACGTTTCGCCTCCACGTTCCTTCTACGTACGGCAGAGTTGTAGAATGCACTACCAGAGTCCGTGTTTGCCGAAAAGTACAATCTGGGTATCTTCAAGTCTCGCGTGAATAGGTACTATCTAGGTAAGCGTGCTCCATCTTTATGGCATCATCGTTTGATGCGTTAGGCATCTTCGTGGTCAAAGGCGAATCTATGTATCTTAAAAAAGTACCTAATGTTTTTAAATTTCTAATACTGACTGAGATAAGTGACGAAATAATTAGTACTAAGTACCAAGTATTTTTGCGATTATTGATACTTTCTCATAAACATATCTAAATTAAATGATTTATATCTATCTGTATTTATATTGTAAAGAAGTTACTTAAAATCACATATTTAATGAACGAATTAATGTGTAAATTGACGCATATGACTTTTAAGATTTTTTCATTCTCTTATTGCAGTCATGGATATGGTCCAATTGGTATTCTTTGAAATAAAGATAGCATACTTTTTACGAAGGAAATAAAATAGTTAAAAAATATATTTGTAAACATATGGTTAAGCATTAAACTGTTTAGCAGATAAATCAAGAAAATATTAAACACTATAAAAAAAGAGAAAAACAAAGAAGCAGATTATGAGCTAATCACAAATACAAGTTTGCTGAGTTCAATTGAAGCGATCGTCATAATCCGTAATCGATTAGAAGATTATTATTAATCACAGCGCTTAGACTTCTATTTCTCGATATAAAGTCCTGACGGCGTTTGTCACGAACAGATTAAATGATTTCACTCAGCCATTACGAAGTTTACCTTCATATTTAAGTGTGCTATGAAATATTAGGACCTTGAATAAGTTCTCGCTGTTTTGTTCAAAGATGACAGTAGCAATACCCCGTTTGTGGTAACACATGTGTCAGGCAGTAGTGTATATAACCTTAAATTTCAGAGTATGGTAGTTCACTTTAGAGTAAGCAAACTATTTTTTTCTTAGTTCTGAAAATGTCTACTTTTGTATCAAATAAAGTATATTTGCGGGGAACTTTATTGCACTACTTTATTCAAAAGAAATCTCCAGTTGAAACACATAGAATTCTTGTTGAGACTTATGGTGACAATGCTTTATCGGATACGTATAAATAATACATAAGCCTCCATAAGCATGGTTCTCCAGTTTGTATTCATTTTTAATTCGAATAGTAAAAGAAACTACACTCTATTTAACAGTACGCTAGGAATGGGACCATTTCTTTTAGATCTTAACAAAGGAACAAGACACAAAACTGCAGTAACCATACCGTATACTTTTATTTGCTCACTAATGTGGCGGTAGCAGCATCAGATTTACGTGCATTATATATTTTGTTTGCTTAAGTTTCTACTCTCTACTTGCGTTTAAGGAAACTTTTCCTTTAACATGTTGTTTAATAAACATTGTAACAACATACGAATTTGTACTTTAAAGTAAACGTACACTTTAAAAATACTGTTCAATACATAAATGTATCAATAAATATCAACCGCCATGGAACAATTTTTTTAAATATTAATTTGAATGATTAGTAAGATATAAATCTTATTAATCATTCAATTTATTATAAATTTCTCCGTTATTTACTATGGTCTGGATGTCTGGGTTCGGCCCCAGAGAAGTCCGTTGTATATTACCCATAACCCAAGCGTAACTTGCTTCATTTGGGGATATACATATATACGCGTTTGTATGCCGATTATTTAAAAAAATCAGGCTTAATACAAATTAAATCAAGCATAAAGCCACTAGCCATTATTTTAAGCCTTGATTATATAAGCAAATAACGACCATGTGCCGTTGATAGCATAGTCCAGTTATTTTCTAGGGTAAGGATATATCAGGCATCTTATATTTTATTTACAAATTCTTATTTTCATTTCAAAATACGTAAGTAGAAATCAAACTTATTTCAAGACCGAATCAAATTCCACTATAACCCAATATGTGTTTTTCCAACAAAAAATCACAATGACTGAGTCAATATTCTCGGTTTCGATTCCATAGAAGCTAGTATGCCACGTTGCAAGCGATCACATCCTTCGAACACGATTTTTGCATAACTTATACGACTTGTCGCAACTTGTAACAAATGCTTTCCTCTTTATAAATGTAAAATAAAACGAAAACGGAGAAAGAATAATCATTCCTGCGGCCGGGCGGTCTAATAAAAGAGGCGACAAAACAACATACAGCCATATAGTAGGGTATGTCTACAGGACGCCGCCATAACAATATTGAGTTGTGTTCCGGAATTAGTCGCCATGCTCTCGTCTATTTCATGACCACAAATTAAAATTTGTTTTGAGAACAATAACCAAATCTTACAATGTTAGGTAATCGCAAATGTTCTTTATATTTTGGAATAAATTATTTTATTAGACGCAATGAGATCTGTACAAAGAATATTTGTGATTAAAAAAATATTTGAAAGTTATAGTCGACTGTCTGTGAAACTCGCAGCATTTCCAGCTTCAGCCGCCAGATGTCGCTGGGGTCGATACGGCAATACCCGGTATCAGCCCGCGAGTTCACTCACCAAAGATTTATTGGACGTACAGATAGCGTCCTATTAAAAATTCGATTTTGGCTACAAGCGTGATGCGATTTACGCTGTACGGAATCTTTTCCGTAGCACCGAGTGTGTTTACTTTAAATTGCATTTAAGCCGTAGGTTCTAAAAGTTAGCAAATCAGGTCCCCACGAAGTGATATTCAGTTCCTGCGTCTTACTATTTATTCATTACTACTTGTTAGAATTTCTGTCAATTTTCTAGAAATAGTAAGGTAAGATTGAACACAAGTTATGTAAATCCGGCTATATCGGTATTAGGTGTTAATCGGAAGTAAATTATTTATGAAAAATGTTGTTACTACCAATAAATTAAATCCATCATAGGAGCAGGATTTTCATTGTAAACAATTATATCAAAGTAAATCTGTAACATTAAAATATGATTGTCTATGTTTTCTATATAGCACTGTGTTCAAATTAAATTTAAGTAAAAAAAACATTTATCTAAAGTCATGCGTATGAATTAAAATTAAGTCTACTTTTTATTACTAGAAGTAGTTACTGATATTTGTTAGTTATGATGATCGTTACTCATAAATTAATTTTCAAATGAAATGCAGTTATTAGCTTTGAAATGGCAGCATAAATATTATACTAAAACAGAGACGATGAGTTGGAGATTTTTTTATTGAAAAGGGGCGCTGACCCAAAAAGGTTGAGACACAACAATTTTTTGTAAACCGAAGTTGTTGCATTTTGAATCATTAACCGAGTTAGTCTTCAATCGAACACTACATTTATTAGTGCAAATAGCAACACAAAAGCTTACTCACGACCTCTCGTCACTGATCGTGAGAGCTTACGTCTAGAGCCGTTCACAAGAATTATGTCCATCTCGTTCTAGTTCTAGACGTTAGAGCGAGACTTCATCATAGATCATCGATTGAAACGGGGTGAATTTATCATGGATTTACTATCTTTAAAGCCAGCGACTGATTAGTCAGAAGTCGAGGAGTCCCTTTAACAAAAATTAAAAAGTTTTAATTTTCTTTTTTTTATTGTATGAAGTATACGAGTATATGATGGGATAAATGTATGTTATAATATTTAATTGATAAGAAATTTGATTGCAATTAAGAATTGCAATGAACGCAGATAATATTTTATTCGTAGTAATATTATGTACAACTCTAAATACATCTACTGATATTTAAAGATGAAAATGCCTTTTTTGGATGTTTGCTTGATCCTACTTCAAGATTTTCACTATCGCTATCAAGAAACTGAAGTGCGAGTCATGTGATTCGTTATAAATATACTTTCTAGCCGGAAAAGTGGTTAGCTTCCGTATGATATAAAGCTAAAAAGAGTTAAAAAAAAAGAAAGATCAAGTTTTTAAAGGGCCTAATTGGACAGGGTATTTAATAGAAACAAATTAATTCTCGGTTAAAAGAATTCTTATTTTAATATAGAAATTCTAAATACACTACGAAAAGCAGCTCACCGGCGGAACTAATGTTAGGGCGTAAATTGCGTTGGAACTCTAAAGGTTGATGATTCCACCTCTGACATAAACCTAAATTGACCTAATATTTAATATACATAAAACCAAAAATAGTAAAAAAGCTCGCAAAATTTAAAAAAAATATCCGTCTACCTTGCAAACGTTACTGAGAGACGCTTCAAAAGACCGTGGAAACTTTCTGAAGGGAGAAGCAAAAAAAAACGTATTTAATCTCCAAGTCTGTACAGTCTGAAAGTTTTCAATCTCGACAAAGAGTCGAGCAGCTGGTCAAAGATCAATAAAGGAACAAGCAATAACTAGTTAAAGTAGGTCACAGATATCGGCCTAGGGAGAACTCGTTACAGTGGAAAGAAAGCACGAACATCCGACTCGTGGAGGGTTATGAAGTTCGCATTCTTACACATAACTTATAGAGGGAAAAGAAACTTGTTGAGATCGTGATCAACGAAGAGAAAAGACAAATGGAAAACTTTGAAGACATAATCCAACTCTCAAAGTATGTTACACCTACACAGGGCAAATTTTTCAAGTGGCCCTGAAGACCATTCAGGGCCAATTCTTAGTACTATATAATACGAGGAGTGGCGAGGCCTTTTTTTTACAAAAACTAAAGTGGCGTTATCAGGTTTTTGAAAAAGCACATACCCGTGTCAGAAATCGAATCCACTGATTGTAAACATAAACACATTTTGTACCTTGTAAGGATCAATTTTTGTAAATAAATGACAAACGGCAAACTCCGCTATTTCTTGTTGTTTAGGATTTGGCCCCGGCTTACTTGAAATCATACATAATTATAAAACAATGTGTAAGAAGTTCAAAATGTCCCTAATAGGGTATTACAGTAGGTAGGTACTGCAAAAAGCGGATACATTTATTCCATAAACTATTTTAAATGATCTATAAAACAAAGAAAACAAAGGTGATGGTGTTTGAAAGAGAAACAACCAGAACGAATGCAAGGATAATGGTCGATGATGTTATGCTGGAACAAGTGAATGAGTTTGTATATCTCGGATGTGCTTTTAGCAGGGATGGAAGGTACACCGCTGATATAGAAAGAAGAGTGAATTTGGGGAATAGTGTGAATGGAGCGTTAGGTAAACTTCTAGGCGCTAAGAACCTCAGCCAGAAGGCCCAGCTTGCCATACACAACGCGGTGCTGGTACCTACGCTCACGTATGGAAGCGAGAGTTGGGTATGGAATAGAGAGCACGAAAGTAGAGTAAACGCGGTCGAGATGCGAGCACTGCGCAAAATCTGCGGAGTGACGCTCGCGGACTGCGTTCGTAATACCGAAGTAAGAAAGAGAGTTGGTCTGAAAGAGAGTGTCGGGGTGAAGGTAAGGAAAGGAATGCTCCGGTGGTTCGGGCATGTGGAAAGAATGTATGATGAAAGAATGACTAAACAGATATACAATGCAAAAGTGGATGGATGCAGAAGTCGCGGAAGGCCACGACACACCTTCCATGATCAAATTGATCATGTACTAGCAGAAGGTGATGTCAGGAGCCTTAAGAACAGACGAGCGTGCATGACAAGAACTATGAATGTCAAAGAAGCAAGTGAGGTGTGTAAGAATAAGCCTAAATGGCGCTCTGTTGTTCGTGCCTACCCCGCAAGGGACCTGGCGTGAAGTTATGTATGTATGTATAAAACAATCGTCCAAAGTATAATAAATAGCATTATGAAAAAAGCTAGCGTTATCTAGAATAACTTCAGGTCAATATAATTAAAGCTATAGAAACAATTTTAATATAAGGCTAATTATGTGGGGAACAAATGTCAAGTCATGCCGTCTCCGCCATGTCCCGGTCGAATGCGAAGGCCCAAGAAATGTTGGCTTGACGTTGTGAAGGATGACATGCGTACCCATGGTCTCAAAACGGGAGATGCTGGAGACCACGCGAAGTGGAGTAGAAAAAGTAGGAAAGCGGACCCTGGGCGTCGGAGTGAACGCTCCTAACGCAACCGGGATTTAACGCTCGGATGATGATGATGAAACAATATGACATATGTTGAGTATGCCATAACGCGTTATACGCGACCGAAGAATGTTTATCATTAAATGTACTAGAGCGTGGTTTCTCTCGTACTTCTGAAGTGGTGCAAATACGCTGTGCGCGACATTCCAACGTAAAGACGTCACGTTTTGTCGTCAATCAGAAACCAAATCTTAATGAAACAAAATTATCTCATTAACCTATCTACAAAAAAATTAATTGAAACTTATCTTTGAAATTCAGACTAAAATGAGGAAGAAGAAAATCTTTAATTATAAATTATGAACAGAAGAAATATACAAAGTTTTGTGGAAAAAGGAAACGTTCTACAATTTTGAAGGTTAAGTAACGTAATAAGATATTGAAAGCGGACCAGGTAGCTCCAACTTCGTGGGAAAATAATGAATATTAATGATAAAATAGAACTAATCTACCAGCATAATATTGTAAAAACGGTTTTTAAACATTGTCAGCAGACAAATTTTCAGGAAAACAGATGGTATAACAACCCACCAAGCTTAGAATGTAATAGCAATAAGAAACATTGTAAAATTATTTTTTGGAAAATTTAAGAACCAAAAAAAGATAAGGAACAAAAAAGATAAGAAATAAGAGAGTATCAAAAGAAAAAGATCAAAAGAAAAAAATCCAAAAAAAACAAGTAAATATAAAAACCCCCTAAAAGAAAAAACCCGAGCAATCTCGTTCGCTCGGAGAGAAGATAATAAAAAAAACCGCCAAGCTTGTCTACAACTGATTGGTGAGTTTCACATATCGATAATCTAACCATGCAGGTTTCATCAAAACATGATCATTGTAACAAAATATATAATATTATGACAGAAAACTACTTTGTGGCTTACTTAATAAGCTGCCAAAACTCGTTCGTAGTTTATAAATAACCTTTATTAATATTAATTTATTATGAATAACAATATAGAAAACCATTTGTGTGTATAAACACAAATATGACAACAAAACAATATTGCGAATAGCAGGAATAAAGAACATGAATTGCAATAGAACAAATCTCTACATAAACACTCGTAAAATAAAATATTCAATCCCAATATGACAGGGGAATACAATACAATGAAAGTGTGATAGAAAAATACTTTTATGTGACACATAGCTATCACATTACCATGAAAGAACTACGGTAAAAACTTTTATGACAGACGAAATAATAAGACGCTTCTAACTCACAATATCGAAATGAAAGAAGACTGGAAATAACCGACCGATTACACCAAACAAGTCTGACATGCCACATTTGTTTTATTAATTAAAGACCACACTCACAGGGCTTGAGTATCAATTAAGTTAAAGAGTAATTAAGTTTAAATTTATATTAAAGTGTATATAATTTAGTTGCAGCTTTTTATTATAAGCTTTTTTAAATAATTTTATTTAACTTGCAATGGATGTTCGGGTGGAATCTTGCAAGTTAAATTTGACCAATTTCCCGGTTTCCCATTGAGCTGAAATTTTGCACACATATGTTTATCACGTGACAATGCAATAATATGATACCATGGAGCTGATTTGATGATGGAGTCGGAAGGTGGCCAAAAGGAGCTCCTTTACTAAACAAGATAGACAGGTCGTCTTTTGGGTTCGTTTTACTTGTCTTGGCTCAAAAGCTTGTTATTACTTAGCTATTAGAAGCCTTGATATAAATCCAGCGACAGATACAGCTTCAAACATTTGGACACTTCTTTGATTGTTATGTGTGGCACGAGACTTTGAATATGTGTTCAAAGTCTAGACAAAGATTTGAAATTTGCCATGCGGTATTGGTTTTTTAGCGCATGTCAAAGCGTTCATAGTTGAAATGCGTTTAATTTGCGACCGTTGCGCACATCCATTTACGCCTTCTTCTCGGACGTTTTCATAGAGTTTACACTTGTAATAAAAAATTAAAAGCATTCGCATAATAAAGGCACACCGCGTCCACAAAATTTTCGTCCGTCTTGTTCGTCGTCCAGCATATTGCGGAAAAAGATGTTTGCAAAACATGTCTGGCTAGTTGCGATAATATTTGTTATCGAAGTCTTCAAAGAAGTGTTCAAATGTTTTAACCTGTATCAAAAACAAAAACACATTACACATGTAAACAATACATTATCCTCGATAGGTTTACTTGAAATCAGCTCAGTGTCGAATAACATTCTAAAAGGGAGGAGAATAGGACCTCGAGGTTTGTGTCGTAAATCATCTCAAAATATGTTACCACTCGACGACACAAGCACACACGATTCCGAATACATATCATTGTTAGCTAAAAGATTAGGTAACACATAAAATGTGTAAGGATATCCGGCTGCAAGCGACTGGAGTGATAAAATATCATATGAATGATTACATACATAACAATGCCCTGACACATATTCTAATATCATAAATTCTAAAATAATTTGTAAATATATATTGTATGTAATATATAAAATTCTCGTGTCGCGGTGTTTGTTACCAATCGCCTCCGAAACGGCAGAATCGATTTGTATGAATTTTTGTGTGCATATCGGGTAGGTCTGAGAATCGGCCAACATCTATTTTTCATACACCAAAATAATAAGGGTGACCTATACATGTCAACATTTCTTATATATATTTTATAATGATTTAACCCTAAATTTCCATCCTTGTACCACCAACCTCTATTTTTTAATAGCGATATAAGTACTTTAATCATTTTCTAGTCAGTTTGTTTAAGTTGATTTGAGTTTAGATTAACATTTGGTCCCGGCAGATGACGGTATAATCGGGTTCTAGATGTTTATTTTTTAAAGGCAGCACAACGTCTGCCGGGGACAGCTAGTATTCTAGTAAATTTTGACTTAATTTATTTTTAGTTGGGCTTGGAATCGCATTAAAAGGCAGGGTTGCACTGAAAATCAACGTTGTGTCGCATAAAATTACAACACAGCAATAAGGCGAGCAAAAATGCGGCGTAAATGTTCTCAAAAATGGTTACTTTTTACTAGGATTTGCAATCAGTGTAAGTACGTCGCTAATTCTACAAAGCATTTATTTTGTTATTTTTAGATTTTAGTATTGCTGAGATACAGCACATAAGCTGACGGTCTACCTGATGGAAGCTCGCTAATCTCGAAACACATGTCAAAGTTGGATAGCGGCATACTCTAGAGACTCTAGACGTTCAAATGCCTTTCTACTTGGCTGTAGGTTGTTTTGTTCCCTCTTACTACAGGCCGTATGCGTTGTAGTATTTAAAACATGAACACGTTTACTCATATAATACGAAAGAGATGGCGTTATCGCACTTCTAAAATATTAACACAAAAAATTATAAATCCTGTATCACGCGGATAAAAGCATTCAAAAGCAGAAAGTAATATTAGTCATATTACAAATGGTATACTTATAGTATAAATAGTAGTTAAAAATTAATAAAACCGTATTTACCTTTTCTAGACGTGCTGTAATCTGCTTTCAATAACCTGAAATGAGCAATAATAACCGTTTACTTGAATTGCCTTAACATCAAATTAGAGTTATAGTAGCTCAGTTTTTAATCTTTTTTCCAATGTTATGCAATAAAATATGTTCTATTTTATATACTGTCAGCATAAGGCGCCCAAGTCTCACTTCAACTTAAGAAAAGAAAATATTATTGGAACGAAGTTCCGTATCGCACGTTACTCGGGGGATGGGAGCTAGATGGACCAAAGTGCAACCGAAACAAAAAAAAATTGACCGCTATATATTATTATACAATTTCTAACTTTAATGCAATGAATAATTCTAAAATAATATCTATTAGTTCGGTTGTCTTCTTTTTTATTTATCAATCGGCTGACAAACACACACACGGTCTTATTCATAGAGAGTTAGAGTAAGTTTGAACGCTTCTTTATGATTCTTAACGAAACGTTCAAACTTACTCTAACTGTCTATAAATAAGACCGATATTATATATCTCTAAATTACGAAGTACTCAGGGGCCGATCCTAGACATTCAAACCGTAGTAAATAAAGGAGAAAATTCGTTTCCAAAATTTACCATACCAGGAATCGAACCCGGAGCCTCTGCGTTGCAGTGAAGCAAACCGTCAAAAGCTTAGCCCGTTCAACCACAGAGGCCGTCGCCCTACTTTTTCTTGGCCATTTGAGGTGGCGAGGAGGTTGAGGCCTGGAGGAAAACCTCTTTTCGTTTTCTTTATTGCAGGAGTTCAGCAGACAGACAGACGGCCCACTTGATGAAAAGCAGTTACCAACGCCTACGGAAATTTGCAACACCAAAAGTGCTACAAATGCGCTGCTATCGATTGGCAAGCTATCATATGCGTGTTTACAAATCAATATAATTTTTTAATTTGATTAAAAAAATATGTCTCATCTGGTTATCAGATAGGTGAGTGTCGCTCTTCAGCGTCTCTTAGACTACAGATATAGGCGTGCTCTAAAATAAACTGTAATATTACGATTATCACTCAAAAACGTTGGAAATAAGCCCAGAATAATAATATAAGAAGCACAACAACAAACAAGAAAACTAATTATTTTATTGGATCAAAATGGTAAACTGACACCCAAGAGGATAAACTTTGAAAGGACTAACTCACTTCGCTCCCCTAATTATTTATAATTTAACCAAATCAATTCGATTTTATGCATTGTGGTTTGTTATTTAGGAAAGTTTCTGAATAAAGATTGGAATATTGCAAACGAAAACAAAAGTTAGTCTCTTGTTTTAAGGCAGGTTTTTTCTTTGGAATATTTTATGTATTTTTTTCACTGACAAATAAGCGAGTATAAATTAATAAAACTACGTTTTAACGGTTTTAAGCGCGGTAATTTATTTGATTTAGGTTTATCCGACGTTTCGGCCGCTTTTCAGTGGCCGTGGTCACGGAAGACAAAGATGACATTTGTCAAACGTGTATTGTCAAAGTTTTTATTCAGCCTACCGCCAACTTGTTCATTTTAATTATTTAGTTTTAAATTTTGTTTATGGATATTATTTACTCTATGGGAGCCTAATCTAATTTACCACCGCTTCACAACATGTTGTGGCTTGAAGAGAAGAAGCGGCGCAAGAAACTCTTCAGCAAACATGCCTAGTTCAAATTTTTTTTATATAATATTAAAATGAGTGGAAGGAAAAGAGTATAAATTATTCTAGAAATCAATAACAACGTGAGTAATACTTTAGAATGCGTTTAGTTTATTCGATTATTGTTTTCATGTTTATATGTCTGTTTGTTCTATCCTCACGGTTTTGAGAATCAATCAGTTTACATAGAGTGTGCTATAAGTATATGTACCTATATGTAAGTATATATATTTTCGATAATGAAATGCCATAATGCAGTTTATAACGAGGATAATAGTGAATTATTAAAAAAAAACATTGTCTCCGAAAAAGATCGGAGTACCTAACACAGGCAATATATATTTATAAAAAAAATGCCAAAAACCATACGAACAACAACAACGAACACAACCAAACAAAAGAGGGACAAACGAGGATATATATTGTATATTTTTATGCCGAGAAATGAAACAGATTTCATGGGATAAAGATCCAAAAGTACGCTCAAGTGTAGTCGTGGGTAAATCTCCAGCATCTCCATTTATTCATCTACCTTTTTAGTCACTGCAGATAAAAATGAATAAATGATTAAACTTTATTGCTTACCAAAAATCATAACTACGTACGTACGTACGTACCTAAAAACTACGTATAATCAATGTTAAACAAAGGGCGGCGTTATCGCTTAAAGCTATCTCTTCCAGGTAACCCCTAAATTAAGGAAAATATTAAAATAAACAGTGACAGTGAAGACAATTAATAATATGAAACATTTCTAAAATAAGTAAAAAATAATATGCTTTATATACTATACAAACATAAAACATATGATACTATATAAATCATACTATCCGCAGCATTATTAGACCTGAGAGAACCAAAGATAATTAGCCACCATCAGTTTAACAGACGAAATGGGTTCAGCTTGTTTGATGTTGAGTGGCAGTGAGTTCCATAAACGGATAGCCTGTACCGTGAGGGAGTTATTATAAAAAGAAAATGATAATAGAAATGACAATACTATTAAATTATTGACATGCCAGAACACCTCAACCTGTAGTCACAAATCATTAATTACCAAAACCTCGGAAGAATATACTTTCTGAATTTTAGTAATAAAAGAAAATCATTAGTCAGTTTAGAAATATGTCTACTTTAGAGGTAAATCCGAAAATCACTAATCTAACCATGACTAAAATAACTCACAAGTGTTTATAAATCAATATAATTTGATAAAAAATATGTCTCATCAGGTTATCAGATAGGAGGTGAAGGTCGCTCTTCAGGGTCTTCTCTACTACTAGACACGTGGAGAACCACCGGCACAAGGGCTAGACCTAAACAATGCAGATATTTTGACATCGTGAATAATGAAGCACGCGCTAATAGTCTCATTACAAATAATGCTAAGAACCGCGCGATCTTTAAAAGAGAAAATAGGAAAGCGAAACCTAGCCCCGAAGCTGATACTCCAAACAAGAGTTTAACAACAAAATTACGAGGATTCACTATCGTCGCGAAATGTACATAATATACTAAATTACATAACAAATCGATTTATTAAATGTACAAATATTTCCAAACCAGTATGAATTATAAACAACTTCTTCATACTTAGTATTGCAATTTTGATAAAGTACTCAAACAAATCTATCAGTGATTATTTTTTGTTGTTTAAACGAAAAACACCTGTTTTTTGAGCTCATTTAAATTAAATAGTAAATAATAGACAAACTTCTGAAGTCACTCTCATTTTGAAAACATGCCCCAACAACCAACATATTTTTCTTACTCTACCGGGAAATCTAAGCAAGCTTCTAGACGTTTAATGACGACAAAGTTTTCCCTATTATCCACAAAATATTTTCGATATCTTATCAGTTGTAATTCGTTCAACTGCTGACCTAAGTCTTCCCCATTTTAGGGCAACGAACACACCCACCAGGCTTTTATATCTTTATAAATATATATTTCTCGTGTGCGTGTGTATGTCACTGAACTCCTCCTAGACGGCTGAACCGATTTTGATGAAATTTTGTGTGTGTATTTGAGTGGGTCCCGGGATGGTTTAGATCCACAATTGGAACCGGTAGGTGGCGCTGAGATCGGGTTCTAGAATCCTCCTAATCACCGGGAGCGACTTTGGTGATTTTGTTTTTGTGTGTTTGAGCAGGTTCCCCGAATGGCTTAAATCCACAATTGGAACTGGTAGGTGGCGCTGGGATCGGTTCCTAGATTTTTATTTTTCAGAGCAGAACAACGTCTGCCGGGGCCGCTAGTGTTACTATAAAGTTTCATGAAAATCCGTGCAATAGTTGTAGTGTGAAACAGTACTAAAACAGTAATCTATCCTCACAAGCTTTCTCTATTAGAACAAATGGGATTTGCGAAATATTATTATGCATGAATAGTGGACCAAATTTACATATAAATAACATGTATGACTACAATACTTCTACCAGTTTATCAGCCACTGTAGACTTCATATTAAAATTATACGGCACACCATAAAATTATGAACATAAACTTTTATTACGTAGATTGCCCATATGCAAATTCATCAGGGAACATGGACAATGAATTTTCATAAACGTACCCCGGTTGGCGAAAATTATTTAAAAGCTCCCACTTGACATCTTTATTGCTTAAATTTAATGAACAGCGGATATTTCATCCCACACACAGGGAACCCTAACCAGTAATTACTCTTTTACAAGTATACCTTCAACTTATTTAAATACCCTGGTATCGCCATATATCTATATCACACCTTTTTGGCCTATACGAACTTCTCATAACATGAATTCTGTCTTTAAATCTGTCAAGTCAAATTCATTGACATCTACAATATTATACAATTACAAACATGCCGTGTATGTGCATTGAAGCTATTTAAAAAACAACTGTAATAGACTATATTATAAACGATGAGAACACGATGCGAATTGTTTTTAGATTTCTTGCCTGTTTGTTCAGGGTTCACGTAAAAACTACCAGGCGTATTTCGATGCGGTTCTCGCTGAACGAAATCAAATTTTTAGGCTGTAAAATAGGCTCTACTTTTTATCCTGAGAATCTTGCGGGATTATTTCTGCGAATGATTTAAAATTGAATTGAAAAAATTAAATTCCTATGTGATTTTATCGCTGATCGATATTTTATATAATTAAAATGTGTGATATTTTTTATCCCGGTAATCCCGTGGAAATTTTCACGGGAGAGGTTTTTAGTTTTTTTGGATGGATCAATGAACGTGTATCGGTGTTTTTGGAAATTCAACCCTTAAGGGGGTAAAAAAGGGAATGAAAATTTGTATAAAAATCCATCATTTTGCAGCAAGAAACACAAAATTTCATATCTTATGTGTTTTGATATTAGAAATAAGTACACACGTATGATTTCAATGAAACTCAGCTTACATATGTAAGCCCGGGTATATTTGGGATACTTTTTATCCCTACAAATGACGTCATTTACGTCGTTCATTTATTCACCTTAAATAAACTCAAATAAATGCATATAAAGTAATTAAGTACTTTCTAACAGATTTAGATGAAATTGTATTCATTTCTCTCACGATTAGCTGAAATATATGTAACTTATTTCGGTTTCGAACAGTCCCAGTGATTGTATTTTCTTATTTCATATTTGGGCACGGCATGAGACAATAAATCTACCGCAGCTGTGATCAATGGACAAGTAAATTTTACTGTCTTCTTTTATTACACATAATGCAATTTATTGCTAATAAATTTCGGACAATTGAAGGGAAATCTTTGTTATTTACCACTCTCATTCATTGAAAATAAGTGTTGCCATGTGTTCGAAATTTATTCGATACGTCTGATAATAATTTCAAAGTGTCGCAAAAGTCTTTCGATTGCACGCAGGTTAATAATATCTATGATGTTGAATATGTTTTTTTTTTACTTATCCTTTTAAGACGGAACCACCACAAATTTGTTGCCGAACTGTCAAACACGGCTAATTGGGAAGCACCACAAATTCGTGGTCAAATACAAACAATTGAAACGAACGTTGAACTGATGCTTCTCCCTCTAACTATATAGAGTTTGTATTAGAGTAAAAGAGGTGATATAATTATCTTGATTTAGGCGGTGCAATTTTGACGGCAGCTGGCCGATTATGTACAAAACAATATTAAATTTGGCCTCTTTAAAGGGTTATATAAGTATATATGATTTGGAAAAAATAGTACTACCTACTTATTTTGAACAAAATCTTTCGAATTTGAATATTTATAGGCACCGGTGATATTTTCCATCAGGTAGATAATCGGCCTGCCTGCTGAACTATGTAAATAACATAAGCCTTTGTCCAGCATGCGCAAGATTTATGAAACACCTAAACCTTCTAAGATTCAGGTAAACTTGATATCTAATTTTGACTACTAATATATAATTGATATACTTATTTAAAATCAACTATTGTGTTCTTGTGCAAAAAGTCCCAGCTGTTTAGTAAATGTGACTTCTCCAGCTGCCACAAAAATTCGGTCGTTTGGTATTAGTTACAGATATAAAGTTTGCCTTATGTTGTTTTGAACATACGAAATTCAAAATCAATCTTTTGATTGTTTCAAAAGACCTTATAGCCAGACCCTTATAACATTCTTAAAAACATCCAATAGTCATGGGAATACATCAATCATCAACCACGAATCGATCTTGAGCGTAAGTTGTATATAGACTTCATAGACTAAGTAAATTATTCCACGTCAATTCTGTTAAAGTATAGCAAATTACCCCTATCCCTAGATTGATAGCAGAGAAGTTTAGTGTTCGATAGAACTTAGCATTATAGAGATCACTTGCAGGGTATTAGTTCCTTGCATCGGAAGCGTCGAAGGCTTTGAAAATTTATGCTCGCGTCGTCGGTAAATTTAACGCGGGCTTAAGCTATTTATGTGATAAATATGAACTGATATTACCTAACAGTGCAATTTCTCGAAGATAGTGGCTGCATCGTTATTGATTTAAATAGAGAATTTGTTAAAGTTTAAAGCGTAATAATAAATGAAGTAATTTCAGTAAAGGCGGGTTTCATTTTTCAAATAGGGTAGTTAAAAGCCAAACCACTCCGAACACTTTTTATTTGGACACAACAACACTTTATCTACTTTGGATAAATGTGATAAATTATGACGAAATTTTAGCCGTTTATTTATTGTTTAAATTATAATTACTTCTATCACGATATTTTAAAATGAAGATGATACTTTTAAACTTCAAGAAAATCGATAGACTTACTAAAGCTTACAAAGTAAATTTTATTCACTTCCCTAGAACATCTTGCTTGGATCTTACCATATTCTAACGGACTTATCCGTTTTATTTTGGAAAATAACAAAGACATTTAACTGAAAAATATTTTCGATTCAATTACTCGGTATAGCATGGTAAAATTCACTTAACAAATTAATTTTCTTGAGAGCGAAGATTTTCTTAAGAATAAGCCCGAAGTATTCCTGAGTGAAGACGTAAAATTCCAGGGAGTTCCTCGATAGCGATTCGCACCACGGCGCCCTCTCGCGCCATTAACCGCCCGAGGGGTGATCGGACGGAAGAGATTAACATCCACCGCAGGCGCTTTGACTATGGCTCTTGCACTTAGAGATAACTCCTATTGATTTTGTTTTCCTGGTAAGTTTTATAAGTTTTGCTTGATCTCAGCTGTTGACGTTGCGTCATGTTTTCGATTGAGTAGTTTCAAACAAATTGAATAACGATTTCAATTGAAGGCTCAAATATGAAAATAATTTCCTGCATCTTTTTGTTTTTAAATGTAGACCATCGAAAAAAATATGTTTAATATCCACCGTAGGCGTTTTGACTATACTTCGTGCACTTAGTCATGACGCCTATTGATTGATTTTGCTTTGCTGGTAAGTTTTATAAGTTTCTGTTTTTATCTCAGCTTTTTACATTGCTTGAATCTTCGATTGGATAGTTTTAAACAAATCGAAGAACGATGTTAGTTGAACGCTTCAATTAATAAATAATTATGCCTACTTTTTTTTGTTAATATCTACACCACTGCAAAAACGATGGTTAACATTCATCGCAGCGGCTTTAGCTATGGCTCTTGCACTTAGGATAACACATATTAATTTCATTTTCCTGGTATTATATATATATATATATATATATGTCGGAGGGAAGCTATATTGGATGTATTGTTGACTGGATGTATAACGCACAATATCATTTGTTTACATTTTAATTACTTCTAAAATTCTTAATTTAATTTAATTTGATTTATTAAATGTTTCTATAACTTTAAAGATCGTTCTAACATAATAAAAGTTATGAATATTGTAATTTAATAAACGACCAATGAGAGCAGAGCATGTCTAGAGCGGGGTCAGACGCGCCCTCTATACTTTGGTAGTATCTACTTCGGTAGACGGAGGAGTTTTTGTGGCACATTTGGTTGGTGGCAATAGGTCGAGTTGGACCATGGAGTATTTTAAAGAAAGTATTGAAGCTGGAAGTATGAGCGGGTGCCCTGAACCCGCTGCTCGGTCTAAACTATGTCATAATGTTGATCAAATCTAAATTAAAAGTGTATAAACCGTGGCTATTGTGTTTTATGCTCGCATTTTATCCTGATGACGCCCACTAAACCTGCAATAACTAAAGATGTCGTGAGAACGAGGCCGTTCTGCGACATATATATATATATATATATATATATATATATATATATATATTCGTAATAATTACTGAGTTATAAAATTACATTTGTTTGTAAAATGTAACTAAATTAGAAAATTCTTAAAAACTTACGATTATGAATTAGCAAATTAAATAGTTTCTACAATTTAAAACCTACAAAAACGTGAAAACAACAACGCTATAAAACACAAAAAGGACTTAAAGCTGATTTCTCAAGAGAGACGACTTACTATAATGAACTTTATATTGAAGACGTTCAGTATTAAAACAAGCCATTTGGACCTCGGAATCGTCGTGAGAATAAGAAATACAATGTTGCATTTCTCTGCAATATTATATTTCCCTGGTATTTCTTGGCAGAAGCACTCCACCGCACTGACCGCGATGCTACCGGCTGGCTTGTGACAAATTAAATAAATTTATAGCCAGCGGCTAAGTACGGCGACAATCTAGTTGGATTGTTTAAAAAATGTTATATACGGAAATCCTGTATTTACTCTGTATTATGAATTCCAAAATATCAACGAAAATCGACCAAGTTTTTGTGATTCGATTGGTTTGGTTGCTTGGTAATGCCCTAGAAGAATGGATAAGTATTTGTTTCTTTCACTTGAAAAAAAAATCGAACTACCTCATATACGAGTTTGTTGTCGGTTCCTTCGTCGGACGGTTTTCACGCCATTTGGCGCAAAACAAGCCTCCCTGCTGAGCAGATTGCTCTGGAGCATCGACCTCATCCTGAACGTAATAGCCAATAAACACGATAGTCCTTTGATATTGGCACTCATGTAGAGGACCAATGGTTATTCTCTGTAAATTACTTACACATATTTTAAGCTCTACCAACTAAGTGGTTGGATCTAGTTGTCTGTACATTTAAATAAAGAATAATAAGCCCAGCTCTCCACACCCATTAGCCACACATGGGTGTCATGTTGTCCGTCGCCAATTTTGTACGGTATTTTGTTAGGGCTCATGCAGGGAATGGCGAGTCACCATCTGCCCATTTAATCCATGTTCCCTGAACATTGCGATGGGCAGACGCAATAGTTCCTATAGACCCACCAAAGCAATTCATCCCAAATAGCTCGATACATTTTGTTTTCATTTACGACGATATACGATACACAGACCGGGGCTTGTCCTTGAATGTATTTATATATGGTGTAGATAGTGAGAAAAGCCGGTTACTGTCAGACAATATTTACATTATATTTGTCTAAGGGGCCCCTACGTATTGGCCTCCTCATGGCCCCACGCATGCCCTCCAAAATTCTGGGCTATTTTTATAAGCCGTGGGCTTTGAGGACAGATAACAATATAATCCATATAACCTTCGTTTCATAAAAAAAATAAACCAGAGCCCAGCAGTGGAATGGTTACATGTTGATATTATAGTTTAACTTATGCTTGTCTGCATTTTACACCCTGAGTGCTGGAAGCAACCAGGTCACCAAAGCAATGTACACGATATCCATCTTCTTCTTATATATAAAAATGAATGTTTGTCTGTATGTCCTTTATAAAATCGTAAACTATACATTTGATCATGTGATAATCTTTAGCAAAGTTGTTCTGCATGAGCCAGAGGTTTCTGAGTTGGTTCACAATTGGACCCGGTAGGTGGCGCTGCTGTCGGCCTATCGATTGAAGCTTTTCTGGGCAAGACCACGTCTGCCGGGACAGCTAGTATGTAATAAAATTAAGTGAGTTTTAACTAATCTATAGAAAATAAAACATTTTGTTGAAAACAACCCTTTCCCTTAGTTTGCTGTTTGATATTCTTTCGTACATTGACCTTTACAGCTACATTTTGATTTGTTATAATAATACAGATGTGTTTATTTTTTTCAAATGCAGCAGATTCTATTTCTAACAAGGGTAATTGATTTTTCAAAAATCTAATGATGCCACTTAAATTTACGATAAAATCTGGCTTGAGGCTTCTTTGAGTGTTTTCCGCTATTTAATATAGTTTAGGATTTAGCTCTGAAGGCCCACTTAAAAAAATTGATCTATTTATACTAATACTAGTAGTAGTAGTACAAATTAATCAGTATGAGTTTGATGTACTTTTAGTGCAAGTATCCTCCGAGTCATTATTAACGGGTTTTTTTATTGCCGGAGTTCAGAAGACAGACAGACGGCCAACTTGATCGAAAGCGGTTAGCATCGCCTATGGACATTTGCAACACCAAAGGTGCTAGAAATGCGCTGCTGCTCCCTTAAGGGAGACTGGAACCTGGTCACTAATGCCGGAACACAACTCAAGGTTGTTATGGCGACATACTTCTACCAGGGGTGGTAGCCATCCAGTCGGGCAAATGCCCTACCATAGGCAACTGTCCCTTTTTGAAAGGTCTAATAAAACAAAGTATGACAAGGGGTGGGAGGGATTCTAAATTTCGTGACGTCACATTTCACATATTACATCTTTATAATATATTTAAGCTTTAACACATGCAACTTGAAGTTTTAACAAAAAACTTGAAAACATTTCCAACTCTATCTGTATGAGTGTTTAAATTATTAAATATAATGTAATCTATCCCATTCTCTTGCAGGCTTAGTCTTATAGATTTATGTGTTTATCTCTTTTTAGTGTCACTTTTTCGTTTATTTCATCGATTTTCAAATCACAACTAGTCTAAAGAAGTTTCACTTCCATAAGCTATAATTTAATAATAGAGTTGTTTGAGCTTCAAGATATTTTAAAAAATGCGGATCTAACCGGGTTTTACTATATACTGCACAAGTTATAAAAAATGCTTCACTTCATTTGATGTTTGTTCATGTGGGCTCAGTCTATGCTTTTTTCGTCTGACATTCATTGTACATACTCAACCCCCCTACAGACTTATTATATACCTATAAATAGAAATAGATAGACTATTTACTAATGATGTCAGAAAAAAGATAATTAATGTCCAAGATAACTAAATAACGATAAATTGTTTCGTGGAACTGATAACAATATCTATGATTATGCCAAATTATACCATCAAAATACTTCGTTGAACAAATTTGCTTGATAATATCAGTACATATTCTACATACATATCAGACGTTTGATATCTAACTTGATTTCATATTGTTTGAAATAATTACAGGAAATGTTAATTTGTAGAGACAACATATTTGTTCAAATACCGCGCCTGGAGCTTCGTTCGCGTGGGACTTGAATTATATTATATTCATAATATCTTCTGTAAATTTAAGATAAAGTTTCTGTTTAAAACCCTAAAATGTTCATTCAAATACCTGCAGCTGCTTCAGACTATTCTACACTACACTACTACACTTATTGATTTTGTCATGCTATCTGTTTCCTGGTGTTATGCCACGGTGCGATCTAGGATAGAGCATAGTTACCTAGGAGTTGCCTATTCACTCGTAACTGGAAGACCACAGACTGATAAATTTGATGACGGTGCACAAAAGTGGAGGCAAACGTTTAGTTTTAACTAATGTTATGATGACTATGTACCGATGGCGCAAACCGTTGCGTCCGGTTGTCCGATGATAGAAAGGGGAAGGAGAACTAAGACGTGTAGTACCACAGCACTATCCAAAGCGTGTTCAATAGAAACCCAACAGACTTGCTACCTTGCGGCGATGCTCAAGGTTTTGAACCGAGCATCAAAATGACTATCATCACCAATCTTATTGGATTTCCTATCAATCGGCTCCAATACGTTTAACTGGCATACCCTCGACTAGGGATGGTACCTTCCAGACAGGAAAATATACCACCTGACTGTGTTATCTTGTCGCCTTGTTTGTTGATAAATCTCTCTATTACATCAGTACGCCACTAATTACAATACTGCATATCAAAGACACGATGATACGCGGCATGTAATAAATACAAACAATTTTCCAAGCAGACATGGAAATGGTAATGTGGTGAGGCGTATTTCATCTAGTACGCCGTTCGGACATTTTATGTGTCGCCGGGCTATCTGGACTGGCTCGATGATTTAGCGAATATAGTGTTGTGAACTATTTGAGACTGGTCTCTAAATGAAAACTAGATGAACTCGATATTTAAAAAGCTCTCATTGACCATCATCATCATAGTATTTAAGAGATTACCTCTTGTCAGTAGAACCTCCTTCTATCCTCTTTATTCTCGGCAAGCTGTTTCACTTCTTTATACGACACCTATCCTTTTCTTTATTCCGCAGGTAAATGCGTTAGTAGGTTAGTAGGTCTTCTCTTTTTACTCTTCCACCTTCCACTTTGCCTTCTAAATATTATATATTATCTTACAGAAAAGGACGTCGTGTCGTAGTAAATTTCCAAACATTTTTCCTCTCCTTTCCTTTATGGTTTTTTTTATATGCTTATTGATGAATAACCTAATTGTATCACTATCACATCACTAAGATACTACCTACTTTCCGAGGTGTATCCATACCGATAGCCGACAGCCTTCAGCTTCTTGGCATCTCCTTAACACAATCTCTTAATTTTGGCTCCTATATAGAGTCTGTTGCTCAGCTGGTTGGCAAAAAACTAGGGGTTCTATCGAAGGTGAGGCAGTACTTCACACCACTTCAGTTGCTGAATCTTTATCAAGCACAAGTACGGTCTTGCATAGAATACTGCTCTCATCTTTGGGATGGCTCAGCTAAATACCAGTTAGAGACACTCGAATCAGTAGAGAAAAGAGCTAGGAAACTGATAGGCTATTCGATGACAGGCTTCAGAGCCTAAGTCATCGACGTAAAGTCTATACTATATGCTATACTATATACTATAGTATATGCTAGTTTGTCGGTATTCTATAGGATGCACTTCGCGGAGTGTGCCACGGAACTACATGAATTGGTTCCTCCCTCACCATTTTACCACCGGACAAGTAGACGTGCGCAGTCACGTCACCGATATATGATGGAAACACCAACGAAGAGGACGAAACGCTATGCTTCCACTTTCATCATACGCACCGCTGAAGAGTGGAACTCTTTACCGTCGTCTGTTTTTCCTGCAGAATATAGTCTTGGTGTCTTTAAGAATCGCGTGAACAGGTATCTTCTGGGTAAGCATGCTCCACCTTAGACTGCATTTCAGCTTGACATCAGGCGCAACGTCGGTCAAACGCGAACCCATGAAAAAAATGGACGGGCTTGAAGAGTAGTGTTTTGTTGGGAACAATTATATTCAAAAAGCTTTTATGTTCTGTTCAAATTAAAAAGATTTTTATTGTTTTTTATGCAAAAACTGTCTTTGTGTTAAATGTTAATAATTAAATAAAATTAATCTTAACTGTGTATATAATTATATGTATGTATTCAATTTGCCACAAGAATTCAATAGGTTGGCGTCACGTCAGTCAAAGTCCTATAATTTGGTTAAAACTAAATTTGGGGGCTATAAGTGTCCAGGTTTCGCCTAGTATATATATATGAGCTGGAAGTTTATTCTAGAAATATATACTTTTGAATACTTGACACTGTATGAACACAAAGCTTATTATAAAGATTAAGATTTGAGTGCACTAGGGTTTCACATAGCGCTATCGTTAATTTCCCTGAATAGAAACTACCTTTGAACTTTAAGGTTACATATCAAACTTTATGAAAATCGAATAACATCGTGTAATGTGAATATAAAAGCAAGCATAAAAACACTGTTGAATAATAACATAAAAATACCGCAAGTAAACAAATGTATCTCGAAGACTTTTCTGTCTTACTTTTGACTGTACTATGCGATTGAGTTCTTAAAAAAATCCTTTCTGAATATACACGGCATATATGACTACAACACTAGTGTCACGCGTATGATATACCGGCGACATGGCACACGACCGTGCTCAGTGGCGAAAATTCGAATTTTAGAATCCAACTCTAAAAGTGTCAAACGAAACTGGATGTCGAACAGGTATTGCCGGTACAGTCTTTTTGTGGTTCTACTTCCGTAATCGTATTAGTATTTGGAATACGATATAAAATAGATACAAGCAAGAACTTTCTTCATTCAAATAGTTGTTCTTATTGTATTCTAATTTGATCGATATGATACACAACCGTATATACTTGATGTTTTAAATGATTATTTTCACATTTCATAACATATTATTTATTGTATGTTAAGTCAGTTATCAAATAAAAGTTATCCATCCAATATATTATAACCTGACTGAATGTAGAGTCATGATGTATTTTACGAATAACTTTTATCCGGCAATTCAAAAATCGGCTTTATAATATATTTTGTCTATTCTTTGTTTGTTGTTGATGTCGGTGTAAATATATTAGTCGAGCATTTTCAGAGCTATCAATATTTATTTTAAAAAAAATCTGTGAAGGTGACGCTACTGTTAGGCACTAACCCAAAACCAGCGTTGGTTATCATCCAGAATTTGCTGAGTTAGAGCTTTTTTTTTCATTGCAAGAGTTCAGCAGACAGGCAGACGGCCCACTTGATGGAAAGCTGTTTCACCATCGCCTATGGCCATTTGGAACACCAAAGTTGCTACAAAAGCGCTGATGTTCTCACAAGGGAGACTGGAACCTGGTCACTAATGCTGGAACACAACTCAAGGTTGGTATGGCGGCATACTCTAGACCAGGGGTGGTAGCCATCCAGTCGGGCAAATGCCCTACCACCTGGCTGATTAAAGTTAAGTCAACCTTTGGTTTCCATTCCACTTGACATATGACATTGATTTCTCTTTTTAAAAACTCTAAATAAATATTATTGTCCTTCTTCTTTCTTACTTTATAAAAAGCAGATTCAAAGAATCGTATCTATACTGGCGCACAAAAAGTGAAATCTTAGTCATAACAATTAGGTTCGATAGAAATGGTAGACGATGCCTATGTATATTATTAATCCCATTGAAGAACAGATCAATGAAGCCATCTCTATTATTAATCAGCCTGAGCACAAAGAGGTCTGGCCTAAGATGCAGTAATCAAAGGACTATTGTTAGGCTAATACTGGAAGGGGCGAACCGGAGGGTGACGAATTGGCTATTATTCGAATATATTAGGCCTCTGATCTATTCGTTAGTGACCTGCCGGTAATATTGATCGTGGTTAAATATTACCCGTCTGTTCATCTTGATGATTTATTAGTACTTTGCGTCCGAAGCAAGCACTCCAAACATTAATTTAATAGTGAACAAATCATTTCTGTTATGTAGTTATTTTAAATTCTGACACAGTCGTCATGTTTTTTCGATCGTCTATGTATGTTACGGTTTTTTTGAGAATTCGTCAGGAAAGTGTAGATACTGTTACAACTCTGGTCCCGACAAAAACAAAATCCACCTGCATATCTGACACGAAGCACATTTATTACTCGTCGGCATTAATGTAATATTTTATAGCTGTCATTAACCAGGTGTGTCGGATTAAGTCGACTTAGATACGGGGACATTGCAGTTGTACAGTATAAAACGATAACCTGATGGAGAGGGGAGTCAGTCGACCGAGAACACCGAGCGAATCAAGACGTGTGTACTACAATCGGAAATCTAATAAGTGACGGACTTTGCGCGTGTTATTGAATTACGACCTTCTGCATTACGTTTGGACTTGTTGTGTTCGGTTATATTTGTACTAGTTTTATACGTGTTTGTATAGTTCTAATAAACTCTATAGTAATTTTAACGGCATTACTGTATATTTTTATAACAATACTTTATATGCCGCTATAATGCTGTAGTCAAATTTCGGAGAAAATAAATATTAGCTATGATCGCCATAGATACAAGTAAGTGTATTTTTTGTTCAAAGTACGTAGGCTATGGTGTACGGTTAGGTTTAAGTTATAGTGATCTTTAACAATGACTTTTTAATGAAATGATGAGATATTCGCTGCTAAAGTCATAAAAAGTGTCCGCCGTACCTTTTTTTTGTAATTTCACTTTAATGATTTTTAGCGGCATATATTAAACAGTGCTTTCCAAATGACATTCATGTAGCACCCATTTGTCTTTAACGCACACTTCAGTGATATACAGATGACTATAAGGCATTGACGAAGTTATACCGGCTTCTTTATTTGACTACGCTATCTTATATTTCAGACTGTGAAGGATTGTAAGTTAAATCTAATTTTGCATTTGCTCTTCATATAAGCGTATGTATTCCTTCATTATGATCTAATGTTGCTAATCGGATCAATGCTTTTTTTAGAAACACAGTACCATTGATTAGAGTCGCAAGCACTCGAGAGGAAGTTTCAGTAATGGTATTATGCTAATCAATAGATTTAACCTTTCAGAAGTTGGTGAAACAGTGACTCATACATAGGGCTGGCTTGCTTTAATATTCAAATCTGTATACAAGTCTATCAGTGGTTCGAGTTTGTATGTGTTCAAATTGTTTTCAAAATCAAGGGGGCTAATTCGGACCAGCAGATTCCGAAGATACATTTTTTTTTGTCTGTCTGTTAGAGCGTTACGTAAAACCATTGAACCAATTTAAGTGAAACTTGACATATATCCGGGGGCGTAACTTAGGATACTTTAATCCCAATAAATAACATTGTTTCCGTGGGATGGACGAAAATAGCGATAACGGTGGCGCTGCGATCGCATATTTTTTGGAAACTACTAAACCTATATGAATGAAACTCGACATAGTGTTAGCATAAAACCCGAGTTAACACGTACGATACATTTTATCCCGATAAATTACGTCGATTCTATGGAATAGAAGAATTAGCAAAACAGATGACGCTGCACCTACAGGTTTTCAATTCACTAACAAATACATTCGTTGTTAGAAACAACATGTCATTAATTGTATTACATCAAATCAGCTAGGCTTCGACTCATCTCACGCAACGAATTTTTAAGCAATTTTCACCATCAGTTAGATACATTTTCACTGAATTTATATATATAAAACACCTAATTAAAGTTGTATATACGAAACATAGAGTCACTATCTAGGGTTGACAAACATCATATGGTTACTTATTACGTTCGACATTAAAAAAATATTCAGGCTTTACAATAGCCCAATAAATTGCGTTATTTAAAAATAAATTTAAACCACATCCTAACATTAAATAAAAGTATACTGAGTCTACGTGAACAAAAGAATCAAATGAAGTCAAGGATCTTTAGAAACTTGTGTGCCTACAATTATTTAGTATACACGTGGTTTGCATCTTTGTGGGTAACAGTAATGCATCCATTGGAAACTATTCCACATTTTATCTGTACTAATTCGATTTTAATGCATGTTCCCGTAACACACTGTGACGCGATCGGCTTCCTATGTCAAAATCAGCTTCCTTTAGCCGGATTCACTCTGAGAGCTCGGGGCTCAGTATACATATATTGCTCGTCTGTGAACACACTAAAATATAATTTCAGACACTTAAATCGGTCAATCAAATTACTTTCTCTCATCGGCAAACATTGTTATAACTATATAAAAAAACACTACGTTTCAGAGCTAAAAAAATCAATAGTAAATTTATAATTTTGAAGTTAACAAAAATTAAATCAATATGAGGACAATTTTAATGTAATCAATAAATTCTATTTACAGAAGACAGCCCTATTACAATGAAACCCACATTAATTAAATGCCAATTTGAAGTTTGATTTTCCAACTATAATCAACTCAATTGACTTGTCAGCTTTTCATTTGGTGATAGCGGGTGTTTTGATTGTATCTTAATGGAACTTCAGTATTAATTAGCAGAGATTTAAAAAACCTTCCGATGAAGTTCAACGATATAATCTGAAGACAGACCATTGTTTAAACTACTATAGCTACTAGTTACTCTATAAGATTTTTTGCCTATTTTTACTTGCATATATCATACATAATTCATCTAAAGGTATGTTATAGATTAGTATAGCAACACACCTGTGGAACGTATGCACACAATGTTTTTAAGCTATTGTATAGCTTTTATCGCAGGCCTTGAGCGCGGCGACCGAATCAAGAAATTCCGTAACGAAAATAAACCTAACACCCCCCACTCCGCCTACCATGCGCGGTGACGGGGGCCTGAGGCGGGCGCGGCGAGCGGAGGCGTGTGGTGGCCACAGTCGCCACAATGAGCCGCGAGCTCTCGTAGCGGTTCGAGGTACGTCAGGTATTGCAAATTATGGACGACGAGCTGCTCCGAATTAGGACGAATACGTAAGCAGCTGTTTGTAAGAAAGTATATATGTGTATAGGTATCTATCATATCTTTATAATGCCACACTCACCGCATGTGCGCGAGGTACGTCAGGTATTGCAAATTATGGACGACGAGCTGCTCCGAATTCGGACGAATACGTAAGCAGCTGTTTGTGAGAAAGTATATATGTGTATAGGTATCTATAATATCTTTATAATGCCACACTCACCGCATGTGCGCCAGGTGAGTATACATATATGTATGTAGGTATATATGTATACTCAGGTGATTTGTTTTCTTATCGGTCACCACGCTCAAAAAGTGTAACTTGAATTAATATCAAAGAAAAAAAATACTGCATAAATAAAAAATAAATAAATAATTATAATTGCATAAGTTGATAAAAAATGCTATGCAATAGCTTTACCGTGGCACTCCCCGAGCGCCACAAGGAGTTTTATAAGTTACCTTATACCTATGACACATCAGCGGAAATTTCGCCGAGTTCAGATTAGCGCCGATGCTTCCGTCGGCGTCGCCGAAGTTTCCACGCGGTAAGCTCCACCGGTGTATCGCTAGGCTTAGACTCTATGTAGCATAACCCCCCTTATTCATAATAGTTATATGAGATTTATAGGCTTCTTAAAGAGTTGACTATTATTCATATTTGTGTTATTCATTGGTTGATGATCATTATATTGATATATATGATTTTAAAAATATCTGACTTGCATAAAAAAATGGACGGTCATGACATGACAGTATAACAGTTTCATATTTACTACTAGCGACCCGTCCTGGCTTCGCACGGGTGGACAATTATTTTTCAGACCCTTTGGGATAAACGTATAAATATAGCCTATGTTACTCAGGGAAAACGTAGCGTTCTAATAGTTTGCCCTCCTGCATCTAGGGAGCGGAGGAGTCTTCACCCCTGTTGACGAAGTGAGTTTGCACTACTTCCCAGGGCATTCTCAAGCACTGATGCGTTAGGATCAGCTTGGGCGTAACTACGTTCTAACTCTCACACTTTTCCTACCATGAGCGCTGGGCACAGGGGAGGAGGGTGGTTTTAGTGGAGTATTGAGTATTCAAGTCTCTACACAAACCAGCGATTGACTCTGGTGGCTATTCGTGGCTTCACCTCTTATCACTTTGGTTCAATCCCTAGCAAACGACCCGTTAGTGTGCGAAATGCATTTCCCCCGTCTTAAACAAGCATTCTAATAGTGAAATATTTTTTTGAAAGGGGTCAAGTAGTTTTTGAGTTTATTCGTCACATATTGGTATAGATACTATAGAAAGTTACTACGGAAACAAAGAATGCTGTATCTGGCAGTTTCATGTTTTTTTGACGATACTTGACAGCTCTGCATGGTGCGCATTGCAGACATTTTATTCGTGTTCAACACACTATTTGAAATATTTTATTCGCAGCCGCAATAAACTCAAATACGATATAACACTCGAGCGGTGATAAATTTTTACAGTAAAATTCAGTTGATCCCGCTGATACATTCAATACTCGTTCCACAATTGTGAAAACCGAAACATTAAAGTCGAAATATAGAATCGAAAATAAGAGATACAAACGTATTTTATTTTGTTATTCATATAGAAATATAATTCAAGTGTCCGTCTGTCATTTAAAAAACAATTTAAATTATATATTACTAGCTGCGCCTCGCGGTCTCTCCCGCGTGGTGATTGAAAATCGTCATAATTCCAAAATAAAAGAATTTTTCTAAAATAAAAGTAGCCTAAGTTACTCCTTATTACATCAGCTACCTGCTAATAAAAGTCCCATCAAAATCGGTCCATCCATTTCAGAGATTAGCCGAAACAAACAGACAGACAGACAAACATTGTAAAAAATTTTATTTTGGTGTATGTACCGTATATGTAGTAAAAATCGATTATTTCAATATTACAAACAGACACTCCAATTTTATTTATATGTATAGATTGCAAATTGGTTGTAGTTAATAGAAAAGTACTCAATGCCGAAAAGTACCAAAATCGAGTTCAACATACCAAAGAGATCGTCTAGGTCGACACTTTGGTCAGGAAATAGACTTTGGTAAAATACGGAAACCATGATTAATTTATCGGAATGAGGTAAATTTCGGCTGGTCTTATTAAGAGTATCTACCATAAAACAAAAAGAACTAAAAGAGTCAAATTCCTGAATATATTCAGGAATTATATTACTTACATAATTCTATGATCAACATTATAATGTTGATCATAGAATTAAGCCTAACTGTAGATGATGTATTTAATAATATAAAAGATTTTCTGTTCAATCTAATAATTTCAGTATTCTTTATAATTAAAGTTAAATATCTCGAAAGTGACTAAGTGTGGATTAAACCCATTTCGCTTCACTACACCTAACTGAAAACTACTGGTTAATATACGATACCTAATAATCATAACTGATTGCTATTTAGAATTTTTGTCCGTCAGTCTGTCACTCTGTGTAGAATGAGTTCCGGAACAGTGTTCCAGCACGTTTATTCCGCGTATTAAGATGACCTGGAGAGAATTTCCCGCCGCGATCTATCCTCTGAGCTGTGTCGTAAGGTTTTGAAACATAATGTCAGTTGGCAAAGAGTTATAATAATGAGGAGCCGTATAGATATAGTTTCTTCTGAAATAATCCAGAGAAGGCACAGGCATCTTTTATATTACTTCCGTCACAAGTCTCGCGTTAGTATTGTTATATTCTTCAAAGACCTGTTAAATCGCACTAACTTTGCGATTTTAAGTATATAGATGCTAGCCACAGTAAGGAGATTCTGAGATTTAAAAATCCGGTTGCATATGATTCTGACCATATCATTCAAGAAACGCGTTTAATATTTCTTAGACGTCTGCATCATGTTAGCAACACCCTTGTAAACGTTTACAGGCGACGGTAACGACTTTCCATCACGTTAAAGAAACCAAAAACTGATGTTATAAGGGTTCCCATTTTCGCCACAAAAGCTATAGAACCCTAAAAAACATACTGTAGAAGTCCAAATTGAAGCAAACAGCGTAGTTCGCTTTGAATTTTACAAACTCGTATCAAAAATTCAATTAACCGTCAAACGCATACTAGTGCGCGAACACCCACTCAATATATCGGGGAATCAGTGGGCACTGCGTAACAAAATAAGAGTAATTCAATATAACGCGTATAATATATCAGCCGCCCACCCATACTTCATTCGCAAACAATCCGCCCGCGTATTCCGAGAGTAGACGATATTCTTTTATAAAAAAATCTGGTCTCTTGAATTTTTAAACAGAACGAGTTTAGTTTCGTATCCGTTTTATAAGGGCGAAAGCAACTGTGTCCGTATGTCATGTTTTCACAAAATAACTACTGGACTTTTTTGAATTAAAGTTGGCATACTGTATTCTCAATACTGATAATGGAGATAGGATACTTTTAATCTCGGAAATCGAATAGTTTATGTATTGGGGTAGTGGGAATTTTAGAAAAGGGTATAAGTGTAAATAAAGCCCAATGCCAACGTAGGGGTGTGAATGATTTTTTTATAAAGAAGCTAAGGCCATCAAAGAAAGATTGAATCACGGCGAAGTCGCTAAGAAAACCGTGATATTTAATACAATTGACATTCCGTACAGACCACTGGATATTTTTTTAAATACCAGTAATAGTATTAGTGGATAAACAAATCAGCTAAGATACTTTTAATCTTACGAATCTATCTAAATAATAAAAACTTAAAAATTACCAATATGGTGATATAAATTAGGTTAGTCGCCAACCTACGTAGGGGAAACACGGGAGTTTCCGCCGCCATCAATTGAAATGAAATTCATGCAGCAAGTCACAGTTAAAGAAGATTAGTTGTATAATATCAATAGCTGTTATTAGTTTTGTTACTTTTCATTGTTCTGAATATCTTGTTACAAATAATCCCAATCTACTTAATTCTACAGTAAAACTATATATACACTTGTCACCTTTTCTTGAAGTGAACACTTTATGGATCCTTTAACGTTATTTCAAGATCGGATTTTTAATCTGCATACAAAAGTATAAAGTAGTTACAAAGTAAAGGGAGTGATATAACATATATTTTTTAATTTGTTTAAACAGAAACGGTTTTCGATATCCGAACCGGATTGATGACTTTAGATAAACTCCATTATTCTATTTTTATTACATATACATATTACCTTCATTATAAAGTAGAACACAATACAATTAAAAAACAAAGGGAAATAATATTGCAATAAAAATGTGTTTAGGGTAAAGTATACCATTGTTGGTACCCCCTCAATTATTGACCTTATTATAATCAAAACGATAAGAGTTGTAAATATTTTTATTTATTTTGAAGCCAATATAATGGTCATAATAATTATTATTACAACTATTATAAACATGTAATTATTATAAACAGACAAACCGGCAAACAGATAAGAAATAAAAAAAATGTGTGCTGGGACACAAATTAGAAGTGAAACTTCAACGGACAAGTGGAAAAACGAATCGTAACGGACAAGTGGAAAACGAATTGCAACGGATAAGTCGGATAAGTGGGAAAACGAATCGCAACGGACAAGTGGAAAAACGAATCGCAACGGACAAGTCGAAAATGTTCAACTGAAAAGTGACAAAATGAATCGCAACAAAATTTTAACTTGAAGTTTTACGGGCTGGTTTTTAAATTGGACAAGTACATTAACAATCTGCCCGTAACACTTCAAGTTGAAATTTTGTTGCGATTCATTTTGTCATTTTTCAATTGAACATTTTCGACTTGTCCGTTGCGATTCGTTTTTCCACTTGTCCGTTGCGATTCGTTTTTCCATTTGTCCGTTGCGATTCGTTTTCCCACTTATCCGACTTATCCGTTGCAATTCGTTTTCCACTTGTCCGTTGCGATTCGTTTTTCCACTTGTCCGTTGAAGTTTCACTTCTAATATGTGTCCCAGCACACATTTCGGTTTTTCGCAGATTTACTGCAAATTATGATTTGGTTAGGTTAGGTACATTTTAATGGTGTAAATGTAATACGCTACACACGCACCAAATATTTTTATACGTCAACAGTTTTGCCGTTCGTTGTCGTTCACTTTTGTTGTGACTTTCGAAAAACTGAACCGTTGGCAAAGTTTTCTAGTTGTTAATTTGTTTCCTTATTGGAACATCCCACTTTCCGATGCGCAGAATGCGATTTTAGGTATTAGAGGGACGAGGTCGTCGGAGACCGAGGTATACCCTCGCTCGCTTTCTCGTTTGCGGGACTTCCCCGGCGCTCGGCTCGGCTCACCAAGTCTGCCACTTTAGCGCTTTCGAAGCTAGATATAGCGCTTTTTAGGGCAACCCAGCTCCCAATTTTATTAAGCAACTTCCAGCGCAAAATCTTACGCTTTTTATAATATGCAAATATCTAATTAATTTTATAATAAATATATTTATGAATATCTAGACTAATATTATATAGAGGAAAGATAAGATTGGTTTTTGCTTGTATGAAGAGGCTCCGAAATTACTGAACCGATTTGAAAAATTCTTTCACTGTTGGCAAGCTACGCTATCCCCGGGTGACATAGGGTATATTATATTTACAAAAAAAATAGGGATCATTACTAAAACTCCAATAATTTAATCCAAGGTATAAAAAAAATACCTAAAATCGCGTGCGCTGCGAAAACTATTGATGATAAAATAAAATAATGTACTACGACTTTGTAGAACACATCATTATTTACAAAAAGTATCGCGACAACATATATCTAACTTTTATAGTTATGCCACAATAAGCGTTTTTTTATTATAAAAAATTAATTAAAATGCCGCCGCTAGAAAAGGCTTTTTATTTGTATCTTGATATTAATCCTTATCAAAATAAATTACTTCATATTCAAGACTGCTTCAATACCTTTATATAACTTTTTGAATTATTCAATTCGGACATTCCATTCGAAAGATATCACGAGTTTAAAAATGTAAGAATTAGTGACGGTGATCACGTGACTGTGACATCTTTTCGTGAGCCAAAACTCCGTAAGACCCCCTCTATATAGAAGTTTCACTTCAAAAATGCATCGTGTTCTCTATCGTTTATGTAGTCTATTCCAGTTTATTTTTTTAATAGCTTCAATGTACAGAAATGGCATGTTTAGAATTTTATATTGCTATAGATTTCTTGCTATAAATACTGTGGCATCGGCGTGACACATTCGGGAAAAGTATACGTACAAAATCGGACAAATACGATTACACGCAATATTTCTATGAATACTTTGTGTCATTCTTTGTTTATTTTATTATTATATTGAGGAAGTAAATTGAAGGGGATATTTATTCCAATACAAGGTTGACTACAAATTTTCTAATAATACACTGTGTATTCGAAACGTAGGTATATAGTGTATGATTCTCGTAAAATGAAATCTTCATGCCCGTCTATTTATGTATTTATTTGTTGTTTCTAACTATTGAGCCATTCACGTGTTAGGAAGCGTGAACAGTTGGAATTTGGAATGGAATTCATTTTAAATACATAATAGTTGTTTTCGTCTCCGGCCCGGTATTTTTCCCGACCATGCGTGTAAAGTTAAGTAGCATTGCTTTTAAGTCAGATAAATTAAATATTAAACTAAGACCGTAGCCAGGCCGTAATTGAAACGGAAGGACGACGTTTTTTTAATGTACATAAGCGTATTATTAGACAGGTATTCAAAATGATGTATATTTGATTCTTGTTTAAACTTCCACTCTGTATCGCATTTATTGCGTCACAATTTCCACTTCATTATGAGAATTTATATCACAAGAGTTAGTGGAATGAATTTTAGTTTCTAAGCAATACAATTAGTGTGCCTACCTAAAAAAACAGTTAGAACATAATTGTCAAAGAAATATTTTTATTGTATGTGCACATATTCAACGCCCGCAATGTAAAATTTCCGCCTGCTTGATACAGCGTACGCCGGCGTGCTGCGTTTTATGGCCGGGGCAATGTATCAAAGTTTTGGGTAACTCTGAATACACCCCAAGAGTCGACATTTCGCGCACAATACCATACCAGACTTTACGGCGCGGTACGCGAGCAGAACTTTGTTTAAAATTAGTTTGTTTAGACGCATGGGTTAGAAGATGACGGCTATTAAATAATTGATAATATAACAAAGGGATTAGTGTAATGGGATTATAATTTAAAAAATCTAGCTTGTTATAATGTAGAATGTATGTTGTAGGTAAAAGGTAGAATGTACTGATAATATTACAAACATATAGAGCTTTCTATTCAAATATCATTTGAAAATAACATTAAGCATGACAACTGCTTAGCAAAAATGGTAGAAATGAAAAAGACCCTAAATCCTATTTATCTACCACAGGCCGCAAAAATCGCCACCCGCGGTTAGGGGTTGGCGTGGCGAACTTTCATATTCTGTGATTCTATTCACCAGAGGGTGCCACAAGAAATTTTCCCACGTAAACTACAACAGAGTATGAGAATTAAATCACCCGTAAAGTGCCATCCAGCGAATAAAGTGGAAGTATTAAGTAAGCTTCTAAGTATTGTGGTTTAATCATAAGTAGTGGTCGAAATTCGAACATAATTAATTGAAATTATAAGTTTGAACATTATAAAGGTTTTGTTGTCAAAGACTAATACTTCTAAAATCACAGATTTCGCCAAGGCTACACTGTTAATTTGACTTTAACGATAAACAAAAGAGTATATATGCGCGCGTGTCAAATAAATGATAGTATGTGTAATGTTTTCTTTTATTGATTTAATGTATTTCTTATGAATAATTTAAAAAAACAGCATTCTGCACTCCTTCTGTAGATAAACTATAAATGTGCGAAATTTCATACTCCTCCGTCCACGCAATTGTCGTAAAAAGGGGTATAAAGATTTTACTTCACGTATTAATATATAGATATGCCGAAATATTATAGACAAACCTTGCATCAAAATTAGATTTAGCGTTGACTCCAAAATTATATACCAAAACATATGGCAACAATGCTGCAACGTCATTAGTACCTGAAATCAAACAGAATCAAAATTACAAAGTTGAAAATATTAATTCCCAGACGGTTGCCAAAACGGGAAATAAATTTGAATCGTACCTAACTTTGTAACCGTCCTTGATCCGTATTATAACACCAGTTTAATTAAAAGCTTTCGTCTTGTAGGCACCCAGAAATATGGACCGAAACTACATAGCCGAAGCGCAGATACGTTTCTCCTTTTAAATGTTTCCTCAGAGCAATTTGAATCCTATCACGTAGAGAATAGAAGTCACCGTCTCTTTATATCGAAGTACCAAGAACAGAGAGGCAAGCAGAAAGGCGGCCGCTTGAAGCGATGTAGCCATAATTTGCGTCATTTCATCAGAATTACTGAGCGAGCTGTAGGTAATCTTCACAAACTTCATTTTAGTCAAACGAACGTTGAATTTATCCTTTGAGACGAACTTTTGTGCCTATATACGAAATGCCTACCTATGCGGGTGCTTTTTCAACCCAGACTGTATTAGATGTTACATTTCGTTGTGCCTTTTAGAAGTATTTCGAACAATGTTTTCTATTTTACCCGTAAAACCTGAACGTACTCTTTGAGATTTATCAAACCAAGAAATGTACTATTCTTTTGAGATTCATTCAACCTACTACTATTGAATCTGTGCTCACTATTCAAATAAACCTATGTTATTGAAGTGGAAATTAATGTTTGGAAGAGAAATTAAATACCCAGAAAAGCTTTTCAAATACAAAACTATTTACCATCTAATTTAGCAAGTAGTAGTAGTTATGAAAAATACCTCTGCAAAAGACAATATTACAACTGGAAGGTATTTCCATCAGACAACCTGTAAATACATGAAAACATGATAGTAGAGGGGATTGAATTTATATAAAAAATAATTGTGTATGAAATTCCCACACAGCAGAAGTGGAACTTCAGAAATGTAGCCTACGAGAGAATGAGATATATGAATGAAAAAAAATGAGTATAATGTTTTTTATTTTTATAATATTTTTACCATGCATAATATTTATTTTATGTTTAAATGCAAAATATTTTATATAATACATATTTAAGATATATTATAACACATATTATTCAGATTCCATCTTTTCACTTTGTACAAATGGCATGAGAGGCTTATGATAACTAAAATAGGAAACAAATGCTCTAGTTTCTATTTGATGTAAGAACTTCGAAACTTCAAAATATTCCCAACTCTATCTTTATGAAAATAGTGTTTAAATGATAAAATAACTCTTTTTAGTGTCACTTTAATTTTGTTTCATCAAGTGTCAAATCAGAACGATTATAAAAAAGTTTCACTTCAAAAACTAATGAGGTGTCTATGGGACAACTAGTTGAAACGAAGTTTCGAAGACCATCGAATACTATAGAAGATCATCGAAGAAATTGTAAAATAATAAGGCCAATTATAAGATCTTCTATTTTGAAAACAGCGTATTTTTGATCTTATCTCATTGCATTAAAGTTCGAAATTGTATAATAATATACAATGGTCAGCATTTTTCATTCACTAACCCTCGTCTAGCCCCCATCCGCCGAATAACCTGCAATAAGGAACTTCGGGCCAAACGAAAACGTTTTCTTTTACTGTGTTTAATGTGTAAAAATTTTGATAATATAAACATTCAGTTAGAAGAAGTACTCGGTTTTCCTAACTAACTCCGTTGGCTCAGCGACCCAAAATGTGTCTTGGCCTCCGAAACGAGAACACGCCACCTGTTCTTGTCCTGTGCGATTTCTTGCCAGTTAAGGGCTTGAAGCTCACAGCAGGTGCTCATAGCACAACAGGGCAGGTCACCCTCCACTCTGTTCCTCCACCAGTACTTGGAGCGACCAACCGGACGTCGCCCATCCGATCGTCCCAAATAGGCCCTTTTCACGCTTCGATCCTCTCCCATTTGTTCAACGTGACCGAGCCAACGGAGGCGGTGAGATTTTATTTCTCCTACTATGTTAGGCTGTTTCACTCGGTTTTCCTAGGTGAAATGTATTTCACACACTCGGCCAACTTTTGAATATACGTCATTGGATTGATTCACCTACGCCTTAGCTTTTCACCTGCCAGTAGTACCAGGACTTTAAACGGTAATTATTTTAAAAATACATCCTAATAGCTATTTAAGTTAATCGTCTTTTAATCTGAGTGCCGCAAATTGATTGGTTGAATTTGGATCAAAAATAGAATCTACAAAACAACCGCTACAAAAACAACATCAATATCCTCGTATAAACTGAACTACAGTTGCGAAAATCTTTAGCAAAACAATATAGGATTACCAAATAAACATTTGAACAAATACTACATATAGTACCTACACGTATGTTTAAGTTCGTACATTGGCGGTCAGTTTACGATTACTACTGCAAACCAGCAACACAAAAGCAAATACATATAAGATAAATAACAAACATCTGTATTCCATTGCGATAAGAACTAAAATTGCTGGTGAACGTACAAAATAAACCGTAAATGTAATTTGCAAGGCGCCCAGCAGTAAAATGCACGTATTCAAACATAAACAGGTTGTCGGAAATTAAAATTTGAGATAAGAAAAACTAGACGTGGAAATTTAAATTGCTTGAGATTCTAGAACATTTTTATGTTTTGCATACGGGTTTGAATTGAAGTTTTTACATCTATATTTAGAAGGCGAATCATTTCGCCATAAAATTAAATAAGTTATTACAGTCATCTTACATGTAATACCTAACAAATATAAATTACTTAAATATAAACATAGTCTAAATAAACAAATAAATAATAAATATGTAGGGGCTCACTGTCAGCGGGGTGCGTCTCTAGATCGCTGGCTGCATTGCCACGCGGTATTACAATGCTTATTTGCTGGGCGTAATATCACTCAGTCTTCTGATCACGGGTAATATCAGGCTGTGTTAAGGATTTCTTTAGATATTTTTTTGCGGATGGAGTTTTAACCCTAAACGGCACAAATATTAACCTTTTCCTAAGACTCCATATTTAGGCCGTTGAAAGTCTTCAGCTGAAGCGGCGATGGTGTTGTTAGCCCCTGACTCGGTCGTTGATAGATGTGTCGGGGCCAGAGGAAAGAGAATTATTTGTAAAACTACAATCCGTTGACAAGAATGTGTCATGTCTACAACGAACTCTCTTTAAAAACAAAAAAATAGATATATTTATTGCAAAACCTTTATTTACAATAAAATATATAAATTCTATGCCAAAAGATAACAACCTCTTCACTTGTTTAGTAATTTGTTTAATGCTTTCTTTTTCTTAATCTATTACCTTATAATGGATCACTAAAATTAAAGTCTTAGCTATAATTATTTATTGAATCACTATTACTGACATGATTCACATAATTTTGTTTGCGAAAATATTATTTTAACATGGATGTGTCAGCACGCTTGGATTTCAATCTAGATGTAATAATTTACAAACTATATTATATAAATGAATTACTGATTGTTATCTGTTGTGTTGTCCAAATAAATAAATAAACTTAGGACCTTAATTTATTACGATACGCTACATTATTCCATGTTAGTAATATTACGTATTGTTGATTGTAAACTAAACTTATGCACAGAGTTTCGCTTGCCTAATCTGCGATTCCTTATCTGGCGGGCAATATCCCATTTTACGGGAAAAGTAACCGTCCTATTTTCAATCTGTTAATCAAAGTTATATTTGTAAAACTCGAAAGTAGTCGATTAATTGACTTCTTATCAGGCTGAGCCACAGCAAAGCTAAGTAAAATTACTAAACTAGAAGTACTAAAAATGAGTATGGATTATACAGATTGTATATATCCTAGTTCATAAAAGCAAAAGAATTTGTATGTGCACTATGCCAGGAATAAGAAGTACGTTTGCATTTTTTAAGTCACATCGTAAGTTTATTGTTTCAGGCTAATGAAATATGCGTATGGTATTTATGTGGAGGAAATTAAAATCTATAGATAGAGGGAAACAAGACAGTTTATTAATATTTACAGTTTTACACCATAGTAGTGCCATGCCACCAGTGCGTGCCACTACAAAAGAATCAAAAATAGTCTGTCTGTGTTCTGTTATCTGACAAGATAACAGAACAGAAGAATATATAGAACATCCAAATGCATAATAGCATTTTCGTAGAGGGCATTAGTTGTAAGCGTTATAACTAGATGACACTATCTATTAATCGAACACACTATTGTTTGTAAAATATATTTTGTTAAGCTTTTTTGTACTTTCCTCATAATTTAGTCCTTCCTCTCGGGCTTTATATTACCCGTCGCCCGTTCTCAATTAATGCATTGTGTCGCCCTGTGATGGGCATCATTAGATTCATCCCTCTCTCATGGCAACAAGTCCAGCAGAGTTAAAATTCTCTAGGGAGCTTGCTCGAGCAAATTGTCCCCCAAGCTCGTGGAAAACCCCGGTAAAGTTGTGAGGTCCTCGGTCCAACAAGTCAACTCCAATAAAATATTAAAAATTAAATTCAATTCAGTACAATGAAGGTATTCTCATTGTATAGCGTGTAGGTCCAGAATTGAGGTGTATGAAAGGAAAAGACGCTCTACCAGTCCCAAATGATCGGGAAGATGTGAAAAGAAAGACGGATTACAAAATAAAGAAAAACCTTCTTAACCATACTTACACTGTGTTTTTTGTGCGGCCAACTCGATTCCAAGCGAGGACTTTGATCCTCTCCCCTTTACTTGAAAAGCAACAATCCAAACTATTTACAATAAAGGGGGTCAAACTAAAAATAGTATCAGCAAAATCCTTGGGTTTTCATCGTCGGGATAAAGTGGGCCTGCGAGGATTGTTAAGCAACGTAAGTGAGATCATCGCATTTAGGGTTCCTTACCGTACATCGAATTAAAAATTGTACATATTTATAATATAATTTACTGCCTTACTCAGAGTCGAATAATCTTATATTATCTATATAAATAACAATGAATCGTAGAAATGTATGTACGTGCATAACTTGAGAACAACTTTATAGATTTTGATGAAATTTTTTGTGTGTTTGAGCAGGACACTGGATGGTTTAGATTCACAATCAGAAACAGTAGAAGGTATTTAAATCAGTTACTGTCCTTTTTTAGAGTTATGTCATGTCCGTCCATCAGTCTATCTGTCCGTCTATCTTTATATGTCAGTCATTTTTTCAAAACTAAGCTTTAAAGGGACCGAATTTAATAAGAATATGTAGTCTATATGGTACTACATAATGATATAGTAGAAACGTAAAACAACAAAAAAATTGAGGTAAAAATCAATAGGTAATGGATTCCTAGCGTCTAAAGCTTTAAAAAGTTTAAAAAAATATTTTCCATTTATTTATTTATTTTTTAAAATTTATAAACAGAATATATTAAAAATGCCCACTTTTAAAATACTCTAAAATAGTCGATCTGTTAAAACTTAAAAAAATTAAGAAAAAAATATTAAGTATTTTTTTTTATTTCTGGGGCATTTTCTATTAAGTGCTTTTTTATGGTTCCGTAGCCAACTGGTGTAAACAGTGGACGTTTCTCAGCTCTACAGAACCTTAGCCAATTTTTTAAGTTATCATGGATAAAAAATTGTATCCGAATTGTATTTAGAGAAGAATCATCCATGTACGAGTTGGTCTCACGAACAATCACTTGTTTTTATTATAGATTTTGTTGCATAATATACATTGAAAAGTTCATTTAACACTAGTCATACAAAACCCAAATTGATATAACTTTGACGATATTTTTGCTAGAAAGAAACTCAGCGCTTGCCGAGTCTCTCATTTTTGTCAAGTAGACGCGAAAATTATTACAAAGGGTATTTTCTATAGCAAAAAATGTTTTCGCTACAAAAGCTGTAATAGAATTGCTTTGAACATGAATGATTCATAAAGCTTTTCGAGGATTAAGATTATGATTTTTGACATCGGCTAGATTGAGGGTAGGCAATAAATTGTAATTACGTTGTTTCGTTTGCATAACACGACTTATCTTATTGTTTGGAAACTTTTACATTGCCCATATTTTTATATTATTTTTTTATTTGTATATAACGTTCTTCTAAACAACTCCCGTGTCGTAGGACAGAAGGAATTGAAAGAATAGTTCCAAATTCGAGGGCGTTTAGACCTAATTGGATATTAAATTATAGTGAAAATGTGGTACCAGTGGCGTCGATCCAGAACCGCAGTCTAACTTTCGTAGACCAAGCTAAATCCTATTTACTACGCGGTCGAACTTATCTCGAGTTAAATGCAAACATCTCGAATTCTGAATAATCGGTTTTACCTTCCACTAATAGGCGAGGTTACTATATCCATATTCTGATTTAGTGTAACCGAGTTTTTGATTAGAAAACTATATGATTGAAAATGCATCGACTTTTGTTATCAAACTTTTAATATATTTATGATAATCCTTGTTTAATTTTCATCGATCTTTATGAAGGCATTTTACGGATGATAAAAGGCCGTTGTCCGAAACTATAACCCTAAACATTGATGATAGCAAAATTTACACAAATGAAGTATACGTATAGTTTCTAAAATAAGTAAAACTACATTCAAAGACTTTCAATTAATCAACTGTCTGAACCAATATTTAAAGTGATGAAATGTAACTTAATAACTTTTACCTTGAGATAAATATAGATACGGCTGAAAAACAGCAGATAGATACAAAAACTACATACACTCCAAGTCTGTTGTTTGCAATCGCGTCGGGATGGTCGTTCACTGATGTCATATGCCACAAGGTACTTTGGTGCCATTATGACGTCAATGAGCGAGCATTTCGATATTGTTTAATAGCAGACTTGGGGTCTTGATATAACGTGGGTGCCGTCTCCTATAAACGTTGCAACATCGTAAGTTTTATTATGATGCCAGCCTTTGAACAAATGTTTGTGTCTTTGGGAAGCATACAAAAATCAGGTTTTTTTTTGCGAAGCAGGCAAACAGGCTTAAGGATCAACTGATTGAAAGCTTCTAACGTTGCTTCTAGACATTTTCAACACCAGGGGATCACACTCCTGGCTATACCGTTGGCTTCAGCCAACGCGCTGCTAACTTTTAGCATAAGAGGAGATGCGATATGGGTAATGGAATAGAAACATGGAATAGAGAAGATGCGATAGGGGGAGATGCCATCGGAAATCTCACTTATCGCACGAAACACGTTTAGCTCAAGGCCAATCGTTTTAAAATGATTCCAGCATGACTGTACAACCTCAAGTTATTATAGACAGGGATATAAACATTTGCCTTTACCAGAAATTTAGAAGGCAGAAGAGCTAGATAACGATGATTAAAGTTTGGAGATTACCGTAGCAAATAGTTTGTCATTACCGTTAATTCGTGAGTGGAACTCCTTGAGATGTTACCAGATACGGCTGTTAAAATAATTGCAGAAGGTTGTAACGTTGATAGGCATATCACATGTATATGAGAGAACTTCGGCACTTTATCAAGTTGTGATTTCAAGTTTACGTATTAATCTCTCGCTGTAGAACGCAGGTGTTTTGGGATATTAAAAAGTTAAATAAATTTATTCTTGCATAATGGGTCTTTTGTTGCTAAGAAAACAATTGTACTGTATTATAATATTTCAGCTAAACATAACGAGTCCAGAATCAAGCGAACATCCAAACAACTGACATCACTAATTCACTAATCATATTGTGAACAAGTGACTTCAGTAATCACATCGATACATAGGTACGAATGCACAGAAAACGCTACACGAAAAGAAAATATATAAGCCAAAAAGGTCCATAACACATGCCGCACTGACAAAGCCCAACACTATTATGCTAAACAGCGAAACGGCTATAGCGAGGTATCTATCCCAGATGAGATGACACCGGTTTTACGACCGACCGCGTACCGGGCGTACATCGCCTATCCACCTAGATAACTCTAGGTACATTTGAACAGGATGATGCAAAACCAGAAGTAAAATTAAAAAAAAATATTTATGCTATGTTCTAATCCCTATTTAATATTATATATAAATTTTAATACCTAGGGTGGACAAAAGATACTTTGTATTCCGGATAATGGGACAGATCTGAGAATAGATGTATATAAAGGATATTCCAAAAAGTAGGATAGTTTTTTTTTGTGATTTGCCATTTTCGTCATTTTTATCCTTTTCGTCTATTTTGGTCATTTTTGTCCATTTTCTATTAAAATATTCTTATCATGTCATCCTTCACATAACTATGGATTGTGTGAAGGATGATTTGATGATGTGTTGTGACACAGGCCGTATTTCATAATAGAGGAGTATGGATTATTACACCCAGTTAGAAGTTAGTTACAAAATCTTTTTAGATATGGTACTATAAAAAATCAAATTTATAAAGTTAAGACACATTATTTGTGATATTAATACAGACTAAACTGGAATTCTGGCCCCAGTTTTATAAAACCTTTCTCACTACTTTTATTCCCGATTGCAATATACATCCGAGACACGTGCTACTTTCACAAATTCTTTTTGTATCAGCCTGTAGGAAAACGTAACAACATTCTAGTGTTTATGTCTCTACTTCACTGTTGTAAGAATGTTATTTGTTAGATTGTGATGAAATTGAGACGTGCAGGTACAAAAACAGAATCGGCACTTTGCAGGTTATAGACGATACGGTATTATTAGTTCTGTTTTGTTTGTTTTGTTTATTTCTCATTGCAAATATTTTTTGTTTTTTTTAAACCTTTTACCTAAGAGTTTAGATTATATTTATATACTAAGGGTCTCTTCAGATGTTGTCCTGCCGTGAAAAAATAAAAATCTAGAACCCAATTTTAGCACCACCTACTGGGTCTAATTGTGAATCTAAACCACCCCGGGTACCACTCAAACACACAATATTTCATCAAAATCGTAGAACCGAATTCCAACGCCAAGTAGTTTCATTATTTTAGTTTTAGTAGGGATCCCTAATTTTGTACAGCCTATATTAATCAGGGATAATGTAGCATTCGAATGTTGAAAGAATTTTTGAACTCAGTCATGTGGATTTTTAGTTTATTCGTTAAAGACACAAAAAATTCTTAAACGTATCCATACTAATATTATGAATACTATTCATTATAAAGAATAATATTAGTATATATAAGTTTAACAAATAAAATTCTAGTTGCGTGTGATAGTCTGTTTTTGTAACCATATGTAAATTTATTATTATTTGTGACATATTATGACATTACTGTTTCATTTTCTTTCTTTAAATTTCTTAGTAACCTCTTTTATAGGTTCAGAAAACCTATTTCAAGTTTTATGGTTACCTTTCTTCTATAAATCACATGAGTCGTGAATTTTATAAAAGAATCCCTGAAGTAATTAGAATAACTTAAAATCATCCATAATTTTATAAATAATGAAAACGGCTCAGCGGTTTTAGTTACTTATAGGTAAGTTAAAATGAAAAATCCCTGAATTTACATTATTTGAAACTTTTATGGTTTTACTAGAGAGATTTTTGTTCAGTCTGAGTACTTTAAAGTTTAATATAATTGCAAAGTAACATAAAGTTAAAAGGAAGCCGTCGTCAATAGATAGTAAATAACTGTATGTTTATTTAATAATTTATTTATATCTATATTCTTGAAGGTAAGGAAAATTAATTCCGTCTCAAACTCAACTCCATACACGGTAATTACCAGCGTTGATGCGTTCGCAAATTCCCTTTGCATAATCCATTAATTCCAGTTGCATGTTCGAAAATTCCTGTGAACGCGTCGCATATCCCGATGCGAAACACAATTCAGTTACGGAAGTGCACCGGCTGGCGTCCGGTTGATATTACAACGGTGCCCAGCGTTGGGTTTCCAAATCACACTACCACGTTTTGGTATAAATCGCTATTTCTATTTGAGAATTTTGTAATTATTGGACTTGCTTGTAGCTAGACCGGTAATGTAGCTACAAGCATGTTCACTGTGCTTGCAATATCTCACAATGCTATTTTACCTTTTTTAAATCTTTTATTACATATTCAATCTTGCTAGGAATCTAATCATTAAAATATCGATTCAACTATATGAAAAAGAAATATAAATTAACTTGAGGGTAAATTGTAAATGAAGAAACTTTATTATATTTTACAGTATAGTAATAAAACAATCCAATAGCTTACATATCGGACACACCAATATGACACACATCTACCTCATTACAAAAAATTACAGAAATAAATGCAAGTGTGGTCTGGAGCTCAATGTTTCACATCTATTAATTGAATGTCCAGTATTTAACATCAAAAAATTATTATGTAATGTGCCTAATAATTTAAAAGACTGTCTAAACGGGGAGGGATGCATGCAAACCTTAAAATTTCTGAAAATGGTAGTTTTTTATAAACTACTTTAAATTAAATTTTGGTTTCGCCAATCCTTCCTTTAGACCGCAGGACGATAACCTAATGTGTATAATTACTGTACAATCGTGGTCGTTAATAACCTAAGTTGTTAAATAGCGACCTAAAATGAATAAATTTAAAACAAATCCAATAGTTTTCAAGTCCGCAACAAGACAAATATTAAAAAAGTCAAAACGAAGCAAAAGAAACAATAGTTGTATAAATTGGAGAATTGAAGACATTTTTAAATAAAATATTACTGTTTAGAGAAAGTGGACTGTTCATTTTTATTTGTCCACAATATTTTAATTTATTATCATACGTTCTAAAGTGGTTAGTATTGGCAATAACATTGAACGTACTCAAGTCTCGGACTTCAGAGCACCGAGACGTGAGAGAATAAAGCACGCGTGACGGCTATGAGGTTATACACTGTTTACGCTTGACTCAGTTTCGTCTAACTTTATTCCTTATATTGGCTACGGCAATTTTATTTCAGTATTTGATATTTTGATAACTTTTCACAAAAATGGTTTAGCTTAAAGTAACAATTTAACATAAGGGTACATTAAACATAAATATATTAATATAGCTAATTGAAGACCTGACAACCAACATTCGCGTTATAAGCTTGCTTATAAATCCGATATGCAGAAAATATCGTAGATGTAGAAATATGTATAAAAACAACTAACAAACTCAGTTGGTGTGAAAGCAGTTGAAAATTTAGAAAGAAAAATACCAGCGGACTATTTTTCAGAGCAAAATTTGCAAAATTTACCCATATAAAGCGAAAATCCTCTATGGAATAATCTCAAAAATTTCAACGGAGCACATTTTGCCCCAGAACAACCGTATCAGCCTGCGTATAGTCAAAACACGTCAAAATACCTCCCCTGCGTAAAGAGGTAACTGTTATCATTATTATCGTTGTCAAGGCTCCTATCCTTTGCGGCATCATACATGTTCACATTTGCGTTAAGGGGGATACCTACATACCATTGCATGTGTCCCATTTGCATGTTACAAAAGCTGGCGTTGAAGTTCTATCAGCATCAGCATTAACATCTGCTTTTTCAATTTAATAGCATTATTTGTCTCGTGAGATTCATGAATATTTCAAAAAAATAGAAGCTGTGTAACAAGGGCAAACACTTCGAGTTAGTAACGTTATTTATTTTCTTTGAAATCAAATGCTTTCTTTTAAGAAATATACAGGACAAAATTAATATTCTATGCTTATTAGTCTTTCAAGGTACAAATTATTATCAAGTGTAGAACTAAGCGGAAATTTCTTTCTATTCCCCGTCTGACCCGAAATATAGCAATCACGATGTTTTAGTTTTGACTTAAACTAATAGGTGTGTTTAAACTTATGTCAAATCATTCGAATCTTGTGAGACTGACGGATCTGTCTTCACTTCACCAAGCGTCATCTGAGTACCACAGAACGATTGATTAAAAGCATAAAAAATATTTTATTTTATTTTATTTGGGGGGGCTAACTAACAGCTATCATTAATAATAACTAAAAATAAGATTGATTTAGAGAAGGTATTAAGAAGCCTCCACAGATAACAGTAAAAAAAAGAGAAAAAAAAATTATACAAAGAAACACTACTAAAAATGTGCATAGACATAAGGTACTTAAACTGATAAATCCGAGTTTGAATAGAACTTGACCAACTTTGCGCTAAACAATGCTACACTATTAGTAAATAAGTCTAAGTCTATATATTATCTTCCAACTTACTTAACTTATTAAATTCATTTGCTGTTCTGATACAGAACGTATTACGTCGGTAAGCTGTGCGCGTCAATGGTGTGTGTTATAATTTCCTAGGGCGAACATTAGTAGGAGGAACAAACAAATGTAGTTCCTCAATGAGATTTTCACAATCAATGTTGGATTGCGCAATTTTAAATAATATACGCACATTCCCTATTCCGCGGATGTACTCGTTCAAGTTATCTCCCTTCCTGTATTTTAGAGGGCATTTTTATTGCGAGTTACGAGCGTGAATTTCACATCGTGTTGTTATTATGTAATGCTTTTTTATCGTCTATCAACCGGCAGCAACGCTGTTTGGTATAGGGGTTACCTTGTCACGCCACCTTGCCTCGTTATTCAGTATTTCCCCGAAACAGACTTGTTCAAATTGTTTTGCCGGTATATAAATCTGTTTATTCTTTTATTTATGATGTATTGCAATGGCGTGCCGGATATACGCAATTTATGAATCTGATCTAATAAATAATACGCTTTTAGTACCACGTGAAGGGATATATCAAATGATGAGTAAGGTCAGGCACCAACTTGTACTAATTAAGAAATGAAAAATGACGTTTGATTCTGTTCGGATATTTCCATATACTAAATATTAGATGGTTCATTTCTGTCTTTCAATTTGGATGAATCAACCAAATTAATCCTTATAAACATAAATTAGAATCATTCAATGTTATTGAATACAGACGTATTGTTTCAGTTTTGTGTTGTTCACCAAATGTGGTCTAATTTGTTTGATCCGCCTAACTACTTCATTAAAGTTTTTTTATATTTTACACAGAGCGTAATTAAATCTCTACAAATATCATGAACAAGAAATAACGATAAGTAAATACCAGAGACACTTGGTGTACAATTATGAAGTAATTATAAAAAATTTACATTAATTAAGTCGGTAAACAAACACATGCACTGTACATTTCTTAGCCAAGACAAATACAACTATTTTATGGGTATTATGCTAGATATATTATAATGGATAATTCGAGGGCCACTCACCCAAAATATAGAGTATATAATTGAAATCCACGTATGTAGTGAATCATTACGATATCTCAGGAACTAATACTTATAGATTAATACTTATAATACCTATAGATTTGAAATTTGGCATTGAACTTCCTTTCGCCAAGTAGAGGTCAGCTAAAAAGAATTTTACGTCACACAAAGCGGGCGGGTAACACGATGGGCAACGATACTCTAGAATGTTTATTCCGCGTACAATAATGACTTCTACTCGCTGCGGTTTTCCCTCTGTGCTACGACATGGGGTCATTTAGTAAGGGCATTATGTTATTTCTCCGAGGTCAACAACGCGTTGGCAACGTCCATGGTGTTGCAAATGTCCATAAACGGCGATGAATAGATTCTTTTTTTTATTGCACGAGTTCAGCAGACAGCCAGACGGCCCACCTGATGTAAAGCGGTCACCATCGCCTATGGACATTTGCAATACCAAAGGTGCTACAAATGCGCTGCTGCTCTCTTAAGGGAGACTAAAACCTCCGATCACGTCGGCCGTCTACCTATTGGCTTGATTTTAGCAATAACAACAAACTGAGGCCCTCTTTTTGTACTATGGTAATTACTATTATACTATTTGTCTTTCAGGGATTCAAGTCCATTTGTAATTGCGAGGAAATTCACAAATACAAATAATTGTATTATTTTTAAGGACCACGCTATTGTTACGTCTATTTATTATGTAAGGACAGTTAATTAATGACGTTCTGTATTCTGCAATAAACATAAAGTTTATGTGGACAGGTAAGTCAAAACATTTTTGCAAGTATTATGTAAGTTTTGTAATAATAGAACGTCTCAAGGTGAACCACAGAATCATCGCGACGTTTATGAGTTTCAAAACTTCTGTTGCTTTCGAGGTCGTGCAAATATTCAATTTCTCTCAGATATAGTTGAGAACTTTACTTGGAACTATCTCGTGGTACATTCATCAAACTAAAGCAATTTTTGTTTCAACTTTAAGTTTTTAGTTACACCTTGCAACTACGGTTCCACAATCAAAAACTGAAGAAAATACATTATTATTTCAAGGTATATATATAATAAAATTGAAATGACAATTGCTGGTTATGTAATGCCTAATCAAGACTGATTGTTTTGAGGATGGAGGAGGAAAACTAGATTTGAATACTATACGAAACAGATCAACAGATTTTAATGCAATTTTAAGGGATTAAAGTAAGAATTTCCGATATTGAATGAGTTATTCGACTCCTCTTGCTCGTACCAAGTCATAACGTCATAGGCACGCTCGTACAAAATTTGATAGGTTGCGACACTTTTTAAGATGATAAAAGTATTTCAGTTGATGCAATCCGATCGTCTCCTATTATATTGATATTGCTATAAAGGTTACATCAAGTATATTAAGATGATATTCCCGTAGACTTATAGTATAAATAACACTATGACTATTTTCTCTTGTTTGTCTATGTCTGTGGTTCCGGTGTCCATATCTTTTTTACTTCGAATAAAGTGCGTAATGGCTAACAATCAAATTCCATTCCAATGCGTTTTAGTTATAATGATAGATCTGGATAGTGTTAGTTAGCTAAATACCAACGTAACCTCAACATATACTAAACGTATCATAACGTACATTCGTGAATCGCTGTAATCTCCAGGTCGAGTCAGTGCGTCTAGAGCTCCTTGACCTACTAAATCCTTGGACAACACACGGAACACAGTGCACGGGGGTTTCCATTAACTTGACAATATGTCGGATGCTCTCCACATAATATGTGGGAGGAATTCACCACATACTTCCGTGTACATGTGCACCATTATAGAGCCATCTGTAGTATGTTGGTTTATTATTGTGTGTTTCTGTAGTTTACTTTTGACATAGTTGTATGTATTATTTTATAAACAGTTAAGTGTGTATATAACAAACGACAAGTCGTGGTAGCGTAATGGCTCGCACACGCCTCCTAACCTCAAAGGGCACGGGTTCGATCCTGGCTGGAACGCATGCACCACTTACGCTGTTTTCTGACCTAATGTCAATTAATTAATAGTAATTGTTACAATTATCACGTGCTAACAACGGTGAAGGAATGAAGGAAAACATCGTGATGCAACCTGCACATCTAGATAACCGAAGTGTCAAACCTGCAAAGCCGCCTTCGACAAGCGTGGCGGATATACTGTCCATTCCCCTACAGTGGGAGACCCGAGCCCAGCAGTGGGACAGTTATGGGCTGTTGTTATTATATAACAAACGACCGCTCAAACATGTATAACAATACAGGTCCGAAAGTAGGGCCGCTAATGTGATAGACCACAAACGTATCCACTCAGCTGAGACTAGTATGTTGCCATGGAGTCACGTGACTAAAAGAATGTTAAACTGCAATATTGGGTACAAATGTAAAGCTAGACCAAAAAAGAGATGGATAAATTGCGTGAAAGATGATTTGTGGTGTGATAGTCATAGCAGATAGTATTAACCGCGTCCGATAAAAACATGGTGTGTAAGGGGGCTAAGTCTCGAGTTAAGGTTTTCCCATTTCCCAAGATGTACTAAATTTCCGACTATCCATAGGCGATGGTAACCATTTTCCACAAAGTGGACCCTCACCCTGTTTGCTTTAAAAAAGACCCTAAAAAAATATGCTATTCATAATTAGAGCTCAAGAACTATTATTTTAATTAGTTCTGCATCAATCTACCACTCAGATAGTCCGTAACAAGTGAGTACAAAGAATGCAGTTACCTAATAATTACTATAAGTGGGCGTGGGAGTGTGTTTGCGTGAATCATTATTGTTCAATGGCGTTAGTTGTGCCATCCGTCTAATGGCGTAATTACTTTCAAATTTTTATTGTTTCATTTCTTAGACAAATGGTTTTGTGTGATTCAGAAGATCTGCCTTGTAAATTCCTTTTCGTGAATGATTGAGATCTTTTCGGTCTAGTTTATAAATAATTATGTTGTGCTTAGGTAACTCTTGTTCCTATTACTGTAGTTTTTTAATAGACCAATTTCCCTGTGTTTCTAAGATCGTTCTATTACTGTCTTTTAATTTGTATAGAAATAAGACATATTGGCCCCGTTACATCTTCCAATGAACGAGTCAGGGGCTGGCAAGCCCGCCGCTTCAGCTGAGGACGTCAAAACAAATATGGTGCCTTAGGAAGGGGTTACATATTTGTGCCGTTTTGTGTAGAAATATTAGGGTCCGTCGACAAAGAGTTTGTTTAAAGACATATGTAAGAAACTCTTTGACACTACCCGTGATCAGAAGGCTGGCTCATATTTTGCACAACAAATAGGTATTGCCATACAGCGTGGCAATGCAGGCAGCCTTCTGGGCGCGCTCCCCGTTGGCAGTGATTTGTTACATAATGTATTTTAGTTTCAATTATTATTAAAAATCTAAATTAAATTTCTGATATTATACAATATACTTTACATATGTACGTACTACTTTTTTACATCGGCACAATAAGAGATAGACATTTTTAAGAAATAAACGATCTGAATTGTTAAAAATAGATTCATAAGTGACTTTTTTAAAAGGAAGATTATTTATATTTAAACTCACTACACCTGCACACACTTCATCCTTTTATGATAACTCTTTTACAGTGCAGGCTGTCAAACTTTGGAATGCGAGAATACTGTCAGAGAGGCCAAAATATCGCCTACATTTAAGAACGCACTCAGAAAACACTACTTTTCCTTAAATAATTATGCCTAATTCTTATATTATATACTATTTAATATATATGTATGTATGTATTTAATTTATAAAGTAGTTTAAGTATGTGTATTTTATTTATAAATTATGTAGTTTAAGTATGATTATTTATGATATTTGATATTTAATGATCTGCACCACCTACATCGCCAGATTAGATTAAATTATTCCTTAAGTTAGGTTGCCTGGAAGAGATTGCTTTCAGCGATAAGGCCGCCTTTTGTTTCTACTAGACAATATTGTAATTTTATATTTTGAAATTGCATATTTGGTGAGCAATAAAGTTTTATCTATCTATCTATATTTAAAATTACCAAAACCTCATTCCTATCTAAATTGAAAGACAGAAATGAACCGTCTGTTTTTGACTTTTTACGAAGTAATACGCTCGCATATTTTGCTTTATAAATATGCCTATATTTTGTTGCATTGATTCCTTATTTAGATACTTATTAATGTAAATAACAATTTATGATAAGTATTAAATATTGCTGAAACAAGCAATTTAGTGAAATATATTTGAAATGTCCTAAGAGAGCATAGTCACTTGCTCTCTCATTTGTATTGCTCGTCAATTTTACTTAATTTTCATTTTATTCTATTGTCAATATTCTCTGTTTGCAGCGGTTTGACTCTCGAATATCCATATAAATATTAACTTATTTTGTCTATTTTTATATTATAGGTATTTATAAAGCTTCAGTTTATTTTTAGGTTTTAATCTACTTAGGTTTTAATAATTATGCTATGAAACATAATTATTAATGTACTATTTCATAATCACTTATGCTTTTAAGAGTCGGATCACAAACTAATGTTAAAGCCCTATATAAAACCTTCTCTTCAAACTTCTTTTAAATGTATAATGAATGTATATGTAGGTATATTTGAAAACACATACAAATGTACACATGTTTTTTTTTAGTATTATCTAGTCTCATATGTAGAAGATGAACTGAGATAATTAGCTGTGACAGACAGATAAACAATATAGATTATAAAGCTTTCTTCTTACCTAGCTTTTGGATCTCTAAAAGAAAGATGTTGTCAGCCAAAAAAAGATTCTAAGCTCCATTACACAAAACGACGACGTTATTCAAAATTAATGTCACCCCAAGAAGCGCTGGATCATCCCAAAATTCTTAGCGAGGCTTTTGTTTAATAAAATTTATCATCCAACAAAATAATTTTAGAGGAAAATCTTTGCTCTTTTGTTCGAAAAGTCGTTGATAAGTTCAGAAGACAGGAACATGGGCCGTCAGTTTGTTCCTTCCAAAAGTGCCCGCTTAATTAAAGCAAGCCGATGACACGTTAATAATTAATCGCTTTGCTTTCCCGATTCTTATTCGGAGCTCCTTCATTAATCGATAGTAAATGATTATTGGGATTGCAATCAAGTGGGAGTAACACACACCTCTAATACATATATAACTGTTTAATTGCATTTTGAATAATATACTCAGAAGATTGCTTATTATATAAAAATTGAGAGGAAGAAGACTAAGTTGGTATGGGCATATAATGACCTCCTCATTATATTATGAAAGTCACGTGACAAAAAGAATGTTAAACTACAAGATGGATGGGTACAGATGTAAAGGTAGATCAAAAAAGAGATGGATGGATTGTGTGAAGGACGATAATATGTTGATTTGTGGTGTGACAGAAGATGTGTGTCAGAATAGAGGAGTGTGGAAGGAAAAGACATATTGTACCGCCCCAATTAATTGGGTTATGTTGAAAGAAAAGAGAGAAGATTGCGTATTATGATTCCATGCGGAAATCAGATGTATCTTAACCGAATATCATTCTAAAATCTTATATTATTGAAATGAAACTTCTATATAGACTGGGGTATTAGGATTTTTTCTGTCACGGAAAAGCGTTACGGCCGTAGTGAAAGGCTGCATAATTTAAGAGTAGACGTGGTGAGAGGTGGCATAATTTTCAGAGTAGACGTGGTGAGAGGCGGCATAATTTTAGAGTAGACGTGGTGAGAGGCGGCATAATTTTAGAGTAGACGTGGTGAGAGGCGGCATAATTTTCAGAGTAGACGTGGTGAGAGGCGACATAATTTTCAGAGTAGACGTGGTGAGAGGCGGCATAATTTTAGAGTAGACGTGGTGAGAGGCGGCATAATTTTAGAGTAGACGTGGTGAGAGGCGGCATAATTTTCAGAGTAGACGTGGTGAGAGGCGGCATAATTTTAGAGTAGACGTGGTGAGAGGCGGCATAATTTTAGAGTAGACGTGGTGAGAGGCGGCATAATTTTAGAGTAGACTGGATGGTTTTTTTTAGTTCCAGAACGAATTCAGTTTTTTTGTTTAAAACATAAAATATGTGTAAATAAAAAATGCATTCATTATAATGTACCGTGGCACTTGTCCGTTGCCTTTCGTTTTTCCACTTGCCCGTTGCGATTCGTTTTTCCACTAGTCCGTTGAAGTTTCACTTTTGCTTATTTTGATTTATATTATCATAGTAAAATTATAGCACTTTTTGTAACTCAGCATAGTAATTAGAATTATAATATTACAATAACAGCCCATAAGCACCCTGATGCTGGGGTCAGACCTCCCACTATACGGGAACGGCCAGTATACCCTTCACACTTGTCTAAGGGGGCTTATTAAGTTAGACACATCGGTTATCATGACGTGCAAGTTTCATGACGATGTTTTCCTTCACCGATGAATTGTAACAATATGCACATTAGGTCAGAAAACAGGCTAAGTGGTGCATGCGTTCCGGCCAGGATCGAATCCGCGTCCTTTGAGTTTGGGACGGACGCGTCACATATTATGAAATGTCAAGTAACTTTTCTTTTATGTGGCATTCTACCAGTCAGTATATTTTTTTTGTCACTGATTTGCTCAAATTTTTGTAAACTAAATAATCATTTAGTGAAAAGTAATTTATAAGTATAAAGTATGTTACAAAATTGTTGATACTTTTATTACAATTTAACTCGTCGAATCGTACTTTCAGAATATTAGAAACGATAATATATTTTCAACGCATTTGCTCGTAGAATGCATTTATGAAGCCTGTATACATTATTCGAAAGTTAAAAATTACGCATCTATCTAAGTACCTGCCATTTTTACCGCACGCCGTCCGGTAAAATAGGTACTTACGTGAAGAAAATAACAATTCAATTAAGCAGTTTCACATTACAAGAATAAATAAGCTGAATAATAGAACCTTCTTGGAAGCTGTTTTTAGCAATACATTTGTCTCACTTTAACACTATAGAAAAAACGAGACGAAAGGTGTAGTTCTAATTTTTGACCACGAGTATGGACGTCATTTGCAAATACGCGCCATTTTTATATTAGAAACTTCAAAGATTGTTGTGACTTTCTGTCTGATATTGTAGTCTGTGTCATTACCTATTGTACTGTTTTCTCGCAAATATGTTGAAAACCATTGCATGACACACGTGCGGTTATTGGTTTTTACAAACTCGTGACTATGGTAACTCTATTTGTTTATTTCATATTGTTTATAAAAACCGACTTTGCGCACGAGTACCATAAATAACTATTTTATAAAACCATTTGTCGATTATATTTTCGACAATATTATAATAAGCACATCTTTTTAACATGTCTATAAACTTCAAAGGCTTCACAGATAGGCGCGAATCGTAAAATATATCAAAAGGTTACAATCCCTTGTCGTAAATGACGATTCATAAAGAATACTGTATTCACTGCCATCGTGTCGTTTAGATTTCTTTATGGCCACATTAATTTGATATTTATGGAATTTTAAATACGTACTTTGAAATATATAAAATATCAGTTTCTTCAAAAAGAGCATAACCACATCGACCCTGAAATGGAAGGACATCGTAAGCGACATATGTATAATGTATATTATGTATAAAATTTTACAGAGCTACTCATAGATCTACGATTTTAAGTATTTTCATAATTTTGTCAGCATGGAAGATCTTTGTTAAAGAATATAAATAAATTGTTTCAGCGAAATATTACAAACAAAGGTAAATATATAAATTTTTCCATAACAGGCTTGATATATCTAAAGATTCAACGTTTGCCTACTAACAATGATTGAGATCTTTATCTGAAATTAGGAAGACATTATAGAAAAATTGTTTTTTTAATATCAGTGTTCAGTACCAATCTAAATAGGTATTATATAATAACAGCCCACTGCTGGGCTCGGGCCTCTCATTATTTTAGCTGAGAGCATTCAATATATTCTCTACGCTAGTCCAGGGGTTTGCGAGATCGACACCTCGGTTTTGTCGATACGCAGGTTTCACGACGTTTTTGCTTCACCGTTGGCACGTGGTCATTATAAAAATATGCAAATTAATTCAGAAAACTGCTTAAATGGTGCATGCTTTTCGACCAGCATTCGAATCCACGCTTTTTGTGTCTGAGACGCACGCACTACACACTGAGCTATCACAGCTTGTTTACAATAGATATTAAAACAATCATAAAGATCAAAGCATAATGACCACTTGAAATACCTCACATTACATAACCCAAGTCTCCGCAAATCGCATACAAAGCGTGTACAATGAACGTAATAATAAAGTCGATAATCGCGTTCCAACAATCGATTACAGCACATCGTACGTGTTTATCGATTATGCCAAATGGCATTCTCCTTATAGCACTTGCCCTCAATGTACATAAACCTTAGTCATAACGATAACTGATAATCTATACTAATATGACAGAGAGGAAAGATTTGGATATTTCTATGTTTGTAACGAATAAACTCAAAAACTACTGGACCGAATTCTAAAATTATCTCACCATTGGAATGCTACATTATCCCAGATAGGCTATAGTATTTATTACTAGAAAAATAAAGGAACCCTACTAAAAGAAAAGAAGTTTAGATCCACACTAAGACCCGGTAGGTGGCGCTGGAATCCGGTGAGTGGTGTGCTAGTACATTCACATTTTTATATTATTTATTTACATCAGACCTTTTGAATAATGTCTAGTGTTAAGCGATGGCACTCTACATACGCCGTAGGCTACGTTCGACGTCACGCTGTATGCAACCGACGAATACTGATTACGAAAATGCACTTATTATGAACCTGGCGATAGCAGTCAAGTCGTCATGCCAATTTTTTTAATAATACTCGACTCATAACAATACTTTAGAATTAATTTGTTTTTCATGGATGAAATTTGAAAAAAAATGTGTAATTATGTAGGTATTCTTTGATGGTGTAGGTATTTTGCTAAAAATCTCATGGACGATTTTTTTCATCTATAAGTTATTTTATACTTTTTAGTTTTTGAAGTCGGTTTTTTAAACGAAGTTTTTTTAGTGTTTAGCTGTGGGTACGCCTACGAAAGGTGCCGCGCGGAATGGATTTTTTTCATTAAAAATGTTCATAAAATGAAAACTACGGGGCCAAACTATGTCAAATTTTTAGGGGACCAAATGGCAGCTATTCCGCGTCGAACCACGCAAAGAATCACGCAAATCGGATCATAAATCTCGGAGTAATCAGTGAACACGTGTGGTGTGGTGGTGTGGAACACATACACGGGTGAACATACATAAAAATAAAAGATTCCGACAATTGAGAACCTCCTCCTTTTTTAAAGTCGGTTAAAAATAGCCGGGTGGAGATCGTTACATATTTTATAAAAGTCATAGTAATTTTTCTTAAAGATTTAAGTAACGAAATGGGTGATGTAACATGGGCTTCTAAAATCGTGAAAATATGTATATATATCCTTTGTAACGTTTGGATTATAAGGTGTCTGTTTGTCTGCTTCGGTCATAAAAAAAAAAAGATTTCGAAAGGTATATGTTATAACTGAAAAGAAATATATGTAATAAGAAATAAAAATCAAAACATGTGCTGGGACACATAGTAGAAGTGAAACTTTAACGGACAAGTGGAAAAACGAAACGCGACGGACAAGTGGAAAAACGAATGGCAACGGACAAAGTGGCAAAACAAATCGCTACAAAATTTTAACTTGAAGTTTTACGAGCAAATTTTCAAATTGGACAAGTACATTAAAAAATTGCTCGTTAAACTTCAAGTTAATAATTTTTGCGAATCGTTTTTCCACTTATCCGTTGTCATTCGTTTTTCCACTTGTCTGTTGCGATTCGTTTTTCCACTTGTCTACTCTAAAATTACGCCGCCCCTCCACGTGGCCGTAACGCTTTTACGTAGCACAAAAACACTCCTCGTCTATATAGAAACTGCACTTCAATAATATATTATTGTTTTAGGGTTCCGTGAGTAATCAACAACAGCCAACGTTCGATATTCTTATTATTTATTTGAAATCAAGGCTATCTCACAATAGTGATAGCCTTGATTTCAAATAAATAAATAAGTATTTGCGTACGTAACAACACAATTGTTGTTACGTAGGGACTTATTCAAGGAGACCTGTACAGGCATATAACTGAATGGCATTATTATGTCATATCTGCAACCGTTTTGTCGTACATTGGTCGATAGCCAAACGCCTCAGGGGAAATGTGGCAGCTCTGCGATTTACAAGGAAATTTATTGCGTCCCTAATACCACGATACTTATAAATTTGAATGCCCACATTTGATAATAAGTAATACATATCTTTAGTCTTTCTTGGGATAGTATAGTATCAAGGCACTATAGCTTTTGTAGGAGCAAATGTTGATATATGAAAGTGTATTCAAGACTCCGAACCAAAAGTTTAGCAGCACAAGTTACCTCTGTATTAAAGCTTATTCTTGTTACTAGATACTAGAGGAAATGTAGAGAAGAATGATCTATAATTTTCATGGACTGCATATGCATGCAATAATTCCAAATATGATACTTCATGTTATCCGCTTCACAACGTTTCATCTTTAGAATAATACCTACATATAAAAAATGATAACATTCATTTATTCATAGCCATCAAACAAGTCCAACTATTATCCTTTAGGGAACACAGAACATGAGAGTTTGAACCCTGTTAATATAGGTATTGAACTATTATAATTAAGAGATTGACTAAGTCAAGCTTTATTAAAATAATCGTAACTGAGACGGTATCGAAGCCTTTGATAAGTAAAGATAACACTTCCATGGCACTCTTTACACTACTCTACTCTTTACAAATCATATTCAGATATCATAATCAGATAAATATGTCATTATCGTAACAATAACTGATGGCAATGGACTAACAATTAAAAATTCTATAATATTTTTTATAAACTGAGCAAAAGTAACTTATATTGTGTTCCGTAATATTAGCATAATAATTTTTTCCGCGTATTTCTAACTTGCAATTTTGGTATATTTAAAAACAAATGCATCGCCACCCCGCTTCGACGCCGATGCTGCCCTCACGCGGACAGTCAGTGCAACTTCCTTCACCGCACGCGCCGCATCGACCTTCCTGTTTTTTCGTTCATTTTCAAGTGTTTTTCAAATATATACAATTAGCTAATCCTCTAGTCAAACAAAAAATCGTGCCAGTGAATGTGATTTACAATCCACGATCGTAGGGTTCCCGCAGCACAGCAAGCAAGGTGAGTGGTTGTGCTTTTGGCGTTTTCCAAATTCCACCATACCAATCCAGTATCCGAGGAGATCAGAGTAACTAGCCGTCCGATCATCCGAAGACTCAATGAGTTGTTTTGATAGATCTTTATAAAGCCTCATGGCTTCGGGATCCCACGGTCCAAGCGTTTCAACAGCAAATGGCACAAATGTATAACTCACCCCGAGGGTTGCAAATCTGCACTGTTTGAGTTATAATATTTATATATTCTTTAAAGGCTAGTGATTAATTTAATATATTTCAAGAAGTCATAAAAGAAATTAATCCAGACAAAACATCGTTACTCCCACTGTGATCCACGTTAATGCTGAAATCGATATAAACCAAAACTTAAACCAATTAGGTAATTGGATTTAGCAATTTAGGTATCAAATTCTGAAGTTCGTAACTTTATACCGTTAATTAAAGAATCAAATAGAGTTTGACATTTTATTTTTACTAAATTATCTAAGTTAAATTTTTTTTAGAATCACTGTAATTTGAAACTCAATGAAACGAAAAAGCGACACTAAAATTAGATAAACACATAAATCTATAGGATTAAGCCTGCCAGAGAATGAGATACGAGTTTTACATTGTGCAGCACAGAATAGAATGTCAATAAGACTGAAGATTAAACATAGGTCCAATTTGGACCGAAATAAAACTGATAATAATATTTTTTAAACTATAACAGTGAAAGATTTAAAGTGATATTTAAGAAGTTTATTTTAAATTGTAATATGTTGACAGATATAGACTAAAGGAATTATGAATGAATGAAAACACTTTATGTTCACCAAAAATTAAAACTACGTTCTTAAAACTAAGTACAGTACATGTTGAACAAAGGGCGGCCTTATCGCTTAAAGCGATCTCTTCCAGGCAAACCCCTAAACTAAGGAAAGAAGTAAGACAACAGTGGCGGTGAAAACAATACATAATAAGAAACATTGCAAGAGTAAGTAAATAAATAAATAATAATATACTTTATATACTATACAAAAATAAAAAAATAAAATACTATACAAAATTTATATTAATATTAATAAAAATTAGAGAAGAATAATTTGTGAGTGTATTATCTGAAGTTCCACTTCTACTTTGTGTGAACTGCACACACACACATACACATTTTTTATGTTCTAATAAAGCATCATCGTGTTATTAAATTCCATAATTAGACATTGCTGCTTATGTTGTACATTTTTAGGTTGTTGTCGTGATCATTGTTAGAATTATGACCATCTTCTACCTTACCTATTATAATTATGACATTAGTACTTCGCATAAATGATGTACCTTACTGGAGCATATTCTTAAATGAAGAAATTTCATATCGAATGTATAGTCAACTGCTAAAATCAAGTAAAGGTGTGTTAATTTTTAGAAACGTACGACACAAACTGTAACTGCAATGCCGCTTACATTACAAATTAATTATTGTTATCTCTCCAGTTGAAATGTTTTCTTTCTTTTGTTGATAAAGCAGGCAGAGATAATAAAATCCGAAAACAAGATTAAACAAACTGTTCTCTTAACAATATTAACGATTCATACTACGTCACCGGAGCTGTATTGAAATGCCGTTTTTTTGTTGCATGAGTTCAGCAGACATGCAGACGACCCACTGGTGGAAAGCGGTTACCATCGCCTATGGAAATTCGCAACACCAATAGTGATACAAAGGGGTGAAATTGTAAATATCGAAATAATAAGTCATACGATCCACATCAAGTTTTCTTTGGAAGAAACAACTGCCATCAATAAACTATACTTATATACTAAACCAAGATGAAAACTAAATTATCATAATATATACAGAATAAGCAGAACTGTTAGACCCGAGAGTACGAAACATAAAAATAAAAACTTGAGAGGTGTCAAGGGAAACCCGGATGGAACGAAGTAAATACATACACATTGATATTGTAATATTAAAATATAATTTGCTTTTAAATTTATTAAAGTTTTGACGCGTACACTTGCTAAACAAACAATAATGGAGAGATTATAACGCGTATGACTTGATTAGCACAATAGTAAAGAGAGGTTATGATGCGTACTTGCTAAAAATACATAAGCAACACTCAACAAAAATAATCGTCGCGACACCACACTGTTCAATGCGAAATAGAAAGACGAAACGAAAATAACTGGCTTGCTTTCTATGAGAGACAGACAGACAGAGAAACACGCGCACGCCGCACGGTTTACAACTATAGCAAAAAGTGTCGTTACAACTTTTCTGGTCTTAATTTTTCCGTCTTGCCCCCTTTCGCAACGCGCGATAAGGAACTTTGTTCCAATAAATAATTGTCAATGCAGTCTGTAGCTCCAAATTGGCGACAATATCGCTACGATCGACCATAGAACCTAAATATGTTTCGAAAATATTGGACCAAAACCGAAACAGACACTTTAAAGTTCCCAATCCCAAAAGTACCTACTATCGGCTGAACCCTACTAACATAAGGTTACCAGTAGAACGTAAATAGTTGGGACTAACCGCAATTATTGTTCCCGACATTCGTACGTGGGTGGATAGTTTAAGAGTATAAGTATAGTAGATACAATATTAAGCTGCCTGCCTTCCTTTAGTTTGGGAACGCTTTATTGGCTACTTGTTGACGTTAATTTTATAAGTGATATATTTTCTGGGTTCATTTATATAATATAAGGAGTATTTTTGGCATAATGGTGTTCAAACATAAACAATCGTTTTAATGGTTTTAGCTGCCTTATCTCAATGTAAGCTAAAATAACAATACTATCATCATCAGCTGATGATACAAACATTTGGTACGCATTTGCTCCACTGCTATATTGTGTTTTGTACCTATATATTATACATTTTATGTGGTGTCTAATAATAAAATTTTAAGGATATAATTACTAGTAAATTTGGGGCCACGTACTTATTAAATAAATCCTAATTTATATATGTACTATTAATGTTACTTTTGTATATTAATTACACATAAATTATGTGCCAAATAATTTTCACCTTTAAATGTCTAACTAATATATTAATATTTTAAAAATGTAAGCTTGCAAGATATTGAGTTGTAATACGAATGATTTGAAAATCCTGTTTTAGTTCCAAAAATTCATAAAAAATTTGATGTTTCGAAGAATATTCGGGACAAACTTTTAGATTGACATCAAACAAAAGTTCTAAAAACGGTCGTTAATGATTAGGTACCGTAAAAACGTAATTTTCATTGAAATTATGTCATGTATTTTCAAAGCACATGTCCGTGCAGGAAGGGAGAAAGAATATAATTTCCTGCGGCCAGGTGGCCTATCGTAAGAGGCGACAAAACAACCCACAGCCTAGTGGTGGGATATTTGCTACCACCCTGGTGGTTTTGTTCTGGCGTTAGTGGCCAGGTTCCACTATCCCTTTAGAGAGCGGCAGTACATTGGTAGCATCTTTGGTATTACAAAATTCCAGCAGATGGGACGTCTGTCTGTCGAACATTTTCAACTGCATTCTTTTTACAAGATTTATAACTGTATTTGCTCTATTCATCCCAAACCTTGGGATATTACTTTATAGACTATAATTGTTAATATACACAATGCATATAAAAAAGTCTATTCTACACCTTTTACATATGTATTATCAAATTTAACTCGAAACGATATCAGTAGATTCAAAAAACGTACTTCCATTATACACATATGCTTCTACGCCTGTTTCCAAATTGCTAAGACCGCCTAACACAAAAAACCTACCACAACATCACAATACATATTTTTCCCATTACTGAAATTCGGAACTGAAGTAATAAAACTGCTTAAAGGGCACGCAACACTACTTCGTTAAATAGGAATCGTTCTTCCACGTGACTGGAATATTAAGAACATCCAGACCTGCTCGTAGTAGATTAGATAACATTTATTATAAATATTAGTTACGAGAATATACATTGGTAGTTTTTGACTTTTAGCTTTGAAGGACGATATTTTGCTGAGCAATTTCATAAAAAATCTAAGTCTGACTCGCTACTTACAAATACAGTACATCGAGGTTATATATAGAGGACGGTCTCTGTGGTTAGCGGGCTACATTTTGCCGGCCAAACTCAGAAAAAGACGATCCGGGTTCGATTCCTGGCATGGCAAGTCCGTTATATACTATGGTCTGGGTATCTGGGAGCAAACCGAGACCGATCCGTTGGATATTACCCATAACAGAAACGTAACTTACTTAACTTGGGGATATTCAACGGTTGTATTTGTCTGCTGATATGCCACACCGTTTAGCAATATACATATAAAAAAACCAGATAAATGTACATAATAAGACATACTACTGTCAAATTTCTTATTCATTGTAATCCTTAAATAAGCGAATATATTGCGAAACAAACAAAAAATATTTCACAGAACTTACTTTGAATAAAAAATATTTTGAATCTTCTTTAAATGGTAAATCTTTTTGATTTTATTTTGAATCTTTTTTGAATATCCTTTAACGAAAAAGCGACACTAAGAAGAGGGAAACACAAAAATGTACAGGACTAAGCCTGCGAGAGACTGCAATACGAGTTTCACATGGGCAGCATAGATTAGAGAGCCATTTAGAGCGATGATTAAACATAAGTCCAGTTTGGACCGAAATGAAACTAATAAATAAAATGTTTAGATATAAAAAGGGAAAAATTTAAAGCGATACTTAAGAAGTTTATTTTGAGTAATAATATGTTGACGGATGTAGGCTATAATAGAATTATTATATTTATATTAATAAAAGTTAGAGAAGAATTATCTGTGAGTGTATTCTCTGAAGTTTCATTTCTACTGCACACATATTTTGTTTTTTAAGCTATTGTATAGCTTTGAGCGCGGCGACCGAATGAAGAAATTCCGTAACGAAAATAAACCTAACACCTCCCAGTCTGCCTACCATGCGCGGTGACGGGGGCCTGAGGCGGGCGGTAGCCACAGTGACCCGCGAGCTCTCGTAGCGGTTCGAGGTATGTCAGGTATTACAAATTATGGACGACGAGCTACTCCGAAATCGGACGAATACGTAAGCAGTTGTTTGTGAGAAAGTATATAGGTGTATAGGTATCTATCATATCTTTATAATGCCACACTCACCGCATGTGCGCCCCGTAAGTATACATGTAGGTATATATGTATACATAGGTGATTTGTTTTCTTATTGGTCACCACGCTCAAAAAGTGTAACTTGAATTAATATCAAACAAAAAAAAATTCATAAATAAAAAATAAATAAATAATAATAATTGCATAATAAGTGAGGTGTGTAAGAATAAGCCTAAATGGCGCTCTGTTGTTCGTGCCTACCCCGCAAGGGACCTGGCGTGAAGTAATGTATGTATGTATGTAATAATAATTGCAAGGGTTGTTTTTTTTTGATGAACTTATTTGCTTTTCAATTGTATTGTAATGAATATGAGTGTAGCTCTTAATGTAATAATTTAAATTAAGTATTTTAAAGTAGTAATAAAAATATATTTTTCCCCTTTCAACAAACGTATAGAAACTGGAAAAAAAACTCGTAAAATTATATTACAACAAACTATAAAATAGTAGCGATGCACAAAGATTGGGATTTTACATAATAGGCGAGCTTAGCCCTAAGCTCGCCTATTATGTAAAATCCCTATTAATATTATAAATGCGAAAGTAACTCTGTCTGTCTGTCTGTCTGTTCCGTTTTCACGTAAAAACTACTGGACCGATTTGGCTGAAACTCAGTATATATATATTTTCGATACCGAGGATGAACATAGGATACTTTTTATCCCGAAAAATGGGATAGTTTCCGGGATAACATGATATTTGTCTGTTTGTTTGTTATGCTTTTACGGAAAAACTACTGGACCGATTTGGCTGAAATTCGGTACGTATGTAAATTAAATACTGAGGATGGACAAGGGATAATTTTCATTTTGGCCTTTTTGGCCTATTTGGTCATTTTGACCTTTTTGGTCATTTTGGCCTATTTGGTCATTTTGGCCTATTTGGTCATTTTGGCCTTTTTGGTCATTTTGACCTTTTTGGTCATTTTGGCCTATTTGGTCATTTTTCCTTTTTGGTCATTTTGGCCTATTTGGTCATTTTGGCCTATTTGGTCATTTTGGCCTATTTGGTCATTTTGGCCTATTTGGTCATTTTGGACTTTTTGATCATTTTGACCTTTTTGGTCATTTTGGCCTATTTGGTCATTTTGGCCTTTTTGGTCATTTTGGCCTATTTGGTCATTTTGGCCGATTTGGTCATTTTGGCCTTTTTGGTCATTTAGACCATTTTGGCCTTTTTGGTCAAGTTTTGTAATTTATTTTGTTGACAGATAGACGGGGGATGGTATATATAATTAGCGATATAAAATGAAGTGAATCTTCTGTGCGCAAATACATAAAAATGTAATATAATATAACCTGTAGCACTTGCTCTATAAACAAGAGACACGCACTAGAGGTTAACCCGCGGCGCAGCCGCGGGGTAAACTCTAGTAAAGAATAAATGTTTGTATCTCATAAGGAGTTGTTTTTAACCTTCAAAAAGGAGGAGGTTCTCAACTTGATTGGTATTTTTTTTTATGTATGTACACCGATTACGCTGAGATTTATGATCGAGTTTACGTGATTCTTCTTTAGTTTGAGGCGGAATATTTTCCATTTGGTGCCCTAAAAATTTACCGTAATTTGGCCCAGCAGTTTTTATTTTATGAACATTTTCCGTTTCCGACTTCAAAAACTAAAAAGTATAAAATAACTTAACAAAGATTTTTGGCTAAGAATTTATTTAGTTCATTAAGAGACAAAATAATATAAAATTATCTACATCTTGAAGTCGGTGCCGAGCAAACCATAACAAATTACCATATACACTGTTATAACAACAAGAGTGTCGCTTACGCTGGTACGGCCGCGTTTTACGGAGACCGGCTAATTATGTGGGAAAGAAATGTCTAGCCATGCCGCCTCCGCCAGGTCCCGGTCGAAGGGAAGGCCCAAGAAATGTTGGCTTGACGTTGTGAAGGATGACATGCATACCAATGCTCTCAAAAAGCGGGATGCTGAAGACCGCGCGAAGTGGAGTAGGAAAACGGACCCTGGGCGTCGGAGTGAACGCTCCGAACGCAATCGGGATTTAACGCTCGGATGATGATGACACTGTTATGACAACAAAATGGTGCAAAATATTTTTTAGTTTTTTTCATAAGTATAACAAATTCTTACTTACGCTATAAAATCCGTTATTCATTCATTCAATAATGTAAATGCGTGTATCAACTGCTACTATTTTTATCCGGCAGATACAAAGGGAATAAATAGGCTATGACTGTCAAATACGTACGTGATCCTACAAGGCTTCAGTGTTATTACACGATGTATGAACCATAAAAAGAGGAGAATCTCAATTGCCGCCTTCATATATAGCTAAAACCAGCAATAGATTGATGGAGGTATATAGAATTGGTAATAATAATCAGATTAGTTCAATATTTAATCTAAATCTATCTAATTCAACATCTAAGAGATAAAAAAACAAATGATACCGTCACTTTTGTATTATATACTTCAATGGTCTTACTTATAAAAATCTCGTTAAGAAAGGTTTAGCCGTCCTTTAAATAAGAGATTCTTAAGCCCCTAATCAATGAATATCTTTTTTTCACTTATAAACGTATATTACCTGTTGCTTACCGAAGAGGAGCACAGAGAAACGAAATTTGAATGGTTGACGTAGCGTTGTACCCAAAATATTCGACTAAAGAATGGAAAAGAGCGAAATTCTTGTCAGTACTACGTTTTTTAGTCTGTATCCAGTGACTTTGTTGACGTTGACACTAACAACTGACAGCTGAGTTGTTTATGTTTGTCGTGTGTAAATAGAAAATAATAGAAATTGATAAAATAATCTTTAAATACATCACAGCGGAACGCCATGTGAAAAGATACAAAAAAACTTGAGTGAACAACAAGTGTAAGCGTTAAAGGGCATAGCATACGTAGCATCCATAGTTGTTTGTAACAGGGCGCACAATATGTAAAATAACTATATTAATCTTTATTTTTCTTTGAATACTCTTCTAACAAGAGCCTAATTCACGCTAACATAATATTTTATGGTTTTTTAGCTAATTCTCGAAATGCTGGTACACGAGTGTGCTGATATTATTGAAAAAGAAACGAGCACAAACGCGTATGTCGCCAAAAAGCTCGCTTGGCTAATATGAAAAACAAGGCTAACAATCTGAGTTGGCATTTAAAAGAGCGAGAACAATGACTGGTGGAGGAGATTTTCCGCCTAGGTAGCCGGCCTGTTGAAGTTCAGATTTTGATGGAGACCATATCCCATGAGTTTACTGTGGATTCCAACAATTTTGAAAGTGATATTTATTATTCATATTAAACAGGTAACTACAAGTTTTTATTTAGTACATTAAAAAACAAAGAGTCACTGTCTCTATGATATATATTTTCGAATCGCTTTCGTTTTTATTGCCACACAAAGCCATAGTAGATTAATGGATAGTACATAGGGGGATACATGGCCATATGGGCCATTTAAATAAAAAGGTTAGTTCATGTGTCCTAAACGCAGTGCTCAGGTTCGAATCCTGATTGGAGAGCATACATCACTCAGGTGATTAACAGTGGAGGAAAACATTGAGATGATTCCTGCAGGTCGGTAAAACCAATGTGTTAAACCCTTCCCTTTCCAACCAATGTGTTAAAGCCCAATATTGGTATGTTTATAGGTTGTTATTATTATGGCTTTTGTTTTCACAGACATACGGGAGACTAATGCAAGGGAAGCCATGAACAAGCATTGTTCGTGTTAGCCAAAGCAGCACAGGAAGAAGGAATGAAGTGTAAAAGAGAAGCCCTTGGGCGCAAGATGAGGTGTGATAAGAGTTGCATGAAAAGCGATTGAAAATAATGTCTCTGGAAGAAGATTACTGGCTATAAAAATTATAAAAAATACATAATTGTGTATAATTTTTTATTAAAATTGTGCATTTAAATTTTTTGAGGTGTTTTAATTGTTAAAAATGTTCCCTTTTATTTGTTCTACTTAGTCATCAATAATATCAATAATCTGAGCTGCAAGTAATGGCAGCCCTCAGATATTTGGGCCGCCATAAGGTTGGTAATTTGCTTAGGTTTAGTGGTTTCTGTAGAATTCATATTGTTATAGACTGCACTCAATAAAATTAAGGAAGGTCAGTGATAATGTTGATCAGTATCATGTCATAGAAAGGGCTATTCTTTATCTTCTCCATTATACCCAAATAAGAATAAAATTAAATCATTATTAAAATCTTCATACAGGCACTTCAGGTTGAAGATTTTCTCTATCTGAAAACAAACAAAAAAATCAGTAATAAGGCAAATATTAGTAAGATATAGGACTAGAGTAACTATTAGTCAGATAGGAACTGGCCAAAGGTCATATTTTATTATTATATGAAAAAATATTAAGTTAATATGAATATGCACCTTGTTCTACATTCAGCTCGATCACTAAATTGTGCAATACTGTACAAGCAATAATAGTTGCCTGTATTGAGGTGTATGAGCCTATCATGGCTTCTAATAATATTCAGAACCATTGTTTCCATACACCAAAACATCTTTGAATAACATTACAAGTTTGGATATGACAGTGATTGTAATGCTGCTCTTCTGCAGTGTGGGGCATCAGCAGTGGTGTTACAAGGTGAGAAGTCCTTGGATAACCACATCACCAATTAGCCGTTCAACAAACTCATTTCCTTCAAATTTCCTCTTGACTGAGCGTTCTCAGTATATCCTTGCATCATGTGTGCTGACTCTACAATGAACACAATGTCACAATTTTCGCAAAAATCCGCGTTTCAAACGACCTGTGTGTTTTGAATAAGATTACATTGACTTCTGTTAAATTTGATGGCATTTTTATGTACCGCCAACTTTTCGAAGCGAACGCGATTGCTCCCTTACTCCGTATGTCCACCTCGGGTATCCACTTGCAGATCAGCTCTTATTATTTCTATTACTTTGCACATATTCGTCTTACTGAATCTGTATCATAGCCTGAACTCATCATCTGTTAAATCATGCAACGGATTGAAACGAGCTCTGTATGTCTTTCTCCGTCTTCTTGTCGCAGCAAAAGTATGCAGCTCCTCGATATCATGTATAAATTATAAAATCGTAGAGATTGTCGAATTCCATGTTTTACACCAAGAAACAAGACAATGAAAACAACAACACACACCAGTATTAACTGTGGTAAGTGTGGTACATACTAAACACAGCCTGTCGGGTACAGCTGACTGAGAGAGCAGTTTGGACTATCCAAGAAATAGCCACAAGAGACAATAGCGCTAGTGTCGGTAAAGGGTACAATAATGAAGTTATTGAATTATGTGCCGAGTGAAAATATGTAATATTGTGGCGACCGAGGGTAGAACTTTCTGGCAGCGTAAGCCGTTGTCAAGACTTTTAGAAAAAGGTAGAAGATTGTCGAAGGAAAACACAACAATTTAGAACGGAATAGATGATGAGCGAAAGTTGTAGAATAGAAGATTTGGGAAGGAAAAGACAGGGACAGGGATAGGAAGTTAAAGATAGTTTAGAAAGGGATAGATAGTAAATAAAAAAATAATGAAAAGAAAATTTAATTTTCAAAATAAGCTCTGTGGATAACAATATATAAAAATGTAATTACGTCGCTATTTTTGCAAATAAAGTTTTTTCTTTCTTCTTTCTTTCTAACATTGAAAGTATGGGTTCTAGAAGATTCTTGCGGATATATAAGGCGCGCCTACCGGTAGTTAAAAGAGTTCAATTGAAGACAGTGAAGCGACAAATGCGATATGAAAGAGTTGGAAGAGAAGTTTAATAGAAGACAGTGACGAGTTTAGTGGTGAATTTTGTGAAAAGTTAAGTGGACAGTTCAGTGAAGGAGGAGTGTAGCGTAGTTTAAGAGAAGATCCAGAAGCGGGCTACATGGGGTAAATTAGAATGTGGGCACTGCAGCAGCAGAAAGTGGTCTATGCAATATCGGCGACGGTATTGTGAGCAAGACATAATTGTCGGGACAGAGCGTTGTTAGTTGTCCATGTGGGGCCAACTCTGCGGAGAGGAATCATGGCTGTGTAAGTCAATAAAAGCGTTTAGTTAAAAACTGGTGTTTCCTTCCAATCCTACGTACTCCCGCTCGCACGTAACAATATTTTTTTGTTATTTTAATTGTTATTCTTTTTTAATACATAATACCCTAGTGATTTTACATTGTTTGCTTTTATAAAACTTTTTAGCAATTTCTTTTAATAAATATCCCTTTAGCTACGGTAGGTGGCGACACTAATTCAATTCTTTTTTTTATATTTTTGTACACAGATTCGATCCCCTTATTTCCGTACTCAGTGAGAATCAGCTGTTTCAAATGTGAATAGCCATTTTGTCTTTTAGCAGTCATTTAAACTACCTCTCGAGGTTGGTTAAATTTGACAGTTATTTATGAGTTGCTTTACCACCATTTATCCTTAAAAGGAGTTTATGGGTAAAATTTTCACTAATCAGCTGCTAAACAGTTGCTTAAAATTTAACCAACGTTTATAAGTAAGGCCACAAATGTACAATCTTAAAGTAGGTATGCCCGCAGATTAGGAAATAATTATCTAACTATACTCGTAACATTATGCCGTGTGTAACATTAAAGTTGTTAAAAAAACAACTGGAATACACTATATAAACGGTGGATAACACGATGCAATTTTTTTGGAATTTTGTCCGTTTGTTCGGGAGTCACATAAAAAATACTGTGCCGATGATTTCGATGCGGTTTTCGCTGATCGACAACAAATTTTTAGACTTAAAAACCTGCGCTACGGTTTATCCCGGGATCAGCAAGAATTTTCTCGGGGGTGGTTTGTAGTTTTATTCGGGTGCTTAAAAAATTACTTATTCCAACAGTTTTCACTAAAACGATAGCTTACATTCATTTTTAAACAAAATTTCAAGTCAAGCGTTGACGTAGTCGCGGGCGTATCCTGAGAATATAATTATTAAAATAGAAATGCCAAAAAACAGGTCTAAAAATCTTGTTTTTTTTTACATTTATGACTAATTCATTTAAATATCTACAATACAATTAGCCGTAAATATTAAGATTTTAAAATAACCTTGAAGCAGAAGTCCCAGTGAATTTCAAGGTGTATGAGTGACACCTTACAAGAGAGTTCTTGTAACAGTTCGAAAACGCATACTTGACTAAACAGTAGGGATTTTTACAGAAATGTTTTTCGTGAAGAGAAACAATTTCTTCAACTATTGTTTTCTTTAATAAAAACGATTTTTTAAATATGATACACTGCACAGAGAAAATGAAGATAGTAAACTTTCTAAAATACTTATAACAAAATATATCTTTTTAAAGAAAACAAAACCGACTTTAATCTAGACATTAAAAAAACACTCGCGAATTGAGAACCGCCTCCTTTTGGAAGTCGGTAATTTTTTTTTATTTTATGATATATTGGCTATATGTTAATACATTGGTTTATCTTTAGCTACACTCTTAAGATTTCGCAACTACATAGCATCAACGATAAATATTCGTCCCCACGACAGAATCCTGTACAACTTTTGTCCTGACAAGCACTCGACCGAATATACCAATTTTGTCAATTTTATTTCACCCACAAGCTTGTTTGTGGTAACAGTATTAGTAAGGCTAAACACAAACAACAATTTCGCATGACCCTTACACTCGTCACTACAAGCGTAAGACCAGGGTTATTCCGTAGCTGTTATTGCCTCAGACCCACCGACGGACATAGGAATGCGACCGCTGCCAATTTCATCCGACCCCATCACGGCATGAACCCATGTCCTCTACATTTTGTTTAAGGTAAACAGAACAAATGTTCATTGCCCTAAATGAATGCTGTTGAATAAATAAGTTTCATCTTCTAAGGGAAAAAATACTCTATACAGAAACTGTGCATTATATATGTATGTTTTTACTACACACGGGTAAGAGAGATACATACCGGATGATTTTGGATATTTACCTAAATTGACTTTTATTCTCATGTCTTCTTCATTTTGTTTAAGCTAAGCAGAAAGAATGTTAATTGTCTTGATTGTTTAATAACTAAGTTTTGTCTTGTAAGGAATATAATAGTCTATAGTAGAATATGAATATTATGAATAAACCCAAGTCTGACAGACACAGATACCGAATGTTTTCGGTTTTTGTTTAAATTAGCTTTTATTATCGTGTCTTTTACATTTTATTTAAGTTGAGTAGAACTATATTATTTGATTTAGCAGACTACAATTTATTATTTTAATTTGAAATCTACTTTGGTTCAACATGATTCCGCGTAGATTAAAATGTACAATGAAAAAGCTGCTGCACAAATCTTTTATATAACGTCTTTAAACTATATTTATTCAATCGATTACATTAAGCACAATTCATCTTAAACCATGAAATTTACAACACGTCCGTATCGTAAATGTCTTAATTTCGCTGCAAAAGATTTCGAAACCTAAATTAAGACGATGTCGGTCGTAAATTTTACGGATCCCGGTTTATTTTATGGTGACTTTTATTTCTGACCCAATCTCGAGATTAAAATTGCACACGGATGTACACACGCACCATGACGCCCTTGTATTGTAAAGAGAAAAAACACTTTGACATGCAACCACTGTTCTTTTTCTGTTAGGGCTTAGTCTTAAATCATTAATAGAAAGACCGTGTCTCGGTATCTCAAAGTGAAGCCAGCTAAAGGATGCCTATTTTTTTGAATAGAATGCCGATCGCATCCTAGTGCGTTGCGAGAACTCTGTATTAAACCAAATTAGTATCGGTAAATATAAAATAGTTTCTAGGGGATATATTACTATTAAACATACAGATGTAAACGTATGTTTACGCACTGGAGTTGTAAAAAATGTTTCACTTTATTTGACGCTTTTGTTCATGTAGGCTTCGTCTATAGTTTTATTTCACTTGAGGGTTTTGCACGTGTTTTATTGTCAATAGGTAAGCAAATAGGCAGATGGTCTACCTAATTGAAAATGGTTAATGTCGCCTATGAACGACGTTGGCAACACTTTGCGGCCCTTACAGTTTTGTGTATAGAGACAGTGTCAAGTATTCATGAATATTCAAGTTTTCAAAAGATTGAAGGAATCAAACAGGCACCAGGCGATTGCTGGGTTCGTTTAATAGAAGCCTCAGTTAAATTGTAATTGATCTTGTGGCAGCTCGAAAACACGCATTTTACCATGGAAGAAGAATACTATCTTATTCCATAATTTTACTAAAGAGTCGAAACCAACACAAACACAATTGGGTAGATGACCGTCAAATCATTGTTTCTTTTTTTATTATTGAAGCACAGCAGATAGGCTGACGGCCCAACTGTGATGGAAAATGGTTATTAACAATACCAGAGGTGCTGCTAATGTGCTGCCGGCCTTGAAGGACAAACTGTAACCTGTCCACTGATACTGGAACACAACTCGATTGTTATCGTGGCATAATCTAGGTCAAGGGTGTTAACCATCTAGGCGGACAGATGCCGTACCACCCGGCTGTGGGTCTTTTGTTGACTCTTACGACAGGCCGCCCAGCAGCAGAAATTAGTATTTTTATTCCGTTCTTGCACGGAAAAGTTAATTTTTAACCAGAATTATACGTCACGGGGAAACAAAACTTCACAGCAAACCTCGGCTTTACAAGTCACGCTAACTCCTTAAAAACTTGAAGCCTCTGATAGTAACATATTTCCTTATTCGTTATCGTCACCTCCTATGTCCTTTGTTGAGGCAGAGGTCTTTTTTGTTTTACATTTAACAACTGATTTTTTATATTTCTATGAATTGCCTACTTACAATTTAATCTACAGCCAAACCGTTTTTATTTTCATTTAGCACAAAAACAGATTTTGAAAACTTTCTTCTTACACTTACTTAAATCTTTTACATTTCATATTTCTGCTTTCTCCTATAACTAAAACTAAATTGAAACTAGCCTATGAGTACATGTATCATCCTAAAACGAATGCATACGATGATATATACAACAATATACTTGCAGCACTTTTACTGGCTTTTATTGCGTTTGCATTTCTACTATTTTAACCACGTACTGTATGAAGTCCTCGGCCAGCTTTTTCCCATCGGTTCTTCGATGCTGTCCTTCTTTATCTTCGTATTGACGACACTCACGAGGTTAAACCTCTCCTGCGTGAAAAGGGGGCACTCGCATAAGGCATACAGTGAGGTTTCTGGGTAGTAGTAGTATTAAGTGATTACAGTTATGAGATAATGTAGATTTAAAAAATTTAAAAACTTCGTTTAAAAAACCGACTTCAAAAACTAAAAAACTCAAATGTATAAAATAACTGATTTCTAAAGCTATTATTATTAATACATATTATCTAAAACATCTTAAAGTCGGTGCTTAGTAATTTTCAAAATATAGTAATTTTTATGTTTTACTTTGCACCGACTTCAAGATGTTTTAGATAATATATATTAATAATAATAGCTTTAGAAATCAGTTATTTTATACATTTTAGTTTTTTAGTTTTTGAAGTCGGTTTTTTAAACGAAGTTTTTATTTATTTTTAGTTTTTGAAGTCGATTTTTTTAAACGAAGTTTTTAAATTTTATTTGTTACTTTTTAGTGTCTAGCTATGTATGGGTGGACCCACGAATGGTGCCGCGCTTCTTAAAAAATATAGGTCCCAAGAACCGGGTACAAAAAAATGTTCGTAAAATGAAAACTACTGGGCCAAACTATGTCAAATTTTTAGGGGACCACATGGCAGCTATTCCGCGTCGAACAAAAAAAGAATCACATAAATCGAATCATAAATCTCAGAGTAATCGGTGTACATATGGAACGGAGTGAAAATTATTTCCATGAAAAATGTTCATAAAATGAAAACTACTGGGCCAAACAATGTAAAATTTTTAGGGGACCAATTGGAAGCTATTCTGCGTCGAACAAAAATCACGTAAATCGGATCATAAATCACGGAGTAATCGGCGAACATACATAAAAAAAAGCAAAAAAAAAAGAAGATCCCGACGAATTGAGAACCTCCTCCTTTTTTCGAAGTCGGTTAATTAAAAACGACAAACAGCGTAATTTTAAAATTTAAATTTCAAAATTACTTAAGGCATGCTTTAGATCAGTGGTTCCTAACCGGTGGTCCGCGGACCACTGGTGGTCCCTGGAGGCATTCCAAGTGGTCCGCGAAGCCATTGTAATAAACAAGTGACGTGACGTGTTGTGTCGAGTCATTACAACGCAAACCGCGCCGCAGCACAAGTTCGAAGGCAATACGCAGTGCACAAGTGCGGGGGAAGAGGTCCGCGTGACGGGAGATCGAGCAGCGCAGGTATCTCTGTCTAATTCGATTTGCTCCGCTTTAATACTTATTTATTGGGAGTTCAACCTACGTACGAGTGAATTATTTAATAGTAAATTCAATCGATATTTTTATATATACGAGTACATAACCGAATAGGTGGTCCCTGGCAAGACAGAGATTTGGTAAAATGGTCCCTCATGACTTAAAGGTTAAGAACCACTGCTTTAGATCAATCATTAGCCATTCATTCATGGCTCGTGACCCAACACGAACCGTTTAAAAAGCACTTAACCGCTCACGACTCTATTCACACGCTCCCGTATGTAAAGCGATAAAAAGAATTCAATTAGACGCGATTTAGGTCAGTTCCAATGTTTTGTGGGGTTAGCTGAAGAACGGTTATAATTTATGAGAAAACATAATATATGGGTAATTGGGTTAGTCCGACTTCACTTTATTATGCAATGGGAAGTACACATGTACCTATAGACTCTTTTGCATCTCGAATTTATATTTATAATTCACTTATTAAGCTGCTCATTTTAGCTCTCTTATTCTTCTTTTTTATCTCTGTCAGTTTTGTTTTCTCTCTGATATTTTTGCACTTTATTCTACCTCAAAGTTCCATGCCATTCCATGGTTTTTTACATATTTACTTTTTTGGCACTGCATCACTTTCTTTAACAGGAGAAGGTAAAACAAGTAATTATGCTATTGAAAGGATAACTCCTGTGGTTTGATGTTACAGACATCGGTCCACCTGGTCCTGTCATGCAGATATACCGGTATTAATTTCCGTCAGGGTAAACTTCGCCAACTAACTTCTTGTTATCTACTCTAGATGGTCTGTATGTATACTTTGAAGCCGTCAAAGTCGCTATATATTATATTATGTACATATATTACCCATGATACTTGTTTACCTCAGCTATATACATATCAATCTCTCTTTTCTTTCACCCATATTCCAATTATTTGGGGTCGGCGCAATATGTCTTTTCCTTCCACACTCCTCTACCCTGACATATATCTTCTGTCACACCACATATAATCATATCATCCTTCACACAATCCATCCATTTTTTTGGTATATATTTACATTTGTATTTGTCTATCTTGTACTTTAACATTCTTTTTGTCACGTGACTTTCACCCTAATCTAATCTTCTTTATATACATATATCAATTCAAAATATTGTATGTATTCAAAATAAAAATCAAAGTAGGTAATACACTAATAGGATTCAGATTTCAGTTAATCATTGTGATAATAAAGACCCTGACTGTTTTATTGAAGACACATTAATCAAATCGCTAGGAAACGATAAAGACTATTCAGGCCATAAACCAATAAACAAATTGATTTTTCAAATAACGATATGTATGAAGTTACAAATATATATTTTCCTCCCAAACTACAAAGAAGTTGAAGTTGAGAAATGGAACATTTTTCATACGTCAAACACCCGAAATCTACGTGCACAAAGCCCCAGTCTCATATAAATAAAATCGTAGTCACAATTACATTTTTGTGGAAATAAATGTATTTCAAAATGATAATTTAATTAGGTGTCTTTAATTCGTTTATGCCAATTTTTGTTCGGCTCTGAATTTAAATACCATAAAGCACCCCAAATTAAATCCTGAATAAGTACGTGAACACCAAATTTTCTCGATAAATTTTACTAGAAGCTGGAAGCCAGAAGTCTGAACTCAACAGTCCCAGTTCGGAGCAATGGTTTCCTCCACTTGTCGCACTGCCTTGGCAGTAATCCAAATATCACAGTAAACCTACGGCCAACCGTTTGCAGGCTAACTTCAGATGTAAATTGAAAGATTGCATCAAAATCCATCATAAGTCACAGAACTCACAGACAGATTTTGAAATTTTGGTCATTGTGTTGCAGATCTGCATATTAAAGTTTAAAAAATATGTTCTAGTCGTTTAAAAGTTATGAGTCTGTGTTCTTTCTTCTTACTAGATGAATTAAACACATACAACTGGACACTGGACTGGAATGGAACGCAGAAAAGGCACTTGAAATTATTATTTTATGTTATTTAACTGCGGGAGCGGGCAGCGGATGTAAGTTATATCTCAGCGCGGGCGCGGGAAGAAGAGAGGCGGGAATTCTGCTACGAGATGTGTTGGAGCTTAACCGGTCCTGCTCTGCGAGGAGGGGAGCCGCCAATATTGCAACACACGCCCAGTCCGCCTTACACCGTCCGGCGACGCTTACGCATACAATAAACCACACATCGTTTTCTTTATCGCGTATAATAGCTGTATAGTGGTCACAAATAAAGCTCATACAATATTGACAGTCCACTGATTTACTACATCATCATATAACACCCAGGGAGGAGCCTAGACAGATGTATCAATCGAATTGAATCAGTTTGATTGAAAGGCACAGTACAGAAAGGACATGAAAGTATCCAATTCAATTGAATGTTTCAAATTCAAATTCAAATTCAAAAGTTTTTATTCAAAATAAGTTCCACTGGAGAACACTTTTTGAAGGTCATACATATAGGTTAAAATTTAATTTTACATCCTAGTCTATGTACAATCGCCAAAGCTGGCGGTTAACCAGGCTTAAGACTAAAATCGCTTGGCAAACACTTTCGTTAACAACCCGAGAACACGCACACAAGTAAAACATTGGTTTGGGGGCGGAGTTTTATTGTTTGTTTTGGGTTTTACGCGTTTAAGACAATAGAAAGCAAGCCGCTTTTTTGAATACGCTGTTTTACAATACCTAAATAATATACTTTATGTATTTGATGTAAAAGTGAAGAGTAAAAGATTAAGCAAAATTTATCGTAGTAAAACATTTGACTTAGTATTAATAATTAACTATTATAACCTCTGTAAATTTTTTAAATTATTAGTTGCCCTTTTTTTCAAAAAATTCACGCTTAATTAGTTAACGCTTTCGGTTCGGAAACTCGGTTTTACTAATTGTGGGTTCGAATCCTAGATGAGAACCATTAACCACTTCAAGGTTTTTATGACTTAATGTGCATACTATTTCAACCATGCGCAATTAATTAAGCTAATTGTTGCTGACAGTAAAAACACATCACTATGAATCCTTTATATTGATATTTAGGAGTTTGAGACAATACCGTGTCAAACTTCTAAATCTGCTTATGAGAAACGTGGCGGGTATACCATCTGATCCCTCCTCAAAATAGAAAAGACACGAGAACAATATTGTAACTTTTATGGTTGTTATTATTATCTTTACAGTAAATTCAAATTTTGCTAATTTAAAATCGAATTATTATTAGTTGATATGTAGTCCTTAATATAATTAGCTTATATCTAAATCAGATTAGTTCGAATAAGTCTGTTCATGTCCAAGACTTGACATTAGTCTGGATAAAATGTGTTTTAAATAATAAATAATGTAGTAGTGAGATAACGTTGAACTATTATCTGTAAAATGATGTGTATTTTCATGTAAGATTTAGGAACTTTTTAGAATTGTTTTTAACTGGGCCTTTGTCTTTCTTAGTAAGTTTCTAATATTCGTCGTCCATGAAATAAACTTTTGTTCTTTATTTCTTTTAACTGTTATATCTTTATTTAGTTATAGTTCTCATAAGGGGATGGTTGTGATGTAAAAAAATATATTACAAATGAAAAGCCTATTGAAACAGGTTTTAAAATTAAATAAAGATTTTGTTATTACATTTTAGGAAGTTATTAAAGATTACTTGTCCCGTTATAACATTTTCCCGTCTTGCGGCACTAAGTCTGAATAACTTTTGAATGATATTTCTGGTTTTCCAATACTTTAAGAAAATTCCATAAAAAATGCTATTTACAGATGTGAACATTTGAATTTTATTGTATAATAATGTTAAGTAAAATTGGCTACGACTAATTCTGAAAACAAGTCGGAATTCAATTGATACCTGTAGTCTATTAAATTAAACTTGATGAGACAAAAAGAATTAATAAAGGATTACAATTCGGTGCACAGAAAATGTAGGTGGCGGCGTCATTATGACCACCTGACAATAAAATACCTGGCAATAACAAAATAAAGCCATAAATTGTTTTATTACTTTCAATATTTTCGCTTGAACGTTTGAATTATATTTCTTGTTTTTTATTTCTAAAACAAAATTCCATAATAAAATGCTGTTTACAGATGTGGACATTTGAATTTTATTGTATAACAATGTTAAGTAAAATTGTCTATGACTAATTCCGATAACTAGTCGGCATTCAACTGTTACCTCTAATCTACTAAACAAAACTTTACGAGACAAAATAATTAATAAAGGATTCTAATGCACAATACATGGCGGCGGCGTCTTTATGACCCCCTAACTAGTAATAACAAAATAGAGCCATAAATGATTATATTAATTTCAATATTTTCACTTGAAATTTAATTTTTTATGAGTGTAAGATAAGTTACTAATTATTTTACAAGCACAGTTGCTATGTTATTTGTGTAAGATTTGAGTATTTTTAAAAATTTAAGACTACGTAAATCGATATTGTAGCTATTTAAATAAAATCAAGTTATCATGATTATAGCAAAAGTATTATATTTTTGTAGACATTGTAACTGTCAATAGGGATTAAATGTTAATATCTTGAAACGTATACCAGTGAGTTAAACAGAATCAGTGACAAGAGTAATACTATCTACTATTTTTACTAGTGTTATTGCAGTTGTATAATGAAACTGACTCTGCCACAAATGTATTGAGATCAAATAATGTGTGTGTAATCATAACCAGCAATTCAATAATTCATTAACTCTAAGTAAAAAAGAAAAATATATAAATACATATGTCTTAGCATAGTAGTTAGTGCACTCGAGTCTCAAAATCAAAGAGCTCATGTTCAAATCTTGATTAGGAAAACCATTGCCCCTTTTAGACAGTTTTCTGACCAAATGTGCATATTGTTACTATTGCCACGTGTTAACGGTCACAGTAAAAATCGTAATAAAACTTTAGACCAATAGCCTTGTGTGAAACCCGCCAATAATATTGGACAAGCGTGTCAGGTATAAATTTTCGAAACGTCCTGATTGGTGTATTTGAAATTTGAGAGTGTGTGCGTGAGTATTGATACGTTATGAGCCGTTCAAAGCAAAATGTTAGAGAACTGGTTAACCGCCAGCTTTGGCGATTGTACACCGCTTCGCAACGTGTTATTGCTGTTAAGGAGAAGAAGCGGCAAGAAACTCCCCAGCAACACGTCTAGCAAAAAAAAATTTTTCTTTATATTTGTTGTTCTATTTTTTATATTTAAGTACTTTTTAAAAAAAAGATTTTATACAGAATTATGTTACAGAATAACTTTTGAAGAATTAATGGAGTTGTAGCAAACAGTGCATATTCAATAAGACAAAAACGCAATAAAAGGATAGAAAATAATTATAGTTATTATAAATATAAAGACGTAACGTATTATTTTTTTTTGCAACATATCTCCATATATTCCTTACAAGTACGGCAAGATAAAAACGTTATACTCGTACAAAACACAGTATAAGAGGTTGGAGCGAGCTGTTATGTAAATGAAGTTTTGTCATTTAAATATTCTTCAATAGTGTAGTATCCCTTTTTAAGCAAGATACTTTTTATTTTAAATTTGAATTTAGTGAAGGGCAGATCTAACATTTCACTCGGAATCTTATTGAAGAAGCGTATACCAACCCCCAAGAAAGAAGACAATACTTTTTGTAATCTAAAAGATGGCAATATCAGTTTATTACAATGCCTGGTGTTGAAATCGTGAACATCCTTATACCGCTTGTAGGCACTCAAATTATTACGAATATAAATTATATTATTGAAAATATATTGGCAGGCGACCGTCATAATACCGATTTCCTTAAAGCGTTCCCTAAGAGACACCCGAGGGCCGAGGTTGTAAATTGACCTTACGGCTCTTTTTTGTAAAACAAATATAGTCTCCAAGTCAGCAGCGTTGCCCCAAAGTAAAATACCATAGGACATGACACTATGAAAATAACTAAAATAAACTAGTCTAGCAGTCTCTTTGTCAGTGAACTGCCTAACTCTTCTGACCGCATATGCAGCAGAACTAAGCTTTCCTGAGAGACTAGATATATGAGCGCCCCACTGGAGTTTCTGATCTAGGTTAATGCCTAAGAATACAGTTGAATCTACTAGGTTAAGTCTAGTGTCGTTAAGGGAAATATTAACATCGTATTCTTTTACATTGGGCATAACAAACTTAACACATTTAGTTTTATTCGGATTGAGTGATAAGTTATTTACGGTAAACCACTTAGATATTTGGGTTAAGGCGTTGTTTACGTCGTCAAAGTTCTGTTTATTTCTGTCTACTTTAAATATAAGTGACGTGTCATCAGCAAACAACACTACCTCACACATATCATTAATAAAATATGGCAAATCATTAATATATATCAAAAACAAGAAGGGACCTAGAATAGAGCCCTGGGGCACACCCATAGATATGCCAGTCTCACGAGATTTGATATTGTTAATTTCAACGCTTTGGGATCTATTGTTTAAGTAAGACGACAGAAGATTGAGAGAATCGCCATAAATACCGTAATAATTGAGCTTTTTCAGGAGGGTCACGTGTTCAACGCAATCGAATGCCTTGGACAGGTCACAGAATACACCAATGGCATTCTGTGACCCTTCCCAAGCACCATAAATGTGTTTTAGAAGCTCAACACCTGCATCGGTAGTGGAACGACCTTTGGTGAACCCGAACTGTTTAGTATGAATTAATTTATTAATATTAAAATGTGAGAGCAGTTGATTTAAAATTATTTTTTCGAAAACCTTGCTTAAGGTTGTTTCAAGTTATATATACAGACACACACACACGCACGCACACATATTAATTCGCTCCCTCTATTAACGAACAAGTTGGCTAGGGTATTATGACTTTTCCATGATATTGTTGCGACCGAATGCCGCCTAAAGACCAATTCACACCTGCTGTTTATTACATTTCCGCATTTGGGTTTCTTTTGTTTACTTTGTGTTTAAAATTTGTAATTAGAAAAACAGACCATTGTGTATTGTAATGTTTATGGTGGTCATTAGCAAGGTGTGATTCTTGGAAATAAATATTATACGGTCGAATATTGTGTCGAGACATATTGTATTCGTGCAGTATAAAACAATGCCCCAACTGAGAGGCGAGGCAGTCTAGCGATAGGCACAAGCGACACAAGACGTGTACATTCGATAAGCTACATAGTGACGGACTTTGCGCGTGTTATTGAATCGTGCATCACGTTTGTACTGGTTGCGTCCAGCTATATTTGTATCTGTGTTATATGTGTTTGTATAGTTCTAATAAATTCTATAGTAATTCCAACGGCATTTAATTCGAGTCCCGTAACTCGTAACAATATTTTAGATTTTATTATTATTTTTCTCGGCATTTTTTGCTTTTAATTTTTTTATTCTATATCAACGAAACTTAAACAATTACATTTTTTCTTATTACTACAATTATTTCTATTACATGTTTCAAGTTTATGTTTATATGGATCACTTTGGTTGCATCATACAAATTGAAAAATAGAAATAAACCATCAAAAACCCATATAATTGTCTGAGACCTGTTATGTTATATGACATAAAAACATGATCTATATGCAAAATAAACAGCTTTAATATACCTAGATTAAAGTTCAAGCTATGATGAATGTTTATAATATTTTGAAGGGGATTTCATTATTATATAAAAAAAGTAAAACTTACCTCTTTCAGCTACTTTTTTAATCTTTCGAATAAATTAGTTTTTCTGTTCAACATACCTGTTAACAAAAAATAATAATTATGTAATAAAATAGCTGATTATTTTCAAATAAAACAAATATTAACTTGGATAATATGTTCATTTATTTGTTTTTTCCTTAAAGATCATTTGGTACAACACACAAACGATTTTTGCTATCAATATTTATGATGTTTAAATGTCTTAGTTAACTAAGGAACATCTTAACTGAGATATTACAGTAGATGTTTTAAAATTATTACTCCAAATCTTTTCCAAATCATCTTGTGAGAAAAAACATCAATAATAGTTGGAAGTGGATGTTGCAGAGTTTTAATAAAACAAGCTTGCACAACGAAATAACTTATATTTAATTTTATAGAAAGATTATTTCAATTAGTAAGCACTTTTCGATAAGACGAGAGGACGCAGAGAGAGCGGTGTTGCCAACACTTAGAAAACATAAAATACAATTTCACATACATTTATAAAAGGCGCGAATTTGAACATTTCAACACTTCCACTAAATTTAAGCCTTTTATAACTTAAAGTAAATTTATAACAGAGATATCAATAATTGAACAATGAAATTAGGTTTCTATACTCACAACAAAAGTGTCTAAGGTTTTACAGTCATACCAAGTCTAGTTCTGAAATTACAAAATTTTAATTTAACTAGTGGTTTTGTAAATATATCGGCTAATTGATTTTCAGTGTTCACATATTGTATATCTATTAAATTTAATGAATATTTCTCTCTGATAAAGTTAAATTTTATATCTATGTGTTTACATCTTTTATGATATTCTGATTTTTTTATAAGACAAATAGTACTTTGATTATCAATATTGAGACATATATAGTCCTGTTGATATTCACCAATATCTGTCATTAACTGTTTGATCCATAGTGCTTCTTTGGTAGCACAGCAAGCAGCCATAAATTCTGCTTCTGTTGTTGATAAGGCGACAGTTGACTGGCGTTGACTGCTCCATGTCAAGGCAGCTCCATTCTTCATAAATACATATCCTGTTGTAGAACGTCTGGTCTCTGAATCATTTGCATAGTCCGCATCACTGAAACCTTGTATAATGCTAGGTTGGTCAGATCTGTAACATAAACCAAGATGTTTTGTTTCTTTTAAATATTTTAAAATTCTTTTGACAGCATTCCAATGTGTATGGTTGTAACAGTTGAGGAATCGGCTGACCATACTGACTGCAAACATGATATCAGGCCGAGTAACTATTGCTGCAAACATAAGAGAGCCAATGGCTTCCCTGTATGGGATTTCTTTGTTCGCCAAACATGAACTCTTCTCCAAAGTTACATGAGGATCAGCAGGTATACTGTTTGGATGAGCTTCATTCATGTTGAATTTATTCAATAATTCTTCAATATACTTAGTCTGATGAATGAAAATATAATTATTGTTTTGTTCAATTTGCATTCCCACAAAGTTTATTGGCTTAAATGTTTTTATATCAAATATATTCTTTAACTCATTTAAAAATTCATTGATTATTTTGATGTCTTTTGATAATAATAGTCCATCATCAACATAGAGTAATAAGTACAATTTACATCCTCTGATGCATCCCACATAGACACATTTGTCAGCATGACTATTTTGGAAGCCAAACTTTTTCAAAATAGAATCAAACTTGGCATTCCAGCATCTTGAAGCTTGTTTGAGGCCATATATTGATTTTCTTAATTTACAAACTTTATTTTGTTGAACCTCAAGGCCCTCTGGTGGTGTCATGTATATGTCTTCTTGTAGGTCACCATGTAGGAAAGCAGTTTTGATGTCAAACTGCATCATTTGTAAATTATGTTGAGCTGCAACTGATAACAATATTCGTATTGAATCATACCTTACAGTTGGTGAGAATGTTTCAGTGTAGTCTATACCATTTCTTTGTGCAAACCCTTTAGCACATAGTCTGGATTTGTATCGGAGTCCGGATGGTTCTTCCTTTATTTTAAAGACCCATTTACAGCCGATGATTTTGATATCTGATGGTTTCTCGACTAGTTCCCATGTTCCATTCTGTTCATGTGCCTGAAGTTCTTCATTTATAGATTGTATCCATGAGTCAGAGTCTAAAGATGTAATAGCCTCTTTGTATGTCTGTGGAGTATTATAGATATAATCATTAGCGCTATTGCATAAGAAAGTATTAACATTATGTTTTTTGACTTTGTCCCTTGGACGCAATGACTTTTTTAATATTTGCGAATGCTCTATCGGTTCTTCAGGTAAATATTCAGATTCATCGGAAACTGTTGTTTCAGTTTGTTCTGTTATTGTTTGTACAGATGAGTCATCACTGTCTTCATCTGTTATGTAATTATAATTTTCTGTGTTTTCAAGTGACATTGGAACTATATTTTTCTTTACAGAGCTTTCTAGAAAAACTACATCTCTACTTTTAGTGATGAATTTCGATATGGGATCAAACAACCTGTATCCTTTTGTATTTTCACAATATCCTAAAAATATCATTTTACGTGATTTTGAATCCCATTTTCTTAATTTTTCTTTAGGAATGTGCATCATTACCTCATTTCCGAAGACTCTCATGTGGCTGATGTCAGGTTTCTTACCAGACCACTTTTCTTGAGGTGTTGCATAGTCCAGAGCTCTCGTTGGTGTCCGATTTGTAATATATGCTGCAGTCATAGTTGCCTCTGCCCACATATTTTTCTGCAAATTAGCATTTATTAACATACACCTAGCTTTTTCTACTAATGTTCTATTCATTCGCTCGGCTAAGCCATTTTGTTGTGGTGTGTAAGGAGTTGATGTTTGATGCTTGATTCCTGATAATTTTAAAAAATCCTTAAAATTTTTATTTGTATATTCTGTTCCATTGTCTGTACGCAAAATTTTTATTTTACAGTTTAATTGATTTTCTACAAGATTTTTGAATTCTTTGAATTTGTTTAAACATTCTGATTTGGAGTTCAAAATGTATACAAACACTTTTCTAGAATAGTCATCGATAAAAGTGAGAAAATACCTTGCTCCTCCCAGTGATTTTGTCTCCATCGGACCACACAAATCTGAATGAATGGTTTCTAGCAATGAACGGGCTCTGGAACCTTCATTATTGAATGGTTGTCTCGTCTGCTTACCTTCAAGACAGGAGACACAGATCATGTCATTGTTGCACGGAGATATTTTCACGCCTTGAACATGACTTTCCAATTTCTTTAAGTCGCTGAAATTCAGATGTCCCATGCGCTGATGCCACAAGTAGAAATCATTTTTTTTATGTTCTGAAATGTATGCTTGACCTGTACATAGGTTAAGCCTGTACATATTGTTAACAAGTTTAGCTGAGGCCACTTTTTCTGAATTTTTATTGAAAATATTACAACCTTTGTTGTCAAATTCCACTTTACATTGATTTTTAATCATTTGACTAACAGATAGTAAATTTGTAGATAACTCTGGTATATATAGAACATCATTTACCTGTATGGTGCTTGTAATGCCATTTGGTTGTATGATATTTAAATTTACCTTACCACAACTTGCTACTTTCAAAACTTTGTTGTTGGCAACCTTGATATTGTCAATTGGGGGCATTTTTTTCATCATAAATCCAATCCTTGTTCATTGTCATATGCATAGATGCTCCTGAGTCGATATACCATGAAGAATCATTGTTAAATGATGCTGAAAATACTGCAACATAACTTGAATCATTTTGTTTCTTTGTATTTCTACAATCTTTACCTAAATGGCCATATTTATTACAAGAAAAGCATCGTGGGCCTTTACCGGAGAATTTCTTGTTTGTATTTCTCTTAAACTTTGATTTGTTAACATAGAAGACAGATGTCTCAGGATTTTTAATTTCCTGTAGAAGCTTTGTTTTTATTAGGTCCGCAGTTATTGCTATGCCAGAGCTTTCTAATGCCATTATCATGGGCTTATACTGGTCTGGGAGTCCGGCTAGCAACAATGTACCTAGCCACTCTTCATCAACTTTAAATCCTATGTTTCTTAATTTGTGAGCGGTTGAAATTATTTTATTGACATATTCTTCTACATTCTGACAAGTATCGAGTGTAGTTGTAATCAGATCTTTCAATAAGCCAACTCTGCGAGTAAGACCGGAGTCATCAAAAGCTTTACAAAGATTTTGCCATACCTCTTTTGCCGTTGTGGCTTCTTGAACGTGAATATAGTTCACTGGATCCACTAGCAGTATGATTTTTGACCTTGCCTTTGTGTCACGCTTGGTGTCGACCGAGTCGCTTTTGCCTTCCACGCAGTCCCACAATTCTTCATGTTGGAGATATGTTTTCACCGCAAATCTCCAGCTTGCGAAGTTATCACGCCCGGTTAGCCTTTCAATTAAAGCTAAATTGCTGTTTGAGGACATTTTCTTCGTTTTTGGTGAAGGTCAAATGACGGACAATCTACGACGCGTGGTAGTTTGACTTTTAGATTCGCGATTTCTTTATATGTGCAAGCTTGTACGCGCACCGTATGCTGGGTGCATAACCTTTTTTTGCAGAGTTTTAATAAAACAAGCTTGCACAACGAAATAACTTATATTTAATTTTATAGAAAGATTATTTCAATTAGTAAGCACTTTTCGATAAGACGAGAGGACGCAGAGAGAGCGGTGTTGCCAACACTTAGAAAACATAAAATACAATTTCACATACATTTATAAAAGGCGCGAATTTGAACATTTCAACAGTGGATCAGAAGACTTACTCTCAAACGTCTATCTATCTATTTAAGTATACTTTATATTGTATTAGTAGTGTAATAAGGAGGGATAGAAGTCACGTCACAAAAACAATGGTAAACTACAAGATTGATGGGTATAAATATAATCAGTCTCGCCCAATCGTTGTATCGTGAGGACGTACACAATAAACTGTATATACATTTTGAACTACCCACTAATATGGGAAAGTGTAAAAGTTGTAATAAAATTGTGACAAAAAAAACCCCCGAATTGGAATGCAAACGATGTGGAGCAATAGTACACGCTAATACTGTCTGCACTGAGCTTTCCAATAAACAAATTAACCTACTAAAATCAGCGGATAACCTTGAATGGACATGAAATGACTGCAAACAAAAATCACCCTTTAGAAAAAGTTCATTTCCAGAAGATGAGACAGAGGACGATGATGATACAGGCTCAAATAAGGAAGACAACTTGCCAATAAATACATCTAAACTGTTATCACATATATCAGCAGAAATAGAAAAATCATTGAAAAGGGAGTTACGTGAAACTAACCAGTCTTTACAATTTCTAAGTGATAAAGTCGACGATTATCTAGAACTAATGGAAACATTCAAAGAAAAGATAAAGGATCTTGAAAATAAAAACTGTGAACTGATGAATAAAAACAAAAATCTAAATACGAAGGTAGAAGCGCTAGAGCAGCGTATAAATGAAATACAACAAAAGCAGATGGCAAAACAGATCGAAGTTGCTGGAATTCCTATGTGTGAAGGCGAAAACCTCAAGGATATCTCAAAAAACTTAGCATCTAAACTAAGCATGAAAGTGGAGGATGTTAAGATGGTTACCCGTATCTACACAAAAAAAGGTAAACAGGAAAGTATTGTAATAAAGATGAACGAAGAACTGAGTGTAGCCAATTGGATAGCAGCTGCTCGAGCAAAAAGCCTAATAGCCTCTGATGTAGCCCCCGCTATAGAAGCTTCAAAATCTAGAAATAAGCTATTTGTGCGACCTGCCCTCACACAACACTCGAAGAATCTACTTTGGATGGCCAAACAAGCACTAAAGGACTCATACAAGTATATATGGTGTAAGAATGGAAAGGTACTTGTTCGAAAAAGTGAAGGCAGTAAAATATTAACCCTTCGTAGTGAAAACGATATTGCCAATCTACAACTACAAGCGATAAACTAAATTAAAATTTGATATTTTATCTGCTTTTAACATCACTTTAGACTATAATGGATTTTAACTTAGATAATATTAAGGAACTTCATGATTGTATAGATTTAAACTCATATTTTCAACTTATACCCAAATGTCATCGAAGTACCACGCTGACCTGCATTCATATTAATATTCGTTCTATTATTAAAAACTTTCCAAAACTAGAAGTTATTTTACATACATCTACAATAAAAATTGATGTAATTGTACTTAGTGAGGTAGGTATTTCTGATAATGTAAGCGCCCTATTTAACTTGCCGCAATACAATATGCACACTAAACTACGACCACATCGAAAGGGAGGAGGCATAATTATATACACACATAATAGTCATCAATTTGGCATTATAAACACTTCTACTATGCAATTTGAGTGCATAGTGGGTACACTACAAACGAAACAAAACACCTATTATCATTTATGTTCAGTATACCGACCACCAAATAGCAACAAAATACTATTCGTAAAAGAATTGCAATCACTCCTACAAACATTATCACATCGGGATGTTATTTTCATAGGGGACATAAATATAGACTTAAAAACGAAAAACAATACGCTAACACAGTATTTAAATTCACTATATGAATACGGGTTTGAATGTGGCATTACTGATTACACTAGAATCGAACAAAGGAAAGAAATAACATCCAAAAGTTGCATTGATCATATTTTCGTGAGGTGTAAATGCAATGTGTACTGTGCGGCGATCGGTACTGTTCTAGCGGATCATCGACTGACTGCGATAACCTGTTACGACAACAGAAATATACAGGCTGATCCAATTTTTAAAACAAGGATTAATAGCTCAAATTTTATCAAAGAAATCAATAACACCGATTGGTCGAAAATAAATGATTATGAATGTCCAAACAAAATATATAACTTTATCAAAGATACATTTGACAGTTGTTATGAAAAAACAAAATTCGAAATTAAAATAAACCCAACTCGAAGAAATAACAAAATCTGGATAACAGATGAAATCAAAAAAATATGTATAGAAAGGGACAAAAAATTCATACAATTAAAAAAAGACTGTAGGGGGAGTTGGGGCACCTTGATACGATTTTTACTTAGACCCAAATAAAGATGACCTATTAACAGTAACATCCAATTTAAGAATTATAATCTATTCAATATATATTTAACTAACTTTTTAAAGTCAAAATAACCGTTAGATTTAGTCATAAAAAATATTAGAGGCTATTTACTAAAAATTGAAATTTGTATCAATGGACCCTCAGGCTTGGGTACATTGATACATATACTGGGGCACTTTGATTCATAGAAACATTTCTACAAATTAAACAAGTTTTATTGATTTTTATGACATTTATTAATTAATTACTTATTTTTTTACTTTTTGGTAAATTATGTGTACTTAAGTCTAATCTAGTACTAATTGAAATAAATGCTTTTTATATAAAAATAGAACAAGTAAATCCAAACAGTAAACTATGCCATGAAAAATACTTAAACAATAAGATATAATCATTCTTTATTTGGCTTAATCAGTCATCACTAGTTTTTATGAAGCAAATTAGCTTACATTGAAATGTTGTAAGGTGACAAATTTATCTTAAAATTGAATAGAGAAGCTGTTCTACTAGTGCCTTTCTTTACTGTAGGATTCGGTAACTTCAGCACAATATCAGAAATATTAACCGAAGCTTCGTCTTTTACATCAGGGAACACAAAAGTTCCAGTCGGTTTAAGCTTTAAAAAAGAGACTAGAAAGTCGTTCTGGCTATCAGGGTATCTTGACACTATTTTTCCAACAAAATGCTTATAAGGTTGCTTCTTTCTTACGTTAATTACCATTGTTATAACATAGTCACCATCACGAAGATCATTTGCTGCAGGTGGGGCAGTATTAACAATATCATCATCAGATGACTCCATGGTAGATCTTTCAGAATCGAATGATTCCTGTAATAAAATATTAGTAGAAGAGTTTGAAGAGTCTGATTCCATAGATATAGCTCTTGTCCTTTTATTTAGTTTCTTGATGGGATTAACAGTTATGCCTAGCAAATTTTGAGCAGTTTTCAGATCTTTTGCGCGTTTTCGTTGTTCTTTTTTTAGGTTTGCTTCATTCTTAGCTCTTTGCAGTTCTTCTATTCTTTGTTTTTCTGGAGTATCTGTATAAATTCGTGATTTACCCTTTACTTTTCCTTTTCTGATTGTATTGTTTCGGAAAATTTTTGGATAAGGCCTTATAACTTCAGGAGTTATGCATGGTTTAGTTGCGAGTGTTTCATTAATTCCATCAGAAGCTCTTGACGTTGAAGGCATATTATGTAACTCAAAATCATTCATGATATTTGGTGGCTCTCTAGTGGAAGGTGGTGTTATACATTGCTCGCTCTCTATTGTTAATTCGGGATCAATAGGATTGGCACTAGAATCATTTGTAGGATCATTTTGGGATTCTTGGTTGCTATAAACATCACAAGGAGAAAAATCTTCTTCAGAAAATGCCAATCTATTAAATGGCACGATTCCAGGCTTAGCAAACGCGCTCGTAATATTTTTCGCGTTGAAAGATTCAAAAAAGGCCAACTTAGAAAGATTTGGAATATCATAAATAGTTAACGCTTTCCCAGGGTGATTAATGTGCCAGTCATTGAAGGCTACTTTGAGTTTTGCTTTAAACGGGCTGAAAACACCGACATCAAGAGGTTGGAGTTTGTGAGATGTGTGTGGAGGAAACGATAAATAAACAATTCCATTTTCACGTGAATAATTAATTGCTTCGACTGAAATATGGGACTCATGATTGTCACAAATTAGAAGAATCGGTCTTTCCTTTGTGCTATTTGTGTGTTTTTGGATATGTTTAAGGACCTCTATAAATAATTCACTATTTATCCAACCAGATCTAGACGATAAGCCCAAAGACCCTTCAGGAGCACCATTTAAAAAATGGCTTTTGTAATGAACCCTGGGAACACATATATAGGTGGAATACTATTGCCAGTTCCAGTAATGATTCCTCCAAATGTCACCAACTCGCCTCTCTCTGCAGAAACAATTTGGCCGATTTGACGTTGAGTTTTTTCTGCCAATATCTTTGGAGTATTCATAACCGTTGTAATGCCGGTTTCATCGAAATTAATAATACGGTTAGCTGTAAACTTAAATCTTGCGAGAACATCTTCTAAATTATTAAAAAAGGTTTCAACGGCAGTCTTATTAAATGAAAATGATCGGGCAACACTTGTGTTCTCGGGTTTCCTTAAACTAATATTTTTATTTCTCTTACGAAAACCATATGTCCAATCCAAGCCAGCACTTTTATTGACATTCCAAATTGGTGGATAGCTGCAATTTAATTTTTTAGCGTATTCGTAAGCAAGCTGCCGCACTTTAGTTAATGTAAGCCCATGATGCATTTTACTGCATTTTATTATATACGCATTTAGTTGGTCTTCTTGTTCGGTTGTAAATACTTGCTTGGAGGTATACTTAGACGAAAAACTCATGCCTTCGTAGTCTTTATTCTTCTTTTTTTCAATTCTATGCTGTAGAGTTGCAGGTTTTAAATTATATTTATCGGCTGCTTTTCTTATTGATAATTCTCCTTTCAACACATCAGATATCGCAGAAGCCACAGAAATTTCATCGATGAAAGTTCTCTCCGTTTTGCGTTTGAATGTTCTAACCATTTTTCTACAAAGAAATAAAATATGTTAAATCTTACATAAACATACATTCAACAAAATGTTGGGGCACATTGATACACATCAATGTGCCCCGACAGCGCATGTATCAATGTGCCCCTGTCTACTAAAATCGAAATAAGTATTTTATAAAATTAAAGCAATTAATAATTTAAATAAATTGAAGTCTACATAATATAATGACAGATATGTACTTACCAAATAACTTAATATATCACAGGTAACACTAAATATATTATAAAAATCACATCCGAAAGAAAACTACGAAAATTTAGTTGCGAACATCAGAAACAGGTTTACACGTGCCAAGCGCTTATCGTCGAGTGAACGTTGCTCCGCGCTAGTGTGCGTGTAGGGTGTATGATTATCTTCCTATGTGTGGCGGATGGCTTTTATAACGTGTTTTGTTTTCGATGTATATTGACTGTATCTATGTGCCCCATGTATCAATGCACCCCATCTCCCCCTACTAATAAAATATTAAAATTAGAGTATATAAAACTAAGAAATAAATCTACGAAATTGATAGAAAGGGCTAAAAATAATCATATTAAGACAGATATATGGAAAAACAAAGGGGACATGAGGAAATTATGGGAAATTTTGAACAGCATAAGTGGGCGAATAAAACAATCCATTGATGACATTCTTAAAAAATCATTTAAAAAACACAATGCCAAAGAAATTGCGAATAAATTTGCACACGAATTTCAACAACCTGCAAAAGATATAATCCCAAATTGCGACATAATGCTTTTAGATGAAAGTACCTACAGAAATAAAGCTAATGTTTCAATGCATATACCAAAAACCGACCCAAAAAATGTCTACAATATTATACGTCACATTAAAGAAAATAAATCTCCAGGAATCGATAAACTGCGACCCATCGACATAAAACTACTCGCAGCAAACATAACTCTTGCTATAACGAAACTAATTGATGTTAGTCTTAAAAAAGGTATCTATCCAAACGAACTGAAGACAGGAGTGGTGAGACCCATATATAAAAAAGGACCTAAAGATATCTGTAGTAATTATCGCCCTATTACAATATTACCAATCATAAAAAAATTTTTTGAAAAGCATATATGCAGTCAACTTCACGAGTTCTTTACAAAAAACAATATATTATCTGATAAACAATATGGTTTTCAGCCAAAAAAAAGCACAACTCAACTCCTTTCTCACTTTACAAACTATGTAAATGAATGCTTAAATGATCGGAAACATGTATTAATGGTATTTATAGACTACAGTAAAGCGTTTGATATATTAAAACATGATATACTTTTGAAAAAGCTGGAACAAAATGGTATTAGAGGACCTTTACTCAAGTGGTGCACCGATTACTTAAAAAATCGATCATTCCATGTAAAAGTAGACTCAGAATTTAGTGACAGTGTGATTATTACTGAAGGAACGGCCCAAGGATCAGTTATTGGTCCCTTACATTATTTAGTTTATGTTAACGATGTGGTAAATATAATACAACACTGTAAAGTATATCAATACGCAGATGACACATTTCTAGTAGTGTCAGATCGAGACATTTTAACTGCCCAGAGCAAACTCCAAGAAGATTTCACACGTGTTGCTGAATGGTCGCACGATAATGGTCTAGTTCTAAATCAACAAAAGACGAAGTTACTACATGTGTGTTCTTCTCAAACAAAACTAAAATATAGCACCGATATCAAATTAATAGCTCATGATCACAAATGCCTGCATCAGAAACCGGCTCAGTGTTTTTGTAAACCTATTGAGCAAGTTAACCAAGTGACATATCTCGGACTAATAATAGATCATCGCTTTAACTGGGAGAAACATATTGATAGTGTTTGTAATAAATTAAGAGCCATCCTAGCAAAATTATATATAATTAAATTTAAAATTCCCTATACAATAATGATAAATATTTATAAATCTCTAGCAGAAAGCATTATATTATACGGACTTAGCAGCTACGGCCGAACATTCAAAACTTATCTAGATCGAATATTGAACCTACAAATAAGAATACTAAAAACTATAGTGCCAAAAAACATACGAGCGAAATACAAAACAGACCTAGATGGCTTATTTAAATTCTGTAATGTGACCCCTATCAATAGTAAAGTTAATATACAGCTTCTAATTGAAAACTACTTTGCCTACGAAAACGAAATAGCACACGGCAAATTTACGCGACACGTCAAACATAAAAAATTAATAACTAATAACGCTACAAATTTTTATGGAACAAGAACAACAGATTATCTAGTCCCAAGACTAAAAAACCAGATACCAGTTGAAATAAGAAATAAAATAAACTCCAATAATATGAAAACTATAATTAAATCTCTAGAAGATAATTTTAATTAAAATAAACGTAGACTTAAATATCTATTTTATCCAATATTCATTCAGCTATACATATAATATTATAATACACATCTAATAACATATATCTTATATATATATACATTTATATTTATACTTATTCTCAATTAATTTATTCTAATAGCCACTAGATACTCATCCTGTATATACATCCCAATAACAGAGTACAAGGTCATGTGTTAATGTTTACTGTCCTCTCTCACTTAGTACTAAGAATGCAGAAAGGGTAGATGTAATAATTCTAACTACCTCATATTTATTAATTTTACATAAAGCGCGGACTTTTATCATCTTCGTCAAACCCTTTCGGGTTTTAAGATGTATATAATGTGAAAAATATGTATGTTTTTTGTTTGAATAAATAAATAAAAAAATAAAAAAATGTAAAGGTAGACCAAAAAAGAGATAGATCGATTGTGTGAAGGATAACATAATGTTTTGTGGTGTGACAGAGGATGTATGTCAGAATAGAGGAATACGAAGGGAAAATAGAATAAGTGCCAATCCCAAGTAATTGGGAGAACGTGGAAGAAAAGAAGAAGACCATATTAGTGTAGCTTTAAAGAAATCTTTGTTCTTTTTTTCTTGTATTTAAAATTTCATCGACTCTTTTGGGCTGATCGGACGAAAACGAACAGCGATAGGCGTTTGAGAGTAGGGCCTCTGACACTGAACCCTTGTCCGAAGTAGGCACCAGGCCTCTAATCATCTGAAGATGCAAAGACAAATAAGAGACAAGCAAACATACATATAAACAAGCATTCACATTAGTATTAGCATGAATTTATCACAAACATATTGTTACACGCCGACAAAAGTAAATGCACATCTGCAGTTTATTACCTTTCGGCATTTGAACTTCTTTTGATTACTTTGTGTTTAAAATTTGTAATTAGAAAAACATCCTATTGTGTATTGAAATCGTTTATGATAGTCATTAACCAGGTGTGATTCTTAGAAACTATTGTTATGTGGTCGAGTATTGTGTCGAGACATATTGTATAGTTTAGTATAAAACAATGCCCGAACGGAGGGGTGAGGCAGTCAAGCGACGATTACGATACGAGCAAGACGTGTGTACATTCGATAAGCTATATAATGACTTTACGCGTGTTATTGAATCGTGCAGTTTGTACTGGTTGTGTCCAGTTATATTTGTACCTGTGTTATACTTGTTTGTATAATTCTAATAAATTCTATAGTAATTCCAACGGCATTTTAATTAGCGCATTTTAAGCCAAAATCAATTTACTCATAATATATTAGTTGCATCATAAATAGAAATAAAAGAATCATGATAGCATCCCGTTTATTTGATCAACTTTCACAACACTATCAAGTAGATTCCAACTTTAACGTAACGTGTTTTATGGTTAAAACTAGTCTGATTTTATGTAACATAAATATTTCCTAAATAAATATCTCCGACGAACTACCAAAAATATAGACGGTGCCTACATCAACAAAAACGTCAAATGAAGTAAATTACTTTTTTTTTAATTACTAAAGGTTGTCTGGAAGAAATCGCTAAGAGCGATAAGACCGCCTATTGTATTGTAAAATTTTGTTTCTGTTAACTGTATCTTTAAAACACAAAGCATATTCATTCATTCATTCATACTTTTATTAAAGTAATATGCGTATATGACGGCCTCTGTGGTTGAGCGGGCTAAGCCTTTGCCGGCCTACCTCACTGCAACGCAGAGGCTCCGGGTTCGATTGCTGATATAGCCAATTTCGGAAACGTATTTTCCCCGTTATTTACCATGGTCTGGGTGTCTGGGATCGGCCCCAGAGTGGTCCGTTGTATATTACCCATAACACAAGCGTACCTTGCTTAATTTGGGAATATACAATGTGTGCGTTTGTCTGCCGATTATTATTATTATTCACATATTTATATTGCTTCAAATTTTTTACATTTTTCTTTATGTACACATACTACCTATATACAAAAACAACATATATTTAAAAAAAAAATTAAAAAATCGATGTCCGCCGGCAGCAGGGCCTAGGGTCCACGCTACCGGTGGTTAAGGCTCCAAAGACTTATTATTATTATATTATTATGCGTCAGCTTATCTTATACTAATATATAAAGCTGAAGAACTTGTTTGCTTGAACGCGCTAATCGCAGGAACTACTAGTCTGATTTAAGAAATTCTTTCAGTGTTAGATAGCCCATTCATAGAGGAAGGCTATAGGTTATATATCATCACGCTTAGACTAATAGAAGCGGAGCACCAATAAAGAAGGGTTCAAAATCGGGGATTTTTAGGTTACTTTTTTTTAAGTATTCCACTCGGACGAAGTCGCGGGCAGAAGCTAGTGTGTAATACAAACGTGATTTACGTATGTGTGGTTAATAGTACGGTATTCAATGGAAACTATTCCGTCTTCATCTGTACTAATTCGATTATTTACTAAGTTTTTGAAACCAAGTGCGACGCGATCGGCTTCCTCTAGCCGGCTTCATTCTGAGAGCTCGGGGCTCTGTCTATCTATTTCGTTCGTCTAAGCTGTTTGCATAACATGAAGATGACATAATAGCCATTTGCCATTTACATATATTTAGATATACCTTGAACTAATAAAAAAAAAATAAGTGGATTATAAATTAAAAGATTATCATATATATCAATATTGACTTAATTGGAAATGCACATATTTATTATACTTAAAATTCACTTCTAAATGATTAAATCCCACTCATATTATAAACGCAAAATTTTGTAAGAATGTATGTTTGTTACACTTTCACGCAAAAACTACTGAATGGATTTTGATGAAACCATTTCAATAATATAGCTTACACATCAGAATAGCACATGGGCTATAATTTATAAAGATATAGTGTGAATTATCCAAAATATAAGGATTTTCGTCACGCGGGTGAGACTTCGAGGCGCAGTTAGTATAATATAAAAATGAAAAAACCTACTATAAATATATTAAGAAGCTAAAAATGTAATCCAGATCGCTTTAGGAACGATTACTATTGAAGTATACTTTAAAATCCACGTACATAGACATCGAAACAGATGATGATCTTATTTAATTTTAAATACATAAAAAATAGAAACAAACGACTTATTGCCTCCTAATCTTACGCACCGTTCATTTGTCTTAATATCGAGTAAAATTTGACATCATCTCTACAAATAATTTCAAAATTCAACCAATCGATTGTAAGGCAAGTGAATTAATAGTAAGATGTACATTGGACTAGGAACAATAAGAAATTGTGTAAATAAATAGTAATAAGAGGAAATGTGTGTAGTTCGTTTAGGTAAAATAGGTTAAAAGTGATAAGAAATAAAATACAAAAATAAAATAAAAACAGTATAACAGAGTATAAGTAATAAATAGATAATATAAAAACTGTAATAAAAGTAAGTAAAATAAATAGTTTTAATATATAATAAATAGTTTTAATATATAGGTGGTATATCTTTTGATTTATATAATATAAAACAAAAGATATCCCACCTTTATTTATCCCATTAAAATTAAAGAAAGAAAAGGAAATTAAAAACAATAATCTCCATTTTAACATATAACGGAGGAGGAGGCGAATAAAAATCAAATAGAAAAATAGTAAGATGTAAGAACCGGCTATAAAAAAATAAAGAACTTCGGCTGTTCTGGACTATATCATATTTTTAAACATATTCAGGCAGCTAATGCTAGGTAAGGAAATAAAGGAATAACCATGTCAGTACTTTATTGTTTTTCCTTGATTGTAGTTCCACTGTGTTCAGAGGATGACATTTAGTATCGAGTCATCATAATTTTAGGTACTACGTAACAATTTTCAAGACTAAGGCTGGTGTGCACCGACATGTAACCGATGGTTGAAATAAAATAATCGCTAAAAGTGTATGCATAAACAGTGATTATTTTATCACGAGACACACCAGCATAATAACTTATGCTGGGCACGAGACCCCTTTGCCAAAATGAACTGATACCTCAGACCCCCATAGCGAAATTACTTTAAAAATCCTCTAGCTTTTTTCGTATTGATACAAAATACTTACTAATTTAAAAACTTTGCGGTTGGTTCACTGAGTAAACCTGAAATCATTTTCTTGAATGTTTCAAATAAGAACTTGTCTTAATTGATAGGGGTCGATATCGACCGATTTGGGAATCACTGATTCAAAATATCAACTTCATGTTATTATATGTAAATACACTTAACAGTAAACATAACACAAATAAACTAACACTTTCCAAGTTTTGTTTCCACTTTCCACCCACGGTGCTAAATAAAAATTCTCGAGTCAAACATAAACATTGACGCAAAACTATTTATTGTACGTTCAAATCTATAGCAGAATTGAATAAAACTAGCCATTTGCCTAACAAATCATGGTGCGGGACGCGTTTATCTACCCATTCACGCCCACTCCCAGTGATAATGGATCGTTTACATTAGAATATATAAGACTAGGGGACGGCCACAACTTCGTCTGCGCTTTGACTGAAAGTTTTGTAACAGCGACTGTAACAGCCTTGCAGAGGTTTGAGTAAGAAAGTACCAAGTATACCAAATATTAACTATTTGGGTAGGCTTTCCCCTTTATTGTTCAGCCTCTGATGTGACTATTCACACTGCACAGTAAGCAATGAACACCGTCTACACACCACTCCGCCTTTTATACGAAAATGCTACCCTACTAAACAATAACATTGCATCATTGCTAAAAATAGCAATTACATCATAGTGTTGTCAGGATCATAAACACAATTATAATAATTAGTTACTGATGCACTAAATTATCCAGACGATAATTTAGTGGGCTACTAAAATTAACTAACCGGTAGATATAGTAATTTCATTATAAATCGAATTATCTAATAAATCGACTAAAATATTACACAATCTATGACGATTGTCTATATGATATTAATATACCCTATGGTTCTCATGACTACTGTGGTGGACATCGTGGAACACTTTGCAATATAGACACGACCGTCAACGATGGGACCTCACACGTATGCCCGCCTTTGGGTTGCGTACCCGACGATGACCTTCCCGTATATGACAGCAATGTGACTGGTACAGTCGGTGCCGGTAGAACGCGACGTACTCACCTTGAGCATATTGAAGATGTTTTGAAGAAGGCTTAGATAAAAAGCAATTTAAATAAGACTGTAAGCATGAAGAGATTAATGAAAATTGATGAAGCGAAAAGTGTTTATCAGTACCAGATGGAGATCCGTCGTCTCTACCTACCCCATTCAGACACAAACATGACAATATGTAACTTTTTGCTTTCAGTCATAGCTGAAACTTACAAACAAAGTGGTATTTTTAGGTCATGTAAAGTTTATATCTATTATTTTAATCGAAGTATGCCAAGGCGATATGCTCGTGTGTAATTAATTCTAAAACGCATTTTATATGCAAGTTCTCATAAAAGTTGTGCATTTTAATAAAGCTCGTAACAACAACATAAGTCAGAACCTATAATAATAATTTCCTTCAACGCATTCTAAATTGACGAGTTTGAAGCGGGAGCTTCTTAATTCTTGATGCAGAAATACAGGCAGACAGTTCATCTGATAGAAAAGTGGTTGCCGTGGCCAACAGATTACCGACCTCTTAAACGGACTAGAACTTGGCCACTGGTGCCGGAACACAACTCAGGATTATAACGACGGCATATTAGATGTGGCAAACCATGCTGGAATGATTAGCTTCTTTGCAGCTCTTAGGGTTGGCCCGATCGGTGTGATACCATGCTCTCACAAAATATCGGCATGATACGATTAGCCTTGAAGTAATCGTGTTTCGTACGATGAGTGAGAGCTTAAAGGGCCCACCATCCCATCTCTACCTCACCCTCTATCCCTCCCATCTGAGATCTCTCTATCCCATCTTTATTCCATTCATACTTTATAACAACGTATCCTATTTTATTTTAGGTAATAGTATATTGCTACGCGAGAGGTGGAAGTGACCTATTTTTGGAATTTTTTGACAGGAGGGAATATCGTTTCCCAGGGACGAGAAGTATTGTTATGCACACCTGTGATCAGGCAACTCTAAGTATACCTTCAGAATATGAGAAATGACAATATACTTTATACTTTTGCATAACAATAAAGTATGTGAAAATATTCTACTTGCAACATTTACTGTGATGCGTAAAATCAAACACATATGAATAATTATTGAATTTCTGAAGGAGAGGTTTTTTCTGTAATGAATCTAAAATGGCGAGATGAGAGGACCAGGATATCTTACAAATTTAATAAAAAATGAGTAGATAGTTCATTTAAATTTGAATTGGGAATGTAAAGATAGGATAGGATAGGACTTTAAAGATAATGAAAATCGTTAGTATGCTAGAAGCACATGTCTACAAGTGAAGAAATAAATAAATAAGATTTCGAAAAACACTGTTTTTCCTGCCTGATACTTAATTTTTCCCTACTTAAAAAAGGTGATAATTTATTTTTTTAACAAAAAAAGCTGGCAGGCCTAATCCTATACAATTCTAAATGCTGACGACCACCTTGGCTTCGCTTCTGGAGTTACATGCGTCTATCGGCGACAATGACTATTTGCCGTTTGATGAATCATCTACTGGTTTGCCAGCTGCGCAACGCAATATGCATTACAGACGAGGGGAGGTGGTAGCTAACCAGATGAACAATGCTTACCAGCTGGCTGTAAGCTATTTTCTTGCCTAACGACAGGCCACCAGGCTGCAGAAATTAGTATACTTGCTCTGTTCCCACACGGATAAAAATATTACAGCAAAACTTCTGTTAGTCGAATTTGAAGGGAGACGCCAAAAAATACGAGTTATAGAGTTTTCAGTTTACCTCCATAAGCTAAAAACTCTATAACTCGAATTTATCGACTTAAGCGAATTTTGTAAGGAAACATTCGATTTGTAGAGGTTAAGATTTATATTATATTCATAGAGGTTGTAAAATCAAATCAAATATGTTCGAGATATGATTGAGGTAAAAAAAAATTTTGAGTTATAGAAGGAAAATAAGTACTCAATTTGCTTCGGGACTCACTGATTATTTGGATTTATAAAGGGTTCAGATTTCGAGCAACGGAGGTTTGGGGGTTAAAGGAACGGAACACAATATTTTTTCGAGTTTGGGAGGTTTTCGTCATATCTCGATAAGACGAAAACCACCCAAACTCGATAGAAAGAGGTTAGAACCCCTTTTGTCTACCACAGTAGACTGTACATGGTAATTTAAATGTCTGTTCTTTAAAATGAACATTGTTTTAGAATTAATTGTGATATATATTATGACCAAACCAATTCGGTACGTATCTTGTGCAGAAGCAAACGTAATTTGCTCCGAGAGCCTACATCCTTGTCTTGTATCAAATCAAGTCGGATTACGTATACGTCTCCAACGTATATCAATCACCAGATCACTCTGAGCAGGTAATCTCGTGTCTGTACAGTAACGGTCAATGTTTGAACAGCTACACAGAGAATTTGTAATATCAGCGATAACGTGCCGATCTGTTTGTACTGTTTATCTGTGCAATAAACGGATTGGTTTACACTCATCTATTGGTATATTATTAAAATGGGAACTTATAGAATTGTGTTACAGTAATTTTGAATTAATTAAATTCGTCACTTTTAAATATGTTTTCATAATAAATTGAAGCCGTTAGTGGCCGAATAACACATTCGTGGCTCATTCAAATAGAATAGAATAAAATAATTTATTCCCAAAAATGTATGTATGTAATAAGGTCTTACGTTATTGTAGAATTAATATAATTTTACATCATTGGGTGTGCAATATTAAATTTTTTGTCAAGTTGAATAAATTACAGAAAACTATTATCAAAATATCAATATCATACAATAATAATCATCACAAAAGTAATAATAAAAATTACATTTATATTATGTCCTGTTCATTTTTACTGTATAAGATTTTGTTTGTCATATCTCTGTTGTGGTAATAGGGACTGGTAGATAATTATATATAAGTAATATATTTTAACATTACGTACATATTGCAGGGAGCCAGATTAAGTTTCTGAAATAAACCCAATTTGAAGAGTTTTTATGACAGAACTAACATGACATCCAAACTGTCATCATTAATGGTTTTATGCTTGACTCGAATATTTACATTCTAGAGGCAAAATTTTATACTTTGCCTCTAGAATGTAAATATTCGAGTCCAACAAAGACTCGAGTCCAACAATGGGGCATTTATAAGCCTTATTTTAACATAGAAAATGTATTTCATTACGGTTATCAGTAAATTCTATTGAGATATTCGTCAAATGCTTGATTGTTAATATTTATAACTAAAATATTTAAACGTTCAAATAACTCAATGAATAACTTAACAAATAAATTTAGAAAATGTTTAGCATTCAGATCGTTAATAGTTATATCGCGTGTTAAAGTCTAACTTAAAATAAATTATGCCTCAAAAAAATTATAAAACGTTAATTTTTTACACTTTATTATGAAGTAATTGTCATATTTCTATAGTAAGCGTTCTTTATTTATTATCAAAGTTTATTCTTTGATAAAATGTCTCAAAATATTTTAGTTAAGAATTAAAAAAAAATTACTTAGTGAAATTAGATTTTTCAAATTGCGACAAAATTATGTTCTTATTTTTGAGCCAACGACATATCGAAAAGAAAGAAAGAAAAAAAGAAAGAAAAATAAATAAATATACTAAGGCTGGCGTGCATAGACAATTAACCGCCGCTCATAATAAAATCATCGCTGTTTAGCCATAAGGCGATTAATGTATTTGAACCATCGGTTAAATGCCAACGCACACCAGTTTAAATAGTAAATCTCAAATAAACTTTGTTTTATTAACTAGCTGAGAATATAATGGCAAAAACATGCATGACAAATGAGAATATAATTTACAATAAAAAAATCAGGATAACTTTTACTCTAATAATAGACTCATCGTCATTAGACGAACTCAGTACATAAGATAACAACGTAAATATTATCTACAACTCAAATCATTACAATGTAATAGAGAAATAAAACTTGGACTATTAGTATAAGGAACTGAAAAGAACTGACTCGTTCGGAGATTGAGCGAAAGTAAAAGTACGACACCTCGCCCCTCTTTTATAATTAATCACCGATAAACTACCCTCTTTCTTGAAAATTATAATTATACGTTTTTAAAAACTAGGTACCTAGTAAGCTGTTCTCTTCCTGGCAACCCCCTAAACTTAGAAAATTTTACAACAGTGGCGGTGAAGACCATAAATAATATGAAACATTCATAACACAAACAAATAATAGACTTTACATACTACACAAACATAAAAAATATAAAATACATACAGAATAAGCAGCCCTGTTAGACCTGAGAGGACCAAAAATAATAAGTAACCATAACTTTAAACGACGACACTGATTTACCTTGTCTGATGTTGAGCAACAGTGAGGTCCATAGACGGACTACCTGTACCTTGAAGGAGTTATCAAAGAAGAACACTCGGCTTAAAGGGCTTTTTTATCAGAACATACAAAGAACACAATGAAATCAAAGAAACTTCTAATAATATTTATATAAACGAACTCATTCTTCGTATAGATAGATATATTATTCTCATTCATTGTATTAAAATAAATAGCTTCACTTTGCATTTCCATTATTTGAGATTTTCAATTTAGGTTTGATCGTAAATTGAATTTTAGAAGAACACAGATTGATATTTGGGCTTTTTCTTCGTTGAGCTAGTGTTGCCAGACATATGAAACATATTTTTGGTGTCCGAAAATTATAAAATGACTAGAGATTTCAAATATTTTTCGAAATAATATAAAAGTTATAAAACTATAATAAAACTACTTAATCTTTAACAGTTCTAAGCGCAGTAATTTATTTGATTTTTATTATTCCAACGTTTCGTCGTTTATTTATAAAAATAGTTTTTTATTTCAGCTTTTATATCTGTCTCCAGTCAAATTGTAGGTCGTTGAATGCTATCAATTGATGGAGTTCTTGTAGCAGCTAAAAAAGTTAAATTTTACTAAGATGACAATTTCAATACATACAACTATTATTAATTTTTAACCAAAATTACACTACTGTTACTAAAGGTTTGTAAGAACGAGGGTAGTCCAGCGGAGACATCATACGAATATTGTCGTAGTTGCTTTGAAGATAATATTTTCGTTTGTATAGTTTATACTCTCTTTGCATTTATAATTACTTTTTTCAAATTATCCGATCAACAAGCAATGCAGATTGTGTTTTTGTTCTATCTTTAATTAACCTTTGAACAAGTTCGTCAAAGCTAAATAATTTATTTGAGACTCGCTTTAACTAACATTTTCCATCGAAATAGAACCATACGGCAAATTTCAATATCCTAAATTTGTTAGTTTTCATGAAAGATAACCAACCTTGACCTAGAATATGCCGCTTTGACAGCTTACAATTGTGGCCAGGTTCCAGTCTCCATCACAGAGTGGCAGGGCATTGGTTGCACCTTTGTTACAAATTTCCATAGGAGATGGTAACCGCTTTCCATCAGATGGGCTGTCTGCCTGTCTATGCAATAAAAAAGAGTGCGTGTAACGTTCACACGCGATTGAAGTAAAACTTTCTTACTAATTTTTTTTTTCTAAATTTTTTGATTGATTTGTTTATGAACTATCTATTGACAAAAAAATATTTGAAAACCGGATGGTTCAGAAACGTGACGCCATATTGCGACGCCATATTGCCGTAACGGACTTCTGTTGCATTGTCGTCCAGTTACCTCCTAGTCGTGCCTAAAGAAGTTTTACTTCAAAAAATCACAGTAGATATTTTTTTTTCTCTGGCAGCATTTCACCTCCACGTAGCCGTCGAACGAGGCCTCACAAGTGAACGATCGCTCCATACAGTCTCGGCCTGATGATATCCGAAGCTTATCGGCTGCGTTGTCGCCCATCATTTTTACGGATTCATAGGGATTTATGTAAATTTGTTTTGTCATCGAGCTACTTTGTTATACCGATCGAGATTCAATTTTATATCTACCAATATATTGATATTAGGAGTAATGATAACATTTTTTGCATGCCGTTTATGTTTAGGGATCTTTCTAGAACAATTTTGTACAAAAGTCTACTTATAGATTTAAGTTGTTTTATGTATTAGTGGAAAATAAAGATTGATTATAAATACATAATTAGCATTTTAATTTAAATCAGTCAACTTGAATAAAATTAATTGAAATAAAACTTATCAACAGTTTTATTTGTTGAATAATATGGTTTAATATAATTCATTTTACAAATAAATGTAGAATATTTTTCTCGGTGGAAATTCATTTTAACTAAAACACGTGCTTTATAATATGTACATTGTCAGACAGACGAAAACGCATTCAATTTATACTAATATTATAAAGAGATAGTTCGGATGTTCGGGGCAATCTCCGGTACTGCTGATCCGATTTTCAAAATTCATTCACCAGTACAAAGCTACTTTATTCCCGAGTTACATATGCATATTTGATTGTGATTAGTGATTAATAAATGAAAAAAGTAATAATGACACCCAGCGAAGAGAGCACGGGAGCGCCTGTCAAATATGTTACAGCAATAACGTTCGGCGCAAAAATTGCTCATAACGTCTTACGAGGCACTGCGAGTGCTTGCTGCGTTTATGAATGAATTAAAGATGAAAAAGCTTAATTAAACCTTGATATTCGTGCATTTGTGCGTGGGTGTATGTATATATTTTAATGACGCCCAGTGAAGTGGGCATGGGCCAACTAGTATACTATATACACAATCGTATGCATTGCGTGACAGTTCTTTTTGACATAATATCTTGCACAAGATGATGTTTTTATTGCGCAATCTTAAGTTACCATATCAGAATGACAAAAACGTAAAGAACTTAATTGAATGAAAACAAGTGGCCATCATAATTAGCTATAAATCTTTGTTTTTCCTTAGAAGGTAATTTTCGTACATTACAAACAGGATTTTTGCAATAATTTATACTTTTTGATGATGTTTAATTATCTTAGCCATTAGCTTAAGCCACATCTAAGATTAGATATTACAGTAGAAAACGTTTTATATTAATCATCTGAAGACACAATTTACCTATGATTCCAACATTTTTTCTTGTAACAAAAACTTATTCAGAAAAATCTTAACCAAAACATAACGTTCATCTCTGATTCTTAAGACACCGGATCAATAAACATTCATTATGACAATATTCAGAACATCATAACAAAATTAGCAGTACCTATGTTTCGTAGTCAAAGTTTAAAACAATTAACTATTATAAACATCATATGAATATAATGAATCAGTGTACTATAATTCATTCATAGTATAGCTTTATTGAGATTAACTGAACACAATCAGATCCAATCTCCAGTGCGATTGTATTGAACAATACCTACAAGATCTTGATCGTATAGACGATGTTATAATAAGGACAGGATACACACACGATGCTCATAGAACTTTTGAAATAAATTATACTTAGCTAGTTGTATAAAACTGTGCAGGACCTACCTTCCTGGTAGCAGTGGAATATGAATGCTTAGTTATCGAAGTCTTGGGTTAAGCCAAACAAATTCAGAGAAAAGACGAAAACGCGTCCAGTTATTCCGAAAATTACTGAAGAACAGAGAAAAAATCAATATATTTTTTCTTAATTTAATGTTGGTGTTGCCAGCACTGGCAAACACACGAACGGCCCACCTGATGACAAGTGGTCATCGCTTCCTATGCTAATTCTCACCTCGTAATAAGGTGGCGGCTACGCGCCAGGCACTGGTTCACGCGGTGGCCCGTGGCTGTGTTCGGTGACCCGTCTACGCGCAACGTTATATCCTACTTGCTAACTGGAATTTTATCCCAATACAGATTTACGGAATATGTTTTACATTAATAGATCTATATGGATGACAATTTTTAATAATTATTTCATAACATATTATGTACTCATATTAAATTATTCAAAATATGTCTATTCTTTGTTTCATATTGTTCTAATTATAAATAATATTAGAATATTAAAAGTTCATTAGCTATTTGTTTATTTTCTGTGAAGGTAACGTTAACTGCTTGGTACTAAGTGCTGGAAGACCAGCGTTGGTTGTTATCAACTAGCATTTCCTGAGTTAGGGCCTGTTTAGAGTTAGTTAACTTTTGGCTTTTATCGAACTGCTTATGTATATTTTTATAATTTCAAATAACTCTAAATAAAAATTATTTTCTTTCTTTCTAATATATCTAATATGCAATTAATGTATCTATTAACAGGTTACTTTCCAGAGTCATAAATATTTCCCACAGCTTGCATAGTTTATAATTAATTATACAAAAACATATTCTTATGTTTAATTTATACATATTTCATGTGGGAAATTTTACATGCACATTAATTAGAGTGAGTTACTCAAGTTTCAGAATATTTTTTCTTTATTTCATTAAAAAAGAAAGAAGCAGTTCTTAATTAGGTTATTGTTTATTTTCTAAATGTTTCATACACTAAATACATAAGTTTTTATATCTATAACATTAAGATGGGCTACTGATTGTTTTAGGAATTGTTTATGATCTTATTAAAAAGTCCCATATTATATCGTTTTAGGAAAAGCACGAGAAGAACTCATTCCACCACTTGCATACGGCATGAAGGTGCGGGTACCACGTACGGTGCAAGACTGCCAAGAGTATATAGGAAATATGGATGAAATAATAATGACACAACAACAAACAAATCCCTACGGACTTCCTGATATAGAACATCTAAACTAATAATATGGTTCCCGAATAAAATGTATAACATAATAACCTCTACACACAACGGTCTATCCACAAAAAATAATTAGATATTTTCCTCAGTCATATGAATTATGAAGCAAAATATCAAAGAAACGTCGATTAGCCACTCGGGCCCTTCTCTTATTAGATTATTCCATGACACGATATTAATATCGCCTTTTATTAATTTCTTCAGGTCGACGTCTTTCTTTCAGTCCCTCCTCATATTATTAAGGGGTCAATAATTTTTATATTTTATTCGGTAATGTCACTCAGTGTACAGAGAAGAAAATATTATATAAGACCCTATCGCTATATAATTATTAGTTGAGTCTGTTTAATGACGTGACGATATCTTATACTAATATATAAAGCTGAAGAGTTGGTTTGTTTGTATGCTTGAACGCGCTAATCCCAGGAACTATACTGGTCTCATTTGAAAAATTCTTTCAGTGTTAGATACTCCATTTATCGAGGAAGGCTATATATCATCACGCTAAGACCAATATGAGCGGAGCACCAATGAAAAATGTTTCGAAATCGGGGGGTTTTTTACATACATACATAACTTCACGCCAGTTCCCTTGCGGGGTAGGCACGAACAAGGGGTTTTTTAAAATACTTTTTTCTACTTTTCCAGGCGGATGAAGTCGCGGGCAGAAGCTAGTATTTAATAAACACAAGCCGAAGCCTTATTCGAATTTCAGCAATGATTATTATTTCTCTGAATCCTGAATACCAAAACATAGCGAAGTTATACCGTAATACAAAAAAATGAGGGTATTGAAAGACGTTAAACTAAAAACTAGAATTATTACACCTAAATTGAATTAAGATGTATTCAAAATCAAATACCTTTGTAGTCGAAATGCTTCGATTCCTTTTCCGGAATCGCAAGCTATTAAAATTACCGGGTTACCATTTTCCCTGATTAACACTTTTATCAAATTTGGATATTTTAATTTACTGGCAGCCTTTATAGTCTAGTAGTCCGAAGGTTAGCCCGTTTAGTTCACTAGAACACAAAGGCTCCGGGTTTGATGTCTCTTAAAGTAGCTTTATAATTAATCTGGTCGGGGTATTACTGGGCCCCAATATAGGAGCTGTCTATTGAATGTTACACTCATAACACAAGCAAATTTTTTTTATTGGTCTGCAAAATTGAATATATATTAACATGTATTTTTTATATATTGACTAAACTGTTTTATAATTTAACACTATATCATGTTTATACAAACACAGCAAGCATAATATAAAATATTTAGATTTATTCATAATAAAAAATAAAAGTCATAAGTAAACTGCCAAGCGCAGACTAAATACCCTTTCATTCAATCTTCGCGACAGGCTGTTGTCGTTAGCTGGTCACGGTCACATTAACACTCGAAATAATTCTTGCATTTCACTCACAGTGGGGTCAACAGATGCAAAAGATAGAAATCATGTTATACTCCTTAAGAGCCAAAAATTAGGAAACCTATAACAACAGAAGATTTAAACACAATAAAAATCTTTTAAATAAATTCAAATTCCAACAGCTTCCATATTAAAAGGCAAAGTTTTAAAGACTACCCCGGGTTTTCATTTGAAAGCACAAGTAAGTCATTAACTATTAAATTAAGACTTCTTATGTCCTGCTCCGGAACGCAATTGATATTCGTTTGAATAGATCTCGTTAGCTTTGAAAATTATTTAGTATCCGATATCGTGATACGACATAAAAGGAACATGTACTCGATAAAGAGATTATTAGCTCATTATTGCCTTGTTATTCGATACGGTGCCGGGATCGTGTTCATATAAAATTCAAATTAGCTGTTAATACCGTTTATTGATACACAATACACAGCTAATATCATAATTTATACAGGAAAATAATAGCATTTTAGGAAAGGGCATAACAAAGTATAAAGGGATGCCTACCAGCTTAGTATTGTTACGAGTTTAGCGGGAATCAAATTAAAATACCGTTAGAGCTATTATACGAGTTTATTAGAACTACATAAACACGTTTAACACGGGTACAAATATAACCGAACACAACAAATCCAAACGTAATGCAGAAGGTCGTAATTTAATAAAACGCGCAATGTCCGTCACAACTAGGTTCCAGATTGTAGTACACACGTTTCCCTTTGATCGTGGCTGTCGCTCGACTGCCCCCTCCCTCAATCAGGCCATCGTTTTATACTGCACAAATGCAATGTTTGGAGTAGTTACCGTCAACCATAAACAACTACAGCAAGACAGCCGATGCGTTATTTACCAAGTGTAATTAGACCAAAAAGTACATTCCAAATGTATAAACTTTAAAATAGGTAATTTTCTTTTTTATAATGTATAACTGTCGAGTTGTCTAGAAGTGGGTGTTAACAACTGCAATACAGTATTATACTGCCGCAGTTGTTTGCGATAACATATTGTTTTCTGTACACTCATGTTTTGATTAAATTCTTAATTCTAATACCTCTCTGACACTTTTTAGTATCTGCTTTACACCTTTAGCTGTCGAAAGACGTAAGATTTTACAATTTAATATTGCTTGTTGTTCAAATAGCTCAAATGTTCAAATATTTTCAAGAGACACAACGTATTTGTTGCGGAATGAGAATCGTTGGAAGAATCCTTTAGGAGTACCCGTCCGCTTTGATTGTGTCTCGTGAAATAAAAGAAAACGGGGCAAAGTCTCGTAGTTTCGAAAGTTCAACTGTCGTCGACTGAATGTTATGAAACTTCCTACAGTCGTGCTGCACCAGTAGAATATGAATTAAATTAATATACGGTGTCAGAATTTGTTTTCGTGGTTTTATTTTTATTTACATCTAAAATAAATAAGGTGACAAAGATAAAATTGGTTCAAGTGTGTGTAGGACTACGCACAATTAAAGTTTCCGTAGCGTTGATCACAGTTCACAGTTTTTATCCCCTACTAATATGGCGACTATTTCTTGTAGTATTATGTTGAGTGCCCTATAAAATATACATTCTTGTCAAACATCTTACATACAGACCACGGGTTTGAGAAATATTGCCATGATGTAACATGTAGAAAAAAAACCGAGGGATTTTTTTTATAAGAGTTCAGATTTTCCCAAAATGGCCCTGATAATCAAAAAGTAAAGAGAAAAATGTATCAAAACGCCCAAGACTGTTGTATCAAAAACCTATGAGAAAAAATAATGAAAATGAGATTAATTCAAATCAAATCATTTTTATTGCGAACTAAGTGTTATATAAATGGTACATAGGTCTTATTAAATATAATCTTAATTAAACTTTAGTATTTATAGGAGAAATAGAAAAGGAAGTTATCTCACGCATGAAGAAACCAACGTACAGAATTTTCATAGCACGTATTAGATAGGACTGCAATTGACCGTATCTTATTTGATGAAATACGATAATCGGGAGAATATGAAACAAGCTTACCAAGAACATAAGCAATTTGAATACAGTTTTGTAAAATGCTACACATCTATGCATTGAACACGCTGAAAATAACCAACCATTTCATTTATGAACATCGATAGTATAGCCAGTATTGTATGACATGATGAAGATATTTTATAAGACACGATATGAGGGGAGAAGTGGTGGTGAAGACTTGAGTGAATGAAAGGGTAATGACATAAATGATAAAAATTGAGAAGATGGGTAATAAAGTTTCGTTGACTACCACTTTGTACGTGTTCATAACTCCGTCAGCACTCGCTGTTTCTAAAGCGACGCTCAAATATGATTCTTTTAAGGTCTAATATAGTTTGTTTGGACCTTCATACGGTCTAAAATTCTTATATTACATAAACTCTTCATCCACTCATGCCTTTAATTACAAAGGTATTCTATTGTTGAATAATTTCAACCACTTCTTGCACCCATCTTGAACAGTCACAGTTATTTCAACAACAGAGGCTTAAATTTTTAATTCAAAACATAATTAAAAATCTACTTAAATATTTAACGATTCTTCCAGATGATACAAAACTAGTTTTAAATTATTTTGTGATTTTAATGCAATATGGTTTCCGGATACCTCTTCTTAATGACCACCACGTTTCAACTTATAAGGTAGTTAATCGATTCTGTGTCAAAATTAACATGATGTCCCAAAATTCTTTGAGAAAGTCGAGTTTGACTTTCACCATTTTGTGCACTGTATTCGTATGGATGATTTACAACACGTTCATCTTCGTTAATTTAATTGATTTATTCCTTATTTAATCGCGGGACATAAATCACCTTACAATCAGTTTTAGTTATATTCCACTATGCAACTAAGTAAATTTTTAAATGACAATACAATTCTCAAATAATCTGACTAATGCTTACAAATTTTTAATATAATAGTAATAAGTTCATTATTATAATTATTATATTTATGTATAGTAATATACAGAGATCCTGCCTTTCATAACAAGATCAGTGATCTCGGCCCACTTATAGTTTTACAATTTTAAAATAAAATCAAAGAGCCCCCTAATAAGATAGAATTGGTAAACTGTGCTACAAGAAATTTTAATATGACTGTTTTCTGCTTATAAAACGAATTTCAGTTCATTTCAACGTAAGTAAACTTAGTTAACACTAAATAGATGGAATTAGGCAGTAAATTGTTTTAATTTTTATCAACCACTCGTCCTTTACCAATTAAATGGAGTGAAGACTGCGTCTTGCTGAACGTAGTGTAGGATGTCCTCTAGCTTGGTGGACTCACGGCTTGTGTAAAATCGCAAGCGGGGGCGGAATGATGAAGGTGGGAGACCGGGTTATGTCGCGCAGACTTTAAGAGGCCTACGTCTAGCAGCAAGCATTGATTGGCTGAAGATAAAATATAATAAAAAAACATTTGATCCCCAAGACATTATTTCTATATCTCCTCCGATGTCTCCAAATTGTTATTATAGTTATACCAACTGCGGCTTATTGGTTTACATGCACTAAATTTGTTTACTTATATACCTATTTTAAAAAGAATTATGCACTCTATATAAGCTCTCTCTCTATTAACGATCAAAAACATCTATTAGTAAAAGAATGCGATGCCGATATTACACAGAAACCTAATAACTATTCATTGATACTTCATGTGAAATCACTAGATAATATACTGAAAGATTATTAATGCTCGAAGCTAGAATTCATCGAAAAAGATGACATCGCAATAAGTTAAATGTGCTCAATCATGAATAACCAATAGAACGAATAAATACATTTATAAGGCCTTTACGAAAGTAGTTTGGTCTAACAGAAGTAAAGAAGTTGCGTGTAATTGTTACTTTGAATAATAATTTATATTACTCACCATTGAGACATAATACACATTAAATTCTAAAGATAATAAAATTTTAGTGTTTTAGGGAATTAAATTGTAACACGCGTTGAAAAATTAGAAGTTGTAAAGTTATGCACATTGTAACTGGTAATTATAAAAATTGGCCAAGCGCGTGTCAGTTAACATGCAATGAAGTGTTTCGTAGAGAGGACGACCTCTATGAATGGATCAAACAGTTAACATTCGTTAGAACTTCGACATTGGTATATTTAAGTTTTAAAAATACTGTTGACATTTAGACAAATGTCTAAATAGATTCATACTATATTTTACACAACGAAAAATAAAAAACAAAAAATAACAAATCATCAATACTCCATTGAAATCTTACAATTTAAGGGTCGAGTATTGCATTTGTTAGAGGACGCAACTTTATTTTTGGGACATGTGTGGGGGGTCAATAGAAGCTTAACCTCAACCTTTACTACCTGCTTAACATTCGATAAGTTAAATTTGATAAGTTCTATGGTAAAGAAAAGAGTTAGGAATGAATAAAAAAATTCTCACTTTTTTGCTTATAACTTCTTTAATTTCTACTTTAGGGCAAAAAGTTATATAAACATATCTGTAGGCAAAACAATTTGCTACAAATTATGACTTTACAAATTTTTTGTAAGGCGCATAGTTACCGAGATATCGCGAAAAAAGTGTTTTCACCACTTTTTCCAAGATGGCGGCCGGGGGACAAGGGTGGCGACCCCACAAACTTGAGGTTAAGCTTCTATTGACCCCACACACTAACAAATGCAAAGCTCATGTAACATTTCAATGGAGTACAAATTTATCTATACAGATAATTACAATTGAAGTTTCTGTTTGTAATGTCAATAATGTCAAAATAACAGCTTTTTTTAACCGACTTCGAAAAAAGGAGGAGGTTCTCAAATTGTCGGGATCTTTTTTTTTTTTGTCGTTACTTTTTTTATGTATGTTCGCCGATTACTCCGTCATTTATAATCCGATTTACGTAATTCTTTTTTTGTTCGACGCGGAATAGCTTCCAATTGGTCCCCTATAAATTTTACATAGTTTGGCCCAGTAGTTTTCATTTTATGAATATTTTTTATGAAAAAAGTTTCCTTTTCGTTCCATATGTACACCGATTACTCTGAGATTTATGATTCGATTTACGTGATTCTTTTTTTGTTCGACGCGGAATAGCTGCCATGTGGTCCCCTAAAAATTTGACATAGTTTGGCCCAGTAGTTTTCATTTTACGATCATTTATCATCATCATACGATCATTATCGACCTAAATTTTTTTAGAAGCGCGGCACCATTCGTATGTCCACCCATACATAGCTAGACACTAAAAAGTAACAAATAAAATTTAAAAACTTCGTTTAAAAAAACCGACTTCAAAAACTAAAAAACTAAAATGTATAAAATAACTTATTTATATAGCTCTTATTATTAATATATATTACCTAAAACATCTTGAAGTCGGTGCAAAGTAAAACATAATAAAAATTACTATATTTTGCAAATTACTAAGCACCGACTTTAAGATGTTTTAGGTAATATATATTAATAATAAGAGCTATAGAAATAAGTTATTTTATACATTTTAGTTTTTTAGTTTTTGAAGTCAGTTTTTTACTAAATGCATATGAAAGTATATGGTACCTACCTATATCAAAAAGTAAAAAACAATTTTTACAATTTTTGTCTGTCGGCTAATCTTTGAAACGGCTTGACCGATTTTGACGGGACTTTCACTGGCAGATAACTGATGTTATAATGAGTAACTTAGGCTACTTTTAGGGTTCCGCGAAAAAAACGACAAGTCGCGGGCACGGTTAGTCATTAATATAATAATTAGTAGTAAGAATAATAACACTGGCCCACAAAACATAAAAAGGGGTCCTTTTTTTGTGGGCCGGTGTTATGAATATAATAATTATAACCAGTTAATTCTCGAGGTCCTGAAGAAAGAAGAAACAAAGAGACTATCTCATTGTAGGTATCGTATTTAAGCGAAATTGTAAAAGTAAAAGTGCACATAAGCGAAATGGGATGGAAGGCCTCGCAAGAAAGAAACTTAGGGTGAATAATTTTTCATCGAATTAATTACAGCATAATGACACATAATAAAGCACTTGGGTGGTATGCAATGGCACATTAATTCACTAAAATGTCCATCTCATGGTACGTTTGCGCTGAATGGGTTTATAAAAACTGTTTGTTATCTATGTTATGTGATGCGGTTTGTGCATGCTGTTTTATGTTTATGATGAGAGTTTTAAATATACAATTGAATATATGTATGAAGACATTCTTCATCTTCAGCCAATCTCTATCCACGGCAGGACGTAATTTGCGCTACATATCCCGATCTCCCGTCTTTCTCAACCAGCACCTCCCGGCGACCTTGCGGGGGTCGTCATTCCACTGGGCTGGAGGGTGCCCTACGCTACTATTAACATATTAGCACGTTTAAAGTACTATTTTTAAAGTTCTGCTGCTATTTTGATAATAACTTAATCCTTATAAAGCCGTCTTGTTCTAATTATGTCCATAATTATGTCTATCTGGTTTGACAATGTACGTCACATTTGATTTTTTTCAGATATTAATGAGACTAATGTATACCTATACATTTTTATAAAAAACCAACTTTTAAAGAAATACACAAAAAAACTATAAGCTTATTCAAAACTATGTACCATATCGCTGCCACATGCAAGTGTGCCTAGAATGCTGGCTGCATTGACACGCTGTATGACAATGTTAATTCACTGTGCCAAGTCTAAATCAGCCTTCAGGTCATGGGTGGCTAATGAATTTTATTTAGTAGAAAGGCCTATTTTGTATGTTATGCCACGGTGTAGTGACCTACACCATGATGTACTGAAATTGTTATAGAGCTATTAACTAGATGTGGCCGTCATTAACATGGAAGTGAAGGAAAAAAATAATTCCAGTCTATACAGATGTGCAGTCGGTATTCTTTGTCAGTTCTTGAAATGTTATAACGATATTTTGATGATATTATTGTTAATATTTCAAAGTAGACTACATTTGTGTTGAAGTTCTAACGAATGTTAACTGTTTGATCCATTCATAGAGGTGGTCCTCTCTCTACGAAACACATCATTGCACGTTGACTGACACGCGCTTGACCAATTTTTATAATTACCAGTTATAATGTGCATAATAACTTCGCTTCTAATTTTTCAACACGTTTTATAATTTAAATCCTTAAAAAAAAAAAAAATATCTTCAGAATTTAATGTGTATTATGTAACAATAATGAGTAATAAAAAATATTATTCAAAGTAACAATTACATGTAATTTCTTTACTTTTGTTATACCGAACTACTTTTGTAAAGGCCTTATAAATGTATTTATTCGTTCTATTGGTTATTCATGATTGAGCACATTTAACTTATTGCGATGTCATCTTTTTCGATGAGTTCTAGCTTCGAGCATTAATATTCTTTCAGTATATTACCTAGTGATTTCAAATGAAGTAACAATGAATAGTTATTAGGTTTATGTGTAATATCGGCATCGCTTCCTTTTACTAATAGTTGTTTTTGATCGTCAATAGGGAGAGAGCTTATATAGAGCGCGCAATTATTTTAAAAATATATAAGTAAACAAATATAGTGCATGTCAACCAATAAACTATAGTTAGTATAACTATAATATCAATTTGGAGAAATTGGAGGAGATATATAAGAGATAAATAATATTTTAGGAACTAAGTGTTTTTGAAGTGAAACTTCTTTAGAATTATTGTGATTTGAAACCTGATGACACGAAAAAGCGATACTAAAAAGATATGAACACATAAAATTCAACCTTATTTAATTCGAAAAAAAATACCCGTTTCAACACATTTTGCTTTGTTTATTTACACGGAAACTGAGTTGGCATAAAAGCGTTATCAAATAAATTAAATTTCGTATTTCTTGTCAAAATATGAATAGTACGAGTACCAAATTCTTAAAATGAAGGCAACACATTAATAAGTTATGTTTCATAATATCAGGCAAGCTACCAATAGTGAATATGTAATTAAAGATCTTCAAAGTGCATATGTTAATTGCTATAGCGCGTAGTGGAAGTCATAATTTCACTTTCTTTTAGTTTATGCATACGTATATGCAAAGCGGTTCAGTTTATAATAACGAAAGTGTGCAATGAAATCTACACTTTCGAAGACATTTGAGACACCTCATAGAGATTATTGCAAGTTTGTGGTCACATCACGCATTCTTGATAACCAGATTGATTGATATATACTAATACGTAAATGTCATTTGTCCCTACTTAACAATTTGACGAGTTCTATCTATATTACATACATATCGAGGGCTTCATAACAAATGGGCGTACAGACAAAAGTGCAGTTTTACACAAGGTACGAAATTGTGAATAAAACAAAACTAGTGGATTGTATAAAGCTAAAATTTGAAATACCCTTCTTTTTAGGTACACTTGCATATTGGTAAGACTTTCTAAATTGCAACATGCATGGTTTTTAGTAAACAACCAAAGATATGCATTTTTGCGTACACGCCTATATGTTATGAAGCTCTCGATATATAATTTTAATGCCTTTGTCAAGCAATCAACTGTCAGCTTGATGGAAAGTGGTTACCGTCCCCTATAGACGTTTGCAACACTAGGGGCGTTGCCAATGCGTTGCCGCCCTATAAGTAATCTTATAACGCCCTTCTTAAATAACTTTATGTAATAAAAAGCGCAGAGTGAAAGCAGATCTTCGAAACACTCGCCTTTGTACAGACAGATAATAACTTGACCTCACTGTATGATATATCAACACATAGCCCAAACTACAGAAACTTGGACCCTGAAAATTTGAATGTGGGTTCTTTCTATACTATAGGTGCGCACTAAGAAAGATTTTTTGTAAATTCAACCTGAGGGGGTAAAAAGAGGGAAAGAGGGTAAATACGAAATCGTATATACCTGCTTCTGTTTAGAAATAAATGTGCACGTATATCGGCGTTTTTGGAACTTCACCACTTAAGGGGATGAAAAAGAGATGAAAGCTGCTCCAGCTAGGAATATTTTAATCTAGGCGAGCGACAGCTAGTAGCAGCTAGCAGTAGTATGTTTCACTAGTATAATGCTTCGCATCCTGGTATCTACTTTCGTCTCTTTTCGCTCTCCAGTTCGCTCCATCAGCGGCGTCTCTTATTGAATCGATTGGTACGTAACTCATGCCGTACGACGTCAAGCCATCGTTTCTTTAAATTTCCCCTTAAGAATTTGTTTAAAGCGGTATGCCCGGCCATTAACTCGGTAAGTGTAGGCAATTCTTTTGCCATTTATCTGTTATTTCATAGAAATGAAGGTTAATGCTAATGAAAGAATTCTTAAGCCCCTTCACCTGTGTGGCTCAATACTTCCAGTGCATAATATTCATATAAGTGCAACGCAGTTTTCTACTTCTCTTAATTGTAATGTTGTTATATGAGACGGTATAAACTCAACGACACACCTTTGGAACGTTCGGCGGCGGAAAGTCTGGCTAAATACGCTAGCAACATTTTTTAAATAATCTATGACACATCAACGAAATTTCGGCGGTGTCTCGCCGGGTACAGATTAGCATCGATCCTTCCGTCGCCGATCTTTCTGCGCGGAACAGTCGGTAAGTGTGTTGCTAGGCTAAATGTATATGTATAGTATAGTAATCTGACTAAGCTATGTACGCATTAGTAAAGAAACAATATTGAATAGAGAATAAACAATGTTGTTACAACCTAGGCGTCTTTGTAAGACAGGTTCCACGTACAGATTTGTAGAAGCACATATATTACCCGTCGGCATTTGAACTGTTATCTAATAACATTGAAACTATTGTAATTCTTTTATGATTGTCTTCTTTTGTTTACTTATTGATTGGCGTACGTTTCTAGAAAACAGCCTATTGTTTTATTGTACTCTTTTACGGCCGTTTGCAGCCTAGTCATTAGCCAGGTGTGGCGGATTAAGTCGACTTAGATACGGGGACATTGGATTTGTGCAGTATAAAACGATGACATGATGGAGGGGGAGGCAGTAGAGCGAGCACCACGAGCAAAGCGAGACGTGTGTACTACAAGCGGGAATCTAATAAGTGATGGACTTTGGCCGTTTTATTGAACTACGGCCTTCTGCATTACGTTTGGACTTGTTGTGTTCGGTTATATTTGTACCTGTGTTATAAGTGTTTGTATAGTTCTAATAAACTCTATAGTCATTCTAACGGCATTTAAGTCGAGTCTCGCGACTCGTAACGGTAATAACACTAAGCTATGTCCGCATTAGTGAAGAAACAATATTGAATAGAGAATGAACAATGTAATATTAATGATTTACAATTAGACAAAATATACCCACATACAAATAATTATGATTCAACAAAAGAGTTGGTGGATAATTATGAAAATGGGGACGTGAATGTGTACATACGCCGAGCACGCGTCGTTGCGCCGCATGTGGGTGACCTAGCCAAGCAAAGGGTATGATTAAACCTTTTGTGGTATTCGTACTCTAAGAGAAATTAATGCGATTAAAAACTGACACGAAACTAATCTTCTTTTGACCTTAACTTCAATGTGCTGATATGTGTAACTTATAACAGTATGTGGTATTAAGAATTTGATCTAACTGGGTACTGTGACAGGAAGCGGTTTCAGAGCTGACCAAGATCTTCAGTGATAGACTGGTTTAGAATTGTATGTAGAGCTTAATTAGGGCGGTACGACAGTATCACACAGTCGGAGGGCCTTCTTAAGTGCAGTCGTGCCAAGGATGGGGTACCACTTTCGAGGTGGCAGCCCTTGTGCTGGCGCTCCTAGCCCTAGTTAGTTGGGCTACTGTCCCGTCCCGAGAAGAGTTAACGTCAGGCAGGCGGCCGGTGTAAAACCGGTGTAAAACAAAGCCAAATCTGAATATATCTTATGTAAGACCAAAAAAAGATGGAAGGATTGTGTGAAGGATGATAAGTTGATTTGTCCTGTGACATAAGATGTATATCAGAAAAGAGGAGTGTGGAAGGAAAATACATATTGTGCCGACCCCAATTAATTGGGATATGACGAAAGAAAAGAGAGAGAGATAGAGACTGGTTTAGAATATAAGTTTATATTCGCAATCGAGACACTTTAATATAAGATGTGTTTTGCTCGTGGACAGATACAATAATGTCTTCTCTAGTTTTGGGAAACATTTCTCGACCTAAATTCAAAAACATACGACTACGAGACGACTAAGGAGGTTAGTGGTTACAGTACAGGAAATTATGGAATAAGCAAGTTACCTACTTAATTTCATATTTTAATTCCAAAAAATCTGTTATCAACTAATTTGAAGTTGATTTAAGTGGGTTCTGTGCGGTGCCCGTCAGCACCGTCCTAACATGGGAGATGAGATGGAACAATGGGGTGATTTAGTTAGTTAGTCCGAACATGCCATCGGGAGTCCAAAACTACCCTACTACTATCTCCCAAATCCGAGTAGTAGCGTATATGTCGGAGTAGCGCTCGAAAAAAAGGTCCAAGGGCAAAATTACAAAATATTTGTTTGTTTATATAAATGTGCAGGTTGCACCACGATGTTTTCCTTCACCGTTGTAAGCACGTAGTAATTGTAACAATATGCACATTAGATCAGAAAAATGACTAAGTGGTGCATGCGTTCCGGCCAGGATCAAACCCGCGCCCTTTGGGCTAGGGACGCGTGCGCTAGCCATTACGCTACCACGACTTACGACGTGTCGTGTCGTGACGAATATATATATATATTAATAATATGTATTGGTTTCATTTTATCATCAAGTTTTTCCAGCACGAGAGCGCTAACATTTCATATAAAAATCCCTCAATCGTAGTAATAATATCTCAGTTAGAATTGGGGTGATATTACGGTATACGACGGCTAATGGCTGACCGTAGAAGTACCAGATTCGTGGGCCCGAAGGTCACCCATTCAGACGACGTTAGTGGTATTCCATAAAAGACATAAGTACCGTTTTAGATGCATTGTAACGATAATGTGGCTTTATGCGTCTTTCTTCTTATATGAGATTATAACTTATAGCTTTTTCCGCAACAACTTTCGCGCGGGACTTGTATTTATTCATATCTTCTGACCTTAACAAGATGTTTATACGAGATAGACGAAAACTTATATAACAGCCTATACATGTCCCGCTGCTGGGCTCGGGCTTCCCATTATAGGGGGAACGGACATTATACCCTCCACGCTTGTCCAAGGTAGCTTGGCAGGTTAGACACATCGGTTATCTCGATGTGTGCAGGATTTGCTTCACCGTTGTTAGCACGTGGTAATTGTAACAATATTCACATTAGGTCAGAAAACTGACTAAGTGGTGCATGCGTTCCGGCCAGGATCGAACCCGCGCACTTTGAGTTTGAGACACGTGCGCTAGCGATTATTACGCTACACGGCCCTTTGTGTCCAATACAATAATGCATTCAGGGCGGTGTTGGGGTTGCCCCGCTACTGCAGCGCCTAGGGCATGTTTGCCTTGATGCGGACCGATTGCTTTCAGACCACCATTAGGAAACGGTGGGCGTCCCTGGTGCGCCGGGTGGGGGGGCCAGGCCCAACGCCGTCCTGGCGCAGATTGCCGATAGGGTAGACTGTACGTACCTACGTTAGGCACTGCTGCGCTATGCATAATAGTATAGTCAAAGTGTAACTTGTCGTATATATGTGAATAAGTCTGAATGTGAACGTGAATATGTATGTATGTGTAACTTTTTAAATTGTATGTATTAATTTTAATCTGTATAATGTATAATTTGAATAATGTAATGTAATATGTATTAGTACTGTGGGACTTGTTTTCCTGAAATAAATTTATAAATAAAAAAATAAATTAGGCACCACGACTTACGATGACGAAAATTTAAGAAGTGTCTGTTATGTCATGTCATGGTCCAGTTATTTAAGGTAATATCAGAATTGGGACCCTGATACATTACTATGGATAGTAAGATCTTAATTCAAAATTCAAACATCAATAATTTTATCAATACATAGCCAGTATCTAACCTGCCAATACGGATTTATACTATACTAATTAATAAGCCTGTCGCAATACAAAGCAATTTAGTATGAATATCTAGAGGTCGTCACATTTATGGCTACACTATGATCGCGTACCATCGCCGCACGCCGGTGAAGCAACTCGATGACCTTTCCTTCCCCGCGCACCTTGACTAGTTCCTAGTGCTGTACATCGTTAGCCAGTAATCGATACTCGATGACCTGTCCAGATAAAACGAACCGTGTATAAAGTTTTAGCAGGTTATCTATATAGCTCTAATTATTGTTCGAAACAGTACTTTAGATAAAGCAGTACGAATTAATTATCCAGTTTTACAATTCCCCTTCATTAAAAATAAAATTGGTTAAAACATATTAATATTGAGAGCTCCCATGGCCTAATTTCTCATCCCCCTATCCCTTCTTCTGTATCCCAATCTTCTATTCCAATCCGATATCCCACTCCCTGTATCTTATTCCCCTCTCTGATTTCTAACAGATGGGATAAAATGGTTGGGAGAGACGTCTATCCCACCCTTTTATACCATCCCGACTATCTCATCCTTAAGGCTTGCAACGCGTTCGTTTAGCCTCTGGTGTTGCAAACGTCTATAGGCAACAGTGACCACTGTCCATGACCTGGGCCATCTGCCTGTTAACTACCTTTGCCATAAAAATATTGTGATAACTAAATATATATATGTGTCAGTCTCAAACTGAAAAGCTAATAAAAAATTGCAAAAAATCTCGTAAATAAACAAACTAGGAACTACGTAACTAGTGCCACTGAAGTCACTTACAACTTTACTTAGGTACTATTGTCATTAGACGCTTTTCTTCATGCCAAGTGCCCTTACGCGATTGGTAGTTAGGGTAAATATCATAAAGAAACCTGCAGATCAAAAATATTAAATATTCATAAGTCTGTGAATGCCGAAAATCAACTTTGGATTCAGTATATCGTCTGTTCCCTTGATATAAGAAAGTCTAAGACCAGCAAAGAAACGTTGATAGAGTAATGTTACTATTAAAATAATGTTCTTCCATTTTTTCCCATTTTACATATAAATATGATCGATAAAATCATACATCACTAATCAGTCCTCTTTTATCGTCACCCGTCCTCTTTGCCACGAGGTCGCAACGCGGATATAGATAGGAATACCTTTTAGTTCGTGACATTAAAAATAGTTCAATCTATTTGGCTTCCTATAAAACCGGTACTTTTATATCTGACGAAAGTTTGGCTTCGTTTTATAAGCATAACTTCTCGACTCAGAAGATAAATTATTCCGAGTCTTAGGGTCGCTTGCATAACGTTCCTTAAAATTATTTAAGAAACACTAAACGCATTTTAGCACCCTTAAATACGATTAGCGTCTTGCACAAGGCAAAATTTGTCGCTAAATATGTTTAAAGAACTGTCAATACGTTTTGTGTAAAACGTATTTAGGCAGTTTAATATGATTAACTAATTTTATTTAAAGGCGATCGTTATGCATGCGGCCCTTATTGTTTGAAATTGCTAGCATTAATTAGTTTCTTTCAAAATTAGTTCAACGTTAGAGTAAATACAAATACCTATAATGTATTCAAATATTTCAGAAGTAGAATATTTGACTCTGTCTTACGGTTTAAGTCCGCGGCAAAAAATGTGACTAATCACACAGATGAGCCTAGTCACGTTGTTGTGTTGTTTTTATCGAGTGTTTTTATATAAATGTTAGATTACATTATACATTGTTACACGAACGGCATCTGTGGTTGAGCGGGCTAAGCCTTGGCCGGCCTACCTCACTGCAATGCAGACTCCGGGTTCGATGCCTGGCATGGTACGGTACACATTTCTATGTACATATTTACTATGATATGGGTGACTGGGATCAGCCCCAGGGTAGTCCGTTGTATAGAATCCATAGCGCCAGCATATCTTGTTTAATTTGGAGGTATACAATATGTGTTTGTTTGTCGATAATTAAATTAAATATTATTACTAATATTATTAAACCGGAATATTTGTAAAATAATTTTATCTCTCTAACGTTTAGTTGAGCGACTATAGCGCTGCGTCTGCGGGACTAAACCGTTAGACAGAGTTACTGCTTAAAAAAACTATAACCTATTTTTTTTTTATTGTGCAATACGTAATTTTATAAAAATTGTAATGGTCCAACGAATAAATTTTTTGTCAGTATGTAAAATTCAATGTATCGGTTTTGTTATATGGCAGCAATTAATTCGTCTATGTCAATTAAGACAAAGTGGATTCAAAATTTGAAAGGTTTAATTATATTTAACTTTCAAATTTATTGTTCAATGAGTGTGAGTAAAATGTGAGACTTTATTTACTTTATTTTGTTGTAATAAGAATGCCATGAATATTAATGTCATAGAAATATCATCTGTCATTCAAACTACTATCTTGATGTTACGTCAATACATGCATTTAACATATGAGATTATTAGAAAATGTGTATATTTAAAGGCTTATTTACATTGATCTAGCCACTGACTTGGGGAGCGCTGTACTGACTTTGAAATCAATTTACAGAATATCAGTATGAAATCTGCGTCTTCCTTCAGATTAGAAGTCAATAGCTGGTTCAATTTAAATCAGCTTTAAATTAGTGTGCTATCACAAGAATAGAAAAAGTAGGAACCAAGGATATAAAGGAGTACTTTTATTTGTACCCCTGATTGAAAATATAGAAAGAAGATTAAGGTGATGTGAAATTATGTGACATAAAGAATTTAAGACTGGTAGATCTAAGAATAAAGGCAGACCAAAAATGGGCATCAATTTAAAATAAATAACGTAAGTATCCACTTTCAGTTTTTCAATGTTTTAGTCTAAAACATAATTTTTTCCGTCTTATTCCGGGCCAAAATGGACCTATGTTTAATCATCAGTCTTATTGACTGTAATCTGATCACAGATAGGGAGAGAGAATCATTCTCTTGCAGGCATAGTCCTATAGATTTATGTGTTCGTTTCATCGAGTTTCAAGTCGCAACGATTGAAAAGAAGATTCACTTTAAAAATATTACATGATTGATATCTTACAAAATCACATAAGAACACTACATTGATTATACCATTATACAATTCACAGGGGGGTATACGATTCTATGGTAATTTCGAATCCCGTTCATTTAAATGGCGGTTAGTTAGAGAGCGCTCGCATAATCCCATAACCGAGACAGGGTTGGCGGAACCATTATAAACTGCTTATGGCTACTAAATTCCAAACGATTATGGCCAAATTGTATCGTATGCTACGGATTAATTATTTAGATAATTACTGGCAGCATGTGCTGTTTAGGGGTTCGGTGCCTATTTACATGAATGACGTAAGTACGTGGTTACTCGAATTATCGATAACTACGTAGTACTTTCAATGATTTATCGTATGACAAGCGCTAGACTGACCAGACAAAGTTAAGGATACTAACCTTCATTTCCTTGAACTGACATGCTTAACTACGGAACGATACTCTAGAAAGATGATTCTGCGTAAAATAGCGCAATAATTATTCAGCAACAATCTGGAGGGAATCTCCTGCTCTATCATGTGGTTGTTTAAGAAGTGATCCATAAAAACAATTGAACACCAGCAACGCGTTGGCGTAGCTGCTGTTATTGCGAACACCCATAGATGATATTAATCAAACATTTGTTTGCTTCAGACAATAAAAACATCAATAGTTTTATGTCTGAATGACATATATGTAGCAACAGACATAGAGTGGCGTAAATTTATAATTTGTACTGCTGCATTGACATTAAGCCATTTAGGGCCGCTTGCATAACGTTGCTTAATTTTATTTAAGAAACACAAAACGCATTTAACACCCTTAAATACAATTAGCGTCTTGCACAACGCAAAATTTGTCGCTAAATATGTTTAAAGAACTGTCAATACATTTTGTTTAAAACGTATTTAGGCAGTTTAATATGATTAATTCATTTTATTTAAAGGTGATCGTTATGCAAGCGGCCCTTAATATTCGAATCCCTTGTATTTTGTATCTACTTTAAAAAAAGATTATCTTATCAAATACTACCTGTTACAAAATTACGTGGTAAATTATTTTAATTCCGTGAATAAATAAACAATCAAAGCAAATGATATTAGTTAAAATAATTTCGTTTTTAACAATAATGCAACCCTGACTGAAAGGCGGATGGAACAGTGACCGGATGGTTTACTCATATTTCATTAGTCACACTTAACTTGAGGTAGCGCAGGTTGTTAATGAAATGGTTGTTGGTTTAACGGAACTCTATTTGTAAGGAAATATGTAATTCGTAATAAAACATTATAAATGAACTTACATGTATAACTTATTTTTAAAATTATTAAAATATGGTTTCTGTCTATGTACACAATCCATTCTATTTCGATCACCAGTGGTAACCTAAGTCCTGCAACCGATTCCGCTGTGGTGACCTGAATTTCTAATATCACGGTGTTCGTACGCCCTTTTATATGACTAACATAATTTAAGTTTTGGGCCAGATCGCCATTGCAGTAATAATAATCTATTACCACTTTTGGACGAGATTTCATCTGGTTGCGCTCCTCATGAAGCTGAACGCAACGTTGAGACTTAAAATTCTTCACTTTGGTTTTCACTAATTACAATTCGAGGGGTTGCTCGCCATTTCTTCCTAGTGCAAGGGTTCTATGTCACGTTTAATTACATGTGGCTTAAGCACATCCTTATACCGGAGGAGTCACCCACCATGCTTCTCATTCGCACCGAACATACAAGTAACCTATAATTTCACATTGGCGTGTCCACATGCACTGCAAATATGTATGTAGGCCCAGGCGCAGGTTGCAGTGCGACGACCTTTGTTCACCTTCACATCCGGGTCAAATCTCATTGCAAAACAACAAAAGATGTGTATGTGAAATCTTTACTCAGCATCACTGAGTAAATCCTTCACTATTATTATCTTGCAATCGTCACCAGTGCATAATGACATAGACATAGACTACGATATATATATATATATATGTCGCAGAACGGCCTCGTTCTCACGACATCTTTAGTTATTTCAGGTTTAGTGGGCGTCATCAGGATGAAATGCGAGCATAAAACACAATAACCACGGTTTATACACTTTTAATTTAGATTTGATCAACATTATGACATAGTTTAGACCGAGCAGCGGGTTCAGGGCACCCGCTCATACTTCTAACTTAAAACACTTTCTTTAAAATACTCTAACGTCCAACTCGACCTGCTGCCATCAACCGAATGTGCCACAAAAACTCCTCAGTCTACCGAAGTAGATACTACTCAAAGTATAGAGGGCGTCTGACCCCGCTCTGCCATAAGCTCTGCTCTGATTGGTCGTTTATTAAATTACAATATTCATAACTTTTATTAGGTTAGAACGATCTTGCAAGTTTTAGAAACATTAACAAATCTAATTAAATTACATTAAGAATTTTAGAAGTGATTATAATGTAAACAAATGATATTGTGCGTTATACATCCTGTCAACAATACATCGTCATGTCGTCATAGTCATAGCTTCCCTCCGACACGGCCTTCCTGACGTATTACACGCCCTCGTGTAATAGGCCGCCCATTATGGATTATCTGCAAAAAGAAAGAGATATTATAGTTCGGCCACTCCTGACCAAGGACATCGTGTACATTTTCATTCTGGATTTTTTTTCTGAGATCTGAGTCCTAACAGACTCCAGACTACACACCAAATCAGTTCAGCAGTATCGAAACTGCCACCTCGTCGCCCATCGAGCTACGCATTTTGGGTCAAACATCAAAGCACAAATCAAAACATCAAACACAAAAATATCCAAATAGTATACAGTCTCTCATTCTATCGATACCACTTTTCAATCGATACGTCGCCTCTCATTCCACCGATTTCACTTTTCAATAGCCACCCCGCCTTTTATTCCACTTTGTAATGGCCACCTCGCACCCATTTCACTGGCCACCTCGCCTCTATTTCACTGGCCACCTCGCCTCTATTTCACTGGCCACCTCGCCTCTATTTCACTTTGTAATGGCTACCGCGCCCGCTACAAGCTTAAATAAACCCAAACAAGCACTCTGCTACCCCTGAGCACTAATTACTACTTCAACATCCAAGTAAAAATAAACTTTCAAAATTTCCAACTACTATTATTTCAATAATAATATCACAAATTCACAATCTTTGACTATCAGACTAAAATCTTTCACTCTATATGTACGATCGGCACAACTGATTTATGACCCACTTTGCTAATAATTCCTTTAAAACCGTCAAAATAGTAAGGTTTATTGTGTGTGTTGCACTTAGGACGTTATAAACATTAATAAAAATGCGTCACTAGCCTCAGAACTACGCAATTTTAAACTTTGTTATCATTGTACTAGATATGTTTTAGATAAAACAGTAATGATTTGAAATAATTTGAATCTCGAACTGAAATCTGCCTTATAATTCTAACTCTTTTCATTATAGAAAAATTATTATAATTTTAAAAATAAAATGTCATTCTGAAAGTATATGAGAAGTCAAGTAAAGTCAATAAGAAAAAAATTAGAACTCAATATCTAAAAATTAAATTGTATAATGGGTAGTCTCGCAGAACAAAGAGCTCGGATTGCAGTGCTCAGCGAGGAAGGCTATGATGGCATTCGAGAAATATCACGTGTGCCAAATATAAGTCTGAACACAGTGAGAACATGGACCAGACGGCACGCCGAAGAGGGCACCCTTGAAGATAGACGAAAACATAATCATGGCGTTCGTCGAACAACAAACCAACAAAGCACAGATATGCAGCACCACTATGAAGAACATCCTTCTTCTCGTACCCAAGATTTCGCGGCACGTTACGACGTTTGTCTACAAACCATAAGAAATCATTCACACCGCACTGGACTGCATTACCGGCATTATGGTAAGAAAGTACACTTAACGAATGCACACAAAACTGCAAGATTAAATTTTGCACGTAATTATTTAGACTTTGACTGGACCAATACCATACCTTCAGATGAAAAATCATCTAGATCCTCTCAACATGGTCGCTTAACTTTGTGGCGTTACAACAATACGCGATACACAGAGGATCACGTAGCACCCAATCAATTATCTGGCCGAATTTCAGCCAACATGTGGGCCCGGATGGGCACTGGGGGTATAGGTGAACCCGTCCAAATTTCTCCTCGTCAAAACGCATCAAACCATGTCGATTTGTTGGAAGAATCAATGCCACCGACAGTGCGAACAGTGTACCCACTTGAAGAAGTCCCTGTATTCTCCCACGTTCACGACAACTGTCGAGTACATATCGCCAGAATTGTCTCGAACTGGTCCACCCAGCATGAAGATGAAATTAATCCAATTCCATGTCCATCCAGGTCACCAGACCTCAACCCAATAGAAAATTTATGGGGTTTGATGGTTCAAATGTGGGATCACAGAAACGAGAGGACAAAGGAAGCAATTGAGCAGCACCGTAATGAAATTTGGAATCACATGAGGGGAACCGACATCTGCAATCGTCCAATCGGGTCGATGCGCAATCGACTATTACACGTCATTGAAAACAATGGTGCTTATACCCGGTTTTAGGCTTAAATAAAGTAAAATGAGTGTCATTTCTAACTTTGAAATACTACAACCAATTAATAAAATTAACAAAATTCTTCCACATTAATGTTGTTAATGTTTTATTTTCCCGTGTATTTCTGCTACCTAACGTATAACGATAACCCTAATATCCAATGTTGTATATACAAAAGGTCTGGCCTGCGTCACCCTTGGCCTGTCGATTCATGACCGGTTCCGACATCTCACCATTCACTCCACTTCACCTCCCCTGCCTCACCGCAGGCTGAACTTTGACATTGCTTGTATAGAGATTACTTCAAATTTTAATCGCTAGTAAGGCAAATAAACGGTCGGTAAGATATAGGAAACGGCACTTAATCCAACATACTTAATGACAGCGATAGTAATAGCACGTAATAGCATTTGTCAGATGTTACACGAGTATAGACGAGTCTCTCCGATCTGTTTAATACAACGTAGTCAGCAACTGTCAATGTCTAATAACATGATAACAAGTTCGTTACCAAGGAAATGCATGTTCAGGCGAATTTCAACCCAATTGTATTTCACGACTGTAAGAAAATGACCTTATGGTGGGTCATGTTTCGATTTGTGTGATTGTACCTCTAAATTTAAAAACTACCTATTATAATAGTCAACTGCCATTACCACGTTTAATAATTATTGAAATTCCATTATTTTAACTTCAAACAAAAACCGTGTGAACGCATCAGTCATCCGATTCGCTAACAACAGTTCTCAATCAGTCAAACAAACCAATACATCTAAATGAGTGATGTACTCTCAACCAACCCCCGCTGAGCGTGGCTCGGATGACACTTTTTGTCCAAAGTAGGCAATCAGAGCAACGAAGGTTGTCACTCTACGGGCTCCAGGGTCGACAACTTATGAAAACTCATTATAATAGAGGAACAAACAAACTCAAAATAATTTTCCAATTTACAATGCGTTCAATAACTAGGGTATTCACCCTAATTCGAATTTGAGACCATCACAAAAATAATCTTAAAAAAAAAAAAAATCAACTTACCAAAGTGTCTACTAACGTAAATACCCCCTGAGTACCTTATAGTGGCTTTCAAACTTCTTCATAGCCACACTTTCTTCACGGTAAAATTATTATCATCCGAATCTAAAATGTCTTTCATATAATGCCTGTAAACTTACTTTTACAAGAAAGATAACATAGCGTAGCAATAATGTGTCATAACCACTTTCCACTATACGTTATCTAAGTAAAAAAAACTCAAAAACTAGATCTGATTTTCACATAAAAATTATTGGAAGGTAAACTTGAAAAGACAATGAATTTCATGCACATCGTTTATAACATACAATAGTTTTCTTATTTTAATCAGAAAACCAAGGAAAACGTCGCATAGGAATAATATGTCAAAGGCAACTGTCTACCATACATAATCCAAGTAAAATAATTTAAAAAACTAGACCCGATTTTCACATTATAAAAACTCTTGGAAGGTATACTTGAAAAGACAATGAATACACGCACATCGTTTATAACGAACACAAGTTTTCTTACCTTAATCAGAAAACCAAGGAAAACGTCGCATAGGAATAATATGTTAAAGGCAACTTCTACCATACGTAATCCAAGTAAAATAATTTAAAAACCTAGACCCGATTTTCACATTATAAATACTCTTGGAAGGTAGACTTGAAAAGAATGAATACACGCATATCGTTTACAACAAACACAAATTTTCTTGCAAGTAACCAACTCCCAAAAATAATGACGAAAAAGTAAACTACCTACGTAAATTGTTCGTTTTCCGTTCGTTGATTTTTTGGCAACCATATCGTAATTTTTCGTACACGAAAAATATCACTCAAATATGAGGGTAGTAAAATTGTCTACCACAAACGATGAACTATAATTATTTACATTAAAATTCTTAATTTTCAGAATTCACACTAAAATAATAATTAAAAATTACCATACCTCCTGTGCCAGGTAGAATAGGCACGTAATTTTTATCTTACCCTGCACGATCCATAAAATTGCACTTCCACTCGCTGTACTAACGTGAATTTGAACCATGCCGGCACATAGTAAGCCCAACGGTGACCAAACCATGCATAGGCCGACACACCGCCGCTCCACATGCACATTCAGGACGTCACCACTACGTCGCCGCTATTTCCGCCGACGGCCCCGATATGTCAATCGTCCTCAAATGCTTTTGCTTCCACTGCCAGCGCTTCCGGGAGCATCCTTCAATCCATCAGCACGCCTTCTCATACTGGCAAGGCTTCGCAGTCATTGCTTTCATTGTGGGCACAGGCTGAGATCCCACTTCTGATGTCGCAGAACGGCCTCGTTCTCACGACATCTTTAGTTATTTCAGGTTTAGTGGGCGTCATCAGGATGAAATGCGAGCATAAAACACAATAACCACGGTTTATACACTTTTAATTTAGATTTGATCAACATTATGACATAGTTTAGACCGAGCAGCGGGTTCAGGGCACCCGCTCATACTTCTAACTTAAAACACTTTCTTTAAAATACTCTAACGTCCAACTCGACCTGCTGCCATCAACCGAATGTGCCACAAAAACTCCTCAGTCTACCGAAGTAGATACTACTCAAAGTATAGAGGGCGTCTGACCCCGCTCTGCCATAAGCTCTGCTCTGATTGGTCGTTTATTAAATTACAATATTCATAACTTTTATTAGGTTAGAACGATCTTGCAAGTTTTAGAAACATTAACAAATCTAATTAAATTACATTAAGAATTTTAGAAGTGATTATAATGTAAACAAATGATATTGTGCGTTATACATCCTGTCAACAATACATCGTCATGTCGTCATAGTCATAGCTTCCCTCCGACATATATATATATATATATATATATATATATATATATATATATATATATATATATATATGTATGTTTAATAGATAATGAAAAATACAACTCATAGCACTTGAGTAATATTTAAACCAATGTTGGTTATAAATAATATGCATACGGAAAATAATTTTAAAACACTTCGTTTAGAGCTTGTAATATTTATTCTTAAAGAAGACTTTATAACATATTTATAAAACTTTGAAGATGACTCACAAGTCTTACTTAACAAAGTAACTGTAAGATCGCATAATGACATAAAATGCCAATTTCACTCAATGACCGTATAGATTGTATACAACGTATATAATATTTGATAGATTAAGGGCCGCTTAAATTTATTTAAGAAACACAAAACTTATTTAAAACCCTTAAATACAATTAGCGTCTTGCACAACATAACATTTGCCACTAAAAAAAGAACTGTCAATACGTTTTGTGTAAAACTTATTTAGGCAGTTTAATATGATCAAATTTTATTTATTAGCGATCGTTATGCAAGCGGCTCTAAGAAAAATACAATTGACAACACGTAAGTAATGTTGGTTATAAATAACATGCATACTAAAAAAGAATTTTAAAACACTTCCTCAAAAAGTTCCAATATCAAATATTTCAAAAGAAAACTTTATTACGTATGTACAAAACTTTGAAGATGACTCACAAAGTTTACTTAATAAAGTAACTGTAAGATCAAAGTACGCCGATATACCGGCTCAGAAGCGGTTCACACAAAAATAGCACCGTCTGTGAATAGAAATACATCCGTGCATTGTTTTACAGCGCTTCAGTCATTCCTGACGTTCTGATATTACTTAACGGATTAGTCGGCGAGTTTGAACTCAACAAAAGTATTTATTTTATTCTCAATTTTGGCTTTATATTTTAAGCCAACGGTAATAAGAGTAAATTGGTAAAGTATGAATCGAACCACAGGACATAGGATTCCGTAGAAATGACAGCGGTGGAGTGTTTTTGTTATTTGATTATTAAGCCCTAAAAAAGTATATAAGCGATAACACTATTTAAGAATTTATCTCCAAACTAATCTTCTTCCAGAATTACTTTTCTTGAAAGTTCTTTTAATATCTCCCACCTCGAATTTTTGCAGAATTAACCAATTCGTATTTCAAAACTTGGGGGGGGGGGGACTTATAATCCATAGCGTGATACCATTTACTAATATAGATTAAAAAAATACTTATAGTAACACTGATAAAAACATGACACATTAGTGAATATGAGGTATTCGCCATTTTACTCTATTCTCTGATTTTTAATTAACTGGACTAAAATCACAGCTCCAATTGACTTTTTTATGTTGCAAGCGTGAAATATTGTGTTGTAGTATTATGGCTCATTCATAAGTGAGTTTGTTGATAGAACTCACCACTACAAAAAATTTAAAAACTTCGTTTAAAAAAACCGACTTCAAAAACGAAAAAACTAAAATGTATAAAATAACTTATTTCTTAAGCTATTATTATTAATATATATTATCTAAAACATATTAAAGTCGGTGCTTAGTAATTTTCAAAATATAGTAATTTTTAATATGTTTTACTTTGCACCGACTTCAAGATGTTTTAGATAATATATATTAATAATAATAGCTAAAGAAATAAGTTATTTTATACATTTTAGTTTTTTCGTTTTTGAAGTCGGTTTTTTTAAACGAAGTTTTTAAATTTTATTTGTTACTTTTTAGTGTCTAGCTATGTATGGGTGGATCACGAATGGTGCCGCGCTTCTTAAAAAATATAGGTCCCAAGAACCGGGAACAAAAAAATGATCGTAAAATGAAAACTACTAGGCCAAACTATGTCAAATTTTTAGGGGACCACATGGCAGCTATTCCGCGTCGAACAAAAAAAGAATCACGTAAATCGAATCATAAATCTCAGAGTAATCGGTGTACACATGGAACGGAGTGAAAATTATTTCCATGAAAAATGTTCATAAAATGAAAACTACTGGGCCAAACTATGTAAAATTTTTAGGGGACCAATTGGAAGCTATTCCGCGTCGAACAAAAAAAGAATCACGTAAATCGGATTATAAATGACGGAGTAATCGGCGAACATACATAAAAAAAGTAACGACAAAAAAAAAAAAAAGATCCCGACGAATTGAGAACCTCCTCCTTTTTTCGAAGTCGGTTAAAAAATTCATGCCTGTCAAGGCGAAACATGTAACTTGAGACTTAACATAACATCAGCAAAAATGTCCATGTTTCAAATAAATAAATTACTTTGACTTTGACATTGTTAGTTAAATCCTAGACGAATTTTATAGAAATTGTATACGATTCTACTCAACTAACTAACTAATCAACAACTTTACAAAACTCACTTATGAATAAGTCATACTACAATACTACCCACGCTCGCACCATAAAATATTCTATCGCAGCTGTCATTTTAGTCCAGCTAATTCATGATCAGAGTATAACCTTATTGTATTTTTTACTTTGCTGCAACCGAAAGTTGCCAAGTCAAATGATTTTTGAAATTTATTGGTCCTATCCCGGCGCGGGACTTAGGTGCCTGATAGACTGACTACACAAACTTATCGTTTTTTCATTCCTATGTATTATACTTATGAATAAATGAATTTTATTTACTTATAAAGGAATCGTTAATACTATCCATTATCTTATTACTATTCTTTATCCTTGCAGGAACGGAGAAAGAATACAATGTCCTGCGGCCGGGCGGCCTGTCGTAAGAGGCGACAAAACAACTCACAGCCAGGTGGTAGGGCATTTGCCCGACTGGGTGTAGTGGATGGCTACCACCGCTCGTCTAATGTATGTCGCCATAACAACCTTAAGTTGTGTTCCGGCATTAGTGACCAGGTTCCAGTCTCCCTTAAGAGAGCAGCAGCGCATTTGTAGCACCTAATGAAAATGTCCATAGGCGATGGTAACCTATATAATAAAGGCAAAATACTTACAAAAGCATCTAAAGGCACAAAGACGTAAAAGTGAACGACGGAACAAACAGCGACACACTACTAAATACACTTTAACAAACAGTCGTTGGCGGTTTACCGGTTGACATGCACTTGTTTGTTTAGAAAGTACCAATTTGCAAGGTGGCGAAGACTCTTACATAACGTTCAATTTGTATGCATTTACAATGTATGTTCATATAAAAACACGCATCAGTAATAGTCAAAATTTGAATTAAGGTAAAGTTTGTGTAATACAGTAATTATTCGTTATTACACACATATCGATACTAATATTAAAAATAGGTAAAAACTGTAAATTTTTTAGCAGGAAGTAATCTCTTGAGCTAGTGAATCAATTTTGAGAATGCTATCTTTGATTGTGAAAATAATGTTTTCCTAATATTTTAATGTAAAATATCAATTCCGAGAAAAAATGGCTGATGCGTTGATTTATTAGCGTGCGCTGAATAAACAATAAATAAGACCCGGCGTCAAAAATTATCTCTGGTTGTCATTGAGTTGGGAAAGAAGTGTTTACTCCGTGGACAATTATACATATGGTGACTTATTTCGAGTAGCACCCAGTGAAGTGGTCACTTAAACGAGTATTTTTTCGATGGGCAATTACATGTTGGCTTGTCTCGAGTAGCACCCAGCGAAGTGGGCACGGGAAAGTGTTTTTCCTGCGGGCAATTACATGTTGGCTTATCTCGAGGAGCGCTCAGCGAAGTGGGCATAGGGCAGCTAGTAAAAAATAAATTGATAAGTGAATCCATTTCTATCAGACAATCTAGGAATCGACAATAATATGGTTGGGCAGGAGGTGGATACGCAAAAGAATAGATATACTCCACACGATTAATTAAATTGAAAAAATATAATCTCTGTGATTTTTATAATTTCCCTGTACTATCGAACATTAAAAATATTTTACAAATATAGGTAAAGAAATGAATATAGGGATGAAGGAACATAACGGTTATATTAAAGAACTTTCAAAATAGCTTGAGATGCTCTTCTTAGATCCGCTAATTTGAACATAGTGGTTGTGTTATACAAGTAGTTCATTGTATAATACCTTTCACTCTTTTAAGTGATCTAGAATGTTTATCTCAAAAATTATTAAGCTGAAATGAGTAATAATATATGATAAACGTATTGTGAAACTAGTGTGTGTCATTTGAATTGTTTATGAATTACAATTTTTTGACCAAATTCTTTATATACTACTACCTGACCCGGCAAACTTCGTACCGCCTCAGAATCAATAAATAAAAAACCTTGATTTCTGAACGACGGGACGAACATCAAACGTCTGAAATTCAAAACCAAAAAAATGAAAAAATAATTTTAATTTAATTTCTAAACAACTTTTAAATTTAATTGACTTTTAAACGACGGAACTAAGGAAAAGCGAAATTATTTTCTTTTGTTATATTCCAACCATTTTTTTCATATTTACTCACCTTATAAACCTTCTCTGGACTTCCACAAATAATTCAAAACCAAAATTAGCCAAATCAGTCCAGCCGTTCTCGAGTTTTAGCAAGATTAATGAACAGCAATTGATTTTTATATATGTAGAAGATTGTTCACAAAGAGTTATATACAAAATTATAGAATAATGGTGATGTACAAAAGCGAACTTAACCCTAAAACAGTTTTCTTCCAGCAAACCTACGAGTCTAGCGAGAAGGGGAGAAACAAAAGGCAGGGTTGTGTTCACAAAACACATTTTATGATTTAACTATGTTATATATAATACAATTATTTTAAAAAATCTAACTACATAATTAGAATGTATAAATAGACACACACACACACATATATATGTATACGTGTGTCATCGTATGATACATATACATAAGATACATTCGTATTCTAGTATAGGGGATTTAATTCCAGAATTTTAAGTCCTCACAAGATATTGCTTTTAATATTAACGCAAAACTAAATATGAATCAGCCAAAAATTACAAAATTAATTTTTTTTTCGATTTTGACTGATTTGGTGAAAATAAGTTATAGAATAAACGTTAAAAAGCAAGATAAAAATGTTTTTTGGTGTCAGCTATCATAGGAGACTAGTACGTACGTACGAGGTACGGTTTACACGGGACGACTATAATTTTTAGTATCAATGGTCCCTCTAAAGTCCTTAGTTAGCTTTTAATAGTTATTATTCAACCGCATCAAATGCGTAATATAATGTAGCTTAAGGAAAAATCATTTGCAAATGTTTAATGCAATTTTTTTTCAGAAAACACTTATATACAAAAAATACGGAACATTTTTTTTAAATTACATCACACTTGAGTATATTATATACATTTAAGAACTTCTTTGTTTTAGTTACATGATTATACACTTTGGATGATTTCATCTTCATGATTACTAGCACGATTCTGTTTACCTTGACTTTTTTTTATCATCAACATACCTACCAAATAGATGAGTGTCCAATGACTACCTATATTATCACAGAATAAAATAATCTTATTAAAAATTTACTTAAATAAGAAACTTATTAAAGAACATCGATATTTAAGATCTAACTAAGGATATCCCACACGACTATGTGCACTGATTTATTTAACAGTATATAGGCATATATCTTACATATTACTTACTATATAGATCCAGTAATTTTGACGTACGTACAAAGACATTGACGGACATGACATTAAGACAGATTGTTTCTTAAATAATAATATTGAAAAAAAAACCACGAATGTACATACATAATATAAAGTAATAAAAATATGTTGCCGCAGTGTTTGTTACGATGCTTTTTCTCTTTTCACAGTTGATAAAAGTTGTTTGATAAGCTATTTGGTACGGTGGTAAGCTAGTCTGTAAGATTCAATTCTGAAATAAATAAATTCATCTTCATTTTTACAATACGTTCAAAGGTCTATTAATATTAATACAACTAGCTCCGAAATAGAACAACGATAATTATTGTTTACGCAATTAAAATTATAATTTATTCATATTAAAGTTTACTTATATTCATTTTCCAAACGAACGCCTTTCAAAAAGTCAATCAGATTCTCAATGAATCTAGCAAAACACTTTAATATCAAATCATTCCGCGATGTACATCCATTAAGACTTCTAAAAACACAATTTGCCAAAATTAAATTTTCGGTTCTCCTCGAAATTTGATTTCATATTAATTTCGCCCCCAATTGCTACACCCGCGGGGAGAATTTGGAATTCTAATTAACTTTCAATCTGAGGCATTAAACACGAGTTTGTTCTGAAGTACCAATTCGTCGGACTGTTCCGCGAACAATATGTACGTATCTGAACTCCTAATTGGGTACATTTTGTATTGGGTACATTTCGTACAGCGCAGACGTCGCTCCAATTTCGAGGGTTAGGTAATTAGAAAACAACAAGGGAAATTGGAAAAGGGGCGAATGAATAATCAATTTCGGGTTTAGATCTTCACATTGTTCTTGTGTACCTATTGATTGGCAGAAATTAAATTTTATTTTTTAATTTTAACGATTAAAATAGGATTGTTGCAATAAATTTGAGACATTTGAATTTATGTCAAATTGTTCATTGGATTTTGCTATCGTCCTCAGCCAATCACAGTCCACTGTTGGATGTAGGCCTCCTCAAGTCGGCGCCGCTCATCCCGCTCCTCCGCCTACCTCACCAGCTCTTACCGGCGACCTTGCGCAGGCCGTCAGTCCATTGTGCTGGCAACCAATCGACACTACACTACGTCTCGACGGGGCCGAAAGGTCAAGATTTTGATATGTAAATAATAATATTTTACGTGGTAGACCCATGCTGGAATTGTCTTGAGCTATTAGGGCTGGCTCAATCAATGTGATACCACGTTATCACAGAATATCGACGTGGAACTGTTAGCCTTGAGCTACTGGTTTCGTGCGATGAGTGAGAATTCCGATGCCCAACTTCCCACACCTATTGAAATCACATATCCCATTTCTTATATCCTACTCCTTCTGTCTGATCCCTCTATCTTATCCCCTATCCAAAGTTTCACTATCCCATTCTAAACGCTACCAACGCGTTGGCTTCGCCCGTAGCAGAAAGATAGTCTATAGATGGCGGTAGTCGCTTTCTATGAGCTGGGACGTCTGCCTGTGTGCCAGCTTCACAATAAAAAAGGTATTTTATTTAAGTTTTTTGGATTTTTATTAGGGTTCTATAGCCGTGTTGTATTTACTCGTATTGCGCTTTAGTGCGTCTGTTCGTTTGTCGTTATATGTAAAAATGTCTATTTTTCTGTAACACCTAACCGTCATCCTATTGAGTTAGAATAAGTTGAAGTATTCTTTATAGTTCTTAAAGAAGCCTTTAAACTCAATACAAATAAGACAGTTAGTGTATATAGTCAACATATTTTTTATTGCATGAGTGCAGCAGACAGGCAGACTGCCCACCTGATGGAAAGCGGTTACCATTGCATATGGGCATTCGTAACACCAAAGTGCTTGCCGCTCTGTAATAAAGGGAGACTGGAAGAACTTGGCAACTAATGCCGGAACACAACTCAAGGTTGTTATGGCAGCATACTCTAGACCAGGGGTTCTGCCCAACCTATGGGCACAAAACAACCCACAGTCAGGTATACCTGACTGAGTTGTTTTGTCGCCTCTTTCGACAGACCGCCGGGGCGTAGGAAATTATATTCTTTCTTCATTTCTGCACTGATACATGCTGTAGTAAAACCGAGAAACGACTAAAAATTAGTGATGATCCCAATTTGTTAAAGTAAGGGTTGAAATGTTTTTGTTTATTATTCCTGTTAGTGAATCACCAAGACTTTCCAATACCATATTTTAATTGTAATTGTTATCTTATAACTTTAATACCAATACGTGACGTCATTGACTATACACGCCATGCCTATATATAAAGTTCACGATCACTAGAAAGTATGCGGTAAACAGGCGTAACTAACTAGGCGAGACCTTGACTACCAATAGTATTCTTCATGAATGCGTGACTGTTTATAGACATTTTAATTCTTTCAAATCCATGATTGATGCGATCGTATGCTATATGCGAAGATTAACACAGTATCGAGATACAGTAATGTATTTTTTTAATAATAAAAACAATTTTGTTACGACCGCCAAAGACCTATTCACACCTGCAGTTTATTAACTATTCGACATTTGGACTTGTTTTGTTTACTTTGTGTTTAAAATTTTTAATTAGAAAAACAGCCTATTGTGTATTGTAATCTTTTATGGTAGTCATTAGCCAGGTGTGATACTTGAAAATTAATGTTACGCGGTCGAGTATTGTTTCGAGACATATTGTATTTGTGCAGTATAAAATAATGCCCGAACGTAGGGGTGAGTCAGTCTAGCGATAGTCACAAGCGAGACAAAATGTGCGTACATTCGATAAGCTATACAGTGACGGACTTACCGCGTGTTATTGAGTCGTGCAATACGTTTGTACTGGTTGCGTCCAGTTATATTTGTACCTGTGTTATACGTGTTTGTGTAGTTATAATAAATTCTATAGTAATTCCAACGGCATTTTAATTTGAAGTCCCGTAACTCGTAACAATATATAAAATTCTTCTGTTAGTGTGAATGTCATTGAACTCCTTCTAAAAGCCCGGGTCTGACTTTGATCAAGTTTTAAGTGTACGTTTGAGTCAGTCCCCGGATGGTTCAGATTCAAAATTGGAACTAGTAGGTGGCGCTGCAATCGGGCTTTAGGTTTTAATTTTTTCAAAACAGGACGTCTGCCGGGCCCGCTCGTTTATTCATAATCATTCAAACTAGTGGTCGCCCAGTGGTCGAAATTCGACATAAATTAATTTAAATTATAAGTTTGAACATTATTAAGGTTCTTTTGTCAAGGACTATCTATCGACTTCTATAATCATGGATTTCGCGAAGGCTACACTGTTAGTTTGACTTTAAAAATAAACAAAAGAGTATATATGCGTGTGTGTGTCAAATACATGGTAGTGTGTGTAATGCTGTAGTTATTGATTTAATGTATTTTTTTGCATAATTGTACAAAAAATATTAGCATTCTGCACTCCTTCTCTATATAAACTATAAACGTGCGAAATTTCTTACTCCTCCGTCTGCGTAATTTCGCAAAATGGGGTACAAAGTTTTTGCTTTACGTATTAATATAATGATACATAAGATTTTCATTTCTGAAGAAAAATATATATCATGAGCAAACTAACAAGCACACTGAGATTTTTTTCCACAAACACAAACATGGTAGGTATATCGCCCGTATGATCCCGTTCGATAAAACAGCGGTGCCCATGCCCAGCAGTGGGATGTTAGAATCTTAATATTATGTCATATAAGGAATGTTAGTATCTTGGGAAACGAAGCTCATAGCCATTATGTAAGTAAATGTGTTACTAATAATCTCACGGGATGCAAGTCACGTGACTTAAAGAATGTTAAACTACAAGATAAATGGGTACAAATGTAAAGGTAGACCAAAAAAAGATAGATGGATTGTTTGAAGGATTATATGATGATATGTGGTGTGACAGAAGATTTATGTCAGAGTAGAGGAGTCTGAAAGGAAAAGACATATTGCGCCGACCCCAAATTATTGGGATATCGTGAAAGAAAAGACAGAGAGAATCCCAGTGAAAAGATTTCTTCATAAGTTCCAATTTATCACTTAAATTTATCCGGGGACCTAGTCTACGACAATATAATTCATCATTCGACAGTACCCATAATATTAGGGAGGTTGTTATAATATAGTCTTTTTTTCTTTCACGTTCTTCCGATTATTTGGGGTCGGCAAAATATTATTATATATTTTATTTCCATACTCTTCTGCTCTGGCATACATACTCTGTCATATTACAAATTAAAATGTTGTAGTGGAACACTTACAAGCCAATAGATTGCGCTGTACAATAATTGAGGTCGCAAATGATTCCCAATACGTACAAAGAATATATACCAATTTCCAACAATAATAGATGGAGGAGCATTCCATTTCGCTCCTCCATCTAACTAGTCGGGACATCCTTGGTTTCCAATCCATTCATATCGTTTTGGTCGACGTTTAATTTTGTACCTATCAATGCACCAGTTTTAAACTCTTTATATCACGTGATTTTCATCCCTCCTCATTTTACCCTTAGTAGACTCATATACGGCTAGTAAATAAAATATTTATTAATAACAATAATTACAGACGTTCCTATACATATACACAACTTATTTAACCCTTTTTTTACGAAGGTTAAGAACATCAATACAAATTTTATTACTCAACCGAGACGTAAAAAAATATTATGCAACTATAAAAACATAACTCTTTCGGGGCCATGTTAATTTCCAATAAAAAAAGATGTTTAAACTTTCGCTTACGTCGTAAAGGAAGGCACGATCGCGAGACTCGTCGCGTTCAGACGTCATAAAGCTTATATCCATCTCAGGGAGTATTACTGAGTCTTTATAATTTTATAGCCTGACTACAGGAGGCTTAGAGCAAATCAGCCTTTCCCTGTAGGTAAGCCTGCTCTCACAGAAGCAAAGGAGATGATCCCTCGAAGCACGGATAATGAAATTGCAAAGAAGGCGTCGCAACGTCGAGAACTGCACTACCATTGCTTTGACATAAAATTTTAAAGAGTATCTATTTTTCAAATACGACTGAGCATTGGAAGAATTTACGTCAAACAGTAGCTTTCTTGGGTTCCGTAAGCATTTTGTGATAAAAATACGATCGTGGGACGCCCGTCAGGCGCGAAATTCTTTACGTTAAATTTCGCCTGGATCGAGCATACCGCTTTTTACTTGACGATTTCTGTCTTCAACTTAGTTGTCAAAAATGTACAGCCCTAATCGCGTATCGTCTAGTGTCGCCATCACCAACGCCTTTTTATTCCATCAAAACAAAATACTGTTGTAGTGCTTAATGTATATTTATAGAAGCGAATTTTCATTAGCTGTCCCTTTTACGACAAGCATGTTAAACCCCATACCGTAATAACAGCTCATTATTTCATCGTTACCGCATAAATTACAGAACTCTTGACATCCTTAATTTGGCTACCTAATAATTTTCCATGTACCCTACAAGATTGATGTATAGTAATGAAACGGACACCAAGGACGTGACAATTCTATTGATCGGTTAAAGGAAGCCATTCGAAGCAAACTAGGTTAGAAGTGACACTGTTCCATTAAACAAATGGTACATAATCAGTAGTACAATAGGGTAGGTTATATATATTATGACTGTCAAATCACTTTTCATCATCTTTTATCATCTTACACGATATCCTCAGCCCGCAAAGGGTGCGGGATTGAATCTTATTTACGAAATAAAATGAAAAATTATTGAAAGCAAATTTAACTGCTAAGATTAAAAAAATATATATTTCGAAAATTATAGATTTAAAATGTATTCTAAACGAGACATGATATTGTATTTTGAAAAAACTTATACATATTATGTATTCATTTTCGTATAGAACTCGACTACACAGAAAAGGATTATTGTGCATGTACCAGGTTTAAAAAAACCTACAATTACTAAACTTGGAACTGCTTCAGCAATACCTAAATATATAAAAATAACTAACGAAATATTGTGTTCCGAAATATATACTTTCTAAGGAAGCATGGGATTTGTGATTTTGTTCTATTCAACAAAGCGATTTTTAAATTTTTCAAACTCTTACTTTTGCTATAATAAATTCATATCTTTAATCAAAAATGCTTTACATTTTTTGCAAATAAATTAGTGCTGGTGTTGATACGTCATGCGGTTAGCACAACATCACAGGAACTAAGTAAACTAAACATAGTTTACTAAGTTTCTGTTAGCTGTTCTCCATCTAACAAGCTGGACAAGGTAAGAGTGTCAACTTACCTCTACTTATGGGTTTACACCGAACAAAGTGTTGACTTTAAAACTAACCTGTAACAAACAAAACATAGATTAATACAATTTGTACCCAGTTAAAAATATGTTTTTAATATACACCCGTTTAAATATACTACCAATTAATCAAGTTCAATATAACGGTGAATTTATTAGATGCTACATGCTTCCAATAAATTAGTGTGTGTGTGTAATATTTGTGTTGACGGAAAAGAGAAAAACTATAAAACGTTTTGATCCATCCCACTAAAAATTGATATTATCAACAATAGGGTAGATTACAATCAATTCAACTGAGAGAAACATTTATATCATAACACAACGCCGTAGTCACCTTTTGTATAAGCCTGGTATGTTACCTATAATGTAATATCTTTAACGAGTCAAATAGCATATTTTATTGTTTGGAAAGGAATTAAAACTATATTTATTGCGATATTTTTAATATAACATGATAACAAGGTATTTTAACGCCTGTAATTTTATGTATGAATATTACAATTACAAGATATTTTATTTTCAAATCGGCAGACAAACACACGTTGTACATACGTTGTTTTGTGAGTAAAACCTCTCTGGGGCCAAACGTCGGTCTACTCTGGGACCGACTCCAGTCACCCAGACCATAACATATAACGAAAAGTTCCTTTGCAAAATTTACCATGTCGAACTTAAAGGCTCTGTGTTCCAATGAGCTCGGCGGACAACCAAAGTATTTAATCGACTCACACAGAGGCCGTCAATTTATTATTTCTTTAGAGTTGTAAATGCTTTATAGTTGAACTTTATTTCAATGAAAACTTTTTAGATTGGATATGATTTCACGAATCATTAGGCAGGGTACACAATCGCGGAAGGGGGAGCGTGGCGAAAGCGTTCGGGCACAACATCGGCCACTTTCGCCACTTCGACCTTTGACTGCAGCGACTAGGGTCCCACGGCCGATCGATCACGGTCGGTAATCGTGTACTACCCCTTATTTATATCGATGATCGACTTGGTTTGGTTAGAAAGTGTGCGAAATATTTGCCGATCAATGCCATTTATACTGACATTTTGGCGTGAGAACCTTTTAGATTATACTAGTTTTCAACCATATGTATATAGCTTAAGCAGAGTGTACACGGGCAGGGTAATACGATATATTTGAACCACATTGTGGTTCAGTGGCCTAAGCGTTAATTTGCCTATTTGAATGCAAACATTGCACTCAAATAGGCAAATTAACGCTTCAAATTTTAATTTCCCACCAAGTAAAATTCGTATATGAACTTTCCGTTATTACTATATATCTTATGGCACAAAATAATGATAATATTTAGGTACTCTAGTCTATCTAACATAAGCGAAACTTTCTTTGCTTAGGAACTTACTTATTATTATAACTTTATTTTTTTCTTTCTTCTTTCATATTCTACCACTTTTGTTAATGTATCTTCAAATTAATATTTTGTTAGTAATGATCAGCGGCCTTTGAAATTATTACATGCGCGTAAGTAAAAACAAGTATCTCCTTACTATGTTGTATACGAAAATGTTCACTCTTTATTACCAGTAGTAAAAGATAAACTCTGGAGTGGGGAATAGCAGCGGGAATAGTAACTCTAGCTGGTATATTCTTCCAAACCTTGTATAACATTGATATAGATAGTAGCCTCTATACCGTATTTCCCACCCGACACACACACCCGACTTTAAAATCATTCACAATATGCAAACATTCCACACATGTTTGTTTTCTTAAAATTATGAACATAAGGTTCAATTCAAGGAGGATGATAACGCTCAGCTTTTAAACTTTTAATGCAAATGAGAAATGAGGAAAATGTAAATCATACGTGTCATCGCACTTAAAGCTGAGCTGAACTGGAAACACGACAAGAAAGATTAAACGACACGTGTTGTTGCAAATTCCTTATCTTTTAGTCTACATTTTTTTTTTAATAACCACTTTCTTAAAGTTTACTAATCGTTGTAAAATTCATAGAACGAATATACACATTACACACTATTTCGTGTCTGTATTTTCTGCCACATTAGTAGAGAACCTCTTTAAATCGAACCTCGATAAGTCGAAAACCTCCCAACCTCGAAAAAAATTGTGTTCCCTTCCGCTCAAACTTCAAAACCTTCATTGCTCGAAATCTGACTCTTTGTAAGTGGAAATACTTAAGGCTCTCTATAAGCAAATTCAGTAATTACTTTGTCTCTATAACTCGAAAAAATAAATTCGACCTCTGTATCTTGAACATAATAATAATGGATTTTGCAACCTTTACAAGTCGATTATTTGAATAAAGCTTAACCTCTACAAGTCGAATGTTTCCTTACAAAATATGCTTAAGTCGAAATGCTCTATAAGTCGAAAACGCTGAACTCGATATTTTGGCGTCTCCCTTCAAGTTCGACTTAGTTGAGGTTCTACTGTAGTATGTTTTAAATTTTCGTACTTACTGTAATAAGTTATTTTATTCAAACGATTTACAGTGAAAGAAAATGAAACTAAATTATAAATTAAACTAAATACTTAAAAAATATAAATAAATTAATATAAAGCATGGGATGTATAATAAGTAGAATATAAATCCTAATACAGACTGAATCGTGTGTTAACGAAATCCAAAAAGATTTTTATGTACTGAAATTTTACCATGAGTTTACCATGTATATTGAAAAATCAGAGTTAAGAAAATTACAAAGAAACTCAACACTTGATTTCTTTAAATATTCCTAGTTATTAGCGACATATTAATCCATTCAAATTTCTTTGTTCATAATTAATGATGTAAGTATTGTTGTATGTTTGACCTAAAATCAGAAATCAAAGCACATTTTACATCAAAGCATTTTACAATATTTAATCCGAACTAACAACATCAAAACCTCAAACAAGACTTTAAACTATGAGAATATTAAGACTTAAATGAGCTCAATTTGTTAACTTTTGGGTTGCTTCAGATTCTTGTCTCGTAATCCATAAATAGTTCTCAACTGAAGGTTAAGTAAACTTGAAGCACTTAAGATAATTTTTATTGTTGGACACACTATCATCGAAACATCAGTACCATGTAAGATGTTTAAAAGACTTTCGATAGCCATATTTTGATCACAGACTATTTAAAAAGTCAAGTCAATTTATTGCAATGAAGTAAGGTCTACTGTAATTTTAATATTTACTATTGTTACATGCCGACAAAAGCTTCCCGCATTTGGACTTTTTTAGTTTACTTTGCGTTTAAATTTTGCAATTACACAATAGCCTATTGTTATTGTACTTGTTTTATGGCAGTCATTAGGCAACTGTGTCGAACTAATTCTTGTTGTTATTGTTTTGCGTCGAGGCATATCGTATTTGTATAGAATAAAAGGAATGCCCGATCAAAGCAAGACATACATTCGATAAGCGATATAGTGACGGACTCTGCGCGTGTTATTGAATCGTGCAGTATAAATTCTATAGTAATTCCCACGGCATTTTAATTCGAGTGCTGTAGCTCGTAACAGTATTATTTTAGAACACATGACACTTTACAATATACAAACTCCTCTATAAACAAGTCCTGATGCCTGTATGTATTTATGGCGTATAGTTGTGGGGCTGTACCAAACCAAGACACATACAAATAATTCAAAACAAAGTACTAAAAGGCACGCGCCATGGTACGTAAGACCGAACAACCTCTGTCGGGACCTGAATGTGGAATTTGTCACCAGCAATATTAGAAAGAACGCGGAAGCCCACGAGCATCGGCTTCATCATCATGTGAATGTTGAGGCGGTCCAGCTCCTAGACAACACGGATATGATAAGGAGGCTCAAAAGGACAAAACCGTTTGAACTAGTGCTATAAACAAAACTTAAGTGCAGTGTACTGTGCTAGCTTAATAAAGAACATATGAACAAAGTGGCTTCTTAATAGAGACAATAAGAAAATGGACACTTTATTAGTCTGAGTACTCTTAGTTAATTTAGGCTATGTTTAAATTACTTATTAGTCTTTTAGATTACATAGTAATATTAATGTGGTATTTTTAAATACAACATTTATGACAGAAAAACCCTACAATATTTATGTGCAGAAACAAGACCGCTTTAAATGATTGCCTGCCCAAAAGTGGAGACACTGAAGAAATATTATAAAGACAAAAAAATAATTGATACGAAACGCTAGAGTTTAGAATATGATATGTCGTACTAACGTAATAAAGGGGTCATGAGGCTATGAGCATCTTCAAACAATCAAAAAGACTCATAGACTTTTCAAGTGATTAGAGGGTTGGTGCCTACGTCAGACAACGCATCATTATGGCGATCCAGCGAGAAAACGTAGCCAGCCTTCTGGGCACCTTACCCATAGATGACGGTGACCTAGTCTCAGTACCCTACTTAAAGCCTTAGGCGGCGTGGGTAGAATACAATATAAGTTAAATTTTATTTTATTGTAATAGTTTATGAAATCATTGAACTTTTATTTCGGATGAACCATATTAAACAGAAAGTATTATTTTTGTTAATACTACACAATTTTTTACACACATATTTTATTTTTGTAGCACTACTTAGAATTATGTCCAGTCGCCAATCAGTAAATTTATTTTAAAGAGATTACAATCTACTCGTTGTTACTACGTTTACGAAAGTCTAATCAAAATTATTATACTGTAGATAATGGAGTTAAACAGAAGTTTAATTTTGTGCTACAAAAATATCTCAAAATTAGTCTGAGGATTAGAAAATAACAGTAGAAAAAATTTAAGAAATTCATCCACGTAGATCGATTTGCCTGAAGGTACCGATCCTAATAAAGTTTAGGTACTGAAAGCAAAGAGTTTTCATTTACATAGATTGCAAAATAGGTACTCAAATCCTTTACGCTAGTCAGTTGATTGATGAGGTTGGTCGAAAAACAATATTGATTGGAGAGTATTTCTGAACTCATAGATAAAGTTAAGAGAGAGTTCTTTGTCAAGAAATATGAAGTATAATTTTATACATTTAAGATGTTATAACTTGAAGAGACTAAGCGGCGCAAAAAAATCTTCAGTAACATAATAGCATTATAACAGCTCTAATAATCGTTATATACCCATATATAAAAGAAAGTCGTGTTAGTTACACTATTTATAACTCAAGAACAGCTGTATCGATTTGGCTCAAAATTGGTGGGTAGGTTAGCTTAGATCCAGGAGACGGACATATGATACTTTTTATCCCGTTGGAACCGGTAGGTGGCGCTGATATCGGGTTCTAGAATCCTCCTAATCACCTGGACTGATTTTGGTGATTTGTTTTTGTGTGTTTGAGTCCGGGTTCCCGGACGGTTTAGATTCGCAATTAGAACCGGTAGGTGGCGCTTGTATCGGGTCCTATATTTTTATTTTTTCAGAGCAGGACAACATCTGCCGGGGTCGCTAGTTTTATATAAATTTGAATGGGTGGGAGATAAAATAAAAAAGAAAACTATCAATCAAATTGGTCCTAGTTTTTGTAGAGTTTAAAAAAGTAACAATTTAATTAATAAAATACCAACACTAATAATACGATATCTAATAGAACCTCGCTAGAATGTCACAAAACAATATCAGGTGGGTGTCTAAACAGTAATCATTAGAATTGCCTACGCATATATTATTAAAACGCCCGTATAGAGGCGTGAATGTTCGTACCTGGGTGACATGTTACAAGGAAATGCCATTAATGGTTATGTATGAATAAATTGTTGTATGTATGCACATTCGTATAATTTAACCTACATTACGACTGTCAGATTAATAAATTAATACAGGTCATGGTTTGTAAGGAATTCGTACTTTAACGAGAATTCCTTTTAAAGTTTTAACAATCACTATATTATGAAAGGGATTTTTAGCGTTCCATTTTTATTTAATCCATAACGAACATGTCATACGATAATATTTTAAAATGTCAGTTTTTTTTAATTTGTCATTTTTTTTTAATTATTCTTTTTTAGTGCACCCCCATCCAGGTAAAGGCTCTTCCAGTTACGCCTAGTGCTCTCTGTCTGCGGCAACTGCTAGCCACCTTGGGCCCGTTAGGGCACAGATGTCGTCGTCCCACCGCTTGAGCAGGCGCCCCGCACGACGTTTGCCATAGGGCCGCGCCCTTCTGTCACTATCTTTGTCCATCTCTGGCTCGAGTATCGCACGATGTGTCCACCACCATGAACCTTACATATGTATAATTATTCTTTATTCAAAAGCAACCATAGCACTTCATTAGTATAGGCTTTATTAGAAAAAGATAAACTAAATAGGATTTAAAAGCGTCAAGCTTTCAAATGCCAAGACCTTTAAGGTCAAGACAAGACCGCTGGTCAGTGGGACAGCGAAGAAAGTTGTTAAACCTGTGTTAAACGACACATTAATAAATAAAGCGGAAACTATTATTAGTAAACAAATATTACGAAGTTTTAAGTAGGGTGAGATCAGATACAATACACGTGTAGTTTTAGGTCTTTGTGGCGGGACAACAAAAATATTAGACGTTCATCATAAATACAAAACTCTAAATACTTATTAGATAGGTATATAGATAACACTTCCTGCTCACCAAAACAATTACAAATAGTCATAGGTACATAGTTAATTATTAAACTAAAAGCGGTCTTATCGCTTAAAGCGATCTGTTTCAAGCAACCTGACTTAAATTATTAAAGTTTCACATTTGACCACGGTCTTATGATGTTTCCAGTGACAGAGCAGGCTTATGTAAAAGGTGCCTCTCACACAGGATCTCCCAAATATCCTGATGGTAGTTCTTGGAAAAAACAGATTCTATTTATGGCATTCCACATATAAATCGTGTGAATTACGAACCTTGTGAGATTACTATGTACATAACGGCTCTAAACTCCATTTTCCTACAATTTAACATTATAACTTCAGTACCGACGAAAATTTTCTAGTGAAGCGATCGTCTCTTTATGATATACTCGTGTAAAATCATTTTTTTGCGCTTCAGATTATTATTTGTTTTGTCAGGATCATTTTTGTTTGTACAATTCTTTTACATTTGAAGTCAATTCTAAGTGCCATTTTATAAAAAAACTATTTTAAAGTCGTATTCATGTAAACTATTCTAATATTAAGGATAAATAATATATATCCATCACTATCATCGAAAGAACTATCGACTTGTAAAAGTTCCAAGAGTTATAATAGTTTCTCTATTTATAATAGGGCAGGGAAGGAAAAATGTAACATCCAAACCAACTTATTTTGACGTTAATTGTACATTTATTTTGGTATAGAACTTTAAATTCGTTCTAGTTTGTAGGACTACTTTTAAATTGTAAGATATGACATCCAACGAACTCAAAGTTGGGTAATAACACAAATAGCCCGTCAACATTAAATAGTGGCGAATTAATGTCGTATCTAATTTTTTACTTAAGTCTATATTTCACGCTAATTAGTGGCACAGAAGAAGGTTAGAAATATTATTACCGATGTTATTTATACTTATTACGAACTTCTTCAAAGTTTGATATTTAATTTTTTCCTCCTTTTAATGATGATGACCTTTATTCAACGTCCAAAACATTACTGACATTAATGTCATATGAAAAAAATCTTAGGATTTCGAATCCTCACGCATATACAGCCAGTATTGAATATTCAAATTAAACAAGAATGTGCTAGAACATATGACTCGACTAATAACATGTCTATAGGAACATACAATAATAAAATTTCAATTTGTTATAGTTTTATATTTGATGAGTTTGTGTGTTTTATGTTTCTTCATCACGGGCTTGAAAATAAATAACGCGACTATCATGAAATTTCAAAACGTATGTTAATTTGATAACGGGAATGAGTATAGGAATCTATTTATTTTGGAAACTAATTCAGTTTTTGCGATTCATGCATTTGAAAACGTGAATCATGCCGAGTGCAATGTCTTAATTAATCAATTATCATGCTCTGCGCGTGTTTGCCATAGTACCTAAAAGACGATAAAGTCGACATAGTAACCAACTAAAAATTTCTTCCAGTTCCTTCAATACCTGTATTGTAAGTAGGTATATAAATTTCCTGAACTAGTACAATGCCTTTAATCAATCGACTATAAACATCAACTGTTAAAGTAAACCGCGTAAACTGAAACCTGCTTGGTACAGAAGCGAATTTATGAAGCTTAAAACTTGACAGCTTTTTGTTGTTCAAGATAGACTTTCAAATTTGAAACTTAACTTCTCAATCTCAAATTGAAAGGGCGACAGCAGCCTGACCTTAAGACTTTTAAAGAGTTGGAGATCGATTTCAAATAAGGCTCAGATGACTTCTATGCAAACGTGAATCCATAACAGGATTATATTAATTAAAAGCTATTTGACGATAACTCATTTGTCTTTTGAGTTAATATTAATTTATCGAATAATTCTCTAAACAACATAGAAGATCAAGAGATAATAACACAGTGCATGCGTCCTAGTAAAATTAAGCCCACATAACCAAAATATGAAAAGATTGTGCCATCAATAAAGGATAGGTTAGCATGCACACAATATATTTAAATTCAAAATACAGATGAAAGTTTATAAACGAAATTTCGAGTACAAACACAGCAATACTGGTGTAATCGTAATCGAAGAATAACAATACGATTGAAAATTACGCAACAGTATAATTTCGCACGGACAAAAGGTCGCACGTAATAAATGCACACAATGAATGCTTTCATCATAATTTTAATATCAATGAAAACATCCCGCCAACGGATGTGTGCGTTGCGAATGCTCAATTGGATGTTATTACTGAATTAATAGAGGAGAAAGATAGCGTTATTTAACAAGACAAACGATTTTACGTTATAGACGACAGTGCTTTAAAGCCATTTCTTTTGATTTTTTTGAGCTAGACGTTGAATATTCTCTTGCTGAATGAATCGAGTCCTAAGACTTCAATGAAAACATCCCAACAACAAATGTGTGCGTTGCGAATACTGAATTAGATGTTACTGCTGAATGAATAGAGGAGAAAGATATTAAAACCATTCTACGTTAAGATGATAATTCTTTGTAGGTGTTTCTTTATATTTTTTTGAGTTCGACCTTGAACGTTCTCTTGCTAAGTGATCTTAGACCTAAGGAACATACAAGGATATAGTTAACACAGCATCCAAAATACTTCTTAACACTTATAGCGCTTATACATATATTGAGTGATTACAATATCTACTATAATAGCTATTACCTATTGGCTTTTTAATTTTTAGGGTATTTACCTCCTTAAACGTTTGTACACCTTCACGCCGCTTCTAGCAACCTTCAGCACTGTAGATGGACTCACTGAATGAAGTAGTCAACAAAGCTTTTAGTACGCCTCAGTTACGTATTCATGTACTATTCCTTGATAAAAGACCAATTTTTCTTTAACTTGCTTTACCAGTCTTCTTTGAATTACCATTTACTTGCACCCAAAAGCAACTCATTGTTATTAAAATGATTCAATAAGCTGCTTTAATAACAAAACATATTGATTTTAAAGACGACCCAATCGCTTCTTTCTGTAAACTTAATATTACAATTTCTTTCTAATTATGTAAATTTGCAGTAGCAGCAAATGAATAATAGAAGTAATAAAGTTATACAAAGTAGTTAATAAGTTACAGACGTAATTCTATTGCTAAACATATTCCAATGGCATCTTTAAGCAATTAATATATAAGCCACAGCATTTTAAATAAGGTTGGTCGAGTTACGATACAATGTTGGGAGGCTATAGATTACTAATGAAGGTTGTCCAAGGTAACAAATGTAAAGAAACTTGTTTTCAAAACACAATTCACGATTCGTCACAAAATATGTTATGTTCTTGTTGACATTTTAATAGAATGTCTATAATATTCTAAATTGAACAAGTGTAGTCTTTAGATTCGTACATTTGTCGTGTTTGTCTGTTTGTTCGGGATTCATGTAAAAACTACTGGGCCGATTTCAATGCGGTTTTCACTGATTAATAATAAATTTTTTGAGACGTTTAAAGATGCAATTTTTCACTGATCGATAAAATCTTTAGTAAAACAATAATCATTGTAGTTGTGTATGCCTTTAGTAACATTACTTATCCCAATTTTTTAGGGAAAATTACGATACATTACCTTATTGAAAATTACTGTTGATTTTATATTTAGCAAAATAACTGTAATCTTTGTTACCTGTGCAACATGGACCAAGTGAGGGCAAAATGCTAGTTCATTATAAAAATAAATGACAAATTCAGACCATACATTTTTATCCTCTCCTTCATGTGTTAGATACAATTTTAAATAATTCGAATCGATAAAATTGAAATGATGCACATCTTTGTTGTGCATTGTATGAACATTAAAGCACTTTTTATTTGGATGGATTATCAAGTCAAATGTCAGTCTGTACATGTGTGTGTACATTTGTTCTACACTACAACAAGCGCAAAATAAAAAGTAAGGTCGCCCTCCGACCGATCTGATTTATCTTCTACTTGTTGTACAACAACTGTAACATATTTTATGCATGGAAAAATAGTTTTTTCTTTTATTAAATTTGGCTTTACACGGTTTGTGGATCTAGTTATTGCAGTGCACATAGATATTTTAATTCAAAAATAAACTTCAGGTAAATTGACACCATGAGAAGAATTTATGAATCTCAGCCTCAACTGTAATTGACGCCAAACAACAAAGTTTTGTGACCGTTCGAGAAATCACGTTTCAATGAAAACATAATTTTCAGTAAAAACAATTAATATCCTAATACCATAATTTATTGTTAACAAAATTTATCTGTTAATCAATAAATAAAACAAAACAACGAAGAAATAACAATCCAAGGTCTCGTCAAAAGCTCGGCAATAAAATACCTATCAATATTGATACATCAAACATTTAAAAATAATAACAGTGTTACAGACCACTTTTTTCACTTAAAGGGACTTAAATAAAGGGATAAAATTCCGATACTCTATCATCATCAAGAGCTATTATAGCTATTGTAAAGTCAATGAACTTAAAACACCAACTATGAACAAAAAAATAAGCCGGCAGACAAGTGGACGTGAGTAATTACACTGCGTGAATGACGGGGCATGGTGTCTAATCGTCTTTGTTGAATACAAAATCTTTTGGGGGCTTATTGAATTGAGGTAGCCATATTAATTGTAGTAGCTATAATTAACCGATTTATCTATTCATCCATATAACAAAAGACAAGCAGTTCACTTTGATAAAATCTACGAAATATTTCATTGTATGTTCTCTCCCATTAAACGTTGGACTTTTTTTGAAAATGTCAATTTTTGGTAGACAATAAAAAGACATAAAAAAATCATTAAACTGATTTTTTATCATTATATTTCACACGAAATGTATTTAATGGAAAAATTATTCGGGATTTTAACAGAGCACAAAAGTCATGTTCTTGACATTTGGCTGGAGCTGGTTACGTTTCAACAGTTGAAACACTGAATTTAAGAGGATATCCCAGCCTATTTCGTACTTTCAGCTTTGTTTATAAAAGTAGGAAAACTTAAAAAATAGATAAAATATCACCTTTCAGTTGAACTCACCATTATATTTCAAACAAAACTTAACCAGTGGCAAAATTCGGGTTATGACAATGGCACGACGGTCGTGCTCTCGACCTTTGTTTGACTAAAAGTTAGTCTGTTAAGACGAAATTTTACTATGCATAGTAAAATTTCAGTCATTTTCAAAGTATAGGGTATTTAACTTTCAAGTAAAAGGACAAAAAATAATATTATGGATATGTTGATAAATCTTACTACATTGGTTACGCACACTGCGTAAAGTAATTCCTACAAGATTCATACCGGAAACTATACGTGTTTAACAAATTTCAACTTATCAATGAAATTATGTAATTTAAAGGACAATTGTAAAAATGTATTCTATGATATACCTGCAGTGTCTAGACTATTTCTGAAATAGAATCTCGACATCAGTCTGCTATGTTTAAAACCTAAGTCTAAAACACAGCTGTCTGGATGAAAATTCTATTCCTAACATACTTCAACTATATCTAACTATATATGGATAAAGAATGGAATGAAAATTTTTCAGTTGAAAACCTAAGTTCGATACGCAAGAAAACTGTTATAAAACCGTTGACATTTTATTAGTTAAGATACATTTTTCGATTTTTTTCACTTTTAACTTAACCACGAGGCCTTGCAGGCTTCTGCGACATACAAAGTCTCACCCGCTTCCATCGAGAGTATAACATAGTACTAATTTTCCACTAACACATAATATCACGCAGTATCTATTTACTGCAGTTTTGTTCCGTGCAGGAACAGAGAAAGAACACAATTTCCTGCGGCCTGGCGGTCTGTCGTAAGAGGCGACAAAACAACCCACAGCCAAGTGGTAGGCTATTTGCCCGTCTGGATGGCTACCACCCCTGGTCTAGAGTATGCCGTCATAACAACCTTCAATTGTGTTCCGGCATTAGTGGCCAGGTTCCAGACTCCCCCAGAGAGCAGCAGCGCAATTGTAACGCCTTTGGTGTTGCAAATGACCACAGGCGATGGTAACCGCTTACCATTAGGTAGGCCGTCTGCCTGTCTGCTGACCTCATGCAATAAAAAAAAAGTTCAGCATATTAACAGACGAGATGGGGACTTTTGGGCCAAAGAAATTAATGAGTTGACATATGGCTTAAAAAAAGGATTATATTTTTCTATTACAAACTGGAAAACGTCAGCCCCAAATTCTATTTGGAAGATAAGAAATCTTAAAAATATGGTTACCCATAAAATAAGTTTTCTCATTACCATAATCGATTTATGAATTTCTACAATTAATAATATAAAACACCACACGACTAATTCATTCAAAATAACTAAATCCACTACAATTATATGAAATATCAACATAATAAAAAGAAACCTTAAATGAATCTCATCTTTTTACAATCTGGGCCCAATAATGTATAAAAGCGTATCCGACTCCTTTAATTTGGAACTTTTAACAAGTACAGGAATGTCTTTCCTGTTTACTATTATTATCTTCAAATTTTAAATTTACTATACTACTAATATACCTTACTCGTTTTTAACCTTATCCATTCTCGTAACACATATTTATCTATTTCGAAATTAACATGTATACATTTTATAGTCCTGTTTTAATTTTTTTACACATCGCCAGATTAGATGAGAATATCTATTAGTGCTAAGTTGCCTGGCAGAGATCGCTGAGAAGTATTGTAATTATGCGTGTTTTGTAATTATTTATTTTGGTGAGCAATAAAGTGTTATCTAATTTTTTTAATATTTTAAACTTTATTTACAATACTTGTTCAAACCAGCATTTTAAATATAGGAAATCAGCATTTCAGGACAGAGTTTTATAGAACCTTATTTATGCGTGTTTTAAAAGAAAAGTTCATTGAACTTTCAACGGTAGCTGTTTGGCATATCAACGTCCGTCTGCCTTACTGGTTCTTAATATAAATGTGTTCCCAATAAAAAATTAAAAACAAGTTTTCTAAGAACAGTAATCATACATTTTTCTACTCAAACTTCCTTTACATAAACTGTTTTATATTACATGTTGAGTTGAACGATCTATAAAATGATGATAAAAATTCAAAAATTCTCGACGGGTGTTGAAATCGCAATTAAAAATATAGTTAAACATGCTTATCTGTTTATGGAATACTAATTATATGGATGCATGCATTTTAGCTTTAAATTGCATACGATATATTCTTAAGTGTTCTTTTTGAATTACAGTATGGCGTAATTGAAAGAAAAAAATAGCGTTCTTTTTTTACAAGCTTTTATTTAACTTGCAATGATGTATGTATGTACGTTCGGGTGGAATCTTGCAAGTTAAATTTGACCAACTTCGCGGTTTCCGACTGAGCTAAAATTTTGCACGCATGTGTATATCACGTGAAATGCAATAATATGGTACCATGGAGCTGATCTGATGATGTAGTCGGAAGGTGGCCATAGGAACTCATGTACTGAACTAGATGGACCCTAATGTTTGGGCTCGTTTAACTTGACTTGGCTAGCACTCTGCTGCTACATGATATCCAAGATCTCAAAAGATTGTATTTAAAAACCTTTTTAAAAAACAAGTTATTACATGGTAAGAAAACATCGTGATGAGTGTTTTACAATTTCAAATAACCGATGTGTGAAACCCAGCTTATAGAGTGTACGAGCCGTTCCCGTACTATTGGGACGTTTCATGCCCAGAAGTAGAATCAAAATAAAAGGAAAATGCAGTTAGATTTCTCGCGGGACTACAATGTATTTCCAAGTCCATTTAATAGTTGGTACACATTGCGTCACAGGATTGCTAATTCCAAGTCCGTACCTATGTAGTAGATAATTCTACGTTGGACGCCGCAGCGGCATCGCTTCAGGTGTCGCACCGCCGCTGCAACGCATCGTGTCGACCGGCCCTAAGCCATCAAAAACCGCACATCAAACAAGAGCAGCTGTGACAAATTCTCAAATCGATGTCGAATCAAAAACCTAGTCCTTAAACCCTCATCCTCCGTCAATATTCATGAAATAACGTAAAACACCCTATTATGTGATCAATAAATATTAGCTATAAGATCTTTCTATTTTGAAGTTCAATACAATCATGAAACCATTTTGTCTCGAGTCAATGACCGGAGAGGTTAATCTAATAATATTTGCATTACAAAGATGCTTGTTTAGTGACGATGGACGTACGGAAAGTAACTGTATGAGACTTAACAGGTTTCCTATTACGGTCATTCGTTAACAAAAATAGTAGAGAATGTAATAAATACTAATAATCAAACTAAACAAATAACTAGATATAACGTATTATTGTGCAATATAAATAATATAATTTGTAAACTAGATGTATTAGTGAAATAACCGATACCGATAAGAACTATACCTTTGAGTAGGGTGGGTACCCTACTCAAAGGTATAGTTCTTGAGTATGTATGCATATATGTGAATGGTCATAAATTTTAATCAGTTTTAATTGAAAATTAGGTCAACAGTAATACTGACGAACTACAACAGATTTTCAGGGCTACCTCGATGTTTTATAAAACTTCTAGATCAAAATTATAAGTAAATGACAAATAACCAACGCGCCTGTTATTCTTATTATGAGGATAACATTTGAAAAGTGTTCTTCATCAAAAATAAGAATCAAAAGCTTTTGAATTTGTGGCCTTATATTATTATCTAATACACTTCAATTAAATGCCATTTACTTAATTCATTGCGAATGTAGGTCGGCGACTAGGCGTGTATAGGTAGGTACCTATAATATGGTACATAGCTATAAAAGTAAAATAATTAGGAGCTTTGAAAATATTTAATTCTTAAATTCTTTCTCGTGTAAATAAGACTAAAATTATGGACAGCGTAACTCGAATAAAGACCAATATTACCGAACATGTTTGTTAAATTCAGTCTTATTCATATTGAGTTAGAGTAAGTTTGTATTTAAGGTTCTTAAAGAAGTAAAAAAAGGAGAAGAAACTCAATATGATTAAGACCGTAGATCTATAGCAACCCTAACTCAGTTGGTCTCTGTTTATGAAGCACTTCATTTATAACGAAGGTCATTATTAAATGGTTTACAAATGAAGCCCGAGGCGAAATAAGTCGTTTTATTTAATTTGAATGAATCATAATGAATTATACTTCCATTAATTTTACTAATAAATAACAAGAGCTACTAAAATGATTATTTGTCTAGCGTTCAAGTGAAATTAATTACTCACTTCATTATAATTTTGCTTCAATTTAGTCGTATTTTTTCTTCGCGAGTTTCTTGCGCCGCTTTTTCTCTTCAATCCACAATATGTTGCGAAACGGTGGTAAATCGGATTAGGCTACCATAGGGTAATTAATAACGATAAACAAAAATTAAAACTAAATAGTTAAATTGAACAAGTTAGCGGTAAGCTAAATAAATCTTAAACAATTCTCATTGACACTTGACATCTCTGTCTTGTGTGACCACGGCTACTGAAAAGTGGCCAAAACGGCGGAATAATAAGAATCAAATAAATAACCGCGCTTAAAACCGGTTCAACGTAGTTTTGTCTCTTATTTTTCTTCCATAGAATAGATAGTTTATACGTGCAGGAACGGAGAAAGAATACACTTTCTTGCGGCCGAGCGGCCTGTCGTAAGGGGCGACAAAACAACCCATAGCCAGGTGGTAGGGGGTTTTCTCGACTGGATAGCTACCATCTCCGGTCTAGAGTATGCCGCCATGATAATCTTGACTTGTGTTCCGGCATTAGAGGCCAAGTTCGAGTCTCCCTTAAGAGAGAAAAAGCACATTGATAACACTTCATTGCTCACCAAATTATACAATATAAATAATGAACTCATAAACTCATTTATTTGTAACTATGTTACACGTCAGGGTTATATATATTATTGCAAAATCTTTACTTATTAATATTGACATTATTTGTCGTCAATCTTTATAATCCATAAATTCCTTCGGGTTGTCTGGAAGAGATCGCTTCTTAGCGATAAGACCGCCCATAGTGCACATATAGAATATTTTTAGGCTATAAGTTCATCTGTGTTTTCTGTAATGGTGTACAATAAAGTGTTATCTATCTATCCTTCAAGCTATAGAAGGTGTGCTCGATTAGCCACTTCTTTAGCCGACAAGTAAATGCATTTAAACTGCCGGAAAGTGTGATTTTGTCCGGTAGTTTATTATATATAGTCGGACCCATAACATGCGTTAGCGTGTTAGATTTTTCCAATCGCCTCGGAAACGGTGCATTCTTATCTCTATTCCGAGTACGATGTGAATGTATGTATGTATGCTTTGCATACATGAACTCATTGACCCTGACGTATAGGGCTACTTGAAGTACTAATATACACGCTAGGGTGAGAATTCGTAATGCATGGTTAAAATACTTTCTCGGTAAATCAGTAGGTGGCCTTATCGCTTTAAGCAGTCTTCCATACATCATAGCTTAAACTTAACTTAAATAACCTTAATGTGATAAAATTGTATGAATTCTTTAGCTAAAAAGGTATTGTAAATATACATATTATTATTTGTAATCAATTATTTTGGTGAGACAGACCGACTAAATTGGGATAGCGTAATGGTTAGCGCACCCGTCCCACACTCAAAGGGCGCGGGTTCGGTCCTGGCCGGAACGCATGCACCACTTAGTCAGTTTTCTGATCTAATGTGCATATTGTTACAATTACCACGTGCTAACAACGGTGAAGGAAAACATCGTGATGCAACCTGCACATCGAGATAACCGATGTGTCGAACCTGCCCAGCCTCCTTGGACAAGCGTGGCGGGTATACTGTCCGTTCCCCTTATAATGGGAGGCCCGAGCCCAGCAGTGGGACATTTAAGGGCTGATATTATATAATATTTGGTGAGTAATAAATTGTAATCTATCTACCTATTTGTCATCTAAATCCAATAAGTATTATGTTTTATAACTGGTATACAACAGACAAGATTGCCTGATAGAAAGTTTTTAACGACACCTACGGTTTATATTCTTAATTGCAGCCGCAGTCGGCTTAGAAGGAAGTTTTGAAATGAAATGAAATTGATTTTTTTGTCTTAAAAATGGGGATAAAATATTTTACAAGTGAAATATGGTCGGTACATGTTTCGCCTTACAAAGGCATAAAATATGATTATATTTATGACACTTGTTTAAAAAAAATCTCCTAATGTAAAGCAAAACATTGTACGATGACAAATAATGTCTCTTAGCTGCCTGTGCTAGCTATAGTCTGTCAGATTACAGCTAATAAAACTGCGTTGTTGAGGAATAAAAAAAGGTAAATAAATCACTAATTTGACATTCATAAAGTTAAGAACGTCTGTCCCTGATCCGGTGAGGCTCAAGGCGATGAATCGGGTCTGCGTATTTTGAATCGTATACAAAACTGATCTTTAATGCTTTTGGAAGAAAGTATATTATAATAATTCTGTCTTTGCAGAAGCGTGATAGAATCACATATTGAAAACATCAGAGAGGATACGAGTCTTTAGAATTAAAGAAGATAAAAGTACAAACGATGCCAATTTATTATTTAGGCACTTTTATTAAAAACCCCTAATTTGCATAATATTAAGTTAGCGTCAAATAAAAAAGTTTAGGGTTCATCATTCGAGGTTTATAGAATAGACACAGTTATACGTCTCTGTATGTATTTCACATTCATTTTTCTTAAACACTACTACGTCTTTATGGATGAAATTTGGTTGTCGTAAGTCGGAAGGTGTATTCTATATACCGCTAAATACTGGAGTTCTAAAACGGTCCAAAAAAAAATTAGGATAGACTGTTATTGTAAAAAACAACGTTGAAATGGTGAACGTCCATATCACAAAAATGTTTTATTCTAGTAATTGAATTATGATAATCGAATGTGGTAGAAATTAGGTACTTACATGTACTTACAACTAAAGTGTATTTGGTTTGAACAAAACCGTTAGGTAGGTAGGTACTTTTTGAGGTATGAAGTATTTCTTTCACCCGCGTGGTAATGGAAAATCGGTATATTCTAGACAATTCACACTATATCTTTATAAATTATAGCCTATGTGTAAGCTATATTACGCTTTTTGCTTGAAAGAATAACAAACATACATCTATATACACATTCTTACAAACTTTCGCGTTTTTAATATTTATAAGATTTATTTGGTTTCTTAAAAAGTATTATATTACAGTAGAGTAAGTAACGAAAATATTATACTATATGAAACTAAACTATAAATTAAACTGCATTACAAATATAAAATATCTGAATAAAATAATCTAAATAAATCAATATGTAGCAATCTAGCAGATCACTGCCAGCGGGAAGCGTTGCTATTTTTATGGTGAATTATTTTCACAATTATTTCTTACTATATTCTTGAACATCCACAAAATTAGGAAAATTTTAAAACAATTTTAAAAACTATGTCTGATTAACATAAAGGCACATGTCAAATAATTTATTCCAGTGCCTTTTAAAAATGTTAGGCGAAGTGCCGATAAGAATTCTTGTAAAGATAAAACCAAAATTACTTTAATAGTTGGGGAATGTTTAAAGCGGCTTGTTAGATAAAACGGTTTCTAACAATGGAAGTGAATTATTGTTGTCTAATCGATGAAGATAACGTATTAAAATTGCTTTTCTGAGAAATTCAAATTGGAACTCGGTAAACAACATTGATTAATTTAAAACTTGTAAATATTCATTAATGTTTTTAAAATTAATTAATTTAAAAAAACATTAATGAATATTTACAAAAGATTATATATCTAAAATTATTCAAGTGTCAGTATGCATTTTCAAAATAAATTTGAAAACTAAATTGAAAACTACTACTATCCCTACGATGTGTCAGTGTCATTTTTTTAATCTTTTATCCGTTAGTCTAAACGTTTTGTAGATAGATAGATAACACTTTATTGTATACCATTACAGAAAATACAGATGAACTTATAGCCTAAAAATATCCTAAATGTCCACAATGGGCGGTCTTATCGCTAAGAAGGGATCTCTTCCAGACAACCCGTATTAATAATACACGTAATACGTATTAATATACAATTTTATTCGTGCCACAAAAACTTCTGTCTGGTAATGACATTATAAGTTGATAGTAAAAGTTTTCAAGTTAAAGTTTATTTTTCTTTTTCTTTTTTTGTTGTTTTAGCATTTAAATAAAAACTTGTTTTTTAAAAAGGATTTTTACTTTTAATTTTTCTATAATAGAATCGTGAATTATTCTGGATATTAAATATTTATAAACCATATTAGGTATTATTATACCTATATAAGGTAATAGGTACGACAAAAAAAAACACAGAAATGAAAATTAAAATTTCACGCCACCAAACAAACTGAACCAGTTTGCACTTTCGTAATTAAGAAAACTAATGATACTCGTGTACTAATTTATTTATGCAAAGCCCAACAAGTTGATACGATCTCTAACAACTAAAACAGGTTGATCTATTTCTGTAAAAGTTTTATATCCCTACATGCAGACTAGTCTGGAGTCATTAAATGGTCATTGGCAGAGACCTTGGAAACCGCTTCGCTGATGGGGTTCTCTGAACCGATTTCACAATAAATAACATCAATTTAAACAGCACTTCATATTGCACTAGCTGTTTCCCACAATTTCGCATGGTTATTAATTTTAATTTCATTTTTATACTTTCGAAATGAAATAAAAACGCAACGGTTACGTCAGAAGTAGAAATATTTCCCATCTCTAATTTGAAGATTTATGGGTTTCACTTACAGATGTTCATTTCCTAATCAACCCCTTCAAGACTATATTGTCAAAACCTAGGCCCCGACAAAGACAAATTCCACGTACCTACAGATCTGTAAAAGCACATTTTATTACTTGTCGGCATTTGAACTGATTGTAATCCTTTTATGATCATCTTCTTTTATTCACTTATTTATTGGCATACGTTTTTTGTTATTGTAGAGAACAGCCTATTAATCTATTGTACTGGTTTACGGCCGCTTGCGGCTGCATCATTAGCCAGGTGTTGCGGCTACAATTACGATTACAAGCTGATGTGTCGACGTTGCCGGGCAGGTACATTTGTATTTGTAAAGTATAAAACGACGGCCAGATGGAGAGAGGGGCAGTTGAGCTACGACTACGATACGGGCATGACGTGTGTACATTCGGGAATCTAATAGTGACGGACTTTGCACGTTTTGTTGAATTAAGACCTCCTGCATTACGTTTGGATTTGTTGTGTTCGGTTATATTTGTGCCTGTGTTATACGTGTTTGTATAGTTCTAATAAACTACCGCTAACTTGTAACAATATATTGAAGTGCTATATGCATATATATAACTAAGTTAAAGTAAAATAGACAGATTATAAAACTTATTTAAAAATATTTAGATGATGCCAACTTTCATGGTGATTGCTAAACTCAAGTACAGTTTGATTGAACTGTAGTTGAGTTTAGCAACGACGTAAACATCTATTTTATATAATTAACTAAGTAAATATTGTTGAGCCTTTAGCTTATAACGAGTAAATTGCAAGTAAACAATATTATATATTTACGCATAAGAAATGAGTTTTTCTGTATAACACAGCAATTGCAAACTGATAATGACTGACACGTCTAGTAAATATACAAAATTAAATTCAATATACCCTTAAATCAGTTAAAATGTAGTGTTTATTATGATTTCCGAAAACCATATAAAGCACTATGCATTGTTTTATTTCTCCAATCCTAAATTACAACACCCATACATCTCAGTCCGACTGACAAAACCGGTCCAGTTGTATGAATCGCTGTACATTACAAGCGGACTAACTGCTATCGAGTGGCGTTCCTCGGTCATTGCCAGCGACCTTGGCAATCACTCGATGGTATTCGGTTGCAGTCATAGATCTACATGAAAACGATAGGCCACGTGACTATTGAAGAAACTCTTTCATCAAATATAATTGCAGTTTATCAAAAATCAGTGCTGTTCTATATAAAATTTTAGCACAGCAGTATACATACTATTGGAAATGCAGTATACAACCTGTCAAACCAACTAGTGTCAGTGTATATAACATTATTTTGTTTGCAGATAAATAATCTGGCAGACGACCACCCGATCATAAGTGTAGTATAGAGACAGTAAGAGTCCTATATTAGGTATACCGCTCTGGGAAAACTGTGAAAGAAAGTTCATTCCACAACTTGAACACGTATGGCATGATACGACAAGCACCACGTACGGTCCCTATGATAATTTATTTGTAATTTTAATTTGATGACAAATATAGTTATTTCAATTTTGTTTAATTTGTATGGCTGTCAGTTACAATTAAAACTAATTTTTAACGAATTAGGCGTCTTTTGAACTTAGATATTAATATCTTAAAAGTATCATTGTGTAGATGTTTTGGTTGGTGCTATCTACTTATATTTACCTAATATGTAAAATCTTAGCTTCTTTTAAGTAAAATTAATTGTTCTTTATGAGTCATAACTTGTTTACCACAGTAGTTCCATAATGACTCAAGATGATAGAATTGCATACATAAACAGGATTAAAATAGTTTTAATTTATGCGTTTTTTTTTTGCTTGGAATTTATTCAATTGGTAACCAAAAGTAACATAACAAATTAAAGCTGTTTAAAAATATATTTCAATTATAGATTAAACAAAGAATAGTAAGAATTATATTTATATTTTATCGAAATTACTCTGTGTGAGCCAGAGTTATACGTACCTATAGGTACATACACACATATAACTATGCAAGTCGCCTTTGGCTTTCTAAGGCGACTCTTTTCTAGGTTCACCAATCTTATCAAGTATGCTATAGATAAGCTGTAATTATGTTATTTAGCCTTTGGGCTGTGCTATATCCATTCAATTTCCGTTTAGAGAGTGACTGTTTGTTATAGTCTGACATTCAATTGTCTAATTAGATTTATGTTGCACCGCCTTGCGTCGCTTCGTAGATTTTAGTTATGCACTTTATAAACGCTATTGTGGGTAAGTGCATTTTTATGAAGAACTAGGATTTGCACACGACTTCGTCGGCGTTTCATAGGTAACGTAGATTAGTTATTTTGTCAGAATTTAAAATCAAAGAACATTTACTGCAAGGCAACGGATTTTGTAATATGAAAATACGTGAATTCCGAAGATGACCGTAAAAAACCGGGAAAAGTAATGTTCTACTGAAGATGTCTAAGAAACATAGAAACTGTCATAGCAAGCAAGTCCTAATTTAATCCTAATATAATCCCGTGGGATACCCGGAATATAAAGTACTGCAGTATTTAAAAAATAATATAAGCTATAGTTTTAGTGAAAACCGTGTCGAAATAATAAAAAATGAATCGTGTTCTCCGTTGCTTGTAATATATTCTATTCCAGTTGCTTTTTTTCAATAGCCGCAATGTACAGAGATCGCATGTTTAGAATTTTATAATATTATAGATATTCAGGATAGTCAGTTGAATACTTGAGCAATTGCTGTGAGTTATAATAACGCTTTAAAAAAAAGTGTACGTAACGAAGCGGTTTACCCTCCCATAAGAAGTTAAAAGAGGAAGTCAAAATATGCGTCATATAAGTTATGTTTCATGAAAAAGCACCTGAATGGCTGTCAACGAAAGGCAGAAAGATTATAACACTATTTTCTGGACTGGACATATGTTTTGTCTACAAACCATTCGTGATAATCGGCCAGTTAAAGATAACTTGAACTTGGTGATAATCAATTGGTTAACCCACCTCGAAACAAGTAATTGCAATTACTCATCATTTGGATCCTTATTCAAAATAACATTAGGCGGCTTCGATTCGGTTAATAAGAGCTCGGTAAATAATAGTGATAACGTAACAGCCTTTGCGTTACGCGCTGCGAAGCGAGGTAAACATTCCGCGGCAATTAAGTACATGTTTTATTGCTATATTCATATCGCGCGCACTTGTATAGGTATTTCAACACACGTCACATAATATGACAAATTTAGGTATATCTTCACCATTAAGCGTGGCGGGAACATTTATGCTGATATTAGATGCATCAACTAAATTAAATCAATTCGATTGAAAAGTACAGAACTAAAAGGGCATGGTGATATTCAATGACATTGAATGATTCAAGTTTGTATTGATATGGATAACTTGGGTTCATTCACCCAAATTGAAAGAAATGATCCGTCTAATGTAGGTGACAGCGAGGCTAGATTGAACACGTTTTGTGCTATTTGGAGAAGTCGCATTGCAAATTTCTTGACCAGGGTTGAAAGATGTAGAAACAGTATAATTGCGGCCATTGCTAGTAGGCTGCACCAAAAAAAATGTATTGCTACTTGCTGCAGATTGCTGCATAAATAGAATAATTAATTTAATATAAAATATATGTGAATGACATGCTTTAGTAAAGGACTGACCCACTGACTGACTGACTGTTGGACATTTGTTAATTTAATTTATTTTTTTATTATAAAGTTTTAATTAAATTTTATAATAACAATCTATAAAAATGTGTTGTAATATTGGATCATTGTGTCTAGAATAAATAAATAATTAGTATTATTCCCAACCTTCTCCTCGTATGCATTATGCATACTTTCCTTGTCATTTTACTTCGTGTGCAGTGAACACGGCCCGGCCACGACCTTGTGCATAGCGACGGGTAACGCAACGGGGGTTGGAGTCAGGCCGCGAGTCGCGACACATTGTGCCCTGTTTCGTACCTGGCACGTACCTTCAATTTTTAATTAGTTCTTGGGTCTAATCTAAGTGAAACTGAAAGTCTTAAAACATAATAATTGTTTAAAAAAAGTTAGCAACAAAAAATATTATTAGGTCCAAATGTCGCCTACGAAAAAATTTTTGTCGCCCGCTTAGTTGTCGCTCAAAGCGACAAGGTCGTAACCGAACCATTAGAGATTTGACGGGTTTAAATAATCAAAATCAATTATATTCGCAAAACTTTATATACTAAATTTCAATTAGAAATATGTAAGTAATTGGTTTATTTTATGTTAAGTATTCTTTATTGATAACAATCTTTAGGAGCTCACTTCTGATAAATATTAACTATGTCTAAGCTTAATAATATAAAGTGGCAAAGTTTGTGAGTTTGAGACGTTGTAGGGAGTAATCTCTGGATTTACAAGACCGATTTTGAAAATTCCTTCACCAGTGGAAAGCTACATCATTCGTGAGTGACATAGGTGTGACATATTTGATTGTGATTAATAATAAATATTTTTTAATCATTTCTGTCGCCCAGCGAAGTGGGCACGGGTCAGCTAATATATTATAAGTTTCCGAGTAGTCAAGTCTTTCTCATATTTAAAAACTCCTTAATACGTCTACTGTAAAATATTTATTTCATGTATATATGGTGAACAATTAAAAGTTATCTATATATTCTATTCTAAAATTTCTACTAGCATCACTTAAGGTCGATAAAATATATACTCCCAAATAATCCATCTAAACAGAATCCACTAACCTATTTATAAACAACGATAAAATAAGATAATTCCTTAAACAGATACACAAACACACGTTAATACACCATCTGTTATTGTACTGTGGTTCTACAGGATTTATTTTAAGAAATTTTATGGCCCTTAGACTTTTCCTTAATAAACAGACCACCCATTGTCTGTTTAATGATCATGGACATAAAAATTGCATGTTTATGGTCTAACACAGGATATAATGACCAGACATTAATTGTGATAAATATTTTATGTTTTATTAGCGGTCCCCCGGCAGACGTTGTCCAGCCCTATAAAGAATAATAAATAAAAAACACTATGTTACCCAAAGATAATGTACCATTGTAATGGTTCCCGTAATACCGCTGCAGGGGCCCTCTAGCATCTAAGGAGCAGAGGAGTCTTCACCCCTGTTGACGAAGTGAGTTTGCCTTTCCCGGGGCATACTCAAGCACTGATGCGCTAGGATCAGCGTGGGCGTAACTACGTTCTAAGTCTCACGCTCTTTCTGTCATAAGCGCGGGGCATATGGGAGGAAGGTGGTTTTAGTGGAGTATTGAGTTTTCGAGTCTCCACACAAGCCGGCGATTTCACTCTGGTGCACATTCGTGGTGTCACCTCTCGTCGCTTTGGTCTAATCCCTAGTAAAGGACCCGGTAGTGTGCGAAATGCATTTCCCCCGCCTCAAAAAAAAGTATTCTAATGGTGAAAGAATTTTCGAAATCGGTCCAGTAGTTTTTGAGTTTATTCGTTATAAACATACAAAAATTACCTCTTTATAATATTAGTATACATTATTAGTGTTTCTCTTAGAATTTAACATAACGAATGGATAAATATTAATCACAGATCGTAGATGTAACCACAATCATACATACAGTCATACATTAACCCTACAATCCATAATTTCTCTTTTGGGTAATCTAATATCAAACTATAGCAATACAATTATATCGAGGCGTAAAAGGGTTTTGTTTTAAGCATCATATTGTGAAGGACTTGTTGGGATTTTTTCAAGCAAATATAAAAAAGCTGGTATCCAATTAATATCAATGTACGTTCTTTTTCGAATATCGAACAAAGTTTATTGATTATCAATTATTTTTGGGCATTTGAAACTTTATTTTTTCCGACACATTTTCCAAATATCTCTTAAAACAACAGCCGTAAAACAGTCAATCTTTCAACCTTCAATACGATAACCGTATCAAAATTTTAAAAACAACAATTTATATTTAATTATAAGATAACATTATTATAAGGCTACTGTTCTACTATTGACACCTTACTTACAGTGCCAAAGCGTGTTGGACATAAGTTAAAAAATCACCTCACGTCTTCTTTCACTTGTGTTGTGCTTATGACCGAAACATGCCAATTATTCATGTGCCGTGTTTTAGAGCAGCGGTTTAAGATATAAGCGGCTCACCGTTTTTCGTCTTGACTTCTTATACTTTTGTAATATTGCACTCTCTTCACTACTATAGAATGCACGCTAGAAGAATTTCAGATCCGCCACGTGTTGAGGTAGTAATGGCGTTGCAACTACTTCCCTAATGAAATCAGACCTTAAATCCACATATAAATCTGATCAACTTATTTAATACGTCACATATGAAACGTTAAGTATTTTTTTCTATGGCAGCATTACTTTTTTGCCACTAATGACAGTAAATATTTATGTACATTAATAAATAATTTAGTGAAAAGTAAGTATGAAATGAGGTTACAAAATTAATGAAATTTTTTCTTACAAATTATGCTGTAATTTAACAGTGGCCATAAAAAAGTTGGGACACGAGTAGCATGCGTTATCTATGGTTCTTTTCTTTTTTAATTTTTTTGACAGCAGAGAGAATCGTTTTGGAGGGAAGAAAAATGCTGTTTTCATCTCTGTGATTAGACAACTCCAAGTATACTTTCATAATATGAGAAATGAAAAAAGTTCAAAATACAGATTAGAAACGCTCACTCCTCGGCCCTTGAACCATAAGCCGCAAGTGAAGAACAATACGGACGGCGGTCAGGCGCAACTAACGGGCCGGTCTGCGCGTCCACTCGCGCGCACCAAGCGGTCAAACGTCAGAATTTAACATACACAAAACGTCGAGGCCGTAACGGTACCGGACTTACTTTTTCTACGCTTTATTAACGCGTATGTCGAGTCACGTAATATGAATTGATTCTTTTAGAGGTATTCTTTGACTCGTGAGTTTCTTGTTTCATATATCTTTATCGTGCTGTTTGTTCTCTGTCTCTATTTCAATAGCTATTCTTATTTGATCGATGTATTCCGATGCTAGGATAGTGATTGTTGACTTTTAAAATTCATTTGGAATAGCGTATGTACTTGCTAATGGTTATTTTATTATCAGAGTCGTTTGCCTACATTCCGGGTAACACGTATCTATGTCCGGTAATAAACCCTTAGCCACAAAAAGTGGTTTCTTTTAAACGGAAACATCAGCTGATTAAACATAAAACCTCTGTGTTATAAATAATAATCTTATTACCTCCAATTAATGTATTTCACGACAAGTAAATTTAATTACAACGGAAACATGTATTAAAACGACTGCGATAAGAAAATTGTTACCTGACGACAAAGATAAGCATTTAAATTATACCAAAAGTTATAATATTTAAATAGCTGTTGTTATTTTGAAGATTAATACAAACTATTAATGAACAATAAAATCTAACTGAACTAAGATGACTCTTCTTGTCTCGAGTATTTCTAACCTATTTATTTATGGCACAGCAACACACATAGCACATTATTTTAACACGTTACAAATTATTTAATATCTTTACATTACAAATGGTTTAATATCTATGTTAGTCATTTAATACATACGTTCTGATGAGTGGACCTAAAAGAGGACCCAATAATTATTATCACAGAATATTTTTAATATCTAACTTAGTCATTTAACACATAAGTTAAATGTGTGCACCCAAAGGAGGACCTATAACTATTGTCACAGAATATTTTTAATATCTAAGTTAGTCATTTAATACATAAATTCTGATTTGTAGACCTAAAGTAGGACCCTATAACTATTATCACAGAATATTTTTAATATCTAACTTAGTCATTTAACACATAAGTTAAATGTGTGGACCTAAAGGAGGACCTATAACTATTGTCACAGAATATTTTTAATATCTAAGTTAGCCATTTATACATAATTTTTGATGTGTGGACCTAAAGGAGGACTCTATAACTATTTATTATCTCAAAATACCGAAGTGAAACAGACCTGTGCTAATCATGTTTCGTATGAGTAAGCTTTCATCGGAATGGCTATCGGGTGAATATCTCCCTCTCTCTATTCAATCCCATCTCCTATTCCACTCCGTTAACATTTCCCTTTATCCTTTTCTCCCTATGCTATTCTAAACGCATTGGCTTTGCCTCCGGTGTTGTAGACTAGGTGGTGGTAACCACTTTCCATTACGTGGGCTATTTACCTCTGCCCTACTAATTACACTTGCAGTAATCGACATTTTTGGGCTTATCGGTTTTTTTGACAGAAATGGTATCCTAAAGCGCTATTATCTACACAATAAAGCTTGATGTTTTTTATTGGTTTTTAGATAAACCTAAAGTTATATATGTTGTATAAATATGAAAAATACGTTTATCGGATTTTTCTTGAAATCCCCATTTGTAAGTACTGCGTTAGCTATAAGGAGGGCAGATCCCAGCTTCGCCAATCGCAGTACAATAATAAAGCTATTTGACTCTACTAGATAATATTTTGACCCTTACACTGTTCGTGATAGATATATCAATAAATAAAATTGGACTCAAAGTAAGAATGGAGAAGAGCTTAGCAATAGGATTTTGTAAATGAATACACGTGTATATTTTTTAAAATGTTAGGCAGTGGAGTTTATATTACTCATTTTTTGCCAAATATTCCATGTAATAAACAAGAATTCATTCTATAAACAATCCACTCTTCAGATCAGTCATAACATCACTTCTAGTATCATCTTCCTTAATCGGTATCCTTTACCTTCATAGAAGTAAGACGCTTGAATAAAACTCAAGTAATATCAATAGCTACAATTTTATTTTTTCGTAATACATATTGTAGCTAGATTGATTACACTTTATTGCACACCAAAATAACGATTATAAAAAATCCACATTTGGACTAATTTCTAGGCAATACAATAGGCGACCTTATAGCTTAAAACGATCTCTTCCAGGTAACCTAAACTAAAGAAAATTCTTAGCTAATCTGTCGGTTTAGGCTGGTATAAGGGCTTAAACTTATTTAAAAATTCAAGTCATTCATTTTATTCTAAGATAAAATACGCGTAAGTTTATTAGTACTCATACAATTTGATTAATTTTGTAATCAAATATCACGTAACTCAACAATAGTTTGTAGTTATCAAAACCAACATAACCAGTTTGATTACAAAAAGAATTTCCGAGTGTATGCAATTACCCTAATTACCAATAAATTCCCGTTTCTTTAAAGACCTTAAACAATCGACGAGCGTATACAATCATTAGAAATCGACAATGTTTACATAACTAACAAACAATATATACTGGTTTTCATTACTTACTTTCTCGTATCAAAAATATAGGTAAATGCAGTCAGCCTTTTGGATACTTTGCTTAAGGGATCATACGTAGAATACCATTTATCTATAGATATTACTTATTATTGAGTTGTTAGTTAGTTACAGTAGAGGTTTTTCTTTGTATTGTTGTAGAGGAGGTATATTATAAATAGCAAAAAACTTTTATATTAAAACAACCACTTGTATGAATCAAAATCTAATAAATTACAAATACTATTTTTTAACTATTCAAAAGCAGGAAGATTTTATAAGTCTAATATTATTTCAACATACAATGTGGTCGTCATACACTAAACTCGGCTCGGTTTTACTAACAATAGTTAAATAATAGATAGTTAAGATTTTTATAAAGATAAAAATTTATTAAGTAATAATTCCAATGCCGTAACATCCAATGTCACAATGTTTATATTAAAATACAGAAGTCATTAAAATTACCTACAAACTTTAATTAGATATTGAAATTTTATAATTTATATATTTTTTCAAACCGCTGTTTCACTGGATGTTAAGACACATGCACCTCGATACAATGACGTGAAATGAATTTTAACTTGTTTAAATTTTCTGACCAAAAATATCCAATACTAGCGGCCCGTCCCGGTTTCGTACGGATGAACATTTATTTTTTAGGTATTTTGGGATAAACATAATGTAGCCTATGTTACTCAGGGATAATGTAGCATTCTATTGGTGAAATAATTTTGAAATCGGTTGCGTTGTTTTTGAGTTTATTCGTTACAAACATAGAAAAATACAAATCTTTACTGTTTATAATATTAGTATAGATTTTGTCACATTTAACAATAATGATAATGGTGAAGGAAATCATTATGAGAAATTCAGCACAGTTTACCAGAGATTACCAACGTTTAAAACCCGCTAATCTGTCATGAAAAGCCACGGTAAATTTATTGCCCATTTCCTAAATAGGGACCCAAGAGCTTAGTGCTGTGACATATTTTATCGCGACATAAAAGATATCTCTACAAAATACACTGATAAAAGCGTGATTGTATTATTGTTAAATCAACACTTGAATGTACCAATGAAAGTAAATCTCATCGAATCACAATCAGAAATGATGAGGAAGCGAGAAAGTATGGCACCGATTTATCAATCTAGACGTTCGACTCGCACAATGAGAAGATGTTAACGTAAGGATGCCAGTGATAAATTTAAATCTTTTTTCATACTTTAACTTTTAAAAACGAATATTATTTATTGCCTCCCGACAACGGATACTGGATTACTTTGGCCAAATAGCTCACAAGAACCCAGATAAAATGGAGAGACTCGTGGTTATCGGGAAAATTTTAGGCAAGAGGTCTCGTAGTACAGTTTCAAATAGGTGAATTGAACAGGTTGCGGACTGGATATGTCGATAAACTCGGCTCTTCACCTTGTTCAAAACTATTCTCGGTGGTGGGAGCAATTATTCCCTGCCATCAAAGTTGCGATCCTCAGTAGCGAGGGAACGAGTTAGAAGAGAGAAAGAAGACAAGTCATGAAATACTTAGTGTTTTATAGGGAACTTGAAGTGTCGTGATGTGTATATACATATTTTGTCGTGGAGGTTTATGTTTAAAAACATCGTTTAAAAAGAAAAATAGTTATACAATTTTAGTTGGTTTTTTATTAGAATCGTGTGTTTGTGTAAAAAGTCAATGTAATGTTCATTTTTGTTGAAATTTGTATTTTCCTGCGGCCACAACATCACCGTCATTCGGCATCAGTCAAAAATTTAGATTCGATCGTTAGATCAAGAATTTAAAAGAGATAATCACAAGACACTTTTTGAAGATCTTGTTGCCAGAACTGTTAATAATAACAATTAAAATCAAAAAAATAAGACAGCCAAGTGTGAGAATATTTATTAATAAAATTATGAACTGTTTTTGAAAATGAACCCAAGTTTGAAATAAATGATATTGTATTTGGAACCAGCGACAATTTTGTAAATAAATAAATTGCACAGTTTAGCACACATTTTTGCATTAATACGGAGATTCTCTGCATTATAAAAACACGAGACTATCAAATCAGAACTTAATATTGATACTAAAAGAGCTAGCATTCCACTACTTGATGTTAAAGCGAGCTGACATCCCTGATATAGATCAACAACGAGAGAATGACCCGAGGCACGACAACCAAGAGAAGGTGAACACAAAGGATATCAACGCTCCAAATGAGGTGCCATCAACGTCAATTTATAAAGGAATAGAAGATAATGACGGCCTATCAGACTTGAACGATGTAATAATTGATTTGGGACGTTCCGAAATTCATCTATGTATATAAATAGAATTAACAACATACAAAAGTGTTTAAACGGTATTGTTCGTACACAATAGGTAATCACCCGCAAATCCGTGACAAAATTAACTGAAGAAATCTATCAACAATTAAGTGAATAAGTTAAGGAGATAATATCTCGTCACTTGTTGACTTGATTAAAAAAATATTACCCCAGATAATTATGCCCGATTTTTTTCGTAAAAGGAGATAAAGGATGAAAAATATTATTTATAAAAAATAAAGCACTTTTCAGCTGAATTCTTTGTTATATCTTACAGTGGCATAGTTCAAGATTTTACCATACCATACCATAGTTAAGAAGTTCAGGACATGGACGGTTGTATCGCCGACAATCCAGGCCTAAGAAACATTATTATCTTCTTTCACGATTTGACTAATCATGATCCCGAAATGACTTTATACAAGTACACACTTAAAAATCCTAAGTTACATACATGTAGATAGCGACGGCCGGTAATATTCATTTTTTTCATTCAGCGCTAGATAGATAGATAGATAGATAACACTTTATTGTACACCAATACAATCATGAACTTAAAGACTAAAATTATATCTACTTATGTACAAAGGGCGGTCTATAGTATATTTACCTGTAAAATTTCATTAATGTAGACCCAGCAGTTATTAAGAAAAATGACTGATGTAGGGTAAAAGCCGGATAGTTGCCACACTTTTCGAAAAAGCTTTATATTTTTAAAATATGAACTTGCTGAAAATTATTAAGTATGTATCTCACAACATAGGTCTTTTATCTTCTATAAAAGCCTATTTTTGTGTACATAATTAACAATGGTTTTGAATAAATACTGTTTTATTTCATCTCGCAAAAGAGGGATAGTTGCCTACTATGGCGGATAGTAGCCTAGCGTGGAAAATGCTTTAGGGGATACTTGCCTCGTGCGGGGATAGTAACCTCGGTATGATTTTTATTTTGGATAGAAAGAAATTTATATCAATTACCTAGAGTAATCTTTATTATTTATTTAACAGTCTTTTAATTTACTGAGATCTTTTATTAAGTACAATTCAGCTTCAATATAATATGAGCTACCATCCTTTTTTCATTCTCAAAGCCAAGAACAGGATATCCTCCTAGAAAAGACAAAAGATACGATAAGGTCAGATAAAAAGGTAGGTATGTAGATAGGATTTTAAACCAGAAATCTTTTATTCATATCGCAGTTACATAACAATTTCTATACTATAATAATTATATTTTCCTAAGTTTTCGCGACGTGTATACATAATAAAACTACGTTTTAAAGGGTTTAAGCGCGGTAATTTATTTGATTTTGGTTATTCCGACGTTTCGGCCGCTTTTCAGTGGTCGTGATCATGAATGACAAAGATGTCAAGTATCAACGAGTGTTCTTAAAGTTTTATTTAGCCTACTGCCAACTCGTTCATTTTAGTTATTTAGTTTTAATTTTTTCTTTATGGTTATTATCTACTCTATGGGAGCCTAATCTAATTTACCACCGCTTCACAACATGTTGTGGCTTGAAGAGAAGAAGCGGCGCAAGAAACTCTTCAGCAAACATGTCTAGCCCTAAATTTTTTATATAATATTAAAATGGGTGGAAGGAAAAATAAAAGAATTTATCAGTCAAGTTAGCTTGTGTTCCGTTGCACGCAGAATGAGCTCACAGTGTCTTGAGGTCTGGCATTTGGATGGACCACGGCCACTGAAAAGCGGCCGAAACGTCGGAATAACCAAAATCAAATAAATTACCGCGCTTAAAACCGAAAAAATTTGGTTATAAACTCTTCATGACTACAAAAGATGAGCTCGATTAACCATTTTCTGAGCCGTATTTTAAAGGAACCGACGGATGGTAACTCTGTTACCTTTTATGTCGCTTATTGTATATTATCGGTCCTATGACATGTGTCAGTCTCCCCGATTTCCCAATATTGTGTTTTGTTTTGTTATAACAACGTTGACCATGGTACGAAACACTATTTATGCAAATGATCTTATTCAAATTTAAAATTATATCAAAAAGATAAGACGTAATTAATAACACGATAATGTTAAACCCAGACCCTTAATAACTTAATGCATTTGAACTACATTAATATCAGGCAAACCTGTTTAGCTTGCTGTTATGAAAAGGTTAATGTATGGTTGGAAGTATCTGGTTTATTCATAATTTAATAATTACTTACTTATGCGGGTTCTCGAAATAACTAGTACCTTTTCTATATTTATCTATTCACCATATAGCCTTTGGTAATTGAGTTTCTCTGTATAATAACGACTTTAGCCGAAATTACATTATTTCTATATCTATAGCGACAAAAAGTCTGGCCTGTAATTTGGGCAACGCTTATGCGTTGTCAAACAACGTGGTAACGCGGTCAGCGTTTTGGGAACGTTCCCAACTGACGGGGATTTGGGACCCATTTACTATTTATAACTTTTTTTGTTTGTAAATTAAGCTGTATATGTTATTAGTATAACTATATTATGGTCTAAATTATTTTTATATTTTAGTGTTGTATATGATAATTGTAAATATCAAATAATACTTGTGAGTTTTATCATTAAAATATAATAAGTCAGATTGTTTCTGTATTTCAAAATATTATTATATTCATTTAATGATCACCGATGGTTCTTTACTTAAATTCAAGATTATAGGCTTACAATTAAGGTTTAAATATGAAAAAGTATTTAAAGTCGAACACCATAACGTACCGAACGTAACTTTGAATGAAATCAACAAAACTAAAAACTAGTAACGATTAATTTATTTACTTGATAATATGCATATTTTTTACTGGTTTAATTTATTATTTTCCTCCAAATAACAAAATAACATGAGTTGTTGTATTAATTCTGTTATGTCTTATTAATTCTACGACGAAATTCTAAATATAGTTACGTTCTAAGACGTCTTATTTTTAACTAGCTGCGCCCCGCGGTCTCACCCGCGTGGTGATTGAAAATCGTCCTAATTCCAAAATAAAAGTAGCCTAAGTTACTCCTTATTCATCAGCTACCTGCCAATAAAAGTCCCGTCAAAATCGGTCCAGCCATTTCAGGAATTAGCCGGAACAAACAGACAGACAGACAAAAATTGAAAAAAATGATATTTTGGTGTATGTACCGTATATATATTCACATGCATGTAGTAAAAAGCGGTTATTTAATAGTTATTTAGTATTGCTACCAAAGGGCTATTGCATTTCATGAACTCAATCCGATTCAAGAAAATACTATATCAATATTTGTTCCAGTTGTACCATTGAATAAATATATATTATACAGGTGAAATAATAAAAATCTCAATAGAATAATTCTGGTGTGTGATAAATGCATGCGGTACGCGAAAGGCAATGTGAGACAAAAGTTTCACTCTCCATATCGGTTTTGAGAGATATTTGTGTGATATAAAAAGTAATTAACTTAAAATAAATAATTTTTTTGCCATAATTATAGTGAATATTACTTAAAGCTTGTTTCGCTATAAATTGAAGGAAAAAATGAAATATGCAAAATTCTTATCAGAAATTAATCACAAGTGTTAAAAATAACGAAGACAACAATCGTTATTTTTCAAATAAACGAACCTAATGTTTGAGGAAAACAAACCAAATTCAATTATACCCGCATAAGTATGTATAATTACGCTGTAGTCGACCATAGAGGAAATTATAAACGAGAAGACAATGACCAAGAAGCATATTCGGTACTTACCGAGTGTACGAATACAAGTGACTCATTATTTCCAAACAGTATCTTCGACAACGTGTGAGAACAATGAGGACCCGGACGAGGCGAATCAAAACAATGAATATTTCAATTGTGTATGTATGTATGATTTGTTCGGTTATCTGACGTGAGATCATTGATGTAGTTGTTACATCAATGTGTGAGATCATGCATCCTTTGGCAGGACAATAAATCACCAAAGAGATGTTTCAAATTTTAATTACGTTTGAAAAGTTATATATATATATATATTATATATATATATATATATATATATTATATATATATATATATATATATATATATATATATATATATATATATATATATATATATATATATATATATATATTACCAAATTATTCAAAAAAACCTCGTGTAGCCCATGTCAAAACTTATAGGCCCTGAATTCCATAGTTATTTACAAACAAATACATCATGTACATGTACCTGCTTATGTAACAAACGTTTTTCACAAAACTCTTGGCTGTATATAGACAGAATCCGATGGGTCTATGTATAGTATAGTAAGTCTGTAAGGGAGTAAACTTTATACAATTACCTAATTTAAAAATGAGAAAGATTTCAAAAGGGTTAATTCGGACTAGAGAATTTTGAAAATGCAACTTTTAGAATTTTTGTTTGTGTGTTGAAGCATGGCGTGAAAATTACTGAACAGATATAAATAAAACTCACATCTAGCTAGCTTATAAGCTAGCTCTGTTTCGTTTCAAGTCAAATAGTGATCTAAATATTGACCCGGGATATATCCCGGGGCAATTATCCAGGCTTGCATACTTTTTATTCCGAGAAATGACGTTCTCTGCGAGTAGTCCAACGAACAGTCAAAAACATGGTGCTGCAATTGCGTTTTTTTTCTGCCATCGTTTTAATTTACCAACAGATATGTCGCCGTTATGACAACGCGAACAAAGTTTCATTGGCACTGCTAACTATACACATATGTAAGCGTAGAATGGAATTATTCAATATTCAAAATTAAAGTATAGGTACATCAAACATCACTATGCTCTCGGCAAAAACTCATCGACAACTTAAATTCCATTAATTTTCCATCAAAGTTAAACATCCCTTAAGCTCCTTGAGTGCAACTTGATGACAACGAAGTAACAAATTATGTACCGAACGACTGTCACACAAATGCAGAGTTATGTCAAAACAATGAAGAATAATCAAACATAATCGACGATTCTCGTACCGGAGCGACAATACGATCGTGTTATGACGCGAGTGACCTTTCAACTTCCGCGTGAGCTCAACACGAAATATTCGAAAGTGGCGGGCCGATGACACAAGAAAGTTTTCGATGGTTGCCTTATGATTCTATTCATAGACAAAATCATAGACAAGAACTTTATGGAATGAAGGTCAATTTCACTTCCAAATAAAATTGTTTCCTAATATAATAAATGTCTTATTTTTACGCTTCGAAACCGAGCGTTGAAAAGAACTATTACAAGTTTATAACAACATACAATAAACACATACGGTTGAAATCGATTGAATTAATCTAGTAACCACAATGACAATTTTACTAGTCATATATATATTTTTATGGCCCACCTGATGGAAAATGGTTACCATCGTCTATGGACATTTGCAACACCAAAGATGCTACAAATGTGCTGCTGCTCTCTTAAAACTATACTGGAACCTCACCGCTAATGCCGGAACACAACTCATGGCAGTTATACCGGCATACTCTAGACCAGGGTGGTTGTTATCCAGACAGGCAAATACCCTGCCACCTGGCTGTGGGTTGTTTTGTCGCCTCTTACAACAGGCTGCCGGCCGCAGAAAATTGTATTCTTTCTCCGTTCCTGCACGGATACTCAATACAATACGTCATTTTTAAGATTTTGAAATATAATATTACCATTTTCAAAACATTAACAAACAACAACATTATTAGCATTATCCAATTGGATGTATGTTTGTTGCTCAATAACGCCAGAACGGCTTAACGTATCTAGATGAAAATTGACACAGATATAGAGTAAAGTCTGAAACGGCACATAGGCTACTTTTTATCCATGTACGGTGCCTTTGGGATGACATCAATGCGAGCGAAGTTGGTGGCCATACCTAATAAAAATATATAAGTGAGTTTGTTTGGATAAAGAATTTAGATGTTAATTATATTTTTTATTCGCGGCCTTGAATATGAACTGGCACAAAATTCAACAACAAGAACTAAAAATCTAATTTCTGATATTTAAGTGTTTACTGTTTAAATGTCAATAATGCGTCATAAAAATTCCCACTACTAACTTCAAAAAAACGTAATACCTTCCATTCCTGGTATTAATATTCCAATTTGTAAATAAAATATATATATTCCGAGAGTTAATCTCGATACTGTTACGGTTCCGTGAAAATTTAATGTTCTTTTATGGATTTCCAGTATTTTCTATTACTAGCGGTTTTACTGCTTACCTGAGACATAAAAAATATTAAGTACAAGAAATATATGCACTGCTAATGTAATACAATACTTTTCTGATACGTATATTGTTATCACATTTGCGTATTATATATTATGTACTACATACATGAGCGATTTAATAATATCCTAGCGGATGCGATAACTATTATCGATCTACATTATTATCATTAAATACATTATTGATAATTAAATTTAAGATTATAATAACATAATCTCTAAATTACCACAATCTTTTTAAAAAACCTATTTTATTAATTAAAGAATAATATTTGTATTTATTAATAAATTATTATTTCTTTTTTATGATAAATATAATATTTTTGAACACAATTAAATACATGTATTTTTCTAATTTTAGATGCATTTTTAAATTATGTATATTGTAATATAGAAAATCAAGAAAAAAAGAGACTAAATAAATCGGTCCAGTCGTTTCGGAGATTAGCCCGTACAAACAGACAAACAGAGAAACAAAAATTTGAAAAAAATTAAAGTTCTAACTTTTCTAAGTTCTATTTCACTTCTTATATTCCCTGACTCGGTTTTTACCATTTTTTTCATTGCACAGAAAATCGACCTGTACAGTTTTATTATATGTATAGATTAATTCCCACAATAGTCCTACACTGACCGAGGCTTGTCCTTGGATGCATTATTATATGGTGTACGTAGACAGGGATAAACGTCGGTTACATTTAATTTGTCAAAGGGCCTCTACGTGTTGACCTTCCCATGGCCCCACACAAGCCCTCCAAAAGTCCAGGGCATTTTCATGGCCCGTGGTCTTTAAAGACATACATTTATCAAAAAACCCATATTGTTCCGTCCTTCGCTCCATCAATTTTGCTTTCTACCCTCTTTTCTGTGTGAGGCGACGGCTTACGCAGCAGGGTATATATAGGCAGCCATTTTGGTCAGTTTCCGAGTCAACGAAACACACTGCGCCGTGCGCTCATCTTTTCCTACCAACTATTCTGAATTCAACTAATTGTAATTACTGGCCGTGCCAAGAACTTTTACGGTACTTGGAATTTGTTAAGTGTTGGCTCTAAGGTGGAATTTAGTGCCGTGTTCTGTTCCTGAGTGTAACCTGGACCGAGCCAGGAGAGGGTGGATCTCAAGGTTGGTGGAGCTTCTACTTTTCTAGGTCAGTCCATATAAATCGAACCACATTCACTGTGGGCTAGAACCCCACACATATATTGTTTCCCATGGGTATCTGAAACCACCCACTATCGGTAAATCCGCTTAAAATCCCATCTCTATCACCGTCCCATAACATTAATTGGTCAAATTCTAACATTATCGAGGGTCTACAATTAGACACTAATGGGCTTTTACGCCCAATTAGTGATGGGACCCACGCTAGTCAATGAAGATGAATTTATAACTGTTTTTGGGTGGGAATAGTTTTTCACTTTATTTAAACTAATTGCTATTGTTACGTATTTCAATACACAATTTTAAAAATAAATGTCAGTAAAGTTTCACATTTTAATTATATAAAATATGTGGACACTTTTAATTAGAAAATGAAAGTTTTTTTGAAATTGATAACTTTGTAGTAATATATAGACTTATAACTACCATAAATTCGACAACTCTATTATACTTTAACCGCAAAAAACTACGAAATTAAATTTAATAAAATTTGGTAAACGTATTTTTTTAATAGAATAGGTTCACGATTCCACTAACATTTCACACGATGTCAAGTGGAAATGCAGTCTAAGATGGAGCACCAAACGTATCCTACTTTATTTCTGGTAAATGTATTTTTGCATGAAAGAAGTATGTGAAAACACTCTCTCTCTTAGACAATAAGTAGTACTATTACATTTTTATCCTTATTAGACAATGATGACAAAAATGTGATAGTTTTAAGATGTAAACAAAGAAAGCAACGTCAAGAGAAAGAAAAGATAAAAAGAACAAAAACAATGAAAAGATAAAAAGAAAAACCTTAGATTTAATAGACATTAAAAAAATATTTTACTACTAACTTTTACACTTATCTCTAGTTATATATTTTCCTTATTTTCTGATTCATGGTATCTATTAATAAAATTTACTAATCATACATTTTCCCTTCTACTCGGGTCTATCGGCTATTTATTTACATATTTCTAATTTTACTACTATTAAATTACCCTGGTTACAGCCTGGTAGCGCCAAAGAAATCCTAAAAATACGATACCCTAAATCTGAAGCTAGTAAATTTTGGTTACAACACTAGGCCATTACATCAAACTGAGGTCTGATCTTAACGGTTCAATTAAACACGAGGTAACGTTTCGGGTAATTGGTCCCAAATCTCAACTTTGTGACTTAGTGGCTCCGAGACACACATATGTACATTGTTAGTGACGTATCAAGGTAAACAATGAACGTAGTTACTAATCGGATTTATTAGTCGGCGACTCCAGGAATTTACTATAGACAGAATCTTCGGCTAATCGCTATGGGCCATAACTTATAGCAGCAACTTATAGCAATATAATGTTAACTAACTTACAAAATGATAAAAAGGAGAAGATTGATTTCTAATAATTAGATAAGAACATGTTAATAAAGATACTGATACTATGATAAGAGGTAAAAGAAAACAGGTTTAAAAGAGTGTAAAAAAAGGGAATTAGATAAGAACACCTAGTTCAAAACAGCTCCATAATGCCCTTGAACATGTTGGGGGAGACAGCGAGCCTGAAGGGCTTATAAATAAACCCACAAAATTACAATAAAAATATATATGTTAGAACAGAAACACTCTAAACGGTACATGCTTCCCGACCGTCACTGTTGCAAGTGGCGGGTACGTTAGCCATTAACATAAATCACCTCTAGTTCGACACGGGCGGAACCGCGAATCACAGTTAATCTAAATATATATAATTGAAATCCACGTATATAGTGACTTAAGTATATATGTAACGGATTTTACGGCAAGCGAAGCGGGCGGGTATCAGCTAACTATATAATATAGAGTAACAACATGTAAAGCTAAATTAGTCGTTATGAAAGTAAAAATAAGATAGTAGTAATATATTATGTAGAATTAAGCAAAATAGAAGAGTAGGCAATGCGGAGAAAGAAGAGTAATATCTATAAATAAACTGTACAATTTAAACAGTTATAACAGAAAACGAGATCAAAGATTTAATATTAGCAATAATCTCAACAGTAGACAGTTTTCCAAGTAGATACCATACATATAATAAATAATCCGGTATTATAGATATAAAACTGTTTATATATAAAAAATACCCAGACCACAGAGTACATGAATATAAACCCTGACCGACATACGTGTGCGTCAGGAGAGGAAGAATAAAATCAGTTTCTACGTATACAATATCTTAATCACAGCCATTATTTAATTTAACTAAAGTATGTCAAATAAGCTTTATTTAATTAGGTGTTTTCAAGTATACATATAACCAATATTACGATGTTTTCAATGATTACAATATTACACAGCTGCCTGTAATATTCATTACTATAACTTTTTATGAAAACGACAAACAGTAATATTCCTTGAGATAAATTCGAAGTGTAAACGTTGTTAAATAAATTATATCTTTATGCTTATATATATATTATGTATATTTCTAAAACCAAAATTTAGAAAATCGTTTTTCATATTTATGTCACAGTCTCTGCAGTTGAGCGATTCAGGACTTTGGCTGCTTGTCTCATTGGAACGCAAAGGACCCGGTTTTATTCCTGATATGGTAAATTTCATAAACGAATCTTCTGTGATTTGCAATGGGTATCTGGGATCAGTCCCAGAGTTGTCCGTTCATATTTCCCTACACAGATATCATATGTATATTTACCTGTAAATTATTGAAATTATTAACATCGGTGTACTATTATTTATACGTGTTGCTGGCGTGTTTTTTCTTCGCTTCTTTTGCATAACAGCAATAATACGTTGCAAAGCTATGTACATAGGAGAGGAAGTAATATGAAATTTTAACTTAAATGTATTATAACCTTTAAAATGTTGTTCTCAAGTGAAACTTAATTTGAAGACAAACTTAATTATGAATGTGAACTTAACTGAATTTAAATATGTGGTTTACAATTTTGAACTTGTTTTATTATATACATTTCGATGCAAATTATATCGAGTGGGTAAATAGTTAAGATATATCTTATCTTATTATGTAAAGCTGATAAGTTTGTTTCTTTATTTGTTTGCTTAAACACGCTAATCTCAGGAACTACTGGTCTGATTTGAAAAATACTTTCAGAATAAGATAACCTATTTAACGAGGAAGACTATATATATAGGAAGGCTATATATCATCACGCTAAAACCAATAGGAGCGGAGCACCAATGAAGAATCGGCGGGTTTTGAAAACAAATTCCACGTGGACGACGTCGTGGGCACAACTAGTGTTTTTATAAAAGTATTCCAACTTTTTTATGGCCGGTAAAATATTAAAGACATGTCAAATATTGTAAATATACTCATAAAATAACACTTTTCGTTAGAAAGTCAAGCATACAACATAATATGTGTTGAAGAAAATGTGGGCACGCTCCACTTTTGGTATATCTCATTAAAGAAGGGAGGACGGACTAAGAACTGCTGACATCGTACAAGATGCCTATATATGCAAGTTTAGTGTATTAAGTCTTATAAAGAAGAAGATGGGCTGAAACATAAGTAGGCGAAGTTGAGGAGAAAATCTGGTGAATAGTGGCACAGCTCAAAACTAGTAAATTCATTTTTTTCTAGCAACTTTAAACAAAGAGCATGAAACGTCCGTTTTTAGGAAATCATTTACTGACATTGACATGTGTATAGATATACTTTTAGTTGTGATACTTGTCATGATCGTCATAGGAATCTGCGAAAGCGGTCGCTTCAGGACTTAAAATCTCCTGTCAAAAATTGAAAAAGTCAGTCCTAATAGTCTAAAGAAATTGTAACCGGGATTTAAAATTATAATACTGAGGACTAGTTGAAACATATTAATTAGTAGCATTTATACCCAGTTTCAAATTAAATTCTATTTACGATGAAGAGCGTAATAAAAATTCACATAAAAATAATTAGTAGCCAGTTACACACATAACCGACCTTTACGGGCAGTAAACTACTAAGGTGTATGAAACTAAGTTTATAGTTAAGCAACAAGCAGTAAGCAAACAAAAGTACCTACAGTGAAACAATATAATTCATATGGGATTATTGTTACAGCTTGTAATAAAAATAAAGGAAATACATAAAAGTAACAACGATTGTGCCTATAAGCAGCACAAATTTACATATATATTTGTCATAGAAGAATGCTAGAAATAAAAGGTAATCTTGAAAAACTCCTAAACCGTACAAGACCAACTAATGCTCATATTAGATGGATCAAACAAATTGAATGAATTTATATCGAAGTCTTGGTAGGAACTCAAAGGCGCGGGTTCAAATCCTGGCCGGAACGCATGCACCACTTATGCAGTTTTCTGACCTAATTGTTACAATTAACACATGCTAACAATAGTGAAGGAAAACATTGTGATAAAAACCTGCGCATCGAGATAACCGATGTGTCAAAACTGCCAAGACGCCTTAGACAATCGTGGCGGGTATTACTGTCCGTGGGCCCGAGCCCAGCAGTGGGGTTACAATGGGTTGTTATTATATAAATAAAACGCAGATAACTGAAAGTACACGAGGGTATTCAATGACATAGAATGATTGAAGCTTATTTTTATATGGAGCACTTTTGTTGATCGACTCAAATTGAAACACACAGATGAACAGTTTAATGGCTTAACACTGCAGGTCATTCTACTCGCGATTCTTGATATTCTATTATTGTAAATACGTTTTTAAAATTTAAATCAAGCTATTTTCAATCAAGTCAAAACAAATAATTGAGTTATTAAATTTTGGTCCTTCGATCCGGATTTGTCACAATACTTACATAATAATGGAATTGTTCCATTAACTATATCAAATCAACTAGTGGTCTGTCCGTACCTGCAACAAAAATGACTGTGATTACCCTTAATGTTGTTCATTAATTCATTTGGAATGAAAAAGTGTTGTCGTAGTAATTCAGAATATGAATAACATTCCAAATACCAACTGTATGATATATAAATTGGGTTTTTTTAATAAACGGGAGCCCATTTATAAGAAACTACTTTTTAGCTGTACTTAAAAAGTCATATCAAACTAAAAATAAATTTTCGAACCCGAAATACCCGAGTACTAAAAACACGTAGACAATACCCGAACAAACCCGAGAGCGCGTGTGACCTCACTATAGTAATTTTTCATAATAACTCATCATAGCTTCATCAGCTGTGTAGTAAATACAATTTGTTTTTATCTACGTCAAACAAACACTGTTTCTGTCGAGTACAAAATTATTGAGAGAAATACCCGTCTATTTCTCAATTATTTTGCAAGTTTACATCAATAAATAACACAAAAACCAGGGCAATTCTAGGCCACAATCACTATACTTTCTATACCGACCACAACAGTACGAAATATATTGAAATAGCATCAGGACTTAGTTCTGGGTACTGTCTATCAAGAATGTTTCCAAAGCTTATGAATAAAGCAAATTCAGAAAAATGAGAAATATATGGGCAAATTGACGATGTGCAACATTTATAGCTGATGTTCGGTGCGAGAACGAAGTTACTAGTGAACAAACATAATTTGAATATAATGAATGTTATTATATCAATAGCTGTTACTCGTATGTAGCTTATGTTATTTTTTACGAGTAGTTAGATAAATAGACGATTAGCAAAATATAGGAATTACTACAAAAATAATTTAAAGGCATAGTCAATTTCAAGAACCGTGCAGAAAACTTACATAGATAGGGGTTTTTTCAAGCATCACACAGGCTCCAAAATATATAAATCTAATCTTAAAATTAATCATATAGAAATGAATGTTTAAGATTATGGCGAAATGTTTGCAAAACATCACACCGTCATGTGGCATTACAATTAATTCAGTTCTCACAAACATTCACCGGGCTATAGCATTGTTCTTAGCTCTATTAAATTTCGGGTCTCACAGAGCGGTAGCTAACTGAACTGTGTCTAAATATCATCCTATTGTTTCTTTGCGAGATACCCTCACATCGCATTTGCGTTATAATTATCAGATGAATTTAAAATACTGATACATTATATAATACTTACTTTGTTCAAAAGCACTTTATTTATGATCATCGTATACAATTAACTATTTTTAACTTAATAATTCCGTTGAAAACTTTGTTCGCTAACATCATAGATATAGGTATATTTTTAGTAAATACTTCGGTTTTTCTTAGTCTGAATAATGATACCCCACAGATTCTCACTGTACGTAGTTCATTTACTATAGCTACATTTGTTTGTATGTTTTGTGTAAGGGTTGCGTTTTTTTGCTACTATAACTACTACCACTACTAAACTATATTTTTTTATCAAATATTAATAATTAAAACTATAAAAAAATTTAAGTGTGATATCCGTACCAATAATTCCTATTAATATTATAAATGCGAATGTAACTCTATCTGACTGTTTCTTTGTTTATTACACTTTCACGGACAAATTACTGGATCGATTTGGATGAAATTCAGTATGCATATATATATATATATATATCGTCGTCATCGTCGATACCGAGGGTGAGCAAGAAATACTTTTCATCCCGGATAATAGGACAAATTTTGGGATAGATTTATGTAAAGGTTATTTCAGAAAGTGTGATAAGTTTCTTTTTTTTTGTGATTTGCCATTTTCGTCATTTCGGTTATATCGGTCATTTCCATAATTTATGTAGTTTAGACATAGATAGACGGGGGGGGGGGGGGGGATAGATAAATAAAATAAGAACAGGTTGAATTAGAGGATTAAAGTTTAATTACCAAGTATAATTTTTTTATAGTAACTCGATCTGTCTGATAAGCTTTCACGGAAAAAACCACTAGAAGTACAGAATCAGCTTTGCTGTAATTTTGTTTAAATGTAGTTTTAATACCGAAAATGGACATAAGTAGATTTCATGGCGGGAGATGGGATAGCTAACGATAGAAAATGAAGTGAATCTTCCAAGAGCAATAGCACTAACATACAATGTATATATTACATCACGTGTAACCTGTAATAACGACTGCTCTTCATAAAAGAGGTACGCGCTAGAGTTTGACCTGGTATACTGTAGTAAGTAAATAAACAACTAATTACTATTACAAATAAGTAAATTACTAATTTATAAACCAAATCATTGTACTGCTTTTCGCAAGCAACTTATCGAATTTTGGTAGTCCTTCTTATACTCCGTCCAAAGGTTGTCTGGAAGAAATCGCCATGGGCGGTAAGACCGCTACTTGTACTTGAATATTAATGTTCTTGATTTTATGTAGCATTTTTGTACAATAAAGTATATTCTATTCTATTCTAAATGTAAATCCATACAGAGTCATATTTATCATTCAATGGCTGCAGGAAAGGTATCGACGTAAATACAAATAATGAACTACATGAAAAGCATCATAAATCATAACCCTATAAAGCAGGTGGACTCACGACCGCAAACCCATATCAACATTTAACACGAAAATGATTTATACGAATACATGTAATGCAAACACGCCTGTGATTTACAATGGAAATAAATCGAATGTTACATGACATGTATGAAAATTTTATTGGACACATAAATAGAAACAATTTTATTGATACGGTTGTTACGATTATAGTTGAACTACATTACAAGGTAGAAGAAAATAAAACGGTATATTTATTTTTAAAGGGTTCTAACAAGATATAATTGAACGGTCACACGGCACTGTGATGCTTAGTACATTGAATAATAATTTTTAACTTGTTCGGATTATCACCTCAAATAATCAGAGGATAAACACTTTACTGAAGAGGCACAATGGGAAGTCCTTTTCAAGGACTGGTATACCCGCCGCGCCTATTCTAGATGTATTGACAAGTGTTAAAATATATAAGTAAGAATAAATATGAATCGAAAGACAAACACACAAAGTATACCCTTAAGCCAAGCAAGTAACGCTTGTATTACGAGTACCTATTGTGTATACAACTTTGGGGCCGATTCCGGACCCCCAGACCATAGTAAATGACGGAAAGCTCGTTTACGAAATTTACTATGCCGGAAATAGAAACCAGGACCTCAGCGTACTAGTAAATTAAGCTAAGCCTAAAGTTAAGCCCATTCAAGGACAGAAACCAACAATATTAACAAATAGCTGGCTTCCGCGGGAGCTTTCGTTACGCAGCATCAAGGTGCTGGAATAATATTCCACCACCCATTCGAAATTTGCAACATCTTATTGGGTTCAGAGCTACATTAAAGATATTTTTAAAAGAGCACCAACTTTCACAGTGCGACCTAAAACATGATACAAGTGGTATTTAATTTAGTTTAATTGTATTTTAATTTTGTTTGTTATTTTATTTCATTTTTAAGAACGTATATTTAACACTCTTATATTTATTCCTGATAATGAGTTTCCCTATTTCTACCTTAAGTGTATGTACTATGTATGTATATATATAGTTTAGTATTCTAGTTTTATGCATTGCAATGATGTAATGTTTACCGTGACGATACCTTAAGGGCACAGCGGAAGATCAGCGCTGGTTTTAACCGACCGGCATTATGCTGAGTCTGATGCCCCTTTTGGGACAAAATTATACTATTTTCGTTTTAATTTTTAAGTAATTATACTGTGTGTGTTATAATTTGTCCTAAATAAAATTATTTTCTTTCTTTTCTTTCTTCTTTCTATAAATCAGTGATTTGGCTTTGTAAACAAGTGGCACTAGCGCTACATAGTAAAATACTAGAATGAAAATGTATGGAAATGAAATTAGATAGATAGAAAATACTTTATTGTTCACCACATACAAATAAGGTAAATAATTTACTGTAGTTCGTGTCAAGGTAAGAACAAAGAGCGGCCTTACTCTTTAGAGCGATCTCTACCAGACTATCGGAGTTGTAGATTGTATGAAAGGAATCGAGAGTGTATGACGGTGGTGTGCAAATCAAATGTCTGTAATTAATAGAATACATAGATATTATTATGTTAACAAGTCGTGGTAGCGTAATGGTTAGCGCACGCGTCTCAAGCTCAGAGGGCGCGGGTTCAATCCTGGCTGGAACGCATGCACGACTTAGTCAGTTTTCTGATCTAATGTGCATATTGTTACAATTACCACGTGCTAAAAACGGTGGAGGAAAATATCGTAATGCAACCTGCACATCGAGATGACCGATGTGTCAAACCTGCCAAGCCGCCTTGGACAAGCGTGGCGGGTATACTGTCCGTTCCCCCGTATAATGGGAGGCCCGAGCCCAGTAGTGGGACATTTATGGACTGATATTATATTATATATAGATATTATACACACTTAGCGTGACGATGTGTCATTCCCATACATTTTCTATTCTATTCGTTTAGCGGTAAAGCCACTTGTCTACAGGGTCTGAAAGTTCACGTTTGCTCTTCCTACCAATTATGTTTTGTGTGCTACCACCATCTAATTGAAAAACGTATTAAATTTACTAAATTAAAAAAAACATATAGCATTAAGAATATGTTCCCTTGAAGATTACAAAATCGATCTCAATGAAAAAAATACTTTCGCAAAATAACAAGATGAAACGTACAGTTATCGACAGCGAACACTCAGAAACGAACAATCCGTAAAACCAACGAGGAAATTGCTTTTGCGATAATAATATCACGTATACTGGAAAATCGAAATGCGAACTCGAATACAAAATGTATAAACATAAAACATTGGAAGAGATAAATAATTTTCCACCAATACAACCAATCGTTGCCATGATCCTAGTTATACTGGAAGAGATAAAAAATCGCGTGCGCTGCGAAAACTATTGATGATAGAATAAAATAATGTACTACGACTTTGCAGAACACATCATTATTTATAAAAAGTGTCGGGACAGCATATGTCTGACTATTATAGTTATGCCACAATAAGTGTTCTTTTATTTTAAAATATTAATTAAAATGCCGCTGCTAGAAAAGGCTCGTTATTTGTATCTTGGTATTCATTCTTATCAAAATAAATTACTTCATATTCAAGACTGCTTCAATACCTTTATATAACTTTTTGAATTATTCAATTCGGACATCCCATTCGAAAGATATCACGAGTAAAAAAATGTAAGTATTGGAACACGCGGCCGTGACGGTTTTTCGTGAGCGAAAAATCATAAGAACATCTATACAGAAGTTTCACTTCAAAAAAAGTTTTACTGTAGTATAGCAGCACGAAAACAGCCCAACTGATGCAAAGTTTTTACCATTGCCTATATATAGCCGCCTTTACCCGGGAGCGCAAAGGGTGCGTGACACTGAGGCGTAAAAACCTAAGGGCGCAAGCCAAGCATAGCGATCAAATCGCCTATTTATCCGACTATATAGTTTTATTAATTTTGTTTCTGTTCGTGGAAAGATGGAGGGAGCAGGATGACTTTCACACCCCGGCACCCAATATGGCTAACACCACCCTGGCTATAAACATTAGTAACATTACCAACGCGCCGAAAGCCTTGATGGAATTTTGTCACACATTTTTTTATTTGTTTTATTTCATTAGATGCAGAAGATATGCAGACGGCCCACCTGATGGAGAGCGGTTATCATCGCCTATGGGCATTAGTAACCACAAAGGCTACCAGTGTGCAGCCGCTCTATAAAGGAAGACTGGAACCTGACCTCTAATGCCGGTACACAGGTCAAGGCTGTATGTATGTAAGGCGGCATACTCTATAGGTCTCGGTTGGTAGCCATCCAGACGAGCAAATACCCTACAACCTGGCTGTAGGTTATTTTGTCGCCTCTTACGATAGGCCGCTCGGCCACAAGCAAATAGTATTTTTTATCCGTTTCTGCACGAATACATTTTGGATAGGTTTTGAAAAAATGCCATGGGAAAACCTCGGTTGAAAACTCATTTTAAATGTCTTATCTACGATAGATAAACGAAGAGAGTGCAAGAAAAACTTAAGAAATATAAATTCAGCAATAACAGTAAAAAACTGAAAACAACGTCAAAATTCTAATACAATAGTTATGATTAAAATTAAGTTCCATTGGAGAACAATTTTCACGTCATACATATAAAGTAAAAATTAAGTAAACTGCCTGTTCTACGTACATCGCTTCACAGTGCAGCACACTGTCGATTATACAATCGTGGTATAAAAATGTTCGCCAATTTCAAATTAATTCATTTAGAGCACATGTTATCTTTTCAAACTAAGTCACAGAACAGACTGTTCTCCAAAAAAATATGTTTAATTATTTGACAATAAAGTTTAAACTTATTTAGATCAAATTTGTTTGATTTTCTACCTTGTCTAACAAGATTTTTTAGACTTATAAAACCTTTTTATTGGTTTTAATATTTATCTTAAGCGTAGTGATTATACCCTCTTTGTTTCTTATTGTTAATCTTAGCGTCTGTCATTGTCAACATTGCAATTTTCTTTTTTCACGTTTCTATATTTTATACAAGTAACATTTATTAAAATGTTGGTAGTATTGTTTCTTGTACGAACAAGCATAAGTCGACTTGAAGGTGATGAACATTTTCATTCCGCGACTGTACTATAGGGGAGCGGACACATGTTACAATAAATTCTAATATTTTTATACTTGTAGATGAACATGTGTTATAATAAAATCTTATGTAACTTTTAAAATATCTTGAGAGAAGTAATTTTAATTACTTTTGAAACAATAAAGCGCTATGTTACTCTTTTTTCTTTCTTGTACCTACTTTTAACATCAGAACTAGGTACGCTCATCTATATTAATATTATAAAGCGGAAGAGTTTGTTTGTTTGTTTAAACGCGCTAATCTCAGGAACCGCTGGTCCGATTTGAAAAATTATTTCAGTTTTGGATAGTACATTTATCGAGGAAGACTATAGGCTATATTATATTTTCAACAAAAATAGGAATCCTTACTAAAAGTCCAATAACGTAACCCAAGGTGTAAAAAAATGACCCGAAAAAATCCTTACACGGCGTGCGCTGCGAAAACTATTGATTATAGAACAAAACAATGTATTACCACTTTGCAGAACATATAATTGTCTACAAAATATATCGCGTAACCATATGTCTAACTATTGCAGTTATCTCACAATAAGTGTTTTCTTTTATTTTTTTAAATAATTAAAATGCCGTCGCTTCAAAAACTATTTATTTTGTATCTTGGTATTAATCCTTATCAAAATAAATTACTCCATATTCAAGAAGAATTCAAGACCTTTCTAAAACTTTTTGAATTATTCAATTCGGACGTTTCATTCAAAAGATATCGCAATATATAAAATTTAAGTATTAGTGTTGTAGCCAAATAAGTATTAAGTATTGCGCGCGCATGTATGATGTGGGCGGTCATGAGGGGCGATACCAGGAGACGGACATAGGATACATTTTATACCGTTGGAACCGGTAGGTGGCGCTGGGATCGGGTCCTAGATTTTTTTTTCATAGCAGGACAACGTCTGCCGGGGCCGCCATACTAATACATAAAGGTGAAGAGTTTGTTTGTTTGATTAAACGCGCTAATCTCAAGAAGTACTACTGGTCTTATTTGAAAAATTCTTTCAGTGTTAGATAGCCCATTTATCGAGGAAGGCTATAGGCTATATATCATCACGCTAAGACCAATAGGAGCGGAGCAGCAATTAAAAATGTTTCAAAATCGGGGGGGGGGGGGGGTTGAAAACAAATTCCACGCGGATGGCATTGCGGGCACAGCTACTACAAAATATATGAGACTGCCACGTTCTGTAATTTTATAAAAATTATATCGGTTTATTAATTTGACAGTCCGCTCCCTTATTGTACCTACATCCTTGCTAACCAGTTTATCAAACCACAAAACCGCAATGTAATAATATTACATCCATTTGTAAATGGCAAAGATTTGCCAAACATTCTGATAAGAATGTTCTTATTATGTAATGTAACAGTTTTCCTGATACCATTAATACCAACTATGTGTCAGTTAATAAAAAAAACGTGACCAAGAGTAAAGCGTATGTCTATATAATACTAACTTCTTAAATACATAACCGATTTAAAACTAAGTAAAAAAAACATCTAAACAAAAACTGTTCCCATTCAAAATTGAACATACAATATAATAATGGGCCAAATATTATTAAAGAAATCTGTATTCTTAAATATTATTAATGTTTGTATCACTGTAACCCCGTTAATTTCACGTATACTTCTATAATATATAATATTATATTAATATTTTCGAAAAAATTTACAAGCTTTGAAATAAATTTAGGCATCTCTGAAACGTAGGCATAAAATTACAACATTAACAATGTAGGGTAAGGCGCTAAGTCTCTAGTACTGTAACTAAGTACTGGCATGCATTAATTTAAAGTGACAACCACCGGTGAAAATAATAACCAATCTGTAATCGTTGAATTTTTTATCGAATTAATTAATATGTTTTATTGTATGCTAAAATATACAGTTAACAGAAATAAATAATTAAATACAATACAATTGAATAAGATTTAATATCCTTCTAAGCGTATGTCAATCTCTCACAAGACGACTTGTTTGAAGATTGGTATACAGAAGATGACTGTTTCTTTCACATCGTTTTTACTCTTGAGACTTCGAAAAAAATAACATCTTGCACATTGTTGGTACTCTTAAGACTTCGGGTACCATAAAATTACACATAGCAGAGTACTAAAATCAGATTTTATTTCTATTACTCGTTAAACAGTAGGAAAAATTCGAGTTCAAAGCATAAAAGGTTTCTTTTACAAATAACATTTTTCCTATTTTATGGTTTCTCTTCAAGCTCCGCGTTTTGCCGGTTTTACTTTATCGCAGTGATAAAATTACGTACAATGAGGGTACTTTGTGAACTTTTACTTACATAATTGTGTTTGGTTGCTTTGTGCACGTGAGAACGTTTAAATTTGTGAACGTTATTACAAAATGTAACTCTGGTATCCACCTAGACTAAATCTAATATGGTTGCAGGCAAAGTAATATTTATACTAATCATATATTAACTACTACGTGCTGTTAGGGCGCGTTCCCACTATATCATGACGACAGATAATCGTGTAGTTTTAAGTGTCGTGGCTTATATGTTTAAATGGAGGTGTTCAAACGATTTACTGTCATCTACGACATTTTTCGCAGTGACGACAGATTGTCATGACAATGGGAACGGCTAGCACGACAGTCGTAAAATGATAGAAGATCGTTATGACTAAATCGTGACGGCAAATCTATCGTAGCCACGATAGAAATATCGTCTCGTCGTTTACACGTGTTTCCCTTCCCCTACGCGGCTGTAGATTTGTAGATTGCTATTGATGTGTAAACGACAAAGCGACTGACGTGAAACGATAAAATGTTGTCGCGATTCAATGGGAACAGCGATACGATAGTCGCTAAACGTTAAAAAATTTTGACGACAATCAATCGTTATAATGGGAACAGTTAGAGACGACAGTTGTCCAACGATAAATTAGTCGTTACGACATAGTGGGAACGCGCCCTTAATCTTAGTATTGCTTTTTCCATATTACTATGCAATCTGCCTTTAGTTACTGACAGTTACTGACTAGACCCTAACTTTTTTTATCTGTTATATTCTCTCAAATACTTCCTGTGTGGATTGGAATGACCATTTTAATAGAACTTTATTGGGTTAGTAGCAAAATATATTTTTGTAGTCAAATTGATACACATGGAACACGTGTGTTAGTTCAACTTCAAAAATATAAACACACTAAGTATGCGCAGCTCAACGCACATGTAATATATTTTGTTCTAAGCTGAGGGTGTGGGCGTTGTAGGCATAGAAGTCAAATACTGTTAGTGGTGAAAACTTATAATAAATCTATTTTACATAACGAATACGTGTGCACTCGGCTGCAACCAAAATGGAAGAAGAAAGAAAAGCAACGACAGTGTTGCAAGTTTAAAAATAATATTGGCTTATGTTGGTGTTGCCAACACTAAGCACAAAAATATCATAGATGATATAAAAATTATGAGTCATATGCATTCATTTTACACGGATCCGGTAAAATTAATATCTATACTAATATTAGAAAGAGGTAAAGTTTGTGAGTTTGTGACGTTGTAGGGAGTAATCTCTGGATCTACTGATCTAATTTGAGAAATTCTTTCATTGTTAGATAGCCCATTAATCTAGGAAGGCTATAGGATATATATATCATTACGCTAAGACCACTAGGCGCTCCTATGATCCACCAATGAAAAATGTTTCGCAATCGGGGGGTTTTTTAACTTACTATTTTGTTACTCCACGTGGCCATAATTGCGGGCAGAAGCCAGTTCCAAATAAAGGCGATTCAACTTAAGTAAAACCAGCCACTTATCTTTGAGCTTATTTATATGTTATGATTGAACCAATTGTTTCGCAGTGCAATAATGATGTCATTCACACAATACAATAAGCCAAACGTGAAGACTATGCGAATTGTTTTTTTATCGTTTTATAAGAACATCTGTTAATACAATCCTTTTTCAGTCGAAGAAAAACAGTCTAATGAATAAATATTATTTTGCAGTCTACTTGAATAATAATGATTATATATTATTTTTATGTAGACCACGATGTACACAACTAACATCAAATAGGAGAAGTGTTAAAGAAAGGTCAGATAAAAAGCAACTCAGGTAAACGTGCAGATATGAAGAAATTATTAATAGTAGGTTAAGCCAAAGGTGTTTGGCAGGATCCTCGCAAATGGTCATCATAGATTCTATCGACTCTGTCTACCTTTATGGGAATCATTAAAATATGTATGGGGTGGGCCAAAAAAAACTTTTAATTTTTTTTTAGCTACCAGGAAATTATCGTCCAAGATGACGAAAAAAAATTCTGATAAAGTTTGAGCCCTTAATATTAATTTTCACAGGTGTCACATCGTGATTTTCGATTTCCCATTTAAATTACACGGGAATTATTTTTTTTCGAATTTTGATGTATCTCAACGAGTTATTAACAAACAGTGCTCTACATAACATAAGTTTTTCTCAATAAATTTGGGAAGTAAAAATGATAAAAATCACGAACCATATGTTGTTTTATGTCTTTAAGGCATTTTTTTGTAAAAAACCTATAAAAGATTGTGAAAGTCATCATGTATTATTTTAGGTTGAACTTTAACTGCGAATAACTTTTAACTGAGTTGACTTAGCGAAAAATTATATCAGACCTTTTTTATGGGCCGTTCAATTTCCTACAAAATTATGTATTTACTTTTACCACAGAATAACTCGATGAGATACATCAAAATTTGAAAAAAAAAACCGTGTAATTTAAATGGGAAATCGAAAATCACCATGTGACACATCTGAAAATTAATATTAAGAACTCAAACTTTATCAGAATATTTTTTTCGTCATCTTGGACGATAATTTCGTGGTAGCTAAAAAAAACAAAAAGTTTTTTTGGGCCCACCCTAATGTATGTATCATTTAAGTAACTGTGTAATTTTTAAATCTATCTATCTTCTATAATCTGTATTCTATCTATTAAAATTATCTATAATATTTTTACAGTAACAATATAAATCTGTTGGATGTGTCGAGTTGACACAATAAATATAAAGATTTAAAAAAAAAACAAAGTAGCTATGTCAGATTATTTTTAATTTCTTTTTTTTCTTGAACAAGAGTTCAGCAGACAGGCAGATGGCCCACTTGATGGAAAGCGGTTACTATCGCCTATGGACAGTCGCAACAGTAGATAGTAGACTGGAACGTGATCACTAACGCCGGAACACAACTCAAGGTTGTTATAGCGAGATACTTTAGATCAGGGGTGGTAGCCATCCAGTCGGGCAAATGCCCTACCACCTGGCCTTGGGTTGTATTGTCGCCTCTTACGACAGGCCACCCGGCCGCAGGAAATTGTGTTCTTTCTCCGTTCCTGCACGAATAAAAATGCAAATGCTAGTTTTGGAATTGTTTTCTATCTGTCTTTTAGAGCATCACTTGAAAACTATTTAACTTATTCAAATGAAACTCGAGACAAGAAACTAATAATATCTAAGATCAAAAGTTAGGATGCAATAAACTAAGTCGTTTCCCTGGGATAGACCAATAGGCATGATAGCGCTGCGATCGCATTTTTTGCTGCTACATTTTCAATTCACTAAATATCGTTATGGCAACGCAAACGAAGTTTTGCTGGCAAAGCTACTTTAAGAATAAAGTCTCTACATAACATAAACCACATACTATTTAATCAGAGTCGTTCACACGCTTTTTCTTTCACCGCCATTCCTTACATCAGACCGATTAATTTATCAGTGGCTTTTCCTGTAATTAGCGAAGGAAACTAGACTAATTACTAATTGGCACGTGCAAAAACAATACTACTAGCAATTACGACATTCCCTGCTAATAGGAAGATAATAGAGCTTTCGAGCTGTAACGATCAGTTCTTCTCTAGTGTATGTGGCACAAACCTCATTAATTATATATACTTTGCCAGGTAGCTCTATCGTTATCCTGTACATACACAGGGTGAATTTTTCAATTGGGCCTTTAGGGCCAAATCCTTAACTATACGAAACAGTGAAAAACAATCAAAGGAGACTCGAGGCCGATTTTGGCGAAAACTTAAATGGAATCATTCGATTTTACAAAATTAATTACCCTTGTCAGGAATCGAATCGGCTGATTTAGAAAAATTAACACATGCTGTATTATTATTATACCAATCATAGTGCAGCTTGTAATGATCCATTTCTGTGAAGGAATTCCAAATGGCAAACTAATGGAAAGGGTTACTCTTGAACAAAATGTTCTATTTTCTATACATCCTCACATACATTTGTTGTTTGAGTTAGTTAAAACTACCAATTTGGCTGAGACTAGATTTTAACACTAGTTGGAATAAATGTCAAATAGGGCTTGGTTGAAAGATTGTTATCACCAAAAACACCAAAAAAAATATTATTGGTCAATTTCACTGAATTCCAAGAAGTATTTCATATCGAGCCTTTACCGCTATTTTACCGTAAGCGATATTTAGACATAAGTGTATTTTTTGTTGCTAAAATAAAAGGAGACAGAGAGAGATAGATAACACTTTATTGCACACCAAAATATACAAAAACAGACCATATTCACAATATTTTCCAGACGATACAATAGGCGGCATTATCGCTCAAAGCGATGTCTTCCAGGCAACCTAAATAAAAAACGAATTTGAATCAGGCGATGTAGGTAGTGCAGGAAAATGACAATATATAAATAAATACTCAAACTAATTTAACAAATAAATATACAAATATATACATATCATAAATATACCTACACATATACAATAATATATTTCAAAATAGATAAGTTATTATAATAGATTAGGAGCCAGTGATCGGCTACCTGTATGTATTTGACCAGACCTGAGGTTTTGTACATTGGAGCGCCTATACCTACCATGCATGGTACGGGGACTCACTAAGTGGTGGACGCGACGAGCGCTGAGGTAAGACAGTATCGATATCAAAACGGCAGCCCTGGTCAAATGTATTTAAAATTCGTCAAAAATCGATACCTGTCTTACCTCAGCGCTCGTCGCGTCCACCACTTAGAGCTTAGTGAGTCCCCGTACAATGCATGGTAGGTATAGATGCTTCAATGTACAAAACCTCAGGTCTGGTCAAATACATACAGGTAGCCGATCACTGGCTCTTAAGCTATAACAAATGTGTTAGCATGATAATATTGTGTTAATCAGAGATAGCTATTTATGGAGAAATAAGGTTTTTTGAGTAAATTTCTAAATGTTGCTAAAGGTATTTTAAACCATTATATTGTTTCCAGACTTTCAGTTTTTGATTCGGTAGTGTGTAATCTAAGTAAACTTGAAAGTCTTAAAACATAATTATAATACTTTTTGCAAAAAAAATATACATTAAATCCAAATATCTAAAATGGCGGTAAAGGCTATACTTACTGATATCATATTTCTGTATTGTTTTTATACACATTGTTTATTACTTATAAGTACTTACATATTACAGTTGCATACATGTAAGTATAAAGGGAAACAAAGACCAATGCTTTCGAGTATATCTTATCCATATTTAAAAACCCATATGAACTTCAAATACAAAATAGGGTACATTCCAGACACGTTTTACACGCCCGGTCTTTTAAAACCCTGATAACTCACATAGTTCGTGTGTAACAATAAAAGAAACAAAGTTATTATCTTTAGCAAGGGACTATTGAGCAAGCAACAGTGATAACAAAATTATTATGCATTTTAGTGCAGCTGAAATTAAACAAAAAGGTTTTGTATGTTGATAAAACCATTAACTATATATACTACATTATATAAACTAATTATTGACGTGATAGAATCCTGCTATAATAAACATGTATGTATAAAGAGATTAATGAAATTAGATGAAGCAAAAGATGTAAGTCAAAATCGTTGCAAGTGGAAATCCATCGTCTCTGCCTACCTCTATGAGAAACAGGCGTGATAGGAAGACTGGAGGAAGAAGAAGAAGGAGAAGGAATGTGGAATTTCCAGAATGAACTTAAAAATAAGAAATTATTGTTATAAAATATGCCTAACTGGCCAAACATGATGCAACTTTACTTCTATACCAGCATGCATATTCTGATATGTAAATACTTACTTATATTGAAGAAATAAATAAACTTTGACATAGTATATCGAAATGAATCTTCTTTAGAATAGTTGTGATTTGAAACTGTGATACAACGAAAAAGCGACACTTAAAAAAGATAAACACATAATCTATAGGACTAAGCCTTCGAGAGAGTGAGATACGAGTTTTACGTTGTGCAGCACCAATTGGAGAGTCATGGACCAAAGATTAAACATAGGTCCAATTTGGACCGAAATAAAAAAGATAATATATTTTTTTGGGCTTAAACAGTGAAAACTTGATGAATGATGTCGATTCCCATAAAGTACACGATTATAACTATTACCAATTATCGAGTAAAATTTGACGCAATCTCCGTTTTTGTGTCAATTGTCAGCCGATAGTGGGGCAAATGGAAACCGGCCAGCAACAAACACGACGTTATACCAACGCGAACGAAGTTTCTCTTGCACTACTAGCACTAATACTACTACTATTAATATAGATAGTATTATTAATAATTTCAAACTTATAACGCACCATTAAGAAATACATCTCGAGAAAATTTTATATAAAACTTATTTTTCTTCTTTAAAAACTGCTTTACACAACAGTTGGAAAACTTTTAAAACACTGTAAGCCACTCAACTATTTTTCGAACGATTCTGTAACTTTGTTGATTTTATAACGTTTTATATAAAGAATAGAGCTACTTTATACGACTTCAAGTCGTCGGATGATATAAACAGGATTGTTGTTTTGCAAGATAACGCTTTTATCTTTGCTCTATTTGATTTGATGCGCGTCGTGATGTGCATAACAAATGAATTATATTATTAGAAGAATTAGAAAATCTTTACTTTTTACGTATGGCGGCCACCTAAAATTTCACTTGTAAATTACTTAACTTGTGCGTATAAATGTGTTTGCCGATTAAAAACAAAAAGTAATAATCCTTATTTTTTTCGCGATTTCACTACTACACGAGGTATACTAAACACACACACATATATATATATATATATATATATATATATAGCGGCATATAGATTAACATACAGTTGCCAACCGTCCTGTTTTCACAGGACACGTCCTAGTTTTTATAGTATGCTAGGATGTCCTGCATACTTTTTAATCATCGTCCTGGGATTTTAAAGCGCCCTGATAAGGCCATGTATTTTTTCGCGCGCCACTTTCGACAATGGTCAAGAGAAAGAAATGAACTACTACAAAGAACAGTAGCTGCAATCATCAAACTAACTATAACATAGATGTCAAGTGTGACCAATTTTATGATTATTTGTTAACTCAGCCACAGATACTGAAGGAAATTGGTGGGTTGAAAAGTGTAGTAAAAATAAAGAAGTTTGTAATAATAGAATTTATTAGATACTATAACTAACCTAAGTTTAAAGAATTTGTTACAAACTAAAGTGTATGTTTTATATTTATATATAACTCGTATAATTTTATTCGAATACTTTTATTATTCAAAATATGATTATTATCATTACTTGAATTTCATTTAACCTATATTCATTTAACTACTGCAACTCTATTGCTGCGTCCTCTTTATAAACTGGATTGACCTGCTTTTTTTAACTTCCAATCCTAGGTTTTTAAATTTGGGGCTGGCTACTCTAGATTAACATAGGTATTAACTACAATTTTTGAATCCATACCGATCGAGTCGTTTTCCAGCATAAATTTTATGACTTACAGATGAAAAATTATCTACGAGACTATTTTATGTTTGTAGTGTGTAAACTTGAAATTTAAATTAATTGTACAATCAGCAAAAAGGGGTTCGTTACATTTTGAAAAAGACAATATAATTTATAATCAAAATTCAATGGTGAAAGTCAAATAAATAATAATTAATTACATTGCTAATTGTTGTGAGGTCTATTTAGTTTGACAATTAATTAATTTATTGATTTTATTTGTGATTCATTCTTGTTATTTATTGTTCAATGTTATTGGTAGTTGCTTACCCCAGAGAACGATTCACGACATGTACAATCAAACAAATTGAAACATGACCCACCATAAGGTCATTTTCTTACAGTCGTAAAATACAATTAGGTTGAAATTAGCCTGAACATACATTTCCTTGGTAACGAACTTATCATGTTATTAGACATTGACAGTTACTGACTACGTTGTATTAAACAGATCGGAGAGACTCGTCTATACTTGTGTAACATCTGACAAATACTATTACGTGCTATTACTATGTCTGTCATTAAGTATATTGGATTAAGTGCCGTTTCCTATATCTTACCGACCGTTTATTTGCCTTACTAACGATTAAAATTTGAAGTGATCTCTATACAAGCAATGTCAAAATTCAACCTACGGTAAAGCAGGGGAAGTGGAGTGGAGTGAATAGTGAGATATAGGAACCGGTCATAAATCGACAAGCCAAAGGTGACACAGGCCAAACCTTTTGTACATACAACATTAGATATTAGGGTTATCGTTATACGTTAGGTAGCAGAAATACACAAGAAAATAAAACATTAACAACATTAATATGGAAGAAAATAAAATTTTTTTTTTGTTAATTTTATTAATTGGTTGTAGTATTTCAAAGTTAGAAATGGCACTCATTTTATTTTTCTTAAACCTAAAACCGGGTATAAGCACCATTGTTTTCAATGACGTCTAATAGTCGATTAAGCATCGACCGCATTAGACGATTGCAGATGTCGGTTCCCCTCATGTAATTCCAAATTTCATTACAGTGCTGCTCAATTGTTTCCTTTGTCCTCTCGTTTCTGTTATCCCACATTTGAACCATCAAACCCCATAAATTTTCTATTGGGTTGAGGTCTAGTGACCTAGATGGCCATGGAACTAGAGTAATCTCATCTTCATGCTGGGTAAGCCAGTTCGAGACAATTCTGGCGGTATGTACTCGACAATTGTCATGAACGTAGGAGAATACAGGGACTTCTTCAAGTGGGTACACTATTCGCACTGTCGGTAACATTGATTCATCCAACAAATCGACATAGTTTAATGCGTTTTGACGTGGAGAAATTTGGACAAGTTCACCTATACCTCCGGTACCCATCCAGGCCAACATGTTACCTGAAATTCAACCAGATAATTGATTGGGTACTACGTGATCCTCTGTGTATCGCGTATTGTTATAACGCCACAAAGTTAAGCAACCATGTTGAGAAGATCTAAATGATTTTTCATCTGAAAATATGATATTAGTCCAGTCAAAGTCTAAATAATTACGTGCAAAATTTAATCTTGCAGTATTGTGTGCATTAGTCTACTTTCTTAGCATAATGCCGGTAATGCAGTCCAATACGGTGCAAATGATTTCTTATGGTCTGTAATCAAACGTCGTAACCTGCCGCGAAATATTGGGTACGAGAAAAAGGATGTTCTTCATAATGGTGCTGCATATCTGTACTTTGTTGGTTTGTTATTCGACGAACGCCATAATTATGTTTTCGTCTATCTTCAAGAATGCCCTCTTCAGCGTGCCGTCTGATCCATGTCCTCACTGTGTTCCGACTTATATTTAACACTCGTGATATTTCTCGAATGCCATAGCCTTCCTCACTGAGCACTACAATCCGAGCTCTTTGTTCTGCGAGACTACCCATTATACAATTGAAATACATATTTTATTCTTAGATATTGAGTTTTAATTTTTTTATCATTGACTTTACTTGACTTCTGATATACTTTCAGAATGACATTTTATTTTTAAAATTATAATAGTTTTTCTATAATGAAAAGAGTTAGAATTATATAAGGCAGATTTCAGTTCGAGATTCAAATTATTTCAAATCATTACTGTTTTATTTAAAACATATCTAGTACAATGATAACAAAGTTTAAAATTGCGTAGTTCTGAGGCTAGTGACGCAATTTTATTAATGTTTATAACGTCCTAAGTGCAACACACACAATAAACCTTACTATTTTGACGGTTTTAAAGGAATTATTAGCAAAGTGGGTCATAAATCAGTTGTGCCGATCGTACATTACAAATAAAGAAATTCTGTAAGTCTAAATTAAATTCAAAATGTCAGGAGTTTAAGAAATTTGGTATTAAAAATTATGTTTAATATTAATATATATTATTTCAATATAGATGAATATTACTAGTTCCATATTAAGTACCTGTCTACAAAAAATAATAGTTTAATTATTTATTTGCTGACCGTAAACTACTATAAACGAAAAAATGCTTCGAAGCTAGTTTATCTGTATTATACAAATTGAGTGAAGGAAAGGACATGACTCTTATATAAGGGTTTTATTTTAGCCAAAACAGCCACGGAACCCTAACCAAATGCGATCATTAGGTCTTCCGGTAATCAAAAGTCACCTGTAAGAAAAAGAAAGTTAATAAATAATATACGAAGTTAAACGATCTTTCTAAATACCATTTGAATAATTAGTTTTAATGCCTTCTTAGTTTAATTAAAATGTTTTTCATGTCTAAAACTACACTTCACTTTCAGTAATCAGGGAAGACATATTTTTATTTTTTATTGTAGGAGTTCAGCAGATAGGCAGACGGCCCACTTGATGGAAAGCGGTTACCATCGCCTATGGCATTTGCAACACCAAAGGTGCTACAAATGCGCTGTTGCTTGCTTTTAAGAGAGACTGGAACCTGGTCACTAATGCCAGAACACAACCCAAGGTTGTTGTGGCGGCATACTCAAGATCAGGGGTGGTAGCCATTCAGTCGGGCAAACGCCCTACCACCTGGCTGTGGGTTGTTTTGTCGCCTCTTACGACAAGCCGCCCGGCCGCAGGAAATTGTATTCTTTCCCCGTTCCTGCACGGAAACAAAGACATAAATATCAAGTATCAATGAGTAATGTTAAAGTTATTATTTTACCTCATGGCCTCTGTGATTGAGGGGGCTAAGCCTTTACCCGCTTATCTCAGTGCATCGCAGAGATTCCGGGTTGGATTCCTGAAACGGTAAATTTCAGCAAAAGAATTTTTCGTGTAGTCCATTACTCCATACTAATGATGCTCCTGAGCGGCCGTAAACGAGTACAATAGGACAATATGACTGTTCTCCACAATAACTAGAAACGTATACCAATAAATAAGTGAACAAAAAAGAGGATCATAAAAGAATTACAATTAGTTCAACTGCCGACAGGTAATAAAATGTGCTTTTACAGATCTGTACGTGGAATTTGTATTTGTTGGGGCCTAAGTTGTAACGTTACCAATAACACAACCGTAACATTGATTGTTTGATTTTTTATGGTTATTATTTATTCTATGGGAGCCTAGTCCATTTAGACATTGTTTTCCGCCATCATGGCTACTGAAAAGTGGCAAGTCTCGAAATAGTAATCAAATAAAACGCCATGCTTAACACAGTTAAAACATTGTTTTAATTATCGTTAACGATTGCTAATTGCAATCCAGTTATACAACATGTTTGTAGTGAAAAACAGGAAAACGACATATTTTATTGTAATATACCTAAAAATAATGTATACCTACCAGGTAATCATTGTAACCTACGAGGACTTAATAAAATTTTCGTTTCAGTAAAGATAAAACTTAACCTTGATACTATTCATACATGAAATATACGAACAATGGGATAAATAATAATGGCAGGAAACAATTATCATCATCATATAGTAATTTAGCTATCAGCAGGAAAAACGTATGCCGTTTAGACAAATACATAAAAACCAGATGCTTCGGGAGTCTTTTTTAATTTATTAAGAGCAGCCAACAAATCTTACACTTATACACGTGTTTATACTCAGACGAATAAAGATATAAACAAAGTCTACGTAGACAAGCATGAAATGTATTGAAGCATTTTTTGCAAACATGTGAATGAATGAATGAATGTATCTTTATTTGTAAAAATACAAGTAATAGTTATAACTAAGATGGTAGAAAAGTTACATGTCCTCACTGTATTTGACCTACACATGGTCATACAAATATTTAAGTGCATGTTAATCTAAAGACAAAAAATCATAATTCTAATATTATATAATTAATTCACTCGTTATATTCAAAAACAGAAATAAAACAATGTCTGTCTTTTACTGTCAGATGTTATGGCTGTGGAGAGCGAGAACATATAAGGACCAGGTGCCCAAATCGACCATATAGAAGACAAAGAACTGACGCTAGTGCACAGGCGTCAGAAACTCAGGAAAACTTGTTAGAGTCAGGGTTGCGGGGTGGGCGCTGGCTGATAGACGAATAACCCCAAGAATAGGGATTTATCAAAGCTCAGATGGGACAGTCTAACTGTTGATGGAATAGTTAATGGAGTTGCTTGTTTACTAACCATAGATACTGGAGCATCACGTACGTTAGTTGGACCATAGTTAATGAGGAAAAATGGTAAAATAACTAATGAGAGACAGACGGTTCAGCTCACAACGGCAACCGGCCATCGTGTACCAGTAAAGGGGGAGAAAAACAGAAATAAAACAATGTCAAGAAAACAAAATAAATTAAATGTCAAAAGCCAAAAATATAAATAAAATGTAAATTAGTATTAAAATAGCATCTCTTTGTCATATAAAAAAAAATCATTGAGTATATAATTTTTTCCAGTAACCATATTTTTAGTTTTTTTTTTACATTGTTTCAATGGGAGTTCTTTAATCGATGGAGGTAATTTATTAAATATTCTTATGCACATCGCGTAACAGTTTTTTATGAATAGGGGATTCTTGGGACAAAATCAAATACTAAACGATCCCTTTTTTTTGCAGAGCGTGGATATATATCTTTATCTTTTTTAAATAAGCTTTTTGTGTGCGTATATTTATTTAGTATATAGGTAGGTACGTGGTTTGCGTCTGGGTGGATAAAACTAATTAAATTAATATATAATAAATTGCCTGCTAAATCCATAAAAGACTTAAAAAATATATTGACAATTGAAGGCTATTACTCTTTAAACGATGTTTTTATAAACTGTGATTTATAAAAAAATCGTTCGGCAGTAGTGGCCCTGCCCTAAAAAATAAAAATCTAGAACCCGATTCTAGAGCCTCCTATCGGTAATCTAAACTATCCGGGGACCAACTCAAATACACAAAAACAAAATCATCAAAATCGGTCCAGGGGATTAGGAGGATCTTAGCGCCACCTACCGGTTGCAATTGTGAATCTAAGTCTAAGCCATCCGGCGACTTTCTGAAACACACAAAAAAGTCATCATAATCGGTAAGGTTGTTCTCAAGTTATGTTTAGGTACATACATTTCTACGATTCATTTTTACTTTCATATATAGATATATAAAATTTTGGAATAAATTGATCCGTTTCCCACAATACCATTGCTATATCCTATTATGGTTATTTTGAAATCACATTACATACATGCATACATAACTTCACGCCAGGTCCCTTGCGGGGTAGGCACGAACAACAGAGCGCCAATAAGGCTTATTCTTACATACCTCACTTGCTTCTTTGACATTCATTTTCATTCATTCTTCTTCTTCATTTCTTCTTTCATTCTTTTCATTCATTTTTCTTAGTCATTCTTCTTTCATTCATGAAATAACATTGTAACATTATTTCATAATTGTTTGCATATTTAAAAAAAAGTAAAGAACCTATAACCGCCTGGCAATGTGAACATGACCTCACTTAGCCGTCTCCGCGAGTAGTACGTGAACAAGCACCTAACATTTATACGAAATACTTCCAATCGCTTGTGCCAGTTGCCAGGTGCTTGTTCACGTCACATACAACCGTCTGTTTTATATTATAGTTTAAAATAGCTTCATTGTATAGATTTTTAATAAACTGCACATGTGGTTATTCAAATACATACGCATAATCTAACACTTCCGCGTCGTCGGATTTATTGCTATTGTTCAAAAGCAGCCGGTTCTTGAGCTAACATTGCACATAGCCGTTGTTCTTGAACGAAGGAAAAATAATACCATTTAAATTAGCTTTTATGAACCTACGTAAGAATGAATAACAGTAGATACATCACAAATAATTGGACCTACTTCTGCAAAATGGAACCAACCCACATACTGACAGTTTTGAGAAAAAGGCGTTTTTATTAAAATTTTGCAAAAAAAAATAGAATATTGTATATTCTAAAGTAAAATATTCGTTTTTTTCCATTTTTTTGTATGCAGAATTTTAATACAAAAAGGTTTTTTCTAAAAACTGTCAGTATGTGGGCTGGTTCCATTTTACATAAGTAGATCCAATTATCCTGGTCTCGAATTTGTTTTGAAGAAATCACTCTTTAGGGTACCGCAGCTGTTTTGGCGAAAACGGAATCCTTATAAAATCGTCACGTCTTTCTATTTACATAATAATATGTTATATCGCCATTTAAGTATTTAACAGTGATCAGCATAAAATTTGACATAAATTATTATTATTACCTATTATTTTAGACTTCTGGGTATAAAAAGTGTGTACAAAACGGAAGCACCCAATAAATATCGAGCCTTTACCGCCATTTTATCGTAAGCGACATTTGGTCCAAAGTATATTTTGTGTTGCAAAAGGTATTTTAGACTATTATTTTGTTTCAAGTTTTTTCCCCTCCAATTATTTAAAATACAATTTGCGACAAAAATATACTTAGGTCCCAATATGGCTAACGATAAAATGGCAGTAAAAGTTCCACATAATTGTGTATTTCCGTCAAACGGGATAAACATGGGTTACTTTTTATTACGCGAAAATGGGGTAGTTTTACGATACATAAATATAAAAATACTCAAGTGTAAGCCTATATTAATAAAATTATTACTAAAAACGTTACACACTCACATCGTAGCTCTTAAGTCGCTGGAAGGAACTAACACCTAAGAGACAGGCTTGGCCTAGTTTAGGTGTTAGTACCCAAACAGTCTCAAATTTTAAGACAACATGTAAATTTAATTTTGGTGTCAATAAATATTATTATATTTCACATAATATATATTCATTCATATTTTTTTTGTTTAATACATATATATATATATACACATATATATGTGTGTATATATATATGTATATATATATATGTATATATATATGTATATATATACATATATATATATATATATATATTAAAAAATAAATAAAAAGATAACGTCCATCAGCAGCGGGGGCTAGGGTCCTAGCTATCGGTGGTTAAGGCTTCAGGGACAGGAACTTCCACAAAATGCGTGCCGTGCTCAGGAGAACCGCCTTCTGTATCTGGCCCTTCACAAATTTACCAAGCGAGAGCCTCTCTAGGTGTCGGTCGAGGCTCTTCGCTATTAGACCGTTAACGGACACCACTATCGGTACGATGATCGTTAACTCCATATGCCACATGGCCGTAATCTCATGCGCGAGGTCAAGGTATTTCGTTAATTTGTCAATTTCAGCTTTTACGAGATTTCAGTAATGCGGGATACTTATATCAGCATCGTACGTCTCGCTGATCGATCTATTAACACAATGTCAGGCTTATTGGCAACAATAGTCCTGTCTGTGATTATTATTAGTGTAGCAAATATTAAAAGCTCTAATACTAACAATTCTCCATTCATCTTAATGCAAATTTAATTAACTACCCCACATAATTAAGATCCATTTAGTAACTGAAATAAGTATTTACGTTTTCATGAAAGATATAGAATTTCGTCTTTCATAGTTGCTCGAGTATTAAAAATTAAATTAAACTTTTCGTAATTAACATGAAATAAATAAAGTTGATATAAATTACAAACTAAAACTAATTAATTTCAGTCACAAATTATTTAGTTATAACTCACTTACAAAATTAATAATTAATGATACTATAAGCCAGTTTAATGACTTGTAGTATAGTAGTAGTATATTCGAGCATTAATTCCTGGTTACGTCACACATTTCGGCTTAGGGTCTAGGGGTCCGATTTCCTACTCCTTACAGTAGCAGCAGTATATTATTTAATAACAGCTCATAAACGTCGAGATCGAGCCACGCACTATAGGGGACGGCCAATATATCCGCCACACTTGTCCAAGGCAGCTTGGCAGGTTTTACATATCGAGTATCTTGATGTGCAGTTTTCATCACAATGCTTTCCTTCATCGTCGTCAGCATATGGTAATTTTAACAATAAGCACACTAGGTTCGTAAACTGCCCTTTGAGTTTGGGACGTGTGCGCTATCCATTAAGTTACCATGATTTGTTAGAGTTTGTAAATAGAAACTCTATAGGTGTAGCTATAGAACCTCCTTAGATAAAAGGAATATCCTTTGACATCGTTAAAAGAATAAAACAAAATGATGGTGTCCCTTCTTTAAAGAAGGGACACCATCATTTTGTTTGTATTTTATTCCAAGTAAAACGTCTATGCTACAATAAAACTCATATTATTCAATTTATGTCTTTATTAGTTTTACTTTAATATGATTTACACCCAATTATAGAGCACATTTTTATTTATTGCTTAAAGAAGTCTTTGAATATTAACGTACCACAGCGTTACCCTCGTTATTCTTCTTCACTCAAACTGTTTGCTACCCCTGTTTCGAAAACTAACTGCGGACAAAATGAATATCTGCGTCATTGTACAAATACCTACAACAAATATTTTACTGACATAGACATTTTTAATTCTTCGAAACAAATATTCAATTCATCAGTAGTTAGTAAAATTATTAATAAGATTGAAAAAGAATGTGGTGTTTGTATTTAGACCTAATAATTTAATTTAGTTGTGTTTAGTTTTCCCGTAGAAGTTTCACAGTATTAGACATATTGAATAATTTATTTTAGTGTAGTGTAACACACTATTTCTTTCCGTTACTTTTTCTAGATTACAAGTATCCAGTTTTAGTTTATATTTATTGTTTTGTATTGTTAGGCCTTAAATTATGGGTATACTGTCGGATACTTTTTAATAATAAATAAATTACTTGAATTCAGCAGACAGGACACCATCGTACAGGAAGCGGTTACCGTCGCCTATGGACACTTGCAACACCAAAGGTCATACCAATGTGATGCATCTCTCTAAAGGGAGAATGGAGTCTAGGCACTAATGCCCGGAACACAACTCAAGGTTGTTACGGCGACATACTTTAGACCAGGGATAGTAACCATTCAGATGATCAAATACCCTACCACCTGACTGTGGATTGCTTTGTTTTAACATTGTACGTTTTTGAACATAAGGCTAAAAGAAACCTTAATAGAGACAATAAGAAAAATGCTAATGGACACTTGTTCAATATAAATACTCTAAATATAAATTAATTACTAGTCTTTATAGATTTAATTGTAATATTAAGTGAAGTACTTGAATGTAGGACTTAAATGCTTCACTCATAATATAAAAACAAAATTGGTCAGAAAAACTGCCTTATCGGTGCAGACTTCCCGATATTTGAAATTCGAACCCACTCCGAATGAGATGCCTACCTTAGCCACCAAACTGCCATGACTTTAATATAATTAACAGAAACTCAACTGTCTTAGTCAGCACTGCACAAGGGTCCCTTAATTATTAAATTCTGAATGAATAAAATAACACTTATGTTGTCAAATGTTACATTAAGACGTACTTTATTAAGGTACAATTTATTATGTTTGTTATAGTTTAGACAGCGAAAGTCAGACACATAAATGCATTAAAATAAAAACAGTAATGATACAAGTGAAGAATTATTTAGTTCACAAATTTCTCGCTAACAAAAATTACGAGCAACTTAATTAGATACTACATTAGATAAAGAAAGTATCATATGCAATGATTAACATTATATTTGCAAAGATCTATTTGTTCAAATATATTAAAAACTAGCATTGCCCTCCACTTCGTATGATAATTTCGCTAGGACTTTGACCTATACCTACCTGTATTTATATTGAATTGGAGTCCCACTTGATAGTGGGCGTCACTTTGAATATATTCGCAACGCCAAGATATTGAAAAATTGGGCTCCACGTATATTCTGTGCCGCTACATACTCGTAGTCCTGTAGCATAAGGTTAGTCAGGTTTTGAAAAATCATAACGATATTACCTGGAGACTTTCTTATTTAAATCAACATATGGGGTGATATTCACATCCAAAGTCTTAAACAATGTGTTCTTTGAGTAAATTTTGAAAAAAGTACCTACCTTATTGAATTTAAGAAATACTTTGTATTGAATAAGATCCTCCAAGTAATTTTTAACATTTGACATATGCCCCATATTTACAATCAAATGAAGAGACAAACCCATTCAATCAATTTCACCAGCTACACCGAATCGTATATAGACTGAGAGAAAATTCTCATTTTTTTCACTCGGATACCTATCGCAAACATCAATTCACTACTAAGCGTTGTGCTAACTATAACCTTTAATATGAAAAGAATTAAAACTTCCTTTTACAAAACGATGCGACGACGTTTGAAGAAAATCCTCAAGCCAGCAAACATTACCAACAAAGGGGGACATTTCAAAAGATCCATGTCAAAGAAGCTCGCTAGAAAGGCAGTACTCTTCATTACTCCGCACCTCAGCAACCCTGTATACCTCACAAACTCGTAACCGAAGTAACGTCAACGTAGCGTTGGGCTAATCCGAGATGTTAAAATAATCGAATGAATTTCAATCGACTTACTACTCGACTGTAAAATTAAGATTTTTCCGATTATTTCAACTCGGTGGCCGGCTGGCGGACACAACCATTTGGAATCGTACTTATCACTGGATTTCTACGTCTTACTATGGATGCAATCTTTACCGTGTCTCTCTCTTTTCTTTCAATTTCTCCCAATTCTTTAGTGTTGGCCTAATATCTCTTCCAAAATCATATTTCTAGTTCAGCATTGTTTTGTTTTTGTTGTCACGTAACGTTCATTCCTCTTCACAACCTTACCACCTTCTTCCTCTCAATTTCTTAGTCACATGTGTTGGGTTTCTACTTCTCATTATGGATCTACTGCCTTACCTTAACATTGGTAAAAGATTGACATTAATTTTATCGAGTTTACATCAAATTTCAACTAAGGCTGAGTAATAGATATTAAGATTTAGGAACAGACTATAATTATGTTACAGCGATATATCGTCGGAATCAGACTCCAAAACAAGACTATGAATTAATGCAATCGAGTCATCGAGATGTTGAAATAATCAAAACAATCGATTAGAAGATCTCATTATCGCGCATCGCTACTGGTGCCTTACCAGAAACGTGAAGACCTTTGTGTTTAATTTTGATTACCTTTTAAACAAAGCTCTTTGAAATTAAACCTCATGTTGTACTTTTGTACTGTTTGTCTTGTCCCAATGTTACTTTTGTACTCTTTGTCTGTAAAACATATGTAGATGTATAAGGGTTCGATCTAATATTATCATGTATATTTTGTATTACCATTTAAAGTATATATAGACCTGGAAAATAAATACTAGGAAAAGAATAGCCCAATAACAAACGTAACTCTGAAAAACTTCAAATTTATAATATTATATAATTCTAAATATGCCGTGCCTGTGCATTGAAACTATAAAAAAACTGGAGTAGATTACATAAACGATGGCGAACACGATGCTTTTTTAGATCTTGTTTGTTTCTCGGTTTGTCTGTTTGTTCGGGATTCACGTAAAAACTAATAGACCGATTTTGTTGCGGTTTTCGCTAATGGACAACAAATTCTTATACTTAAAATCTGTGCTACTTTTTATTCCGGGAATCAGAGGGCATTTTCTGGTAATTATTTAAACGGCCAGATTGAAAAAATCCAACATGATTTACTGCTCGATACCAAATTTAGTGTTATAAAATTTGTAATATTTTTTTACCCAGGACTCCCGCGGGAATTTTCCCGGGAACAGTTTATAGTTGTCGGGTGCGTAAAAATTAGCTTATTCCGACACAGTTTTCACTAAAACGATAGCTCACATTATCTTTCAAATGCTGCGGTATTTTATGTCCCAGGAAATCTCACGGAAATTTCAGTCAAGCGTAGAAGAAGGCGCGGGCATATCATAGTTCTACATAAAATCGGTACCACCACAATTTATGAAGATAACCTGTGGCGGTATCAATTTTATTTATCCCAAGAACAACACAATAGCAATAGAACTATGTCGCCAAACATAAAGATTTTTGGAAACCATCCATTGCACCAAACATAAAAGATCTCTAAAGCTGCTTAAAAAGTTGTGAATTTACAATTAACAATATCTAGTTCGCGGTTGACAAACATCATAACTTTATCAATAGAAAGTAAAACTGCAGATAAATTGTTTTAGAAGAAGTTTAATATCAGTAAAAATTTTGGGTTGTCCAAATTTTTTCCAGTATGAGGTGAGATTGGAGAGTACACTTCCCACGAATAAAATCAAATGTTAGGATTCCAAATTCATACTCGTATTCCCAAGACCAGCTCTAAATTGGCGTTGAACACTTCCGCAAATTCACGGCATCTGTTCCTCTAACAGAACACGTTGACATAAATCCGATTCTCGTAACGATGGTAACCTCACTAATTAGCTCTCAGCTTTCGAGATTTCAAGGCAGTTGCAAACTTTACCGCCTACGTTTTCTCGATAAATTATTCTAGCTTAAATATCGTACAACATTTCTGACTTGAAGCTCAATGAACTTTCACATTTCATCTGTAGAAACTAGCACACTAAAATATAAAAGTCTTAGTAAATTAATTAATATAGTATTTATTCATTCTTCTCCTCTTTAAGTTGTATTCTTCATTATTGAGGGAGGGTCTTATCCTTTCCCTACTACCTACTCGTTAAAAATTCTCCGCCATTGGCGACAATCAGCTAACAACATGCAATTTTTCGTTCACGGAGTCATTGAATATAGTGCGGATGCTGCTTGAACTAATGAATAAGGATGCGGTCTCGAGATCCACTAACCACTGACCATCGATTGGTCTAAATTGCTTCCTTGTTTCTCTATCTGTGTGTTTAATAACTTTGCGCAGAGGCAGACATTCATAAGAGATTTTCGATGATATTTTTTACATATTTATAATGTGTGTTTGCTTTGGATCTCTCCAAATTTGATGGTCTTTATAGTCAGAGAGTTGGCCCACTTGGCTTACTAGAATTAAAAGATCCCGGATTCAATTTGATTTATTGTATGACTTCTAAGGAAATCGTAAGATTGTCATAATGAGCGCTGATTGGTTCATAGTCATTGACCGCGTATAGACGGTTTATAATCTGACTAGTAGTATCACTAATTTGCGGTTCGTAGAACATTTCACTGATATAAACCTATCTGTATTTATTTCTCAAGACTGATTGTGGATACTTCCAACTTTAATATTAATATAGATACATGGTCTTATATACAAAGAAATGTATCAGTAACAGTAGGCATATAGCTTCATATCTACTTATATTCTACTATCAATTATATATATCTTACACTCTTCTCTCTGTTCTCGGGTTGTTATAATCATTGCACTTCATAATGTATTACAATTAAAATCTTATTAATCAAGCCCATTATTTTATGCCCATGCTAAAGAGTTACTTCAATCACAATAACTAAAAGAAGGAAGGAAGAAGGACTTTATGAATAAAAAAGTATTGCAATTCATCTTAAAAATCGATTTAATATTATTCAAACATTATTCAAATTCAGCTTTTCACTTTGCAACAGGCACAAAAATTTCAAAGACACGCAAGTCATCATAGCATAATGGCTTTGGCTGCCACTTCATTTCCGAAACCCCTTAATGTATGGAAATAGCTAAGATATTATAGCTGTAGGTATGTTTTACGACGTTCTATTTTAAGAAGATTAAAGCTTGATTATTGCCTGATAATCATTTAATATGCACCGACCTGTGGCGCGGCTACATGTCTTTCGATATAGCAGTCCAAGTTCGTAGATAAAATGCTTTTCTATATTCACTAGTGGTCGCCCGTAGTCGATACTCGATCATAATAAATTGTTGTCATAGACTTCTATAATCACAGATTTCGCCAAGGTTTACACTGAATGACTTTAACAATAAACAAAAAAGTATAAATATGCGTGTAGTGTGTGTAATGTGTGTTTTTTATTAATTTAATGTATTTTTTTATGCATCATTTTTTAAAAATATTAGCATTCGTAGCTTCTTCTCTATATAAACTATAAGGGCCTTACTTATAATCGTTTCTTAAATTTAAAGAAACTGCTCAGCAACTGATTAGTAAAAAACTTACCTATAAACTCGTCTTTAGCCGAATATTTTGGGTACAACCTATGTTAATCATTCAAATTTCGTTTATCTGTGCTCCTTTTAGGTAAACAACAGGTAATACACGTTTATAAGTGAAAAAAAAGATATTAATGGATTAGGGTCTGTTTCTGATTCTCTTACTTAAGAGATGCCTGATCGTTTCTTAACGAGATTATTATACCTAAGTAAGGCCGTAAGTGTGCTAAATTTCATACTCCGTCCGCGCAATTTTCGTTAAAAGTTATAAACAAAGTTCTTGCGTCACGTAATAATATATATATATTATTATATATATATATATATATATATATATATATATATATATATATATATATATATATATATATATATTATATAATAATATATACAATTTTTTAAAATTGTATACGTTGACGTCTATCATAATTTTAATTCAGAAAAATTATTATTTATTGTAGTACATGATATTTCAAAAATAGTAAATGAATATCTATGTTTGTTTAAGACTTAAAATTAGGTTTTATCTATAATGTGACTTTCACACGACCAATTGCCCGTTCTTATATCTTACTGATCGTTAATTTGCGTTACTAAATTATTAACATAAGCTTTATATAAAGAATGTCTAATTTAACCGATGGTTAGGCAAATGAATTAATAGAAAGATTAAGAACCGGCCATATATCGAGTGTCCACATTGTCCTTTTTGAGTACCTATTACATTAAATTTATATCTTCTTATACTTGAACCCCCCCCCCCCCCCCCCCCCCATAATAGTTATACTAGGCTTATCGGCTCGTGAAACTGATTAAAAAATGTTCATAATAAATACATTTAGAATGCTATTATGAAAACACTTTTTAAGGCGTTTTAACGTGTCAATATATTTCTTACATACATACATAACTTCACGCCAAGTCCCTTGCGGGGTAGGCACGACCAACAGAGCGCCATTCAGGCTTATTCTTACACACCTCAATTGCTTCTTTGACATTCATAGCTCTTGTCATGCACGCTCATCGGTTCTTAATAAATTTCTTATAGAGGTAATTAGTGAAACTAGAATGTCAAATATATAAATCTGTCATACGACCAGTCATGCTTTACGGGTCCGAATGTTGGGCCACTAAAGTGATAAACCACGAACGTCTCCACTCATCTGAGATGAGAATGTTGAGATGGATGTGTGGTGTTACGAGAATGGATAAGGTGAGAAATGATTACATAAATAATCTTTGAAAGTTGCACCTGTGGCTGAAAAATTGAGAGGAAGAAGACTAAGTTCGTATGGGCATATAATGAGGAGGGATGAAAGTCACGTGACAAATATAATGTTAAACTACAAGATGGATGGGTACAGATGTAAAGGTAGACCAAAAAAAGATGGATGGACTGCGTGAAGGATGATATGATGATTTGTGGTGTGACAGAAGATTTATGTCAGAATAGAGGAGTGTGGAAGGAAAAGACATATTGTGCCGACCCCAATTAATTGGGATATGGTGAAAGAAAAGAGAGAGAGGTAATTAGTAAATAAGTCCTTATACGACCATTTTCAATTTATATATTTCAATACAGCGTCACTATATTGTTATGTAGGACGCAACATTGTAGGTTATTTATGACGCATCTATACATATACAAAATGCCATAATAATATGAAATCATAATCATTATGAGCAAGTTTCCTTGACACGGCGACAACCTCTGTAGCCAACGTATTGTATTATCCAGCACTTCGAGCGTGTAATCACTGACACAAGTTATAATGACACATGTTACCTGTTTTAAAGATTACAACACAACCTCTTCAATTGATAGTATTTAATCGTGTACTGTAATTAAATGTTTATCAAATACCGATTAACGTTGGGTTTGAATGATTCTGTAAACTGTATGTATGTAGGAAGCTAGCACTTAGATTTAATTTTCTCCTTATCTTTTGTTTTAGAAATATTTGCATTTTAATTAATCACTTACTTACTTACCCCGTCGGCTACGCGACCCAAAGTGGGTCTTGGCCTCCGAAACGAGAGCATACCACTTTTCTCTGTCCTGTTCGGTTTCTTGCCAATTACTGGCTCTTAGCTCCGACAGGTGAGCTTCTACTCTGTCCTTCCAGCGATATTTAAGACGGCCGACAGGACGCCAACCTACCGGCCGTCCCAAATATGCTTTCCTCACGCTGGGATCCTCTCCCATCCGTTCTACGTGACCGGCCCAGCGGAGGCGGTGAGGTTTTATTTCTCCAATTATGTTAGGGTCGGCCACGAGATTCTCAATTTCGAGGTTGCTTCGGACCCTCCAGCTACCATCCTCTCTTTTTGTTGGACCCTTAATTTAATTTAATTAATGACCAAATATTTATTTCTTATGTATATGTATAATATACTAGAGTTTTCCATACAGCTTTCCTCGCGTAAATGTTAAATAGGTATCTCACGGTAAGTATACCATTTTCTAGGACAAGGCATCCTATATACTCATCCCAGTTTTCAAAAGTACCTGTTACATATGAAAGACGAAAATTTTGAAAATGTTTAATTTGATTCCACAAAACACGTCTTTCTGAAAGCTGATGCACCTCTATTGATACAGCTACCGATTGAATATTTTGAAAACAGTACGTCGCCCAACCCAATTCGTGCAACTTTGACATTGATATTTATAATATCTGGGGTTGTAATGCTAATATATCCAAAACCGATATCACCGGATCAAAAATATCGACAATTAATCAACATAATAACGTTGTCGATACCTAACATAATTATCTATTATCGAAATTGCCGACACAATTATCAAAAATGATAACACAGCAACTGAAAAAATATCCTTTGTTTCCATCATCACTATTTTCCTATGCATTCTTAAGTGTGGCCATGCAAAATAATTAATCGACTTCTTGTATATTAAGTACCTGAATTTACCATTATCAAAACTACCTATAAAAATACATAAAGAAAATGTGAGTCTATATAAAAGAAAGAAAAGTGAAAGAGTATATATTCATTTAAATTAGGCATTAGGCATATCATTTCGAGGTTGTTAACTTTAACAGTTAAGTAGGTACCTATACCTACTTAACTGTATAGGTAACTGCCAATTTCAAATAGGTATTATTGTATACCCCTTACTCGTAATAGTTACACGAGGTATAAAGGCTCGTCAAAGACGTTATTCATAATCCCATTTTAAACGCAATTATGATAAACACTTTTATAACAAGCTTATAAACCTTGTATAACTCTAAATATTACTTAAAGAGGTTATTTTAGAAAAAAATATCATCAACGAATATTTATTAATAAAAAATTGAATACTGCTTTAAACCTGTAAATAAATAATCCACAGCAGCTAGCTACTAATGATCTTATCAAATTATAGTAGTCATTCATAACTTACTTTAGTTTGCGTCTACTAATATCGAATAATACTACATATAAAGGTAGTAAAACTACCTTTATATATTAAGTTACTGTTATTGTTCTTGACATGATTTATGAAACAATTATTGTTAGCTTTAATATGATTTAATTTGACCTTAGATTGATAATATACATGCAAATTCACTATAATTATATACACTTATTTTCCAAGAATCTGACGTACACATCTTTATATTCAGACAAAAATATTTTTTATATTTAAAAAATTGTAAAATCTGATTACTCAAACTTCATCCGTTTAAAATATTTAAAATCTGAAATTTTACCTACATTTATAATTACTTTTCCAATAAATTACTGAAAAAGTTGACACCACTCATGTCCAGCTTTGGCAGAAACTTAAAGGATTAATTACCATTATAAACAATAAATGAGTCCAGATATATCCTCCACATCCAAACACCACACCGATTAAACAAAAAAAAACAAATCAAATAAGCGCTATTGCTTAAATCAATGAACTCTCACGAGAGGCTTATAAAAGTTTGTATATTTCCACATTAATTTCTATAAGAAACCGATAAAAACAGCCGACGAGTGACATTCCAAGTTCCTATGCATCCAATAACCGTTTAATATTCGCAAGGCATACAATGAACCAACCTTGAATGATATGTGGTGGAATCTTCCATGCACTAAATAGAAAAAATAATCCAAAAAAATTATCACTGTTTATGAATGACACACGTCACTGAAAATCCACAGGTAATATTTGAAAGCTCGCGAGCGGCAATCGCAGGACGTAGAAACACGAACTACCGCGTCAACGGCACGATAAAGACTAAGCGAGTCGCGAGGGCGCCGGAGGCTCAGAGGCGAGGTCCGCTTGGTCGGAGGTCGGAGGCGATTGGCGGATCGAGTGAAACGGGATGCCGCATCTAGATGTGCGCAACGTACAGCTTCCGTTCAACAACACATTTAGATAACACTAATCGCCTGCGACTTCGTCTGTGTCTGTAGACACATTGACATGTCTTATAGTGGCAACGTTTACGCGTAACATTGTCGGTATATTTAAGCATGTTTAAATAATATCTAGCTTTTAGCCGTGGTAGCTCAGTAGTTTTTTTATTCCTAAACTGGCAATTATTTGTTAGTTGGCAGCTTTTAGAAAAGAATAGAGAGAATTAGATAGGAGGGATGGGATACTATGAAATAAAGGAATGATATGGAAAGATCAAACAGGAAGAACAGTATATTATGGTATAAATAGAGATGAGATAGGGGGAAGTGGAATTAAGCCATCAAAACACTCACTTATCGCACGAAACACGCTTAGTTTTAGGCTAATCTTTTCACGTCGATATATTTTTTTAGCTGGAGTACAGCAGAAAGGCTAACGGCCCACCTGATGGAAAGCGGTTACCGTCGCCTATGGACAATTGTAACACCAGATATGTCACTAACGCGCCGTTCCTCGCTTCTTCTACTCGCTTTCCAAACTCAAAGGGCGCGAGAAACATGCATGCATCATTTAGGCAGTGTTCTGACCTAATGTACATATTGTGACCAAGTGCTGACTTTGAAGGAAAACATCGAGATAACTGACGTATCAAACCCGCCAATCCACCTTGGACAAGCGTGACGGCTATAAATACTGTCCAATCACCTATAAATGGGAGACAGGAGTCCAGCAGTGGGACGTTTATGGGATGTTATTATTTCTATATTTATAATATCTTTATAGTTATATTTATCCGTGCAGGAACGGAGAAAGAATACAAATTCCTGCGGCCGGGCGGCCTATCGTAAGAGGCGACAAAACAACCCACAGCCAGGTGGGAGGGCATTTGCCCGACTGGATGGCTACCACCCTTGGTTTAAAGTATGTCGCCATAACAACCTTGTGTTGTGTTCCGGCATTAGTGATCAGGTTTCAGTCTGCCTTAAGAGAGCACCTTTGGTGTTGCAAATATCTAAAGGCGATGGTAACCGCTTTCCATCAAGTGGACCGCCTGTCTGTCTGCTGAACTCCTGCTATAAATAATAATAATACTAACTTCTCGTCTTGCTAACTCCGAATACTTGCACAGGTACAACCTAGCAGCCAAGATCATCCACCAGCAACTTGCTCTTCGATACGGTCTGATAGCAACTGAGGTACCGTATTATAAATATACCCCTGAGCCAGTTCTTGAAAAGGGTCATATCACGCTCTACTGGGATTGATCTATTATTATAGACAGGATTATCGTTGCCAATAAGCCTGACATTGTGATAATAGATCGATCTGCGAGACGTACGTTGCTCGTTGATATAAGTATTCCACATGACTGTAATCTCGTAAATGCTGAAATGGATAAATTAACGAAATACCTTGACCTCGCGCACGAGATTACTGACATGTGGCATATGGAGTCAACGATCATCGTACCGATAGTGGTGTCCGTTAATGGTTTAGTAGCGAAGAGCCTCGACCGACATCTAGAGAGGCTCTCGCTTGGTAAATGGGTGAAGGGCCAGATACAAAAGGCGGTTCTCCTGAGCATGGCACGCATTGTGAGGAAGTTCCTGTCTCTGGAGCCTTAACCACCGGTAGTTTAGGCCCTAGGCCCCGCTACCGACGGACGTCATCTTTTTATTTTTTTAATATATGTTTATATATATATATATATATATATATATATATATATATATGTCGGAGGGAAGCTTTAATTGGACGTATCGTTGACTGGATGTATAACGCACAATATCATTTGTTTACATTTTAATTACTTCTAAAATTCTTAATGTAATTTAATTTGATTTGTTGAATGTTTCTATAACTTAAAGATCGTTCTAACCTAATAAAAGTTATGAATATTGTAATTTAATAAACGACCAATCAGAGCAGAGCGTATGGCGGAGCGGGGTCAGCGCCCTCTATACTTTGAGTAATATCTACTTGGGTAGACTGAGGAATTTTTGTGGCACATTGAGTTGATGGCAGCAGGTCGAGTTGGACCTTAGAGTATTTTAAAGAAAGTGTTTTAAGTTAGAAGTATGAGCGGGTGCCCTGAACCCGCTGCTCGGTCTAAATTATGTCATAATGTTGATCAAATCTAAATTAAAAGTGTATAAACCGTGGCTATTGTGTTTTATGCTCGCATTTTATCCTGATGACGCCCACTAAACCTGCAATAACTAAAGATGTCGTGAGAACGAGGCCGTTCTGCGACATCAGAAGTGGGATCTCAGCCGGTTACAATGAAAGCAATGACTGCGAAGCCTTGCCAGTATAAGAAGGCGTGCTGATGGATTGAAGGATGCCCACAGTGGAAGCAAAAGCATTTGAAGACGATTGACATGTCGGGGCCATCGGCGGCAATAGCGGCGACGTAGTGGTGACGTCCTGAATGTGCCTGTGGAGCGGCGGTGTGTCGGCCTATGCATGGTTTGGTCACCGTTGGGCCTACTGTGTGCCAGCAATGGTTCAAATTCACGTTAGTACAGCGAGTAGAAAGGCAGTTTTATGGATCGTGAAGTCTAATCTAAGGTAAAAATTACGTGCCTATTCTACTTGGCACAGGAGGTATGGTAATTTTTAATTATTATTTTAATGCGAATTCTGAAAATGAAGAAAGCGAGATTTAAAAAAGAATTATAGTTCATCGTTTGTGGTAGACAATTTTACTACCCTCATATTTAAGTGATATATTTTGTGTACGAAAAATTACGATATGGTTGCCAAAAAATGGAAAACGAACAAATTACGTAGGTAGTTTACTTTTTCATCATTATTTTTGGGAGTTGGTTACTTACAAGAAATTTGTGTTCGTTATAAACGATGTGCGTGTATTAATTGTCTTTTCAAGTCTACCTTTCAAGAGTTTTTATAATGGGAAAATCGGATCTAGTTTTTTTTAAATTATTTTACTCAGATTATGTATGGTAGAAAGTTGACTTTGACATATTATTCCTATGCGATGTTTTCCTTGGTTTTCTGATTAAGACAAGAAAACTTCTGTATGTTATAAACGATGTGCATGAAATTCATTGTCTTTTCAAATTTACCTTCGAATAATTTTTATGTGAAAATCGGATCTAGTTTTTGAGTTATTTTAGATTATGTATGGTGGACAGTTTGTTTTGACACATTATTCCTATGCAATGTATTCCGCTGGTTTTATGATTAAGATTTTCTTTTCTGTAAAAGTAAGTTTGAAGGCGTTATATGAAAGACATTTTAGATTCAGATGATAATAATTTTACCGTGAAGAAAGTGTGGCTATGAAGAAGTTTGAAAGCCACTATAAGGTACTCGGGGGGTATTTACGTTAGTAGACACTTTGATAATCCATAATGGGCGGCCTATTACACGAGGGCGAGTAATACGTCAGGAAGGCCGAGTCGGAGGGAAGCTTTAATTGGACGTATCGTTGACTGGATGTATAACGCACAATATCATTTGTTTACATTTTAATTACTTCTAAAATTCTTAATTAATTTAATTTGATTTGTTGAATGTTTCTATAACTTAAAGATCGTTCTAACCTAATAAAAGTTATGAATATTGTAATTTAATAAACGACCAATCAGAGCAGAGCGTATGGTGGAGCGGGGTCAGCGCCCTCTATACTTTGAGTAATATCTCCTTGGGTAGACTGAGGAATTTTTGTGGCACATTGAGTTGATGGCAGCAGGTCGAGTTGGACCTTAGAGTATTTTAAAGAAAGTGTTTTAAGTTAGTAGTATGAGCGGGTGCCCTGAACCACCCATGATTTTGATCAACATGTCATAATGTTGTCAAATCTAAATTAAAAGTGTATAAACCGTGGCTATTGTGTTTTATGCTCGCATTTTATCCTGATGACGCCCACTAAACCTGCAATAACTAAAGATGTCGTGAGAACGAGGCCGTTCTGCGACATATATATATATATATATATATATATATATATATATATATAATGTGTATATATATATATATATATATATATATATAACATAAAAAATAATATAAATAAATGTATATGTGAAATACTAATATAGTGATTATACATCTGATTTATTACTGTAAACTCTCATTAAAATCTGTTAAAAAGTTTTTGGGTGCAAGAGTAACAAACAACCATTCATCTTCACAAACTTTATTTTTAGTAAAACTTTATAGGGTTTGCAATGGAAAATCCTACGCCATGCGTCGCGTCCGTATAATCTTGTTATTTAACTACTATCTTATCTTTAACTATTTGTTCGCGTTTGATATGCACTGATTATTGTTATCAAGTAAGTATTTTTGAATCGAAAAATTTATAGATAAACTGTTTAGAACCTGAATTAAATATTTATCATAACATGTATTCTTCATCGTGCACAAACAAGCAACATAAATAAAAGTAGGTACATAATACATTCGCTTTCCTTTCACTAGAATCATTTGGGGTCGGACAAGTATATACATCGAGGCAGTAGCGGATTTGCAGTCTTGGCCGCCCTACGCCCCAGGCCATGTAGTAAGTCCCAGCTACACCTTTCTCAGCACCCATCATATTGAGTACATAATGAATTTACTTTTTTGCCAACTTTTATCGAAATCAATTCAGAAATTTAGTTCACCATGTTCTGCTAGTTTGTGAAAAAAATTCCGAGGTTTCAGGGATAATTGCACATTTAAATAAAACATTTAAAATGGTTTTATTTATTTGATTACAGGTTACCATCAGTGAATTTTTTGTCATCCCTAATATCTGGCCGCCCTAGGCCCGGGCCTCCTGGGCCTTAGGGTAAATCCGCCACTGCATCGAGGACTTTATAACAAATAGGCGTATACGTAAAAATGCTATTTTTCTTGTTTACTAAAATCTATGCATGTTACAATTTAAAAGTCTTACCAATATACAAATGTACCTAAATAAAAGAGTATTCCAAATTTCAGCCTTATACAATCAACTAGTTTTCTTTTATTCACAATTTTGTTCCTTGTGTAAAAATGCACTATTGTCTGTACGCCCATTTGTTATGAAGCCCTCGATATGGTTTTCTTGTTTAATTCTATAGTCTAGCATACGTTCTCTGTCAAACTACATGCTTCATAATTATCATCGTTTACAAAGTCCATCCATCCATCTCTTTTTAGCCTACCTATTGAGGCAAGACTTCTTTAGAATCGTTGTGATTTGAAACTAGGACGAAAAGAAAAGAAAAACACATAAATCTATAGGACTAAGCCTGCAAGAGAGTGAGATACGAGTTTAACATTGTGTAGCACAGATTATAGAGTCAATAAGACCGATGCTTAAACATAGGTCCAATTTGGACCGAAATAAAACTCATAATAATATCTTAGACTAAAACAGTGTCAAGTTAAAAGTGATACTTAAGAAGTTTATTTTGATTTTTATAATATGTTGATGGATGCAAGCTAAAGAAAAGTATTATATTTATATAATAAAACTCTTTATTATTTAAATTAATCAATTTAAGGAATAAAAACGATGTGTTTCTCTGAAAGGACAAAGTTTTATTTATGTTAGTACTTATAATTAGGTACCTAAATATACGATAAATAACTAACATTATATGCACGAGGCTTATCTGAAAGGACAAAGAAACGACATTCAAAGTCCATTCACTTAAATTCTAATTGTAATAATAACTAAAACTGTTATTTAAAACTGAACACTTATCAAAAAACTATATTTGTTTCCACCGTCATTCGTCATTTTTAAGTGTGCGACTTAGGTCGCGTTCCACTTAAATTGTAATATACTGTGTATTTAACGTTTATACATGCGTTCCTTTGGTAACATTTCCATTACATTTATATTAATAAAAGTTAGAGAAAACTTATCTGTGAATATATTATTTGAAGTTTCACTTTTGCATGAGATAAGCACACATATTTTTTTTAATCTACAGAATCACAAGGACGTCCTTTTCCGGTGATGCAATGGGTGCGTGACACCCGGGTGCAGGGTCCTATGAAAAATGGCAGCGATAGACTTAATAAACAAGTCATTAGAGAACATCAAAGTTCTTCTTGATTCGGCATACATACTTCAATAATCTACACCATAAGCAAACATGTACATAAGCAATACACTCCACATGCACAAATCTCACTACACAACACTGTAACAGCAATCCACGCTAGAATAAGTATCATAGTAATATAAAATAGAAATATAATTAGGATAATTAACTTTAAGGTACATCTCATTACGCATACAAACACCCAAAACAAAAACAATAGTTAAAGCGTGTAAGATTCAATCCTTTCCATATAAATTCAAACTTACAAAAGGTACGGAACAAGAGTCCGTAGAATCTGCTAAAAAAATGTACAGCAATGTGTAGCGCCATTTTTTTTTATTGCAAGAGTTCAGCAGACAGGCAGACGGCGTGCTTGATGAAAAGCGGCTACCATCGCCTATGGGCATTTGCAACACCAAAGGTGCTACAAATTCGCTGCTGATCTCTTAAGGGAGACTGGAACCTGGGCACTAATACCGGAACATAACACAAGTTTGTTATGGCGACATACTCTAGACCAGGGGTGGTCGCCACCCAATCGAGACAATACCCTACCACCTGGCTGTGGGTTGTTTTGTCGCCTATTACAACAGGCCGCAGGAAATTGTATTCTTTCTCCGTTCCTGCACGGATAAAACGCCATATAGACCATATATTCCTGTCAATGTCTGTTTTTGAGAAAAATTACTTTGACATAGAAAAACAGACGAACAGTCAAACATTATGAGCGCATAAGTTCCGTTTTTGCCAAACTGCTAGGGTTCGTCAAAAATTAAACATAATAATTCAATGGTATTTTTTGTGGGGGGGGGGGGAGGTGCAAATTGATTTTCGTACCCTGATGCTCAATAGGCTTAAGACAGCCCTGCAGGCACGCATGTATTGTATTTAAAATCTAAGCAAGAACACTTGCTTATCTTAGTTATGGGCAATATGCTTGTGTTATGGCTTATAAATTACCCATAACACAAGCATCAGCTTGTGTTACGGATAATTAACAACGGACCATTCTGGAGTCGAGCCCAAATATTGAGCCGGAAAGTTCGTTTACGAAATTTACCATGCCAGAAATGAACCCGGAGCCTCTGCGTTGCATTGCGGTAGAACTTAGCCCACTCAACTACAGAGAGGTCGAGAAAACTGAAAAAAATAACCTATAATTTTATATGTATCACGGCCACCCTTCATCTTTTTTGATTTCATTACACGTGAAGGGATGTCCCGAATAGGTGGTTGGATAAGCGAGAGGGAAGACCATCTGTCTCAAAGGAGATCTTCCAGCGAGACTATAAATGTTACTCGGAGGCCTGGGCGCGTCTGTTATTGTAAAAAAAATGTATATATTGTTTATACGTTTTGAGAAACGTGAAACATTGGATTATAAGTGTTCCACTACACATACACGCCATAATATAAACTATAGTTTCTTGTCAAATTTAATTCATATAGACTCAGCACTTTCTAAGAAAAAAAACTGTATCATTATACCTTTGTATATAACAATCATTTCTCTGTATATTCAGTAACAGACGAATACGCAGGACAAGTGGATATGACCATTTCATAAGGGTCCTGTATTGGCCAAAATGGCTAGAGAACCTTTATGACGAAACATAAAATTCACGTCTATGAGCTCCTGATAAAAAAAAACAAAAAGACATTGATACAACGTACCACAATAAAACTTTAAACCAACTACAATACATTGAATGAAATTCAATAGTCAATGTAACAAGTGTACCCCGATAAGGGAAGTGTTCACTTGATAACAGACTAACAGTGCACGCTCTCTGGCACACTGGTAATTGCACTCAGCCGGCATGAGCACTTTTTACAAAGAATGTATTTCCTTCTGTAACATTTTAATTTTAATAAAAGCTTTAAGCCGTTCTGGCGGTATTCCTTCGTCTGATGTAAGTACAATAATGTTGCTGTACTAGGATTTGCCCGCGACTTTTTATTTAAGTCAGGCAAACAGGCAGACGGGGCCCACCTAATGAAAGGTGGTTACCGTCGCCTATGGACCAGGGGTGTCGCCAACGCGTTGCTGAACTCTAAGAAATTTCATAACGTCCTTCTTAAAGAACCCCATGTCATAGCGCAAAGGGCCTTCGTCTACGCTTGTCTTGAAATTCCCAGGGATTCCCGGGATAAAAAATATCGCACATTTTAATATTCAAGTTATTCATTTATTGCTCACCAAAGTAATCAAATACAATTTGGACATTTACAATACTTTCTTGGGAAAACAATTAGTAGCCTTATTCCTTAAAGTGATCTCTTCCGGCCAACCAACAGGGCTAAGAGATACTTTACATCTAGATATAGGTTTTTGTTATATGAAGCTCAAGTTCGTTCCTATGTGGAGTACTGCTCCTATCTTTTCGTTGGGTACCTCAGTACCACCTGCTTCCACTTTACTCCTTGTAACATAGATCAATCCAGATTGTAGACGGTATAGAACCTTTAAGCCACAAAAGAGACATTAGCGCTCTAAGCATTTTCTACCGTCTGTACAACGGGAAGTGTTCGAATGAACTATTTGGTTTGGTGCCTAGGTCGCCATTTTACTATCGCACCACTCGCTCACGTTTAGGAATTCATCCACACTTCCTCGACACGTAGATATCATCCATTGTACATGGTGCAAGATCCCTTATACCATACGTGAGAAAGCTCTGAAATGAACTTCCTCCCTCGTTCTTCCCAAAGCTATATGGGGCTCTTCAAAAAGGGAGCAAACAGATATTTAAAGTCTTAATGTGATACGCTATGCATCGGCTCCCTTGGCGTTGCATATGTCTATGGGCAACGGTTGCTATCAAGTGGATCCGATAGTCAATTTACCAAGAAGCGATTATAAAAAACAACAAAATTAAATGCAACCTTATTTTTGCTCTCTTTACTCAGAAAGGCAATCCTGACGAAAATTCGAGGCAATTCTCACGAATTCTATAAGAATAATCATTACCTATTGACGAAGCGTACCGAATGCCGAGTAACCTAACTGGACTCTCCTACAGCAGGCACAGCTCCGAGGGAGAAGTCATCTCCAGTCATCACCAGTAATTTAGTAAAGTTAAATTGCAAATGTGAAGTCTAAATGAGGTGACTGCATCGCAGCTGCATTGTGATACCTTATCGGTGCTGTTAATAAGTTCAATGCCGTATATAATCTTAATGTTACTTGTTGTGCATTTTATCCGAGTTTCTACTATTAGTATAGGTCAGCTGTTTCATAAACTGATAAGAGATTATTAATAGAATTATAATGACATGGTATTTGTTTAGCCTCCATTCCAAATAGAATTCACTGCCAGAGAAAAATTAACAATCAATTTTTCACAAATGCATTATGTTACGTAAATGTTAGCGATCTCAACTGAACTTAGATAAATATCATAATTATTATATTATTATTTTTTTGTATTTGTTGGTAGATATATCGTATAATACAATTTTAGATTTAATATTTGTCTGTTTGTCTTACATAGTTTGATCAGCGCTGGTTATATTAATCGATAGTTTTGCTGAGCTAAGGCCAATTTAGGAATACATTTAAGTACTTATTGTTTTTATTTTAATAGTTTAAGTTAGTTTTATTATCGCTCTAAATAAATCTTATTCTTTCTTTCTTTCTTACATACCTATGTGTATCAAGATTTCCTACATATCTCACTAGCGTTTTCCCGCGGCGTCTCTCGCGTTAATGCGTTCCCACGGGAACTGTATATTTTCTGGGATTAAAATAGACTATGTACCTACTATTCCAGACTATAATTTTTCTCAGTAGCAAACTTCTTCCTTATGCGTTCAGGCAGTCTGGCGTGATTGAGTCACAAACACCCATCCATACTTTCAAATTTATAATATTAGTACAAATTAAGAAGTATAGACACATATATATTATCATAGATATTACCATACATATCGTACATACTATCACCTAAAGACTGGAGAGATTTACAGCGTGACATCCCTATTAATATTATAAATGCGAAAGTAACTCTGTCTGTCTGTCTGTCTGTTCCGTTTTCACGTAAAAACTACTGGACCGATTTGGCTGAAACTCAGTATATATGTATATATTTATTCGATACCGAGGATGAACATAGGATACTTTTTATCCCGAAAATGGGATAGTTTCCGGGATAACATGATATTTGTCTGTTTGTTTGTTATGCTTTTACGGAAAAACTACTGGACCGATTCGGCTGAAATTCGGTACGTATGTACATTAAATACTGAGAATGGACAAGGGATAATTTTCATTTTGGGCTTTTTGGTAATTTTGGCCTATTTAGTCATTTTGGCCTTTTTGGTCATTTTGTCCTTTTTGGTCATTTTGGCCTTTTTGGTCATTTTGGCCTTTTTGATCATTTTGGCCTATTTGGTCATTTTGGCCTTTTTGACCATTTTGGCCTATTTGGTCATTTTGGCCTATTTGGTCATTTTGGCCTATTTGGTCATTTTGGCCTTTTTGATCATTTTGGCCTATTTGGTCATTTTGGCCTTTTTGATCATTTTGGCCTATTTGGTCATTTAGGCCTATTTGGTCTATTTGGTCATTTTGGCCTATTTGGTCATTTTGGCCTATTTGGTCATTTTGGCCTTTTTGGTCATTTTGGCCTTTTTGATCATTTTGACCTTTTTGGTCATTTTGGCCTACTTGGTCATTTTGGCCTATTTGGTCATTTTGGCCTATTGGGTAATTTTTCCTTTTTGGTCATTTTGGCCTAATTGGTCATTTTGGCCTTTTTGGTCATTTTGGCCTATTTGGTAATTTTGGCCTTTTTGATCATTTTGGCCTATTTGGTCATTTTGCCTATTTGGCCTATTTGGTTATTTTGGCCTTTATGGTCATTTTCGCCTTTTTGATCATTTTGACCTTTTTGGTCATTTTGGCCTATTTGGTCATTTTGGCCTATTAGGTCATTTTGGCCTTTTTGATCATTTTGACCTTTTTGGTCATTTTGGCCTATTTGGTTATTTTGTCTTATTTGGTCATTTTGGCCTATTTGGTCATTTTGGCCTTTATGATCATTTTGACCTTTTTGGTCATTTTGGCCTATTTGGTCATTTTGGCCTATTTGGTAATTTTGGCCTATTTGGTAATTTTGGCCTATTTGGTAATTTTGGCCTATTTGGTCATTTTGGCCTTTTTGCTCATTTTGGCCTCTGGTAATTTTGACCATTTTGATTATTTTGGCCTTTTTGGTCGTTTTTGCCTATTCCGTCATTTTGGCAATGTCGGTCACTGTGGTCTTTTGGTCATTTAGATCATTTTGGCCTTTTTGGTCAAGTTTTGTAATTTATTTTGTTGACAGATAGACGGGGGATGGTATATATAATTAGCGATATAAAATGAAGTGAATCTTCTGTGCGCAAATACATAAAAATGTAATATAATATAACCTGTAGCACTTGCTCTATAAACAAGAGACACGCGCAGCCGCGGGGTAATCTCTAGTACATATATAAACGGAAATTAAGGACATTTTAATTAAATGAATGCTATTATGAATTACTGGACTTAATGAGCCGCTTGCATAAGGTTGCTTAAATTTATTTAAGAAACAAAAAACGTATTTAAAACCCTTAAATGCAATTAGCGTCTTACACAACGTAACATTTGGCGCTAAATATGTTTAAAGAACTGTCAATACGTTTTGTGTAAAATGTATTTAGGCAGTTTAATATGATTAACTAATTTTATTTAAAGGCGATCGGTATGCAAGCGGCCCTTAAAATGCGTTTTGATCTCTTATTATATATATTAATGTGGTATTAATATATTAATAAAATAATAATTGTAGACAGTTAGACAGTATAGGAATTATTATTATTATTATATATTTTTATACATAATATTCTTTTTGAGTTATTATTTTGACATTGTTTGTATGACATTTAATTATATTTATTATTGTAATTTTTTTAGGCCAAACATGATGCATATTTAATTAGCACACCACCGTCATACACTTGCGAATTTCCTGTTCATAAAATCCACAGCCCGGGTTGTCTAGAAGAGATCGCTCTAAAGCGATAAGGCCGCCCATTGCTCCTACTTTTACTGTTTAATGATACTAATGTAAATTGTTTATACTATAGTAGGGCCAACGAGAAGCGATACCAAATGTAAACAAAACCAATGCAAGGTCATTAGAAAATACAGGGGTGCGTAACTTTTTGAAAGTTGTATTATATATTTTAGTAGACAATTTATTTATTAATATGTTATTCTAAAAATGTAACAATTAATATAAAGAAATTGAGTTGAAATGAGAATAATAATAATGTTTATGGAAATGAGGATAAAAGTGAAACATTTTTTTAAAGAAATCATTGTTTATTCAGTCTGACGCCGATTGTTCTGAGTCTGTAGAATCAGAATCTGTAACATGTATAATAAATTTATCCATCACGTCATCTACAATAAAATCAAGTTTGAAAAACTTCTCTTCTTCTTTATGAACGTGCTCCACGCATTTCTTCCACGGATCAGGCGTGACTTTCGCCATACCCTCACTTAATAGTGCCTTTACTTTTGCAAATTGAAACGTAGTATTGTTTCTAGCTACGTGCCCCTTTACATCAGCCCAAATCAACTCAATTGGGTTTAATTCACAATGATAGGGAGGGAGTCTTAGTACTTCGACGCCATATTTCTTTGCCAATTCGTCTACGACATATAATTGATATTGGTTCTTCACCATTTTTACTCTATTTAATAATTGTATTTTGAGTTCCTTTTCATCGAAACTGATATTTTTGTTACGAAGCCACTGCTGAATGTTAGCCTTCAACCATGTTGAGCTGGGTGTTTTTTCCTGTCGCCTAGAGTGGTAAGGCGCGTTATCCATGACGACAACTGCATTCTCGCCTAACTTGGGCAATATCTTCTCAAACCAGTTTTCAAAATGTGCAGCATCCATTGATTCGTGATAATCACCGGTGCCTTTGGATTCAAACACCCAGCTACCGTCTTCCACAAAACCATCCTCGTTTCCAATGTGCACTACGATTAGTCGCCGGCCCTTTGAGGTAGGATTCTTCGCACCTGTACTAAGACCTTCTAAAAACGCTCGCCGTTTTGATTTTATTTCGGTGTCAACCCAGGTTTTATTAACAGTGTGACCTGAAAATAACATACAGGATACAATAAAACATAGGCAATACTACAAATAATAATCTTACACAATCTTTCAGGCAGAAATACTTAGTTTTGATTATGCGTTAAAGGATAATAAGCCCCCCCCCCCCTCCCCTACTGAAGATAGAAACTCTGTGCGCTCAAGTGTATTTTTTTTTTAACTTAAAATTACTAACCTGCGTTCACCCATGTTTCATCCATATAAAAAATACGCCGATTCTCCTCTCTGTATCATCTCTATCAATCAGTGCATTATTTCTTTGCCTCTTGATATACTTAAACTTTAAATGTTTTAATATTTTTTGGAAAGTAGTCGTTTTGAAATTTGGTAGTGTATCGTCTTCATTAATATCTGAAAGTACTTTTTCCACTGTAGGTAGTTCGCCTTTAATGAAGAAAGCATGTACTTTTTTGCGTATGGCTGATTTAGTAAAATCATCGATTTTGTCACTAAACGTTGGTCTAAGTTTGGTGGTGACAGGAGGAGAAATTTCGCCGTGTTCTTTATAGTCCTTGAGGATTCTATATACTGATGCAACGCCGATACCTAAAATACTAGCTGTTTTCTGCGCCATCTCTTTTTTGTAGGGGTATTTATCCTTAGGCCCAGTTTCTTTAACATATTTATAGGTGTTAATAACCATATTTTTTTCATTTACCGTAAAACTAGTCACCTGAAATTGAAAATTAAATTAAAATGATATACTTTATTCACGTGCATTTTTAATAAATTAAAAAAGTTTTATTATTACAGTTGTTGTTTTTTAAATAACTTTAAAGTATACTGTATTTAATATCTATCAGCTAAAATCCAAATATCAATGCAATGGTAAAATATTTCCTGTACATACCTTTGGGCGTTTCTTTTCTGGAGAACTAAAATCTGTTGATTTATCTCTCGAAGTACTTGGTTGTGGCTCCATCATTAACCACTCTTAATAACAACAAACAATATTCAACAACAACAATCTAACAATAATTAAATAAACAACGAAAAATAACAAAACTTCTACAAATAACAAGAATCACCACGAGCGCGTTCCGAAACGGAATGAACTAAAAACAGTAACTCTTACTATAAAATGGCGCCCGAATGTTGGCGAACCCGTCTTGATCTTACGACAAAGACAGACAAATTACGACAAATACACGAGATGGAAAGAGATAGATAATAGATTGTCAACTCCACAGTAGTTTTTAGGTGAATGACCTTTTGTATCTGGTCTCTTTGGCCTAGGTATATGTGTATGTGGTGAACAATAAAGTGTTTTCTATTCTATTCTATGATGCACATTTACTTTTATACCATCATGCATACTCTGATATGTAAATACTCATGTTAAAGTAATAAATAATCTTTCACTTTGACTTTGATACGCATATTTCCCACAGGGACGAGCAGAAGCAATGGATCTCCGCTTGGTAAAACCTTACTAGACACGTTTCTTGTCTCTATTCAATTTATTCTTCATACATTCCATGTATGTTTATTTAGGTGCCACTTTTACCTGTTGTTTCGAGGTTATCCTATAAATTTAACCTTTGTGTGTAAAACACTGTTTATTCTTACTATTAACTCGCTAGCTATATTTCCTTTGCTTTCTGTTTGTTGTATAACACCAACAAGTATGGATTGTTAGCCTTCGTATAAAAAATATGGAAAATATGTGGTAGTGGTAATCCATGAAATATGAAGGCTCCGCAATGGTGAGAAACTTTTAGACAGATATACAGGCAGGCAAATTTTTTATAAATTGCATTTCCGGAGTCTCGTGGGCCGAATTATCCCCCCTGATTTTTTTTACATTATTAAACGCATTGTACAAAGTTGAAGCTTTTACATATTTTTTTTAGATAAAATGTTAGCTATAATGACGGTAACTTAAACTCTTGTTCTACATATTATAGCCTAAAGGGTTCTGTAGGCACAATACAATATAGGTAAGTAACCAATATTAATAAATAAGTTTTACTTAAAGTTATCTTTGTTGAATTGGTTTATAAAAAATAAAAACTTCGTTTAAAAAAACCGACTTCAAAAACTAAAAAACTAAAATGTATTAAATAACTTATTTCTAAAGCTATTATTATTAATATATTATCTAAAACATCTTAAAGTCGGTGCTTAGTAATTTTCAAAATATAGTAATTTTTATGTTTACTCGTAGTATCAGATTTGCGTGTTATTAATAGCAAAGTTTTAAATTGATTCTCATTGATTTTTTATTCTTTTGTCAATTGAATTATTGTTACCAGCAGAATTGTTGGGTTAGTTTTTTAACTCATCGAGAGCTTTTGAACCATAATATGGATACTTCGTCCGAACAAGCGGCACAAATTGTAGCATTGGTGCGGAAGGGCTTTTATCCGTGCAGGAACGGAGAAAGAATACAATTTCCTGCGGCCGGGCGGCCTGTCGTAAGAGGCGACAAAACAACCCTCAGCCAGGTGGTAGGGCATTTGCCCGACTGGATGGCTACCACCCCTGGTCTAGAGTATGTCGTCATAATAGCCTTGAGTTGTGTTCCGGCATTAGTAACCAGGTACCAGTCTCCCTTAAGAGAGTAGCAGCGCATTTGTAGCACCTTTGGTGTTACAAATGTCCATAGGCGATGGTAACCGCTTTCCGGGGGCCGTCTGCCTGTCTGCTGAACTCCTGCTATAAAAAAAAGGGCTTGGATCAACGAACGATTGGTAGAAATTTAAATTTAAACCAGTCTACGGTTTCTAGAATATACAGAAGGTTTGTGGAGACAGGTTCTTACAGAAGGAGACGTGGTACAGGCAGGACTCGAGCAACCACCGGTCGTGATGACCGATTTATTGTTACAACTTCCCTGCGAAATCGTTTCCTCACGTCTGTTAACATCAAAACAGAGCTTAATGAAGTGCGTGGAGTAAACGTGAGTGCACGAACAATAAGAAGAAGGTTAAAGGAAGCGGATATCACCCCTTTTAGACCAGCAAATGGTCCAAAGTTGTCTGTAGCTCACAGACAAGCTCGCTTAAGATTTGCGCGTGATCACCTGAATTGGACAGAAGAGCAATGGACCTCCGTATTGTTCACGGACGAGTGTAGGACATGTTTATATGGTGCAGATGGTCGCAGAAGAGTCTATCGTCGACGTGGGGAGCGATATGCTCAAAGTTGCATCGAGGAGCGTGTTCCTTTTGGAGGCGGTTCGTGTATGGTCTGGGGTGGCATATCGATGAACGGGCGAACAGAACTTGTGTTCATAGACATGGTCCGTCAAAACGGTAATAGTGGGGGTTTGATTGCACATCGCTACATAACAGAGATCTTAGAAGATCACGTGGTGCCTTACATGGGATTCACAGGCGAAATTTTTACTTTAATGCAGGATAATGCCCGGCCGCATGCTGTTGCACAAGTTCGACAATATTGCGAAGAGGTTGGGATACGTACAATTAATTGGCCAGCACACAGCCCGGATCTTAATCCCATTGAGCATGTTTGGGACAATTTAAAAAGAGCTGCATATGCGAGAAACCCTTTGCTCACGACAGTGGCAGCACTAAGAACAGCACTTTCAGAAGAATGGGACAATATTCCGCAAGATCTTTTAATAAACCTAATAAAATCTATGCGGAACAGATTAGAATCCGTAATAAGGGCACGTGGAGGTAATACACCTTATTAAAACATAAATAAACCCTTGCATAAAGTTTGTGTCTATTGTTAAAACCAATTTTTTAATTAAACCAATTTTCCTTAAATTTCTGTTTTTTCTAAAAAAAGTCTTAAGGTCCTTTCCAGTACACAAACTTAAACTCAAGGATATGACCCTACGCTGTTTTAAAGTTCACGAACCAGTCTAGAGGTTTCAATTTAAATCTGTATAGAAAGTTTGCATACTTGGTTAAAATATTTATTTCAAAGTCGTCTATTACTTTGATGCAGTTTATGAGTCCGTCAGTGTATATTAATAATAATAGCTTTAGAAATAAGTTATTTTATACATTTTAGTTTTTTTAATTTTTGAAGTCGGTTTTTTAAACGAAATTTTTATTTTTTATTTGTTACTTTTTAGTGTCTAGCTATGTATGGGTGGACCTACGAATGGCGCCGCGCTTCTTAAAAATATAGGTCCCAAGAACCGGGAACAAAAAAATGTTCATAAAATGAAAACTACTGGGCCAAACTATGTAAATTTTTTAGGGTACTAATTAGTAGCTATTCCGCGTCAAAAAAAAATCACGTAAATCGGATCATAAATCACGGAGTAATCGGTGTACATATGGAAAGGAGTGAAAATTATTTTCATGAAAAATGGTCATAAAATGAAAACTACTGGGCCAAACTATGTAAAATTTTTAGGGAACCAATTAGAAGCTATTTCGCGTCAAACAAAAGAAGAATCACGTAAATCGGATCATAAATCACGGAGTAATCGGCGAACATACAAAAAAAGCAAAAAAAAAAAGATCCCGACGAATTGAGAACCTCCTCCTTTTTCGAAGTCGGTTAAAAACAAAAGTGAATTTAATTCTGTTTACAATAGTATATTATTTATGCTTCATGTATACTTAACATGGAGTATACCATAATGTTATATTATCTATATAATTATTGTTACACACCGACAAAGTAAATGCACACCTGGTTTATTACTTTTCCCGCATTTGGACTTCTTTTGTTTACTTTGTGTTTAAAGAAGTAAAACATTCTATTGTTATTGTACTTGTTTATGGCTGCAGGGGTGCAGATTACGGTTTCTCGGAAACTTCAGTCCATGCGGTCGATTGTTGTATCGTACAGTTTAGTATAAAACGATGCCCGAACGTGTGCAGGACGTGTGTAGTACATTCGATAAGCCATATAGTGACGGACTTTGCGCGTGTTATTGGATCGTGCAGTTTGTACTGGATGTGTCCAGTTATATTTGTACCTGTGTTATAAGTGTTTATTTAGTTCTAATAAATTCTATAGTAATTCCAACGGCATTTTAATTCGAGTCCTGTAGCTCGTAACAATGTTATACCGCAAACTTCATGGCTCATTAACATCAAGTCATTGACCACATGTTGTAGACTATTCACATTAGAAATAATATTCCATAATTGTCTTCGCTATAAAATCCGTGACAAATCGACCGAAACATCACCTGTGTAAAATTGAATATTCAACATTCGGTCTGCGGTGTCACAACTCGGTCATACGTCTTGCGTTGCGTATGTATTAAAGTATGTAGTATACTTATGGTCTTATTCATAAAGAGAGAGTAAGTTTGAATACTCTAAGTCTACGAATAAGACCGTTAGTGTCGAATATTTGTTAAGATTAAATGTTACAGTCTATATCTAACCGACTTAAAAAAGGAGAATGTTCTCAATTTGTCGTGTAAATATTTTTTATGCTATGTTAGGAATCAATTTTGATGACTTTTTTGCTTTCAAATGGTCCTATGTACATTTTATTGCTATTGGATTTTAGGTTCCGCAAGATAGGGCAAAAAATGTGAATTTTTGGAACGTAGTTCCTTATCGCGCGGTACGAATGAGGGCTAGACGGAAAGAATTCTTACGAAAAAAGTTGTCACGACACTTTTTGAACTTGCCAAGATAAAATGCAGCTTTATGCCCACGCAGTTAGAGTTTAATTTGGAGCACATTATTATTTAAATGTCATGGGTTGCTGACGTACAGATAGCATTTGCGGACATATAGAGTCTTAATGTAATTAAAATAAGGAGCAATATCGCGAATCTGGTTTAAAGTTAAATTTGTTTCAAGAGTCGAATTGCAGGATGTGATTCGATTTTTAAATTTTAAATTTTTAAATTTAAATTGTTTCTTATATTGAAGTAAATAGGATTCAAACTTACTCATTTACTATTTTGTTGAGTGTATACAGGTTTTTTGTAAATAATAAATATGGAACTTTGTTCCATCCGGGTGTCCCTTGACACCTCTCAAGTTTTTGCAGTTTTTTCAGCCACAACTTTTTTGTATGTAAACCGATTTTGACCATTTTACTGGTAACTTCAATATTATTTTTATATTAATTGTTACTGCTATTAATAATTATTTACTATATAAAGCAATAATTCATTAATACATTAGTATAATAATTTGTGTTTCATCATATATACAGGTTCTGGCGTCAATATGCTTTTATATGAGCGGTATAACCGATAGTCTGGTAATAGCGCCCAAGATCGCCTTTTTCTTAATATTTTGCCCGATTTTTGAAGGAAAGTTTCATACGTTTCTCTTCAAAGCAATGATTACTGAATAAAAGAATAATTGTATAATTTTTATCCAATTTTTAATATAAGCTTAGTATAGAATAAATACAAAAGGTTTTCCTTAAGTAGACGGCATTCCTCCTGCTACACCTACTGTTGAGAATCGACTCTCAGAAAGATGGGCAGGGCATATGCTCAGAGGCAAGTACCCAAAGTGGAACCAGCTAGTGATCGACTGGTAGCCAAGGGCTGCTAAAAAGACTTGAGGAAGGCAGAGCAAGCGCTGGGAGGACGATCTCAGCGTTACTGCTGGACCATACTGGCAACATACTGCCGTAGATAGGCAGCACCGGTATGAGAAGCGGGAGGCCTTAGCCAGGAGGCAATCTAGGAAAAGAGACTTGATTTAATAGGGAATATTGTACAAATACCTCGCTTCTCAGATATAAGGCTATTCTATAAGATATAATTAGGCTAATTAAGGCTATATATAGATTAAAGATATAACATTTAATGCTATATATTATTATAATTAAAATTCAAAACATCATTGAAATATGTTTTGCTAAAAGAACGGACTGATGATACTGACGTCACTTAAAAACCATTGCGTAGAAATGCAATAGATACAAGGTGACTTGTAATTACCCAACTTGTTTACCAACCGCGCAGAGGTGCTATATGATTATATTGTAAAGACAAACAAGCAGACAGAAAGCAACTCGGTAATACCTTGTTATCTATTAGTTGGCACTTCAAATATGTGGGTTCGAGATGTCCTATTACATGTTTTAAACAAGATGTGTTTAATTTAAGGTGACTTTGCATAGTACGAGCAATTTTTATTAAAACACTTTTTTGAAGATCTGTAGGCAATCTATGTATATAAATAAATTTGTGTTAGTTACACTATTCATAACTCGAGAACGGCTGTACCGATTTGGCTGAGAAATGGTAGGGAGGTAGCTTCGATTATCCCGTTGGAACCGGTAGGTGGCGCTAAGATCGGGTTCTAGAATCCTCCTAATCACCTGAACCGATTTTGGTGATTTTGTTTTTGTGTGTTTGAGTGATTCGCCGGATGGTTTAAATCCACAATTGGAACCGGTCGGTGCGCTGGGATCGGCTCTTAAATTTTAATTTTTTCAAAGCTGGACAACGTCTGCCGGGGCCACTAGTTTGAAAAAAAGAACCTAAAGCAGTTAACTTTGGAGAATCGCTTAGTGAAATTGAAACGTGTCTATGTGTGCTGGTAGTTGTAAAACTAAGCATAAAGTTCCAATTAATGTTGATACTTGTCATGTTCATCATATGAATCTGCGATAACGACTTCTTTAGGCCCTCTGGTGAATGAAGGACTGTAAGGAACAGGCGTTGCCAGACATCCCGATTTCGGCGGGACGTCCCCATTTTTAAATTAAAATTTAATGTCTCGCGCGGGACAGGCTCAGTCCCGCTTTCGGGAATAACTCGATCGTGCGTGCTGCGTGCTGAGCTTGCGGAATTACTCATCCAGTTTAATCTACAGCTGTCCTGTGAAGAGTTCTTCTTCTTTATACCAAGGATTATAAAAAGGATACCTTAAAAGAAGTTAAATCTTCACAGAAATATCAAAAATAAGTAATTCTTAAAAATAAAATTATTCTCTTATTGCAAGTAGCAATTTGCAACACTCATTCCTCGAACTATTGTTTGAAACGCCATATTTTCTAATTAATATATTTTTTTATTTCTGTTGTTTTTATTCAGAAGACGAAGAGAACTCAACTATTTAACGATAGGGTAAATCTGATTTAAAGTATCATATTTTTATTAAAATAAATTTTCAATGCCTATTTTTGCTATCTATGGCCACGTAAACGTAATTTGAACTCAAACAAAAAGATAAATATTCAAAAAATGACGACGAAAGAATCCCGCTTTTTTCACTCAAAAAGTTCCAAAATCAGGACATAGCAAAAAAAACGGTTGTTTGTAAAGTCGGTTTACTGACGATAGTTGAACGTGACAACGTCATAAGAAAATACTGATGGAATGGTTTCACTTTTCAAAAGAAAATTTTAATTTAATTTGTTTGATAGATATTTTGTATGGATATAGAGAAGGAGGTAAATGGAAATCACAATTGAATTGATCAAGTTACATTTATTTGTACGCATAAATACAATTATGTCAATTACGCTGCCGAACGCGGAGGCCGATTGTGCCTCTTTGTCGCTCGTTTCGCGCTCTCGCTTGCACTTCAAGCCTTAAATGGGACGCCTCAGAGCGAGGTAACGCCGCATGAGTCATGTTTTTCCGTGCGTGCAGCCGGCTCCATCGAATTATAAGACGTTGTCACGTCAAAAAATCTGGCAACGCCGGTAAGGAAACAATATCCAAGTAATCGTACGTCAGAATGAGATAAAACACGAGTCTTACCATGAGTGAGAAAGGCAAAAGAAACAATTATTCCGAGTTTCCAAAAGTACGGTGTAAACAATAAAAGTTTTGAAGAAGTTCTTATTTATTCCGCACGCAAAGGGGTTACTCAGAGATAAAAAGAATAATAAATAAATTATTCAATAGGAAACTTTGTCAGATTATATATATATATAGACAACAAGACCTGCAAGTAAATAAAAAATCAATAACAAACTTTCAAACAGACTGACAGACAAAAATTCTAAAAACTGTCATTTGTGATTAGGGATCTTATAAAGAGCAGCTTTCTTTTGAATTTTAGCTTGTGTTTTGAATATAGTATTTTCTTAAGTTCTCGCGACTAGTACACATAATAAAACTACGTTTTAAAGATTTTAGGCGCAGTAATTTATTTGATTTTTATTATTTCGACTTTTCGGCCACTTTTCAGTAGGCGTGATCACAGATCCTAACAAGTGTCAATGAGTATTTTCAAAGTTTTATTTAGCCCACCATCAACTTGTTCATTTTAATTGTTTTAATTTTGTTTATGGTTATTATTCACTCTATGGGAGCCTAATCTAATTTACCAATGCTTCGCAACATGTTGTGCCTAGAAAATAAGAAAGAAATCGAAAATAGTAAACATTTATAGGTTCTGTCGGCATGAAAATAAAATGCAGTGAATATCGTCTACATACAATTGAGATGTTATAAATAATAATCTTCACAATAACTACATCATATTAAAAAAAATGTTATATTTAATTATGTTAAATTAAATAGAACTACTCTATACAAAACAGTTGCTAATTATAGAATAGATAAAAATATTATACAATTATTATTCAATTAACAAAATGGTCAATTGTATTGTTTAGAAATAAATGTTTACAAATAGCTTATATCGTTCAGAAATAAGACAGTAAGTAACATAAAATTAAATAATTATATACTTTAAAAAAATAATTACTACGGAAGTTTCAAAACTAAATGTAACATACATACATATCGCGGGCTTCATAAACAAATTGGCGTACAGACAAAAGTGCAGTTTGACACACGGGACAAAATTGTGAATAAAACAAAACTAGGTGATTGTATAAGGCTGAAATTTGGAATACCCTTCTATTTAGATACACTTGCACACTGGTAAGGCTTTCTAAATTGTAACATGTATAGATTTTAGTAACCACAAAAACCGTGGCATTTTTACGTATATGTTTTGAATGAAGATTTGATATGAAGCCATTTGTTATGACGCCCTCGATATTGTTACGTGTGTTTCCCATTGGTCCAGATTTCCATCTACGATCCAAAGGAGCTACGATTCTGATAAACACTTTTCACTTCTTCAAAAATATCTTCAATTTGATAATTGTGAGCCGACCCTAGCTAGCGCTCACATTACTGGCATTCATTCTCTCTACACGCCCAAACCACCTTAAGTTTCCTTTTTCAACTCGTATCACTACATTAAATACATATTGTCATAGTAAAAGTAATATTATGACTGTTGCAATCTCATTAGTGTAAAACCTATTTTTCTATTTTGAATGTGATTTTATTTTTTATATCATATTTGTTTTGTCGAGTGAAAATTATTGAGAGATACACACGAATAAATATCTATTGTTGTGTTTATTAAGTCTATATATTTGAAATAACACAAAAAGCAGGATATTTTTATTAAAAAATAATTATATCTCTCGCTCAACGACCACAAAAATGGCTATTACTATTTCGAAAGGAGTTATAAATATATATAAGGATATTTTTAGTATAATAGGACTGAACCTTTGCATTATTTATTATAAGTAGGATAGCGAACGATAAGGAAGTGAGGATAGCAAATCACTGAAGTAGCAACCCTCTCTATGCCTAAGGGCTCTTCATTATTGTAACCCGGAGGTTATCGACGGCGACCCTTTAAATCAAGTGTCAATTGTCTCATTGGTCTCGAGCCTCGTTGGATACTTCGCACTTTGACCTTCGGAAAGGGATTTAGTTTGGTTCAAGTAACATTTGGGAGAAATTTCAGCAAGTGATTGAGGGTCATTGCTAATCAATACTTGGCAAACTAATTGACTTTCAAATCTGTATGAATGAAATGGATACATCTGAATTTCAAAGTACATGCTTTTTTTACCCAAATTTCAAAGATGAGGAGGTTCTGAATTCGTCGTGTGATTTTTTGATGTATCTATAACTTTCTTGTTTCTAATCTGATTTTGATGATTATTTTTGAGTTGGATTCAGTAAAATTTCAAAGTAGTCCCATATAAACATTATTGATATTGCATTTTGATAAGTAGTAGTAAGTCGGTAATCGTGAACTTTTGCGGTATTTTGTTCGGTGCTTTTTAGTTACTCTTGAATTCGGTTTCTTTTCTGCTAGAACAATTATTTTTATTTGTCAGCAGTCTATGTGAAACTTTGTCTCGAATAAGATTGGATACTGCTTAACGGATTCCAATAACAATGTCAGCGATCAAAATAAAAAAATATTTTTAATTAACGTGTGTGTTTTATGTTGATATCTTGCAGATTATTATGTATGGCTGGAGTACAGCAGACAGGCAGACGACCCACACGATGGAAAACAGCTACCGTAACCTTTTTTTGCAACATGAGAGATGTCACAAACACGCTGCAGGCCTCGAAAAAATTTTGTGACACCCTTTTCAAAAAACTGCATACCGTAGCGCTTTGGGCAAACTGCAACTGGAAGCTCATTCCAAATCCTTTTGTGAAGTTCAAGAGAACCGTTACGTACAAGAGCAAAACGGCTCAAGGAAGTGGAGATGAACGCCTTGTCGATGGGCAGCGGAGCTCGGATCTCCCGCCCCGTGCCCTATCCGCTCGATTTGACCACGGGCAGCGGGCAGGCACCAGGCGTGCAAATCCGTGTCCGTTCTCACCATACACGCACGGATCTGTCTGCCAGGCACGTCTGTCGGACAAATCCAGCGGGCAGATCTGTGCGTGTATGGCTAGCTATTCCGCTTGCGAATAAAGTTCAATTTAGATTATTCACAGGTCGAAACCCGGTCTACACTTTTGTATGCAAACAAAAATTACTGATCAGTATTGTAAGCTGTGTAAAACTGTAAATGTATTTCAATTATTTTTTTAACATTTTTTATATTCTTCCATTTTCATAACAGAAGTAGTTGTAAATTCGTTTCGCTTAACGTATCCTAAATGGCAACCTATCAAAATACTAAACCTTGTGCGAAATCTCTTTTTTTTTACAAAGTAAACTTTAAAGAAACTTTCTGAAAATGACTTCATACTAACATTTAAATGAAAACAATGGAAAAGCGAATAAAACCCATAACAGTATATGCCATAATTGAATATTGTATGCAATTTGTTAATGACCAAAGCGACGCTTAGGTTATAAATATACTGAGAGCTTATTTTCAATTAAATGTGATTTTTATTCGATAATAGTTGTGCCCAAAACATCATATGCACATACGGTTGGACTTCATAGTTATATTTTGTAAAGCCTGAAAAATATATAAATAAGACATTAAAAGGAATTTAAAACATGTTGGTGTACTTGACAGCCTAATCGACTGAGATAATTTTTACCATTGCACAATATGTCAAACCTGCCTTGATTTTGTGTGGATGTATAGAATAGAATATAAAACACTTTATTGTTTACCACATACACATAAAATAAACAATTTACAGTAGTCACATTAAACAGTAAAAGTAGCAGTAGGCCGCCCGCCTTATCGCTTTAGTGCGATCTCTTCCAGACAACTCGAGCTATGAATTTTATGAACGTTGTTATTGAAATTATTGTACAATTGTCAATAACCAATTCTTGTTTGAAGCTCGGCAATTTTCATTGCAATCTATTAAGCCGTGAAACAGCCTATTTGAAATTACCTTTCAAAACGTTAGCCCGTCCAGTTCATTGGCATATAATGGTTCCGGGTTCGATTCCTGGCAGAGTAAATATTGGAAACGACCTTTATTTACTCTGGTCTAATGGTCTGGGGATGTTCCTAGAATTGGTCCGTTGTATATTTATTGCTCATTATTTGCACTCAAGATTTCGTTCGTAAAGAGTTAATCCTGAATAAATTTATCCTTATATTTTGGGAAATATAAACAATATCTTTATAAATTATTGTGGAATTCTGATGTAATAGTTACAGCAAAAGTCGTTTAGTAGTTTTTATCCTGAAAAAGTAACAAATGCATATACCACAACACAAACTTTCGTCATTTATAATATTAATAAAGTAATACAAGAGTACAGTATTACACAAATAATGATTCCTCATTGCTCGTTTGCCGATGTATAAGAAATAATGGACTTGAACTGATCTCAGTGTGTCCCGGGATTGCGAAACAATTTAGACGTACAGTAATCTCACTGAACAACAATCTACTGTGACCGGATACGAAATAAAGTGTTTTAGATAAAACGCTTTATAATGGCCTCTCTGTTAATTTACAAAATAGTGGTTCTTTCAATGTTTCTATGAATTGACATCAACCTACATACATCTGCAGTGGTACACAGAGTTAAATTGTTGAGCTAAATAATGAATACATTGATCGGAATATTATAAATATTATAATAAACTCTACATTATTTATTTTATTTGTTTATGTCCTTACCTACGGGGCCGAGACATGGACACTGACGGCAGGATTGGTCCACAATTTCCAAGTCGCTCAGCGGGCTATAGATCGAGCTATGTTGGGTGTTTCTCTTATACATAAAATTAGAAATGAGGATATCCTTAAGAAAACCCACATAACTCGCCAAATTAGCAAGTTGAAGTAGCAGTGTGCCGGTAGATGGCCGATGGAGCAGACGAGTCTCGGTAAACGTAGTGTCGGATACCCTCCAGCCCGATGCACCGATGACCTGAGGGAATCAGAGGACAGGGATGCGAATGGCTGACGACGTTTTGTTTATTTTACACGTTTTCAATGACTATCAGATATTCGCATTATAACAATAACATATAAGGGGCCATCCACAAATTACGTGACATGAATTTCATGATGTTTGACCCCTACCCCGTCCTTGTCACAGCTGGTCACATTCGTGAGACTCTCATCTGCCTAGTGTGGCATCACATATTTTGGAATTTTACATCAAAACATTATTCAGTTGAAACAGCAGTTCCGTAATAAGCTTAAATGTATATTAGACTTTGAAGTGTGACGTCAAGAAATTTAGGACCCATCGCTTGTCTCACAATGTCAGACTTCGTCTACCCCCTCCTCCCTCCCCCTTAGCGTGTGACGTTATTTATGGATGACACCTTAGTGATAGTGAGCTAATAACAAGTCACCACAGATAGAACTTAATTAAGATATGTAATCAGAGATCAGAGAACTAAATAATATTCCTTAGCATTATTTAATTGTTATATACCTGTGAAGAGACTGACACGCACTTTACTGATTTAAAATATTTTTAAGCATCAATATATAATAATAATAAGTTGCAGCCCACCTCTCGACACCCCTTAGCCACTCACACCCATGTTACCTTTGTCTTCTCTATGGCATTTTTTAGGGAGAAAAATAAATAACATTGAAGTGTGTGTCTGTAATGTCAAAGTAACAGCTTTTTACTAAATGCATATGAAAGGTATAAGTTAAGCTACTTTTATTTTAGAAAAAAATTAAAGGTTCACATGCACACCGCCGCCGTCGCCAAACCGGAAGGAAAATTAAATTCCACGCGGACGCAGTCGCAGGTAACAGCTAGTCATAAAATAAATGTCACAATTAGCTCATTTTAATTAATGAAATTGAATGAATGAATTGATCACGCCAATACCACAAGTGGTGGCAACAAAAATCCTCGTTACAGCTGCATTCTGCTTTTAGAACAATAGAAGAGCGGAGTAGTATGGACCGCCGTCCCAAGACGGCGTGGCCACTCCATTCTTCATTCATCATTCATCCTTCAAGGACTTTAATCCACACACACAAGCCAAGTCGCACTTCAACCTATATGTACTATTAGTGTCTTTGTCCAAACTATTAATTACATATACAAGTAATAATTAAATACATACTACGTACTTACTAATAATGAAATGTGCGTATAACATCCTTGTTTATTTATGTACCACCCGTACAGAATCAATGATTGATATTGATTGACTAGCTAATAGATCCAGCTGACCCGTACCCACTTTGCTGGGTGTCAAACCAAGCCAACATATAATTGCCCATGGGAAAAAATTCTCCAATCAATGCTCACCCAAAGAGAATGTTAGACCATGGGACTTACTTATTGTTTAGACAGCGCACGCTGATAAATCAACGCATCAACTAGTTTTCGTTGGAATCGATATTACACATTAAAATTGTTATTAATTATAATCAAATATAGCCTGTGTCACTCAACAATAACGTAACCTTCTACTGGTGAAAGAATTTTCAAAATCGGTTCAGTAGTTTCAGAGATTAATTCCTACAAACACTCATACTTTACCTCTTTATAATACTAGTATCGGTTTCAATGCTGACTATGATGATTTCACAAGAATTCCGTTTCTGCCAGAATAAACTTTAAAAATATTATATAAAAAAATAAAACTTCGTTTAAAAAAACCGACTTCAAAAACTAAAATGCATAAAATAACTTATTTCTAAAGCTATTATTATTAATATATATTATCTAAGACATCTTAAAGTCGGTGCTTAGTAATTTTCAAAATATAGTAATTTTTATGTTTTACTTTGCACCGACTTCAAGATATTTTAGATAATATATATTAATAATAATAGCTTTAGAAATAAGTAAAGTAATAAGGAAGTTTTATTTTTTATTTGTTACTTTTAAGTGTCTAGCTATGTATGGGAGGACCTACGAATGGTGCCGCGCTTCTTAAAAAATATAGGTTCCAAGAACTGGGAACAAAAAAATGTACGTAAAATGAAAACTACTGGGCCAAACTATGTCAAATTTTTAGGGGACCACATGACAGCTATTCCGCGTCGAACAAAAAAAGAATCACGTAAATCGGATCATAAATCACGGAGTAATCGGCGAACATACACAACATACAAAAAAGCTCCCGACGAATTGAGAACCTCCTCCTTTTTTCGAAGTTGGTTAGAAATGAAATTCTACTCGATTTCTCTGAACTTTAAATATTGTCATCGAGGCGTTATAGAATACAAAAGGTATAAACAATAGAATGATAAGAATAATATACATTCCCTTTGAAGTAATCTGTTTCGTAATAATTTAATTAAACAATGAAGTACTAATTATTACGTACATATTCATCCCACGAGGTTGCACATGTATGTCTTGTAAAATATCTTTTTCTGTATATATAGCAAAACTTCCATCTTTAGGTATCTACGCAAAATATAATGGTTGTACATAAATATGTCTGGTTTCTTCTTCGCAGTATTGAAAATTGATCTATTGTTAGAACGTATGGTCTATACTTACATATATTCAATAAAGTTCAACATAAGATATGGATGTATGGATCAAGTTTTCTCGCTCCGCAATATCGTGGAGATGCAGCTGGCTATGGGCCGGAAGGTTTTCTGCGGTTTTGTGGATCTAGAGAAAGCATTTGACAGGGTTGTGCGGAAGGACCTCTGGGACATATTGCCCGGATATGGGATTGATGGCCATTTGCTGCGTGCTGTACAGTCCACTTACGAGGACTGTATGGCATGCGTGCGGGTGGACGGCAGCCTGTCGCCCTGGTTTGACGTCAATATTGGCGTCCGGCAGGGCTGCGTGCTGTCGGCTTTGCTGTTCATCCTATATCTGGACAATTGTCTCCAGAGATTAAGATTGATGGATGTTGGGGTGCGGATGGGTGATCTAGTTGTTAGCAGCTTGCTTTATGCGGATGATGCCGTGCTTTTAGCCGAATCGCCATCAGAACTGCAAACACTAGTCACAATGATGAAAGATGACTGTCAGGCGAGAGGCTTACGTTTGAATGCGAAGAAAACAAAGGTGATGGTGTTTGAAAGAGAAACAACCAGAACGAATGCAAGGATAATGGTCGATGATGTTATGCTGGAACAAGTGAATGACTTTGTATATCTCGGATGTGCTTTTAGCAGGGATGGAAGGTACACCGCTGATATAGAAAGAAGAGTGAATTTGGGGAATAGTGTGAATGGAGCGTTAGGTAAACTTCTAGGCGCTAAGAACCTCAGCCAGAAGGCCCAGCTTGCCATACACAACGCGGTGCTGGTACCTACGCTCACGTATGGAAGCGAGAGTTGGGTATGGAATAGAGAGTACGAAAGTAGAGTAAACGCGGTCGAGATGCGAGCACTGCGCAAAATCTGCGGAGTGACGCTCGCGGACCGCGTTCGTAATAGGTACCGAAGTAAGAAAGAGAGTTGGTCTGAAAGAGAGTGTCGGGGTGAAGGTAAGGAAAGGAATGCTCCGGTGGTTCGGGCATGTGGAAAGAATGTATGATGAAAGAATGACTAAACAGATATACAATGCAAAAGTGGATGGATGCAGAAGTCGCGGAAGGCCACGACACACCTTCCATGATCAAATTGATCGTGTATTAGCAGAAGGTGATGTCAGGAGCCTTAAGAACCGACGAGCGTGCATGACAAGAACTATGAATGTCAAAGAAGCAAGTGAGGTGTGTAAGAATAAGCCTAAATGGCGCTCTGTTGTTCGTGCCTACCCCGCAAGGGACCTGGCGTGAAGTTATGTATGTATGTATGTATGTATGTATAAGATATGTTTTACTTCAAAAAACACCGGTCAAAACGAAGCTCTTTGCTTCATATTTTATGGAGCGCACTGCCAAGGAGTGGAATAATTTGAAGTCTTCAAGTCACGAGTTAATAGGTGTCTTCTAGGTAAGCGTGTTCCTCGCCGTCTAGGCTGGAGGTGAATGCGCCAGCGAGCCTACAGCCCGGACAAGGGACATTCGAGGATCAGCCAGGGGTTTTAAACCCAAAGTATGGTGTGGCAATAGCATTTCTGCGGGAATACTAGTGCCACCCCGACAAGGCGAATACCACACACCGGCAGCGAATTTTCTCCAAAAAAACGTAATGATACTCCATCCTAGACTGCATCATCACTCAATATCAGCTGAGACATTAGTCAAATGCAAACCTAAATATCCATTAAATAAAAAATATTTGATATGAATTTCAAATGTAGGCGAGCTAAGACGCAGAAAAGGCTGGGTGTACAAGGTCATAGGTAAGATAAGCTTGCTCTGTACTAAGCCGAAAATATGTATAAGTACGTACAATTCAGAGCAACTCTTGTTCTTTTACAGTTTTATAAAAAAAACAATATTTTTTAAGATATGGGGTTTCAAAGATTGCATTAAAAAATCGGTCGTGCAACACTAGCAAACAATTGTGAGGGTATTTGGTGTACGAAAACAGTAGGCGCGTTAAGGTGATTACACACTACATCTTTCTATCGAGTCATGGCGATCAGATCTGATCCGCACCAATTAAGAAAACTTATTGAGTGTAAATTTTTATCGATATCGATCGAAATTCGGTTAGCAACAATCAAAATTGGCGATATCGACTTTCGATTGCTATTGATAATCTGCTGACCATAGCCATCAAACATTTTGAGCCCTTTGGTAGCTACTACTACTCTAAATTTCCAAAGGCAAAAGGTAATAGGCCAGAGCGAGGAGGTGTTCCACCACCCTAGTAGATTATGCGCACATGACACTATTAGGCACTGGCATATGCGTAAAGTGTACGGGTACATGTGTGCGCGCGTTGTGTTAGGGGTGTATGTTCCAAAAATGGATTATGGGAGCTGCATACGTCTAGGCATCGGAGCGGACAACGAACTACTGACTAGCGCAGTGCGGGAGCGTTCATATTAATAGTTGCTCCATCTCGCTCGTACATCATCCGTCCCGCTCGTACACTGTGCTATACATTGTACTAGCAGTACGACTTGTTAATAGTTACCGTTTCCAGAATAAATCAGAGCTCGAAGCCCCCTCACCAACACGTCACACCACATTAGTGACGTAGTTGAAGAAAAGCGATGATGAATAAATCAGTTCACATCAGCACTCGACAGTGAATACTCCTCTCTGCCATCTGTATTATTTAATCACTACCTTCGCTGCCACAGGATAATCGGTTTATGATTTTTGTATGAACACCAAATTATCATTTTTTTTAAGCTTTCAGTATATTAAGCTCATTATTCACACTACTCGGGCCTAGTACAGGCCAAGCTTACAATAACCCTGTACATTATACATAAAAACAAAGCAATTGTAGCAATTGGTGTAAACAATTATAAAACAGCAACTTAATTAAAAGCTTGTTTTCCTTATAGTTTCGTGTTTGTTCAAAGTTGGTAAAGTAAACAAAGATTCTATTGAAAAGTAACTTATGCTTAATTGCAAAATATAGTTCACAGTTCAAGGTTTCTCGGTATACGTGACTTAAGTTTTACGTTTCAAAGACTTCATCCTTGTTATGGTTCCTATATATAAAGGCAGATTTTTTTATTTTAACAATAACAAAACCGGCTTCAAACTCAAAAGTAAAAAAAAATGTTTAACCGCCTTCTTTCTACATCTTGAAATCGGTGCTAAGCAAAATAATAAAAAAACAAGAAATGTGAAAAATATAGTAATTTTTACGCTTTACTTCGCACTGACTTCAAGATGTTTCGGTTGTATATTATTTTTTTACTTTTTAGTTTGAAGTCGGTTTTATAGATAGTTTGTCAAAAAAGAAATAATTTTTGGACTTTTTAGTTGCGCAAAACGCTTGAATAGCTTTAAAAATAATATATTAAGCGGCTGTAGATATTGTACTACTGACACTCGTACACAAGGTTGCTATCTCACTATTCGATGTAGACGCTAGTCAACAAGGGTAGCTCTCGATTGTCCTGGGATCTATTCATCAGATCCTAACTTAGTGACAATGGAACCACCTCCGAAGTATACGCTTGCGAATAAAGAAAAAACCTTGAAAAATCTACAAGCGCTCGACAATTGACGGAGATATCTAGTAACAAAGAAGTCAGTTAATAATTTTCGGAATTTTATAATAATACACGATGTCTTAGTTTTCTCAAAATCAGTCGATTCCATACCTGCCAAGGGTAACTTTTTTTCGCTATTTCGTATAGGATTTGGCACTGAAGACCCAAAAAAATAAAAGTAAAATAACTTATTTCTAAAGCTATTATTATTAATATATATTATCTTAAACATCTTAAAGTCGGTGCTTAGTAATTTTCAAAATATAGTAATTTTTATGTTTTACTTTGCACCGACTGCAAGATGTTTTAGATAATATATATTAATAACAATAGCTTTAGAAATAAGTTATTTTATACTTTTTTAGTTTTTTTAGTCGGTTTTTTTAAACAAGGTTTATTTTATTTTATTTGTTACTTTTTAGTGTCTAGCTATGTATGGGTAGACCTACGAAAGGTGCCGCGCTCTTAAAAAATATAGGTCCCAAGAAACGGGAACAAAAAAAATATTCGTAAAATGAAAACTACTGGGCCAAACTATATCAAATTTTTAGGGGACCAAATGGCAGCAAGTCCGCGTCGAACAAAAAAATAATCACGTAAATCGGATCATAAATCTCAGAGTAATCGGTGTACATATGGAACCGAATGGAATTTTTTTCATAAAAAATGTTCATAAAATGAAAACTACTGGTCCAAACTATGTCAATTTTTTAGGAGACCAAATGGCAGCCATTCCACGTCGAACAAAAAAAGAATCACGTAAATCGGATCATAAATCTCGGAGTAATAGGTGAACATACATAAAAAAATCCCGACGAATTGAGAACCTCCTCCTTTTTTTGAAGTCGTATAAAAATTCACTCAGCATACAATACAAAGGTAAATTCTAGCGATGTTCTTAATTACACCCAGTCCAAATAAAGCAGAATACTTTTCGAATATTCATCTGCCGAGAGTCGAACTACGACGACGAAGACACTACTTTATCGAAAAATTTAAAATAATTTTGCATTATCACCTGGCAACCCGGATTAAATCTTAATAACATCAAAAGTCACAAATCGCGCTACGGTAACGGCATTCTAAATGTGTCTTTTTCTGTTTATAGGCATACAGAAAACCTTACTGTACAATGTACCGGTAAATTTGCTACTTCATTTACTTGCTGTTTATTTGTTATTTCACCTGTCATTTTTCGTATGTTTTTCATATTTACGGGGACATTGACAAAATCAATGCCAAAGGCGGTGGAGCCAAGATCAAGAAAAGTCAAGTCAAGTCAACGGCATTCTAAATTCAAATATTAAAAACAGAATAGTATCATGACCATAAGACTTTTGGGTTCAATAGTCATGTCAAGTTGGCGTTATACAAAAGCGACGTTCTGCCCGATTATAATGTCGCCTAGCAACATATACACGATTTATTATTGCTCATAAAAGTCACAAGTTGCTGCCATAGATTTAACTGCAAACTTCGCATGACAGGATTTTAAGTATTATGTACGTTTAGTCGTTTCAAATCCAAAGTTTACTGAAAAGGCAATTATATTTTAATTAATAATTAAAACATATAATTACTTAATAAAAATTAAAAAGTTCAAAACTATAACGGGAAAATATGCATTTCATTTATTATGTATATTTTTTTTTAAATAAGAAAACCCATTTAATCTATATCCAAAAGCAAAAATATTTTCCAAATATGAGATAAAAGGGTTCGCACCTTGCACCAATCTGTAGTTCCTTCGATAGCTTGATTTTGAGCTGGGCACTAGTATCAAAGGCACTCGTAACTAGGATATGCCCGTGACTTCGTCCACGCTTGACTTACAATTCCCGGGATACAAAGTACCGCAGCATTTAAATAAAGAATGTTAGCTATCGTTTTAGTGAAAAGTGTGTCGGAAGACGCCATTTTTTATACACCTGAAAATTACAAACTGCTCCTAGAAAAATTGCAGCAATCGTAGGAAAATTCCCGCGGGATGCCCGGTTAGAAAATATCACACCTTTTATTAAATAAAATTTTCTATCGATAAGTGAAACAATCACGTTGGAATTATTTTTTTATTTGGCCATTTTAAATCATACCCAAAAAAATACCCACAGGATTCCCGGGCGAAAAAGCGGTGCAAATTTTAAGGTAAAGAATTTGCCATTGAACCGTGAAAATCGCATCTAAATCGGCCCAGTAGTTATTACAGGAATCTTGATATTTATATTTATGATGTACACTGTACAGTGGAGATTCGATTATCCGGACCTCAGTTAAATGAAGGTTAGGGCTGCTTAATGAAATAAAATTGAGAAAATCTACTTAATTTGTTTTATTGAAAGTAAAATACGATTGCACAGCAAGAACACAGAGACAGTGCTGCCGTCTTTACATAAAGATGTAAAACAATGGGCAACGACCCTGTGGTTATTCAGCCAAGTTCAATATTTTTTCTTAGCAAGTTAGCAAGTTATACGGATTCGCGACTACCTTGATTGACAGTTATTTCATGATTAAGATTACAGTATTTTAGTAATTTAAATAATATAAAATTTGAATGTACATTATTGTAAAAAAGCGTGGGGTGTATTCAAAGCGCTTTTTAAGATATTATAATATTATTAATTGAATACACCCCACGCTTTTTTACAATAATATACATTCAAATTTTATTTTCTGTTTTTTAGTTGGATTTTTTATGAAAGCGTGTTATTTTTAGTTTTTTTTAAAACTAATATTTATTTGTCATTTTTTAGTTGATTTTTTTTAAATGTTTTTAAATACAAGCTTTTGAGATCCTGAATATCATGTAGCAGCAGAGTGCTAGCCAAGACAAGTAAAACGAGCCCAAACACGACGGATCTATCTTGTTTAGTACAGGAGTTCCTATGGCCACCTTCCGACTCCCTCATCAGATCAGCTCCATGGTACCATATTATTTCACTGTCACGCGATATAAACATACGAGCCCAAACACGACGGGTCTATCTTGTTTAGTACAGGAGTTCCTATGGCCACCTTCTGACTCCATCATCAGATCAGCTCCATGGTACCATATTATTGCATTGTCACGCGATATAAACATACGAGCCCAAACATGAAGGGTCTATCTTGTTTAGTACAGGAGTTCCTATGGCCACCTTCCGACTCCATCATCAGATCAGCTCCATGGTACCATATTATTGCATTGTCACGCGATATAAACATACGAGCCCAAACACGAAGGGTCTATCTTGTTTAGTACAGGAGTTCCTATGGCCACCTTCCCACTCCATCATCAGATCAGCTCCATGGTACTATATTATTGCATTATCATCGACCTTTGACAGGTCTGCAAAGTTTGAATTAAATCTGATAGTTCAAAGTAGGACAAAATCGAGCTCAAAGGGGTCGGTTACAAACATACATACATACATACAGGTGAAGCTAATAAATAAAAATAAAATAAAATAAAATTCATTTATTCATAGCCACTTTAGATAACAATGGAGAAAAATACAATAATAATTTTGAGCCGTCCGTCAGCTATCAAAGTCCCGTAACTAGGATTCAACCTGTAAATTACAGTTGACTTTGGCAACTTTCGGTTACAGCGGAATACAAAATACATTAAAGGCTAAAGTAAACATAAATTTTGAAATTCTCAACCCTATACTAAATTACTGTACTAATAGGGTTGAGATGAAAAACTAATAATATACTAGATATCAAAATAGTCGTAAAAAAAGCAGGGATCTGTTAAGTGTTTGCTCAGATGGCGTGTGTGCAATAATGTTATTTGTGTGTGTGCATGTGCATGTGTGTGTGTGTGTATGGTGTGTATGTGCTTGTGAATGCGAATTTACAATTGTTTATACCCAGAAAATTTAGTACATTTATATATTTGTGCCTTATATTAGTCGCTATGCTTGTTGCTTTTGCACATAATTTATATATATTTGATATAATATTTAGTCGATGAAAAATTAATTTGTTAGGTTACTTAGTAGTTTTTCTGTATTATTATAATCATGCGATTGTAGCCATTTGGATAGTTTGACCTTTACTTCATGCCTAGATAGAGAATATATTTTTAATTGTTTATTAATTTTGTTATACAAGGGTCCATGAATGAAGTTATAATGTCGTTTGGCGAAAGATGTTCTGCAAGCTACGGTAGGGTACACTCTGTCGGAGCGTCGTTTACGTGTGTAAATTGAAGGATCAAAATTTAGTTTTGAATGAGCTCTTAAGATTACATTTAAAATAAACAATTGGCGAATAGAAAGGAGTGATGTCTCCTGATATAGTTTATGCGTTGGATATCGGAAAGGTTTTTTAAATATAACCTTTAATACCAATCTTTGAGATCTTTCAAGTTTCAAAAGATAAGTCTTAGTTGCCGCTCCCCATGAAATATTGCAATATGTTAATAGTGAGTCGCATAATGCGTAATATGTCATTTTCAAAGTCTTTAAATCTGTAACATCTCTGAGTTTTTTAAAAACATAAATAAGTTTCCGCACGCGGTTAGACAATGTATTAATATATAAATCCCATTTCAGTGTATTATCAATTTGAATTCCCAAATACTTAACAGAAGTAGCACTAGAAATATTTGGACAGCTACAATTACAGATGTAATTAATACAGGAATGTGCCTTTAGGTAATATTCCTGCGATGAAGGCAAGGTTTTAGAGTTGATTGAAAAGGGCACGAAAGAAGTTTTGCTCATATTTAAGGTTAGTCGATTTGATGATAACCATAGCATCACTCGTGATAGAGCCATTTCTGCATTTGCTTTAGTTTCATCCCATGATGAACCATGTACCAGAAGAGCTGTGTCATCAGCATATGTAAATATTCTGCAGTTCGATATCTCGAGGAGACATAATTCATTGATGTAAACATTAAAAAGAGTCGGTCCGAGTATACTTCCTTGAGGAACCCCGTACACAAGAGTTTCATCCTTGCTAAAATGATTAGCTATCTTAACAGCTTGGCATATATAATATATATATATATAATATATACATATTGGATAATAAAAGCGTGTTAATAAATAAACACGGGTACGCGAACGAGGAAAGTTATCTTTCTCCAGTTAATGATATGAACAAAGATATATATATATTCAATTATCCGGATTTTCAATTACAGTCCGGTTAATCCAGTTTCCTCCGTACGTTGTACACGTCAGAACAATATATCGAGCTAGTGTTTAAAACCAATGTTAACAGGACCGCTTACATATTTTACTCATTGCCTGTCAATACTAACCACCTAATAGTATAATTATCCCCGCAAATTGGTAATGCGTTGGAACCTTGTCAAATTAAAATTCACGTGACGTATCCGCAACTCGATATGTACGCGTGCTCGCCGGCCAGTGATGCTAACAGTACTGAGTGTTCGGCTACGGTGACGTCACCAAAATGGCGGCCAGACGCAATACAATTTGCGGGGTTAATACTTATTTCATGAACACATCGAAGAATCTTGGAACATTCTATCAACAGCGTTCACACGTTGGCTTCTAGTAAAAGTGCTGTATTAATTTTATCCAACGACCAATGCAGAATAATAAATACGTCATTGTGTAAATCGCGACTTTAGTTGCTCAGTACTTTGCTCCAACACCTTGGCCCAACATTTGAACAGATCTTGAAACAATTCAACTATTATTTACATTACATTTAATAAACCCTTCACATAAATATACCAATATACGAAATAACACTCTTGAAATATTGATTATAGCGTTCACTGATATTTCACTATCAAAATGATATTTTAAATGAATTATTTTGCGTTTATTAACAACTGTCTGCTCTTATTGGACATTTTGATAGGTACGAATTTCATCACAAGCACTCATTTCGCTCTCGTATTGAAAATAATAATGACACCGACCGCTGTTGAATTAATAAATGCTTAATAAAATTTTAATCATAGGCCTCGATTCATATTTACCACTATTGTACTCTCCGTCTCGTTCTTGGGGCAATACGATCTTATTGTTATATTTAATTACTTGTATGGTTGTTCTTGTCATGTTTCTTATAAGATTAATAATTAATTTTGTAACGCACCTACCCTCTTATTTCTAAACTATACAATCGGCCATTACCTTTATTGAATAAATTTTGTTTTTATTTATTTATTCTGTGATTAATGCCTGTTTTGTGTAGTTTTCTAATTTACCATAGTATTATGTAACAATATGTATCTTAAGTATGATGTGGTAATTGAGTAGATTATAATTTAAAATCTCTCAATTGTATATAGACGGTATTCACTGCATTATATTTTCATGTTAGTAGAAGTGATAGATTTTTTACTGTGTTCGATTTATATGTATAGATTTATTAATAAATTAAACTTAACGAAACGAAACGCAACGTAAACGAAATTAAATATATTTTTATTATACAGAGACTCAAAAAGGTCGTTTTTTTGCGTCACCCTAATATATATACTTAAGACAGTAGAGAACTGGTCCTCAACAAGTCAACTGATCAACAACAAAAGAGATCAACTCAGGCCTTTTTTAGTGACTTCATTTTTGGGGGAAAACTAATTCTCGAAAATTATACGTCCATAATCTTTTGTTGTTGTTAAAAAAAAAACGGTTTTTTTGGCAATTTTTCGATTTTTTAAAAATTTTCTTTTAGGGCACTGCGTGTCCCCATGTGCCCCCACAAAAAAAGCCCTGGATAAGACATAGTTATATATTAGAAATTCAAACAGACCGATTACATATTCGACATCTTTTATATCAATATATGATAAATACTTCTCAAATAGTAATCAATACAAATGCACCAACGGTGTTGGCGAAAACATTTCAAATTAAGACAAAACAAAGTCAAGCACATAATTTGTTTTCCAACAATGCAACATTGTTCAACAACGTAGTCGGATACAGAAACACAATGTCCATTGCTACATTCATTACAAGTTTAACCGTACTCTGTGTCGGCGGTGTGTGTAATGCTTCCGTACATGACCGTATAAACAACTTGGGTGATAGTTGTCCAAAACTCTACAGTTGTATTCATGAACATGTAAAGTGGATCATTAATAAACACTCTAGTTATTATGCAAATAATATATAAAAGTTGTAAAGGACATTGCATCTTCAACGGGTTTGGAGGTAGAACACATACAATCATCTATTGTTGGTATGTCAACGTGTGAGGACCTATCGAAGGAAGTGTCTGGCCACATCGGAACATTTTTGGGAGGTTATCTGTAACGAAAACTCTGAAAGTGGTTTGACAGTGTATTTTAAAAGTTTCATTCATGATTAACAAGCTTTTGATGTAGATAACTTCGGAAAGACTCGAATTTGGTCAGTTTTGGATGAGTATATTTCAATCACAGACAAAGCGGTTATCCATCTATTATTGTATAGTAAGATAACTCTTCCACACAAACTTTACCAAATTCATTAATGGAAAATGCTTGTACATTTTGTGGGAGGTTGTGACTGAAAATAATTATACAAAATGTATTTATGATGAGGTGTTTTAACTTATGAACTTTTATGGTTGCTTTATACGTATTAAGTACGTAAGTAGATAAGAAAATTTAGTGAAACATTGCTAAACTTGTTGTTAAAATTAATTACAATTTACCTATAATAAAACGTCTAAGCTTGCCATGAATTAGTTTTAGCTACCATAATATCTTGATTACCTACATCAGGGGTAAGAGTCTCAGTACCTTCTTTAATTTATTACCTTAACGGTTAGTTCTAGTGCGTTCGATAGATGTCACTAGTATCGATTCATCGGAGTATTATGTACGTAGCATCTGTCCAAACATATTTAGGTATTTGATTCTAATATGCTCTTTAAAAATGAAATAGAAAAAAGGGCTACAAAATAAATAAACTAATTAAGGATCGTTTTGTCCAATTTACTTTTTAAAAATCCTCGAAAAGAAGACTTCTGGGCTATCTAGTCATGTTGAAGTTAGATTCTTTCAGTTACGTTACTGTACGACTGTTATTTCTATTATTTTTCTCATATAATAATGCTTATACTTTGGTTTCTGCTTAGCAATTATCAATTTCCCAAATCATTCTCCTCCATTTTTAACCGACTTCGAAAAAAGGAGGAGGTTCTCAATTCGTCGGGATCTTTTTTTTCTTTTTGTTGCTTTTTTTTATGTATGTTCGCCGATAACTCCGTGATTTATGATCCGATTTACTTGATTCTTTTTTTGTTCGACGCGGAATAGCTTCCAATTGGTCCCCTAAAAATTTTACATAGTTTGGCCCAGTAGTTTTCATTTTATGAACATTTTTCATGGAAATAATTTTCACTCCGTTCCATATGTACACCGATTACTCTGAGATTTATGATTCGATTTACGTGATTCTTTTTTTGTTCGACGCGGAATAGCTGCCATGTGGTCCCCTAAAAATTTGACATAGTTTGGCCCAGTAGTTTTCATTTTACGAACATTTTATTATTTATATATTTTGATAAGAAGCGCGGCACCATTCGTAGGTCCACCCATACATAGCTAGAAACTAAAAAGTATCAAATAAAATTTAAAAACTTCGTTTAAAAAAACCGACTTCAAAAACGAAAAAACTAAAATGTATAAAATAACTTATTTCTTAAGCTATATATATTATCTAAAACATCTTGAAGTCGGTGCAAAGTAAAACATAAAAATTACTATATTTTGAAAATTACTAAGCACCGACTTTAAGATGTTTTAGATAATATATATTAATAATAATAGCTTAAGAAATAAGTTATTTTATACATTTTAGTTTTTTCGTTTTTGAAGTCGGTTCTTTTTATCTCTTCTGCGTTCTCAATTTTAATTACTATGTCTAGGGATCGAATACAAAGCAGAAACTCTTTATAAAAGATTAAACATTAATTACAGTAGATACTCTTTAACGAGAGCGCATATTTTATATTCCTTAGAAGTCTGTTATCAGTGTTTTCTTATCTGAAAGGTCGTTAAGGTAAATATTTTACGAGCCTCTTAAATAAGGACAAGGGACTGGATTTTTCATTCCTAGTGTTTAGAGTCGTAAAACTGTAAGTTACGACTGTTATCACAACATAAATAGGAGTAAACTCTACGTAATGAATTTAAAATAAGCGCCTGGCAAAAAGTTGTTTTCAATCTCACAGATGTGTTACATACCAAACTATATAATCAGGTAAAACTAGTTTAAACTAAATTAACAAAGAATAATAATAAATATCTAGTAAATTTTAATGGTAACTCTTAGAAAGTATTTTATATTTGTCCATAACCTACTCTGACCGTCAAAAAATCTAAGCACTATTATCAAAAACCATGAAAAAAGGATAAACAGACAGACTTTCCTTCGTATATTCAGTACTGAATAATTTGTTTGTGTACTAAAGGTACACAAACAAATTATTTTGCAAAAAGTAGGAAACTTAAAGCGTAACTTTCGACGAGGAAAAGTAACGTAATTCACATGTCATCACATCACTTGCTTCTCAGAAATTTACATTTTAGGATATTCTTGTCTTTACCTCAAATAGATACAGGGAGTGTTCCGAAGAACTGTTAAGAATGGTGCCTTCGTCCTCTTTCTACTATCACACCGCTCGCCATCGGTTGTGAGTTCACCCCCACTTTCCAGAGCCGCTTCGCTCATGTATGCAACGGTTCTGTAGAACGTTTCTCTTGCGTTCCGTGGGTATATGGAATGAGCTCCCAGCCGAGGTTTTCCCACTGCGCTACGATATGGAGTTTTTTAAAAAGGGTGTCATAAAATTTCTTTGAGGCCAGCAGCGCGTTGGTGACATCTTTGATGTTGCAAACGTCCATAGGCGACGGTAACCGCTTTCCACCAGGTGGGCCGTCAGCCTGTTTGCTGTACTCTAGCTATAAAAAAGTAGTGGAATAATCAGTAAATATAAATTAGTATAGTGCTTAAGAATAAAATGTACTACTTAAATTGTACTCTGCTATTTCAACTGCTTTTTTTAAACAACTAAAATAATGCAAAGAAAATTCCGGTTTGCTTAATTTTTTACTAGAATAAAAATCATTTTAAAGTCACTCACTACAAGGCCATCTGTGTGATCAGGAAGTCAGTTGAAATAACTTAATAGGATCCTAGTCGCTTCTACTTCTATAATTGAAGGCTGTAAAACAGTATTGTTTATATACTAAGTACCTATTGAAATTATCGCATACTGGACGTAAAACGTGTCTAATGAACATCTGACTGGACTAAGACTGCAGGCCTAGCTCACGGGAATGTAAAGGCTCCGAGTTCAATTCCTGGTATGGTAAATTTTGTAAACGAACTTTCCGTCATCTTCCAAGGTCCATGGTAATGGCTCATTGTATATTATCCAGAACAGATGCGTTACTTGCTTAGCTTTGAAATATAAAATTAGTGCGTTTGGTTACCAAATACTAACAATAAAATCGTTACCTCAGTACTTAAAACACTGTCTATATATATGCAACGGAATGTTAGAAAGATTAAATATTTTTTTGAAAGATTCCTATTTATGTTACCGGTTACTTTATCTTACCGACCGTTCTGTTGCATTAATATCTGTTAAAATTTGACATTAGCTTCATATGAATAATGTCAAAATACTGCCAATAGTAATAAAGAAATTAACGGTATTAGTAAATAGAATATTAATTTAATGTATTATTTACATTAAAACACTTGAATTAAAAACAACATAACAACGGGGCTGGGCTGTCTGGGTGATTAGCTCCATATTTCGCCACGGAACTTTTTTCGTGAAACGCAGTTTAGGCAAGGCGTCAGTTGAATTTCCTTAATTATCAACCATCACTAATCAGGTGATAAACTTAATCACAGCTATCCATCTCAATGACACAATCAAACGCCTCAACAACATTCACTTTTAAATTGGCTACAATTTACCCGCGTGATAACATTCTCCACAATCTTGCAAAACACAAATCTGGTGAACTAAGTAATCAGATTACACAAAAACGAGCCGACACTTCCAAAGGTTCTGTAGATAAAAATATAATGTGGAGAAAATTTTATTTAAAATTTCCTACCAAAACTATTGAGCAATATTCTGTTGTAGTGACAATGTATATTATAGTCGTATTAATACTAATACTTTGTATTCGGGTCTCAAAATAATACGTGTAGACAAGAGGTAGTAAGTAGACACTGATAATCAGTGCAGTGGCGAATTATATTTCGACACAGCAATATACTGAGTTCCAAACTCATTTGTCGAATTGCGGCATACAACTCTAAAAATGATTTTATGTTACTAGCTTTAGTTATATTTTGTTCTTGTCGCATTTGGAAAATAAACTTTCTATCTCTCTTCTCTCTTTCTCTTATTAAAATATATATACCTAATAAATCTCTCTTATAATTAATAATTATTCTCGTAATGCGCTAGTATTTGTTTAATTAATTAGTATTAATCGTTGTGAACTAATTTGATGTTTTTAAAATTGTTAACAGTGATATAATTTATAATATAAAACTGTACAATATGGAAATAATCAATTTCTGAAATAAATGAATTATTATTATTATTTCACATATATATTTATTTATATTCTTTTTTATGTTTTTTAATACATATATATATATATATATATATATATATATATATATATTATTAACATTTAATCGGTTTGTTTCTAAGATGATATTAATATGCTAATTATTATTTTTTTGCCGCCATTTACTTGTCTCCCCACGAATAGTTAGCTGTGCTCTATTTCTCTCTCAACCCTTGTGAAGTAGCAACTAGGTACGAGGGGTATTTGATAATGAATTAAGAGGGAAAGAATTTATTTGAATGCAAAGCGATCATACAAATGCAAACAAATAAATTTCATACGATTCAATTTAATCATATTGTATGCCGCATTTCCAAACAATTAAGATTGGGACTCAGCACAAAACTATACTGGAGTTTTGTTTAAAATAGTGCTGATTTGCTGCAGCAACTTCTTTTTTTACGAGCGGAAATGCGTTTCAACCTTATCCAAGGTGCGGGAAACGCGGTGAGGAGTGTCATTATTTTTATTGAATTAGTTCAGCAGACAGGCAGACGGCCCACCTGATGAAAAATGGTTACCATCAGCTATGGACGTTTATAACACCAAATGTGCTACCAATGCGCTACCGCTCTCTAAAGGGCCACTAATGGCGGATCATAACTCAAAATTGTTATGGTTGTATACTCTAGACCAGAAGTGGTCGCCATACAGACGGGCAAATACCTGGCTGTGGGTTGTTTTGTCACTTCCTACGACAGCTCGCTCGACCTCACGAAATTGTATTCTTTCTCCTTTCCTGCACGGATAAAAACAACAAGACTAATAATAATAACACTGACACTAGCACCGCAAGCAAGAAGTACTATTGCCACCTGAGTTAGGGATAACCGCTAAAATCCCAGACCTTCCTTCCCTTTATACTAGGGCTGTCGATTTTGCAATTTGGCTGCGGTGCCCCAATAACGCCGTGTTAGCTAGCTTAATAAATGGGACAACGACCATTCCCTTAATATAATGGAATCTTTTTAGACACTTTAAGACAGCACTTTAGCTTAATGAAGTTCCATAATTCATTTTGACGCTCCTACTAACTAGCAATGGCGTGCACAGCTCTGATAGACGCAAGTAATTATATACAAGTGAAGACAATGGAATATGATACAAGAGTGAAAGAAATGTCTAGTAAAAACCGCATACAGAATAATTTGTAGTACGTACCAGTTGCAAGTCTTCTTTAAAAAAAAGCCACATGTGCAGAATAGTTTTGAGTACCTATCTGTTGCATTTCTTTTAATAAAATCGGCATAAGCTGAATCGGTTTAAGCACCTACCTATTGTACTTCTTCTTTTAATAAAAGTCACACTTACATAATAATTTTAAATACCTACCTGGTCCACTGCTTCTTCTGATAAAACCCGCATATGCAGAATTATTTTAGGTATCTAGCAATTGTACTTCTTCTTTTAATAAAAGTCACACTTACATAATAATTTTAAATACCTACCTGGTCCACAGCTTCTTCTGATAAAACCCGCATATGCAGAATTATTTTAGGTATCTAGCAATTGTACTTCTTCTTTTAATAAAAGTCACACTTACATAATAATTTTAAATACCTACCTGGTCCACTGCTTCTTCTGATAAAACCCGCATATGCAGAATTATTTTAGGTATCTAGCAATTGTACTTCTTCTTTTAATAAAAGTCACACTTACATAATAATTTTAAATACCTACCTGGTCCACTGCTTCTTCTGATAAAACCCGCATATGCAGAATTATTTTAGGTATCTAGCAATTGTACTTCTTCTTTTAATAAAAGTCACACTTACATAATAATTTTAAATACCTACCTGGTCCGCTGCTTCTTCTGATAAAACCCGCATATGCAGAATTATTTTAGGTATCTAGCAATTGTACTTCTTCTTTTAATAAAAGTCACACTTACATAATAATTTTAAATACCTACCTGGTCCACTGCTTCTTCTGATAAAACCCGCATATGCAGAATTATTTTAGGTATCTAGCAATTGTACTTCTTCTTTTAATAAAAGTCAAACTTACAGAATAATTTTAAATACCTACCTGGTCCACTGCTTCTTCTGATAAAACCCGCATATGCAGAATTATTTTAGGTATCTAGCAATTGTACTTCTTCTTTTAATAAAAGTCACACTTACAGAATAATTTTAAATACCTACCCGTTCCACTCCTTCTTTTATTAAAACCCGCATATGCAGAATAATTTTAGGTACCTAGCTATTGTACTTCTTGTTTTGATAAAATCGCACTTATAGAACAATTTGAAGTACCTGCCTGTTCCATTTCTTCTTTTAATAAAACCCGCATATTCAGAATAATTTTAAGGACCAAGCTATTGTACTTTTTCTTTTAATAAAAGCCACATATGCAGAACAATTTTAAGTACCTGCCTATTGTACTTCCACTTTCAAAAACCATAAGACACTGTATAGCATCGCATTACATCTTGAAAAATTTCATGTTTAAAGCAAAATACAATTACTTTGACTTTGGTAATACGAACCACATTTCACCTATCCGACAAGTTTCACAAAATGAAGAGTTTTCAGGAAACAAATGGAAGCGAGCTTCGCAGAAGGGAAGAAAGCCTTTAATTGATCGTGATTTAGCTATATGAAGCTTTCCATTATGAAGTTCTTCGTCGGTGAGGTGAAATTAAATTTTCTACTTTAACGTTGGCTTATACGTACTTAATTAAAAGATACGTTACGAACGAAAGTGCCTTTTGTATTTGAAAGATGGTTAAATTCTATTAGCTTTTATTAGTGACTTGAGTCGTATGAAATTATGAAGTGACTTGGTATTAAAATTGCCTTAAAAAGATTTTTATCTACACTTGACAATTTCATTGTTTAATAAGGAACATTGTTTCCTCATCATTCTAGGGTTAAATCTGGTTGCGCTAGAAGCTTCCACTTTTCTACTTTTACTATTTACATGGCACTGGTTTCAATATATAATATACTATGAAACATTTTTTTGGCAAAATCATAAAGTGTACGCTCATAGTTCTAAAGAAGCTGCTCAAGTGGTCGGAAAGGTATAACGTGGTTCTCATCCTGCGTCAGTGATGGTTTGGTGGGGCGTGTGGTGCGTGGTGGGGCTCATCAAGGAGTTACAAAACTACATTTCTGTGAAAAAGGAGTGAAAACCTTAGCCAAAGCGTATCAAGATACAGTCTTGGATCATGTTGTGAAACCTCTTAGCAATAAACTTTTTAAAAATATACCGTGGACTTTCCAGCAGGACTTTCCACCTGGTCACAAGGCACGAATTACCCAAGCCTGACTTGAAACCAACTTTCAACTTTATAAGAGCTGAAGACTGACCCTCACCTAGCCCAGACCTCATCCCTTTAGACTTCAAATTATGGCCAGCTTTAGAGGACATGGCTTGCTCCAAACGACACGGCGACATTCAGTCTCTTAAAAAATGTTTGGAGCAAGCAGTGGCGAAATTTACCTTGGAGACAGTGCGTAAATTCATAGATTCATGGCCAAACAGATTAAAGGCCTATATAAAAGCCAAAGGTGGCCATTTATATTCTATATTTCCTTACCACGAAACATAAAAGGAAAGAAACTTACCAATGGTTGGGAAATCCGGAAACCCAAATTAGGAAAATTCCTATTATTATTTTTATATACCAGGTGGTAGGGTATTTAACCGTCTCTATGGCTACCATCTCTGATCTAGAGTATGTCGCCTTGTAACAACCTTGAGTTATGTTTCTGTTATGGTTCAAGTTCCAGTCTCCCTTTAGAGAGCGGTAGTATATTAGTGGAATCTTTGGTGTTACAACTTGTCCCTAGGTGATGGTTAATCGCTTTCCATTAGGTGGTCCGTCTGCCTGTCTGCTGAACGAAACGACTAGCACAAAAAGTGTTGTTTTGATCCCTGTGATTAGGCAACTCCAAACGTACTTTCAGAAAAAGAAAAATATAGTTAAATTATATACTTAGATATCAGTTGCAGGTAGCTGTCTGGTTGTAGTTTAAAGGAATTAAAAAGTACTTAAGACTCAACTAGAATGTTTACTACCAACAACTTAATTTCTAGGCGTTGACTCGACGCTATGATTTCATTAAACCACTTAAAACTTAGTCCATTTCTTTCGTTGACATAAACTTTACTGTCGTTTGCTGCGGAACATCTCTGGTGGAATTAACCAAAACTTAGTTCCATAAGTCTTCGCATATCTTTTTTCTTTAAGAGAGTTAATAGGCTTAATAATTTTTAAGTAAAACTTCTTCAGAATGTTTATGATTTGAAACTCAATGAAAAGAAAAAGCGAAATGAAAAAGTGACACTGAATTCGTAGGTTTTTTTATGATTTGCAATTTTCGTCATTTTGGCATGTTTTTTATTTTTTATTTCAGAGGTCAGCAGAGAGGCAGACGGCCCACCTGATGGAAGGCGGTTACCTTCGCCTATAGACCTTTATAACACCAAAGGTACTCACAATATAGTAATTGTTATATTTTACTTGGCACTGACTTCAAGATGTTGTAGAAAGAAGTCGGTTTAACATTTATTCTCTCTGCGCCCATGTGTCACGCATCCTATGCACCCCTGGGTAAAGACGGCCCCTTAAAAACCGAGCATTTCCTTTAGCGTTTTAAAGATGTGGTTTAGGCACAATACAATACAAGGAATGTCTTTGGACATATAGTCTGGCCTCCGGAGAAGACCGAGCTATATGCGAAACTCTCAGCAGTCAGCTCTCCCTGCAAACCTGCAAAACCGGCCGCGAATCTACCCACTAAAACTAAACATGAGCTCCTATTCCCGTACTTTTACGGGATTCCACGGAATCTAAAATACTATTACTGCACCGTGACGCTCCTACGCTTGGCTAACTCTAGGACACCTTGGTGACAGGATGGCCTACTTCGTCAAGCAGGAGGGGAAGTCCAATGTTACCCCCGCATTCAGCCGACCCCTGCGACGGAACTATGGGAGGACGAGATTCACGTACGCATCCTCCTCCCTCAATCTTTCTGGGTCATGACGGACTCGCAGACAGAGGAAACCGCGTGAACGCCTACTAACACAAAAACTAACTTATAAAAACAAACAAACAAGTACTTTAATTTTACTAAAATGTTTTTGAAATATAGAGATATTATCCTATCAAAACTTTCATTTAATTAATAATTTGCACGTATATTGTTAGAAGGGCAGACACAAACCGTTCACCACTGGAATATCTCAATTTAGCTACCCAAAATTTCACCGCTGCCGGCCCGTTTTGTTTACAGAAAAGCTTCTTGTTGAACCTTTGCCCAATAAATAATATTCCCCGACGCCTCCTTCCAAATACTCTTCACAACCAAAAAGGGCATAAGCACCATACATTAACAAAACACTTAGGCCCATATTGCATCGACACCGTACGTTTTTGCATGCGGTGCGGACGAATTTCCTGGGGCTCACGTTACGTCCGTCATTAATTACGTTATTATGAATTCTATGGGCGAAAACGTTGCCGTAAAATGCTATGTTCGCGTTGGTTCGTGGCTAAAGTTTACGCGGTGAAAAAGTTACGTAAAAACCATCCTTCTAGTTTGGCCGAAGCCGCCGGTGTTAGTGTAATGGATTTCAAATTATTGTTATGTTCCCCTGCTGCTTTCCGACGCATATCTCAGTGGGGTTTTCACGCGTAAAGGCCCTCCGTAACGCTTCGAGGCTTTCCTGTTTTTGCACTGAAACTCACATTTTTGTGATCACACGGCTTTATATTACCTGTGAGATCCTTAGATACATATCCATATGGAATGAAATAGGCAAAAAGACTATGGCCCACCTGATCACAGGAAGTCACTTTTGAAAGGATTTTTCCAAGACCACGGATATCAACTCAATGCCGGTGACGAAGAAAATATTATGATGCCCTTTTTATATTACTCCGTGTCAAACTGAAAACAAGCAGGGATATAAGTTCCCTTAAAATTCAGTAAAAGGAAATTTATAATTTTGAGAAATTTCTATAACCCTTATAAATTCTAATAACAATCAATAATATTATCGAGCAGACTGATGGAATGCAACTGGTCCAAAAATGTTATTTCACGGAGCACAATTAGGTCACGTAGAACATGAAAAAAGATCGAAGTTGAAGAAGGCATATCTAGACGAACAGTAGATCGGCGACCTTTAGTCCTATGTATTGATGAAAGGATAGAGTGGATATAGACCTGGATGAGCTTCAAACTTTTAATGTGTTAGGAACCGTGTTGACCAGGACAAAAATGGCCCACTTATTCCTGTTTTCTATATCAAAACATACTTAGATCTCTCACCCAAACAAATAAGTTAAAAATTAATGACTAACATTGTCATTCAATCAAATCCTAATAAATAGATCAGATGACGCTTTCGTCTGCCGTCAATCAAATTTTACATTAATGAACCACTTTTCAACATTTTAAGGATTTAGTTAATTATTTCTAATAATTGTGCTTCATTTTCAATATCTTCAAATCCATATTCTGCAGCAACATTGTCCAGCATAAAATTAAATTTGACGAGTCCATTGCCAAGACCGTGAATCAGTTTTTTATTTACGCCACAAAAGTAGTTAGGTAACACTTTATTGCTCACCAAATAAAATGTACGATTACAATATTCTCATGATAAAAACAAAATACAGCAAGCTCAAGGCAATCTCTCCCAGGCAACCTAATACAAAGAATGTTTTAAGCAATCTAGCGATGTAGGTAGTATAGAGCGTTAGATTGGACATAAATACTGTTAAATGCCGACAAAGTGGATGCACATCTGGTTTATTACCTTTCCCGCATTTGGACTTCTTTTGTTTACTTTGTGTTTAAAATTTGCAATTAGACAATAGCCTATTGTTATTGTATTCGTTTATGGCTGTTCGCAGGAATAATTAAGCAGGTATGCAGATTACGTTTTCTTGGAAAAACTCAGTCCACGCGGTCGATTCTTGTATTGTACCGCTTACTATAAAACAATGCCCAAACGGAGGGGTGGGGCAGTCAAGGGAGGATTGCGATACGAGCAATACGTACATTCGATTACTTATATAGTGACGGACTTTGCGCGTGTTATTGAATCGTGCAGTTTTTGTAGTTTTTTACAGTAATATACATTTATTTATTTAAGTAAAGTAAATTACAATATACAATATTTTTATCCTAGGTACAATTCTTGAGACTATTAAGTTGTTGGTTTGCCCCCAAACTAGGACAGGTCTGTATTTTGGGGGTCACATTCGGCCATGATATGTTCTCGTTTTTTATTTCATTGCATGGATTGGGTGAGTTGAGCTTATTAATTCATATAATAATTAAGTATTTTATTGTATTTGTATTGTATTTCGTGCAGTGTTTGTATAGTTCTAATAAATTCTATAGTAATTCCAACGGCATTTTAATTCGAGCCCGCACTCGTTACAGTACTTATACGAATACTTCAGAAAATAGATTCCTTAGCTATATAAATAAAATCTAATAACTCAAGATAGTGTCCCAAAAACCGTCAATATGGCCCATCCAATTGTTTCTAGAATATACCAGCCAAGGTGTGTTATGCGTACCTTTTATATTTGAATGGAGGGTATGCGGCATTATTTACGGCATATATGGAAATGCGTCGTACGAAATGGGATCGTAATATTTGATCGTTTTCACAATAAAACCGGGTCGAAGGCCTGTTTGTTGATGTTTTCCACTGCGAAGTGGTGACTACTCAAATGAGGACTAAACGACCGACATTTTGTAATAGCAAGGGTTCGATTAAGTTATCCTTATTGATTTTCCTAGTTAGACGTATAAATAAATAAACCGATTAGTGAAAAGACTATATTGTTCACCAAAAATTAAAATGATGTTTTTAAAAACTAGGTACAATAATTGTTGAACAAAGGCGACCTTATCGCTTAAAGTGATCTCTTCCAGGCAACCACTTAAACAAAGGAAAATATTAAAACATGACTGGCGGTGAAGATAATGAATAATATGAAACATTCAGAACATAAATAAATAATAGAATTTATATACTACATAAACATAAAATATACGCACACAACTATTATAAATATAATATAATTAAATCCTAGACATTAAAATTGTAAGTCAATCACACACGGACTTGGGTGTCCCGCGATACACAGGCTATCTATCCCTAATGCGGTATCCAACGTAAGAATTATTTCTGCAAGAATTTTTGGACAGTAAATTGATTTTTATTTGATTTGAAAAACATATTATACTAATACATATAGAATAGCACTATTGCACCTGAGACAACTAATAGATTTATTAACCATGACTTTAAAAGACTTAAGTAATATTGTTCAACCACATGTAGTTTTTTCAAAGAATTGTGCACTAATACTGTCACGTTTTATTATAGAATAAATAAAAACGCGATCAAAATAAGATGCAGAAAATTTGTTTGTTTATTTTTTAAGAAAATAAGCGAGTAAGAAGTGGGTTCTTTTCAGTTCCCCTTGCTGGACTTAGAACAGGTACCGCACTCCCATGTGAATTCTTGCAGTGTGCTAGATAGCGCGGCAGTCTCTAATTCTCAACTCCTAATACACGAGGCTCAGACACATCAAGGAATTAGATTTTGGAGAGAGTGAGAGGAATTTAATCTCAATCAAATTCCTGAAACCGCAATCAAGTCGAGTTCAGCGAGTGTTATACTATGCTCTTCTTAGCTGTTTGTATTGTCAGCAACAAAGCCAGGTCATCTACAGGAAGAGATTGAGATCACTATGTGGCGTTTCTAGGCGTTGAGATAAACTAAGTGTACAATATAAGAAAAGCAATAGTACAGAAATGTTGAATGTTATGGTGAAAATAGCATGCTTAAGTTTATAACAGGTTTTCTGCATTATATAAAACAAGATAGAAGAGTTTTATGTAACAAAAAAATATTTAAGGGTTTAAAGAAACATTATTACACTACATATTTATATAGATATTCTTCTGTACGTGTGTTGACAGTGAACTCATCCTAAACGGCTGGACCGATTTTAATGATTTTTTTGTGTGTGTTCAAGTGGATTCGAGGATGGTTTCGATTCACAATTGGACTTGGTAGGTGCATTGCAATCGGTATCTAAATTTTTTTTCAAGGCAGGACGTCGTCTGCTGGGACCGCTACTTACATATAAAACTACATGGACTATTTAAGCTACAATAATTAATACATCTTCGGCACGTGCTTACTCCTGAGGAGCGTATGAGTCTGTTTCACCTTTAGCCTCATTCCTATTCAGACCCTATCTAATGAAATCCACAACTTTTCAAATCAATTAGTGAATACGGTTTAATCCATTATCGAGTGGGGGTTACGTGAATAATTTAAAGCTGCCTCTATACTGCAGAGTGGTCTGGCGTAATGTCACGTGTCCGTCGTACAGATGAATAAATAATATGCCTGGAACCGAATTGGTTCTATTCACAATAAAATAACAAGCGACCTTACCTAGAATAATTTCTCTTTAGATTATTTAGAATAATTGAACTAGTTGTGTCGGTCACTTCGTTCGCGTGAGACTTGAACTTTATATTCATACGAGCGGGACTCGTAGACATTGTCCTGCTCTGAAAAATAAAAATCTGGGTCCCGATTGCAGCGCCACCTACTGGGCCCGGTTGTGGATTTAAACCACCGAGGGTCCCACTCAAATAAACTCAATGCATTTTGTCAAAATCCTGGAACCTGATTCCAACACCACCTACCGGATCCAATTGTGAGATCTAAGCCATTCTCGAATCCAGCTAGCCACACACAAAAGAGGTTCAATGAAATCGGTCCAGCCGTTTAGAAGGAGTTCAGTCACATACACGCGCACAGAAGAATTATATAGACATATTAAGATTTTCTGGCTTGACATTTCTGGTGTTACGTTAGGCGTCGGTGAAAACTTTCCATCAGATGGGCCGTCAGTCTGTGCTCCAGATATACAAAAAAAAAAAAAAACTCCTTGTGGCACTCGGGGACTGCCGCAGTAAAGCTATTGCATAGCATTTTTTTATCAACTTATCCAATTATAATTATTTATTTATTTATTTTCTTTGATATTAATTCAAGTTTTTTCTTTGATATTAATTCAAGTTTTTTTTTTGGATATTAATTCAAGTTTTTTTCTTTGATATTAATTCAAGTTACACTTTTTGAGCGTGGTGACCGATAAGTAAACAAATCACCTATGTATACATATATACCTACATGTATACTTACGGGGCGCACATGCGGTGAGTGTGGCATTATAAAGATATGATAGATACCTATACACCTATATACTTTCTCACAAACAACTGCTTACGTATTCGTCCGATTTCGGAGCAACTCGTCTCGATCCGTGCGAGCTTCGTACAGTCGTACCATATACATACACGTTAAGCGAACGCTCGGCCGAGCTACATGGTAGGCGGAGTGGAGGGTGTTAGGTTTTATTTTTGTTACGGAATTTCTTGATTCTGTCGCCGCGCTCAAAGCCCGCGATAAAAGCTATGCAATAGCTTAACAATTTTTAAGTCAGACAAACAAAAATTTTAAGAACGGGTCTTTAGCGCTCGTGTAGACGACACCGCCGTTCCGTTGCCGCCGCACCGCCTGACTGTGTACACGGCACCGCCGACGCCACAGATCATAGATTCTATGATCTGTGGCCGACGCATTGCATGTAAGCTGCGGCTTCGCCCCCACCGTACTAACAGGCGGCGTGTGGAGTGATAGCATCGTTTCCGATACCTATATAAAAATATCAATGCGGTAGCGGCGTCAGTTCTACCGTTTACACAAGGACTTACGGTTAGACATATAAATTGCAGTTGTCACTTGAATTTTGGCATTGACTTACTTTGACACGCACTTGGATTAGTTTATCAATTTAATTTAATTTACTTGTCTATATGATATTCTGCCCCATGATATCCCTCGCCCTATCAATATTAATTTCCTTTTGACTTTAGTTTATAGTAAGCATATATTGATTCTATGTAAATTTTTATCACTTAACAACATATTCCTATAAAGTAGTTAGTCTAACATAACTGTTTGTGCTGTCTTGTCCTCAGGTTTCTGGAAAAAGATTACCGACCACCAAAATTTCTTCATTTTGTCAGCTATATTAGCATTTATTAATTAACACCTGCCTCTTTTACTGTGACATTGGCAAAATCAATGCCAAAGGCGTTGGAGCCAACAACAACAAAGAAGAGAGAGAGAGAGAATTTACTTGTCACTGATTTTAAAAAACAGTCTCCTAATCGGTCTCATCAACTGCGCTAATTTTGTCAACAGCCCCAGGGGATCGCCAACTTCGTCCTAAATTGCATCCGCAAATATCCAATATAATTTTAACCGAAACGTGCCAAACTTTATCATAGCCTTTCATTTGCACATCAACTATGCAAATGGAAAGCAAATAAATTGTCGAATGTTCGTCAGTTTTACGTATACCGGAATGCCAGCATCGCTTAGTTTAAACAAAATCCTTTTTCACGTTTGTTTATAGGCAAACTAGCAATTTATCCGTGCAGGAACGGAGAAAAACACAATTTCCTGCGGACGGGCGGCCTGTCGTAAGAGGCGACAAATAACCCACAGCCAGGTGGTAGGGCATTTGCCCGACTTGATGGCTACTACCCCTGGTCTAGAGTATGTCGCCATAACAACTTTGGGTTGTGTTCCAGCATTAGTGACCAGGTTCCAGTCCCTTAAGAGAGTAGCAGCACATTTGTAGCACCTTTGGTGTTGCAAATGTCCATAGGCGATGGTAACCGCTTTTCATCAAGTGGGTCATCTGCCTGTCTGCTAAACTCCTGGAATAAAAAAAGAAAAGTTCAAGTACAACAAGCGGCGCAACAAACTCCTTAGCAACATAACTTAATAAGCTATCGAGAATACTTAGCCGCCCTTGTCTAGTTCAATGATCCGAAACAGGCATCGCGTGTTGCCAATTTTTGCCTTCAAACAAAACTCCACACGAATCCAATATTGTTATGCCAATAGCCTAAGCCTAAGTTGAATCGATAACCAACTATCAGTCTGTTAGAAACCAATAGCATTTTTAGGCTTGTATTTTAAGATCCACACTTGGTCGCTTAAATTTTTTGTCGAATGATAATCTAGTATAGTTAAATAAGTATTGCAGCGAGTCATGGTGGAACGATCTAGTTGGCTTAAGAAGTTACAGAAAAATTTAAACCATTCTAGAAGAAAAAGACAAGAACAGATACATTTTAAAAAGGTATAGATGATGAACAAAAATCCTAGAATTGATAGATGTTTAGAATGGGATGGATTTTAAAAAGGTATAGATGATGAACAAAAATCCTAGAATTGATAGATGTTTAGAATGGGATGGACTTTTATTTACAATGGAGTAAATAAATGAATAACAAAAAGAAGATCAGAAAGAAAGAAAGAAAAAAAAATTATTTGCAAAAAATTGCGACGTAATAACATTCTTATAATTATATTGTTATCCACAGAGCATATTTTGAAAATTTGTACGCCGCATTTTCAGCAAACAAGGTTTGTACTCAGCATATTGCTGTGCCGGAATTATATCCAACACAACGCTGATTTTCAGTGCAAACCTTCCTTTTGGCGTAAGACGAAAACGACCCAATTTTGTTAATAAAATATAAAATCATGAATAAAACTAATACTACTCATGTAATACTTAATAATAATACTTTAATACGTAAAAGAAATAAATAAATTTTATTAAAAAAAGAACAATAAATACGTTATTTAAATTAACATTAACGTTACTTAAAAAAAAATATTAAAATAAATACTCGCATAACAACTTGTATCGAATCATTTATTCGAATACAAATCGCTAGAATGCTTGCCGAGTCTTACCACATTTTGTGTGCCACGTCACTGACATGCTACAATGAGTTCAAAATTATGGGTTCCAGAATATTCGCCCGGGTATATAAGCAGCGTAAGGCGCGCCTACTGGAGAGTTCAGTTGAAGACAGCGAAGCGACAAATGCGATACGAGAGAGCTGGAAGCAGAGAAGACAAGAAGCCACAAAAGACAATAATGAGTTTAGTGAGAAGTTTAGCGAAGCCAGTTTTGTGAAGGAGGAATGTAGCGTAGTTTAAGGGGAAATCCAGAAGCGATCTATGTGTGGTAAATTCGGAGGTGAGCACTGCAGTAGCAGGAGGTGTATTACACAATATTGGCGATGGTATTGTGAGTGAGTCATCGCATGGTTGGGATAGAGCGTCGTTAGCTGTACGTGAAGAGGCAGGGCCTGCAGAAAAGTATCACGTACGACTGTATAAGTCAATAAAAGCATTTAGTTGGAAAAAGTTGTGCTTTCTTCCAATCCCAAGTGCGTATCCCCCGCTCGCACGTAACAGTATCTTCTGTCATCGCTTTAGCAAATTTTTCGTATTTCTAATAACGGAACTATAAAAAACAAACAAAATAGTAACTTGTGGCGTCGTCTAGTAGACAGTATAAACATAAGCTGCTTTAGGGCTTTCTTGATCTACTTAAAAAAATGGAGGAATTTCTCAATTCGTCATAGGTTCAGCCATAACTTTTGTTTGTGAACTGATTTAGATGATTGTCTTTGCGTTTGATTTAGTAAAGTTTTGAAATTATATACATTTTATCGCTGTTGAATTGCCAAAGATATTGCAGAAAAATCTGTCAGACTGCAAGATATTGTAATATTTATTTTTTGCGTTTTAGTTACTATTGCAGTCGGTCTCTTTTTTCATAGATCTTTTTATTCATGATTACGTATTTTGCTGGGCAATTATCATTCCTAGTAATTTTCTTGTTTGTTATTTATCTTATTAACATATATCTTTGTATGATGCTAAATACATATAATAATACTAAAACTTAAAAGGAATTGCTGCATTAAGTGCACTTGACTAATACAAGTTGGAATGAATGGCCATAAAGAATCCTTGTCAATGTATATATAGGTATATATTTTTTATTTTTTCATATACACATATACATATGTGTGTGTGTGTGTGTTAGTGTGAAACTGTTTAGTTGTTTGTTAAGACCTTGAAAAAAAAAGTATTATTATGTAGTGTGATATAAATTTATTTCCATTCAAGATGAATATTTCATTGGATAGATAGTTTCCATCAAATACTAATACGAATATTACAAGAGTGCAACGTCATCAATACTCGTAATATACAACTGTGAAACTGAGAAAAGGAGTTTGTTTGACTGTTTCTTCTTCACGGCGTCGTGGCGTAAAACTCGACAAATATTCTACCAAGAAAGGTGATAAAATATTAAATTTAATATTTATAATAGAAAATACAATGTTAGAAGTTAATACAGACTAAACCACGGGGAAAGAATTAGTTTTATAAATCAAGCCACTAAACAAGCGAGTTAATTTCAAAAAGTATTCAGGAGCAAAGAATATTTAATTTTGTACTTAATCTACTTATATAATGGGTAGTACCTGCCTGTACTATCCAAAATCTATCCTATAACGGAGACAGTTCCTAGAATGGTTGTTGTAAAAATATTGTTTAAATGTCTCAAAATATAACGATAAGTGTAATTCTCGCGCGAAGAACGCGCTTATATTAAGGATAAACTTAAATAAAAACTTAAACACATAATCGATTCAATTAAATCTTCATAGACCTCGTGACGCTTGGTGCCATCAAAAATAGTTTTTAAACTGGACGAATTAGCAAATCAAGCATTGGTTTGCTCAAGAATATTTTTCATTGTTTAGCATAGAATTTATTGTGCTAATAATAGATAATATATATTAATATTTAATAGCTTTAGAAATAAGTTATTTTATACATTTTAGTTTTTTAGTTTTTGAAGTCGGTTTTTTTAAACGAAGTTTTTATTTTTTTAATAAATACTTACAAGTAGCTACATATTGAAAAAATCGAAAGATATCAAAATTTTATTTTACTTTGTACTACTGTTAAACTATATTACCTTTAGTTTCGTGGCCACAAGCAAACAATTTTCTTAACAGCGCGGAATATTCTTACTCGTCATTAGTAACACTCAACACAAGCACCCCAAACATAACACATCACACAAAATTTAAATAAACAACCACTTTATAACTCTATCAATAAAATTTCAATTTAGTATATTCCTTTATTTACATGTTTAAAACGTAAACACTAAAATAACCTACATTTTTGTTACAATGTTACAAAATCACCATATTTGTTTTTAATATATCACACAAATTTATGAATAAATATTGTCATAATAATTATTAAACGTTACGGTATAATGGGGATATTTTATTTTCGATATGTTAATCGCGGAATCTTTCCTTTCGGGGTTGTTGACAAAACTGTCACTTGTTTGACGCCATTGTATTGACGCATGCGTACATTTAGAAGCTCTAGAACGCATGGCCACTGAGATTGCCGTTTTGTACGCATTTGCTAATCCCTCTTTTAAATTATTTCCACTTATAAGCCAACATACAAGAAGGTGACGAGATAATTTTTTACCGAACATAATATCCCTGTTATGCTGCGGCTTTATCTGCGATAGTGTTATAGGCCGTTAAACGCAGGATGGCGATGGATTTAATACGTTATTTGAGATGCGACATTATTAATGACGTTGAATATTAACAGATAACGTATGTATGAACATTAATGTTGCTATGCACTTATGGCCGTATTATTTTTTAACGCTTTAAATGAGATGGATTCGGACACAATATAAATATTTAACATTATCGCAAGTGCGGCCGCATCATTTTGTAAAAATATCTTAAGCGACAGAATTTAGATATTTTACTTTTTATTCCCAAATACAAATGAGCAAATTATGAACATACTAAAATCGAAGATCCAGGAGTACCTAGAGTATAACCAAATAAAAATGATGATGATGATAATAGGGGCGCCATTTTTGAATGTTTTTCTAAACTCCAGCAACTTCAGTATTGTCATAATATTGATTACTAATAATTTTTAGTATTCTATTGAATACATCATTATATTCTTGCTTGTAAGCAAATGGGTCCCTATGATGGCAAGTAGTAACTTGAGACTTGAAATGTCTAATTTTAAAATAAACTAAGATCTGTTATGAAAATGCAGTCCTATTTAAAGATAAAAGATCCTGGTACGGCTACCAACGCTAACATGCTCTATTTCTAACAGTACCCCAAAACGATAACTAACGGTTTAATTCATATTAAGTTAGAGTAAGTTTGTAGGCTGTAACGTCCCCCCGAAGATTCTATGGAGTAATAAACTCAAGCCGAGGCATAGAGTGAGAAATAAAATTAAAGAATTTATATAGTGAAGATTATTAAAACTTATCCATTGAATAAATCATGTAATATTGGCTATAAATCGTGATCTTCTAGTAGTAGGAACCCTTCGTTGTAATACCGTTAACCCTATGTTCACAAGGTAGGTTATATAGGAGTGTTGATCAAAAACAGGAAGGCTCTCCAAGATCGGTGTATAATTTATAAATATATATATAATAGTTTTGTAGTATATGTTGTAAGTGTAGAATGTTATGCATTTTATGAATAATGACAAATGTAACGACTCATGACATAAGCTCATCACCTGAGTACGCCGTGCCTTTATTAGCCAAAAGGAATTTTAAAGTACATTTCATAACAAATTATATAATTTTGTGTAAGGCACCCCTCCTAACCGCCTCTCTGATAATATGCCACAGCATTAGCTATCAGTAAAAGAGCTCATATCAAGACAAAAGGAATCTCCAATCCTTTAATTATAATTTATTGAATCTATTATAAACATTGTCTAAAACTAGCGTCGGTTCACAACGTACTATCGCTGGCGAGAAGAGCCGACAAGAAACTCTGCAGCAGTACGTCCTAGCAATTTAGAAAACACTTTTGGAGTGTCTTATGTGTAAAATGAGATGGAAAAGCCATAAGACTTGAGTGATCGTTTCATCTCAGAGCCACCCTTCCAAAATATCAAATAAATTTGTAAATATGAGGAATAATACCTCAGCGACCTCCCCTGATGCAAGATAAGATTATCACAGTAAATTAAAGATAAAGATTAGTTGAAATTTAAATAGTGATACTCTCTACATCTCATAAAATTCCCATTAAGTTATTAGTGTAAGAGTTTCAGGATGTTCCTCCGTAAATATGAAGTAAAAATAAAGATAAAATTTGGGTGGAGGACACCTTCACTGATATTTTTTGTTACCCTATGTCAAAGACAGCTTTCAGTGTAAGAGTTTCAGGGAAAGTTCTCCGTAAAGTAAAAGTGAAATTAAATTGGTATTGAACTGGAGTATTCCCTTACGCTCGTATTGTTTGTTACCTATTTTCAAAGACAGGTTTCAGGTTCGCCGTGAAAGTTAAAATAAAATTTAAAGTTAAAATGAATTGGCAAAACCCTACATCCATCTAATGACCCTAGCACCCAAAAGATGAGAGCATAGCACCGTAAAGTAAAGTTTAAAGTTGAATTAAACATAAAATGGTGGTACTCTGCATCAAAGGCGTCAACATCAGTAACACTGCTCATATGTAGTTTCTTTTTAATCATTCTTTCCAATACAGTCAAGTTTGCCTGGCCTATCTACATCTAAGACTCTCATGAAATCACATATCACGGAAAGAAAATAAATTTTGATACGGAAGATCCTCCTACAACACGGTAGCTTATTCCCTGCCAAGGTGCCCACGCGCCTCTAGGCTGATCCGCAGCTTAACAGGCTCCAAACTCTCAGTTACCAAGTCAGTTAAAACTCAATATGTGAAATCACCTTAGCCTCGTGAATACACATATTATAATAACAAACTAAATTTGCTTAAAAGCTGCGCGCGTGAGAAACCTGGATAATTGTCGAATAACCATCCTAGGTTTGTCGGTCCCGATAAGCGTTGAGTCGTGAATTCAACGCCCAAAGTTCCGAAGTTCTAGAAGACCCGGTCCTAACCTGACTTATTATGAAAACATCCAATATGTGCTTTCACATCTAACTAGTTGTTGTTTTGTTAGTTATACTACTATTTAGCATATATCCAGTGTCAACAGAGTTACTTGTGTGTAGGTATATATTTCATGAAGTAAAGTATTGGAAAACAATAAATTAAAATAAGTAACCGAATTACAAATTTGTCCAAACAGATAATTTCAAAAGTAAACCTCATTAACATAATTAAAATTAAAATGATCCACTCTATTGCACTAAACCATGCCAAATGCCGAAGGCAAACCTTCTTAAACAAGAAAGTATTTAAATCGTTAAAATCAGTAAAACCAAAAATCAAACTTTAAATTTCTTAAAGTCCGTCAAGCTTTCCCAAACAAGTCGCATGATTGTTGTAGAGCGTGGTGTAATAATGTAGTGTTATAAAATATATCTAAATATATACACATATATGAATAGACTAAATAATAGATAATAAACCAAGACTATGATATCACAGACCCAGGTCAATAATAAACCTATCTATGTTCAAAACAATCAAACTCGTTACGACATCTGACTTCAAGTTCACTGCGACAGGAGCAAGATAGACATTAATAATCTACACCCCATCAAGTAAGTGACCGCAGTCAGGTACAACAACATGTATGCAACAACAAGACAAGAACTCCTATAAGTAAGTCTCCATTGACATATAATTAATCTCCCTTAACAAATTAATAAATAATTATATTGCCTAAAAGAATCATCATAAACCCTTAGTAGCTCCCGACTATGAAGTAGTCATGTCATTTAATTAAGTTTCTAAAACCAAAGATATATTTCAAAACCCCTTAAATCAAATTAAATAAATTAGTATTTTCATCCGCAAGAGACTATGTGTCATACCTCCCAAGTATTATATTAACACACTCAGGCTTTACAATTAACCCTTAATAATTTAATTAACTATGAAACTATAACAATGTACAAACAATTCTTATCTCTTAATAACGCACAAGTCAATCAAGACTTACATCAAATTAATTCAATTATGCATAGCTCATTCTCCATATAATTTACAAATTAAGGACAGTAATTCGTTAAGTACTAAAACAGGAAGGTCAGTAATAGATAGTAAACAAGTCTGTCTATCGTTACATATAGTTGTGTAAGTCTTCACAATAAATACTTATATATGTTAGCATATATGCTCATATAAGTCAAAGGAACGTTCCCATTGAATTAAAAGTCCGAAGAGATGAACCCACGGGTCCCAATATGTCTAAAGACTAACAACAAGATATACCATACTCAATACTAACTAATTAATATATGCTGCTGTAGTTAGCTACAGATTATTAGTTAAGTTTTAAGGATAATTCCAGGTTTATACATACAGACACTCATTAAATGCAAATATTTCATTATTTCTGAAATTTAAATTATTAACACAGTGTTATTAATAACATCTCTGTAAAGAAAGGACATTAGAATTGCCTGCAAAATAATGTAATTAGAGCACAAGAAAAATATCAACGATCACACATATGATTAATTATAAAATACATATTCAATAAACAGATTAGTTTAAAACACATAATTAGATATATCATTAATAACATACAAACATAAAACAGCCTCTGGATCATCTGAGAACAGAAATAAAAGCAACAAACACAGAATAGATTAATGTTAGTAAATTATTAGTATGTAGTTATATATTACAGCAGTCCATGAGAACATCTGAAACATAGATAAACACAACAAGCAAGATATTAGACAAATCTACATGATTAGTAAAATTATTAATGTACTAATTGATGACTTGAAGTCGTGGACTAGCCCTGTGGTGAAATCCATAGCACCGAAGTCTATAGCGCACATATCGAAGATATAGTTATTTATTGTTAGTATTGATCATTTTGTTCACAAATAGTTTTTCTCCATCTGTAATAATATAAAAACCAAATTTTTCCGAGAATAATTTTTTCATTGTCTTCTTCTGTCAAACACCAATATTCAAGTCCCTTCTTTTCTCTGTCAAATTTTTGAACAAAGAAAAATTCGATTATATCATACAAAGAGATTAGTAGCAAATACATATATTATGCGAAATAAAGGAGGGAATACATTATTTGGAGAACAGCCATTCCTTTATAAATAAATAAAAATTAATAGGTGAGAAAATAATAAATACATGATGATGCGTACCGTCACAAGGCTACTTTAAAGTTCTATAAGTAGCCTACAAACTTACTGTAACTCAATGTGATTAAGGCTGTAAGAGTGCAATATCTATGAGTACACTCGGCTATATAAATATTTTTCATTAAAATATATCCCTTCTAAGCTTTTATAGCAATCTGCATTGCGGCAATCATGCAAGAAGAATGATGGCTCAAGTTGGATAATTCGAGCACAACTCTTATGTCTTATTCGCTAACTTTAATTGAATTAGTTAAAAAACGACCTTCTTCTGATGTACTATCGTGATAGTATCACTTTCCCAAATTTATATACATCTAATTAAACTTTTTACATTTCTCATGGCACTAAGAGCTTTATCCCGTTTTATGTAAAGAAAGTTACGAGGAATATGCCAAAGAAATTATATTCTCAAAAATTACAAGATTGGCTTCTTATTACAGACGTCTAGATTTTCAAAATATTCACCATGGACATGTATCCACTATACCATTCACCTAAGCATTATCTTCATTGCAGCTCTTAGTGGCAACCAGGTTTTATTGATCTAGACAAAAGGTACCTTATGTCCTTTTCTAATGTCTAAGGTATCCGTGATCCGTTCGGCCATTTTGTCTTGAAAACGTAATGGAGTTAGTTTTAATCGACTTCCTAAAGGAGGAGTTTCTCAATTCGATTGTATATTTCTCTGTCAATTGTGGACCAATTTTCAATTTTTTTAAATTCTATAATGTATATTCCCGAGGTGGTTTCATAGTCACCAAGTCAAACCTGATGAGTGGATTCCAGAGAAATTGATTGCAACCCTCGAACATTATAGGCACGTATGTACCTACGTGTTTCATTTTTTTTTCTATAGCTAAATAAGTATTTGCGTAACTAAATAACATAAAATAAAAAATACAAAAACAAAACCGACTTCAAGAGTAACTGCAAAGCAAAATTTAAATATTTTCTACAAGTAAGATACAAAAACAACAAATTTGCAAAATGTTGTAATTTCTATGTTTTACTTCACACCGACTAACTTCAAGATGTAGAAAATATTTATTTTTGCTTTTTAGTTACCCTTGAAGTCGGTTTTCATTTATGTTATTATATTAATGTTAATTACGGATAGTTCATAAGTTTCCCACTGCTAGGCCTCCTGCGAGAACAGAGCGAATGAAATAACAAAAACAAAACATTTTCATATCGATATGACTTTATTCTTCTTAAAAATCATGACCTACATACGTAATACAATCTTAAACACACGCCTTGTAGAAAATAGAGGAAATGCGAACGGCGTGGATGCGAATAAATTTTCATTTACATACATTTCCCTACTAGGAACATTGTGTGTGAAACAGAGTGGCTGAGCGACTTCCTATAAGAAACCGTTTAGGCATAGCGCATGCATATATATTTATTTGTGTCGTATACTTCGTCTTCAATTTGAATCAAATAAATAATAACGTTCCTTGATTGTAGCTTGTTTTATTGTACAAAGAATAGAACCTACTTTTAACCACGTAGGATTGGCTACATCTAGTTGTAGCCAGCATAAAGAAGGCTATACCTAGTTTTAACCAAATGAAATCGGCTACACCTAGTTTTAGCCGGCTAGAACTAGGTGTAGCCGCACTTCGGGTATTAGCCGTAACATATATATATATATATATATATATATATATATATATATATATATATATATATATACTATACTATACTAGCTTCTGCCCGCGACTTCGTTCGCGTGGAATAGTTCAAAAAAATAAAGTAAGTTAAAAACCCCCGCGATTTTGAAACATTCTTCATTGGTGCTCCGCTCCTATTGGTCTTAACGTGATGGTATATAGTATATAACCTTCCTCTATAAATGGGCTATCTAGCTCTGATTTTTTTCAAATCAGACCAGTAGTTCCTGAGATTAGCGCGTTCAAACAAACTTATCAGCTTTATATATTAATATATATAATATAAGATAAAACTCTTTCATCGACACCACACCCTGTCAAAATCTCTGTTTCTATTATGTTACGTTGCAGAGAAATTACTTTCAGTCTGTTATAAGCTGTTTAAGTAATTAAAGCTTTTTAACTATCCCACGGGAACTCTTGAATTTTTCGGGATCAAAAGTATCCTATATGTTGACCAGGGATATAAGCTACTACCATATAAAATTTCATGTAAATCGGTCCAGTCGTTTCGGAGATTAGCCGGTACAAACAGACAGACAAACAGAGAAACAAAAAAATTGAAAAAAATCTAAATTAGTTTTATTTCACTTCTTACATCCCCCTGACTTGGTTTTTAGCATTTTTTTTCATTGTACGGAAATTCGACTTCTACAGTTTTATTATATGTATAATTGTATAGATATAATATTGTACAACTAAACCCTGCCCTAGCTTTTATGCCATTTTCTCTATCCATACCAAGGTTGTCTGGAAGAGATCGCTGCCAGCAATAAGTACATCAATGCGGAAATACAGATAAAACTTTAATCTTTAATAATTCAAAAGTAACATTTTGTGGGTTGGATCCTTTTTGCGTAACTACGTTCAAATATAACTGGATGCAACTACTACAAACTGTACGATTCAATAACACGCGCAGTTTGTCACAATATCGCTTATCGAATGTACTACACACGTCTTGCTTGTATCGTAATCCTCACTTGACTGCCCCACCTCTTCGTTCGGGCATTGTTTTATAGTAAACTGTACAATACAAGAATCGACCGTGGACTTGAGTTTTTCCAAGAAAACGTAATCTGCCTAACAGGAATAACTAAACCTGCTTAATTATTCCTGCGAACGGCCATAAGCAAATACAGTAACAATAGACTATTATCTAATTGAAAATTTTAGACACAAAGTAAACAGTGGGCAGAATCGTGCAAGCCGGTTTTTAAATCTCACAATCTCCTTACTGTGGCTAGTATCTATATACTTGAAATCGCTAAGTTTATCCAATTCAATGGGTCTTTGTTTGAAGAATTTAATAATGTTAACGCGAGACTTGTGACGCAAGTATAATTAAAGATGCCTGTGCCTTCTCTGGATCTCTTCAGAAGGAACTGTATTTACATGGCTCCTCTTATTTATAACTCTTTGCCAAATAATATTATAAACGCACCCCCAAGAAAATTCACTGTAGTCTTAAAAAAGTGTCTGATCAAGGAGTGTTTCTATACTGTAGATGAATTTCTTAAAAAAAGTGCTTGTCGTTATTATCTATACGGAAAAGCTTAGTGATCTATTTGTAATTATTTCTCTTGACATTAATTACTTGTATTTTATGGAAAATTGACTTCTTTTTAATTAGAATATTTATGTTAATTTAATTTTAAATTTGATTTCATTCGTTTTGTACACCACTATGTGGTAGAATGTACTGTGCATCTACAATTGTGTAACACCTGTATAAACTACATTCTTGCAAATAAAGATATTGATTGATTGATCGACAAAACAAATCCAAATGCGGGAAAGGTAATAAACCAGGTGTGTATCCACTTTGTTGGCATGTAACAATATGTAGACATGTTGCATTTTTAGTGTAAAAAAATAGCATATGACGCGTCTGTTATTATATATAAATGTTTTAACGACGGCCTTCCTAGAGCTCACAATTTTTGTAATATTTTAAAATCTAGACTTATTATCGGTTGTTAAGTTGCAATCATAAACAGTGTAAAAATAGCCTCCAGTAACGTACATTTCACAATCATAGAAAATTTTCTTTCTAGTATTCATTTATATATCAATAGAACTACTGTCCGCTGAGCCTTTTCCAAATGTCATCGCTTAGAACCATCATATTCGAAGCGAGGAATTAAACTAAAACATAAGAAAATCTCTCGCATTGTTGTAATAGCGTGTTCTCGACGTCTTCCGCCAGTTATTCATCGAAGAGTGAAATTAATTACATCACTCATTGCTAATGAAGCCTGTTGGTTGTGAGACAATATTTATACGTCCCTCGCTTACACTCCTATCAGGGTTGCGATATTAAAGTACCAATGTTAAACTATATCTCACACAAAGTAAGATTTACAAAGATCTGTCAAAATGACTCATGACTCTTCGGGTGATCTGAGAGCTGGTTAGCACCTCGAACAACGGATCAGTATGCGATCCAGTAAAGTGTCATAGCCAGTTCTAACTTGCTGGGACCTTAACTCATCGACACAGTACTCTATAGTAAGTATTACAAGATTAAAAGTTGAATACAATATAAGCTAAGTTTCCTTCTTTGTACTAGCTCATAATTTAACTAGAGTTTTCCCCGCGTGGAAAACCGTGGCTTGTAGCTCTGTTACTTACATAAATATTAAATTAGGTTTTTTATATATTTGACCTAAAGCTTTACCCTTGTTCAATTTACAACGATAATAAAGAGGGTGTTGTGCATAGACATTTGACCGACTGTTAAAATAAAATAACCACTGTTTAGGCAACTTTTAGTGTTCACCACAAAATAATCCATGGTTATCGACGACAATGAGTTGGTTAACTTAAACGATCAAATCTGAGCCGTTTAAACACAGGTAAACTTTAATCAGACTTTTGAAGAAACTTTTTTATGCAGTTTGCGTAATAGTCTTGCTACTGCTGTCGGTGTTTACTTATGTTCCACTGTTATTTTCAACAAGAATTTGTTTATTTAATAATTTTAGCATTGAGAAAAATGCTGCCTGCTTTAAATTTCATAATGGAAGAAGAAGAAGATGACAATATAAATTCGCTAGAATATACACATAATATAGACATAGTTACAAGGAGGCCTCGAATTATTCAAGAGCGTCGGAATTTTAGGTAAGTCCATCCATGATATTTTTTGCTCATTAGTGCATGCATCTGTCTATTTTCAACGACTTGTTTATATTTCATAACCAGATCAGTCAAAATCTGCTTTTCACTGATTATGCGTGTTTGATTTTATTTTTGATTTATCATGATACGATAAAATTTCAGGAAAATTATCACAGGATGTTTCCCTAGGCTGCTATCTACCTACTCCTTCAATGGCTCTATTAAAAAATAATTTATATTTTATTTTACCCATAACACAAGTTACGCTTGTGTTATGATTAATGTACACCAGACCACTCTGGGGCCGATCCCAGACAGCCAGACCAAAGGATATAACAGAAAGTTACCATGCCAGAAATCGAACCCGGAGCCTCTACATTCCAGTCGACCACCACCACCAGAACCACAGAGGCTGTCAAACCTTAACCCTCTACCCTCATCAGGTTTTTGGTTGTAGGCCTTGTGTCTCATTATATGCAAATACTTAGGGAATCTCTCATTTCTTTCACTTTCTCCCAGTCATTTGGGATCGGCACAATATGTCTAATTCTTCCACACTCCTTTATCCTGGCATACGTCCTCTGTCATACTACAAATATCATAAATTATCATACCACAAAATCCATCCATCTCCTTTTTGGTTTACCGTTACACTTATATCCGACAGTCTTCCAGTTTAACTTTAACGGAGAAAGAATACAATTTCCTGCGGCCGCGTGGCCAGTCATACGAGGCTACAAAACAACCCATAGCCAGGTAATGTTTATTTATTTACCCGTCTTGATACCTATCACCCCTGGTTTAGAGTATGCCGCCATAACAACCATGAGTTGTGTTCCGGCATAAGTGGGCATGTTCCAGTCTCCCTTAAGAGAGCAGCAGCGCATTTGTGGCACCTTTGGTGTTTCAAATGTCCATAGACGATAACGCTTTCCATCAGCCCCGCCATCTGCATGTCTGCTGAACTCATGCAATAAAAAAGTTTTTAAGTGATCGTGTTATATGAAGACTTTTGAAGCCTAAATTTTAATTAAATATCTTTTTAAGTGGTAGCCCTTGTAAAACCTCTATATAGAACAGGATCAGCCATTGTCCTGGTTTCAGCGGAGCCATTATGAATCGAGTGTTTGTTCGTTTATTATGTGTGTGTATCAATATAATGATTACGCTTGAGCCTGCCACTTAGATAAAGGGACCTACATACACATATATGTGTGGATATTTCTACATTTGGTTTGTAGAACGATGAAATTTGTATTAGACTATATAAGAATATATGAAATATACATGATAAGAGTTATGTACATGCTTCACAATTTTTTCTAGTTCCTCCTAAGGTTATCTGAAAGAAATTGCGTTATGTGATGTTTTATTTACTTAAACTTCATGAACCGTATCTAATCTTATGCAATAAAGTATATTCAATTCTAGGTACAATGTTTATGAACCAAGTTACGCCGACACTTAGGGCTATCTCCCCATCAGACGAACAGTGAGCGGCTGACTGTTCGCTGGCTGACTCTGAGCGGCGCATCGGCCACTAACTCAACGGCGAGTTAGCAGCGAAGTTTAGCGTATTAGCCGCGAAGTGCTTGCGAACTCTTGGGGTAGGTAAGCGGTTAATATATAACGTTGCTCAGTGCTCCGGTGTAGTGAGATAACTGCGCCGCCGACCGCCCACATTGCTCGCTGCTAATCGGTCGCTCACTGAATAAGTTCGCAATGAAAGCGCCCCAAACTACCTACATTACGCGCTGTATGATTTAAAAAGTATATGGAGACAAACTGAAAAGAAATAGTTAGCCGCTCACTGTTTGTCTAATGGAGTTTAATCCGTGCAGGAACGGAGAAAGAATACAATTTCCTGCGGCCGGGCGGCCTGTGGTAAGAGGCGACAAAACAACCCACAGCCAGGTGGTAGGGCATTTGCCCGACTGGATAGCTACCACCCCTGGTCTAAGTATGTCGTCATAACAACCTTGAGTTGTGTTCCGGCATTAGTGACCAGCTTCCAGTCTCCCTTAAGAGAGCAGCAGCGCATTTGTAGCACCTTTGGTGTTGCAATTGTCCATAGGCGATGGTAACCGCTTTCTATCTATAAGTGGGCCGTCTGCCTGTCTGCTAAACTCCTGCAATAAAATAAAATAAAGTTATGGTCTTAATCAAGATATTTATTTTGACTGAACCGGTTAAAAACGGTTTTGAGTAATAAAATATTAGTTGAAAGTCTAATTGTGGTTTTATTTATATAAAAACGTAACAAGCGGGCCAAGAGTCCCACACACTTGGCCCGCTCTAGAAATGTATGACGAGAGATTGAACTATTATCTTCATCTTTTTTATGATTAACCGTTTGACGTCGATATTCTATGAGAGCGTGGGTATCAAACCGATCGAGCCGGGCCTAAGTGATGTAAACAAAATAATGATTCCAACATAGCTCTACCACGTAGAATAATACCAACAGATATTACGGCCTAGCCACGGGGATCGGCGGTGCGAACGGCGAAGCGGCGGCCGGCGAGGCGACCATTCGGGCGGCACCGTTTGCAGGCCACGGGCAGTCACGTTCGCCGAAGCGACTAGTTAGGAAATCCGACAGAAAAATGTCTCTATCGAGTTTAGTGTATTTCGATATTACTTAAAAGTAATAGTTTGGTTCAAGATCTAATACTTGGAAGAGATTGTTGAGTACATGATTCAAATAAGACTCGGGGTATAGATGGAGAATTCCACAAGAAGTACGAGAAATACAGAATGTATCCAGATTTCGGTGTTAATTTTTCGCGGCGAAAACAACTAAACTCATTTAATCAATGCACTATTCGCCGCGATTACCGCTCGACTCCGTGGTTCGCGCCGTACAGATTCATGCCTTTGTTTTGCTTGCCCGCCGCAAGGCGCCCGTACGATTCGCTTGGTACATTTCGCCGGTCGCTTCGCCGATCGCCGTTGTGCGTGGCTAAGTACATTGCTATGCGTTTATTTCAGTCGCTAGACCCTTCGCCGTTCACACCGCGCGAATATTCGCATCGGCGAATATCCCGTGGCCAGGCTGATATAAAGGCAATCTGGCGTCGATGTTCTAGGCTTTGGCTTTACCCACAAACATAAGAATCTGCACACACATAGACATAACATTTATTTTTCCCTTTAAGTGCACTTTGCTCACTGAATCATCTTCCGAAGTTGTTTAATGAGCTCTTAGTATCTGAAAACGACTATTAATCAGATAAAATTAATTAAACGTAATAGCGTCAATTTGATCAATTTGTTGTTTTACTTAACACTGATGGATATATCGCGTGACGAGCCCATTCAAACCGAGTAAAATGCATGCACTATTTGATTATGTTGACGTTAAGACAGATCGAATTCGTACCGGTAGCTTAGGCGGTGGCCCGTTACCGGCCGAAGGTTGCGTACGGCATTACACTGTACGCAACTGACGAATACTTATCATGAACATGCACTATAGTGGTATCTCAGATGCCTAACGTATGGATGCCGCGCACAGAGTATGTGAGATTAATAAGCCTTGTACTGTAGCTGTAGGAGAAAGTGGCATTATTTTTTATAACGGAAATACACTGTATCACATTAGATGCAAGTGAGAAAAGGGCTACGAGGCTGTTTGAAAATGACCGGCTTTATTAATGCTCGACTTCAGAGTCTTGGGCATAGACGGAAGATAGCTAAGCTGTCTGTATTTTAACGGATACATTACGGGTATTGTTGCTTAGAACCGCATGAACTGGTTCCTCCAACCTCATTTACCATCGTTCAATCAGATGCACCAGTTTACATGGAAACACCACCTGCTTTATTTTTATAGTGCGCACTGCCGAAGAGTCTATAATAATAATTTCCCGGTGTATGTTCTTCCTGAGAAATAAAATCTTGAACTCTTCAAGTTACGAGTGAATAAGTATCTTCTAGATAAGCGTGCTCCATTCTAGAACGCGTCGTCACTCAACATCAGGTAAGTGTACGAAGTTAAGTCTGTCCAGTACCAAATGAAATAACAATAATACTAGTAAACCCGCAGGGGGGCTTTGTTGCAAAGCCTTACGTGAGTAGCAACACCTCGAACAAGACTTCGTGCTTGCCTTAGCCAGCCGACACGAAGTCGAGATCACTAGAGCTAAGACTCGGCTTCAAGGATGGAAGTAATAAATGGCATAACGTCGGAAGTAGCTTCGGCCTCTCCAAACCCCTTAACCGCTCACACCCATGTTGCCCTTCGACATTCTTGTACGGCATTTTTTGGAACCTGCGCAGGAAGTGGCAAGTCACCGTCTGCCCATTTTTCCATATTCCTCGAACATCGCGACAGACACGCGCCATATTCCTAGACTCCCAGTTCTAGCAGTTCATCCCAATAGCCCGGTACATTTCGGTCTCATTTTCTACAATAGTCTTACACTAACCGGGGCTTTTCCTTAGGTGGATATTCGACAGGGATAATCGCCGGTCAGTGTCACGCCACATTTACGTTAAATTTGTTAACGGGCCTCTACGTGTTGGCCTTCCCATGGCCCCACACAAGTCCTCCAAAAGTCCGGGGCATTTTTATGGCCCATAATCTTAAGAGACACACATGTACAATTATAACAGTAATGTAATGTAATAATTACGCCGCTATTTCTTCTAATAAAGTACTTATCTTTCTGTCTTCTTTTCTTCAAATCAAATCTTTTATTTGCGTAAAAACACGGTTAGTAAAAACATTGGTTGACAATAATGTTATTTTGTTTCACATGTCTCACTTCCTTAATAAAATTTATTTCCAGTAAAAAAAAAACAGCTAGGTTGCGTAACAAATATTTTAGATTAAGTACAGAGTAAATACATTAGTGACTAAAACCGAAACTACGAAAGAATACATCAAAAAGTTAATCTTTGTGTATGGCAAGGTTGCATGTGAGTGATGAGTATGAGAGGGTATGTGTGGAAGATAAAGGAAATCTATAATACTATAAAAAAATTTAAACATGCCTTGTTTGTACATTAAAGCTATATAAAAAGAAATACTGGAATATTTATATATAAAAAAGGTTTTTTGTCTGTATATCCTTTATAGAATCGTAAACTTATACATTTGATCATGTGATGATCTTTAGCAAAGTTGTTGTGCATGAGCCAAAGGTTTCTGAGTTGGTTCCCAGTTGGACCCGGTAGGTGGCGCTGCTGTCGGCATATCGATTGAAGCTATTCCGGGCATGTCCACGTCTGCCGGGACAGCTAGTAGACTATAAAATATAAACAATGCAGAACACAATGCAATTTTTTTTTTCTTGTCTGTTTGTTCGGAATTCACATAAAAATGACTGACCCGATTGCGATGCGGTTTTCGCTGACCGACAGCTAGTTCTTAGACTTAAACTTTGCGCTACTTTTAATCCTGGGAATCCCGCGTGAATCCTGGGAATTATTTAAAAGGGACAGAGTTAAAAAAACGAATTTTAATGTGATACCAAATTTAATGTAATGTGGGATATTTTATATCCCGGCAATCCCGCGGAAATTATTCCGGGAGCGGTTTGAAGTTGTTCGGGTGAAGAAAAATTTGCTTATTCTGACACTGTTTGTAATTAAACGATAGCTTACATTCTTTTTTTAAATGCTACGATATTTTGTGTCCCGGAAATCCCGCGGGAATTACAAGTCAAGCGTGGACAAAGTCACGGGCATATCTTAGTTGTAAATAAAGTGAATGATTTATTTTAATTATTTGTATACAAGTGAAGTTTGCCAAGTGGGCCTGCAGGGCCATACCCCACTTGCCTAAAATGATGTTTTCTTCACCAAAGTAAAGTTTAAGTTTCTAAATAATTATGTATGCAAACACAAAAAAGGAGGAGCGTTGCAATTCGACTGTATGTTGATTTTTTTTATATTTGTTACGCGATTAATCCCCTAACTGTGGACCGATTTTCAAAGTTATTGTTTATTCCCAATTACCTCTCCTGGTGTAGTTCCATTGTCACCAAGTCAGGCTCTGAGACGTGGATCCCAAGGAAATTGGGAGCAATCCTTTTTGAAGAGCGCCTACACTCACCGAAAGGTAAACTTGCATACACGTGCCAGTATTACGATTTCTACAGGCGTTTAATATATTATTTTTGAAGGTATTCAAGTATTTGTGCAACCAATAAGTAGTAAATATTTTTTTCTTAAGAATACAAAAGCGGGTTTATTCTAAAATGCAAAAAAAGTATTTTCTACATCTTGAAGTTGGTGCCAAGTAAAGCATTAAAAATAAGAACGAAATTGCAAAATGCACAGATGGTAGTTAGTTTACTTCGGTTTTTTTTGTAACAATTATTTTTCACAGTAGTACATCTTATACTAATATTTAAAGCTGAAAAGTGTGTTTGTTTGTTTACTTGAACGCGCTAATCTCACGAACTACTGGTCTGATTTGAAAAATTCTTTCAGTGTTAGATAGCCCATTTATCGAGGAAGGCTATATCATCACGCTTATATCAATAGGAGCGGAGCACCAATGAAGAATGTTTCAAAATCGGGTTTTTTTTCCTTTTGAGAGCTTCCGCTGCGTGCGTTTCACCTTCTACGTAAACAAAGTCGCGGGCTAAAGTTAGCGTTAGCCCAAAGTAACTATTCCACACGGATGTAGTCGCGGACAAAAGCTAGTAATTATATAGAAGAACATAAGGGCATGTAGCATAATGAAACAAAAGTTTGTACTGTACATTTACTTTGTTTTTATTCACATATTTGCGACTAGATGTATAATTAGTAGGCAGTGGGGAAGCTTTGATGTTTCGATAGTATTTTCTTAAATTTTATATCATTTAAATTCTCCTGGAGGGTTCTGGTGCAGGGGGGTGAGTCCTGATGTACTCGAGAGACCTGAGGATGTACTCGGGGATGGCTTCAGGAGCTGGGGGAGTGGGTAAGTGAGCACCCTGGAACAAATAATTTTATTTATTAATGTGGCATAATTAACAACCATGATATCTTATACTAGGTTTGCTATTAGCGATAAGACCGCCTTATGCATTTTAGTCTTGAAAAAATGTTTATAGTGTTAGAACTTACGTGTACATTAAATTCCAAATTACTTGATAAAGATGAAAATTAAAAATTGGGTGCCAACTCCGACACAATTAGAGTTTACTCCTTAAGTACGATTGTCATTGAATATGCAATGCTCTTTATAAGTACAATATTATCTATGTGCAACGCTACGGTTAAATAAGAGCAATCACAAGACCTTCTAATTACAAAACGCCGTATCTTACACTGATAGATATTATTTTAGATCGTATTTCATTGCATCAGAGTTCCATATTGTATAATAAAGTAACGTAACGCTTTGAGTTACCATGTGTATTATTTCACTCATAAAATCTGCATACCCGGGGCCTTATATGAAAATTGATTTTCAAGGAGTAAACTCCAACAAAATGCTGTGCTAATATTTTCCATTTATATGCCTATGTATTGTTTCCACTTTATTCATAATAGTTAAACGATGTTTACCGGCGTTTTAAAAAGTCTAATTATTAATACAATTTCGAACACTTTTTTACTTCGTTTTAACGAATCGATAAATGTCATATAACTATTATACTATTTATTAGAATCAACACTTTATTTTCAATCACATCTGTTGTCGGGTCATAATTGAATTTAGACTTACTTGTGGCTGGTATCCATTTGCATCAGCGACGTAGGTAATGGAGATTGGTTCGCCGTTAGGTGCTGTGTAGGAATTGCTTCCTTGCACTGAGATGGCCTCGTCCTCCTAAAGGACAAATGTATATGCATATGTTAAATAAGACATGTTTATGTTTGCAGGTAAGAAAACTGACAGACGGTCCACTTCCACTATAAGTGATTACCATCTTCTTTTGATATCATCAACATCAAAGGAGCCGATGTGTTGCCTATCCCGTTGGGTCTTTAAGATTCTGTTTACGCTCTTTCTGAAGACCCCGAATTTATAGTGCTCTGTGAAAATCGCGAAGGAGCTCATTCTAATCCTTACATTCGTATAGTACAAATAAGAGCGGGCATCATGTTTGGTCAACGATTACTAAGTGTCCAAGTAATGTCAGCCAGTAGTGCCAGCGACAGTTGGGCTGTTAAGGGTGAAGGTAAAGGGTTTATAAAAATTGCATGTTGCTGGATATATTGTTAAATAATATTGATCAACCGTATATTATATCCCAGCAATATTGCCCGAGTTTAAAGTTGCAGCAAAAATGCATAATTATGACAGATAGAGGTAATTGTTACCCAATATAGACGGCAACTTGACGTCTAAATCGTTTTAGCAAGAAACTACCGTATAACTTGCCCGTTTACCGACACCATTAGACTATAAGACAAGACTCAATTAAGTGAAGAAACATAAAATTATATGAGTTACTAAAGCGCTAAGAAAGTTATATTATCATTGCCATTACTGGTCTATACTAATAACATAACATCTGTCTATGAATTCGAATTAAATCTCAAAATTTTAGTAAAAAATACTACTATTTTACTAGTGGAATAATTATCAAATATCTTTCTATTCGGTCCACATTAAATTGAGTGCTAATTGTCTTCTGGTATTGATAGACCAGGATAAATAACTAACGCAGATATTATAAATGTCCTAAAACTAGTGATTTACTTACAAGGTCATATCATGTGATCATATAAAAATAACCGGTGTGAACATAATCGAATCGAATAATTAATTCTTCTTTATTGCGTAAAACTGTGACCTCGTACTAAATATCAAGGTTTAAGTATTAAAATATATTCACATATTTTTAACGTAAGATCATCTTCAGAAACGCAAATGTCATCCTGTTCGATTGCTGGTTATATAATGATGTGTGGATGAAATTTATGATCTTATGTGGTTTATCTTATTATGCAGACTGCATCCTTGACAACCTCATTATGGTCTGATGTGTTCACCAGATTATTTGTGCGATCATCAGATTCATTTTATAAATGACTCAGTAATTTTGTAATATAAATTTCATCATGTTACGATAGACATTCTTTTCTACTACAAAAATTCATATCGTCTCAATTAGCGTAGTAGCATAATATATAAATGAGGAGAAATATAATTAAGTGAATAGCGTAATGGGGATTATGATATATGATTATTTTATATACCAATCGACGCAAATTTGGTTAATTATCATTTGTAAAGGCTGCTTTCACAAAATATCAATTTGTCGAAGATTCAGGAAATGACACTGTAATTAGATTCTAAGCTAAATAATCATCGCTAATCAAATAAATCAATGTGATCTGAAAACTTGTTTGAAGAATTAGAATGCGGAGATATTTAATTATTTTATTGGCTTAGTTTGAGGAAAATGGATGGCTCGCCAGCCTTGAAAATGTTATTTATGATTGTAACGAATTTTAAGAAACAGCAAATATAGATCTTACGGGGAATAATTTAAAAATAATTTAAATGTAGATTTTATGAAACTAACATCGCCAATTTTAGTACTATATAATAATTCTAGTATAAATGATCTTGTAAAAAATATGCTAATAATGAAATTAAAAATATAAGTAGTTAGTAATGGCATTAATGAGATAATTTGTGTCGAAGTAGTCCAATAGAATTAGTTCTAGTCTTCAAGTGTACCTATCTTTATTCCATTATCACGTCTAAAAGAATGATAACTTTAAATAGTAGATATTCATAAAAAATACTTTAATATCATTAGAAAGCAAGGTAAGCATGATATTTTTGATGAAAGATACTTTACGTACGATTTAAAATGTACGGAAGAAAAACATATATTCTGCTAACCTTTTACTAACAAATTAGAATTATTAGAAAAGGAGCAATGGAAATATACCTATAGCATATCTATCTAATACATAATTCTAAAGAAATGTATGAATAGAAACCAAATACTAGGAAATGGAAAAAGAAAATGTATATCATGTTATTTTTTGGCCTACTATTGCGGCTTATGTGGATGCAAAAGACGATACTGGTAGACATAAATTTTTCTCGCTAAGAACCGAAAAAGGGGCATATATTAGGAACCTAAATAATTCCTCTTAAGATTTTATTTTCGTAGATAAGCAAACTTTTTTTAACAGCGTTTTTGAAGAACTTCGTGTTAAGTGCTTTGGGAAAAGAACAGGGAGCTTATACCTCAAATTGCAGACGTGTGGCTTAAAGAAGGATATAAGGATATGTGGAGTGCGATAAATTCGAGAAAGTGAAGCTAGTGATGTGATGGTAGAATTGGGACGGATATATAAGTATGTATAGGTTTACATATATAAATTGTACTGGGATAAGCTTAATCTGGAAAGGAATACATGAACTTACGCGTCCGGCATTCGTGAGCGCTCCACTCTCCTGAGCGGCAATACCGTTGCTGGTCTTGTAGACGTATTGGTATTGGTCTGGGAAAACATCAGCAGACTGCTCTACGATTTGGGCGTCAGCTTCAGGACTGCGCACGATGTGGGACACATCGGCGGCTGCCACGGCGACCAGGGCTAATACGATAAAGGCTTTCTGTGGGCAAATAGGTCAAAGATAGAAATAATATAATTTATACGCGGGGATTTCGGTATGTATTTTATAAAATGTGTTTGAAGATTTTATGGTTATTATTATGTCAGCACAGGAATAAGCTGCGTGCAAACCTTGTTCGCTGAAAATGCGGCGTACAAATTATCTAAATATGTTTTTGTTTTTAGTATACATGTCAGAAATGTAAGTACGTCGCTATATCTTTAAATACATTTTTTCTTTCATTCTTATTGTTTACTTTTAATAAGTACTATTTATAGTTTTTATATATTTTTATGCTTTATATATATTATTATATTCTTATGTTGCTTTAATGGAATCAAATACTGTTTAATATTTTCATAGATGCCAATACAAAAATGATTACTGGAAATCAATGCTGTCTTGAATTATATTTTGGCACAACTAAGTACTGACAGTTAACTGTATTTCCCTAATTGCAGCATATATTTATTGAAAAACTTTTGAATGTTATTTAATTAGGTGTTCATACTTGACAAATGTTTTTTTTTCTTGTCTTTCTTAGAGTTTTTGACCTTCGCTACATTAATAAAAACTGATTTTAATAGTAATGTAATAGAAATCCATATTAGCAGTAAACTCCTTTATGTGGGCCTGCTATCAACCGTGTAGAACATTAAAAATTTTGGCACTTTTACTTTTTAAAATATTTAATGATAACATTTGTACCCGAAAATGAGTGAAGATTGTGTATCTGGATAACAAAAAAATGTAGTCACGAATCTCCTGCCACTTCAATATGTAGAAATCGCATTTTTTTATTAGTTTCGAAAATAGTCCAAAGTTTATTTTTTAAACTATTTTATAATTATATTATAAGAATTGTAAACTAACTTCAAAAAAATACTAAAAATAAGATAAGTTGTAAATAAGTTAATATAAACTATGTAACAAATCGCTGCCAGGGACCAGAACCCAGAACGGGAAATACGAATTCTGGATACAATTTTTTGATTAATATAATAATTATGACATTCAAATTAGATTGTATTTAATTCTAATTTAAATTATTCAACATACTGTTAATTTTGATAATTTCAATTTAAATAATGCACTAGATTTTATGAGTATAAATTTAAGTCTTTAAAAATGGATACATATATTTAAAATATATGTCATGTGATGAATATCACTCACCATGTTGTTAGGTTAACAGCGGATGTGTAACTGTGATTATCAAATATTCCGACGCACGTTTTATACTCGGCGGAGGCCGGACTAATACGATCCTCATATCGGCATTTGCATTATTTTGCAACAAAGAAGCTCCGTTCGTCGATATGATTTGTCCATTTGCAATGTCAACTTTATTTTTCGGTGCTTTTTCCACTTGATGACTAGACATCTGATTAAACATGGGAAGGTTAACCAGATTAATAAATTTGAAATCTCAAGTTCCCGGTTTGCTATAGCGTATGAGGATAAATTCGTCAGTTTTATACCACGGTATCTTTACATACGGCTGGTTTAAAAACTAATTAGATAGATAATTATTTGTTATATATGTATATATATATATATATATATATATATATATATATATATATATATATATAAAATATAAGACAGTCGCGCTAGTTACACTATTTATAATTCAAGAACGGCAGTACCGATTTGGCTGAAAATTAGTGGGGAGGTAGCTTACAACCAGGAGACGGACATAGAATACTTTCATCCCGTTGGAACCGGTAGGAGGCGCAGAGATCGGGTTCTAGAATCCTCCTAACCACCTGGACCGATTTTGGTGATTTTGTTTTTGGTGTTTGAGTGGGTTCCCGGATGGTTTAGATTCGCAATTGGAACCGGTAGGTGGCGCTGGCTTCGGGTCCTAAATTTTTATTTTTTCAGAGCAGGACAACGTCTGCCAGGGCCACTAGTAAAAAATAAAAGAATATAAATTACATAAGTGTAAAATAAGAGAAAACATTGTGTAAATTAAATAATGTCTGTTGATTTTCATACAGTTCACAATGTGCGGTCTTATCGCTTAAGATCTATCTTTTCCCAAAAACCCGTTACATGATTTTATATATATTATATTATTATTTATTGTAGACCAAAATCGACTATATGATAAAATGTACATTGCTTTTACAATAAAATTGTATAACATTTGTATTAAACTAAATTCTGGCAAATAAAGATCTTGAATTATCTATAGTAAAATATATATATATATATATATATATATATATATATATATATATATATATATATATATATATATATATATATATATATATATATATATATATATATATATATATATATATATATATTTATTGTAGTCCAAAATCGAAAATAAAGAAAAGTTATTTATTTATAAATGTACAAGTATTTACAATCACTTTAAACCAAATTAAAACTAACTATATTAATAATGTATACTAATTGCTTAATTAATAAACTAAAAAAAAGTTACAAATGCTATGATGTGTATGGGTCCCAAATCACCGTCATTTGAGAACGTTCCCAAAACGCTGGGCGCGTTGTATGGGAACGCTTAATCGTAAAAAAAAAAATTTGTTTAGATCTGAAACTGTTGATGGTCCATAATAAATAAGTCTTATCACTAAAAAACGATCTCTTTCAGACAACCCTTGGATAAAATTACGCGATTATATGTTGAGATGATGGTATAATTGCTAAACAACAGTAATCCTTACTGTCCAAACCTCATTGGGCATGTTCTTTTTAGTATAGTGACAGCATTAAAAAATACATACAACCCTAAATTTTCAACCCTCTACGATCAACCCCTATTTTTTCGGCCAGGACGACGTCTGCCGGGACAGCTAGTATATCTATACATATAAATAAAATTGGAATGTCTGTTCCGCTTTTTACTACATGCATATGAATATATATACGGTACATATACCAAAATAACGTTTTTTAAAAATTTTGTCTGTCTGTCTGTCTGTCTGTTTGTTCCGGCTAATCTCTGAAATGACTGGACCGATTTTGACGGGACCTTTATTGGCAGGTAGCTAATGTCATAAGGAGTAACTTAGGCTACTTTTATTTTAGAAAAAATCATTTATTTTGGAATTATGACCATTTTCAATCACCACGCGGGAGAGACCGCGGGGCGCAGCCATCAATATATAAAGCTGGTAAGTTTGTTTCTTTGTTTATTTGAATGCGCTAATCTCAGGAACTACTGATCTGATTTGAAAAAAAATATTCAGTGTTAGATAGGCCATTTATTGAGGAAGGTTATAGGCTATATACCATCACGCTAAGAGCAATAGGATCGGAGCACCAATGAAGAATATTTTAAAATCGCGGGGTTTTTTAAACTTACTTTTTTTTAACTATTCCACGCGAACGAAGTCACGGGCAGAAGCTAGTAATATTATAAAATTCTAAACATGACGTGTCTGTACATAAAGCTATTTAAAAAACCAACTGAAATAAACTATACAAACGAAGGAGAAGACTTTTAAAATTTGTTGTCTGTTTGTAAGTTTCCTTAGGATTGACGTTAAAACTATTGGGCCGATTTCGATGTGGTTTTCGCTAATCGTCAACAAATTCTTAGATTTAAAATTTGCGCTACTCTTTTGCTTGGTAATCTCGCGGGAATTTTGCTGGGAATTTTTTAAAATGTCCACATTGAAAAGGAATTTGGAAATCCGATGTTATTTTTCACCGATCAGTAGTAAATTTTATGTAATAAAATGTGAGATATTTTTTATCCCAGGAGCGGTTGAAGTTGTTCGGGTGCATAAAATTTGGCTTTTTCTGATACAGTTTTCACTAAAACTAGCTAGCTAGCTTACATTATTTTCTAATGTTGTGATACTTTGTGTCCCGGGAATCTCGCGGGAATTTCAAATCAAGCGCGGTCTAACTCAAGGGGATGTCCTAGTGGAATAAAAGAATGTTGAATAAGGACTGTGGTTCTATTGTTACATGATACTTTCATACAAATTAGTATTCCCATAAATTATATAATTATTACTAAAATGTAAGTAGTCTTACTATATATGCATATGTATTATATATTGACGGCCTCTGTGGTTCAGGGGCTAAGCCTTTGCCGGTCTACCTCACTACAATACGGAAGCTCCGGGTTCGATTACTGGCTTTGTAAATTTCGTAAACAAACTTTCCGTTATTTGCTATGGTCTGGGTGTCTGGGACGGCCCCAGAGTGGTCCGTTGTTTATTACCCACAACACAAGCTTGGTTAGCTTGGGGATATCGAATGTTGGTGTTTGTCTGCCGATTATTGTTATATATTACGTATACTACCGTCGCCATTATCATTCTAATTGATTCCTGGGGTTGCCTAGAAGATATCGCCTTTTGTGCACAATAGTTTGTCTGTAAAACTTATTTTGTATTGGTGTAGAATAAAGAGTACCTACGTATTGTACATATTATGTATGTCATAGGTTTATAATACATTCAAGTTTTTGATCAAGAGCCGGAAGAAGACTAAATAATAACTTAATATTAGGTATCATAAAATTAAAAAGATCCAGTATTTGATCTAAAACCTAGACTGGCTAGTTTTATGGCAAAAGTCAATGTCGGTTGCTTATTGTTTAAATAAATAAAAGGTATAATAATAAAACTACCTTTTGACTTTTGTTTGATTTTTATTATTCCGACGTTTTAGCCATTTTTTTATCACGTATAGGTTCGCGTTTGACCACTACCTCACTCGGTTTGAGCGGAGATATGGTCTAAGATCGAGCACGCTTACCTAGAAGGTACCTATTCACACGAGACTTCAAGACACCCAGGTTGTACGTTTCGAGAAAAACAGACTCCGGCAGTGTGTTCCACTCCTTTGCGGTGCGCATAATGAAGGGGGACCGAAAGCGCTTTGTTCGTATAGGTGATATGTCCACTATATAGTGGTGCCGTATGCCAGTGCGTCTGGTTGTCCGATGATGTAAAGGAGACGGTGGGATAATATTGAAAAGCTCCAATGCACACTCTCCAAAATGTATCCGATAGAAAACGTAACTTTTCAATAGCCGAGGTCACGGAAGACAAAGATGTCAAGTCGCAATGAGTATCGTTAAATATTTATTTTTATTTACTCTATGGGAGTCAATTTGCTATAGTGTACACATATTAATACATATTTTGCCAGGTGGTAGGGCATTTGCCTAACTGGATGGCTACCACCCCTGGTCTAAAGTATGTTGCCATAGCAACCTTGAGTTGTGTTTCGGCATTAATGACCAGGTTCCCGTCTCCCTTAACAGAGCATTAGCGCATTTGTAGCACTTTTAGTGTTGAAAATGTCCATAGGCGATGGTAACCGCTTAACCGCTCTAGCGGGCCGTCTGACAGTCTTCTGAACTCCTGCAATAAAAAAATAGTAAATAATAACCATAAACAAAATTAAAACTAAATAAGCAGACTTTCGCAGCGCACAAAATGCTTAAGACGGACCTGATGATAATGAGATGAGAACCCGGAGCCATTGCATTTCAGTGAGGCAGGCCGGCAAAGGCTTAGCCCGCTCAACCACAGAGGGCGTCATTGCTTTAATGAGCCTAAAACAGTGCATGTGCTGCTGAAGCCCACGAAGCTCAGGTCGCATCCATTGCACGGAGCAGAAAATCTTCATGATAGGTCCACATCGAAAAAAAACAATCTCACATCAACCGGCATACAGAATTTCAGGAAAAATGTTAGAGCAATAAATCAAGTAAAGCCTTAACCTGCTTAATAAACCTACCGTTTTATTACTGGAGTTATTTTATGTTAGAAATAAATTTACAATTTCCTTGTAGGATAGGATAATATTAAGATATTAATATCACGTTTCTATCGTTTGATTGAGTACAAGAATAAATCTACTATAAGTTATTTCTTGCAATCTCATATGCATTTGATACGAAAAATACAAAAGATTATAATTGTCCAGTAAAAAATTTAATTCTGAATTCTAGAAAGTTTGTAAGGATGAAATATATTACTATTTCACGCAAAAACGAATGTGTCATTTTCAATGAAACTTTACAAGGAACTTTATAAAGATACTTATTATTTAAGAATGTAGGGCATATGGTTGACTGGGCGCAGTCAGGGGTGAGTAACTCGAGTGTCCCTCTTTACCCCGGCTTCCACTAAACGGGCCACTACACGCCAGTGACTGGATTTAAGTCACAAGATGCCTTTCCGGCTTAGCGGTGGCCTCTCAGCGGCTTTTGATAACTATCACGGTCCTCCCGTCATCCATCATTGGCGTCTGGTGGTCTTTATGTGGCATCTACGTAAATTATGTCGTGCGACGCTGCCCTCAGCTGGCGAAGGCCTTTAACCGTGCCTTCTTTTGCTGTGCTACTCTCTGAAGTTCGTTCCCCGTAATGCTGGTTATGATTAACGAAGTCCTGTTGTTTGTAGCCTGTTTAAACAAGTTGTCACTGGAGGCCTTCAATATCTGCTGATTCATGCACACGGTATCTAACACTAGGGTGTTCTAATAGCAGCTGCAGTTCCAGTGAAGCCGTTGTCACCGTGATATCCGCTTCCAAAATCCACTTTGACTTTGGAAGTAGAACTTTAAGTAGAATCTGAAATACATTTTCCATGAAAATAAATTTGAACAAAATCTGTATAGTAGCTTAAGATATGAAGTATTTTCGAATACGTTGTGTAGAGTTCAGTTTTTAAATTCTGCTGAAGACCGCGCGAAGTGGAGTAGAAAAAGTAGGAAAGCGAACCATAGGCGTTGGAGTGAACGCTTGTAAATCAACCGTGGTTTAACGCTGAGATGATTATGATGATGATGGTGATGGTGATGACGATGATGATGATGATGATTGTTCAGAATCCAAATAACAAAAAACCGCCGTCAAGGAACCCTCCAATGTGTATCAAGCGACATTCTCTTGGCATATTTATGTAGAATTAGCAACTAGTGACGATCTAAGGTTATATGTAATAAATATGACAAGCGATCACGTGGCCTAGGCAACAGGATTGCGGTAAAAATACTTGTTATTTGAACTTTAACCCAATGTTGGTATTTGGATTAGAATATTCGATTGATCGCTTCAGTGTTTTAGTCAGTGGGAATGTGATGACATTATCAACGTTATTTACATCAGGGTGTAGGTTTTTGACAACAAATTAATTGACATTAAAAACTTGAATGTTTTAAATTAAAGTTTCACGCCAGGCATTCATGATTTGATTCACATTTATTGAATACGTATACCCAAGTACATACGATTTCGTTGATATGTACCTGGGTACCTTAGAATGCACATAGACATGGCGGCATAACGAGAGTTGACTACCGAGATCTGGTATTTTTAGACGATTTTAAAAAGGAAGGGGTTCTCAATTCTGAAGTTATCAATTATTGTGAAGTAGTTCTTAATAATTATGAAGTAAAGATATGTTACTGGGGAGTTTGTTGCGCCGCTCCTTCTCCAACTCTCCAAACACTAATAAAAATTGCTTTAGAAGCGGTAGTAGACTTATGACTTTCAATTAGTAATCTGTAAGATTCCATTTTTAAATAAATATATTTATTCATTTTCAATTCAACTGATTTTTAGCATGTTTTTTACGCTATTTCTGCGTCAATTATAGTCCAATTTTTATTCGAAAAAGCATACGAAAGAGTAAGTTATTGTACAATAATTATATATAACACCATCGCCACTCCCAATCAGCAATATTGTTGCCACGGGTTGTCTGGAAGAGATCGCTTTTTAGCGATAAGACCACCCTTTGAACACAATTAAAATAATACTATTTCGTAAGTTTCCTGTAACGGTATACATTAATGTGCTATCTAATTATCTACTCCTGAAGTGGTCCCATTGTCACCAAGTCAGGGTCTGGTGAGTAAACCCTGGGGAATTGAGAGCAACCCTCGAATGTTATAAGAAGGTACAGCGTGTTTCACACACACACGTGTTATATACACGTATATGGATTGTTTTAAAATAGTCAAGTATTTGCGTAACTAAAAGGTAGAATACATATGTAACAAAAAACCAAAACCGACTTTAAAAGTGAATAAAAACAAAAAAAAGTTTTATACAACATCTTGAAGTTAGTGCCAAGTAAAACAAAAAAAACAAAAGACACCAACAAACTTGCACAACATAAAAATTACTTTTTATGTTCTCCTTCGCACCGACTTCAAAGTCTTGTAGAAGATACTTATTTTTGGCTTTCGAATTACTTTTGAAGTCGATTTTGGTTTTTGTTATTTGAACAACTTCTTTACTAATACTTACTTAAACGTTTGGATTGTAAAATCCCACTTACGATCGGGGCGTTCGCTTTGAAACCTATGTATGGACCATTTTTCTTTTCCATTTCGTGTGATGTTCTTAATTTGAGATCCTTCAATCGTCAAGCTAGCATTTCTTGGGCCTCAGGTATACATAAATATCCGAGATTGCACAATAGAAAAGTGTATAGATTTCTCATATTTCTTAATAATCTAATATGTTTTTAATGCCACACGTAAGCCGAAGGATATTTCGCCTAGCGAATGAGCATTGCCATACAGCATGGCAATGCAGCCAGCCTCCTGAGCAGGTTTCCCTCTGGCAGTGATTTGTTACAAAAAAACTATAATGTATAACTATAGTGTATATGTAAATCTATAATAACCTATTTATAAAATAAAACTACGTTTTAACGGTTTTAAGCGGGGTAATTTATTTGATTTTGGTTTATCCGACGTTTCGGCCGCTTTTCAGTGGCCGTGGTCACGCACGACAGAGATGACATTTGTCCAGCGTGTATTGTTAAAGTTTTATTTAGCCTACCGCCAACTTGTTAATTTTAATTGTTTAGTTTTAATTTTGTTTATGGTTATTATTTACTCTATGGGAGCCTAATCTAATTTACCACCGCTTCACAACATGTTGTGGCTTGAAGAGAAGAAGCGGCGCAAGAAACTCTTCAGCAAACATGCCTAGTAGAATTATTTTGTGCGTGCAGTTTCGGTCATAAATCAAACTCGGCCTCAGCCCGGTTAGGGCGGTGAGCATTTTGCGCGGGCGCAACGCCATTATCGATAAAAACTCATTCTTATCAAAGAAAGATTATCATTCTTATAAAAATCATTATTATCTTTTTTGCTGTTAATTTTAAACTTAGATATAAATATTTATATTTATTTTTAATATAACTTAGTACATTCTTAACTTTTGTACTTATAGTTTTTTAATACATAGATACCTAATTAATAATTTATTTTAAATCATTATTATTCTTATTTTAATACATACATTGTTTTATCTAATTTTTTTCTTTCATTTTTATCACTAACCCACAAAATGACAAAACCAAATACACTATCGATAACGCTTATCGACAACAATAATGCGCAATCACTATGCCCGCCCATAAGGCCCGTGAGTGGAAGAGAGAGCGCAATACTCCGATTATTTACGACTCAAACTGCACGGACAAAATAATTCTACTATAGTTCTAAAAAATTTATATAATATTAAAATGGGTGGAAGCAAAAATAAAAGAAAATATCAGTCAAGTTGGTTTGTGTTCCGTTGCACGCAGAAAGTGTTTTGAGGTCTGGCAGTTGGTTTTTGCTGGGTTTGGGTCTTGATAGTTTTGATGATCGGATCCCAAACAGGTGGTACTTGCCTTAAAACTTAAGAAAATATTAACCTATTTATAATTGAGTTTATTTTTAGCCGTTAATTTTATTTGTACTCTTATCTATTGTTGATTAAAATTTACTTGAATTTTGTATCCTTTAAATATTTATAAGTAGAAACCACTTAACCCTTAAATGCATGATTTTATTTTTAGACCGAGAAAAAATATATTTTGGAGCCATGAATATGCTGATTTAGGGAAAAATAATAAAAAAAATAGTTTTTTTTATTTTCATAGCTATTTTTATTAAAAACCATTTGTTGCAGATTTACAACAACAAAATAAACAAAATTTCCGAACACCAACACACCAAAAGTTTTTTTTATAACTTATAAATTGTACTGAAAAGAAGATGAATTATTACGTAAAATAACTAATTTTGTTTGAACGTACCTTCGAAAACCAAATAATTACACTGCAAAGCAAATACACAATTTTCATCCGCTCCAAAATTACGATCGGCTTTGATTTGTCAAAATCAATTTAAATTTGACAGTCGTGAAGAAAAAAAGTGTGTTGCCACTCGATTAAATATATCACCGTGATAGTAGTAATCCTGCAACAGCATGCATTGAACTCATACTAATAATTTTATGGTCGTTTGAATGGTATGTTGCAGTTTTACTACTTTATGCATTTAAGGGTTAACTATAAATAGAAATCTGAATGTAGCTTAGCGTTTTCAATGTTGCCCAGAAGGCTAAAAATTACCATATACATTGTTACAACAACAAAATATTGTAAAATGTAGTAATTTTTATGGTTTACTTGGCACCCACTTCAAGATGTTGTAGAAATTTATATTTTTTATTCTCAGTTACTCTTGAAGTCGGTTTCTGATTTTGTTACAAATTTTTAATTACAATAAAATACTATTAAAATTTTAATTACTAACTAGTAAAAATTGCAATTACTTATTTTGCAGATATTTTATTAATCTCTTAGTATACAAATCATGAACATTGGTATTTTTAAAGTGTGGATTAGTAAATAAAGTCTAGTTGGTAGTAAATAAAACAATATTACGGAAAAAAATGAAAGGATATAGACATTTGCACAAAGTTAGAAAAATACGCACGTAATTCACAGTTCTTATGAATACCACCAAATATAACAAGTCCAAATCGTAAGAACGTAACAATTTGGGCCACCTGCATATCTGTTAACAAAGCACATTTATTACCCACCGGCGTTTGAGCTAATAACATTGAAACTCTATTATGACTATCTTCTTTTGTTTATTTTGTGCTTAAAATGTGATTGGAAAAACAGCACATTATGTATTGTAATCTTTATAGTAGTCATTAACCAGGTGTGATTATTGGGAATTCAGTCCACGCGGTCGAGCAGACATATTGTATTTGTAATTATAAAGCAATGCCCCAACGGAGGGGTGAGAAGTCGAGCGATAACGAGGCAAGATTTGTGTACATTCGGTGATCTATTTAGTGACGGATTTTGCGCGTGTTATTGAATCGTGCATTACGTTTAGACTTATTGCGTTCTGTTATATTTTTACGAGTGAGTTATACGTGTTTGTATAATTCTAATAAATTCTATAGTAATTCTAACGGCATTTTAATTCGAGTCCTGCAACTCGTAACACTATTATATTTATAAGAATTTTCAAATTTCTGTAATGAAAATCAACATGACTTTTAACAATTTATCGCCATTATCGATAAAAACTCATTCTTATCAAAGAAAGATTATCAATCTTATAAAAATCATTATTATCTTTTTGGCTGTTAATTTTAAACTTAGATATAAGTATTTATATTTATTTTTAATATAACTTGTTACAGTCTAAACTTTTGTACTTATAGTTTTTATATATACACAGATACCTAATTAATAATTTATTATAAGTCATTATTATTCTTATTTTAATAAATACGTTGTTGTGTCTATTATTTTTTTCATTTTTATAACTAACCCAAAAAATGACAAAACTAAATACACTATCGATAACGCTTATCGACAACAATAATGCATCACTATGCCTGCCCATAAGGCCCATGAGTGGAAGAGAGAGCGAAATACTCGATTTATTTTATGACCCAAACTGCACGGACAAAATAATTCTACTATAGTTTAAATAATATTTTACGATAATTTATAATGGTAAGCTTAGAAAATCCGATATATGTGCGTAAAGCAACGCTGACCACTTAGTACTGATTTTTCGGGTGATGGCGGGTATTCCATAAACGCGGCTGTTTTTCAGTAATATTAAAAAAAACAATAAAAATAAGTTATTTTAGTGTTTTTTCTAAAAATATTTTTTATCCTGTTTTAATCAAATTTGGAGGATTAAAGTGCCTTCATGTCAATCTTTCGAGGTGAGTCCGTGACTTTTTTTCTTAACTTGAAACAATCATAGAAAGTTATGAAAAAACCATGTCACGTACCATATCATAAAGATTTATGACATTTTTTTGGTAAATGATTAATCAATAATTACCAATGAAAAGTTCTTTCATTTGCTGCACATTTTCGACCTTTTGTGGCAACCAGGTCCTTAAAGAATGGCCAGGTAAAAAGCACCTATTATAAACGTGTATGTGTGAAGAGATTAATGAATGTAGATGATAAGTAAAAGATGTATCAAGAACGTAGGAAGTGGTAATCCTTCATCTCTGCCTACTCCTATGGGTAACAGACTTGATAATCTGTATACATGTATTTATGTATGTATCTGTTTAGGATTAAAACAACAAAATAAAAACTCTTTACTATTTATTGACTACATAACGGCAGTTTTAGTTTGTACTAGCGTAGTTTCATAGATGTTCGTTGTTTAACCGTAGGCGGGGCTGCCTGGCTTGGAGTAGGGCTTCTCACTTGGTGGATGAGCAGCGATGTAGGCGAGACTGCGGACGATCGCCTCAGGAATTGGTTGTGCCACGGGGATCACACTTCCCTAGAAGATTAAAGCTTATATAAACAAGGTCAAGAAACATCATAGGTTTTAGTGTAGGGCAAGCTTTTTAGCCACTCCTGATTGATTTGTGCAGGAAAGGTGAAAGCGTACAATTTTCTACAGCCGGGCTTTTCGTAAGAGGCGACAAAACAACCCACGTCCAGGTGCTAGGGTATTTTCCCGTCTAGACGAGTACCACCCCTTGTCTATAGAATGCCGCCATAACAACTTTGAGCTGTGTTCCGGCGGTAGTGGCTAGGTTCCAGTCTCCCTTTAGAGATTGACAGCACATTGGTAGGCGATGCTAACCGCTTTCCATCATGTGGGCCGTCTGCAGAAAGAAGAACATACAGCAACGCAGTAGGTAAACATTTATGCATATAAAATTTGGTATTATACAGCATTCTGCCTCTAGTCTGTGAATAAAAATATGACGTAGACAATACTTAGGTTGATATTACAGAACACAAAAGAGGCAATGACGCTACATCTAGACATGTCTAGAATGACGCTTATTGTCATTCTAGACTGTGATCCAATTTATGACGGTTAATAATGCCCGTCTATATTTTTTTTTAATATGCTTTTATATTATTGAAATTAGTTTTTATTTTTTTGATTCATTGAAATTGTTATCATCATACAAAGGTAACGTTGATACCATCGACCAAAATTTAATTGACTTAATTATTGAGACGTTGAGATAAAAAAAAGAAATTTATGTTTAGTCTCTGGCAAAATATCGTTTGAAATAAATAGTCTTTCTTCCCTAGATGTCACCATCGCATAAGTTTTGTATGATGCGAATCTAAGCTTATTATTGACATCCTACTCCTGAACATATATAGATGAGTGTGGCATTAGCCTGCAGTAGCACTATCAAAAACAAACACGATATCATCGGCAAAAGCCCGGCAATAGTCGCCGCGTCTTTCCAACCCCTTGAGAAGTGGCTCGAGTAACAAATCTTACTTGATGCCGATCGCCTCGTCTCTTCTCCGGGATATCAAAAACGGATGCTTCTGTATTTCAAGTAGCTTCCCAGTATCTTCCGGATATTATCAGGGCAGCTCTATATCTTGTTATCTAAGCGAGTGGATGTATAACAAATAAATTCAGTACTATGATGACTTGCAATTACTAAGTAACTAAGTACTATATTACCTGGGGTTGGTACCCATTTTCGTTGGCGACGTATGTGATCTCTACGTTAGAACCGTCGGGGGAACTGTATTTGTAACCTCCCTGGACTTCAAGAGTTGGGTATTCCTGTAAAAGATAATTTTAATAAGTACTGTTGCTATTGTTAAGTACTGTTTTGACTCAAAAAACGTGATCTTCACGTTCTGTAAAACTTTATTAAAACATAATTATTTTACTCAAAAAGGTATGTTACAATATTGAAATATTCCATTCCAATTCTTCTCTTCCTTTCTATTCACCAATCTTATTCCTCTTCTCAACTCTGTATCGCATCGAATGTATACGATTTTTTCTATCCCATCCCAAAATTGATAACGCAGATTAAGTAAAATGTAATAGTATAAATTGTAAATAAAATAAAATATGTATTATTTGTGGGCATAAATATATTTAATATATATATATATATATATATATATATATATATATATATATATATATATATATAGTGTTTTTCCTCCCCGGGCGATAACTGGAGAGAGCATTTTATGATATGCTGCTGGCAGTAGCCCGGGAAAAGAGTCCATGAATATATATTTATGTATATTTGTAAATAATTATTCTTAAATATCTCATTCTTCTTTCACAATCCGTTCCAACATAACCCAACTATTCCCAAACTAAAGCAACACTTTATCATAAATTTACGTATATAGTCCCCAAAGGTAATATTTAAAGTAGAATACCCAGTAGGAACATACTTGTATTAGATAATAGAATTTTTTTCGTGTTATATAGATAGAAGAAGAATAAGTGATATAAGACCATAATCCTCATTCCTAACATACGAAAGAGGTTAAGAGCACTGAACAATTATCAAAAAAGCTGATAACGCATTCTATTAGGTTGATCGACTGCCTGTCTACCAATTTCACAACATAAAAGACACAACACTCTTTTCTATTCTGGGATTCTACCATTTTATGTATGTAACATTATGACTCTTCATAAGTGACCATTGAACAATAAATACCTAATCGTTTTTAAAGTCACGTAGTGAATACGTGGCCATAACAGGTTTTTATGAATTTGTTTAAAACAAGGCTCTCGAGGATATTGATAAATCATTATAGGCTGCTGTATTCTTAAACTTTATAAAAAATATTGTATAATGTTTTATTTCGTAATATCAAATATGAAACATGTTACCACACGTGGCATTAAGGGATAACAACGGTATAATGTCAGCAGAACTGCATGATTCAAATCTTCCCTTGGTCAGTAGGTGTTAAGAGGGTTTTGAAGGTGATAATCAAGTGCCAAAAAATTAGAGAAAAAAACGTAATAATCAAAGTGCACAAGTCATGCCGTCATAAGGTCCGGCAAGTCCCAGAACCTTATGATATCCATTCATTCATTGATTACAATTTTTATTGTTGTTGTCACCGTTAGCAATCTATCGAAATTAAACAATGTTACTAAGTTAACTACAATACAAAGATCCAACTGATTATATTTTCTCTATGGGAGATGATAAATATAATTAAAAATGCTTAATTGGTAAGTAAAGCAAAAAAAATAAAGAACTAATTTTGAACATTGCAAGTAATTATTTAAAGTTAATCCTCAAAGCTTTTTGATCTTGCGTTTTATCCTTCACCTTTAGCAAAAGCAGAACCTTATTTTACGAATAAATCCTTTCTTTCATTTACTTTAAGATAAATAAACAAACAGCCAAAATCAAGAAAAACTATTATACTTATTTATCTTAAAATAGAGATGACACAATTTACCCAAAACTAATATATGATTTAATAATGAAGTGTGGAATATGTATTCCATATTATCCAAGTAATATATACAATAACCTTGACACTTAGTGGTCTAGTCACCGACTTCGGTTAACACATTTGATAATTCGATAATTGATGTTTTATTGCGATTTTTAAACAATACGTTTAGACATAAAATATTTAATTGTTATTACGTTAAATTATTAAACCCCATATAAATATAAGAACCAGTTATCATTGCCAAATTAATTTAGTATACTACTATGTATACTTATTTATAACTTAGTTTAATTTAAGGATTTTTTTTCAAAATTGGATTTTATTTACTTCTTTTTAACTGTACATGAATTTATTTTACATTATTTACCTATTCTAATAATACTTCTATACTATATATATATAACTTAATTTATAAAAGATAAAAACTACAAATAGTAAATAGGACCCAATTCACTGTCAGTTGGGAACGTTCACAAAACGCTGGCCGCATTACCATGTTGTATGGCAACCTTATGCGTTGCCCAAAAGACAAGCCAGCATTTTGGTTTTGTGAGACATCTATCAACCGTTTTGATAGGTGTCAATAAAGGATGGGCTTCTGGATCCCATGGCCCGAGAGTTTCGACACTAAAAGCCGCCAATTTGTATCCACTACCAACGGTTACATATTCGCGTCGTTTTAGTTATTCAGTAATTTGCACAGGTGGTAGGACATTTGCCCGACTGGATGTCTACCATCCTTGGTCTAGGTTATGCCGCCATAACAACTTTGAGTTGTGTTTCGGCATTAGTGACCAGGTTCCAGTCTCTCTTAAGAGAGCAGCAGCGCATTTGTAGCTCTTTTGGTGTTGCAAATGTCCATAGGAGATGTTAACCGCTTTCCATCAAGTAGTCCGTCTTCCTGTCTGCTGAACTCATGCAATAAAAATACGCGTTTTTCTGTTTCCACATTAATTCAAGCCTATATAGAAATAGTAACTTGAAAATCGATATCAAACTTAAATTATTATTGTAAGGAAATGGATCGATACGCGAATTTATTCGGGTGAATATTATTTTCACTGAGAGGAATTCACTGCGGTGGTACGAGCAGTGAAAGGACTTACTATACAATGGTGTAGATATTAAGTATTTTGCTAAAAACAAAACCGTCATATAATCCTTCTATTTTACAGACATTTTTCTTCAAAATGACTAAGATTACATAGAAGATACTTACTGCACGCGGCTGCTTCGGTAAGTATTTGTATAGTATAACGGGGCAGAAGCCAACTCCCAAGTGCCACCACTGCGGCGCACTACTAGACATAGTGCTTCGCATGCTAGTAGAGCGCGCTGCGTGGGGATTTCCAATGTTCCAATCAGAAATGGTTAACGGTCCTGGGGTTATTTTTCATCGCAGGAGGCACCACGCGTAGCTTCTCCTATTATTCCATCACAGGGAAACTTTCCCACAACCTGTTGGTAAAGAGGGTCCCCCGGGGGCAGTCTGACGGCCGACATCCCTATGTCTTCTGTTGCGAGGCCACATTGAAAATACGGCTGTTCGGGAGTCCCGCCCATGCCTCGGTATAAAGCCTTCCCTTTACGACAGAGGATAGTATCCCAAGAAAAGACACTCTCCTTGAGTCATCAAAAATACACCGCAACCTGGTATACACGAATACTGGGTATTGATTTACCATACAAAATTCCGTTGCTCCATTGAAAAGCTTTAGGTTTGCACGATAATTATTCCTACTGATCTTTACACAAGTCTTACCAGCTAAATGTTTTAAGGTCAACAATGACCTAGATATCAGCAAACAAAACTCACAGCGTTGGGGTTCTTGATAGCGCCAGAAGCCTGGGCGTAGATGCCGTTGCCGGTCTCGTAGACGTATTGGTAAGTACCGTCGGGGCCCTGGTCGTAGCTGGACTTTACGATAGGGGCAAATTGCGAGTCGTCCTTGGCGACTGCGCAAGCCACTGCTACGGCGAGGACTACTAAGAATTTCTGAAGAAAATCAGATGTTCGTTATATTAATATATTTATTAATTTGCATAACATATACATAAATCTAACATAATTCGAAAAATTCACTTCTTTCTAATATTATAAATGCGAAAGTTTGGATGTCTATGGAATACGAATGTTGATTGTTGCGGATCTGGATAAAATTTGGCACAGAGATAGATTATAGTCTGGAATAGCACATAGGCTACTTAATATCCCGGATTTTTTTTAATACAAGCGAAGCCGCGAGCACAAGCTACTAATGTTATATTTACGAATATAAGTTTGTTACGCTTTCATGTTTTAACTGGTCAACCGATCATCATGAAATACTGCTTTCACGTCGTCAGAGTTACAAAAAATATAGGATACTTTTAATCTAAAAAAAAGTAAGTGCTGTTCCCAAGGCATAGAAAAAAAACAAACACAATTAAATGATTGAAAGATCTACTTTTGAGCAAACGAAACTGCCCCATAAAACTAGTTCAGTGACGCCCGCAAAGGAGGCCCATCACAAATAGAACTAGGTAGCCCTGAAGTGTCCATATGTGTCCAAGTTATGGAATGAACTCCCTCCCGCGGTTTTCCCAGAGCGCTACAATGTGCTCTTCAAAAAGGGCGTGAACAGATATCTAAAGTCTTAACGAGGTAGGCAACGCATCAACTCTCTTAGTGTTGCAGATGCCCATGGGCGACGGTAGCCACCTACCACCAGGTGGTCCGTTAGCCAGTTTGCCTACTAGCAAACATAAAAAAATAAAAACTTCGTTTAAAAAAACCGACTTCAAAAACTAAAAAACTAAAATGTATAAAATAACTTATTTCTAAAGCTATTATTATTAAGATATATTATTTTAATAATAATAGGTTTTTTTAAACGAAGTTTTTATTTTTTATTTGTTACTTTTTAGTGTCTAGCTATGCATGGGTGGACCTACGAATGGTGCCGCGCTTCTTAAATGTTCGTAACATGAAAACTACTGGGCCAAACTATGTCAAATTTTTAGGGGACCACATGGCAGCTATTCCGCGTCGAACAAAAAAAGAATAACGTAATTCGAATCATAAATCTCAGAGTAATCGGTGTACATATGGAACAGAGGGAAAATTATTTCCATGAAAAATGTTCATAAAATGAAAACTACGGGGCCAAACTATGTAAAATTTTTAGGGGACCAATTGGAAGATATTCCGCGTCGAAAAAAAAAAACACGTAAATCGGATCATAAATGACGGAGTAATCGGCGAACATACATAAAAAAAAAAGATCCCGACGAATTGAGAACCTCCTCCTTTTTTCGAAGTCGGTAAAAAATGTACATGAGGCTTTATCAAATTAGGCTTATAAAAACTAGTGATCCCGGCAGACATTATTCTGCCTTGAAAAAATTAGGAAATGATTATAAAAATTAAATATAGCCTATGTAACTTAGGGATATAACCAGGTGGTAGGGTATTTGACCGATTGGATGGCTACCACCCCTGGTCTAGAGTATGCCGTGATAACAACCTTGAGTTGTGTTCCGGCATTAGTGATCAGGTTCCAGTCTCCCTTAAGAGAGCAGCAGCGAATTTGTAGCCTTTGATGTTGCAAATGTCCATCGGCGATAGTAACCGCTTTCCATCAAGTATGCCGTCTGCCTGTCTGCTGAACTCATGCAATAAAAAAATAAAAATAGGTATAATGTAGCGTCCTAATGATAAAAGAATTTTTGGAATTGGTTTAATAGTTTATGAGTTTATTCGTTACAAACATACAAATAAAAAATTCTTATAATATCATTATAAATCTATTTAGTTTTCACACGTAGATTAAAAAGTTTTTATGGTGGTATGGCAATAAAATACTGATATATTTTGCTAGTCTAATTGTGAGACATCTTACCATTTTGTTATGCGGGATGTCCAGTTGAGACTTATCTGAATGAAATATTTCAACAACGTCTTTATATAGTGTATGTCCAGAATTTGAATGAGGACGACTTATTACCACTTTTTGTGAGATTCGTCTGGTCGTGTCTATATGTCATAGATTATTCGATATGCGTTGATCTAGTTTTATCATATCTAGAGTTTATGCTTGAATTAGTATGTGTCTCTATGAGGAAATATTTTAATTATTGAAGTGAAACTTTTTTAGAATCGTGATTTGAATGGAACGAAAAAGCGACACTAAAAAGAGATAAACACATAAATCTATAGGCCTAATCCTACGAGAGAATGAGATACGAGTTTTACATTGTGCGCTCCGCGCTATGACATGGAGTTCTTTAAGAAGGGCTTTATGGTATTTCTTAGAGGTCGGGAACGCGTTAGCGACACCCCTCTTGCTGCAAACGCCCTTAGGCGACAGTAACCGCTTTCCATCAGGTGGGCCGCTGCCTGTTTGTCTACTTCAGATAATAAAAAAGTAACAGTGACACAATTACAAATAGTTAATAGCTTCTCTGAGTCTTTCCTTGCCTTGTATTTTTTTAAATATCTTTCGTAAATTATTTGAAGGTTTAATGTAAAAAAAGACTTAGGTATCACAAAGAAAACTTAATATTGATACCTATTAATTTAGCGAATATTATGATGAGCTTTAAATTTAATACATTGTTAATTGTTCTCTATAAGCTGTTTAATTGATAATTTTCATTTAATATTTAATTTAACATATCTATGTGGTTTATTTATTTATTGTGTTGATGACATTTGCTTTTCTCACACAGATATGAATACAGTGATTGAAGTTAAATATCAATTGTGTGTATTACTTAAACTCGGAGGTTTCAAAACTCATAAATAGTCATCGAATGTGCCTGAAATCCTCGCAGGAATATATCTTGATAAAAAAGTGGATGGTCATATCGATTTATTAAATATTGACGTTCATAGTACAAAATATTAGGTTTATGTTAAGATGTTAAATAGATTATCTTTCCTCGCAAGCAACTCCGAAGTTGACATATTAGCCTTTTAATACTCCGCCATTTTTTTCTTAACGATTAATCGAGTAATACAACCTAGTTAAGTAATAGTAAAAAGATCTTTAAATCGTAAACCACAAAAAGTATATTATGATCTTGAATGAATTAATGAATGAAAACTCTTTATTGTACATCATAACTTTAACCTAGACAATTTAATGTGGATATAATTCCATTAGAACAATGGGCAGCTTTATCGCTTATAGCGATCTGTTCCAGGCAACCCAGTGTCCAAGGAGACATTAAAAGAAAAATTAAATAATATTTGGTGGTTTAACAAAATAAAACTACTAATTCAACCATAATTAAATATAATTAAAGAAAAAACAAAAAAAAATACTATAGATATACATAATTAAATACATTACAATAATATAAATTACATATACCTAGATGAGAACTAGAACAAATTTTATTTAATGGACAAATAATGGTCAGTGATCAAGTGTTTGAATGTAGAAATGGATGTAGCTTGTCTGATTTTCAAGGGGAGTTCCACAGGAGAACAGCCTGTATGGCATATGAATTTCCTACGAAGGGCAAAGTGTGTTTAGGTACCGTTAGCAGAAAATTTTCAATTGATCACAAGTTACAGGCATGAGATTGATAGATGAACTAAAAATTTCCTTTTAATATGGGGGAGTACAGAGATTGAAATGGATATTGTGCAGAAGTGAGAGTAAGTGAACATTCTGGCGAAGGCAAATAGGCAACTATTTTAGCTTATTACGAAATTCGGAGATATGGGCATATTTACGCAACTTTCTTTGTACGCTAGGTCTTCTTAAAAATTACCACATGAATATCAAATTTTATAATAATGGGTTTATTCTTAAAATAGTGAAGAGTTAATAAACATATTATGACCTACATTTGTGTAATAGGTAAGTATGGATTTTATTTAGACATATTTTTAGATTTACCCAAAAATAACTATTACAAAAGAAAATTATGGATTATACGCATCAGGAATACCTTTTATCCAAAATTTTAAGTGAACATTTTTCTTCATGTGGTAATTTTTTTTAGGTTTAGTTGCTCTTTTTTGAAACCTTAAATCAAGTATTTTATACATTATAGCTTATATTATTGAGATAGGCAAATGGATGTAACCGCAATACTCGTGAACTGTGTGTGTGAGTTTGAATTCTAATTATTGCTATCTATTGCTTTGAAGTTACTAAGGCCCATATTTTAGAATAATAGATAAATGGGTACCACTTTATTGTTACTCATAAAAATAGCTACATAACTATTGGCAAAACAATAGGCTTCCTTATCATTCAAAACTTTCTCTTCTAGGCGACCTAACTCAGTTTACATTGTAACAGTCTGGTGTGGTGCATGAAATAACTAAAAATTTTCATTTTTCAAACACTCATACGCGAATTGAAACTTTACTAACACATTCAGGAATATTCAGCTGCTGCTGCTGCTGCTGCTGACAATGCCGAAATATGCATTGTAGGCGATGTGTGCTTACATGATGATCTTATACTCGCTTCCTGCTCGAATGTACTGTGTGTGTGTGTGTTTTTGTGTGTATGTGAGTGGAAGGTGTTTGATATTTTTTATTCGTATAATAGAACTTTGTAGGTAGCTCATCTAATCTCGTAATATCCGACAAGTAACCATAAAGGTGACATGCATACGCGTAATTACGCCTGCGTATTATTCACATCATTTATATTAAAATCAAAACCTAAATAATCAAAATATCTAATATTTAGGATTGTGATTTCGATTATATGGTATAATTAAAATTTTTAGGGGGATGATAGAAAATGTAGTATATTCTCAAAGAAAGAAAGAAGAAAGAAATGCGGTAGACGAAATGTATTTTGGGATCGCGTTTTATTTTTTCAAAAACTGCTCTTGAATAAGAATAATAATAAGAATGTATATATAATGTTGGTAACAACCATTCCTTTTAAATAAACAAAACATAAATTATCATTAATTTGTGGTAAATCAGTAGTTCATCACAGTAATGTCCTTCATAATATGTTTATGGCATATATTTATTTAAGTAAAATCATCTTCGACAAAGTTATCCATATTTCCTTTGACATCTTTAGTAAAATGAAATTTCTAATACACAAATGTGAAGGTAAATTCTTTCTGAGTTTTTAGTTTCGTGCAATGCCACGGTTTTGGATGTTATCCTGATGTCATGCAATTTGGAAGAAATATTCTAATTTTTAGTAGTTATACGAGGTTTAACGATTTTTTTTAAGGAAAAAATTGCATTATTAAACAAAAAAAAACATCATATTCATCGTATACTTTTTATATAGAAAACTCGTCGTCCTGTCCGGAAAAGTAAATGCCGACAGCAGTGCCATCTACCGGGTCCGATTGTGAACCAACTCAGAAACCTTCTCTGGCTCATGCATAACAACTTTGCTAAAGATCATTCATCACATGATCGAATGTATAGTTTACGATTCTATAAAGGGCATACAGACAAACATTCATTTTTACACGCTTTATATTAGCTTCACTTGTATGTCAGTCAGTATGTCTGTAACCGACCCCTAAATTTGACCGACTTCCCGTTTTCCGATTGAGCTGAAATTTTGCACGTATGTGTATATCGCGTGACAATGCAATAATATGGTACCATGGAGCTGATCTGATGATGGAGTCGGAAGGTGGCCATAGGAACTCCTGTACTAAACAAGATAGACCCTTCGTGTTTGGGCCCGTATGTTTATATCGCGTGACAATGCAATAATATGGTACCATGGAGCTGATCTGATGATGGAGACGGAAGGTGGCCATAGGAACTCCTGTACTAAACAAGATAGACCCTTCGTGTTTGGGCCCGTATGTTTATATCGCGTGACAATGCAATAATATGGTACCATGGAGCTGATCTGATGATGGAGTCGGAAGGTGGCCATAGGAACTCCTGTACTAAACAAGATAGACCCTTCGTGTTTGGGCTCGTATGTTTATATCGCGTGACAATGCAATAATATGGTACCATGGAGCTGATCTGATGATGGAGTCGGAAGGTGGCCATAGGAACTCCTGTACTAAACAAGATAGACCCGTCGTGTTTGGGCTCGTTTTACTTGTCTTGGCTAGCACTCTGCTGCTACATGATATGCAGGATCTCAAAAGCTTGTATTTAAAAACATTTAAACAAAAATCAACTAAAAAATGAAAAATAAATAATAGTTTAAAAAAACTAAAAAAAACACGCTTTTATAAAAAATCCAACTAAAAAAACAAAAAATAAAATTTAATATAACATAAAAAAGCGTGGGGTGTATTCAATTAATAATATAATATCTTAAAAAGCGCTTTGAATACACCCCACGCTTTTTTATATTATATTAAATTTTATTTTTTGTTTTTTTAGTTGGATTTTTTATAAAAGCGTGTTTTTTTTAGTTTTTTTAAACTATTATTTATTTTTTTATATATACAACTCTTATAATATAACGTATGACACCTTGTCTCAATAAAATTTTAAACATTGTAATATTAATAATTATATGAAATCACAAATAAAATTAGGCGCTGTGAGTGCAAAAAACCAAAACATGCGCGTTTAGTGACATTGTAATATTAGTTAGCGTGATATTGTTGAAATTTGCATAATACACATTTTTCGTAAGTTATGTCAATTTATATCTTCAAGAATGTGCCAATGCAGGTATCCTTGCAGGAACGGAGGAAGAACACAATTTCCTGCGGCCGGGCGGCCTGTCGTTTTCACCTCTAGCTTAATACGCCGCAATAACAACCATGAGATGTATTCCGGCATTAGTGACTGTTCCAGTCTCCCTTAAGAAACCAGCAGCGCGTTTGTAACGCCTTTGGTGTTGCAAATGTCCATAGGCGATTGTAACTGCTTTCCATCAGGTGGCCCATCTGCCTGTTTCCTAAACTCATACATTTAAAATTAAAAATCACAAGTGAGATATTGAACTCTAGGTTCACTAACCTTAAGATTAATACATATAGGTAATTATTACAAATACATATAGAAAATAAAGTGCCACATCAACAATTTAGGCAAAAATGGAGTCGAGGTCTCCTCTAACGAATATTCTTTGAAAACCACATCTAATCTGTTATTATTAACCCAGGTGATATTTACTTGAATTTATGCTATGCGAGTAGGTGAACGTAAAAACCGGGATCCACTTAAGATTCAAGGTCGAATCATCAGACTTTTGGTCATAAATTATTCCTATATTTTTCTATCGTCAGGTGCAATTAGACGGAAATAGCTTAATCTTGAATTTATCGTCAACAAGTATCACCTATTAAATAATTTAAAACATAGTCCCGCCTCGCGGTTTTTTGCGTGTTATATATTTAATATTTCGCTTCTTTGCTTTAATATTTTGTATACTATTAGATTTTTTACTATTGTACTCCCTACTGATATTATACACGCGAAAGTTTGTAAGAATATATGGATGATTGTATGTTTGATAATTTTTCACGCAAAAACTGCTTAATGGATTTTGATGAAACTTTTCAATAATATAGCTTACACGTCAGAATAACACATATCCTATAATTTATAAAGATATAGTGTGAATTATCTAAAATATAACGACCTTCCATCACGCGAATGAGACCGCGGGGCGCAGCTAGTTGCCTGGAAGAGATTGCTTTAAGCGATAAGGTCACCTATTGTTTCTACCATGACAATATTTTAATTGTGTTTTTTGAAATTGTATAGGATGAGCAATTATCTATCTATCAAACCTTTTTACTGTCAATGTCAAATTTAAAAAATACATTATCACGTTATTACAGTCAAGAGGCAAAACTATTATATCCATCCAATTAAAAGCCTAATAGCTTAATGACTAACGTATGTTCGACGCATGCTTCCTTATTAGGCAGTTTATTGGTGTAACGTGTATGTTGTTACAATTATCATGTGGTAGCAGGTGATAATGATGAAGGAAATATCGTAATACAACCTACACATCAAGATAACCGATGGGTCAAATCCGCCAATCCGCCTTTGACAAGCGTGGCGAGCGTATTGTCCGTTCCCCTTTAAAATGTATCTACGCAGGAATAGAGAAAGAACACTAATCCCTGTGGTCAGGTAGCCTAACCCACAACCAGGTGGTAGAGTATTTACCCGTCTGGGTGGCTACAACTCCTAGCCTAGAGCGTGCCTCCGTAACCGTTTATCCGTGCAGGAACGAAGATAGAATACAATTTCCTGCGGCCGGGCGGCCTGTCGTAAGAGGCGACAAAACAACCTACAGCCAGATGGTGGCGCATTTGCCCGACTGATGGCTGCCACCCTTGGTCTAAAGTATGTCGCCATAACAACCTTGGTTTGTGTTCCGGCATTAGTGACTAGGTTCCAGTCTCCCAAAAGAGCAGCAGCGCATTTGTAGCACCTTTGGTGTTGCAAATGTTCATAGACGATGGTAAGCGCTTTCCATCAAGTGGGCCGTCTGCCTGTCTGCTGAACTACTGCAATAAAAAAAACCCTCTGGAGTTGTATTCTGAAATTAGTGGCCAGCTTCCAGTCCCATATACGAATATATGTATATATATATTTTTTGTTATTAGTCCTTTTATCTGCAATCGGAAATTGTTCCATAAGCAGATGATTTGGTTGTCTTGATGATGTGTAAGAAGGCAACATCCAATTATTTGCTTTCTTTAATTTAATTGGAGCTATATTTTGCACCCAGCTCGAGAATGTGCACTCGTTTTAGGCGCCTTTGCGGAATGCTATGCAGCAGATTCTGGGCAGACTCATTTGGGTCATATACGAATATGGCAGCACAATGGTAGTACCTAATGTTGCAAAAGTTTATAGGCGAGGGTAACCATTTCCCATCACTGTTGAGCCGTCACCCTGTCAGCTGTACTCCAGCAATAAAAATAAATGTCAGCTCGGAGTCCAGCAGTGGGTTGTTTATGAGTTTTTCAAATCAAACGATATAAAAAGTAATAAAAATTTATATTTAAAGCGGATGCTTTTAAATAAAAGTTTTCTTTATTTAATTTTCCTTTAAAAAAAAGGATGGAATGTAAAGGAGTTTTATTCTTTTGAGCATCATTGGTAACACTTGTCATCTTATATATTTTACACATAAATAAGGTTTTCATCGTCACTGCCCTTTGAAAACTTCTTTTCCTCTTATTTTCTCAACTGAAAGACTTATTTTCTTATTGCCTTCGAAAAATCAGCAACATAAGCAGGAGGAATTTCTTCTGGTTGCAAAAGATCATAGGCAACGGCGCTGCTTACTATCAAATTCTCTTCCGGCAAAAGTGAGACATGAACACTCAAGTATATAAAATATTTGTATATACTTATTTATCATTTATTTATACATACATAGAACGTACGAAATGAATATATGTAAATACATAACATTCTGTTGTCGTTCTGAGCTTTTGGCAAATATCTATTTTAGTATTCACTTTTAAGTAACAAATGTTTGAAATTCGTATATATTTACCTATTCCTATAGGTATAATTCTAATGGGCAAATTATACAGTAGATTAATTTATTTTAAGAAAGAATAAATTATATTTATAAGATATTGTACCAGAAATTATGTCAAAACACTGCTTAAAAGTTGTACTACGCAAACATTATCTGACACTATATTGCTTATAATAATATCGTTAAATATATTTAGTACCAGGGTATGCACACGATTTCATACACGCTTGACTTGAAATTCCCGCGGGATTCCCGGAAAACAAAATACCTAATATAGCATTTGAAAAAGAATTAATGCTATCGTTTTAGTGAGAACTGTTTTGGAATAAGCTAATTTTTACGCACCCGAACAACACGCTTCACTCAAAATTCCCGCGGGATTCCGGAGATGAAAATACCACATATTTTATTACATGCAATTTGCTATCGGTCAGTGAAAAAAATACATTAGAATTCTAGTTTTTTGGTCTGTAGACCATTTTAAATAGTTCCCAGAAAATTTTCCGCGGGATTTCGTGGATAAAAAGTAGCGCAGATTTTAAGTCTAAGAATTAGGTGTCGATCACTGAAAACCGTATCGAAATCGGTCCAGTAGTTTTAACGTGAATCCCGAACAAAATTTAAGCTGATTTATCTCCTTTAAAAATAGGGTATATTCTCTTCAGACCGCACACGAAAAAGGGTTCCATAGAGCTGACAGACATGTTTTGTTTTCGTTATTTGTCTACGGAACCATAGAAAAGTATTCAGTGGAATATACCGCATATCTCAAAATACTACTTCATATTTTATATCATTCAAACTTTACTTTTTAAAGTATTTTTGCTGTAACACTCTCGTTTTTAAAAAAAAATATTTTACTCGGTTAAAAATTAGATTGAGGGTAAAAGTTTCAGGATTTTGAAAACTAATACCTCGTCACCACTTGCGAAATCTAACAAACGATAGCCAACCCTTAGTTGCATATATGAAGGCCACCACTATTCTTTATCAACGGTTTATAATTTGACTAATTAGATGATAGACTCGCAGTTCTTAAATATTCCGCTAACTTAACAGTTTCTAAGATAAATATCTTTAACATACGAAAATAAACAGACAAACGAGCATGACGAAAAGATAAGAACGGAACCCTAAAAATACGCAAAACTAATACTAACTCAAATGGCTCCCGATTCGTCGCCGGCGTGATTTTCACGTCGTTACATTCCTATTTAAAATTCTACATAATCCTCATTTTCCCTCTTACCTTCGCGAACGATTTGAATTCCTAGTTCCCCCAGACATGTCTTGCAGAACGTCTAAATCTCTATTTCTTAAAGCCCCCATACATTCATCGGCATGTTATAACGGTTCGTTTTCCGTTCATGCAGTCAAACTATGGAACGCCTCCCTCATGTGTCGGTGTTAGGTCGGCGACGTGTCGCGTGCGGCGTTCCACAGGGGTCGGTCCTCGGGCCGATCCTTTGTAACGTAGGCTATGACTGGATCCTTCGGGTGACGGTCCGGCCCGGGGTAGGGCTGATCTGCTTTGCGGACGACACCCTACTCACGGCACGCGCCGCGTCCTTTGCGGAATCCGTGGACGTCGCCAACGACGGGTTGGCGATCGTCATAGATCGAATAGCTAGGCTGGGCCTCAAGGTCTCCCCCGCGAAAACGGAGGCCGTCATGTTCCATAGGAAATTCCGGAATCCTCCCCCGGACTTGTCCGTTACAGTTCAGGGGGTGGTTCTCAAAGCGCACTTTGAGCAGCTAGTTCCCAAACTTGTGAATTCCGTGGGCGCACTCTCCAGGCTTCTTCCTAACGTGGGGGGGCCGGGGGGTGCGACGCGGAAGCTTTATTCCGGCATCCTGAGGAGTATGGCACTCTACGGTGCGCCCGTCTGGTCCGATTCGCTTCACCGCCACAACCGAACCCTGCTGCACCGCGCGCAGCGGGTTCTGGCCGTGAGGACCATACGGGGGTACCGCACAGTGTCGTGGTCGGCGGCGACTCTCTTGGCAGGCGAGCTGCCCTGGCATCTCCAGGCAGACGTCCTGTCCAGAGTTCGTCGCACCCGGCAGGATGCCCTAGCTAGAGGACTGACCTTCTGTCAAGTCGAATTAGAGACGGTCAGGAAACGGGAAACCGCTTGCTGCCTCGTCGCCTGGTCTCGTGACCTCGAACACCCTGTGGCCGGCGGCTATACGGTGGATGCAATCAGGCCGCAGCTGGAGAGATGGGTGACCCGCACCAGCGGAACCCTGACCTTCAGGACGACTCAGATACTGACCGGACACGGTTGTTTCGATCAGTATCTGTTTCGCATTGTGGGCTGCTTGCCTTCCCCGGACTGCCGCCAATGCGGCGCACCCGATACGGCGTTACACACGCTTGTTGAGTGCGCTGCATGGACGCCTCAGCGTTTCGAGCTCGAGACACACGTAGGAGCCGTCCGATCGCTTGGCGACTTGGTAACGGCCATGTTGCACAGCGACGACCGCTGGGAGTCTGCGGTTACTTTCTGTGAGGCAGTAATGTCTCTCAAAGAGGCCGCAGAAAGGGACAGGGAGCGAAGTCCTGCAGCGCGTGCTAATGTCTCCACCCGAGGTCGCCGGCCTTCAGCTGGCACCCGGAGAGGCAGGTACGCGCATTACTTCCCTCCCTGAGTTAGGTTCCGGTACGAGGGGCCCCTTGCTACTAGGCAACGCAAGGGATTCATCTGCCCCCGTTTCGAAGTGGGGTGTGTTCTCCCAGGGCACACTCCAGGCACTTTATTGCGCTGGATCGACTGTTGCGTAACTATGTTCTATATCTCAGTCTTTCCTTCACAACAAAAGCGCAGGGTCGACGGGAGGAGGGGGTTTTTAGTGGGTATTGAGGTTGCTCGCCCGTGCGGCATCGCTCTGAGTCTTCCACACTCCTCAGTGTCAAGCCATCGCGGACGAAGCGCAAACAAAGCATACTATTGCTAGCGTTATCGCCCCCGGTGGATGCGCGCCGTTTCCTAGTGACGGCCCTGAGAGTGCGTAAATCGGTTAGCATTTTCCCTCGCCTCAAAAAAAAAAAAAAACGGTACAAAATAATGGCGCGAAAATAAATCGCACCGCTTCGCGATCAATTTGCATCAAATCACCGATTTTTTTCTCGAGCGATTTTTTTATCGGCAGTGCGGATACTCCTATAATAACTCAATGTGTTACAGAATTACGGGAAAAAAATCGCGCTGTGAAAAATCGCTGTGCGGACAGGCTCTAAAGGAAACGGGAACGGCCTGCGTTGTCTTCTCTCTTTCCATTGCATCTTACACTGGATGCTTGTTAGTTATAATTTTCTTGTAGTACCTACTAAGATTAAAATTATGACTTTACAGTGATAAAAAAAATATATATCCATACTTTTCCATGGTAGTACTTAGTCTATTTTAAAGGTAAATCTTAACATAATAAATATATGATGACCTTTCATCATCATTTTGATAAATTAAGTATTGCTAAATGTCTGACAATCGATAGTTTTGTGACGAATTGCCTTAGCGTGGCTGTGAGCTGTTGATTATGAAAAAGCTTTTATGTATTTAGAAATTTGACGAACTTTTATTATTTGTGTACAGTTCAACTTATTTTTTACCGACTTCACATAAGTAGCCAATCAAAATGAATGACGTATTGTTATAGGTAATACTATAAAACAAAATTGATAGATTTATTGACAACTAGCTATGCTCATTACTTTGTTCGTGGAGGACTTTACATTATTTTCATGTCTTTTGAACTAATAATAACGAAATAATTAAGAAGTGGGTACATTGTGCAATTTTCTTCTTTAGTAGTAGTTCTTTAGTACATTTTTTAATTTATTTTTTAAATCTCTTTGAACTCCAGATTGCCTAGAAGACATCGCTTTGACCGATGAGGTGATATTGTTTTGCAAATGTATACATATTAATTTAATCTTAAACTTTAGTTTAAAATTATGATGAACAATGAACAGAGACAATAAGTGCTATAGTTGTCTCATACACCCGCTATTCACAGTGCCATAAATAATCGGTGCACTAAGAAGACACTCATGCGGTGTGTCACTTATCGATACCCCCTGGGTGTTCCGTCCTGCGCCTTATGCCAGGGCTACGGGAAAACGGGAAACGGTCCCAACTCCGCGTGCTCTGGCAGGAGGGGGCCTCACGCACAGGCCTCATCCACAGCCGGGAGACTTTCTTTTATCCCCCGGCATCATCTAGATCTAATCCGGAGTGGGCATGTGGAGTGAGAACCCCTATTCCCCATGGGGGGCTTACGGCACTCGAAGGTCAATACACGCCCTCCGGCGCCGGCGCGTCCTCCTTCAGCGGGAGCGCAGCAAGGAAGACCGCTCACAATCACGCTCCGCCTCGTCGTTCACAAACATAACATGCTCGCAGAAGGACGTAGGCATTGTCCCATTTTTTACATTTTATTATCCAACGGGCAGCGAGAGTTTGACACAACTATAATGAATGAAATTTTCTTAGTAAGGATTACTGTTAGTTATTTTAGGTTATATATAAATGACATTAGTTTTTTTAGATTACATTGTTATAACGGTGTGGTATTTTTAAAATCTTCATTTATAAAAAAATCATTCACTCTCTTCCATCAAAATACTTATTGTTTTAAGCTCTGTGTTTACTAACAGACATAAGCAAGTGAGAAGGAGCTTTTTTATATAGACATATCGCAAAAAAAATCAGTATTGCATTTGCATAACGACCTTTGGTATCTCGTCCCAGCATAACTCGTCGCGGGTCATGATCACGACCTTTTTCTTGGCGCATATTTAAAATCGAAGCTGTTGTGATTAAAGTTACATTATATATTATATTTTACAACTTAGTAATCTATTAGTAGCTTTTAAAGATCAATTTCCGTAAAGGTCAAACGACAAATTAAGGGAAAGGGTGATTGATATTTTGATAAGATAAATTAAAGCCTGTTTTCTATGTATAAATTATGTTAGGATTTATTGAAACATTTATCATCTACCCAATTCTCATTATACCCCGACAATATACAATTCCATAAAATGTTTGTATTTCTTATATACGTTACACCCGAAGATAAAAGATGTTATTACAAAACTGATTACCATATTCGTGTCAGCCTAAGGCGACCACAGTCCTAGATTCTAGCTCGCATCGGTGCATAGGTGAATCCCAAAGTTATCATTTATTAAAATCAACACTTGGACTATAGGTATATACGTAAATAACATGATTGACATAATTGTTACAGTAGCCGCCTTGTTCTGCATCTACATAATTATATTCTCAAACATGAACCCGCGGTGTTCAAATTATTCTTCTATAACTCCACGCTGACGGTGATTTGGTACGCAATATGTATAATTAAATAATAACATTAATATTAAGGACTCGTGGACTCGCAGCGAATTTTGTGAACGCAGGGGGGGCTTTGTGGCGATGCCTTAAGGGAGAAGCGACACCTCGGACACGCCTCCATGCTTGCCTTAGCCAGCCGGCACAGAGTGGAGATCGCTAGAGCTAAGACTCGAGCTCCAGGGGTGGGAGTGATAAATAGCATAACGTCTGAAGTAGCTTCGGAGAATCTGCAGCCTTTCCTCTCGACACCCCTTAGCCACTTACACCCATGTTGCCCTTGCCAATCTTGGCATTTTTAGGAGCCCGTGGAGTGAGTGACATGTCACCATCTGCCCATTGTTTCCCTGTTTCTTGAACATTGCGACGGACAGACGCCATAGTCGTAACTCTAGTAGCAGTTGACTCCAATACCCCAGTACCTTTTGTTCTCTTTCCCTACAATACTCCTACACTTACCGGGGCTTATTCTTGGTTGCATTTTTATATAGTATTAGCAGGGATAATTGCCGGACAGTATCACGCCACATTTAGATTATGTTTGTCAAGGGGCCTCTACGTGTTGGCCTTCCCATGGCACCACGCCAGCCCCCCCAAAGGTCCGGGCCATCCTTATGGCCCGTGGTCTCTGAGGCTAATAAGATCTTTTTTTTTAAGTTTTCCTCTGTATAAAAGTGGCAAGTAAAACCACGTGAAAATTACTAGTGGTTTTACTTTAGAATTTAATCATTTTTTAGCTAGGGCAAATTCTATTGAGGACTAACCACCGCACGAGGAAAGCGGGTAGGAGCTTGCGGGATTCACCACGTTGGAGTGGTAATCATAACACCTCCCGGTAAATGCTATGACCACCCGAGTCAAGGATACCTTCTAAAACCTCTTGGCGTTTTTTCCTTCTTCCTATGCCTCTTTATCCCTGCAGAAACGGAGAAAGAATATATTTTCCTGCGACCAGGTGGCCTGTTGTAAGAGGCGACAAAACAACCTCCAGCCAGGTGGTAGAGTCTTTGCCCCTCTGGATGGCTATAACCCCTGGTCTAGATCTAGTACGCCACCATAACATCCTCGAATTATGTCCCTTTACAGAGCGGCAGCAGATTAGTAGCACCTATGGTGTTGTGTCCATAGGCCATGGTAGACGCTTTCCAAGAACCACATCCATTGCCAGGGGAATTATAACCTCCGCCAGCATCATTAATATCAAGTCCAACTTCAGGCGTTTTATAATTCGTCTCACGGAAAGCTGTCAATGGGATTAGTGTAATATCCTACGAGAAATTCGAATCTCGACAATTTTTTGGAATATTTAAATGAAAACAACAATGGTCGGTAGACGTTTTCATATTATTTATTGGTCTTAAACAAAAATAAAACAAAAAAAATACAACGTAAAACTTAAAGCCATGTTACGCTTTAATATAAACAAAAAACAAGTAGCAGTTTACATATTGCGGTTTTGGTTCAGCTAAGATTAAGTCTGGTTTACAGCTTCTTCTTTTCTATGTAGGGGTGGGCAGCGATGTAGGCGAGAGAGCGGACCACGTGCTCAGGAAGGGGTTCAGCCGGGGGTGGTGTGGGGAGGTAGTCAGCCTGAAAAGGAAATTCGATTAGTTTCTTCTATCAAAATTATCTTGGACTAACTGACCCGAGGCGCTATTCGACATAAGCCAATATACAACAGCTTATTCTACTTTTTTTCCTCAAACAAGTATGTAGAAAGCAATATCTACTGCCGAGACTTGCCTCGGCCCAGAACCGAAGAAAGAGACACAGTTACTAAAAAATTCGATTAAGAAGCATTTTTCTATGTTTGTATAACTAGTTCACGCTTGACCACTATGTCACCTAATGTTGAGTGTCGACGCGATCCAGAATGCAGCACGCTTAATTAGAAAATATCTATTCACTCATGACTTGAAGGTTTCTAGATTATAGGCGAATTATTCCACTCTTCGGCAGTGTACACCAGAAAAGACAAAGCAAAGCGCTTTGTCCTGACTGGATGTCTTTACACCATGTAACGGTGGCGCACAAAAGTGCTTCTGGTTCTTGGATAGTAAAATGGGGTTGAGGGAACCAATTCGTGCAGTTCTGAGGAACACTTCCCGAAATGTTTCTGGTAGAATATCGAGCTGATCTTTAAGAAGTTAGACTGAGAAAGGTCCTGAGTAATCACTTATTTTTATATATGCTATTTCTACTAGTCTTTCCATTGAAGAGGGTTGATTACTCTTTAGGCCTAGGCCGCACTACGGTGAAACCACAGCGGTTATTAACCGTGTGAGTTTATGAAACATGAAAACGAATACAAGCGGCCGCACTTGCGGTTTTTACCCGCGACTGATTTTAAAACCGTGAAATGTTACGAAACTGTTGCGGTAAGAAACCGTAGCAAAATATGTAATCCATAGAACTTAGTGGGCGCACACGCACTATGCGTTAACCGCGGGCGGTTTTTTGGCTAGTATTCGGCCGACCGCCGCGAAGAATAGTTGTGTTGTCGTCCCGTTACAATTAAATTAAAATTTTACCGAAGCTGGCTACTGACATTCGAAAGTAGTTGGAAAATTTCTCTGGATGTTCTCTTAAAATTTTATATTTTTTCTGAAAGAAACCTTTCTCAAATCTACGGATAGTGAGTGGATGGACCCAATATTAGCGAAATTTTCGTTGACGTCTTTTTTTCTATTTCTTAGTACCAGAGCACCAAAACACATACTGCTCTTTTGAAATCCAACTTCAAACTGTGAAAAAATCACGGGCGGTTTCGCGGTTTATAATCGTAGTGTGTACGTCTCGAGCGGTTTCGCGGTTATAGCGGTTATAGCGCTCCCGGGAAAAAACCGTAGTGCGGCCTAGGCCTTATGTTAAAGGGCCATTACTTGCGTGTGATGATTATATTTCAAAGTTATTACTTGTGGGTGGTATCCGGACTCATCGGCTACATAGCTCAGCGCATAGACTTTTCCATCGTCAGATTTGTACTGGTTTGAGCCAGTAATCTCGATGGCTGACTCGTCCTGTAAAACAGAAAATAACAAAAAACATTTATTTGCAGGAAACATGAATGTAAGATGTTCAAAGAAATTTAACGTAGCACATGTTTCACCAAGATAGGCACCTCTTAAAGTTATTTTCGTTTTGGAAAAGATACACTTTTTTTTTTTAATAAGCAGAATTCAAAGCTGCGAAAACACTACCTTTGTACTTTTGAGACGATCGTCCATCTATTCTATATGATGTAGATATCATGCTAGCAATATAACTACCAGTTTTAAATATACTCAATTATTTTTAAATGCTTAAATTCCTCATAAATATTAATATAGCAGGGAAATAGTTTACAACTCAAATCAATGTCATAGTACCGGAGGCGGCGGCGGCGGAGCGCTAGCGTGGCGAACATGTCTTATATTGATATATGTATACTTTAACGGTCTTATTCATAATGACTTAGAGTAAGCATAAAGACTTAAGAATCATAAAGAAGCCTTTATACTTAGTCGTTAGTTAATCGCAGTCGACTGCTGGTTGTAGACCTCTCCAAGTCGGCGCCACTCAAACCTTGTAGTCCAACTTCCTCATACAGCGTTTACATTGAGATCTTGCGCAGGTCTACTCTATTGGCCATCGGGCCTGCGACAGACTTGACCGGCCCACTGTCACTACAATTTGCTAATTTTGCGAGCTGTGTCGGTTACATTGTTTCTCTTACGGATATCCTCATTTCTAATTCTATCCATAAGAGAAACACTCAATACAGCTCGCTCCATACCCCGTTGAGCGACCTGGAACTTGTTAACCAATCTTGCTGTCAGTGTCCACGTCTTGGCCCCGTAGGTCAAACTTACTCTAACTCAAAATGAATAATACCGTAATAGTTTTAGCACTAAAGAAGTATGCAAAGTACGGCAACGCTTACGGGTCTCTGTTCAACTTACCTTACCGAAGCTCTTCAATTTACCCTCAGCCTGTCCAGCAATACCGTTCTCGGTTTCATAGGCATACTGGAAATTGCCCTCGGGAGACTGTTGGTAGTCGCTGCGGACGACCTTTGGGTAATCTGTCCCTGCCAATGCGCAGCCGACGAGACAAATGGCGACGATGAGGGATTTCTGAGAGGCAAATAAAACGGATAGGTAACCATTAATTGCTCACCAAACTAATAATTTAAAAAGTGTGTTTACAGTTCACACAAAGTAGGAGTGAAACTTCAGAGAATATACAAACGAATATAATTATATCTACAACGCTTAGTAGACAAGTGTAACTGCACACACACATTTTCGCATTTCTGTTCTATTATAGACGTCTTTATTCTTGGGCATTTAGACCCTTATTCATAATAATTCAATCTAAATTACACTTTAAATCACTAGCAAAAACTTCAAAATTCAATGCACTGTTACGCACATATATATATATATATATATATATATATATATATATATATATATATATATATATATATCTACGTATCTGTGGATCTACGTATAAAAGAATATCTGCCTTAATTATATACAGATAGAGCTAAAACTAATTTTAAATAAGTTTTATTTAAAATGAAAATTAATACTAAAGAGAAATCTGTTTTACTTCGAATTAAATAAGGTTGAATTTCATGTGTTTATCTTTTTTTTATTTAACTTTTCGTTTTATCGAGTTCTAAATAACGATGATTTCAAAAAAGTTTCACTTCATCAAATTGAATTATTATTGTTAGTTTTTAACAAAATCAGAGGTGATCTTTTTAATATAAAACATTAGATGCTTATCAGTTAATTCTTTATGGCTCATATCTATATCTTACTGATCGTTCATTTGCCTTTATGGGTCAAAATTTGACATAGCTTCATACAGGTAAAGCCAAAATTCAGTCAATGGTAATAGGCTCTGAGACGTGATTTCGACTGCAAGACTCGTCTGCTTTATCAATATCGGAAAGATAAAGATTATTTTTTTACATTTATGACCTACATCTTACTATTCTTCACTTGGCTAACCATCGATTGAATTTTGACATTATTTTATAGATATTTTTTAAATTCCGCGCCGTCATGGAACCTTCCATCATGCGTGGCCTGTTTAATTTAATTATTCGTTTCTTTGTCTCTTTTAAAGTAAAAGTTGGTGAAATATCTCGAACAAAATGACCACGCACGTATGTATTTAGTATTAACATGAAATTACAATTTTTTGACAATTTTTAAGAGCCGCTTGCATAAGGTTGCTTAAATTTATTTAGGAAACACAAAACGTATTTAACACCCTTAAATACAATTAGCGTCTTGCACAGCACAAAATTTGCCGCTAAATATGTTTAAAGAACTGTCGATACGTTTTGTGTAAAATATATTTAGGCAGTTTAATGTGATTAACTAATTTTATTTAAAGGCGATCGTTATGCAAGCGGGCCTAAGTCTTTTTTTTCCACCTGCCTGTTCATAATTTGACATTGGCATAATCAGTGCCATTTGCACTGTAGCTAACAATATAAAACTTTCTAAATAATCTACAGAATGAACACCGTGTCAATCCTCTACGTCTATCCTATGGGAACACTTTCATTTTCGGGACAAAACATATCCTACACCCTAACTAGGGATATAAGACAGTGTGTTAAATATCCTCGTATAATTCCCGCAAATTGCTTATGCGCTGGAACCTTGTCAAATTAACATTCACGTGACGTCATCAGAAAATCGATATGTACGCGTACTCGTCGGCCAGTGATGCTTATGGTACTGAGTGTCCGGCTACAGTTACGTCACCAAAATGGTGGCCACACGTCACCAAAATGGTGGCCATGCGCAATAGCAATTTGCGGGGATAATAATCTATTTAGAATGTTACCCACGACGCGCAAACAGACTGAACTTGACACTTTCAATAGATTTAAATTAAAGATTAAATTAAAATTATTTTATAAATGTCATCATAAAATTAAATATTAATTATTGAACATACGTATATTTATGTATTGACTATTCCACTGTAATATGCCCTTGAACTTGACATATAGGAAAATATTTTAATTGCCAATTATAAATGCTAATGATGCGCTTTACCATATACGTTGAATAGGTAATACAATTTTATATCGACTACGATTGGTTTAAATGGAAAAAAGTCTACTGTTCCTTAATAATTTATTTATTTATACAACAAAATCAATAAGCAAATTGATATATACCCTTAAATAAATCTAAGTGTAAGAAAACACTGACTGAGTGGCTTTTAAAACTCGATTATGACTCCACTGAAGCATTGTTAGTCTTAGTTACCTAAATATAGTTTACCTAACATTACTAATTATTTATTATTTAATTATTAATTAATTATGAACATAATTTTATGATAACTCTTTTACGGTGCAGACTGTCAAACTATGGAATGCGTTGCCTCTTACTGTCAGAGAAGCTAAAACATTACCTACATTTCGAAACTCCATTAGAAAGTACTATCTATCATTAAATAATTATTTCTAATATATTTAAAATTTACTTATTTATCTATTGTAATATTTATGTTAATATAAAATGCTTGTCACATTTGTTAACAAATAAATTTATTTAGATATTTTATATTAATGTATGTATTCAATTTATAAATTATTGTAAGTATGTATATTTAAATTGTATATTTCCTATTTTTTTTCTGCTCCACCTACATCGCCAGATTAGTTAAGAATTTCTTTTAAGCTAGGTTGCCTGGAAGATATCGCTTTTAGCGATAAGGCCGCCTGTTGTTTTGCCAAGAAATATTGTAATTATGCATCTATCTATGTATAATTATATTATATACACATCCTTATATTTAAAATTTAGTCGTATCGCATTATCGTCGGCTGGAGTTATTTATATGTAATACTTATTTTATAAACACTTATTATTATTCTACACCTATTATAGACGATAACATACTCACACAGTCACACATAATAACACTCAATACACAACATTGCACAACTTGCTTAGCTGGTTTTTGCTGGGGAGAAAGAGGCGGGTGATCAGTCACACGGGTTTATTCCTTCTACTGACACCAGGCTCACCATTTCAATTTATAAGAAAAATTGTTACTAATTTAATTATTGTTAGTGTGAGAGTAAATAAAGAATTATTATTATTATTATAACTAATTTGATTGATAATTAGGATATGCCCGCGACTGCGTCCACGCTTGACTTGATACCCCATACGGGCATAACCCAGCTGTTGAAGGCTCTGACCTTATTTCCACCTGAGAGAAGGCTAGTTAAAACTTTACTCAGGCGGCAAAAGAATCGGTCCTTCACCGTCTGTTTATACCTAAGGACTCTGACATACCCAGGCACTTATATGTCTCGGTCTCAGGGAGGGATTTTAGAGACATGTTCTCTGAGAGTTGTAAAGTCGGTGAATTCACAACTTTCCCTCGCCGCACATGCATGACCGCACACTTTTCTATCTCGAATTCCATATTAATTGACTTATTGAAGCGTTCTGTTGTCTTCAGTAATTCAATCAAATCTGGTTCGTTGGACGCGAAAAGTTTGAGGTTATCCATATACAGCAAGTGCGACATGATCTCACCCCCTCGTCGAAACCGATAGCCTAGCTTTGAAGCCTGTAGCAAAGTGCTAAGAGGGTTCAATGCTAGGCAAAACCACAATAGACTCAAGCTGTCACCTTGGAATATTCCACGCTCTATATTTATCGCGCCTTCCGGCAAAGGAACCCCTCCCCCTCCTGGAAGCCAAAGGTATGTGACCCATTGCCTCATACATGCCTGAAGAAAGGTTCTCATTATAAAATAATGTAAGCTATCGTTTTAGGTGAAGACTGTGCTGGAACAAGCTAATTTTTATGTACCCAAACAACTACGAACCGCTCCAGAGAAACATCCTGCGGGATTCCCGGGATAAAAAATATTCGAAATTTTATACTATAAATTTACAATCGATCAGTAAAAAAAAATATTCCTAGTAAAATTCTTGCTGGATTTCCGGTCTAAAAAAGTAACAGTCTGCGTTACTTTTTAAGTCTAAGAATTTGCTGTCAATCAGCGAAAACTGCAGGGAAATCGGCCTAGTATTTTCAGCCTTTTCCTTCCACACTCTTCTATTCTGACATACGTCTTCTGTCACACCGCATATCATCATATTATTTTTTAGGTCTAACTTTATATTTGTACCATCCATCTAGTAGTTTAACATTCTTTTTGTCACGTGACTTTCATCCCTCCTCATTATATGCCCATACCAACTAAATCTTCCTCTCAAGTTTTCAGTCACAGATGCAACTTTCAAAGATCCCCTTATTTACTCATTTCTCACCTTATCCATTCTTGTAACGCCGTGCACTGTTTGTCTTACATCATATAGTGTTAAATACAGTTAAAAGTATAGAGTTATTTAGAAATTTTAGTTCATGTAAAAATCATACATACAATATAACTAGAACTAGTTATCTATACATATAATAAAACTGTAGAGGTCGAATTTTTGTACAATGAAAAAAATTTGCTAAAACCGAGTCAGGGGAAGTAAGAAGTGCAATAGAACTCTAATTAAGATTTTTACAATTTTTTTCTCTGTTTGTCTGTTTGTACGGGCTAATCTCCGAAACGACTAAACCGATTGAAATGAAATTTTGTACGGAGGTATATTATATCCTTGGTCAACATATAACTTTTGATCCCGAAAAATTAAAGGGTTCACGTGGGATAGTTAAAAAACTTTCCACGCGGACGAAGTCGCGGGTAGAAGCTAGTATCGTACAAGGAAAAAGAAACATCAACCAATAACCAATTAAAAAACTCCAAAGAATCAATTAACTTCAAGAACGACTTTCATAAAGTTGTGTACATGTAGCATTGTTGTAAACATCTTTAACATGAAACTTGATGACCTTATTCGACTGTGACCCAGAATCTTTACAAAGAAATTATTAAGCCAGACAGCATTACAATATAACCAGGTGCAATCGGTTTTATGGTTACGTAACACATGCCTATAATGCAACCTATTGTCATGACTGAAATAGAGAAAGAAGATTTGATGTGGGCACATACTTTGAAAGAATGTAGATAGATAACACTTTCACTAGTTCATAAGTTTTATTTAATGGTGTACAATACACCATTAAATAAAACTTACGAACTAGTATTATTGTAATTGTGTACAAAGGGCGGTCTTATCGCTAAAAAGCTATCTCTTCCAGACAACCCGTGGCAAGAATATTGCGATGGTGGTATACATAATTATTGTACGATCACTTATATTTTAATAATAAATATATTACTATACTATAATATATACAAATATACATATAAGTTATATACATATACAAGATACGGTGATAATATGCAAGTATTTAAATATAATAAATATATAATTATATGCAATATAATATCTACTAATTATATAAAATTATATATAATGTATGAAGGTATCTTGATATACATTTTTAATATTACCTACTTTCAATTTCGTTCATATCAGAATTTTGTCTAGTCTTTATTTAGAATCTAGATAATTTGTTTATAGTACATAACTATGTCAAGATTGTGAAGTAGAAGATTAGAAAATAAAATACAAAAAACAATAAAACCTAGTAAACAATGTTACTCTAAAAACCTCCTAAATCCTATATAAATACATTGCGTCACAAGATAAAAGATCATAGGCATGTAGACCTTTTATTATTTAAAGTATATTTTAGGCTAAATCAGTAAATACTTGATATATAACTGTTTTCAATAAAGAAATTATCTATATATATATATATATATGCCACTGTAGACCAGGGGCATGAAAATGGCCTGGACGTTTGGACCATGCGAAGGCCAACACGTGCCTCTTGACAAATTTAATGTAAATGTGGCGTGAACTCTAATATATCTATTATTGTTATTAATTGAAAATTAATTTATTAAGAATCAATTTTTAAGGATTATACTTTATATTAATCGAAAAGTAATAAATTAAACTATGTTATAGAATAAAATAAATAAAACTACATAGTTATACACAGAGCTTTGTGGGGGCACGGGGGGCACGCAGTGCCCTTAAAGGAAATTTCTAAAAAATCCTAAAAACTGAAAAAAAATAAACCACAACAAAAAATATGGACCTACAATTTTCGAGAATTAGTGTGCTCTCAAAAAAGAAGTGACAAAAAAAACCTGGGTATACAAATCAAAAGAAAAGATTCTATACATACAGTTAACAGACAGTTTAATTTAATTTGTATATATAATTTTAGAAATGTGGGAACCACATCAATATGGAACCACAAAAACAAATCAAATAATCATTTATTGCGTAAAACATGGTCTTAAAAAGATGGTGAGAATGTTCAATGAGATCGCATGCATTAGCCTCTTCTATGTACTATATAAATGTATCCCTATTTTTGTTAATAATTATTGCGTATTACTAATATTACAAAGATAGCTCACAATTAAAAAAAACAATATTACATTTATTTTTATGGTAATATTAAAATTAATGCTCAATTTACACAAAAAAACTTTATTGATTTACAAAATTGCAAAATTAACTGAAGTAGAAATAAATAATAAAATGAAAAAGGCACACAAGTCTCAAAAACCTGAAGAAGAGATGAAAATACTGAAAAACACATTTTCGAATTTGAAATTAGAAAATTCATAAAATTATCAATTGTCTAACTTACTTACTTAACTGACATAATAATTAAAAATATCTATTTCGTTTGTAACTTTAAATCACTGTTATTAAATACCTATTTAAAGTTTTCTCCCACTTTCGTTAATGACCATTTTCACTAATAAAGATTAATAACTTTTTATCGACTACTATTTACAGCGTATTAGCACACAGGTCACGGCTTACTTACCATTTTGTCTTGCTTAATCGAAGTACTGGTTCAATCTAAGGAATGGCAGTACTACTAGATTCTTTTATACAAACACCTATGAATGTAAAAATATGATACCACACGCAAATCTTCATTTATAGAAAAGGTCAACTTTTGTTTTTTAACCAGATTTTCTACCGTATACACGTTTGACATTTTGCTTTTTAAATACAAGTTAAACAAGTTTTATCTGTAAATAATAATTGTGTAAAAACAACACATAATTCCTTAGCTACAGGCAATTTTTACTTTTAAGCTAATTTAAAAGCGATAGGCAACAGATAAAATGCCAAAACTAATATTTGGAATTTTAATACAGAATGTAACCGTAATCATTATAATTTAAAATTAATTACAACGTTTGACCGAAAAATATAGTTTTATTTTGTTTCAATTATCGCGATGCCATGATTGATAAATAAGATATTACGTCTTTAGCCATTTGCAGTCCACTGCTGGACGTAGGCCTCCCCAAGACGGCGCCACCCATCCCTGTCCTCTGATTTCCTCATCCAGCGCCTACCGGCGACCTTGTATAGGTCATCGGTCCATCGGGCTGGAGGGCTTCCGACACTACGTTTACCGAGACGCGGTCTCCACTCCAGGACTCGTCTGCTCCATCGGCCATCGGTCCTGCGGCAGACGTGACCGATCCACTGCCTCTTCAACTTGCTAATTTTGTGAGCTATGTCGGTTACCTTGGTTCTCTTACGGATATCCTCATTTCTAATTTGATCCATATGAGAAACACCCAACATAGCTCGCTCCATAGGCCGTTGAGGGACTTGGAACTTGAGGACCAATCTTGCCGTCAGTGTCCATGTCTCGGCCCCGTAGGAAAGACAGGATAAATAAGATACTACAATGTTAACTAATTACAAGTTGACTACTCTTATGTTACTGCGCCAGCTGGAATAATATTAGTAATAATGACCGTTTGACACACATGTAGCTATGGGTTTAATGAGGTTATTTGTAATGCTTTTTTTATTGTATGATTTCAGAAGGCAGGTAGACGGCCCATCTGTTGGGAAGCGATTACCATTTTCCACCCTATGGACATTTGTAACACCAAAGGTTCTATGAATGTGCTGCCACTCTCTAAAATTCCCACGGGATTTTCGAAACACGAAATACTCCAAGAATTAAAAAAGAACGTAAACTATCGTTTTAATGAAAACTGTGTTGGAATAAGCTAATTTTTGTGCACCTGAACAACTACAAACCCCTCCCAGGAAAATTCCAGCAGGATTTCCGGGATAAAAAATTACACACATTTTATTACGTAAAATTTGCTATAGAATAGTGAAAAAATTGATATAGGATCCGATTGTTCTTTTTTCAGACTGGCCATTTTTAATCATTCCTAGAAAAATTGCCGCAAGATTTCCAGAGATATGAGAAGGGCAGATTTTAAGTTTTTAAATTTGCTGTTGAACAGCGAAAACTGCATCGTAATCGGCCCAGTAGTTTAAACGTGAATCCCGAACAAACAGACAAGAAATCTAAATTGCATCGTGATCTCCGTCGTTTTTATAGTGTATTCCAGTCCTTTTTTTAATTAGCTTTAAAAGCTGCATAGTACAGACACGGCTTCTTTTTAAAATTTTATAATATGATAGATTCGTAAGATTTTTAATATTGAAGCATAAATGTAAAAATGTCTGTGGAACGTACAGGTAGTCAAAGTTTAAACGAGCAATGTCACTGAGAAATCCTATGTGAAACAAGTTCCATTGGAGAACATTTTTCGAAGGTCGTACATATTTACATATTTATATAATAAAAGTTAAGCCTACTTCCTGCTGTACATCCACCGGTTTGCAACGTGATTGCTGATTTTGAGAAACTCTCACGGCAACAATTCAGGCATGTTCACGGCTCCATGCCCTTTAACCGTAAGCGAAACTATCGGATTAATAATTAAATAATAATTTATAATTTAATTAACAAAATTGGGTCATTTTGGTCTTACGCCAAAATGAAGATTCACACTGAAAATCGGCATTGTGTCGAATATAATTCCGACACAGCAATATGCTGAGTGCAAACCTTGTTTGTTGAAAATGCGGCGTAGAAATTCTCAAATTATGCTCTGTCTATAATAATGTAGAAAGAATGTAATTACGTCGCTATAAAAAAAAATATATATCCAAAACCGCGAATCTGATATAAAAGTTTCGGATAATTTCGGACAGTAGTGGACTCTACTTATTACTGCTATTAGGGAAATTTAAACGTTACAAGCGACACGTTATGACAAGCTTTTGTCACTCGCCGGTACACTAGCCATCAAATTGTAACTAGTTATTAATATTTTACTCTTACAATTTCTAAAACATCTTATATCTGTTAATTGAAATGTTTTTTTTTTATTGCAGGAGTTCAGCAGACAGGCAGAGGGCCCACTTGATGGAAAGCGGTTACCATCGCCTATGGACATTTGCAACACCAAAGGTGCTAGAAATACGCTGCTGCTCGCTTAAAGGAGACTGGAACCCTGTGACTAATGCCGGAATACAACTCAAGGTTGTTATGGCGGCATACTTTATACCAGGGGTGGTAACCATCCAGTCGGGCAAATGCCCTACCACCGCAGAAAATTGTATTCTTTCTCCATTTCTGCACGGATAAAACGGATTTGTAACGGATTATCGGATAAATCCGAAATAAATTCATATCCGTAACCGAAACTTTAATCCAAATCCGAAATATTTTGATATCTGTAACCGAAACCGGTATAATAAATTTCATATATCGGTATCAATATTCATATCCGAAATGTCATATCCTCACTGAGCAACACTAATCATTTAAAATAATATTTAACAGATCTCTAACACTGTGAAAATTAAATATATGAATAAAATTATTTAATCAGAGCCAAGTCCTTGAATGTTATTCTAAGACATCTTCTCATACATGCCTATTGAATGTAAATGTCGTAATCGAATACAATGTCGTATAATGACATTCCAGTCTGGGAATGGGCTTAAAATACTTGTTGATGATAAAGAACGATGTATATGGCATTTCATATTGATTCTTCGTATTTATGCGATACAGGCAAAAGTTTCATGTTGCGGATATGAATATGCTGTGGTAGATATATGTATAGAGCCACTTGGAAAGACCAAGTTATATAGAAACTCCCGAATCCGCGGCAAAATTCATATCTGTTAGATAGCAGACAAACTACAAATACGTCGTATATTCTGGAAATGTCTAAGGCTATCGCTTCCTTCAGGCCCTAGATGTAGATGAGTGATTATCAAATTTCTTGATCATGATGTAAATATACTTTTTACTTGCCTTTCTGATTATACGACTCCACGCCATACTAAGAAAAACAGAAGCAAGTCATGGTATAAAACCTTCAAAAATATATCCTATTGTTAAACGATGCCTTTAAACTCTTAACGTAACAAGCTCTTAGAAAATAATGACAATAATTGATTTAAAAAGTACTGTGATATAATTGGGACAAGCAATTTTCCGTAAACCCAAAATTCCAATGTATTTTATTATTGTTTTTTAATAAATTTGACTTACTTTTTATGTGTTTTTATATTCTTTATTGATAATTTTGTAAGTTATAAAGTCACCAAAACCAATTATCGACCGACCTATTTATCTTTTTGCAAAAATGTGAGGTACTGGCAAAATTAGTAACTGCCGTTGGCTCAACGGCAAAAAATGTGTCTTGGCCTCCGAAACAAGAACACGCCACCTTTCTCTACAGATCATCCTCCACTGTGCTTTTCCACCGAAATTTGGGTGATGGGAAAATGGTCGGTAGTACAGTCTAGCTATGCTCCCGGTACAGTCCGATAGACTCGCTGACCAGCGACGGCTGTGGTTCCCCAGCATTTTGGGGAATGTGTTGTTTTTTTCTTGAAGCAGGGAAAATATATTTCGTGCAATACCGTGACCTTTGTGGGCTTAACCTTAGGCAACGAAATTAAGCGCCGAACGGCTTGTGTCGGACTCTGACACAGACGTTCTCAACTGCACCACTAAACCTGAACCTGCCTCCCATATGCCCGCGCTTGAGTTAGAATCAAATGAGTTTTCGAACATAGTTACAATCATGTTCAACCGCGCATCAAGGCTTGAGACACCCCGGGAAGCAGAGTGACCCACTTCATCAACAGAGGTGAGCTCCACCGCATCCCCAAATGCTAATGGACCCCTGTGATGGAATCACGGGAGATTTTGCGCATATCTGCGCCTCCGGACACCGGAGTGAGGTCGGTACCCGTGGGTCGCATGCGCACCTCTCTCCCTTTTTGGGGGATGTTTTGTGTTAACCCTCTAACAACACAACCACGGAAAAACCCCATTACGAAGAAAGACATTAAGAATTTATTTGATAGGAAAGCGACAATACAAGCGCATAAAAAAAACTTCTTTTAAAAAAACCGATTTCGTAAACTAAAAAGTATTAAATAACTTATTTCTAAAGCTTCTTATTATTAATTATAATATCTTATTTTTAATATATATTATCTTAAAGTCGGTGCTTAGTAATTTTCAAAATATAGTAATTTTTATGTTTTACTTTGCACCGACTTCAAGATGTTTTAGATAATATATATTAAAAATAAGATAATATAATTTTAATAATAGCTTTAGAAATAAGTTATTTTATACTTTTTAGTTTTTGAAGCGGGTTTTTTTAAACGAAGTTTTTTTTTTTATTTGTTACTTTTTAGTGTCTACCCATAGCTAACGCCTACAAAAGGTGCCGCGCGCCTTAAAAAATATAGGTCCCAAGAAACGGGAACAAAAAAAAGTTCGTAAAATGAATACTACTCGGCCAAACTATGTAAAATTTTTAAGGGACCAAATGGTAACTATTCCGCGTCGAACTAAAAAAGAATCACGTAAATCGGATCATAAATCTCGGAGTAATCGGTGAACATACATAAAAAAAAAACCGTAAAATTGAGAACCTACTCCTTTTTTTGAAGTCGGTTAAAAATAACTCGAACGATAAAGTGTTGTATGCCATATTTCCAAGAAAGGAGGTTGGATTGCCAATCCAACATAAGCTATCCTGGAGAATGTTCCAGTGATGATTTTCGGCGCCAACCCCGCCTCTAATTATTTATTTGACCCACTGTGAATACCTAATTTAAATAATATATTCAAATTTATAATACATACATCGTGACATAACCTTATCTTAATTTTATAATAGCAATAATATAATTTATTACGCACCTGGTCTGGATTAAATAAATGCTATTATTACATGCATGTCTCTGAAGACCACGGGCCATAAAACGAGTCTAGAGTATGCCGTCATAATAACCTTGAGTTGTGTTCTGTAATTAGTGATCAGGTTCCAGTCTACCCTAAGAGTGCAGCAGCGCATTTGTAGCACCTTTGGTGTTGTAAATGACTATAGGCGATGGTAACCGTTTTCCATAAAGTGGACCGTCTGCCTAGTTGCTGCACTCCTGCAATAAAAAAATAAAAAACATGGCCCGGACTTTTGGAGGGCTTGCGAGAGCCAAGGGAAGCGCTTTGACAAAAATGTAAATTTGGCGTGATATTGAATTTGGCGTCTACATCATATAAAAATGAACGTAAGTACAAACCCCGATCAGTTCAGGACTATAGTAGGAAATGAGAACGAAAGTTACTGGACTATTGATGTAAACTACTAGTGGAAGTAGGGATCTGGGCTGTGGGGGCTGTGACCGGCTGTGCCGTCTGCCCGTCACAATCACAATGTTCGGGAACATGGATAAAAAGCACAGACGGTGACTCGCTCCTTCCTACATGGGCCCGTAAAAAAATCCGTACGATATTGGCGAGGGGCCACATGGATGTGAGTGGCTAAGGGGTTTGGAGAAGAGGGCGGCAGGTTCACCGAAGCTACTTCCGATGTTAGGCCATTTATCACTTCCACCCCTGGAGCTTGAGTCTCAGCTCTAGCAATCTTCACTGCATGCCGGCTGGCTAAGGCAAGCACGGAGGCAAAGGCCTTGCCTTAACCCCCAAGAGTCGGGCACGAGGTGTCGCTACTAACCTACGGTTTCGCCACAATCCTCCTGCGGTTTTTATTATTATTATTCAATAATACTTAACGATATAAAAACATAATAAATCATGAAATAAAAGATAAAACAATATAAGAAATGTAAAACCAATATAATGATGTTATTTGTAAATATTTAAAAAAAAGAGAGGAAATACTGTTGTTACGACACCGAGAAGTGGCAAAACTACTATAGTCAAAAATTGTAAGAAATCTAATAAATTAAGTTTGGCTTAATAAATATATTTATTAACTTATATTAGGACTTCATATAAAATATGTTTTACTACAACGTGAACTTTAAAAATAAGTACTTAATAAATCAACGCCTAAAGTTAAATGAAATAGTGTAAAAATACCCATTTTTTATGTGTCAACATAACGAGTTTCTAAATAATATAAATATTCATATAGTAATATATCCTATTTGAATAGTAAACGTTTAAACAAATCAATGATCTTTGTTTGATTTATCCGTTGTTCGCTTGATTCATTAATGCGTAGATTCTTGTTTGGTTCTAAATAGGTAAAACTTGGTTATTTATGTTTTTGAAGTGAAAACTTCTTTGGGCGCGCTAAGCACTTTATTTCGTGGGTATTGTATGAAACCGAGCCGTCACGTGACACGCGTCACGCTCGGATATGTAACGCTCGTTCGGGTAAAGTCGGCTCGAGTCGACTAAAGGAGTTCTCAAAAGGGAAAAAACTCGCATTTTGAAACAGTCTTCATTGTTGCTCTGCTTTTATTAGTCTTAGCGTGATGATACATAGCCTATAGCCTTCCGCGATAAATGGGCTATCTAACATTGAAAGAATTTTTCAAATCAGACCAGTACTTCCCGAGATTAGCGCGTTTAATCAAACAAACAAACTCTTCAGCTTTAAATATTAGTATAAGATAAGATTATAGAATTATTAGTAACTTTACTGCAATAACTGTTTTAAATAATATCTAATAAGTTAAAAATATCTAATAAGCTTTTGTTAAAAAGATTTTTAAATACAAGCTTTTGAGATCCTAAATATCATGTAGTCGCAGAGTGCTAGCCTAGACAAGAAAAACGAATCCAAACACGACGGGTCTATCTTGTTTAGTACAGGAGTTCCTATGGCCACCTTCCGACTCCATCATTAGATCAGCTCCATGGTACCATATTATTGCATTGTCACGTAATATATATATTCGTGCAAAATCTCAGCTCAATCGGAAACCGGGAAGTTGGTCAAATTTAATTTGCAAGATTCCACCCGAACTTACATACATACAAACATAGGTACATCCATTGCAAGTTAAATAAAAGCTTGTAATAAAACGCAAGAGCTTTTAGGGTTTGGCAAAGAAAAATATGTGGCGTGATTCCCTCTGGAAACATGACCTAGGTTAGCGGCTTTATCAGAATTACCTACATTTTTGCTGAGAAACTATTATCCGTGTATTTTTAATACATCGCTTACAAACGTGGGGAAATGTCATGCAGTAGTGCTTTGACACAAAGCTGGTTGGAGAAACCAAGCACTATGTCATTTTATTACCATTCGAAACATATGTAGGCGGAAAGTTTGGCAACATAGAATGTGACCTTTCACTTTGGTCAGTAAAGCAGTCAAACCATGAGTTACATAATGAACTTTGCCATAATCTTATAATAATAGCTAAGCAGACCGTCATATAAAAAAGAATTCAAAACACTTGACCCTCGACATTGCATAGAAAGAGTCGTCTGTTGCTTCAGACGGGCGACATTTACCCTAGCGACACACCCGCGGAACGTTCTGCGTGAAAACGGCGTTATCTATGACACATCAGCGGAAATTCCGCCCAAATCAGATTAGTGAATTGTTAAGTCTTGGTAGCTTAATGGTCAGCGCACGCTTCCCTAGCTCAAAGGGCGCGAGTTCGAATCCTAGCCGAAATGCACGTAATTCTTAGGCAGTTTTCTGACCTAATGAGTATATTGTTTTAATTACCACGTGTTAACAACGGTGAAGGAACGTCTGCACTTAACTGAAATGAGAATGTTGAGATGGATGTGTGGTGTTAAAAGAATGGCTAAATTGAGAAATGAGTACATAAGGGGTTCTTTGAAAGTTGCACCTGTGGCTGAAAAATTGAGAGGAAGAAGATTAAGTTGGTATGGGCATATAATGAGGAGGGATGAAAGTCACGTGACAAATATAATGTTAAACTACAAGATGGATGGGTACAGATGTAAAGGTAGACCAAAAAAAGATGGATGGACTGCGTGAAGGATGATATGATGATTTGTGGTGTGACAGAAGATGTATGTCAGAATAGAGGAGTGTGGAAGGAAAAGACATATTGTGCCGAACCCAATTAATTGGGATATGGTAAAAGAAAAGAGGGAAAACAACGGTGATAGAAAACAACGCGATGAAACCTACACATCGAGATAACTGACGTGTCAAACCTGCCAAACCACCTTGGACAACCGTGGCGGGTATTCTGTCCGTTCCCATATAGTGAGAGGCCCAAGCCCAGCAGTGGGACGTTTATGGGCTGTTTTTATACATATTCAGATTAGCGCCGATCGAAAAGCTCCGCGCGGAGCTTTCCGCAGGTGAGTTACTAGGCTTAAAGTTAATATTTCCCTCTTTGCTTCATTAATGTATTATTTAAAATACATAGTATATTGGCAAAAAATATTAAGTTACTCCATATTGCATGGTACTGTATAGCGATATCTCAGCAACAGTTTGCTACATATTGCCATCGCCCTAAATTGTAGTCATAACGTCATAGTTGAAGAGAAATGACTTTTCGTAGAAAGGGGTACAAAGTTTTTGTTTCACGTATTAATATAGAGGTGTATAGTATCGTGTCATAATTTAATAAGAGGGCAAACAATCATACTAACAAATAAACAATCAATGAATAATGCTAGCGATAGTATTTGAAACACGCGACTGAGATAGGCGACAGATAGATGAGACAGGGAACCGTGACACACGATCCATTATATATTTTAGTTACTCGTGTAAAAGCACCTTAAGAGACAGGAACTGGCCATTAATGGAAATTTTGACGCCCGTCTATACAACACTAGGCACGACTTGCGTTGGTGCTGGGTCACCTTGAGCAGAGAATCACTTTCATTGGGACCGTGTTATGCATTAGAATAAAACAAAAAAACCAACCAGACATATTTTAACACAAAACTAAAACAAATATATCCCTTTGAATTGAAAAAGGACAATTGATCTTTGACGCTCGTTTTATAATAAAAAGTACATTTAATTGTGTATTTTAAAACTAGCCGTGCCAGTGACTTTGTCCGCGTGGATTTTTTTGTGGAACCCCAAAAAGTAGCCTAAGTTACTCCTTATAACATGCGATATCTGCCAGTGAAAATCCCGTCAAAATCGGTCTAGCAGTTTCAGAGATTAGCCAGATCATCCGGACAAACAGATAAAAATTGCATTTTCGGTATCTCCTGGTCGGAATATTCCACTGATTTTTAAACATTTTTATTTTTGACATTACAAGCAGACACTTCAATTTTATTTATCTGTATAGATAAAGCTTTACGTTTTTTGAATTAGCGTGCGTGCGTTAAGTGATGTGTGTAAGAATAAGCCTGAATGGCGCTCTGTTGTTCGTGCCTACCCCGCAAGGGACCTGGCGTGAAGTTATATATGTATGTATGTATGTTACTTAATCCTTTATTTTAAAACAAATTGCAAATGTAATTTAAAAAAAGACCACTTATTTTTCAATATTTTCGTTTCTAGAAACTAAGTTTCTAGAAGTTTCTAGAAACTTCTTGGGCAAATAATATAAATAAAAATAGTTTCTGGTTCATAATTTAGATTTGGAAATTTTAAAAGAACTAATCATAAAATGACAGAATGTATTATGAAAAGGCGGAGTAACTCAAACAATGATTTTTGTGGTAAGTACAGCGTTAAAGAATTGTTGTATCAAAGCGACTGCATAACGCCATTCACTATATATATTCATTATTCATATATTAATATCAATTAGATAGTCACTGCACGCGACTTCGTCTGGAGGAAAAATTTGATTTCGGAACAACCTGTCATGATTATACGCAATAGGATCGGAAATTTACGTATTTAACTCGAATTCGTTATTATCTAATTTCCAAACAAAAACCAATGTTGATAGTCGGTTTCTTCAGAAAAGCTCTATGTGTTTTTTCTTTCAATCTTATCTTTTTATTCAATCAACTTAAAGATTTGATGTAAAAAATTCTAACAAATGAGAACCGACTTCAAAAGTACCCAAAAAGCAACGACGGAAGCGTATTTAGAAGACGTTGTTGAGCGCAGCTCGAAGGTAAATTATGTATATGCACTGAAGAACCTTTAATAAGTGCTGTCAAATTTAAATTAACTAGTGGTCGCCCGTGGTAATAATAGTTTGTTGTCAAAGACTATATACTTTTATAATCACAGATTTCGCCAAGGCAACAATAAAGATTCAGTATATATGCGTGTGTGTGTGTGTGTCAAATACATGGTAGTGTGTGTAATGTTTGTTTATTAGATTTAATTAGATTTATTAGATTATTTATGCATAATTTCAAAAAATTATAGTATCCGTCGCTTCTTCTCTATGTAAACTATAAGTGTATGAAATTTCCTACTCCTCCGTCCGCGCAATTTTCGTTAATAGGGATACAACATTTTTGCTTCACGTATTAATATATAGATGAAGTATTTCTAGCACATGCGAGGCAGGTAATAAATGTATATCAGTTGATCCTGGTCGCGTCGAGCAGTCAGTTTACATAAAACCAACTGCTCGATGCGATGTTCGGCGGCGTCTCGCAACCCGTTTTTGTACGTTGATTTAAAAGTCCGATTGCTGTAAGTACTTGACCAAAAATTGTTTAATTAAATGATTACACCCACTGTCTGGTATCACCAGGCAGCCTTTTCGTTTGAATCTCAACTCCGATCGTCGACGTTTTCTGAATACGACGGATCTCATAACTCAATTTACCCGATCGTGCTATTTGTCGTTAGATTTCCATTGTGCGTCTATTCCTAATCAGTCTAGTTTAGCACGTTATTGATCTTAATTAGGTACCTGTTTTAAGACTGTCGTAAACCTAACAATATTTTTCAATGCGTTTTCTATTTAGTTTTGAGTAATTTTCTGCTATATCTTCAGAACCCAAAGTCTAATAGCAATGAAATATATACGGTACTATTCTGAAGCTATACTAAATTCAACGCAAACAGAATGGTTAAAATCTGTTCAGACGCAGTTCAACATTTTTACTCCCATTTTAACGAATTTTATGCTACATCTTCGAAACCGAAAGTTTCATAACAATAAAATTTATGCCTACCTGACTTTTATAAAAATAGGTACTCTAAATCAACCAAAATCACCAAAATTATTTCAGAAACAAAAAAGTAACAGACGTCAATAACTACAACGTTTTCTACTTTATTTTATGGATTTATTGCTATATCTTAGAAACTCAAAATTTTTACACCAGTAAAATTTATACGAGATCATTCTAAAACTATAATTAATCGAATGTACAAAATCGGTTTAGAAACAAAACAATTATGGCTGAAAAACCGCAACATTTTCAAATTTCAGCCTGATTTAAAAGGTTTTCTGCTATATCTTCGGAATCCAAAATTTACTTGCAATAAAATTTATATTGGCCTACTTTGAAGTTTTTCTAAATCGAACGAAAAGAGAATCAGTAAATTCAGTTCAGAAACAACAAGATTATGGCTGAACATACATAAAAAAATACACGATGAATTGAGAACCTCCTCCTTTTTTGAAGTCGGTCAAAAAATGGTTCACTTCATAAGATGCTTTTGTTCACGTTGGCTCAGTTTATACATTCATTTATATGAACCTACTTACTCGCTCAAGTAGTTTGCATAATTTGTTTGTAATAAATTAAATAATCATATTAAATAAGTTTTATAAGATACTAACTTTTTTGGCTCTAATTAAAAAGTTATATCAAATTAAAAACATATCTTTGAACCCGAAGTACCCGAGGACCAAAAACACGCCGAGCGCGTGTGTGACGTTACTATGATAATTTCTCGTAATAACTCATTGTAGCTTCATAGAACTTGTAGCGTAACTTTTTAATTATGGCGAAAAACAAACACGTAGTATGTTATAGAGAAATAGAGACAGATGACAGTATTATTTTATTGCACACCAAAATATACAACTACAGAAATTTACCATATTTACAATATTTTCTAAGCAATAATACAATAGGCGGTCTTATCGCTCATAGCAATCTCTAGGCAATCTAAATCAAAGTTTGAATCAAGCGATGTAGGTGGTGCAGAAAACAGGCAATAGATACATAAATACTGAAACGAATTTAAGAATTAAATATACAAATAAATACATATATACATAATCATATACATATATACACATATACAATAATATATTTCGAAATACAATCATAATTATAAAACTTATATATGATCCATTTATAACAAAAAAAATATTCAAATACTCAATTATCGAAAACGTTCACAAATCACAGTTTTGAATATTTATGAACAGACGTCATGTTTTCGAGTTTACTGTATTCACGAGATGATATTAAGTTAATAACATTTTTCTGCTGGAGTGTTTGAATTTATTAATCATATTAACTTTGAACATTTCCTTATAAGTCGTGCTAATATTATTTATGTCTTAAATGTGATTCCATATAAATAATTTATTAGTTAGTTAATAAAAATATTTTACGCTTTCCGTTATTATATCGATTTTTAATGAGACGGCAACAGTAACACCTTGATTTTTAAATACATCAAGCAAGTGTGTGTACACGCAGTATAATGGATTCCGTACTCTACTTCTGACCTACAGAACAAATACATACATATTATCACGCCTGTTGCCCATGGAGGTAGGCAAAGACTATAGATCTCCAATTGCGACGATCCTGACAAACAACTTTCGCTTTAATATTTTCTTAAGTTTTCGCGACTTGTATACATAATAAAACTACGTTTTAACGGTTTTAAGCGCGGTAATTTATTTAATTTTTGTTATTCCAACGTTTCGACCGCTTTTCAGTGGCTGTGGTCACGGAAGACAAAGATGACAATTGTTAACGAGTATTGTTAAAAAAAATAGTTTTAATTTTGTTTATGGTTATTATTTACTCTATAGGAGCCTAATCTAATTTACCACTGCTTTACAACATGTTATGGCTTGAAGAGAAGAAGCGGCGCAAGAAACTCTTCAGCAAACATGCTCACAGCAACTGTAAAATTTTTATATAATATTAAATTATTATTTTATTATTCCTTCCACCCATTTCAATATTGTACATATAATATTATAAAATATAAATTGAATTTTATATAAATTTATATAGTAACCATATAAACTCAGTAGTTTCTGAGGAAAGTGGTTATTATGACATACACAGACAAAATACTGACGAATATAAGTTGATATGATGCTAGTATAAGTATGGGATACACGAGCATTGTGGCACCGTAAACGCATCTGTAGACGGTACTGCCGACACGCCGCTACCACGCCAACAATGCACCGCCGCCGTGTTTCAATTCACAGTTCAATTTACAGTTTGGCTGCGTGGCGGCACTGGTGGTGGTGTCACATACACACGCGTTATCATTTTCACACCGCAGTAGATAATAAATAGGTACACTATATTGTGGCGGGACTGTATTAGCAGTAAGTAAGTATAGTCCTCGCGGCGTACGCTCAGCTTTGCATTTGTATGTGTCATTGCCGTACCAGAAGTGGGGAAAGTGCAAGGCGGCTCAGGTCGCGTTTCAAAAACCAGTATAAACTGGTTTGTATCATGCGCAGGACGCGCTGCGTCACAATCCGTATCTCGCACTACACTATCTGTGTCCACTAACACAAGTGGAAAGCTGAGCTTACCTGCTTCTCCTGCCTTGTTTCGCGGGTTCCAAGTTCCAAGGGATAACGCTCCAGCGCTGCACCTCATCACCACCAAATTATTCCTAGACCCTCAAAATTACTACACAAGAAGTGTGTATTTGTCTTGTAGGTCTTATCGTCAAAATTACTACGATACCCTACAAGAAGTGTATTTGTAATTTAATTACAGTTTGCATCGTGTAATAAATTATGTAGATATTGACAAGGTTTTATGATGGTATAAGGATTTTAATAATTCATATGCATTCTAATTTGCTGCAGATTAATCGAGGATGCAAACTTGACACTGTTGCTTTAATAACATTTTGTACATAATAACATCTTATGTGGAGGACAAAGTGAAAAAGTGTGCACTAGTAAGCAATATTACATATTATATCTATACTAATATTATAAAGCTGAAGAGTTTGTTTGTTTGTTTAAACGCGATAATCTCAGGAACCGCTGGTTCGTACGGAACGAAACGAACAATTGTACTCGCAACAAAAATTAATGTAAAATCGCATAAAATTAAAATATACGCATATTTCAAGCAAAAGGTGCTGTGACGCCGTATTTACGTAGTCATACTCAGACTGCTAGACCGAGGTAATAAAGTTAACTATATAATAAATTAATAGCTGTGTTTAAGCTTTAGTTCATGTCCTCGTGGAGGAACCTAAGATGCTAGGGAGGTGACTCAGTGTATACACCTTTGTAAAAAATTATAATAAATGACCTAATTGTTTTGAGGTAAACTTGTATGATTTCACCTTCCCCATTAGCATAGCCTTACCTAAATTTTCTTAGGATAAGGCTAGAAAACTCTCAAATCAGTAACAATAATATAATTAAGTAACAGTGCTTCATTGAAGACTTCCTAAGCTTCACTACCCTCGAACAGAAGATTGCCAATTAGCTAATTTTCTTTTCTTGGCGAAATATGCATTTGGAGGAGCGCATTCAGCATTACCCTACAGCGTGGCAATGCGAATTCCTCTGCACATGCCCTTAAACTTCTATTTGATTTGACTATAAACTACCCTATAAAAAAAACATTTACTTGTTCGGTTCCACAATGAACTTTAAGCACATACCTACGAACAAAATGTTACTTTTAATAAAAGCTTAATATGCCATAAGGCAAAGATAAACTGTATGATATATCAGGTTTAATATACCGTAGGTAGCTACTAATATGCCCTGCTTCATGAATTATTCCCCAATACCGACGCCCTGCAATGGCTGTACATAAATTGTAGGAGAAAACGCGCGAGATTTTATCCGATTTTTTTCTTGCAGCATATACATTGCTACGTGAAATTATAAATCTTTAAAGCTTAATATAAAACCGCCTTTTCTTACCAGGAGCTTTCAGGAAACAAGCTTGAAAATGAAACTATGTTTTAAGGATTTCAATTAGTTTTTTTATTTTAATTTAGACCTTTCTGACCGAACATTGTTTTAATCATATTACATACCTACTACTGGTCGCAAAAACTTAGAAAATACGAAGTTAATAAAGTTAATAAAGCAACGTTTGTGCGAGGTTTATTATACCACGAAAGATTTTCTGGACGACTGAGCTAAAACATGCGATCGCTATCAAACTCTTTCAGTAATTATTTAGCATATACAAATTAAACGTAGTACTTATTAGTTGAAAATGCTTATTAAAGTATTCATATACAGAGACAATATAAAAAAAATTATACCTCAAATACAAGCTCGATTCCCTAGTTCAAATTTTCAAGGCTTCTTGGGGACAGAATAAAGCAACTTTCCTGAAAGTTTGAAACAAATCGAAGTTTGGAGAAAATAGTTCTAGCTATTGAAAAACAGCATTTTTTTAAAATTTGATTGGATTTAAACAGCTATAACTTTACAAAATCGGAGCAATTACGCAAAAGCTGGGTAGATTCCATTAAAATATACCTCGACAAAAGATATTAGCTGCTGGTCGACTCTCAACTACAAATACGGTACATATAATAGTGTTTTAATAAATAGGTAAAATTTAACCAAAACATTTGTTTAGTTGGAAGCTATTAGCTAAGCCCGATATAAGTTTAGACCTAATATATATTGTTTTTATAAAAGAACAAGTCTTACTGAGCAAAATGCCGCTGGGCAAGAGTCTTTAAGTTATATAGACTGAGATACAAATATTTGACAATTAGTAAAAATTTACATGCCTTAGGCTGGTGTGCACCGAAATTTAACCGACGGTTAACCAAAAATAGTTGCTGTTTTTCCATAAATTTTTGGCGATTATTTTATGTTAACCATCGGTTAAAAGTCGGTGCACACTAGCCTTAAAATTCAAAAAAATCTCCAGCGGCCGTATTTGCACATATCGGGCTCAAATTTTCAGAATCGTCTCCTTTTTAGGTGTACTTTCGAGGAAAAAATCAGCACCAAAACCGCCGACTCTAACTAAAGTGGTGTCATTACATTTTTGTAAAAAAAAATGAGTGTGTTGGGAAAAATCTTCTTCTTTAGCAGTAGCCTTGGACGCGGTGGTGGTAGACTCATGAGTCATGACTCTCAATACGTACTCTGTAAGATCCCATTTTGATATAAATACATACATTTCATTTTATCAAATCAATATTGTGATAGGTACCAGGAATGATTTTCTAGATTTTTCTTGTTATTAGTAATTATTGGTCTTACTTATAAAAATCTCGTTAAGAAAGGTTTAGCCATCCTTTAAATAAGAGATTCTTAAGCCCCTAACCAATGAATATCTTTTTTTCACTTATAAACGTATATTACCTGTTGCTTACCGCAGAGGAGCACAGTATATGAATGGGTGGTTTAAATCTATACATATTATAATAAAATTGTAGAGGTCAAATTTCTGTACAATGAAAAAAATGCTAAAAACCGAGTCAGGGGGATGTATGAAGTGAAAAAGATCTAATTTAGATTTTTTCAAATTTTTTGTTTCTCTGTTTGTCTGTTTGTACCGGCTAATCTCCGAAACGACTGGACCGATTTACATGAAATTTTCTATGGTGATAGCTTATACCCCTGGTCAACATATAGGATATTTTTGATCCCAAAAAATTAAAGAGTTCCCGTGGGATAGTTAAAAACCTTTAATTACTTAAACAACTTATATAAGACTGAATATAATTTCTCTGCAACGTAACATAATAGAAACGGAGATTTTGACAGGGTGTGGTGTCGGTGAGAGAGTTTTATCTTATATATATAATTTATAATATATAAAGTTGATAAATTTGTTTATTTGTATGTTTGCTTGAACGCGCTAATCTCAGGAACTACTGGTCTGACTTGAAAATTTTTTCAGTATTAGATAGCCCATTTATCGAGGAAGATTATAGGTTATAAACCATCACACTTAGAGCAATAGGAGCGGAGCACCAATGAAGAATGTTTCAAAACCGCGGGATATTTTTAACTTACTTTTTTTTACTATTCCACGCGAACGAAGTCGCGGGCAGAAGCTAGTTTTAACATAGAAGCAGTTAGCTGCATTCTTCAGAAGCAATCCTCAAAATAATTTTAATGTGTCAATACAAAATTCAAACGATCATCTAACATAAGTTACAATCGCAAAGCAAATAAAGATTTTAATTCAAAAAACATCATAAATCACGACTTTACAAAAACCCAGTGTTCACATAAACCATTGTTTTGATACGGATGTCACCGGCATAATTATATTTAGGGAACCACAATAAGGCACTTGAGTTGAGGATTATAATGTGTTTTACAGGCACATTTTTATTTGAAGTAATCCTTAGAAATTCTTCGTCGTTAATGTTTGTGGTGAGTTTTTTGTGTCCTTTGTTGTATTATAAATTCACGGCGAGAAGAAAATTACCTATCTACTTAGTAAATTTCTTGAGGTGGTTTGAATAAAACACTACTCGCAATAAACTACAACAGCAAGGTGTCTATAATTACATAACATTTTACAAAGCACTAGGGGCCTTACTTATAATAATCTCGTTAAGAAAGGTTTAGCCATCTCTTAAATAAGGGACTCTTAAGCCCCTAATCAATGGCTGTTTCATATAAAACTTGCCATCTTGCCTCTTAGCAGTCACTTAAACTACCTCTCGATGTTAGTCATTTTTGACAGTTATTTATGAGTTACTTTACCACCACCACTTATCCTTAAGAGGAGTTTATGTGTAAGATTTTCGTTAATCAATTACTGAGCAGTTTCATAAAATTTAACAAACGATTATAAGTAAGGCCATTGGTATTCAAAAAATCGATTGGCAATATCTTTTGAAGCTCCATTTGATAATATTTATATATAACTAGCTGTCCCGGCAGACGTCGTCCTGCCCGGTAAAAAATAAGGGTTGATCGCAGAGGGTTGAAAATTTAGGGTTCTATGTATTTTTTAATGCTGTATCATAAAAATAAAAAATAAATTTTTTATCCAAAACTTAAAAAAGAAAATTAGGGGTGGACTACCCTTAACATTTAGGGGGATGAAAAGTAGATGTTGACCGATTCTCAGACATACCCAATATGCACACAAAATTTCATGAGAATCGGTCAAACCGTTTCAGAGGAGTATGGTAACTAACATCGTGACACGAGAATTTTATTAAGATTTTACCAAGGAAATAGATTAGAATAACATTAATTACCTATATAAACTATCACAAACATAAATTACAGAGAAGTTGAGTTCTTTGTTAGAACGACAGTTGTCCTTTCGAACGTACAATACGGGCAATTTGTAATACCAATACTTAGTGCCCATACAACATTAATTAATCAACAATATAAAAACTTAAAAATACAAGTATCATTTTTACATTTGTATATTATTTCGTACTCAAAGTTGTTTTATTCCATGAGTTCAGTAGACAGGCAGACGGCCCACTTGATGGAAAGGTGTTACCATCACCAACAGACATTTGCAACAGCAAAGGCGTTACAAATGCGCTGCTGCTCTTAAGGAAGACTGGAACCTGGTCACTAATGCCGGAACACAACTCAAGGTTGTAATGGCGACACTCTAGACCAGGGGTAGTAGCCATCCAGTCGGACAAATACTCTACCACCTGGCTGTGACTTGTTGTCTAGATAACATTGGTCGGCAAAATAAATGTAACTATTGTGATGTTTTAACAATTTCGACACTTCTGTGTATAAATATAGTATAAAAATCTTGTACCGCTTCCATTTTTTTTATTGATATTTTAAATAAAGCTTTTTATTTTTTGCTTTACATACAAAACGGATATTCAATTATTGCGGCAATAGCCACCTAATTTATTTGCTCCGAGAACATTTAAAATCATCAAAAGTATATCTCAAATTATTGGTAAAGTCATTTCAGACTGTAATTCTGAACATTTTACGTTGTATCGTTTCTCTTTTATATGTAGGTACCTAATATAATTATTGCTAGAATCTTTTATCACATTCATGAGATACTGCTTAAATATTTGTGGAAAAGAAATCTACTGACATGATGGTATTTTGAAGCTCGTGAAGAAGAAAAATGTTTTGCACAAAAAAGACTGCATTAGGAGATTTTAAAAATATATTCGTGATAGCAAGAAACTAAACTCAGATCTAAATTCAGCATGTCCAATTCTACATTATTTATCGTATTGTTACCAAATGTTACGTGCATGCGGGGGGCCTATGTCCACACTTAGGATTGGAAGAAAACACCAGTTTTTATTTAAAAGCTTTTATTGACTTACACAGCCGCACGTAATACCTATCCGCAGGGTTGCCCCTATACGCACGACTAAAGATGCACTGTCACGACGACAAGGTGTCTCACTCACAATACCGGCGCCGATATTGCATAGACCACCTCCTGCTACTACAGTGCTCACCTCCGATATTACCGCGTGAAGCTCGCTTCTGTTTCTTCTCTTTCTTCTTCACTTAACTGTCCACTAAACTTGTCACTGAATTCACCACTTTACTCGTCACTGTCTTCTATTAAACTCTATTCCAACCCTTCCGTGTCGCACTTGTTGCTTCGCCGTCTCGAACTGAACTCAACTCCTAAACTGCCCGGTAGGCGCGCCTTACGCTGCTTATATACCCGGAAGAATCTTCTAGAACCCATAATTTCGTTATTCTTTTATTTATTTAAGCACACCTTATACAATTTCTACACCATTCCTCGATGTCTTACCTGCAATGAAGCCAGTAAAATTGTTGACGCACTTTCACACCAAGATGTTCTCCCGAAGTGCCGCCGTGATGTGCCCGTAAAATTTCAGGGATTTTAGAGTTGGGCGTTACTATTTGCAAATGACTTTCATTACCAGATGGACTCTCCATTTCCGACATAATAGTTTTTCATTAAACACCAAACTATTCCATTGCGATTGCGCCCAATAGGCTTTAGTTGTTGTGCTAAATCCAGCAATATCACTCCAATCAGGTCGAGATATATAAGCCTTTTTCCAAACCAATATGGGTTTCAGCTTTTCATCTTCCTCTTGTGACTTCCGTAGAACATCTTGATGAGTGTAGACTCATCATTAAGAGCGTCCATTCTTATTGTTTTAATGTAAATAGCACCATTTTTCTCCTCTTGCCTAATACAATGCCTGCAATCCTCTGACCACGGTCGCCAAGATAAAGCATCAGCATTTCCATGACTTCTTCCACTTCGGTGTTCCACCACAAAATCGTATTCCTGCAGTTATGCAATCCGATGCGCAACTTGGCCTTCCGGATTCTTAAATTGCAGCAGCCACTTTAATGCCGCATAATCAGTTTTAACCAAGAACCTTCGCCCTAATGGGTACCTACTTCTTAAAATCCTGTAGTTTTTTTCCGACCTTGACAAAGACTTGCTAAAATAGGCTATAACAACTTCCTGATCTCCTTTCCTCTGAGAAAGTACTCCGCCAATATCCGTATTACTCGCGGTACAATCAACTATGAAATCGTTGACTCTGTCTGGATAGCCAAGTATTGGTGTCTTACATAAACGCTGCTTCAGTTCCTCGAATGCCATTTGACATTCCTGGTCCCAAACAAATGTCCGTTTCTTCTCGGTTAGTTTATGTAAAGGGGTTGTCACTTCTGAAAAAATGATAATGAAACGATGATAATAAGAGCAGAGCCCTAAAAATGCGCGAACTTGTGTTTTATCCGTCGGTATAGGCCACTTCTTGACTGCACAAACTATTGTTGGATCAGTTTCAAGCCCATTTTCAGAAATAACATGATCCCAGTAGTCAACTCGGTGTCTGAAGAACTTTCTTAACTAATCCACAGGAGAATACCACGGGCTAATAGAAGGTTCGATAACCCCATTTTGTTCCATTTCCTTGATCATGTCATCATCATTTCAACTTCATTTTCCTTGGCAAATGGAACTCGACGAGGTCGTAATCGGATTGGATGTCCATTACCAGTATTAATTCGGTGCTGAACTAATCCAGTTCTGCCAATATCCTTGTCGTCTTTTGAAAACATTTCAGAGTATCGTTGTAATAGACTCGGCCTTTGCCATCTGCGTGGCTGTTAAATCCTCTTTACAACCTCCCTTATTTTTACTGAGATTTATTTTTATACTGTTATTTTCCCGGAATCTGTACAGGCTATCTCCGCTTCTACTTTTCATTGGGATTTCCATGGCTCCACACTTGAAAATGCCCTTCTGTATGTCAAGTTTACACTGATAATTCCTGAGAAAATCCAGTCCAACGATGCAATAATCCATAATGTTGGCTATTATCGCTTGTTGCCAATAAAGCTTGTCACCAAACTTGATAACTACTTTACTGGTACACTCCACAGTATTTTTATTTAAAGGAGTATTTGGTTGCCGATCAGTGTAATTTACAAAAGGCAAACTATAAACCTGTGCTATTAAACATTATGGCACAAACATAGATGTTGGATTCCAAACATCCTTCAAACGGTAAAAGAGAAGGATTCATTGAGAACATCGTCCCAACTGTTTTTGTAAACAGGTTTGATTTTTTTAAATTCACTCTTACTATTTTTTGGTGGAAGACAAAGAGTTATGGTTTCTTTACTAAATATTATTTTATAGTAAAAACAGTTGTAGAATATTTATTGTCTTTGAGTAAAGTTTATATTTTTTAGAAAATTATGAACTGTGTGTGTAATCAAATGTAGGCTTTGCAGTTATCACAAGATTTCACTCACAGAGTACATTGAATATATGGAGAATTTCACTACATTGCGATCGTTGGCGTCTGTCCAAGTAGGTTACGTTGTATGGCCTTAGCTCCTTTGCCTGCCATTATGGCAAATAAGACAATAACATTAGGAGTTTTTGGCGGGAACTGAAAGGGGACGTTGTGCTGTGCAGTTTTATTTGCTAAAAATGTGTAAAAATACTCTAAAATGAACAATAGTTGTAGGATATTGATAGTTTTCGGGTAATAATTATGTGTTTTTGTGAGAAATGTGAACTGTATAGTCAAATGTGGCCTTTCGAGTTTTCACAAGAACTCCGTTGAATGGCGTCGGTTGTAGCCTACAATACAACTGCGCTCTATACGAAGATTTAATACATCAGACTTGTCTGTATGGACTAAGATTCCTTTGCCTGCCTTTGTGGCGCATTCTAATTTCTACTACTACAATAACATTATTTTGACTTTGACAATTGATATAATTTTATTATTTCACTGTGCGTTATTGTTTGTTTTGAATAACTGTTTGTTTTCAGTTTTTAAGAAATAGGTTTTAACATTTAAGTATTTTTATAAATGTAATAAAAATGAAATATAGAATGAAAACCCGCGAACGTGGAGATAATTGGACATCCAGAGAAAAGGTATGTAAAGTATCAATTGAGTGAAAATAATACGTATTTCCTATGATGTAGTATGTTCTCATTGAAATTATCATTTTGTTAGGAGATAATCACTGAAATAATGAAAGACTCTGCAAAAATTGTAGATATCAAAAGCATCGACGCGAAATCTGTCATGCAAAAGAACTCAGAGTGGCTGAAAGTCCAAAAAAAGTAAGTACAGACAAGCATTAGTGCATGTTACTACCTCTGTATTATGCGTTATGGTATTTCCACGGGGTGCAGTATATTTAAAACCACATATTACTTCCTATTCATTTTCGCCGGAATACTGACAATCTCACTCTCCTTTATAACCTATTATTTACTCCTAATAGTGCCCAGTACCTTAAGGAACGTTTTAAATTCCTTCGCCTATCCACTGCCCACAATTTGCGCCATGATACGTATCGAAAACTTATGACGCCTGCACACACTTCATCCTATTATGATAATTCTTTTATGGTGCAGGCTGTCAAACTTTGGAATATACTTCCTCTTACTGTCAGTGAGGCCAAATCCTTACCAACATTAAGAAATTTGCTCAGAAAAAACTAGTTGTCCACACATAGCTATTTATGATTTATGGAATATAATAATGCTAAGACATTTATTTATTATAATAACTTATGTATTATTGTATATATATGACTATGTATAATTTGTATATTTATTTCTTAAATTAGTTTGAGTATTTATGTATCTATTGCCTTTTTCCGACACCTCCTATTTCGCCTGATTCAATTTCTGTCGTTTAGGTTTCCTGACAGAGACCACTTTGAGCGATACGGCCACCTGTTGTATTGCCTATAAAATATTGTAAACATGGTCTGTTTTTGTAATTGTATATTTTGGTGTGCCATAAAGTGTTATCTATCTATCTATTACTTACAGATTCTGTGATTTGAGTGGCAGTACCAGGTCAATACATCAACTAAAGGGAGTATGGAGAAGGATTAGGCACTCAACAACCATTCATTCCCAGAATAAAATAGATTTAAAAGAGACTGAACGAGGTAAAAAGTCACCATGCCCATCGCAAGAAGATAGACAAATAAGAGATATTAGCTCTACAGATTTTAATATTGTGAAAGTTGAATATGATAATGATAGCATTCTTCAGACAGCGGTAAGTTCTAATGTGACATATGGGTATTTTATTTTTTTATAGATAATATAGATTTAGCGATATCATTAATTTTCAGCGCTGCCTCTTGCTGTCAGAGAGGTCAAAATATTATCTACCCTTTAAAGTTACTAAGAAAGCACTGCTTGTCATTAAACAATTATGCCTAACTGATTATTATTAAATAATTATCTCAGTAACTTTTGTGATGTAGAAAAAATATTAAATATCCACAAGGGTAATGTCAGGCCACCCTTTATGAGACAAGACAAAAAGATAAAGTAATATAGTGCTAAAATAGTATGCAAGGGATGAAACCAGATGCGGGGTCATCAAGCCCAAAGATGGGGAGATGACATTTCAAAATAGTAAAACCATTGTGGACTCGGGGAGCCCAAGATAGAAGATGGACATCTTTTGAAGAGGCCTTGCTCGATGACTAGAGATCCCACGAATATTAGGCTGCTATTTGGTATTTAGCCTATTTGGCCATTTATTTTAATGACTCAGTATTTCACCAAATACTGTGTACTGTTTGGCCAAATAGCAAATTGTGAATAAGAAAATTCACAATATATTGCCCAAAATTGTAAATATTTCCATCAAATGTTGGTAGTTAAACTAAGTTTTAATTGTGTTCAATGCAATTTTAATTAAGTTTGTATTTGAATATTACATATTTTATATTGTCAGAATTATAAATAATTTAAAATCATACTTAAATTGTTAAACATAGTTTTAATTATGTGTATCTGGATTTAATGAAAACATAAGTAAATACTTCACAAATGATGACTACAATAATAACTTGCTATGTGCTATGAATTTTCGATATCTTTTGCCAATATTCAGTATTCGGCCAAAACACTTTTCATGTCATCTATGTATATCGAGGACAAACTGCCAAATAGGATACAAATACAATATTTTTAATAATAACCATATTATTTAATCTGCTTAACAAAGCAGATTAAAAGCTTATTTTATTTTGCTTATTTATGAATGTATTTATGTCTCAACTCACTTTCTACATCAGTTACATAACCAGATGAATTAAAATTAGGTTGCCTTGAAACGATTACCCTAAGCTGTTTTAGGCCTCTTGCATTCTTCAAACTTTCTAAATTGTAATTTAGAAATAAATGCAATTAAATAAGTAAATGTAATTTTTGTGTATACGCCTATATGTTATGAAGCCCTCGATATATACGATATGTCACGGCCGATTTTTCAATCACCAGACAAGAATAAATTATAACCTGACTAAATTCAAAAGTGAAACAATTTAACTGTTTATTTATGTAACTTCAATTTTCCCATGTTGTGTTTTATTATATAGAATAAATTCTTAGATTAATATTATTTTCTGCATAATAGGCACTCAAGCATTTTGTTTTATCTCTCAAGCAGTCAATTTCAGATTTAATTTTGTCATACAAGTATTGTAATTATTTATTTTTGTCATTCTTTAGTTTGTTCAGACACAAAGAGCTATCCAAATTTCTAGTCTAGATTAAACATGATGATTTAGACATGATACTGTTCACATTTTTAGGAGCTTTTAATTAAATCAACACATTCACTAATTATTACAGTCATGTTATGTAGAGTACTATATAAATCTTTTTTATTTTTATATTAAATTCATACCCCAAGTCACGGACGGCTGCTAGATATATTTATAATTATATAGCCTTCATTGTCTTCAGTATGATTACATTAGTCATAATTATATACTATTCTTACAGGACATGCAAGAAAATGATGCTGTTATAATTGAACCTGAAATATTTGAAAATAACACAAATTGTGATAGTAAATTTAAACAGGTAAATGTTTTTTTTTGTCTTATATAAAAATTCTCGGGTCGTGGTGTTTGTAGTTAAACTCCTCCAAAACGGCTTGACCGTTTCTCATGAAATTTTGTGTGCATATTGGGTAGATCTGAGAATCGGACAACATCTATTTTTCATCCCCCTAAATGGTAAGGGTAGTCCACCCCTATTTCTTTTTTAAATTTCTTATATATAAAATTCTCATGTCGTGGTGTTTGTGCTTAAACTCGTCCAAAACGGCTTGACCGATTCTCATGAAATTTTGTGTGCATATTGGGTAGATCTGAGAATCGGACAACATCTATTTTTCATCCCCCTAAATGTTAAGAAGGGTAGTCCACCACTAAAGATTTTTTTTTAGTTTTTAGATAAATTTTTAATTTTTTTATGATACAGCATTAAAAAATACATACAACTCTCTACAATCAACCGCTATTTTTTATTTGTTAATTATAAACTTTAATGCTGTCAGCATATCGATTGAAGCTTTTCCGGGCAGGACGACGTCTGCCGGGACAGCTAGTTATTTTATATATTTGTAAATGATTTGTTTGGCAGCATTTTAGATCCAGTGATTGATTTAGATATCTCGCAAGTTAAGGTTACATATCTCAGTCCACTCTTTCCTCTCATCTAGCCCTAACATCGACCTTACTTTAAAGCTTAAGGTATCTTATTAATAATAATATACATATATAAAATACAACCGTATAAGTGGCCCTTGATATTGAAATTGAAAAACCTCTGTTATTGATAATTACAATTAGGTCCAGACACTTTTACATTGAAATACCTCTATTACTGTGAATTGTCAAGCCTTTTATACTGAGCCTTGATTTCTTAGATTTTCTCGATGTTGAGGGAGTTTGTAGCTCAGCCGTATAAGTGAGAGATTATCAGGTTTAGTGTTAGAACACATTTACTTATAAACAGTCTAATCCCTTCCATTATATTAACTTTTCCATATTAACATTTCTACCTCTTTATATGAAAAATGGTACATGTCGACCTCTCATAGTGGCACCCTCAATAAATAAGACAACTGTCATTTGAGAAACTAGGTAAATTGGAAGCCACTATAAGTGATAAAAAATAATTTGGTTCGCTACAATATGGGGTTTTTTAATAAGGGTGTCATAAAATTGCTTCGAGGCCCGCAGCCAGTGTTGCCAGATGACCATGTCAATTAACCCCCAAATTTTTGTCAAAAATCCCCAAGTATAAGCATTTTGAGAAAAACCCCAAAACAGTTTTTACTTATTTTAAAGGAGAAATAAAAAAGCAAAACTACCGTCGTAGTGAAAACGTCACTAATGACGTCATCATTTTAGCTCACCGGGGGGGGGGGGGGAGGGTAACAACGACCCGTGTCAATAGGTGGGTTAAATAACTTGAGTGTACGATTGTGACACCAGCAAATAAGTGGAACGGGAAAAACTGCAGTTGTGAACGTAGTCGTTGTGAGTCTAACGGAAAGTAGCCTATAAGATACGACGCATACGAGTAGAAACGGCATAATAAATAACATTAATGATGTAAATGAACGAACGAATGAATTGAAATATTAAAATGAAGTATTGAATTGAAGTATGATTCACTAGTAGAGTATAATTCTAAGATAAAGTAATAATACCGTATTATAACTTAGATATAATAATTGTAGTGATGAGAATTGTGTTTGTAGATGATTAATTAATACTTAAAATATCGCCAAAATTTTCTCACAACAAAATATTTTCCCCCGAATGTACCCCCAAAGAATCTTTACCCCCAAATCTCCTCCCCCCCCCCCCCGACGTCAAAAAATCCCCGAATTTGCAGGGAATCCCCCCCATCTGGTAACACTGCCCGCAGCGCATTATTGACATTAGCGATGTGCGATTGTTACTTTAAAAAAATAGAATGAATCGATAATTGTGCAAGCGTGTATTCGATTGTCGATTCATTCGTCATATCTAAATAAAAATCGAATGTAAATAAAAAATTTAATACATTTGCGCGCGCGCGGCGCGATAGTTGTAGTGCAGGCGCACCGCAATAGTGGTTAAACATATTTTACCAATCGTACTGTACAATCTTCGATTGTTGTGCGGATTAGTAATCCTAAACAATCGAGCGCAGGCCAATAGACAATTGAGCCATGAACACAGAATAGTGTCACACGTCAATAACAATCGAAAAACATCAAGTGTTTCTCGATTGCAATCGAATAACCGGAACAATCGAATAATTCGATTGTTTTTAGTAACAAACGACCATCGCTAATTGACATACCTGGTGTTGCAAACGCCCATAGGCGACGGTAATCGCTTTTCATCAAGTGGGCCGTCTGCTGTACTCCAGCTATTAGAAAAAAAAAGTATAGATCCCTTCAGATCTCAGTGTCGCGAACGCGACCTTAACTTAAAACATAAAACGTCAACGTGACAGAAGAAGAACGTTACTTCAATTTTTGAAACACCTTTTTGAATACGAACCTTTTTTTTCTTATCTATCTGGTCATCGCCATAAACCTTGTCTTTTCCACACCTGCCGTTGGCAGTAATGGTAGTTCGACCAAGAACAAGCCTCTTGCGAAAAAAATAAAGTGAAGTGAATACCAACTTCAACCGACGGGTTTGTAATATTCTAATAAAAATTAGTTATTCTCAATAAACTAGCGCCTATGATTTCCCACTGTGAACTGTGGAAGCTCAAACAAAACTGATATATACAGGTTTCAATGTTCTAATAATGCAAGGTCGCCGGTAGACGCTGGATGAGGAAGGCGGTGGACCGGGATGAGTGGCGCCCACTTGGGGAGGCCTACGTCCAGCAGTGAACAGTGATTGGCTGACGACGATATATAACATTGATTATCAGTATTACCAAAAGTTACTTTGTTATTATTTGTTACAGAACATGGTTGAACAAGAGGTAACTAACATTAATATGAAAAAGAAACGTATGAAACGTCGCGAAGATGAACAAACTCTCAAAATAAAATATTGGCAAAAGGAATTAAGCCACCAGGAGCTAAAACATAAATTAGAATTAGAAATACTAACATTAGAGAAACGAAAAAAAGAATTAGAAATATTGAAATTGAAATAACCATTGGTCAACTTTTTTGTAAGAATAATAAGATAATAAAAAATATTATTTAGAAATGTTGTATGAAATTCTTCCTATGAACCTCTGGCTCTCGAGGAGAACACAGCGGGCTAAAGTCATGTTTATTCAAGTTTAATTCTTATTATTAATATATTCTTAGATAATAATAGAAAGACAGAATCTCGAACTCTCACAGTGAAGCCGGCTAAAGGGAGCCGATTTTGAAACGAATCCTTATAACCGTAACTGTAGTATTTAAGCCTCTTATTAGGATTAATTGGTAATAAATCACACACAAGTACTTTCCGTGATCAAACTGATTTTATTACTGATCTACCTACATATATGGTACATTATTATATCTTACAGAATATTATACATACATTACACCTCCCTCCTGAATTCTTATTCTACTACAAATCTTACCACGGGTTTGCGTTGGCGGCTTGGGTAATGACTACGGGGCGAAACCGATTTCATAACCTCACTTGTTGGAGGTAAAGCGCTACACCCAGGATTAGCAACGTTTTCATTTCTATTAGTCCCACCATCCTCCTCCATCGTTAATTCTTTCGAAACATCATCGGTATTGTTATCGTCAGCTTGATGAACGACACCCTCGACCCCCTTGTTATCGTTATTCATTTCTTTTAGGACTTTTATTTGGACTAGTAACATTGATAATAATGACCTGCGCCGTACCTGATCTACATGTCTTAAGAAATCGACCGTCACCACTATCTATTATATATCTACGGGATCCTTCTGCTTTCCTAACCCTGCCTTCTACCCATTTATCAGGTGAACCATAACTTCTAGCCCACACAGTATCACCAATATCTAAGGTTCTAGGTGTTCTATCAGTATACACCGATTGACGTTGTGTATCAAATACATTGTTTTCTAATGTGTGTTGGTTTTTTAACAAATCCAATCGGCTACGCAGAGCTCGTTTTTGGAGCAACATTGCGGGTGTCTCCCCCGTGGTGCCATGTATAGAATTGCGGTAAGCAAGTAAAAAAGTTTGTAATGCGGCATCTACATCAACCTTATCCCTATAAGCCTTCTTAATCGCTCTTTTACATAATTTGACTGCATTCTCTGCGGCGGCATTAGACGCTGGATGATAAGCCGGTGAGAAAAGCTGCCGTATTCCATTACGTTTTAAAAATTCACTGAACTCAAAACTAGTGAATGGGGGACCTTGATCCGATACAAGTTCAATAGGTAAGCCGAAACGTGCAAAAATTTCTCTTAACACCTTTATAACGCTACTCACCGTCGTCCGATTCATCTCATAGATCTCTATCCACTTGGAGCTAGAGTCAATCAAAACAAAAAATGTTTTTCCTTTGAATGGCCCCAAAAAATCGCCGTGCACTCTTGTCCATGGTTGCGCGGTGTATGGCCAAGGTTGTGGCGGCGCATCTGCCTCGGCAGCGCAAGTGACGCATTGTTTGCACATCGATTCTATGTCGCCATCTATATTAGGCCACCAGACATAACTCCTGGCTAAACCCTTCGTTTTCACTATACCCATATGACTGCTATGTAATTGTTTAAGAATAGTGGCCTGCAATTGTGAAGGAATAACCATTCTATACCCCCACATAAGGCAACCGCATTCTATGTACAGTTCACGTCGACGACTGAAATATGGCTTAATTTCATCGTTAGGGCATAACCCTGGCCACCCCGAATGAGTATATGACATTACTCTACTTAGTATGTTATCCTTACTTGTAGCTACTTTTACGTCATGACTTGTTATTGGTAAAAAATCTTCAACGAAATTAACATAAGTATTTTCGTTTATTTTTGTACTCAATCCTGTTTTGTGCGGCAAGCGGGACAGCGCATCCGCACAATTACCCTTGGATGACACGTACTCTATCTTATAATTATAACCCGAAAGTAAAATAGCCCACCGTTGCAACCGTGACGCCGCCATAACCGGTATACCGACTTTATTTCCAAATATGTACGTTAATGGTTTGTGATCCGTTCTCAAAATAAATTCGCGCCCGTAGAGGTATTGGTGGTACTTCCTGACCGCATATACGATCGCGAGTGCCTCCCGGTCTATCTGTGAATAGGCCCTCTCGGCCGGCGTGAGGGCGCGCGAGGCGTACGCGACGAGCCGCTCGCCGTCCGGCGTGCGGTGCGCCAGCACGGCGCCCACGCCCACTGCACTTGCGTCCGTCGTCACTATCAGCGGAAGGTCCGGCGAGTAGTGCACCAACACCTCACTGCTAGCTAATCGATCCTTTATTTTTGTAAAGGCGTTTTTGCACTCTATACTCCACCTATATTTTATTTTCGATTTTAACAAATTGTACAAAGGAGCTAATATAGTACTACTATTTTGCATAAATCTGTTATAATAATTAAGTAAACCTAAGAAAGCTCTCAACTCCGACACATTTTTCGGTTCTGGAGTTTTTAGTATGGCTTCAACCTTATCTGGGCACGTGTGGACGCCCCGCTTACTAATAACGTGACCCAAGTAAACTACCTGTTTCGCAAAGAATGAACATTTATCGCGTTTTACTTTGAGACCATACTGTTGCAAACGGCTGAAGACTTTATGCAAGGTATCTATATGGGCCTTAGTCGTAGGCCCCGTTATTATAACATCATCCAAAAATATTCCGACGTTAGGTAAATCTGCGAATATCTGTTCCAAATGTCGTTGGAATATAGCAGGACTCGAAGCCAAACCGTAAACTAACCTATTATATCTAAACAAGCCTTTATGAGTGTTGATTACTGTGTATTTATTTGAATCGTCCAACTCAAATTGCGCATAGGCCTAGAAAAAATCAATTTTCGTAAAATGCTCCCCACCATTTAGACGTGTTATTAAATCCTCAAACTTAGGTAGTGGATATCGGTCGATTTCTATGACTTTATTTAACGTTAATTTGTAATCGGCACAAATCCGTATGTTACCGTCTTTTTTGACTACCGGCACAATCGGTGTGGCCCAATCCGAACGGTCGACGGGGGTGAGGATTCCGTCCTGCACGAGCTGCTCCAGCGCACGCTCGACTGGCTCGCGCAGCGCGTACGCCAGGGGCCGGGCGCGCAGGAACACCGGCCGCGCCCCCTCGCGCACGCTGATGCTCACCTTGCCACCCGTAAACCGACCCAAGCCGTCAGCGAACACCTCAGCATATCTGGAACTGAATTCCTTTAGATTAAACTTTGAATCACTGGATACATGCATACAATTTATTCTTAAGGGTTGTAAATTAATATTTATGGAGGCTAACCATTGTCGTCCAAGCAAAACAGTTTTATCCTTCTCAATAACATAAAGGTCTAAATGTTGGGATATATTTTTGTATTTAACTAATGGTCGTATGACGCCAACTGGTCTTACTGATTCTCCTGTATAGTACCTAAGAACAATATTACATTTTTGTATATGAATTTCACTAAACAACCGTCTATAGACATCTATGTTAATGCACGATATGACACTACCTGTGTCGACTTCGAATTTTAATAATTTACCATTGACTTCTAATGACATATACATAGGTTTGCAGTCCGCTAAACACACTTGATTTATTTCTATAACAGTTACCTCATCGCTCTGATCACTCTCCTGGGCACTATAGTTGTCTATTTCCACTCCATGATGTTCAATTAGTCGAGGACACATTCGTCGTAGGTGGCCTGCCTGATTGCACACGCGACACACATATCGCGCGTACCGACAGGTGCTTTCGTCGTGTGCAGCCCCGCACACCCTGCACTGCCGCTGCGACTGGCCCCGCTCAGCCAGCCGACGGCCCGATGCTGCCGCAGGCCGCGGAGCGCGCGCCCTGTGCGGTCCGCCCGAGCCCGCGCCGCGGCCCTATGCCGCGCTCGCCGTCTGCTCGCGACCGCCCGTCCCCGCGCTCCACTATTGAACTCCTATACCCCGTTGACATGGCTTGGCATTCCACCCCCTTACTATCTGGGCCTGACCTTAGTTGTTGTTCTACCGCCGCCGAGTCTTTCTCTGCTGCCTCTATGCTGACTCCCAGGTTATATGCCTTCGTAAAATCTAGCTTAGATTCCGCGAATAACCGTTGTCGAATTGTATCATTACTGATTCCGCATACTAGTTGATCTCGTAAATTTTCCTCTAGAGAAGCTCCAAATTCGCAAGTTTTTGACATCTTTTTGAGTACAGCCACGTACTCCGATATACTTTCTCCTTGCATTTGCTTCCTACACCTAAATTTGTAGCGTTCCGCCAGCTCATTAGGTGTCGGTTGAAGGTGACGCGACATGATTTCCGTTATTTCCTCAAACGTCTTTACATTTGGTTTTGTAGGCGTACACAAGTTCACGAGCAATTCGTAGCTATCTGCACCCATAACTGTTATTAACGTTGGCACTTTTAATTCATTGGCTGTTTTGTTCACTATAAAATATTGTTCAAGTCGTTCGACATATAACCTCCAGTTGTCCGTAGCAATATTAAACTCCGCGATCTTTCCGATAGACATTATGAAATTATCTTTTTATTATTTATATTTATTTACACACGTACTAAAGTCTGAACTCGTCGCCAGTGTAGTATTTAAGCCTCTTATTAGGATTAATTGGTAATAAATCACACACAAGTACTTTCCGTGATCAAACTGATTTTATTACTGATCTACCTACATATATGGTACATTATTAATTCTTACAGAATATTATACATACATTACAGTAACGAAGATTTAATGTTTTTGTTTCTGTAAACTCCGTCTATACATTATCGGTCTTATTCATAGAGAGTTAGAGTAAATTTGACAGCTTCTTTATGATTCTCCAACAAGCGTTCAAAGTTACTCTAACTATGTATGAATAAGACCGTATAAATATGTCTAAGGTTATGTTAATTAAAAACGACATAGATGCTACAGTTTTATTGCCTGAAGCTAGCAAACCGACGTCCCAACTGATGGAAAGTGGTTATCGTTGGTTATGCACGTTTGTAACCCCAAGAGCGATGTCACCGCTTGCAAGCTTCTAGGATGGGTTAGTGGCCAGGGCTGTGCATGTCACCCTTGCAATGAACGTGCCAGGACACGTGGAGTGGATTTTGCTCTTGCTTTTCTCGTTGCCCTGGCGTAAAGCGAAGGAAGGAATAGCGAGAAGTTTTATTGGGTATCTTTAATTCGGGTAATTCAAATTCAAAAGTTTTTATTCAAAATAAGTTCCACTGGAGAACACTTTTTGTAGAGGTCATACATATAACATTAGTATTTCTTGGGTACTAGTGCCACCCCAACATGGAAAATCCCCCACGCCCCCGCGGCAGGTAGTCTTCAATAAGATTTCCCTATTAAAGGGGTGAGTAGATAAGAAGGATGGCATAATTCATTCGGCAGTACCTACTACATATCATATGCATTCTTCATAAATTTATGTCTTTGTTTCCACCATTTTTCTATACGTAGTGTTTCTAGTTTGAATGTGACCTCTATTATATAATTATTTATTTAGGAACAATATCCTTTTCTATTGACATAGATCACCTGCGACCTTTATTTTAATGTGAGTACAGTCTATAGCTCCAATCACAGAAGGGAAACCGAAAATCGCTCTGGATTTTTTAAATATTTTGTTTTTCTTTGAAGGTAGACAACATATTAATTAATATTTTCTTAATTCTTCGCAACTTGTATACATTATAAAACTAAGTTTTAAAGGTTACCACGTTTAAAACCGATAAAACGTATAACATATTAATTGTTGCCGCCTATAAAATTATATATTTGCAAACATGTGAACATAGAATTGCTTTGGGCATTGTAGCAGGCGTCTTTCAAAACTCTTTTTTTTTAGATCACTATCTCTGAAGATAGTGAACTAAAAAAAGTGTAACGGATTACACTGTTAAACAATTAACTATTTTATTTGAAGAGTGCGTTGATGATAGTAGTGATGCAGTAGTCAGTGATCCGTAATTAATAGAGGAATTATTTTGAATGATATCTTTGTTTGTCTTACGATACCTGTTTACATATTTAAAAATTATTATCTTGAAAATTGTGGCGGCAACATACCTAAAGCTTTGCTACATTTTTACAAGCCTTGCTAACGACTTATTGCGATATTCCATGCAATTCACCACTGTCATTTTAAATCTGAAATGAATATAAAATATATCTAATATAAATCATCCGTGCAGGAACGTAGAAAGAATACAATTTCCTGCGGCCGGGTGGCCTGTCGTAAGAGGCGACAAAACAACCCACAGCTAGGTGGTAGGGCATTTGCCCGACTGGATAGCTACCACCCCTGGTCTAGGGTATGTCGCCATAACAACCTTGAGTTGTGTTCCGGCATTAGTGGCCAGGTTCCAGTCTTCCTTAAGAGAGCAGCAGCACATTTGTAGCACCTTTGGTGTTGCAAATGTCCATAGGCGATGGTAACCACATTCCATCTAGTGGGCCTGCCTCTCTCCTGAACTCCTGCAATAAAAAAATAAAAATCGGTCAGGTCACTACATAACATCATGCCCACCACCCAGTGCCGTCCTAACTATCTAGCGCCCCGGGCTACTTAACAATTGACACCCTTTTATATCCTATCTAATTACAACACATAAATGTGAACTTTTGTGTTTATCACACCCCTTAAATCTACTAAACGGATTTTGATGAAACTTTATAATAATACAGCTTATATGATGAAGTTAGATGCAAAGCGGTTCGTTCTTATAGGTGGAATATCCACAATATATCAATGCCGCATGCCGGTTCGTCTGGTTGTCCGATGATGGAAAGGAGATGGCGGAATCAGATATAATTTAGCAATCTATCTATAATCATATCAAGTACCTATCTATATTAGTATTACGAATATCTACATTATCAATATAATTCACAAATACATATAAAGTCCAAGTCTCCCGCGAACAAAGTCGCACCGCCGATATACAATAAAATAATAATTACCTATATCTGAGATAATACGTTTGCAGAGAAATCTTTCTAGAAAGTAATTATCTTGAACGCACAATTAAAAGATTATTAAAGACTGTTGATTAAATTACTCAAGGCATTGATTATAACAAATTAGTGTTCTACTAATTGGAGCTTTTAATTAAGAGTATTTGAGAAAACCTTTTTGAACAACCTCTCGACTAGTTAATTACTAAGAAGAATTATGATATTGTTAGAGGGCATTCAGTACACCAGCAAGTTCAGTATTTATAGTACGCAAATGTTCTCAACTGCTGTTATTAGACTAGTCAAAATGACTGGTAAATTTTTTTTCTCTCGAATATTTTTGGATGTAAAAAATAAGATAATTATTAGAGTTAGAATTCCCAGCTTCTTGGAGGCAAGTTCTATCTTGCCTTTATGATGGCCACTGAACTGAACATCGTTCGTCATGTCGTCACCAAGAATCCCTATTCTCTTGGGGGTGGCAAGCGGAGTTCCTTGGAAGCTGGTTGTCGGATAAAACCAACAAGTGGCAAAATTACGACTTAGTCGTCAGCCGTCGCCAAATGTCGGCTTGTTTATTGTTAGATAGACATTAACGAATAACCTTAGTTATTCTCCCATTAGCCACTATTACATGGATGACAAAGTTCTTGAAATTTCAGTTGGCTATCCATCGTTAAAAGTAATTAGGAAACCTTGTGATGTCACTCCAGTACCTATGAAAGGGTCTTATGGCATGGAGCGAATGGGTAGCCGCCCAAAGGTGTCCGACATAACGGAGTGGCTGAAGGGATGCCATAAACTTCCCTCCGAGTTTTTTTAAATATAAGCCACAATAAGAATAAGAGGTGTTAAGTGCAAAACTGGTGAAAGTGTACCTATCTGTTGCAATTTTTTTAAATCTAGTAAAGACTTAGCTGTCTGCTGTTTATTATTTCAAAGCTTATGAAGATTTCGCTATCTGCTGCTTGTTTTTTTCGAAGCTGATGAAGGTAGCTGTCTGCTGCTTGTTTTCTTAAAGCTGTCTGCTATTTGTTTTCTTAAAGCTACTGAAGGTTAAGAAATCTGTTGCTTGTTTTTTAAAAGCCGGTAAATGTTAAGCTGTCTGCTATTGGTTTTATTTAATATACATGTTTGTAAATAATGCTTCACTTCATTAAACGCTTCTGTAAAGGTACTTAGCATCCGTCATGTCTATGTATATGACTTAGCAATCAAAATATAATGTTACAAAATGATGTAAATTATGAATTTTATTATTAATGAATTGAATAGGAGTTTTATATCTATTTGTCTGCCTATCTCGTGAAACATCATGTTCAGCCATTCCACAGATTACCTATAACATGCTATATATGCCAAACCGCAAGCAACCGCAAGCAGCCTATACGATAGACACATGACATTATGTAATTACCTAAACATTGTTATCAATAGCTAAGCATGTTTAGTTATGTAAATGAATATGTGAACTTTACAAAAATTAAATTAGATCAAAAACATAGACATAGACAACACTTTATTGTTCACCAAAACAAGACAATATTTACTTCGTAAAACAAAAGGTGGCCTTATCGATAAAAGCAACATCTACCAGGCAACCTGACTCAAATAAAATTCTTAAATTATCGTTGATTATTTTACAACAAAGGAAAAAAAATGAAATAAATATGACATTTATGGACAGCAGATTACAGTCTAAAGTATTGTAACTAGCACATACATTATTGCGTAAGACTAACATAATGATTTCTGAGTGAATTTTTAAATATGGCAAAAGTTTAGCTTTTCTGATGTCAGTGGGCAAAGAGTTCAAAGTAAGACAGCATGCAAGGCGAAGGAGTTTAAACAAGCAAAACATGTTTTAATAGATTTAATTCTCATTTACAAAATGGAAGTAAAGTTATTTGTTTCGGCATTAATGACTAGGTTCCAGAAGAACCATTTGAGGCCGGCAGTACTTTGGTAGCACCTTTGTTGTTGCAAATCTCCATAAGCCACGGTAACCAATTTCCATCAGGTGGGCTGTGAGCCTAATGATGTACTCCAGCAGTAAAAAATAACACGTTTCCAATATAATATTTCGGTAGTTATTCTAATTTCACAGACACTTGATTTTACTTATTATTATAGAAGCAAAATATTAAAAATGGGAATCGCCCAGTAGATGACGTAACTTTAAAAAACACCGGAATCCAATGTAGTATAGTAGAATTATTTTGTCCGTGCAGTTTGGGTCATAAAATAAAGCGAGTATTTCGCTCTCTCTTCCACTCACGGGCCTTATGGGCGGGCATAGCGATGCGCATTATTGTTGTCGATAAGCGTTATCGATAGTGTATTTATTTTTGTCATTTTGTGGGTTAGTTATAAGATTGAAAAAAAAATAGATACAACAACGTATTTATTAAAATAAGAATAATAATGACTTATAATAAATTATTAATTAGGTATCTATGTTTAAAAAAAAACTATAAGTACAAAAGTTTAGAATGTAACAAGTTATATTAAAAATAAATATAAATACTTATATCTAAGTTAAAAATTAACAGCCAAAAAGATAATAATGATTTTTATAAGATTGATAATCTTTCTTTGATAAGAATGAATTTTTATCGATAATGGCGGTGCGCCCGCGCAACACGCTCACCGCCTTAGCCGGGCTGAGGCCGAGCATGATTTATGACCCAAACTGCACGGTACAAAATAATTCTACGAGATGGTGCCACGAACCCAATTTTCATTTAAAACATACATTTATTTAGACCAAATTAGACAGAAATGTTGCGTCGTAACAAGATTTGAATTTAGTTTCATATCCAAATGGTGTATTGAAGCTAAGTTTCCACTGATGATACGAAGGTACTACCTATGTAATATTATGATGAATGATTAGTGATATCTAGCGAACAAACTGGAACTAATAATTTAGCAATAGGTAGGTACTTTAAAGCATTGAAGTTGTCAAGAGCGAACTTTTAATGACAAGCAATTCGAAAGAAAATGCCAAAGTTAAACATTCTTAATGACACATTACAGAAACGCTAAGATATTTCGGATGTATAAAACTTATTCTAATTTCAGCTACGAAAGGATAGTAAGATAAAATCTATTAAGTAATAAAATCAGAATGTAATTTCGTGTTCAGTAATACGTAGGTATCGTACATTAGAGCGACAGGTGCAAGCGTTGCTATTTCGATATACTATTCTGAATGTAGTCGATACTTACTTAAAACTATGTTTTAACGGTCTTATGCGCGGTAGTTTATTTGATTTTTATTATTCTGACGTTTCGGCCACTTTTCAGTGGCCGTGATCATCGAAGACAAAGATGTCCAAGTGGGTAGTAAAAATGGGCGAAAGGAAAAATAAAATAATTATTACTTTCACTCAATTCAAGTTCTTAAATCAATTAGGCCATGAAAAATCTCAAGGGTGCCATCATTACTAGATAGGCGATAATGGTACGGAACTGCAAACGCTCATTTAGGTATACGCCCATGGGGCGAGTTAAAAACTGTTCCATGCTGGACTCGAGAGGTAGTTGGGACTGTATTTACAAAAGCAGAGAATGAGACCCTTGGGCTCCACGCCTCTCAAAGAGCACGGACGGATATTGTTTCTAATTCCCATAGCTCTGGCATAAGGTGAAGCAAGGAACACCGATAAATTTTATTTTATTGCGGGCATCACCGACTTGTACGGTCATAGCATTTACTCGGAGAGGCCTCAGAGGTTTTATAAATATTGGTAATGAATTATAAACTTGTTATCATTATTGGAGAGTAAGAAAATATCCCAGCATCCTTTCTGTACAGAGATTTAGGGCATCTAACGACCTTCGGCTGCCGTAGACGTACAACTGATAACAAGGTCCCTCGGAGTATATCAACAATCACTAGTGCCGAGATTACCGAGACGTTTTTCCTCAAGAGTTAACTTGAGACCTGAGCGGGATGCGCGCTCAACTCCCGACCCCCGTCGCCAAGTAAGATCAACCGACAAAAGTCTCAAGTTAACTCTTGCGAGCTGTCCCCCCGATCCGATTCAGACGTATTAATTTAAAACCTAGCTTTGAACAAATTGAAATTTGATAGTTGTTTTACTGGCACCAATAAGATTCTTGTGACAAACCAAAAAGACTTATTATATGTTAAACAGTTAAGATTTTCCACACAAGTATTTACAAACAGTACTTTTATGCCGTGCTTATATAGAACTAAAAATAACATCTAAATCCTAAAAGATTGGTTCTCGATTTAAGCCGTTCGAAATATAGACACCATTTTCTCACGGATAATATTTAGCGAGAGGTTTAATCCCGTTTACTCTAAATTACAATAACAATTAGAGGGGTTTAAGGTTTATAAGATCAGGGAACAAATTAGCGATTTAATTTTATTTTGTCAGTAACATCTAACTTTGAAATACAAACACTGGTTTGGCGAAGCTATAGCCCTGAATAACTCGTTTATATTTCTTAATTGAGTCCTGAAAAATGATTCTGTAATATTATTAAGCTTTGAATTAATATTATAAAACGTTAACATCTCATTATAAGGTGTAAGGTTAAGTTTTTGTCCATTAAGAGTATTTATTGACTTTAATTATTTAATACCCGTAAAGATACTGCTCAATACACCCCTCTATACCATGAATGCTGTGACTCGTGATTGGATGACGCTAGGTATATTGGTGCATGGGTATACCACGCCATGGCCACGCGGCCGCCACGCTAGTTGCGAACTTTTGCTTATATATACATACTAGCTGTCCCGACAGACGTCATCCTGCCCGGAAAAGCTTCAATCGATATGCCGACAGCATTAAAGTTTATAATTAACAAATATCGGGGTTGATCGTAGAGGGATGAAAATTAAGGGTTGTATGTATTTTTTAATGTTGTATCATAAAAAATATCTAAAATTTAAAAAAATTGGCTGGACTACCCTTAACATTTAGGGGGATGAAAAATAGATGTTGTCCGATTCTCAGACCTAAGCAATATGCACAAAAAATTTCATGAGAATCGGTCAAGCCGTTTCGGAGGAGTTTAACTACAGCGCGATGGCGGCGTGTCGGCGGTGCCGTTACAGTAAACACTTACACCGCATAATTTTTCTCACCATTACGATGTGTATGTAATTCTTTGTTGATACGTTCTAATGGGAATAATATCTGGCCTGTTTGACGTCTTTCGTTCTTGCTTGATACGTATGTAGATGTGTAAATATATAGTTAATTGTCTTTGATATTGGGAACACAAAACTAAGTTACTAATCTGCATTGAACATTTTTATAAGAACTTAATATCTTAGACTCCGCTATATATAACGTATAGCGATAATCACATTCACGTTTTATTGAATGAACAATCTAAAAGGACGGACATCGTATTGAACGATGTAGTAACAATTATCCTAATCGTGTAAATATTTTTTTTTATCGAGAACAGTTGAGAATATGCCCCCAGTTGCATATTTTAATACGCGACCAAATGCGACGAAGCGCGTAATGGAAATCTTTCTGGATCCGTAACTGGCTGCTTTAAACTGAACTGCAATATCGAAGTGGAATATTTCAGAAAAAAACATTTTTTAAATTTTCAGCACATGTTAAAATTTCATTACATAATTAGGTTTTACCCGCAGCTTCGCTCACATAAATGTTATCCCACGAGAACCATATATTTTTCCGGAAAAAAGTAGCCATTTGCTATTCTAGACCTTTTTCAATATGATATTTTCCAGGAGGCCTTTCCGCCTGGATGACAATTTTATAATATTACTAAGATATTCCCGCGATTTCGTCCACGCGTGACTTGAGACTCCCATGGGATTACCGGGACACAAAGTACAGCAGCACTTAATAACATTTACTATCGATCAATTTAAAAATCACATTGGAGTTCGAATTTCTTTTATGATCTAGTCATTTTAAATAATTCCCAGAAAACAATCCTCCGGATTCTCAGCATGATAAATAGGGCATATTTAAGTCTCATAATTTTCTGCCGTTCAACGAGAACCGGATCGAAACCGGCTCAGTAGTTTTTACGTGTATCCCGAACAAACAGACAATAAATCTAATAAAAATTATAAAAAAATAATTAAATCGTGTTCTTCATCGTTTTAGTGTATTCCAGTTCTTTTTTCTAAATAGCTTCAATGTACAGACACGGCATTTTTAGGATTTTATAATATTATAGATAGATATAGATATTAAAAAAACTTACAAAGTTTTTATGTAAGGGAAATAAAGCCAATCCATAGGGTCTGACCCACGGCGAAACCGCAGGAAAAAATCCATTTTAGAAAAATACATTATAGGACAAATACAGCTCATATAGAAGTAAACATGTTTTTAAACCAGGTAGGTACCTATATAAGGATCTTGGGAATGTGTCCCGATACTAACTTTTAATGTATTATTACCACCGACAAAGACCAATTCACACCTGCAGTTTACTACTTTTCCCCGCATTTGGACTTCTTTTGTTTACTTTGTGTTTAAATTTTGTAATTAGAAAAACAGCCTATTGTGTATTGTAATCTTTATTATAGTCATTAGCCAGGTGTGATTCTTGGAAATTCAGTCCACGCAGTCGAGTATTGTTCGATAATCTTTATAGTGACGGACCTTGCGCGTGTTATTGAATCGTGCATTACGTTATACTGGTTGTGTTCAGTTATATTTGCACGTGTGTTATACGTGTTTGTATAGTTCTAATAAATTCTATAGTAATTCCAACGGCATTTTAATTCGAGTCCGGTAACTGGTAACAGTATTTACAATTTTTTACACCTTAATCTTAGTGTCAAGGGAAAAATTAGGCCCAGACGAACATCTTAATGGTAAAAGAAATCTCTTCAGATTTCAATTCAAGACTTTATTTGTCAACAAGCAATTATATTCAAGACGTTTCTTAAAGATTACCGTGGTCTCTTTACTTACAGTCTAATTGTTTTAGAAGTTTTACTTTGTCTGCAATAATTCTTAACAATAAGATAACCATTTATTTCAATGCATAATAATATTTTATCCAAAAAGTAAACTAGATTTTGGCTTTCTAATCTTCTGACAAGGAGCGATTTTTATTCATATTTATATAAAATATAAAAAATCTTACTTAAGGCCACTGTTACCGCATAATGTTGAAAATGCGCTGCAAACGAAATAACTTTTTCTTTGGTAATTACTGATAAATAATTTTCCATAAAAAAATCATAATTCTTCACTATCTCAGTCAGACGTAACGTTGTTTTTTCTTAATTTTTCTATAGTTATTTTAAGTTCCGAAAAAAATCACAAATTCCCCTCTAAATCCATGATAACACACATATGGAACCATTTTACACGTTATTTTTTTATCAAAACAGAATGTAAAAATATATACATCTTTATAAAAGAGAGAACAATAATTTCATTGTTATATTTTTAAATACTAGCTTATTTTATTCACAATAAAATAATAATGTAATGTATGAAAACAACCGCGTCTATGGAATTCCTTCTATGGCCCGAAAAATCCTTTTAGGGATGTTGGTGTTTCTACAAGCCTTAAGGTAACCCTGGAGAGCTGTTATTCTATTAAGAATTCGATAAAGTGATGAAAATGCAATATATTTGCAATGCACTGTTCTTACCAAAATTCTTAAGGCTTGTATCGATGCTTAAGATTTTTTTTATGTAGGTATAATAAGTCAAATGTAAGCGCATCAGTAACTCCAAAAGCAAGAACCCAAATCTCAAACTATATAGCTCAGTCACTGTATCTGAAGTAACATTTTTTTGCAGGAGTTCAGCAGACAGGCAGAAGACCCACGTTATGAAAAGCGGTTAGCTTCGCCATGACATATGTGCTACGAATGTGCTGCCGCTCTCTTAAGCGGGACGGGAACCTGTGCACTAATGCCAGAACACAACTCAAGGCTGTTATGGCGACATACTCTAGACCGGATTGCACCCATCCAGACGGGTAAATATTCACCTATTATAATCTATGTCAGGAAAATTAATTTAATAAAGCATTATGACTCAAGGGTACTGTGCGATATCATGATAAAGTGGCAGTACAGGTAGTACTTTATCTATCAATGCACTCATAAATTTATCATAAATATATCAATGGATGTGCCCTACGTTGTTACGTTAACTGTATTATCTTGTGGAATGTAAAGTGCTCTAAAATTAACTGAACGATGATATGAATGGAGATTTCGGCTAAAGATTGAATCTTCCTTTAATATTATTTTAGCAATATATCTGTTTAGAGTTCCTAGATCATTTTGGAAAGCAGAAGCACTAGGTTCAATTTCTAGCATAGTAAATGTCTTAAATAGAATTACGTTATTTACAATATTATAGGTGTCTGGAATCTGCCCCAGAATGGTCCGTTGTATATGAATATACAATGTGTGTGCGTCGGTCTGGTAATTTATTATTATCTAATGTATGTCTTTGACGACCACGGGCCATAGAAATGACCCGGACATTTGGAGGGCTTGCGCGAGGCCATGGAAAGGCCAACACGTAGAGGCCCTTTGACAAATTTAATGTAAATGTGGCGTGACACTGACCGGCGATTATCCCTGTCTATACCATAAAATAATGCACCCAAGGACAAGCCCCGGCCAGTGTAGGACTATTGTGGGAAATGAGGACAAAAAGTACCGAGCTATTGAGGTGAACTGCTAGTGGTACTAGGGGTCTGGGAATATGGGGACTATGGTGTCTGCTCGTTGCAATGTTCGGGGAAAATGGAAAAATGGGCAGACGGTGACTCGCCACTCCCTGCATGGGCCCCAAAAATGCCATAAATGGCAGGGACAACATGGGTATGAGTGGCTAAGCGGTGTAGAGAGGTGGACTGCAGATTCACCGAAGCTACTTCTGATGTGATGCCATTTATCACTTCCACCCCTAGAGCTTGAGTATTAGCTCTAGCTATCTCCACTCCGTGCCGACCGGCTAAGGCAAGCACGGAGGCGGAGGCCTTGTCTTGGCCACCGCAGTCAGGTACGCGGTGTCGCTACTCACCTAAGGCTTCGCCACAAAGCCCCCATGCGGGATTATATTATTTTAATGGGAAAAACTTCCTCACGACTTTTGTCGGTTTTTATAAATATCCCGTCCCGTTGCCCACGGGAAAAAAGATATTTATGTCCCCACTATTGATACTGGATGGTGTGCGTGTGTGTATCTCTTCTTTGTCTTCCTCTAACTGTCTGTGTTTGCGTGGTTCATGTGTGTATGTCGCTTGGGTGTAATGTGTGTGGTCATTGTGATGTGTGTTCTGGTTGTTGAGTTGTGTTATGTGTGGTTGAATTTAAGGTGTCTGTGTTGTTTACAAATACAGTATCTCCTAACACCTTGCGTAGAATGTTTGTGGTGTGTAACGCTGCCTGCTTCTGTAAAATAGTTATATCAATTGAAGTGTCTAGTTTTTCTATGTATTTATTTATGCTTTTAGCTACTATCCCTGTTGCACCTATAACTATGGGGATGACAGTCGTCTGTGTATTCCACAAGCGACTGACTTCAGTTTTTAATAAATGATATTTGCTCAGTTTTTCTATTTCCTTACCTCCTATGTTATAGTCAGACGGTACTGTTACGTCTATTAAAAATGTTTTGTTATTCGTTTTATCTACGTAGATTAAGTCTGGTCTGTTGTGTCTTACTGCGATATCTGTATGAACCGGCATTTCCCATAGTATCTTGGCTTGATTATTTTCTTTAATTTGTGGTTGCACCATGTTTTCCTGCCACCAGAGGGGTGAGACGTCTATATTATGTTTTCTGGCCAGGCACCAGTAGACATACTGGACGAGATTATTATGTCTATTGACATAATAAGTGCCCGCCAGTTTTTCGCACCCAGAGATGATATGTTGGGCGCTTTCATCTTTGGTGACACATAGACGACATTTGCCGTCTACTGGTGCCTTAAGTATGTCGCGTTGGTACGCGGTGTCGCTACTCACCTAAGGCTTCGCCACAAAGCCCCCATGCGGGATTATTATTATTATTATTATTATTATTTTGGCAAATACGATACCCTTATAAAATCGTTATGTCTGATTGTCTATGTATAGGTATTTGTGTTAATTAGTAATTACCGATTTTTATTTTAAAACATTGATCTTAAATAAATGTAATATAACTGGAAGATGTCTAAATAGACTATGGTTGAATTAGTCTTGCAATGGGGAAGGAATAGGAGTGTTTTGTGGCTATTTATTGACATCGAGTCACCACACTTCCTTACCGCGTCCCCCGGTGAGAGGTCTGTAAAGTGGATTTTACACATAACTGAAAGTGATTTTTTTTTCAACATTCATATTCCTGTACAGTTACTAAACTAATATCTACACCATAAACTATAATCTTAATACATGTCTATGTCTATGAGTTTATACAATTTCCTATCGGTCGTATCATTCATCACATCAATGACCGGGAGGTCATGACCTTTGTTTCTAACAATGCAGTTAGATTTATTAGGCGAGCCAATTTAACTCGCGATTTGTAGAACATTGAGGCCAAAAAAATATGAGAGTTGATAGTTAACTATCAGACTGTTTTTATTTCTTTTACGAAATTCCGAATTTCTTGAAAAATTTATAAAATATATTATATATAAATTTCAGCACAAAATTTTACGGCCTCTCCGGAATAGATGTAAAAAGGTTTCGCGGAATAACGGTTGTCTCTAGTAGAATTATTTTGTCCGTACAGTTGGGTCATAAATAAACGGAGCGGTGAAGCGAGTATTTCGCTCTCTCTTCCACTCACGAGCCTTATGGGCGGGCATAGTGATGCTCATTATTGTTGTCGATAAGCGTTATCGATAATGTATTTAGTTTTGTCATTTTATGCGTTAGTGATAAAAATGAAAGAAAAAAATAGATAAAACAACGTATTTATTAAAATAAGATTAATAATGATTTAAAATAAATTATTAATTAGGTATCTATGTATTAAAAAACTATATGTACAAAAGTTTAGAATGTAACAAGTTATATTAAAAATAAATATAAATACTTATCCCAAGTTTAAAATTATCAGCAAAAAAGATAATAATGATTTTTATAAGAATGATAATCTTTCTTTGATAAGAATGGGTTTTTATCGATAATGGTGTTGCGCCCGCCCTAGCCGGGCTGAGGCCGAGCTACGATTTATGACCCAAACTGCACGGACAAAATAATTCTACTATAGTAGTTTTTACTCTTGCTACTGTAAACTCAAACACCCCATATCTGAAAATGTACATTATGGACCTTGTTAAACCATTTTTTAAAGTATTTTTACGCAAGTAGCTCCTCATATTTTTTTAAAATTATCCATCCCCTGACGCCAAAAAATATAAGTTTAACCTATAGAAACAAAAAAAAGGCAAATAATGTCTTTGAAATAATTTCAAAGTAATAAAGTTTAAAAATAAATATGTTCTAAAAATAAAATTTCTTTCGTCGGAAACTGATCAATCAATATCACCCATCACGCTGCCCACACGAAATGACAATACAAGATAACACCGTGTGGCGACTGTCAAAAGCTTTCGACGATTAATTCCATCAGCGGAGACTGCATATCCAGTATTCAGTAGCCAATAGCAACGAGGCCGACCCTGTCGACCCGGACAAGCCACGCACATGCGCACTACACACCCACCTCACATATCCAAGGCGGAATGACGCCGCAAAACATTCCACAAAGAAAAAATCAGAAATATACCCACAAAGAAGAAAAAATAACATAAATCATAAAACTGAGAAGTGAGAACAGTTAAACAAGCGGGCCGTGAATAGAAACACGCAAGCACGCTTCTATGTTAAAACAAACTAGTGATTTTGCAATGTAAACATGAACGAACGTAAGATCCTGCTTTTTATTCTGTCCGTGATCATTTACTGTTTGTACAGTGTTCAGATGTGGTTCGTTAAATACAACATCGAAGACAAGATCGAAGTCAAAAAGCCCGTTGTTGAAAACAATGAAGTGCCGCCTGAAATAGCTCACAACACCAAGCGTGTAATCAAAACAAAAGGCATCCCAGTGTTTATGCATGATGCCTGTACCGTGTTGGAAACTTTCACAGTAAAGCCTGAGAAAACTAGAGATAAAAGGATGGAATATCTAAGTACAGACAATAACTCCCTAATCGTATTTGGAATTACAGTATTCCTTATTATTTTGACTGTGAATGCTATATTGGATGTTCTTAAGGTGAAGGAAGAGGAACGTGCAAAGCGTAAGCTTAATCCAGATGGAGAAAGAAGACAATCACTAGCAGAGTTTGCTAATAAGAAGACGTTGAGACGTGAGTCCAGCAAGTTTGGACTGCAATTGTTTCAGATAGCGGAATCTTTCGTGGGTGATGGAGAAGAGAAGAAGAATACACGTCAGAGTAGACCGTATAAGAGAGGTGATTCTACGAATTCGTACTTAAGTGAGAGGAAATGCGTGGAAGGGTCAGCACCGGCGTCTATTGGAGAAACTTCAGCAGAACCAAGACTTGTTAAAAGGCAATCAGTAGCGAAACTATTCGGTACGTATTTACTTTTAAATCTATTTTTATACTAACTACATACAATTTATGAGTTCAATGCAATTTTATTGATACTTGTTGTTGAAGTTTGAATGTCGATGTTTTAAATTCTCTATTGACTGTTTAATATTGATGTATACTTCTTTCACTATTTTTAACTCTTCTCGTTTTTATAACAAGGTCTGTCTGACGACTGAAAATGACTTTCAGGTAATTAATGTTATTCACACTTACTACTTAGTGTAGTTAGATTTAAAAGCACATATAAAGTTGTTGTATTATTTATTTGCATATAAACTTTTTTGTATGGTAATAGTGTTTGGAAATATTTTCTGATAATTTGCTTTATTGACTGAGATAGTTCTTCGTGTTAATACATTATGCTTTGTGCAAATCCACTTCGTATATTGTCACCATTTTCATACTTAATATTTTTTCTTCAATTATATCTGAGTGTTATTATGTTGTGATACCATATGATTTATGATAACATATTGAATTAATACTGTAACCAGTTTTGAAATTATTTTTTTGTGACATACTATTTCTAAAAGCATTTATTCGTACATATCATAATCTATATATATAAAAGAAACTCGTGTTAGTTACACTATTTATAACTCAATAACGGCTATACCGATTTGGCGGAAAATTGGTGGGGAAGTAGCTTAGAATCAGGAGACGGACATAGGATACTTTTATCCCGTTGGAACCTTAAGGTGGCGCTGGGATCGGGTTCTAGAATCCTCCTAATCACCTGGAGCGAATTTGGTGATTTTGTTTTTGTGTGTTTGAGTGGGTTCCCGGACAGTTTAGATTCGCAGTTGGAACCGGTAGGTGGCGCTGGAATCGGGTCCTAGATTTTTATTTTTTCATTGCAGAACAACGTCTGCCGGGGCCGCTAGTTATATATAAAGTTGCTTCCACCATTTTCCTATAGATACCTACAACTATAAGTAGTGGTCAAAATATAACAGGCGTCTGCCAACATTAAACCATACACATGTTAGTACATTTGTCTTGTAATTTTCGATTAAAAATGACAATTTAGGAACTAAATTAATTTATTCATTTGCGGAATGTTTTAATTTTCTTCCTGAATATAAACAAATATGCGACTTACCTACCTATTATTATAACCGAAAGTACTTTGAATCAAACATGTTACATGGAAAATAGAAAATTTTGTTCAAAAATAACCGCTTCCCTTGATTTGCCGTAAGACATTCCTTCACAGAAATTGATTCTTGTAAGCTACAATGTAATTTTGTATAATTAAAACAGACTTAAAAAAAGAACTTTAAATATAAATAGAAAAACAAATATAACGAAAATCTATTTTTAGCTAGGGGAGTTTCTTGCCGCTTCTTCTCCTTAACAGCAATAACACGTTACGAAGCGGTGTACACTAGGAAGTAAAATTAAATTTTAACCTATATGTATGACCTTCAAAAAGTGTTTTCCAGTGGAACTTATTTTGAATAAAAACTTTTGACTTTGAATTTAACTTTGTTTTTTTTTCAAAATAAATCTATCAAGGGTAATTTATTTAAAAAAAATCTAGCGATACCATTTTACTTTACGTTAAAATCGAGCTCGAGACTCCTATAGTTGTATTTCGCTATTTCGTATAGTTAGGTAAGTTCTCTTCATGCGTATCTAAAATTTCCGCGAGCGCAGCCACGGGAAAAGCTATAACTAAGATAATTCTAAATGTGACTGCTCCTCATATTTCAAAGAACTTAATTTTCTGATAAATCTTACTTAACCTTCCTCCAAAGGAATTAGGCACGTGTTACCGCTTCCACGTGTAATCAATTTAAATTCAGCCTATTGAATCCGATTATGTTCCATTTGATCTGTCAAAGGGTTTTACATAACCATATCGCCTACTACATAGATATATAGTAAGCCCTATGGTAAGGGGGGGGTGTTCAGAGTCGTTAAACAATTGTTAAGTCTCTAAAGAACTTTCCAAATTCTCATGTTTGTGTGTATATATACAGACATACTATATATATACACACATACTATATATATATATATATATATATATATATATATATATATATATACTAGCGTCTGCCCGCGACTTCGTCCGCGTGGAGTTTCATCATGATCGGTCGAGTAGTTATCGCGTGAAAGCGTAACAAACAAACTTACATTCATTACATACATAATATTAGTAGGGATATATATATATATATATATATATCTCTCTCTCTCTCTCTCTCTCTCTCTCTCTCTCTCTTATACTAATATATAAAGCTGAAGAGTTTATTTGTTTGTTTGCTTGAACGCGCTAATCTTATGGTCTGATTTGAAAAATTCTTTCACTTCTAGGCCATTTATTGAGGAAGGCTACAGGCTATATATCATCACTCTAAAACCAATAGGAGCGAAGCACCAATGAAGAATGTTTCAAAAACGGGTTTTTTTTTACTTTTTTTTACTATTCCACGCTGACGAAGTCGCTGGCAGTAACTAGTAATATAATTATACAAGTATATATATATATATATGTTCCTGAGTTAATTATGCATAACCAACTACCTACATCCCCTAATCGATATATTTGAGGTAAAGCCTGACTCAATTACGATATAATTGGCTTAAAACATACCTAGCAAATGGATTCGCAAGTGAGACCCTTCCATGTAATATAATTAGTTTACTTATGTTTATTGTATTCGGTTTAGGACCAGTGTTATGAGACATCCGTTTTGTAGTTGACGTTATGACAATTAAATAAGTAATTTAAAATACTAATATATATACAGTTATATATAATATATTCTATTATAGAACTTTCGTTCATCATCTGCACCTCTCTAACATTTCTAACATCTATCTCTGTCTTTTTATTCCCAAACCTTCCTAGAACTTTCGCTCATCATCTATTCCTTTCTAAAATATATGGTCCTTGTCTTTTCCTTCCAGAATCTTCTACCTTTTTCTAAAACTCCTTAAACCACCAGATTGCACCACCCTTACTCCTCACAATACTATTGTAATAAGATTGTGATAAAAATGAAACATTATGTATCGTAGTTTTGTAGAATGCGACTAGTTGTGTAGGTTGCCTTCGTCAGCCCGCGGCAGTGGAAGAGGCCTTATGGGCCGCATTTTACTGAAAACGCGCCCATGAATAAATAAATAAATGGCTACTGAGCCATAAAAAATAATTTGTATCTATATATATATATATAAAAGAAAATCGTGTTAGTTACACTATTTATAACTCAAGAACGGCTTTACCGGAGTGGCTGAAAATTGGTGGGGGGGGGGTTCGCTTAGAACCGCGAGAGGGACATAGGATACTTTTTATCCCGTTGGAACCGGTAGTTGGCGCTGAGATCGGGTTCTAGAATCCTCCCAATCACCTAGACCGATTTTGTTGATTTTGTTTTTGTGTGTTTGAGTACCCACTCATGGTACCCCCTGGATGGTTTAAATCTACAATTGGAACCGGTAGGTGGCGCTGGGATCGGGTCCTAGATTTAATTTTTTCAGAGCAGTACGTCTGCCGCGGCCGCTAGTCTTTGACATAAATTAAAATTAGGCCAAACTTGCTTTTGTTGATTTAGAAAATAAAGAGAATTTTTATATAGAATTCAGTCGATTAAAAATTTCCGATAGGCGGAATAGTCAACCATCATAATCTTAGTGATTGTATCTTAATCAATATCTAAAAAGATGTTTTTATAATTCTTTCTTTTATTATTAGGTGCTCGCCCAGTCCCGATGGTGCGTCGTTCCTCATTCCCGGCTTTACCCCTCAACCCTGAAATCCAAGCCCTGATGTTGGGACACAAGCAAACCTCTTTCGACAGTGACGACGAAAGCGACGGCAAAGGACGACGAGTCAGAATCATACGTAGATATTAAATTTTGTCTATCCATAGCACATAAAATTACTAGGAATAACTTCGCCAACGCAGATATGCACTTGAGTGGGATAACCTCACAGCTGCGTACTCGCTCGCTCACTGTTAAACTCTAGAAGAGAGAAGAGCAGCGAGCAATAATGCATTTTCCACGCCAGTGTGTATTTATGTAGGTTGTACAATGCATGGACGGAGTGGCCAAATAAGGAATTTACAAGAGACATGTGCAAAAATACCTATGAAGGTGAAATTTCACCTGTATGATTTCGATTTGGCGTTTATCGTTGTTTTTGCTACTTCACAAACATTTACACTACCTAAAATCATTATTTTAAAGTAGCAAAAAATGTTGATGAAAGCCAAGACGAAATATATTTTATTTTTGAAAAATGTTTTTCCAAACCGGGTATTGAACTTATAAATATTGACTTTTTTTGTTAATAATACATTCTGTATTACTTTTTATTCAAACTATGAAGTAATTTAATTGTTTAAGATGTAAAGTGTATATTTTCTATTCAATTACTAAGTTCACTACTTTTTAATTTAAGTATAATTTAACCCATTATAATAACATAATCTTAATAACATTTAATTGTTGTTTAGACATCGTGATCTCAATTATTTTTTTTTGAATATAGTTAATTCGATAATATCAGGCAAATAAAATGTTTATTTTTGATTAGAACCCCATAAACTTGTCTAACGTAACCGCTTTTAATCAATTAATTTCACAACATTCAACAGACTAAAGAACAACTTTAATATGTATAGCGACCGGGAAGTTTCAGAATCACCGAATAAAGTTTGTTAAAAAAAAGTAAAGTTGGATAAAATATCAATAATCTATCCATAGGGTAGACTTATAAAATATAGTACGGATTGTAAATTGATGCGCCTAGTCCTACTCGCATAAAACCACTTGATTCTACTCGAAAAATAGTGTTACAAATACGTCTAGTTTATCTAACGATTTCAATGTGCGTTGGAACAAACCGCACGATACGTATTTAGAGGGAAGTATATATGCATAAACTAAAAAAATCGCAACAGACCATCATGTATATACATATATACCTACTTGATGGTCTGTTGAGGGTTTTCTATAGATTTAATACAGCATTATTCTATAGATTCAATGCAGCGCTTACCAACAGGCTGACGACACCCACCTGTTAGTAAGCGGTTACTGTCGCCTATGAATTTGCGACATAAAATATGGCACCAATGCTGTGCCGGCTTCGAAGGAATTAATGAGATCCTTTTTAAAAAAACCCCAAAAAGGTAGCACTGGGGGAAAGCCTTAGCGGGGAACTCATTCCAAATCATTACGGTGAAGAGAAACGTTATATGATCGTTTTATATCGTAGTACAATTATTAAGGAAAAATAGTTCTTCTTTCTATAAAACATCGCCCCTATCATTCCCTTGCGTTCAATAAACAACTTTAAAAATAACTTGTTTGTTAAAAAGGTTTTTAAATACAAGCTTTTGAGATCCTGGATATCATATAGCAGCAGAGTGCTAGCTAAGAAAAGTAAAACGATCCCAAACACGAGGAATCGCTCTTGTTTAGTACAGGAGTTCCTATGGCCACCTTCCGACTCCATCATCCCAGCAGCTCCACGGTACCATATTTTTGCATTGTCACGCCACATACATTTACGTACAAAATTTCAGCTCTATCGGAAACCGGGAAGTGTGTGTGTGTGTCTAGAAGGCGAATTCGACGAAAGAAATTCTAGATGACTGCACCGAATGGGAACAATGTGATCGCTCCCAAGCTTTTACATACAAATCCCTTTCTCAAATATTGTATTCGTCCGAAATACACTACGCCACGAATGTAGGTATAATATACATTCATGATGTATAACAATTATAATTTGCGATATCTTGCTGGGAGTTTGTTACACCACTTCCTCTCCTCTAACAGAAACTGAAATTGCTTTAGAAGCGGTCGCGGAGTCATGATAATAATCTGTAAGATTCTATTTTGAAATGCATAATATATACATTTCGTGACTCAATTCGTAATGACGCCGTGGTTTGAACCAACCCTTCAAAGATTTTTGCATAAATTATTTGCCTGATTTTAAACTCTTATAACATGTAAATGTATTTGTGAATTTACACATATAGTTTTAAAATGTATAGTATTCAGCATATGATGAAATGGTTTACCCTTTCATAGTATAATTATAGTAATATCTCATTGGTTTATTCTAAGTAAATTTCGACTGTAGTAAAACATAGCTTTAAATGAAACAAAGAAGCCTATTAACTAGTCATTCTAATCTAAATTACAAGAAAAGTTTCATAATACCATAGAACAAGAATATTAAAAATATAATCACTCATTAAAAATGTCACTCACCCCCCCTGCAACGCAAGACCAGAAACTAAATAAAGATGATACTAAAACTCCAAGAGTTAAAAAAGATCCCCAACCACCGCCGGTTATCGTGGAAAATATTGGTGACTATCAAAAGTTCTATGATTTTCTTTTGACTAGTCTAGCAAGTGACTCATTTATTATACAAATGAGAAATGGAGACAGCGCTAAAATCAATGCTAATAATGATATATCGTATAGAACTCTCACAAGTCTACTAACGCAAAACAACTGTTGGTGGTATTCTTATGAGAACAAGCAAGATAGACCAATCAGAGTGATGGCCATCAATTTGCCCTCCTCATGCATACCTTCCAGGATAGTTGATGAACTATCTTCTAAAGGTTATAAAATTCAGGATGCAGTCAATAAACTAAGCTGGAGGAATAAACAACCTTTAAATATGTTTATGCTTTCCTTTGATAAAGATGAAGAGGCTACAAAAATTTACTCCATTAAGTCTATACTTGGGTGTAAAGTGGATATAAAACCAATTAAAACATCGAAATTGGTTCCCCAGTGTAAAAGGTGTCAAGCATATGGACACACCCAGAAATACTGTTGCAAAGAACCTAGATGTGTAAAGTGTACAGGAAAACACCTCACCAAAGATTGCACAAAGCCTGCGGAAGTCAAACCAAAGTGTGTTCACTGTGGAGAACCACACCCTGCTAGCTACAGAGGCTGCATAGTTGCCAAAGAGCTTCAACTAATGAAGAATAGGAAGTTAAAGGGGGCAACAACCTCTAATATACCTTTAAGTAAGAGCATAACTAAAAAGGCTCCTACAAGTCAACCCGTAACAAAGAGCATATCATTTGCTCAAGTGACTAAAGGCTCAAAGGCTCAGTTACAATTGTCACAGCAACCGTTCGTAAGTAAGACAGCACCTAATCTAGAAGATAAAATCAATTCTATATTAAACTTCATGACTTCTTTTGATGAAAGACTGAAGAAAATAGAACAAACAACTAAAGCTGTAATAAAACATTAATGATGGTACCTTCAATTAAAATTATGGCATGGAATGCTAATGGACTTCTGCGACATGAAAAGGAGTTACAAGTGGTTCTAAATACAGAAAATATTGATGTCTGTCTCATTTCGGAATCACACTTTACTAAAGAAAATTTTATTTCAATTAAAGGTTATCAAGCATATCATGCGCTCCACCCAAATAACACAGCTCGGGGAGGCAGTGCCATTCTAATCAAGACTAATATTAATCATTTTGAAGTGTTGAAATACGAAGAACAAGAAATGCAAGCTATTGCAGTGACAATCAAGACCAAACGCTACCCGGTAGCTGTATCAGCCATATACTGCCCACCAAGGTATGCTCTAAAGTCTGTATATTATAAACAATTTCTAAATCAGCTTGGAAACAGATTTATTCTTGGAGGTGACTTTAATGCAAAGAATACTTATTGGGGCTCCAGGTTAACTACAACAAAAGGCAGAGAACTTTTGAATGCAATCAAAGAAAACAGATGTGATGTTATTTCAACAGGCAAACCCACTTATTGGCCAACCGATCCAAATAAACTTCCAGACTTAATAGATTTCTTTATTTATAAACATATATCACCTGAGCATCTTCACATTGAAGAAGGTTATGACATGAATTCTGATCATTCTCCTATAATTTTAAGCCTAAATGAGGACATTGTGTGTCGTGAAAAAAACCCCTATTTGACTAATAAGTATACAGACTGGGAAAGCTTTAGACAAGACTTAGATTGTGTTATAGATTTGAAAGTATCACTAAAAAAACCAGAGGAACTTGATGCAGATGTGAATACGTTTGTAACAAATATTCAACAATGCGCCTGGAAAAATACACCTGAATTTAAGACAAAATCAAGGCGTGTTTATTATCCAAACGAAATTATTAATCTTATTAATCAAAAAAGGAAACAGAGACAAAAATGGCATAGATCACGATATCCGCCAGATAAAACTCTTTTGAATAATCTCACAAAAAGACTAAGTAGGGAAATACAAAAATTCAATGATGAATCTATGCAATCTCAACTTAGTCAACTCTCTAGTGATCGTAATACAGATTACTCATTATGGAAAGTAGCAAAATCTCTTAAAAAACCGATAAATCAAATTCCTCCTATTAGAGAAGAGAACGGAAACTGGGCTGTCAATAACAGTCAGAAAGCCAACAGATTTGCTCAACATTTAGAAAAAATATTCCAACCAAATGAAGGTAAGGATAACGAAGATATATTTTGGCACCTAGCACCTGATGAGTTGGAAATAAAACTTGTAACTCCTAAAGAAGTTCATAATGAAATACAGCTACTAGCCCAAAAGAAAGCTCCAGGTTACGATCTCATTACCGGGGAAATTCTGCGCAGCCTTCCAAAGAAGGGTGTAGTCAAACTCACTACACTTATCAATGCCAGTTTTAGACTAAAGCATGTTCCAAGTCTGTGGAAAGTTGCGGAAGTGATCATGATACAAAAACCTGGTAAATCTCCACATGACACGACATCTTATAGACCAATTTCTCTCTTACCAATAATGTCTAAACTATTTGAAAAACTGTTATTGCGCCGCCTGAAACCAATAATAGAAGAGAGAAAAATAATCCCCGATTATCAATTTGGATTTAGAGAGAAACACTCAACCATAGACCAAGTGCATAGAATCACAAACATTATTGAGAGAACATTAGAAGAAAAGAAAGTTTGTTCTACAGTATTTTTAGATGTGGCACAAGCATTTGACAAGGTCTGGCATGAAGGTCTTAATTTCAAGTTAAAAAAACTGCTACCTAAACAGTATTCAGATTTGTTAGCCTCGTATATCTCAAATAGAATGTTCAGGGTCCGACAAGAAGACTGCTTTTCGGATCTTAAAGAAATTAAAGCTGGAGTACCACAAGGTAGTGTGTTAGGCCCGGTCCTGTACCTAATATACACAAGTGATATTCCAGAACTAGAAAATAATACCCTAGCTACCTTCGCGGATGACACAGCTATCATGGCTACTGGAGTTACCCACGAAGAAGCTGTGGAAAATGTCCAAAAAACAGTTAATACCATCTACAACTGGACAAAAAAATGGCGTATTAAGCTCAACGAAGCCAAGTCGATCCACATTGACTTCACTAACAAAATGGCAAATTATCACCCGATATACGTAAATCACACCGTAGTACCGTATGAAAATACGGCAAAGTACTTAGGTATGACACTTGACGCTAAACTGCGCTGGAAAGCTCACGTCAAAAAGAAACGCGAGGAACTGGAAGCTCGCTATAGAAATATGTACTGGCTACTTGGAAAACATTCAAAGTTGTCCGTACCTAACAAACTGCTTCTTTATAAACAAGTCCTGATGCCAGTCTGGACCTACGGTGTACAGTTGTGGGGCTGTACCAAACCAAGTAATTTAGAAATCATACAACGCTTCCAAAATAAAGTGCTGAAAGGAATTGTAAACGCGCCATGGTACGTTAGATCGAGCGACCTCCATCGGGACCTGAAAGTGGAGTTTGTCAACAACATTATTAGGAAGTACGCGGAAGTCCACGAGCATCGGCTTCATCATCACGTGAATGTCGAGGCGATCCAGCTCCTCGACAACACGGACATAACGAGAAGGCTCAAAAGGACAAAACCATTTGAACTAGTGGTATAAACAAAACAAAAGTGTAGTATAATGTGCTAGCTATTAATAAAGAACACATGAACAAAGTGTCTTCGCCTTAATAGAGACAATAAGAAAAGTGTTAATGGACAGTTTCTTAGTATGAATACTTTTAGTTAATTTAGGTTATATTTAAATTACTTATTAATCTTTTTAGATTAGATGGTAATATTAATAAGGTATTTATTTTTAAATATCTTATTCATAAAAAAAAAAAAAAAAAAAAAATTAAAAATGTAACACTCTGCACTTAAAAAACTCAAAAATACTAGACAGAACGCTCAAAACACTAGATAGATGTAACACCTAATTACTAACCAAATATACAATTATAAATATGCACGATTACAATATTGACTTGTTAGAAACAAAAGGCTTGAAGCAACCTTTTCCAGGGAACTTAAAGAATAATTTAAACTAATCTGGCCATTTAAATGATGCAGAGTATTAATAGGACACACATACTTAAACTACTATAAATTATACTACTACATACCATTTTGTTATTGCACGAGTTCAACAGAGAGGCAGACGGCCCATTTGATCAAAAGCATTTATTTACTATCGCCTATAGACATACGCAACAGCAATGTGCTGCCGCTCTCTAGAGGTCGACTGCAATCTGGCCTCTAATGCCGGAATACAACTCAAGACTATGGGTTGAATACAATATAAATAAGTTGAGTTTTCTTTAATTGTATTAGATTATTTGTTGTATTTAAAAATATTAATATTACAATCTAATCTAGAAATGCTAATAAGTAATAATTTATTCATAGCCTAAGTTAACTAATAGTATTCACACTATGAAACAATCTAATAAAAGTCATAAAAGAAGAGAAAACCTGCAGCGTTATCTAGTCTTACGGGCTTAGAAGCTTTTGAGAGTTACATTTTTAATAGGCGATTGCATTTGTAGCATTCGCGATGTTTGGGGAACAGAGAACCATTATCTTATTGTTAAGAAAAATAAATGTTGTTTGACATTTTAGGACAAAATATTAAACAGCATCATTTAAGATAGATCGATCATCGTCTGAAAATCATCGTCTGGCAAAACCGCCCTAGTATAGATAAATATTATATTAAGATCCATTCACAGTGTATAGCGAAATGTAAATAGTTGTAATCCCTGAGATTATATTCTTGGAATTCTCACAAGTCTGATTAAAATTCTTGTATGTACTGATTATGTGTGATACTAAAATTGTATATGTAATCATTTTTATATTGCACCCTTTTAGATATAAGTAGTTATACTTTACGCAAAGTATTAGATTTTCTTGAATAAATGAATGTTTAACAAATAATTTTAATTTATTTCATTCTTAGGGCCGCTTGCATAACGATTGCCTTTAAATAAAACTAGTTAATCATATTAAACTGCCTAAATACGTTTTACATAAAACGTATTGACAGTTCTTTAAACATATTTAGCGGCAAATTTTGCGTTGTGCAAGACGCTAATTGTATTTGAGGGTGTTAAATACGTTTTGTGTTTCTTGAATAAATTTAAACAACCTTATGCAAGCAGCCCTTAGTGTTATACTAATATCCTTTGTCGTATCAAATTCCGAATTTGTTACGAATAGGATGCAAAAAATCATCATCAAGAAAAAAAACACATAGTAAAAATAATTAGTTACTGTTTGAATAAAAACTGAAAGCGTCTAGCTATCTGAAGGACACTGTCCAGTTTGTTAGGAGTATTGAGATTCATATAAAATTGCACGAGCCTTTATGATTTTTAGACTATTTTATAGAAAATTCAGGTTTGAAGATAAATCTTAATTTTTCTAAAGCAATCTTTCTTAGAAAACCATTAATTCAACGTTAAAACGTTCAAAAATATGTTTATTAAATTTTTATGATTGGATGAAAAAAAACTATAATTTTACTATAATAACTTGTCAATATATATAGTATCCTAACTCTATTCTTTTCCTACGAACACTGAACGTGCACAGGCAGCTTAGCACCACGTCTCCCATCGTTGAGCAATTCCACGTCTTGACACGCCATAACGTGCTTAATGTACGTTCAATCAATGATGCATGTTGTTACTGGAATATATCAGTTAATAATGCTGCGGATGCACATCTCTGAAAGTAATCCTGGCGGTTTCCATGTTACAGACTAATGGACTTCTCACATTATTATAGTCGGCTCGAATTCGGAAAAACAAGCTTTACGCCTTAGAAATTTTGAATACATAAAATAAATAGATCACAAATGCCTACTAATTTATTACAATAAAATTTGTTTTAACAATTAATTAAATTTATTCACAAAATGAAATTAGTGAACACCATTAAACCAGCGGGAGGAACTTCCCTAACTTTCTCCATATAAATTTAAAACAAACTGTAACCTATTCTAGTTTCTAATATAGTCACTGTTTATTACTGGGTTAGTCCGGAATAGTTTTCGTTTTATTGTTAACGCACAGTGTTTAAACTTTTCGAGGATAAAATCTAGAACAGTGAAAAATCTGATATATAAAAATGAATGTTTGTCTGTATGTCCTTTATAGAATCGTAAACTATTATACATTTGATCATGTGATGATCTTTAGCAAAGCTGTTGTGCATAACCCAAAAAAAAATTTTCTGAGTTGGTTCATAATTGGACCCGATAGGTGGCGCTGCTGTCGGCATATCGATTGATACTTTTCCGGGCAGGGTGACGTCTGCCGGGACAGCTGCATATTATAAATTTAATTTACAGAAATATTGCTATTATGTTATAACAACATCATCTCGTTCAGCCAGAGCACTTTGTAAAATTTCGTTAATAACTCTTTCAAATATTTATTTTATTTGAAAGAACGTAGTTATTTTAGACAATAGAGAAATTAAATCCCTACTAATATTATAAATGTGAATGTAAGTTTGTTTGTTACGCTTTCACGCGAAAACTACTCATCCGATCATCATGAAACTTTGTACACATATTCTTAGAGGTATTAGAAGTAACATAGGATACTTTTTATGAAAAAAAATTCACGCGGACGAAGTCACACACACACAGCTAGTTACACATAAAACTATACTATAAATGAATCCCCAACAAATAAATATGACTATTATTTAGAAGAACTGACTTGTGAAAGAACGATCAGGTATGTACGACTAAAATTATTCATCCTTCATTTACAACCATGTAAGGCGATCAAACCTAATTTTTAGTTAATTCGCAGTTTCACTACAGCATTGTACATACAACACAGCGATCTACCAAATTTTGTCTGCATACTTAATTATAAGTTATTGAGAAGATTACTGTAACACAATGTGCATACATAGGGGTACATGGACAGTCAAACAATCCTACAGACGAATATAAGGATTTATAAAGGGGTTTTTTCCAAACCGACTACGGAATCCTATAAAGAAACATTAGGAGCTATATAATTATAATGTATGTATTTTTCTATACTATACGTGTGTACGTGTTCTACGAGTTTTTCAGGGCACAAATGGGGCGTTTCAAGAACGACGTAGAGATATTTATTGAAGTGATATCTTCTTATGGGAGGGTAAACCGCTTGGTTACGTAACGCGTTACGGTGCCAGTCTGTCTGGTTTCCCTTTTTCTCGCATTAGGTTAGTTTAAGTTATCACTTCTGTCGGGCATCCCGAGACGCACACCGTCTTTTTTTTATAATTTCGTCGAGCTAGACAATGCATTGAATTCCTCAGGGCAGCCTATGGGCAACGGTAGTAACTTACTATCAGGTAGACCTTCAACCCATTTATCTACAGACAAACTTAAAAATCCATTTACCTACTACATTAAAAAAATCTTCATATAAAATTATTCATAAGTACATGGCAACAATTATGTGGATAAATGTTGAATTAAAAATTCTTGCCCTTTACCTGCTACCACTACCAGGTAAAAAGGAGGCGAGAATTTTTGATCTCTTTACTGATAATGGGAATTGAAACTGAATTTCTGGATTACTGTGACACATGTTCACGTTCCAATTAGCCAATAACACACAAATTGGGTTGTATCACGAATGTCTAGCGCTCTCAATTCATAGCGTAAATTTAGAATGCACTCATATAGTCTAGAATATTTAGTCTGGCATTATTTTGGATGGATAATGAACATTGATTGAAGTGCAAAGCCAGCTCCGTTAATTTGACATCTTTGTAGTACGTAAATTTAATTTGGGTACAATTTAAATGCTCACCAAAAAGATTTTTTGGCCCTTAGACTAAGCACCAAATAAAATATATTACTTCATATAAATTTCATCCACTCTATAGCGAGGTGCCTAAAAAACAACGTTTTACGTTCCAAAATAAATATACACTCATCAGAATAATTGTACGTTTTGTATTTAAATTCTTTTTGCTTATCAAAATGGATAAATGCCCACCAAATATTGTTTTACTAAAACACTAACATTCAAACCGAAAATTACAGTTCTAAATAGTTTAAGTGTAATCAAATTATCCAACCTGAATCCAGAATATATTATTGTTAAACTAAGATTACAGTCGTTTCCCTTTACTTATTTACCCTGCAACCAGCACAGCCGCCACCGGCATGTGAGGCACAGATCGCAGGACGCAATCCCGTCACGCAAGCGTCACACATTGTCACGCTGAAGTACGTGGAATCACCTCTTGAAGCTAGGAATATCCCTATTGGTGAGAAGAGAAAGAGAGTGCGCCCAGCTAAATCTAAAAAACCTCTGTTGATTCAATAATTATTTTCTTTTGATAGTTTTTTAAAAAGTTTATGTGATTCTTCATCATCCGAGCGTTAAATCCCGGTTGCGTTCGGAGCATTCACTTCAACGCCCAGGGAGATTGACTGCTTTTAACTATTGTGTTCCTTAAAGTGCCATTGATAAATCTTAAGTACAAATTAACCTTAGAAGTACCTATAAATATAATAAAATATAACTTCGTTTAACTTTTGTTTCTTTTTTTATTTTCCTACTAGTGATTCATTTTTTACCTACCTTAATCATTTGTGTTGCAGTAATATTGAGACTGAAGTATTTATTTGGCTATATTATCATATTTTAATCAAATTCATAAAACAATAAACAAACAACATGTGTTTGGAATACGCAATATTATATTTGGCATTAAAAATAATTGTACGTTCGACTGTTTGCTTTTTTGCCTCAGCAAAAATGACTAAATTGAAAGTGGTGAAAGAAAATATTGGTAATATCTATTTAACGATAATATAAATTATTAGGTCTGAAATTAGCTTTAAAGACGTTTGTATATTTTTATGGCATAGCATAAAAAGGAAAATAGCTTCATTTCTACAACACTTCTTGAAACACAGTTTGGTGGGCATTTATTCATTCTGGCAGGCTTTTCGAATTTATTGGTAGTAAAATAGGTGCATTTCTGGTAGGCGTTTAAACACAAGCCATTTAATTTTACGACTATTTTCCAAAGTGGCCTACAAATATCACCCACAAAATACATAAATAAAAGACTTTTTTTATTGCGAATCTGATAAACAGATAGATGGCTCAGCTCATGGACAGTGAGCTGGATCAAGGGAGAAGCCAACACGCTCCTGGGTTTTCCCTGTCGGTATAACGAACCATTTAGGTTGATTTTAGTCTGCAACGAATTTTCGTGCTCAATCTTTGATTTTCTTTCTCGTAAGGTATATAGGGGACGTGCAAGAACTATAGGTGGCAGCACAAATCGACACGAGAGCAACAGTACGGTTTCAAAAAGAAGATTTTTAGATATGTTTTCATGTTGCCCTCAATGTTTATATTATATTTAAACCATTTTTATTATGATTAAAATTATATAATATGGGTTCCAGCCGATAAATAATGATCGTCAGCTTGCCAGAATATGTCAAAAGGCCAAAAGCTCTTTTGGGCGTATCTTAGGACTAGAAGAAACAATTAGGAATCATTTAAATTCAGTAATATCGGGCAAAATTGTTGGTCAAATGAAGATTTGTAACGTTCATGATGTCAAAATAACAGTAAGTATTTTCTGAACCTGTTCTAACGTAAATATTTTATATATAATAGTCGACATTACTGTAACAAAATTATATTTATTTTCAAATTTGTTTGTATTGAATAGTACAACTACATACAAAACTAAGCTATTCTTACAAATAAAATTATGAATGATTTCTAAATGTTATTGAAACTCCTACTCATGCATTGAGGTATAGTGTACTACGTAGAAGTATATATGCTTCAATGTAGTGGCATATGTTTTTACTGCATTTATCCAATTTTGTCGTTTATCACATAACCATGGCAAGTGAGTATCGTGGGAAAGTAATAGAATTTTACACCATTTGACTTCTTTTTTTTAGTGTTTAAGAGCATTCAGAAATGCAACAATACATTTTTTACTTAGTTAATAAGTGTTATGTTTTACTTCTTTAATATGAATAATTTATTACGTGAATTGTTAATGCCCTAGTAATATTTGGCGAAAAAAGATTCACATTTTCGTCTCCAATTAAAAGTGCCTTCGCCGTGCCCGTTAACTATAGAAATTTTTGTCAGTAAGTATATATATCCAATTGGAATAACAAAGATCTAAACTTGCAAATTAATATCCCAGTCTAGTCCTCTAAATTCTTAAAGTTCCATAATAGAAAAGGAATAAGTTTAGCAAACTCTAATTAAAAATGTATGACTAAAACAGCAAAGATCTATAACTTTTGCTTGTCCTTATTTTCCGGTACTTAAAATACCAGACATTTGAAAATTCAGGATCCTTAAAAAATATTAATTTGATATATTTTTATAAGGAATAGAGCAATAATTAGATCCGCATGTTCTTCAATAATAAAAAAATGTATTATATATTATAAGGTTTGATAATGCGGCATCAGAGCTTTGGAAATATAGGTTTAATTTCATTCATTGCAATCGTTTTTATACGAGCGATGGTCTTGTCCTCGACAAAACAACCCAAATATTTTGGCGCAAAGCCAAGCGCTGTACAATAAATAGGTGTTGTTTATTAATATTTTCTTTCGAATTTCGTCACCAAAGTTACTTTTGACAAAAAATCATTAATAAGTACGGTAGTGTTGAAAATAATATGAAAAAATACTTAAAAAAAAAGAACATGAGATATAAATAGAATAAGAGAAATATAAAGAAAAACAATTTTTAGCTAGACGTGTTGCTGAAGAGTTTCTTGCCGCTTCTTCTCCTTAACAGCAATAACACGTTGCGAAGAGGTGTACATAGACTAGGGAGTAAAATTCATTTTTAACCTATATGTATAACCTTCAAAAAGTGTTCTCCAATGGAACTTATTTTGAATAAAAACTTTTGAATTTGAATTTGAATGTCGTGGTTGAATTTTACTTAGTGTGGAGTGAGGAATTGCTTTAATTTGGAGGAATTGCTTCAATTTATTTTTATAATAATATATATTTAAACCTTATTTAGATTTTTATTCTTTACACATAGTAGTCGATACAAGTAAGTTTTATAGGTATTAATGAAATTACAAATAAGTTTTCTTGCATTGTATTCGATTATATGTAATTTTATAATTGATCTGTGAATATAGTTCTATAAGCTGTTTAAATATAATGCACGTATATTTTCACATTTAAAAAAATGAAAATTTCATATGTTTAGTCTTAGTAGTTCATAAGAGTAGTATTTACTGTGCCGTTATGGGTGGATCCTCTTCCGATCGTCTCTATTATGGGCTAGCTGTTTTACTTTTTTGTACGCCACGGCACCCACTTTCTTACCAATTCCCTGCCCTCAACTTGCTTCCACTTTGCAGCAGCAGCCGGTGGCTAAATATCTTCCTCCTTCTTTCCACACGAACTTTTAAGATTCAAGTTTCGCGTGGAAAGAAGATTTCAAATAAAATGTATTTCTATATATTAATTTACAAATATTCAACATTTCTATACAACCAAAGTACAGTACAATGTAAGCAGCGTTCGATGAATTTGCAAGTGGGACGCCAAATTAATTAAACAATGAAAGTTGTTCATTGTTACAAATTGCTTTGACAACGTGCTGAATGCCTAAATGCCTCTCGAAACATTGTTTGTATATATTGCTGAAAGGAGATTAGTCAAATTTAATTGTAGCCGGTTGTTATAAACAGTGAATTATTCAGCAACACGCTAGCGTTATTGTATGATTAGTTTTGCAAGTAAATTCGTTCGCATGGACATTATCGAATATTTATATTACAATAGATTTTAGATTACTACTTATTGACACTCGTAAGTCTACCACCGCCTCCAAAAAAATTTTATTTCACCCCAGGAATATATTTGTTTTTTGCCGTTTTTTGCCGATTTGCCGATTTTTCAATCATCAGAATAAAATTATTAGTCGAAAAAATTACAACCTGACAAAATTCAAAAGTGAAACAATTCAATTTTGTTATTCATGCAGTGTCATTTATAATTTTGACATGTTGTAATGTACTCTATAGAATAACTTCTACGTGGTGATTGAAAAATCGGCGCTTAATACAATAAAATTATTAACTAGCCTTAAAGATTAAAGTACACTATAAAATAAATAAACAATGTAGTCCAAATTGCTGCCAATGGGGAGCGTTCCCAAAATGCTAGCCGCATTTCCCAGTTGATAATTTAAATCTATTTTAAACTAATGCAAGTTTTAACAAAGTAGTTTGTAGCACTGTATGTAACAAGGCAGGTTTCGGAATACTCGATAATTACTATACGTGTCATAGATTTCATTAAAATCATTCAGTAGGTACTTTCCACGTGATGTGCGAACAAATAGACTGACAAAAATGACAAGTTCTATTTAAGGAATCTGCTGGTTCCGAAAATAGTACTTGTTTCCTATAATAGTATATCAGAAGAATTATGGAATAATATTGCAAATAACAATCGCCCAATAAAAAGAATAGCTAATTTCCTAAATTTTATATAACTAGATGACCCCTGTGACGCCACATATAATTTCTCTTGCTTCTTGACATTAAAAAAAACACAACATATTGGACTAAACCGGTCAAAAAATGAAAGTCTTAACAAGTTTCTTTTAATTTCATATTTATATAGAGCGTTACAATGATATGAACACGCTTCAATAAATGCTACCTGTCATAGTTACAAAAAATCAATTAGAACCGAATACATAAGACAACCCATTAGAGTACCTAGACTACTGGGATTTCTGCCATGATAGAAGTAACATGGCCATCCCAGCCTATAAAATAATCACAAGAGGAAAAACAAAAGTTATCTGGCTAATTTTAAATGTAAGCAATTTTTTATAGCAGAGACCTTGTTATAGTTTTAAAAATAATCTCATGAACGGATCGCTGTAGCGAGGCAGTCTTCTTGAAACGGGATTATAGGGAGCTCGTCTCGAATATACTGAAATATAAGCATTACGATGTTTATATGTGAATAAAATGTTATGGTGTTATGTGAATTAAGTACCTTTTTAAAGTGGAAGCTTTCAATGAGGGAGTAGAAACAGTTGTTTATAAATTTAAGCATTTTAGTGAACTGTTAAATTTCTTATTTTTCAAATAAATAAAGGTTGCTTTTTAAAGTAATAATGAAGACACCAGTGTAATCACAACAGTCAATACAACAATAATATCGCTGAAAAAAGAACAGTGTAATCACTTGAAGCACCGTCCTATAACATAAATGAAATTGAAGTAAACATTGAAGTATCATTAGAATTAATATGGATTTAAATCGTCAAATGATACCAAGTGCCGTCCTTCATTGGAACTATAGAGGCTTCACAGAATTCCCTTTGGAGAAAATACGTGGAGATGAGTCTGATATAACAGATATCTACCTAAAAGAGAATTTATTAACCCGCCTGCCTACAGACATTGGGCTCTTCTCCAATTTAGAAAGTTTGTACATAAGTGGAAATGACATAACTGAACTTCCTCGGGAAATATCCAAGTTGAGGTGTTTGAAATGTTTAGATGTGAGCGGTAATAGGTTGCGACGGATCCCTGATGAGATTGGCGACGTAAAAGGCTTGAAGTTTCTGCTGATGGACGAGAATGAACTGCGTGAATTACCGCTGCGACTCGCTGAGTTGCGTTGTCTTCGCTATCTTTCGGTTTGTGGTAATTTGTTTTATTTTATTATCATAAATTGTATTAACAATAATAAGTCTTACTTATACAATATTTTACATATTTATATGTTTATTATTGAATAAAATATAATGTAACTAAGTGCACATCTTATAATATGTATGTATTCGACTTTCGACAAATTGTATCTGTTGTCTGCAAAAGATCGCTTCCTAGCGATAGGACCATTGTGCACATTTAGAATACTTTTAGGCTATAAGTTTTTCTGTTTTCTGTAATGGTCTACAATAAACTGTTATCTCTCTCTCTATCCCTCTCTACTGTATATTTGTTTACTATCAGGTGGCTCTGATTTTCAAGATAACCACATCTTGAATTAGGTATGTAGCGATATCTAATAGATATAAACCAGAAAAACTGTCTAAGCGGTGCATTTCATTTACTAGAGGTGTTATTTAATGGAAGTCAGTAAAATGAGCCAGTAAAACAATTCGACTTTAATTTTTATGTAAATTATAAAACCTACATCAAATTTTTCTTCATAAAGCTAATAATTTAGAATAAGTTCTATTAGTAATCTTAACCAGTGCATAAAAGGCAAGTTTGAATGCATAAATACTGTGTTTTTCCAGTGTAGGTAGTAATAGTTTTCTGTAATTGTTACCGTGTTTGAGCATAGACTATTGTATAAGTAAGAAAAAAAAACGAAAATAGTTTTATTGCAGCAAAAATTTCACACATACGAGTGTATCATCAAAAAACAAGTACAATTGCAACATGTATTTGCAAGAACTGCTTTCAGAAAACAAATTGTTATGTAGTTTCTACGACTAAACAGTAGCTGCAAATACTTTAATTAAGCTTTTACGACTTGGCTTTCCTAAAACCACGTTGGTTTCCTAATTCGTGCCACTAACCCGTTTATTAAGGCCGTAAAGTCGGACAGTAGTTATGCATCTCCGATCTGCGCTTTGTGATAATTATATGTACACTTTCTTGTTTATTAGGACTTTTGTTTTCTTTTATTCCCTTATATATTTATTCTCTTGTACAATTAGCCTCGATTAAGGCATGCTTGCAAGGCAACGGACATATATAAAATTGAGGCCCTTGAAATGTGGTGCTGGCATCGGATGGTCAGCATTCAATGGACGGCTCGCCGAACAAATGCCTCATTCTGGAAAAGCTCGAGATTGGAGATCAGCAGTATGCCGACAACGTATAGTGAAGTACTTTAGACACATAGCCCGAAAGAACCCAGATAATATGGAGAGACTTGTCGTCACTGAGAAAGTTAAATGCAAGAGACCTTCCGGTAGATCTCCAAATAGATGGAAAGAAAGAGATTCATATTGCTGACCAGCTGAACACTTCTATAAACTCGGCCTTTCATCGTGCTCGCAACCAATCTTGGTGGAAGAGAGCAGTTGTTCACCGCCATCAAAGGCACGATCTTCAGCAGTGAAGGAACGACTTAGAAGAAAAAGGCATGCTTTTTCTAAAGAATCATAGATTCACTGAAATGGCCGTCAATGTCCCTGTCTTGGACTTATTTTCTCAAATCTTTGATGTCGTTATTACGAATAGACAGATGGAGTCCTTTTTTTTTAAACAGCCATTATGAGCAAAAGTATCTCTAATGCATCACGCCTATCATATTATAAATATATCATAAATGATAATAATATTTTCTTAAGTTTTCGCGACTTGTGTACATAATAAAACTACGTTTTAACGGTTTTAAAATGAACATGTTGGCGGTAGGCTTAATAAAACTTTAACAATACTCGTTGGACAAATGTCATCTTTGTCGTCCGTTACCACGGCCACTGAAAAGCGGCCGAAACGTCGGATAAACCAAAATCAAATAAATTACCGCGCTTAAAACCGTTAAAAGTAGTTTTATTATAAATGTAATAGCCTATATATTTTTTTGAAATGTCCTTCAAAAAATTTATAAACAAAAGTTACATACATACATACATACATAACGAACGAAGAGTGAATCATCATAGATTAGAAAAGTATGATTAATAAGATTTTATCAATGGACATCTAATTTTAATGCAATATTTTATAACATATTTGATGTTTTGGAATTTAATTTTAATATTTTGACATGTATTGAACATTGCACGCCAAATAAGACAAAGTGTATTGGTATTATACATAAACAAGTGACATCTTGTGTATATGTTATAGTCAAACATCGAAGCTCTGGCGCTTCTAGGTTTGACTAGTCAAACCTGAGGTCTGGCATAAAGTCTTATCCAAAGTCGAAAAAAAATGACGGGATTCTGCCTTTGACTAACCAATTTTTGTCTAACTTAGAAGAGACTAATTTATACAACCATAAAACATGTAACAAGTGCAATAAGAATCGAAGTTTGACCGACTGCCTTAGTCGCTTCTAGGATCGACTAAGCAAAGCCCGAAACAGATTTTTACGTTCGACGTTTTAGGTACTAAAAAGTTAGGTACTTCTAGGTTTGACTAAAAATACTTTAGACAAAGGCCGAAATTGCAATTTATTTCGAGTTTTGTTGAAAGGCCTTGAAAGAACCTGGAATAAACCAGTCATTCCGGGAAGAGACTGCTTATCGACCTTTGACAGACATATAGACATAAATAGCAATAAATAATTCATTCGTTTATATCAAAACGACTCACTGACTGTTCAGGTGATGAGAAGGCTGGTTGGTGCTTACCTCGGGCAACGGATCAGTATGGCGATCCAGCGAGGAAACGTAGCCAGCCTTCTGGGCACCTTACCCATAGAAGACGGTGATCTGGGCTCAGTGTTCTGCTTATAGTCCTGAGGGACTATGGGTAGAATACAATACAAATAATTTAAGTTAAAGACATTTCTATTTGACAAATCGTATTACAGTGTTAATGAATATTTTTATGATAGACTTTGATTTACTGACGTAGTATACAAATTATTATTGTACAGACTAATGGATAAATTTGGGGAGATATTAAAATAGTGATCACAACACCCTTTCATATTAACTGTGTTTAAGTAAAAACTAAAATAAACTAAGTTATAAAATACAAGCGATTAAATTTTAATTTTTTATGACATTTATTTTAAAGTGTGACTAAATTTAAAGTTTATGGTTATTTTATTATTATTATGAATGATTTTGTTTTTATTAATGTATTGGTAATGACAGAATCAATGACAAAATATAATATGTACAACATTTTGCACGCCCTAGAGGCAAAAACATGTGAAACGATAAAATAATCCTACCATCTTTTTTATGTACCATGTTTTATGCAATAAATGATGATTTGATTTGATTTGATAAGTTTTCTTATATTGTATTCGATTATATGTAATTTTATAATTGTTTTATATCAGCTTTTTGTTCAGTTTCTAATAATTCTCCTGTTTTTCGTTATAAATTCTTTAAAGCTGAATTACATGGTTCAATCAAATTGAATATATTTAGTTGAAGGCATGGGGCATAGAAGCCAAAACAACAGGTAAATACGCAATAATACTCACAGTTAAGATTATAAATATTAGAGGCGGAACACGTTACGCCTAGAAGACGGAAATGACCGAAATTGAGAATAGAAAAACATTTATTTTGCTGCTCCTCATAGCTTTAGCAGATAAAAGATGTCTTCAACACTACAATAAAATGTAATTACAAGTTTGTTTAGTCAAACAAGTTGGTTTACAAATACAAACCGTTATCCAGTTTAGTGCTAGTAAACTTTGATAGTGGTTTGCGGATAACACGCTCAGTAAATCATGTTTAAAGCTTCCTCAATAACGACTGTGTTTTGATTTACTTCTGTCGATTCTAATGTTTTTGTGACCTGATTTTGAAAATGCACATTTATAGGATGCAATTCATTCTCTGCGGGTCAAGCCCTGATTTGTAACCCTAGTTTATTTATAGAGCAACCAAACACAGGTTAGATTGCATTAAATTTTTAGTTATTCGGCCTCGGAAATATTGGACTACTGCAACAAATAAACTGCTCCAATTTCCGAGATGAAATTATCCTGTGTGCAAATTTTGTATTGAGACTACATGCGTATTCTAAAAGAAATTTCGGCAAAAACGGTCCAGGAGTTTATCCGTGGTAACGTAGCAAACAGAAAAACATAGTTGTTTTCCTATTTATATGCTGTTATATATATATATATATATATATATATATATATATTAATATTAATATTATGCAGGATCGTTTAAGTTTTGAAAATATGTATCCTCAAACACACAATCTACACTGTGAAAGTATTGTATTTGTACTTATATATTTTTTGTAATTAGATCTGATTTTTAATCAAATAAAATAATAGTTCCTACTACATAAACTGGAGATGAAAATAGGATACTTTATATTGTTCTGCTTTAACTCCGCTACACTTTATTCAAAGAATATATACTAATAATTTAAAGAGCAATAAATTCTTGTATGTTTGTGTGTCTGTAACGAATAAACTCAAAAACTACTAAGCCGATTTCGAAAATTCTTTCACCACTCGAATGCTACATTTTCCCTGATTATTATAGGCTATATAAAAATTAGGAATCCCTACTGAAACTTCAATAGTGTAATCCATTAATCTAAACAAACTACTTGGCGCTGGAATCGGGTTCAACGATTTTGATAAAAAAAATTGCGTGTTTGACTGGGTCCCGGGTTGGTTTGGATTTATAATTTATTTATTATTAGACCCGATAGGTGGCTCTGCAATCGGGTTCTAGATTTTTATTATTTCAGGGCAGGACAACGTCGGCCGAGACCGCTAGTACATTATATAGGCACTTAATTATCAAACACAAAAGCGTATCCGTGGACACGTATAATGTAATTGTACCGATAATATTATTTTCAGATAATAATCTGACATGGCTACCTCAAAAACCAGTATACAACTACCACCATTGCGAGTTTAGATTCTGGCGAAACACCAATTTGAACTGCCTTCCGTATTCTCTGTGGTACCACATGTTCCGTGATCAACAAACTAGAAGTCTCAATATTGGGTAAGTTGTAATGATACTTGCAAGTTTGCGAACTTAGTAAGCACTGTGGAATAACTTGAGAAGCAATTTTAGTCTGGATTTGTCTAATAAATATATTGGAAACTTAGATGATATCATAAATTTGTCTCGTTTATATGAATTTATGAAATCTGTGTACCTACCAAAATATGGCATTCAAATCTTACCTACGGAATATTAAGAAAGGTATTAGATTTTTAGTGATAGATAGATTTCATAGATGTCAAATTTATTTTTACAGAACGGCCGAATTATATAGATATTTGGAAAAATACCACTATCAGAAATTTCCTTTAAACTTATATTATTTTTTGCAGATGCCTAAATATTTTAAATAGTCATCCAACACATGATACACGTAGCTGCAGTTTAAAACTGAACCAAGACTCAAAAGAATGGGAGTATTGTGTACAAGTGCCACATAATAATATCATTATAGAAACCTACAATTCACCTCCTACCCTATTTGAATTGAGCAGAAGAAGAGCTTATGATTTGCTTTTTAAAGCAGCAAAGGAATTACCTACAGGATCTTTTAGCATTTACTCTGATAACAATCATGAAGAATTGCATGAAAACGGAATTTTTTGTGAGCTTCAAATTAATTTCAGTGAATTTAATATTGGTAATGAGCTTGCTAATGATTTAGATGTCAATGGAAACAGACGTGATAAATCTGAAAATGATTTTAGACATAAAACGAAAATAAGAAAAAATTTGTACAATGTTCCAGCTGATATAATAAGAGAATATTATGATTTTATACCTAGTTTTATTAAAAGCGATCTTTGTAACGGACCTATATCTAGATGTGAGAATATGAATTGTAAGAATCCTGTATTCGATTTTGCGTTTTATGACTTTTGTTTGGGGTGAGTAGATTTCAATAGAGAATATGTTAGATTTTTGTTTTTTTAGATCCTCTACCAAAGTAGAATATCGAGATGAAACAATAAACAAATTTATTGTTTCATCTGGATACATATTTATATATATAGGTATTTCTAGTCTGTCATCTATTGTGTCACGGGACGTCTATCCCATTTCACCTTTATCGCCATCATTCTCATTTCTCTTGTTTAGGGTGCTTATTTGCAGTTTGCCAATTTTTTGGCTTTGATGACTTCCTGCCTTCTTTCGGTCATTGTTTTACTGTCATATATCTTAAGAAAGGTTATGAGACAAAAAGAACTCTAGGTCATTTGTAACATCATTAAACATATAATAAATTTTACTTGCAGGAAGCTTACACTCATCGATAGCATCGAAGAAGTAGTACTGAGTGCAGTTTTTTGTTCAAAACGATGCCTTAATACATGGAAGGGTAACAAAACTACTATCTCCTGGACAATTAAGTAGCAAAAAAAGTATATATAGTTAATAAATATATATATAGTAAAATATAAATTATAACATGTTTTTCATAATAAATTTATTTCGTTAAAAAATAAAACTATTTTATATTGTATTCGACAGTTGAATGGTCTAAGATTCGACAGAAATGCTCTGTCGTTCATTCTTTGTAATTTAAAATGTTGATGTACTGAAGTAACTCACTTTAGTCAAAGTTCTGAAGGACTGACTCTAACTTTAGTCAGAGCAGAGAGTGTGTGACTTCCATACTTTTAGCAACTCATTAATAAAATAATCCCTACGGCCTTAAGAAGCAAGTAGTATTTATTCCTATGGCTTCAATCGTGTAACCCGTACAATCTATCCCGTTTTCAGGAGTAAAATGTATCTTATGTTAGTCACCCTTTTCAAAATACTATATATTCTTTTTTATTACTGGAGTATTGCAGATAGGCTAACGGCCCAATCAGTGGAAAGTAATTACCTTCGCCTAACATTTACAATATGAAAGGTGCTGCCAAAGTTCGGCCGTCATAGTGAAAATTATGTCGGAATAAGCGAATTTTTATGCACCCGAACAACAACAACCCATTTCCGGGAAAATTCCCGCGGGATTCTAGGGATAAAAAATATCACACATTTTATTAAATAAAATATTCCATCGATCAGTGAAAAAAATCACATTGGAATCCGATTTTTTTTATCTGGCAATTTTAAATTATTCCCAATTGAATTCCTGCGGGATTCCTAGGGTAAAAGTTGCTCAGATTTTACGTCTAAAAAATCGTTGTCGATCAGTGAAAACCGCATCGAAATCAGCCCCGTAGTTTTTACGTGAATCCCGAATAAACAAACAAGAAATCTAAATAGTGTAATCCAGTTGATTTTTTTAAATAGCTTCAATGTACAGACACGGCATGTTTACACATTTATAATATTATAAGATTTTAATTAACATTAAAAAATAATTAATATGCCATTTGATTCGTCAAAGAAAGAATATCATAATTTGCTATGTTCTTACCAATCGGCCTCGGCGATTTTTATTATGATTAAAATTATCTTAATTCTTCTATGGTTAAACTCTTTACTGAATAATTCGTTTTTCTTATTATCTTCCTTCTTGACATGTGTCAGGTTTTGAAACATTGCTTTTATTTGTTAAAAAAAATAAGTCAGAAAAGATTGCTCTCTATATATTATTTTTTTGTATACCTAATATTACGCAAGAAACAAATCTGACGATTCCAATATGAGCAAAAAGATGGTGAGAGATGAAGCGGAAATATGTCATGAATATTTCCAGGGTCATCATTGCGATTTACCCGCAGATAAGATATCAGCATATTATATAAAATGTGGTCGCTGTCGCAAGTTTATCCTAGACTGGACTACGGTTCACACGGGAGACATCAGAGCATATATTTGTATAGGTAAGTAAAGGTCTTGTGTCTTTGATAAAACGACTTTTGGTAAAGGTGCGTAAAGCCGGAACCTGATAATTTTAGTGTTGTTGTTATACCATAGCAAACCATATTTAAAGTCTTTCAATACATAAAAACGCGTACGTTTCAGGTTCCGCCGTTATGCATATTTACCCGACTTTTTGACAGATTCCAGCTCGTACTCGATAACAATTAAGCCAAAACTCTTGAGGGTGCGGTATAGATATACGGCACAATTATTTATTACTTGAGATATAAAATTAATTTTGGGTGATTATTAAAAAAAACCCACGAAGCGACACGACGACAGCCCGCCTTAGCCTTCTAACCTATATAAAAAAGTTCGGATTTATACGTAGTTATATATAGTAGTTTAAGAGCCAGTGATCGGCTACCTGTATGTATTTGACCAGACCGGAGGTTTTGTACATTGAGGCCCCTATACCTACCATACATGGTACGGGGACTCACTAAGCTCAAAGTGGTGGACGCGACGAGCACTGAGGCAAGACAGGTATCGATTTTTGTCTAATTTTAAATCCATTTGACCACGTCTGCCGTTTTGAAATTTGAATATATAGGCTTATTATTATCGGAAAATAAGAATGGCAGACCATTATCGCGCGGTTTTACTTTATGGCAGACAATTTTGAATAATACTAAAAAAAAATGAAATTAATTGACCAGATCTGCCATTGATATATTTTGTTTATTATAGTCTAAAAACTTATATTGATCGCAGCAGACGTCTACTTTGCGTATACACATCAATAAATAATAAAATCTTAGCTACTTTCCCAGTCAGATGTATATGTTTTCCGTTCGCTGTTTTACATCAATATACTAAATCGCAAGTAACAATATTTACTTGCGAGTTACTTTATCACTGTATTTACAGAAATTAATTGTTATATTCTATATACTAAACTGCATTAGCTAGATAATAAAGAAGTAGGACAACACATATTATGTCTTCGAATAGATCAAAGGTTCGAAGGAAGAATAAAACTTCCATCTTTTGTGAGTGATTTAACCACCGATGTCCCTGGTAAGTTGATAAAAAATCTTTCTTGAACATGTTCAGATCAATTTACTTCTATTTTTAACCGACTTCAAAAAAAAGAAGGAGGTTCTCAATTCGTCGGGATCTTTTTTTTGTCGTGATGTGAACACTTTCATATAAGTTAAGATAAAGGTTGCTAATCGACTTTGTGACTTACAGCTGGTAATTTGCCACTGCACATTGAAATTCATAATATCTTTATTCGGACATGAATCTGCAAGGGCTAGGTATTACGTAATGACAAAGCAAGTAGAGAATTGCATGAACTAAAGGAAATTTCCGCCAAGAATTAAAAAGATGCTCAAATTCTACGCCCTAAGGTTTCAATCTAATTTCTTTATGGTTAGTACCTTGTATTTATCTTCCTGCAATACAGTCGTGGACGTATATTACAATATATTATAAAACATTATATACGTACAAAAGCACAGGCGTTAAAAATTTATCTATCATTAGGTGCTTATTTAAAATATAATGAGGGACATAATTTTAATTATAGTTTAAACATTAATTATAGCGCTATTTAATAGAATAGAATATACTTAATTGTACAAAATGCTACATAAAATGAAGAACATTAATATACAAGTACAATCGGCGGTCTTTTATCGTCCACGGCGATTTCTTTCAGACAACCTTTGGATGGAGTATAGAAAGGACAACAAAAGTCGGTAGTTGCCGTACGTACCTACTTATGACGTCAGATTAACATCTGACGTCATAAGTAGGTCTGCTGCTGCAGATTGGTTTGAAACTTAAAATTGTTATTTTCATTGCTGGAGACATTATATTTAAGATAAATACTGTTGCTGAGTACAATGGACCTTCCCTATCGTGGTCATGTAAGGGAGTAGGGGAAGCAGGAGAATGCCGTTCAGTTCAGGAAACCGTTTTATCTACAATATTAATCAATTCTAAAAAGGCGGTGTCTGTACATTGAAGCTATTAAAAAAGAACAACTAGAATAGACTATATAAACAATAGAGCACATGGTGCAATAGTTTTAGATTTTTTGTCTGTTTACTCGGGATTCACTTTCACAGAATATCGGCGAGAAACTGTTAACCTTGAGCTAGTAGTGTTGCGTAGATTAGAATATTCCTTATTGCACACAAGACAAATGGTAATACACATGAGTTAACAATCATTTAACTAGTACAATCCGCGGTCATATTGCTAACAGCGATTTCTTCCAGACAAACTTCTGGATTTCACATTTTTAATAGTGGGTCGGTATTCAGTGCACATAGTTTAAAATATATAAAACCATATATACATATATTAATGGTAAATAAAAATACATATTTAAAAACAGAGTTAACTCAGAGGGCTCAGGTTCGATCCAAGCCGGAATGCGTGCACCACTTAGGCAATTTTCTAACCTAATGTGCATATTTTTACAATTACTACGTGCTAATAACGGTGAAGGGAAACATCGTGATGCAAGCTGCACATCGAAATAATCGGTGTGTCAAACCTGCCAAGCCACCTTGGACAAGCGTGGCGGGAGTACTGTCCGTTCCCCAATATTGGGAGGCCCGAGCTCAGCAGTGGGCGGAATATGGGCGGTTATAGACATAGATGATACTTTATTCTTCACCAAAACAAAAATATTAAAAAAATGCCCAACAAGACAATAGTTACTCGGTAAAACAAAACGCGGCCTTATCGGTAAAAGCGATCTCTTCCAGGCAACCTCACTCAAATGAAATTCTTAAATTATGTATAATTATTATTATAATGCAACAAAGGAAAAAAATAAATAAAAATAACATACATGGACAGCAGATTACAGTCAAAAGTATTGTAAACTAACACATACCTACATTATTGCGTAAGACCAACATAATGATTCCTAAGTGAATTGTTAAATATGGCAAAAGGTTTCGCTTTTCTGACGTCAGTGGGCAGAGTTCCAAAGTAAGACAGCCTGCATGGCGAAGGAGTTGGAATAAAATGTCGAAGAGTGTGCAGGTGCTAGTAGGTTATTTAATTTATTCGATTTTTATTTTTTTACAGCAGGAGTTCAGCAGACAGGCAGATGGCCCACTTGATGGATAGCAGTTACCATCGCCTATGAACATTTGTAACACCAAAGGTGCTACAAATGCGCTGCTGCTCTCTTAACGGAGACAGGAACCTGGTCACTAATGCCGGAACACAACTCAAAGCTGTTATGGCGACATACTCTACACCAGGGGTGGTAGCCATCCAGTCGGGCAAATGCCCTACCACCTGGCTGTGGGTTGTTTTGTCGCCTCTTACGACAGGCCGCCCGGCCGCAGGAAATTGTATTCTTTCTCCGTTAAAATTATATATTATACGTATCTTTCTGAAACATTGTTATAGGAGACTGTCTGTACTTCATCGACAAAGGTACCGTAGCTGTCTATTCTGAATCTGGCAAAGAGATTTGCCACCTTGAAGATTGAGATTTTTTTGGTGAAATAGCAATAGTAATGAAGCATGAACGTAGAACAGCTTCAGCGGTCGCTGTAACTAATTGCGAACTCTTCAGGCTCGATAGGGGAGACTTCGACAGCTCTATTGCATGTTATCCTACCGTTCATGAGGACATTAAGAGAGTCGCTACCAATAGATTTGAGCGGACCTGTGTATTAGACGAGCATCATAAGACCGAAATGTAAATGGCAAATTATAATAAGCTTTTTTAAAAAGGTTTTTAAATACAAGCTTTTGATATCCTGGATATCATGTAGCAGCAGAGTGCTAACCAAGACAAGTAAAACGAGCCCAAACACGATGGGTTTATCTTGTTTAGTACTGGAGTTCCTATGGCCACCTTCCGACTCCATCATCAGATCAGCTCCATGGTACCATATGATTGCATTGTCACGCGATATACATATATTATGCTTGCAAAATTTCAGCTCAATCCGATAGTTGGTTAAATTTAACTTGCACCCGAATTTACATACATACATCGATTGTAAAATAAAAGATTGTAAAAATGATTTACCTTAATTGTGTTAATAAGTATAAAATATATAAAAAGTTTATAGTAGGCTTAGATAAACGAAGAAAAGTATAAACTGGGGGTATGAGAACAAAAGCGTCAAAAAAAATTAAACTATATAACCTACTCAAAATAAACTTTGTGACGGATTAGTCCAAGATCCCAGTCACCCCAAACTAACGTGATTTTAGGAAAGATCATTTTTTTAGGATCGGTAGTTTAACATAAACCAATAGGCAAATGAACAGTTAGAAAAATATAGGAATGGGCTACCAGTGAAAGTTGTTTGTATTTTAATGGAATAAATAAAATATAATTGTAGTTTAAAATTTTTATTTCCACATTCATGACATTATCAATTGCATTAATACATTAAAATACTTATTTCTTGTTAAAATTTATATTACAGATCACGCAATGTGCGTAACAAAAAATATCCAGTATACAAAACCTTTCTTCATCAAAGATTTAAAGTACACTTGCATACAAAAGTGACATGTGTTCATTTAAAAATATACAACTTTTATTATAATTCGATTTGAAAATTATTTGAAAGTAATAATCTCTTTCATACTCACATTTTGCAGTCTTAAAAATATAATTTATTAAGTGATTTTTATAATCCATAATTTCTTAATTCGACAGAAACACCTTATAATTTACACCCAGAAAACATACATCCACAGAAAAATAATATTAAAAATGACAATAGCCTAGTAAAAAATGTGAACTTTGTGTCACGAAATAAGCTGCGCAGACGCGGCGCTACGATCGCGCAACGGAACCTTAGAAAGATTTGATTTAATAGTATCAGTAAATTGAAAATTAATATAATGTAACATTTACATTAAAACATTTCATAAAAACGACATTACAACATGGCTGGGCTAATCTGTATTGTTATACCCTTTCCAAACATTTATTTTACTTTTGACAACTCGGTGACGGATCAATTAGCAATAACCTAATGCGTTACCGACTCGATTTGTTCTCGTTCGACTTCGTTAATAAATAATTTTTAATCATAAAAATACTATATCGTATAATTTATGTACCCACATTTCAATTAACTTATTTTACATAATATTAAATAAGCCATTTAAAACGGCACTTCTAATAATTGCGGTATTACATTCGATTTATTTACGTGTAGGTTGGATGATAAGGATGGTTTAATAGTCTACATGACTCACAGAACATCACTATTATGTCACACACAACAAAGTACGACAATTATATTATTTATTTCGTTTGGGCTTTAGTAACAAGAAATATGCAACTTGATAGACGTGAAAACGTAAGAAGTAAAATAAACGCATACTACAATGAACTGGAGGGAACTTCACGTCGAAGTTTCCTACTGCACTATTCGCTTATTAAGAGTGTTACAAAACTTCTTAGAGGCCGACCACGGTAAACGCCTTCCATCAAATCGGCCGTTTGCCTGCCAAAGGTAATAAAAAAAACCAAAACATCTGAAATTGTCATTCCTAAAATTCTTTTCATTATCACATACATTGACATAAAATACTTTGTTCACAATATTGTTTCCTTAAGACATTAATTGAGCTTAGAATTTACTTGGAATAAGTTTTAAACGTAATTGTAATGTGTCACCGACTGTACTTGGTAATACATTCCGTTCATGTCGTATGGGCCCATTGTGCTGAAAGAGAAAAATAAATACACAGTCAAGAATATTAAATTAGCATAAAAATCACCATAAATTAAACAGGTGTATCAACCAATTTGGATTCTTGAGAAGAGTAATCTTCTTATATATAAAAAAGGAATCGCAAAATGTGTTGGTAAGCGCATAACTTGAGAACGACTTTACCGATTTTGATGAAATTTTGTGTGTGTGTTTGAGTGGGTTCCCGGGTGGTTTGTATTCGCAATTAGAACCGGTAGGTGGCGCTGAGATCGGGTTCTAGAATCCCCCTAATCACCTGGACCGCTTATGGTGATTTTGTTTTTGTGTCATGAAACAAAGTCTTTTAGGAATTCAGAAAATATACCGCCGTACGAAGTTCGCCGGGTCAGCTAGTTGATTTTAAAAAAATAATACGACTTTAGATTTCGTCGAAATCCTCTTCGAGATTCCTTTGAGCGTTTTTCGCTATTTCTTTTAGGTTAGGTTTTGACCCTAGAAGCCCACTTGAAAATTTCACTTGTATACTATGAGGCCAGTATCTTTTAAAACTTGCAACGTACAAAAGGCCACTCTCCCACCTTTCACAATAGGGCCCATACATGGGCGTCGGCTATGAGCGCGCCTCCGCCGAGCTGTAGAAGAGGACGCAGGGGGACTTCCACCAGGCGCCCAATTGGACCACCTCCTCAGGGCTCACCGGGGTTATGCTGGAACAGACAATAGGGGGGCCTAAAGCGGTTGCCTTTGCAGAATCACTAGGTGAAATTCACACGTGGTTAGATATACTTGTAGTTGTAAGACATTATAAAGTTCCAATTTATACTTGTCACGATCATCATATGTGGAATATGATCATGCTAAGACATTTATTTATTAATAACTTACGTGTTATTGTATTGTTACGTGCAAGCGGGGGTACGCTCTTATGGATTGGAAGAAAACACCAGTTTTTAACTAAACGCTTTTATTGACTTACACAGCAGCGCGTAATACTTATTGCACCTATACGCACGACTAACGATGCACTGTCCCGACGATAATTTGTCTCGCTCACAATACCGTCGCCGATATTGCATAGACCACCTCCTGCTACTGTAGTGCTCACCTCCGATATTGCCGCGTGTAGCTCGCTTCCGGTTCGTCTCTCGTTCTCCGCTACACTCCTCCTTCACTTAACTGACCACTCAACTTGACACTAAAATCACCACTATACAGTGTCTTCTTTTGAACTCTTCTTCCAACTCTTTCGTATCGCACTTGTCGCTTCACTGTCTTGAACTCAACTCAACTCTAAACTGCCCGGTAGGTGCGCCTTACGTTGTTTATATACCCGGAAGAATTTTCTGGAATCCATCTATCTATCTCTGTCTCTTCCTTCCCGAACCTTCCGTTCGGGAACTTTCGTTTAAACATCTATCTTTCGGTCATCGTCTATCCCTTTCTAAAATATATCCGTCCTTGTCTTTTCCTTCTAGAATGTTCTAGTTTTTACTAACAGTTCTAAAACTAACTACATGGTTCCACCATCATACGCCACAGTATATATATGACTATGTATATATGTATGTATTTGTTTATATATTTATTTCTTAAATTAGTTTCGAGTATTTTATGTACCTATTGCCTTTTTCCTGCACCACCTATTTCACCTGATTCAATTTTTGTCATTAAGGTTGCCTGGCAGAGATCGCTTTGAGCGATAAGGCAGCCTATTCGCCTAGAAAATATTGTAAACATGGTCCGTTTTTGTAATTATCTATCTATCTATGTGTGAGCACTAAGTTTACTTTTTACTGGCAACTCTGCTCGTCTGCTTTCTCTTTGGTTTTTTGTGTTATAGTAAAATATTTATAGAGAAAAAATCAAATTGCGATTGCAAAGCCAATCTATCAAAAGATATTACCTAAGTTTATAATAAAATATATATTTTTCTATCCTTTTTTCTTAAGTTAGCTGTTTACTGTCCACATTGTACTGTTCTTCATTTCTTATTTTACTTGTTTTTAATTTAATTATACCTAGACATAAGTTGTTAAGTATCCTCTCAGTCAGGTTGCCTGGAAGAGATCGCTTTAAGCGATAAGGCCGCCTTTTGTTTTGCCTGTAATTGTTTATTTTGGTGAACAATAAAGTGTTTTCTATTCTATTCTATATACCATTAGAATTAACAGAATATCGGGCAAACTTACGATTGAGATGACAGTGTCCCGTGATTTTGACGAGACAGTAATAGCGGAATTGGGCCCTCGATGAAATTAAAATGATACATCCGATATACTGAATTCTTTACCTTAGATCATTGAACAAGTACCACTGCTGGTCGTCTTTGCCCGTCTGTATGTATGCAACCAAGTTCTTAGGGTTGTCTTCCACACATATGACAGCTGCTGAAAGCGTGTATTCCTCTTCAGATTGCGTGGTTACCTGCTTCTTCTTGTCCTTAGGGTGCAGCAGCCTGTTCGGTGAATTTTCTGGAGGTGGTTGTTCACACTGAAAGGTATATAAATAGAAAATCACCTATCAACAACTAAAGAGTGAAACAGCCGAAATTAGACGTGTTCATTTCTGTCTATTAATTTGTATAGAAATTTGGCCATAAAAATTTAAAAAACGATATCAATTATTAAAAAAACATGTCAGTGACTTTTAAATGTTTATAAACGAAAAATCGAGAAATTTAAATTTTCAGTAGCTTTTTAAAATTCATTTCGACTAACGCCATTTTTGTTGATGGTGATACCAATTGTTGTCTACTACTAGCTGACCCGGGAAACTTCGTACCGCCTCTGAATCGATAAATAAAAAACGTTGATTTCTAAACGACGGGACGAACATCAAATATTTACATTCAAAGCAAAAAAAATTAAAAAAGAACTTCATATTTAATTTTAATTTGATTTCTGAACGACTTTTAAATTTAATTTATAATAATTATAATCCTCGCTTGACTGCCCCTGTCCGCCTTGGGCCATTGCTTTATAACGCACCAATGCCATCCCTGGCAAGCTTCGACGCAATACAATAACAACAAGGATTAGTTCGACACTAATGACGACCCTAAAATAAGTACAATAACAATATAATGTTCTTCTTAATTACAAATTCTAAACACAAAGTAAACAAAAGAATTCCTAAATGACAGGCAGGTATGCGTTTCTTTATCGTTATATAACAATATATAGATTATTCCGTTTTGACGTTATCAAGATGTCGTGTATTAAGTAGAATACGAATTTTGGAAACTATCACAATGGAGGATTCCATAGTGGTAGTCCAATATCTTGGGTGTTGCGAAGATATTTGAAATAGGATTATTTCAAATATCTTCGCATCACCAAAATACTGAAACAGCAGAATTGGGGGCCCCTGAAAACTAACCTTGTCATTAATAATCACATCGCCGTCTGTTTGTAACCGAATCACCAACTGGAGTGGCAGCACGCAGCTCGATTCCTGTTGTGGACTTTTCGAGGAGTTCGCTTGTGACGAACTTGGCCTGATAAAATATATTAATAAATGTTATAAGAACTAGGATGTGCCCGCGGCTTCGTCCACGCTCGACTTGAAATTCCCGCGGGTTTCCCGGGACAAAAAGTACCGCAGCATTTAAAAAATGTAGAATGTATCAATCGTTTTAGTAAAAACTGTCTCGGTATCTTATCCACCCGAAAAACTACAAACCACTCCCAGGAAAATTCCCGCGGGATTCTCGGGATAAAAAGTCACATTTTATGACATAAAATTTACTACATATCGGTAAAAAAAAAACAGGTCAGGATTTTTTTATCCCTTTCCTGCTATAAAAAATAGCGCTGATTTTGAGTCTAAGAATCCCTGTCGATCAGTGAAAACTGCATAGAAATCGGCCAGTAGTTTTTACGAGAATTCCAAAGAAATAGACAAACAGACAAGAAATCTACAAAAAATGCATTCATATAGTGTATTCTAATTGCTTTTTTTTTAATTAGCTCCAATGTATTATCCCCGCAAATTGCTAATGCGCCTGGCCGCCATTTTGGTGACGTAACCATTGCCAAACACTCAGTACCGTAAGCATCACTGGCCGGCGAGTACGCGTACATATCGAGTTCCTGATGACGTCACGTGAATGTTAATTTGACAAGGTAGGATAATACATGTACGCTATTTTAATTTCATACTATTATAGATGGGACTTTTTGGCAGGAACGAATTTGGAAAGTAAACGGATAGAGCGATTTTACCTGTCAGGATGCTTGAAGTGACATCCAGGCCTTGCACAGTGGAGACCATATCGGCATGGTTTACTTGTTGCACCGCGTTTCGGATCTTGCTGTAATAATAGAAATTAATAAAAACTATATTAATTCTTCAAGAACGTCCGAATGGGTATTTACTAACATTGTATTTTATTTATAATCCTTTAAAACTATAAGTAGAAAACTGAGCCTAGATCAAATGAAGGCAGCGGGTAGAGTTCTCAGAAGACTGGATATCTTGCCATACTGGATGGCTATAGTGATCACCTGAATAGAGATAGCCCATGGCCTATAGACCCCATGCCCTATAGGTTTTAACAAGGTATTACAAAAATATATAACACTTATCAGAACTTATCCCGGGTTGATATGTCTTTCCATCAATTAATTTGCCTGACTACCAGTTAACATGTCACATTTAAATTATTTTTACAATAGACTAAACTAAAAGATCATAAAGTAACTCGGTAACAATCAAAAATACTAACCATATCCTTTTGAGATCCTTTCGCCCAAAAAGCTTTTTCACGAACGGTAACGCCTCCACAATTGATCGCTAAAATTGGTGGTAATCTACGAAATACAGTTAAGGATTCCATTAATCAGTAGAAATATGAAATCGTGTTAAGAACCCAGAAAATTTATGTAACTGGTTTGTTGATATAAAAAAGAGTTATAAGATTTAAGATATAAGAAAGTGTTAAAGGCAATAAAAAAACATTTTGAGATATTCCAATTACAGTATAGTTGCTTACATAAAATATAATATTCTTCACCTGTTAACCCTTCCTCGTTGCATGGTGGGCGTGAATCTTGAGCATTGTTCGCACCAAGCTGGCGTAGTCCTCCTGGCTGCTAGTGAAACGCGAACTAGTTCGACGAAACCGCCGCGAGATTCGCCAGTTTCTCTGCTCATACCACCGTATTGGAGGGCACAAGCTAGTACCACCGATTCACGGCCTTCCTAAGAAAATTGGGGAATTCTGTAGATGACGCAAGTGACGATAAATTCTTAAATTATTTACACACAACGCTAAAATACAAGACAATCTATCATCTTACTATCAAAATTTTACGATAATAATAAAGTTGACGTGAAAAAGGCGGAAATTCAAAACAATTTGATATTATGACTTACGTACATTTTTATTTTACAGAGAGATTGTATGATTCAATTAAACATTGATTGAAAATGTGACGTTTTATCTGTCAAAGTCAACTTGACTTTTACATTTAAATGTGTCAAATAGTGCAAGTGTGATAGGCATGGAAACAGAACAGATACAATGAGATTATGATCGAAAAGAGGCCAGAGGCCTTTTTCCGAGACTTTTAGATAGGATTATTACTGACCGATTATCATTCTTTATATTTTCCATAATTGGATCTTAATTTACCTCTGCATAGCCTTACATAGCAACTGTTGAAAATAAATGTTATATTTTATATAAAAATGAATGTTTGTCTGTATGTCCTTTATAGAATCGTAAACTATACATTTGATCATGTGATGATATTTGGCAAGGTTGTTGTGCATGAGCCAGAAAAGGTTACTGAATTGGTTCACAATTGGACCCGGTAGGTGGCGCTGCTGTCGGCTTATCGATTGAAGCGACAATAAAAACTGTTGCGTTGCTTCTAATCACACAGGGATTCGGTTACAGTGTATATCCGTAGCTTTGTGGGTAACCACCAATAATGTAGATTAACTGCTTTGTTTTCTCTTTATCTAGTTACTTCGGCCGCGTGGATGTTTTTTTTACGTAGTACACACAAAAAATTAGCGTCAGTTACTCCTTATAACATCAGTTATCTGTCAGTGGAAGTGTCTCGCCACTCGCAAGTAATTTAAATTTTTACTGGTGACAGAATTTTTAAAATCGGTTCAGCAGTACCCGCGATGACCCCATACATCCAAACTAAAAATCTTTACCTCAATATAATATTATATTAAATATTGTGATTATAATATAACAATAAAAAAATTAAAAAAAACCGTGCTTAAAACCGTCAAAAAGTTGTTTTATTATGTGTACCAGTCGGAAAAACTTAAGAGAATACAAATAATAAGAAATTTGTCTGTACAATAATGAGACGCTACATATACTAACCTCTTTATTACATTTTAAACATCTATTCAACTGATGCCTCCCAATCGCGAACAGCTGTGAGATATCAGACTCCTCACGATCCGCTTGCTGATTGGTAGAAAGTTCATGATTTTCATGATTTTGAATTTGCTCTCCATCAGGTGCCACTGGAGATGATTAAGTGACCAAAATCAATTAGAAAACTGAAGTCTTTATTTTAAAGGTTGAGAAAGGCAATGCAAATTTATTAACACTGGTCCACAAAAAATAAAAAATGGTCTGTACATTTGACTAGACTCGTCTATTTCTATGTATTTCGGTGCGCTGAATACGAATCTGGGGTCAGTTTGGTCCATATACTCCCAACATTTTTGGGCGTATGGACCAAACTAACCCAAGATTCGTATTAACCGCTTGTAAATACATAGAAATAGACTGAAAAGTATAGACCAGTTTTTATTATTTGTGGGGCATTACAATATAATAGAAACTCATTTGGTGGCAAAATTTCAGAGATACACTACAACAAACTAACTAAACTAGCTAACTAATTAGCTCTTAGATTCAAATAAATGGTGAATTATATCAGTCTTAATTTTATGTATTGTGAATTTGTTTAACTCTTTCAGTAAATTTACTGAAATATATAACTACGATATTCATAATTTAAAAAAAAACTACGACAAAAATTGTATGATCAAGATCTAGTTAGTGAGATGTGGGTTTTACTTTTACACATTTTCATCAAACCGCGATCAAATGGGAAAAACTAAAACAAAGATGTCCAATATAAATGTGGTCCGATATCCACTTTTTTATCATTATAATTTATAAATCCTACCTCCGTAGTCCAGATGAGGTCCAAACATGATTGCTTGTAAATAAACACAGCTATTTTACAAGAGAAATAAAAGTGACTTGTCGCACGAGTTTTATTTCTATTATGTATTATAATTATTTATAATAATCATAAAATAAAAAGCACGATTAGACAGTTCTCATTACAACATATTTAGGGATTGAAACTTCCAAATCGTTAACCGAGTTAATTCGGTTATCACGAGAAATTGCTTTAAAATTATACGACTTTATAATCTAGAGTAAAAAAAGAGTTGATGGGTGTATTAAGGCTCACTATTGTTTTGACTTGTAACAGGATTGGCAATGAAATATGTGTTACTTATAAAGGTGTATTTTGCTACTGACTACCAATAATATGTAATAGAGGTTAAGTACAAACTCAACAAGTAGGTATTAAAATGTGGCATTTGGAGTTGTCACAAGAACTCGGTCGATTGGAATCATTCAAAACCCTAATAAACCCAGAATAAATAAAAAATTGTGTGTGTGTACACGCGTTAGAAGTTATACTTCTTTGGCGTATCAAGATAATTTTTTTATCTTTTGCCTTATTCTACGTTTGTAGAGAAAACGACACTAACAATAGAAACACTAAAATGTTGACTATAGCTAACTTCAAGGTGTCGGTTGACTATATCTAACTTCATGTTGTAGGTTTTTCGTGTGAAGGTGTGCGCGCGCATCGTAAAAATTTACTCTCATCATTTTTCCCTACCGCGCCTAAAGAAGTATAACTTCAAAAAACAAAGACTTAATAAATAAGACGAGGCCGTATAGACCAAGTTGTCGTACTCCTAATAAAATATCACTTACCATCATCCCTTGCAGGATTCCATTCCTCTCTGTCATCCCTGTCCTCATCGAATTCGGTAGGTCCTAAGAACTCCAATTCAGTGTATTGAAACTCATCGTATTGTGCCGCAACACCTTGTAAATGTAGAGCCTTTTTCATATTAAGACTCGGCATTCGAGCCACTTTCGGTGGACTGTTGGCCAGGAGAGCCTTTTCTTTCTTGCGAGTCTCCAAAATCTCGTAATGGATTTGGTGGAGTATAAAACGATTCCAGCTCTGAAAAGTGTAACATGGTACTAAATTTTTGAATAAGTTCGTCCCTATTTCGTGACATCCGTGACACATTTTTTGTATAATTATACGTTTCTGTAAAAAGCTTTGACTCAGAAAATATAAATTTCATCAATTAAACATGGTTTTACATTACTTAAGACATGTCTATCAGTTTATCTGTCTACAATAAAAGTATGGAGTTTAGGGATCTGTACAGACCAAAATTTTTACTGTTTCAATAATTTATGTCATAGATTCCCAAAGCGGTTTGATATCGCCCCCAGTGGGCGATGGAGCCTTCTATGGATCGATAATCGAACAAGAGGCAAAAAGACGTTGAAATAATTAAGAGAGCTGATCAAATCAACTATTTATTAGTCAAGTGAGTACTTCTTACGGGAGGGTTAACCGCTTCGTTACGTAACGCGTTACGTCGCCAGTTTGTCTGGCTTGAAGTTATCACTTTATTCGAACGTCATAATAATCATTTTATTGATTAAATTTACTATTTTACACCACCAAATAAAAGGTGGAGAATATTTTGACCGAACTAAGACGTGGCACTCGGAAGTACGTAAAGGCAAAACACACACGTAAAGTGACCGCGAAACGGACCGAAAACTGCTCGGAGTGCGCGGGCGTTGCCTTTATGTGCGCCCTCTGCCACCCGTCTTTGACATTTATTTAATAAATACACATATATTTACACGCACTACATCGAAAGACACGAGATTAAGACATAATATGCCAACTTGTAAACATTAGAAACATATTCCCCATTTATATGCGCCGCTAACAACTATTATAGACTGGGGTGCGTTGACATTTTTGTTCTCATCTAAACTCAAAAGGGGGTGACGGTTCAGAAAAGGTTGGGAATCGCTGTCTTACACTAACCTGTATGAGAGCAACCAAATCGACCCTTGAATCAGGTCCTCGGTCAGGCAGTATCAACCCCAACGCAGCTGCTTCGGGCACGGTGCGGAACGCCCGAAGGAAATTCGTCGCCTGACAAGGCGCACCGCCAGATGTGTCCAGCATACGAAATAGAAAACCTAATAAAAAAATTAAATATTGAACTGTAATTTAATAAAGAGTAACTGTTTATTGTTCATCAGTAAAACAAAAAAAACTTCTCTCACAGAAATAATCGTTAGCACGATTGATATATTGTTACGAGTTCGCGGGACTGGAATTAAAATGCCATTAGAATTATTGTACGAGTTTATTAGAACCGTACAAACACGTATAACAGAGGGTCGTAATTCAATCAAACGCGCAAAGTCACGCCTGTATCTAGTCGGAGCTGAACTGACTCCTCTCTCCATCAGGCCGTCGTTTTATGCTCCACAAATGCAACTGTTCCCGCCCGGCAACGTCGCCACAGTTTCCTAGCATTAGCTTGTGACTCCTAGCTGATGGATGCTAATGAGCGAGTACAATAGGACAATAGGCTGTTCTCCTCAATAACTAGAAACGTATGCCAATAAATAAGTGAACAAAAGAAGACGATTATAAAAGGATTGCAATTAGTTCAAGTGCCGACAGGTAATAAAATGTGCTTCTACAGATCTGTACGTGGAATTTGTCTTTGTCGTATCTAGGCTGTACTATATTGTCGATTTTTCACTAACTTTTGATATATAATTTGTAAAATGAACTATGAACAACTTTCTTTATAATATCCTTATCCTATCTTATCCGTGCAGGAACGGAGAAAGAATACAATTTCCTGCGGCCGGGCGGCCTGTCGTAAGAGGCGACAAAACAACCCACAGCCCGGTGGTAGGGCATTTGCCCGACTGGATGGCTACCACCCCTGGTCTAAAGTATGTCGCCATAACAACTTGAGTTGTGTTCCGGCATTGGTGACCAGGTTCCAGTCTCCCTTAAGAGAGCAGCAGCGCATTTGTAGCACCTTTGGTGTTGCAAATGTCCATAGGCGATGGTAACCGCTTTCCATCAAGTGGGCCGTCTGCCTGTCTGCTGAACTCCTGCAATAAAAAAAAAAAAAAATCAATTTAGTCATTATTAATTTAATTAATTATTAATTGTATAGCACATACTTTGGATTATAACCTAGCCATCTACACCACATTGTTTAATTTTAATGATTAAAATCTGTTTTGTTCTTAAATAAAATAAAACACATTTTGAAGAACAAATTAGAGAAAAATAAAAAATCCACGTTTTTTTTGCAGTATCATAATTATTTAATTGGAGTATTACATTAATGGCCGGTTCCTATATCTTTATATTAATTCCCTTGCCTTACCATCAGTTGAATTTTGACATGACTTATGTCAAATTTTAACCGATAGTAAGGCAAAAGAACATTCGGTAAGATATTGGAACTGGCCATAGACCAATAAGTTTCTTTCAGATGTTACTTATATCAAACAAAGATAAATCTATATTATCAATTATATCTATCATACAGGGAAAAACTAACTATAAAGGCACTATGTGAAATTAAAGTCATTTCCAATATTCTTTTTTAAGCGCTTTTCAAAAGGCTCAGGTTCTCAATTCACTTATTTTTTTGTATGCATGTACGCTATTTCTCCGCCAATTGTGGACCGATTTTCATTTTTTTTTAATCGAAAGAGTATACTCCCGAGATAGTTTATGGCCAGTTTTATTAACTTCTTTTATTTCCAAAAGCTAATTACCTAATTCACAGCTGAGACAAAACTCCTTCGCGCATGTGTGTGCCAATAATGTTGATTTTACTGGTGGGGTGTAATACAAAACCTGAAAATACAGAATGAAAGTTATTTGAATGTTTGTTTCTCCTTTTTGGAAGGTTTTAAGAGCCTGTAGTTATAATAGAAGTTAGGTCGTTCTATAAAGCCACAGTTGACATATATTAAACTGATTATAATATTTATTTGAACTATTAATCATGTCACAATGTGAGCGTTTCTTTAGCTGCTCACAACGCCCAAAATGCTTCGTCAGCCGTTTCTCATAGCAACCACGGTCGTTATTGTCGTGGCGAAAACGTCACTAATGACGTCATTATTTTCGATTACACTACGCTCACAACGACCCACGTCAAGAGATGGCTCGAAGTTGGCGTTAACCAATGAAATTTGTGTATTTCGCTGTCATTACATCAACACTCTATAATCCGTTCCACTAGAGTATATGATAGTAACGCCCACAAGCAAGTGTAACGGAAAAATAGCGGTCGTGATGTGATCGTCCTGAGCTTCATATGGAACATAGCTAATTAAAAATTTGCATCGATATAGGTATTCATAAATTACCGAATCGATTACAATAAAAAGATTTATCATTACAAAAAGTTTAGTTTACGTTTCGCTCCATTTGTTATATATTTAAATTGTAGAAAAAATGCACAAGGTATAGATAGTTCAATCCACGAAGACGCGCCCCACTACATTCTGTAAAGGGAAGGCGCGGGGTGAGGGGCTTTAAGCCCGGACAGCAGTCTCGAGCCAACTCCCGTTCGGTGTACACGACTATTTCTGAATTATATCGCTCTCTCTCTCAGACTTGAATTGCAAGTTGCTCTACTTACATTATATTTAAAATGTCTAAAAAAACGCAGCGGACTGTACTGAAGAGCCAGGTATGAATAATATTTTATCGCACAGTATTAGAATATAAAACTACCTTCCTTATACACGAATCAAGTTTTTTTTCAGGCAAGAGATATAATCTCAAAAGTATATGAATTTATGAAAAAAGAAGCGAATAATAACAAAGCAGAAAGAATAACCGATGCACGTTGGCGAACAGCGCAGGCTGTTGGTGTTTCTGAAAGCACAGTGACTAGAATTTTAAGAGAAAAAAAGGCTCAAGGGGAGGTCGCAGCTTCTTTGGATGAGGAAAATGTTGAATGTGTTGCAAATGAGGCAACTACGTCACACTCAAACTTTGCGAAAACAAGTAAGGTAGTGTTTACGTCACCTATGAAAAAAAGAAAGATACAACCAAGAAAAATAAATTTAGATGATTTTGATATAGGAGTAGTCAGAAAAAGCATAGAAGACTTTCATAGAGAGCACCATCAGTTTCCAACATTATTGCGATTACAAAGTATTTTAAGAGATCGTATACAATTCAATGGATGTAAAACAACCTTAAGAACTTTGTTAATTAAACTAGGATATAAATGGTGCAAAACTGAGAATAACAGAAAGACGCTAACAGAAAGACATGAAATTCAATTATTACGACTAAAATACCTAAAACAGGTGAAATCTTTGCGCAATGAAGGTAAGCCTATTGTTTATACTGATGAATCATATGTACATTCCGACCATGTGCAAAATAAATCATGGTCTAGAAAAGATTCAAATATGGGAATAAAACGAAAACTGTCTAAAGGAGTGCGTATAATTATGATACACGCCGGAAGTGTTGCAGGATTTATACCAAATGCGTTGCTAACGTACAGGGCAGAGATTAAAACAGGTGACTACCACGATAACATGAACACAGAGAATTATTTAAAATGGTTAAAAGAAAAATTAATACCTAATCTTCCGAAGGATGCTGTGGTAGTTTTGGATAACGCAGCCTATCACAACTCTACTTCGGAAAAAATACCGACGTCTAACTCTAACAAATCTGAAATGCAAAGTTGGCTCACCGCAAAAAATATCACATTTGAACCGACATTTAAAAAAGTAGAATTATACGATTTAATATTAAAAAATAAAGAAAATTTTCGCAAGTATAAAGTCGATGATTTATTAAAAGAACATAATTTTACAGTATTACGTCTCCCACCATATCACCCAGAACTTAATCCAATAGAAAATATTTGGGGCATAGCAAAAAATTACGTTGCTAGCCGCAATGTCGATCAAAATTATACCACACTAATGCCTATTTTAAATGAAGCTTTTCAACAAATAACTAATGATGTTTGGGCAAATACATGTCGGCATGTAGAAGATATAGAAAACGAATATCTAAAATACTTTGATTTAGACTTTAATTTTGTTATAAATATCGGTGATACTTCGGACTCTGAAATAAGTGAAGATACTGAATAATCTTGAATAAATATCTACTTTTATATTTGAAGAGATCGATTTTTATTTATAATTACTTCCTTTTTAAATATTTGTGAGTGTAGGACTTTTGAAAAGAAAATGGAAACAAAAAGGACTGGGCTATTAAGACGAACTGCTAATGGATCGAACTAAAAACTTTAACACTAACTTTTTTTTGTTTATACATATACAATTTTAAATAATTCAATTGTAATGTTTTAATTAATGTGTATACACATTAATTTGTTTCTTACTACTTTTACTGTTTAGTATTATTTTCCTTGTTCTAAATAAATACTTTTGTTTCTTTCTAAAATATTTAAGTAGAGCATCTTTCCAGATGATCAGCTTGACAGCTGATTTATGTGCTAATTTTATTTTTGTGTGCGTGAGACTACATCGCTAATAAGTGCATAATGATAGAACAAACACATTGATAATTGCTTCGCACACTTGCGCTATCAGTGATACGGGAAAAAAGTGGGGCGCGTCTTCGTGGATTGAACTATCTATAATGACGATTTATGTATAAACTTTTGGATTATACATCAATTTCGAAGCCACGTCACTAATATTTGAGATAAAAATATTGACAGACATAACATAGTCATGTGTTACGTTTCTAAAAAAGTAATCTAATTATAGTGTTTTAGTTTGGTATGAATTATTTTGATAATGTTACAAAGTTACTTCATCACTAATTGTATAGTTTAAATGGGGCTTCTTAGCATAAAAGAATATGATAAAAACTTTAGGAAGATAAGAGTAAAGAGCAAATTAATGTATGGTTATTGGAAAACTGTATTGAAAAAAAAAACAACTTGATGTACAAAATCATATATTTGTTTTTATTATACAGCAGACATACACGCATTGTATATCTTCAAATTAAGTAACATACGCTTGTGTTACGGGTAATAAAGAACGGACTTCTCTGGGGCCGGTCCCAGACACCCAGACCATAGTAAATAACAGAGAAAATTAGTTTCCGAATTTTACCATACCAGGAATCAAACCCGGAGGCTCTAAAATTTCAATATAACAATTGATAGGTAGAGAAGATATATTCTAAAGCAAAGGCAATTAACATTTTAATACTAATACAATACCTGAAGCATTGAGTTGCAGTATGAATTTGGCAGAGTGGCTTCGAGGCCTGGCAACCCGGTCTTATTGCAGTTCTCAATATCAGTATCGTTAGAATTATGCTTGTTGAACCTTATATCAATCTGGAAGAATACTTTTATTATTAAAAATCTTTATGGCAGAGTAAAAATAATCATGTTCAAATACATTACAATTTAAACCTTTAAACAAATCAACATACAAACACAGACGTATATATAGACGTGTAAACCTAAGATGATCAAACTACGCTTCTGTTATTAGTTGGACAACTCTGAAACCAAGCCAGACATCCAGACCATAGTAAATGAAAATAAATTTCATTGACGAAATTTACCATACAAGGAACAGAAGATTCCAGGGTCGTTTTTTTATGACGCAAGGGGAATGCCTTTTCTTGGGACACCATCCTCGGACCTTCGGGTCCATTGAATTTGAGACGGGTGATAATTATTTAGTAATCACAGAAAATAACAATTACCTTTTGATATTGCTTAGGAATTGGTTGGTTGGTCAACTTGCTATCATTCTGTTTGGCAGGTTGCAAATCCTCTAAACTATCTTCTATGTACGGCATCTAGAAGCATTTTATCGCTTACTAAGAAGGTTAAAGTAACATTATTTTTTTTTTCAAAATAACCATCATTTAAAGTTATAATCTATATATTTAAAAACATCGTGAAGCAAAACGCTTCTTAGAAAACAATCATCTTTAAGATTCTTTCTTTTATTGCACGAGTTAAGCAGACAGGCAAACGACCTGATGGAATGCGGTTACCATCGCCTATGGAGATTTGCAACACCAAAGGGGCTCCGAAAGTGCTGCCGCTTCTAAAGGGAGATTGAAACCTGGCCACTAATGCCAGAACATAGCTCAAGGTTGGCGGCATACTCTACACCACTGTGGTAGCCATCCAGACGGGTAACCTACCACCTGGCTGTGGGTTGTTTTGTCTCCTCATATGACAGGCCGCTCGGTCGGAGGAAAATGTATTCTTTCTCAGTTCCTTCACGGATTATAAATATACTTTATTTAAAATAAAATTAATAAAACTATAAACCTTTTGAATTAATTATGAATAAAATTGTAATATTTTATGATTCCTGGTATATATTTTTTGCTGTTATATCGCTGATCTTTTAAAAATGTCAAAAAAGTTTTCAAAATATATTTATCGTGTTTTGTTATCTTTCGATATAACAAAACACGAGTAAAAAATAAAAATATTATATATTAAAAAAAGTTATTGGCCATAAAATAACTGATTAAAGGAGAAGAATGAACTAACATAGGATTTAATTTAACCTGATTTCTTCTAGAGGTGCGCGGATTCGGTGCGTAGCCTATAGGACCTTGCATTTTCATAGTTTTCAAAACTTCTGGATCGATCGGCTTGGGTTTTCTGAAAATTTATACTTCATTAAATAACACCCATAAATTACGTCACACGTCGAGGAAGGGGAGGGGTTCATAAATTTTGTGATGTCACATTTCAAAATCACTATAAACATTATAAACGCAAAAATTTGTAAGAATGTATGGTTGTTTGTGTTACTCTTTCACGCTAAAACTACTGAATGGATTTTGATGAAACTTTACAATAATATATCTTCCACATCAAAATAACACATAGGCTATAATTTATAAAGATATAGTTTGAATTACCCAAAATATAACAATTTTCATCACCACGCGGGTGAAAGCACTGACGCAGCTAGTCTAATATATTTAAGCTTTAAAACACGAATTTTGAACTATTAACGAAAAACTTCAAACCATTTCCAACTCTATCTGTATGAGCATAGTGTTTAAATTATTCATAAAATTATTTAAATGGTAATAAAACTAATTACTGAACTGCATTTTTAATTTAATAATTTAATTGCAAAATATGTGTTGTCACCGTAGGGAGGGAGGGGTCTCACGAATGTGCAAGTACAGAAGAGGGATCAAACAATAACGAAATTTGTTAATTATGCTAACCGAAATCAATCCTCTCTAACATAGTTACATTATTAAGCCACAATAGCTTAGTTAGGTTAAATCCAAATTCAAAAGTTTTTATTCAAAATAAGTTCCACTGGAGAACACTTTTAGAAGGTCATACATGTAGGTTAAAATTTAATTTTACTTCCTAGGCTATGTACACCGCTTCGCAACGTGTTATTGCTGTTAAGGAGAAGAAGCGGCAAGAAACTCCCCAGCAACATGTATAGCTAAAAATTGTTTTTCTTTATATTTGTTGTTCTATTTATATTTAAGTTCTTTTTTTTAAGTTTTATACAGAACTAGAGTTTACCCCGCGGCTGCGCCGCGGGTTAACCTCTAGTGCGTGTCTCTTGTTTATAGAGCAAGTGCTACAGGTTATATATTATATTACATTTTTATGTATTTGCCCACGGAACATTCACTTCATTTTATATCGCTAATTATACCATCCCCCGTCTATCTGTCAACAAAATAAATTACAAAACTTGGCCAAAAAGGCCAAAATGGTCTAAGTGACCAAAAGACCACAGTGACCGACATCGCCAAAATGACGGAGTAGGCAAAAACGACCAAAAAGGCCAAAATAATCAAAATGGTCAAAATGACCAGAGGCCAAAATGACCAAATAGGCCAAAATGTCCAAAAAGGTCAAAATGATCAAATAGGCCAAAATGACCAAATAGGCCAAAATGACCAAATAGGCCAAAATGACCAAATAGGCCAAAATGACCAAATAGGCCCAAATGACCAAAAAGGCCAAAATGACCAAATAGGCCAAAATGACCAAATAGGCCAAAATGACCAAAAAGGCCAAAATGACCAAAAGGGCCAAAATAGTAAGCCAAAAGTAGTGTTTCCGTAAAAGCATAACAAACAGACAAATATCATTTTATCCCGGAAACTATCCCATTTTTCGGGATAAAAAGTATCCTATATTCATCCTCGGTATCGAAAATATATATACTGAGTTTCAGCCAAATCGGTCCAGTAGTTTTTACGTGAAAACGGAACAGACAGACAGACAGAGTTACTTTCGCATTTAAAATATTAATAGGGATTATGTTACAGAATGACTTTTGAAGAATTAATGGAGTCGTAGCAAACAGTGCATATTCACTAAAACAGAGACATAATAAAAGTAAAGAAAAATATTACCATATAATAATAAAACTACGTTTTAACGGTTTTAAACGCGGTAATTTATTTGATTTTGGTTAATCCGACGTTTCGGCCCCTTTCAGTGGCCGTGGTCACGGACGACAAAGATGACATTTGTCCAACAAGTATTGTTAAACTTTTATTTAGCTTACCGTCAACTTGTTCATTTTAATTATTTAGTTTTAGTATTATGGGTAATTTTTGCCAAGTACTTGCCATTCTTAAAACATCTCACCTGTAAACTTTATTGAAGAAACTGTCTGGTAATTCATTGAACCATTTAGTACCAGTCGTAAGAGGTGGTAAAGGTACAGAAGAAAACTGGAATGTTGCATCATTGAAACTGACAAACGGCAGACTAGCGACTTGATCGGCGAATTCTGTTGCTCTGAAATCATTTCATTCATTATAACACTTCAATAAAGCGTTTTCGGTTACAGCGACCACTAAGCATACTGGCCATTGAAACTGTTAGTAAAGTCGGTTGCAGCTCGCAACAAAAGTAATTCCAAACTGATTATCGGTTTATTTATTCTTTACACTTGTTGTGAATACAATATATATTTGATTTTTTTTAATAGTAATACCGTAACAATTCGTCTCAAGCTTACCATAGTCATGAGATTGTAAAAATCAACAACCGCACGTGTGTCATACAACGTTTTTCAAGATATTTGCGAGAAAACAGTACAATAGGTAACGAAATAATCTTATATATTAGTCAGTCGTAAAAAATCTCTGACGTTTCTAATATGAAAATGGCACCACGTGGGCGTGGTGAAAATGATTACAACTTTCGTCTAATTTTTTCTATACTATTAAAGAGCGACAAATCTATAGATCAAAAGGACTTCCAAGGAGGTTAAATTTTTCAGCTTTTTTAACTTTTTGATGTGAAACTCCTTGGTGGATTTCTTATATTTTTTTCACCTAAGTACCTACATAACGCACACCCCATTGCATGGTGCGTATTTTTTAACTTTCTAACAATGTATACAGGTTTTGTAAACGCATTTTTATTAAAATAAATGTGTTAAAATAAATATAAGGGTGTAATCCGGTTGATAATACATACCTTGAGAAATTATTAAATACTGGTTCATGATTATGCTGTGGAGAGAATAGGTGCAAATGTCCAGCCTGATCACCAAACACTAAAGCTTGACTGGTAGCAGAGACGTCCATCACACTACATAATGAACTTTGGGTGTTGACCTGCCAAGAAGCCTTATATTGAAGTATTCGATATACTTATTTTATTTTATTTTTTATTTTACAATTTTAGGATGACTTTCAGCTATTCATACTTATAATAATGACACATTAGTAATAGTGAGCTATTAACAAGTCACCACAGATAGACACAAATAGAGATCAGATCTAATCAGTGATCAGATAACCAAAAACATAGAAAAAAGCAGTAATAATTATAACATAAAAAAGCAATATATAACTTAATAAGAAAACCTGTTCATTGCACACTAAAGTTCAAAATATAAATTATTGAGTTTATTCCTAAAACTAGACACCGAGGTACCCGTTATATCCAAATCATAGCTGCGAATTAATTTATTATAGTTAGCACACGATCGATGAAGGAAACTATTCTGGCGATAATTCGTGTCAACCGATTTTAAAGCAAAAAAGGGACTATGACGGAAAGAGTGTCGAGGAGTATATATATCTATTTTGTTGAGTAATTCAGGACAATCGAATTTTTGTGAGCTTACAATACCAGCTAAGAAGGTTAAATCAGCGATTTCCCGGCGTTGAGCAAGTTTCAGAAAATGGTGATTCTTACATGATATATTAACATCTTTTAATTTGGAGTTGGTCCTAAAATTCAGATATTTGATAAATTTTACTTGTATTTGTTCAATGCGTTTAATGTATATATCGTATCTTGGATTCCAGACTTGAGAAGCATATTCTAAATGAGATCGAACATACGTAGAATATAGAATTTTGAAAGTTTTAGCCTGAGTAAAATCTTTCGAGAAACGCATAAGAAACCCAAGTGCTCTAGAAGCTTTATTAGTAATAGCAGTGACATGCCTATCAAATAATAGTTTCGAATCGTGTATAACACCGAGATCTTTGACCTCATGTACTGATTGAAGCTTTTGCCCTTTTAAAAAGTAATCAAATAATATAGGTGTCTTTTTTCTGGTAAAAGTTATACACGAACATTTGTCAATATTTAAATCTAACTTATTTAGTGAACAGTAAGTATCCAACCGAACTAGATCCTCTTGTAATGCTATAGCATCATCTACGGAGTTCACAGACTTGAAAACTTTCATATCATCGGCAAAATTTAAGATATATGAATTCATGAAGCAGCTGTCTATATCGGAGATAAAAATTAAAAACAGTAGAGGACCCAGCAATGAGCCTTGAGGTACGCCACTTGGAATGTACATCCATCTGGATATGTAATTTCCTAAAACAACGGCTTGACTGCGATTGTCAATATAAGAGCTAAACCATCTTAGGAGATCGCCTCTTATACCAGCATTACATAATTTGCAAATAAGAATTTCATGGTTGATACGGTCGAACGCTTTACTGTAATCCGTATATATAACATCAGCTTGAAACCCACTGTCCATAGCATCCGTTATAAATTCATTAAAAAGTATCAAGTTACTTACAGTCGACCTACCTCTTAAGAAACCATGTTGAGAATTGGGAAAACTAGTTTTTAATGCATCATAGAGCTGTTCATACACAATTTTCTCAAATACTTTAGCTACGACACAAAGTTTAGATATCGGACGATAGTTGGAAATTAGATGCTTAGGACCTTTTTTGTATATTGGAGAAATAAAAGCTGACTTCCAAATATTAGGCATATGTCCTGTTCGAAGAGACTCTTGCATTAGATAAGATAAGGGATAAGACAAATTGTTAGCACACCGAATAAAGAACACTGGAGGAAAGTTATCTGGACCAGCAGACTTATAAGAATCCAAGGATTTTAGTTTATTTTTAACTGTACTACAATTTATTTCAACAGTAGATATATTTGCATCAAGATTCGTAGAAAAATTTGAACTATTTAAAGGAGTAGATGCAGTGCTAGGCTGACAAAAAGTAGAATGAAAATAATTAGCAAATAGGTCACATATTTCATTACCTGATGTAGCTACTTTATTATCGAGAGTCATGTTCTCGGGGATATTAGAGTTTTTAGATGTATTTTTTAAATGAGACCAGAATAATTTTGGATTGTTTCTAAGCGAATTTTCAATATTTACAATGTACGATTTATACGCCTTTTTTTCTAGAGTAGAGGCTCGCTTACGAAGCAAATCTAGTGTGTGGGCGTCCGATAGCATACCGTAGTTTTTATGTTTTTTGTAGTATTTATATTTTTCTTTTAAAACTTTTTTTAGTGCCGGCGTATACCACGGCGGATAATGTTTACTCATAATAGTTCTTAGCGGGACATACTTATCGCGTATTTCATTTAAACGTTGGTAGAAGAAAGCGATACTTTCTTCTAAAGACTTGTTTGAGAAACCACTAGTCCAGTCAGTGTTTGAAAGTTCGTTATTAATATCCTCATACTTTGCTTGCCAAAAACAATATTTGATACGTGACGCTGGTTTAAGCATAGTCTTAACTTCAATTGGGAATGACAAAACTAAGGCATTATGGTAGGGATCGAGCGGGACCAATGGATCGGTACAATTACTGACAATCATATTATCATTACATAAAATTAAATCAAGTAGTCGACCATAGGCATTACAGACATTATTGAACTGGTGTAGATCTAACAGCGCAAGTTCATCGATAAATTCAATTTCATTGAGCCCAACTACACTCGGCGCTTCTAAGTAATTCATATCGTTACTTTGTACCCAAGTAATAGAACTCATGTTAAAGTCTCCAGCCACTAGGATTTTATCGTTAGGGTGTGAAATTACTATATTACGAAGATTATTTAAGAAATTTGTCAACTGGTCTGAAAAATTATATCCTTCCTTTTGATTACATAAATAAACTACACAAATGTGTAAATAGTTTTCTTCACTAATTTTTAATGAGACCCATTGATCCTCAGCCGAGGAGCACCATTCTGGACGACCCACTATACAAAATTTCTTTTGTGCGGCAATAAGAACTCCGCCTCCCATAGTCTGTTTTGTTAAATAATAGCAGCGATCACGGCGCCACACTGTGTATCTACTATCAAATAATTCACCGTCAAGTATGCTGTCAAGCAGCCAGGTCTCCGTCAAAAGAAAAATATCATAATTATTCAAACATACATTGCGCCAAAAAGACTTAGTTTTCGTTCGCAAACCACGAACGTTCTGATAGTATAAGTTTATATTAGTCATAATGAAGTTATAAACAAAAACATGATAAAAATTATAATTTCGTAAAAGGTATAAAAATAACATATGTGACCGCCATGTTTAACATTGGTTTCACTAGTTTGGATAAAACAGAGTACCACAATAGTCGGTAGTTCAGTAGAATGAACCAAATCAAAACATTGTGAGAATAAACAGGTTAATAAGAAACAGTAATGGCGATACATAATACATATACAAATGAAAGAGATAAATATGTTTTCAAGTCGACATCTGCAAAGAATACAAGTAGATCGCGTTAAATAGTTAAGTAGGTAGACATTTTTTTCACACAAATCACTAATCCGTTCAGGTATTGTCAACAACAGGCTCAACTGTAATCCGTATTGTAGTTTGCATACAATACTTAATAAATAAGTTTTAAATAAGTGGTAAATGAACAATTTTAGTATTAACGTACAACAATTGAAAATAATAGTGAGCAAGGATACAATTATTTTAATTTTAACAAGTCTTGGGGTGAGTTTATCGTTAGGACGTGGGAAGTATCGTTTTTTCGTACATGAATTTTTGAAAATTTTACCCATACATATTGGAACCCTTTTTCTTTTGCAATTGACTTGGTCTTTGTAAGAAGTTTCTTGTATTCAGGGGAAAGATGATCATTAACAAAAACTCGTTGGTTACTGTCAGCAAATCCTAAGGCGCTTGCCAATAATGATTTTTCGGCACGAGCTGCAGCGACGAAATCTTCTTTTATGTATCTATTTAGAAAGGAGACTATAACAGACTTTTCCTTGTTATTAAAAGTAGGTATTCTACTAATATAATTTATTTGACTTTTATCCACTTTATACTTAATAGCAATCCCAATTTTATCCAATATAGAAAATAGATTCTCAGTTTTTTTAATGGGTATTCCCTTTATCTCTGCATTATTCATACGGCTCCATTGGTCACGTGATATGTCATTGCGAAGTAATATATCAATCTGAGCTTTTGTGTCCGATGCAGTATCAGCAATCATTTCCACTGAGGCTATGCGAGACTCAACGGCATCTACCCTGGAAGCAAACTCTTGGATCTTCTTAATGGCTTCTTCATTAGACGACTGCAGCAATTCCATATTGCTTTTTATACCTTTGACGTCGCTAATAAGAGAAGGAAGACATTCCAACTTTAGAGCCATGTCATTAAGTTTGCCAAGGATCGCATCCATTTGGTCTCCGCCTGGGGACATTGGATTTGGAGAAGATATACGACAGGAGGAACACTTCCAAGTAGCTCTTCTCTCAGCACCCAATCGACGATAACCGGTTTCCGAGATACCAGCACAGCCGTAATCGTACTTGTTTTTACAGCTACTACACTCCACTCCGTCACTACATTTAACGTTACAGGCCGCACAAATCATTTCTAATCTCAGATTAACCGGAAGTTGAAATAAGTGAGCGACTCAGTTATAAACTGACCGGCGGTTGACAACCTCTGCCTAACCGTGAGCGCGTAAATCTGTGTGGACGTGTGTTATTCGGATCGTGGATCACTGCGGACTGTACTTATGTGAAATTGAATATTTTTGTATCTTGAATAGAGATATATTATGTTTTTATTATGACCAAGAACATGGAAAAAGGCCACTAGAAATAGAAATCCCAGTATAATAATGATTAAAAATAATTGCAAATTGGAATTATCTTGATGGATAATTCCAATTTACTAGCTCATTGAAGGAAGCTAGCATTCATTGATTGTAAATGTACGTATGGTACGTAACTATTAGGTAACTCATCTATTCGTTATTGTACTTATACAATAATATATCTGTAAATAGTTCATATTCATACAATGCGTCTGATAATGTAAAAAAAGTATTCGGACCAGCAAATTCCGAAAATACAATTTTAAGAATTTTTGGTTGTCTCTCTGTCTATTAGAGCATCACGTGGTAACTACTGAACGTATTTAAATGAAACTTGAAATAGAGCTAGTTTATTTCCCGGGGCGCAAGTTAGGATATTTTTTATCCCCTATTACTGACATCGTTTTCATGGGATAGTCGAAAATAGTGAAAAAGATGGCGCTGCGGTCGCATCTTTTTCAGAAACTACTGAATGTAAATGAAAAGTACTTTTTTTTAAATTCATTTTATCGAGCCTTAACTCTTGTGGTAAAATAAAGGGTACATAAATTTCTGGCTAGATGCACATATCACACAGGCATATTTACAGAAGAAGTAGCAGAGAATACTTAACTCCTAAGAAAAACCTAAAATATAGTAATTAACGAGCTGATAAATCTCCTGTAACTATTCTGAGTAAGGAGGATCATTAATCTATATTTGACACACACTTTACAAAAGACGCAGTAAAGAAAGAAATAACTATTAAAACTAATCTGAAATACATACTACTGTTCATTAAGTGCGGAAGCAATAGAGAAAGAAGTACCTACCCACTAAAACTAGCCTAAAATACAAACTTGTTCACTAGGTGCGGAAGCAGTAGAGAAAGAACTAATTACTAAAACTAACCTGAAATACAGACTGTAGTTCATTAGGTGCGGAAGCAGTAGAGAAAGAACTAACTACTAAAACTAACCTGAAATACAGACTGTAGTTCATTAGGTGCGGAAGCAGTAGAGAAAGAACGAACTACTAAAACTAACCTGGAAACGGACTGTTGTTCATTAGCTGCGGAAGCAGTAGAGAAAGAACTAACTACTAAAACTAACCTGAAATACAGACTGTTGTTCATTAGGTGCGTTAACATGTAACAATGCAACATGCCCATCTCCAGATAAAGCGACTGCTCTTCCAGAGAATGCTGGAAGGAAATGTAGTAGCAGCGGCGGTGATGCCGTTTGTATGGACCAAGCGCTCTCTGTCTTCGAGTTGTTTCCTCTGAGACAACGCACATCCCATACTACTACATATGGCTCGGCTACTGCTCCACCTACACTATATATATATATATATTTTATTTTATTAAGATGTGGTAATGGCTAGCGCACGTGTGCAACAGGTGCATGGCCTGAACTCCAGCATCTCTTGCACACATGCATGTTTTTTGATCTAATATGTATATGGTTACAATTACCACATGCTAATGATGAAAGAAAACATCGTGATGAAAACTACACATCGACATAACCAACGTGTCAAAACTGTCAAGCCACCAAGTGTGGCAGGTATACTGTCCGTTCCCACATAGTGGGAGGCCCGAATCCAGCAGAGGGCTGTTATTACGTTATCTTTAATATTATAAAATTCGAAACATGCCGTGTGAAAAAATTCTGGGCCAATTTTCGCTGATCGATAGCTAATTCTTACGATTTAAACTCTGCACTACTTTTATATTGGGAATCCCGCGAGAATGTTTCTGGGAATTATTTAAAATGGCCATATTAAAAAAAATCGAATTCCAATGTAATATTTGTACTGATCGATGGCAAATTTAATGTAAACAAATTTGTGATATTTGTTATCCCGGGAGCGGTTTGAAGTTGTTGGGATGCATAAAATTTGCTTAGTCTGATACAGTGTTCACTAAAACGATAGCTTAAATTATTTTTTAAATGCTGCAATACTTCGTGTCTCGGGATACCTGCGGGAATTTCAAGTCAAGCGTGGACGAAGTCGGGAGCATATCCTAGTAAGCAAATAACGGAAAGTGTTTACAAAAATTACCACTACAAGAATCAACCCCAGGACCACTATGTTCCAGAGAGATAAACTGGCCAAGTATTCGTCCACTCGACATATTTTGTCATCAAGGTTCAATTTCGTGATGGTTCTCGTCCAACATTTAGATATAATTTTCGATATTTTTAAGTGATCCAGTTATTTCTATAATATTTATAAGTTTTCGCGACTTGTAAACATAATAAAACTACGTTTTAACGGTTTTAAGCGTCGTAATTTATTTAATTTTAGTTATTCCGACGTTTCGTGATCACGGAAGACAGATGTCGAGTGTCAACGAGTATTGTCAAATTTTTATTTAGCCTACCGCCAACTTGTTCATTTTAATTATTTAATTTTGTTTATGGTTATTATTTACTCTATGGGAGCCTAATCTAATAACCAAAATCAAATAAATCACCGCGCTTAAAACCGTTAAAACGTAGTTTTATCAAGTTATTTCTACCTAAATTTAATAAAATATTTCTCGTACTCACGACTGAGTAAAGCCACAAGTGATAAGGAGATCGCCCTGCATATCCAGATCAGACAAGCAAGCCGTATGAGCTCTGAATTTGTGTTCAGCTCCTCCTTTAGTCCGGATATCTCTTAAAGCGACCATCCCGCTCGCACTCCCACACGCGACTAAAGAACCTCCACCGCTACGTAGCACTGCGCAACCCTCTTCATTGATTGGCTAAGGGAAGAGAGAAAGAGACAAAACTTATTTATCAGGCAACGACTATATTTTACTCATCAATATTGTTGGAATATGAACACAGTAGACGTGCGTACGTTAAAAACGGCGCCGGCGGGCGATTTTACAATTTACAATTTTAAGATTTTTTGTCCGTCTATTAGAGCATCACGTGATAACTACTGAACGGATTTAAATGAAACTTAAAACAGAGCTAGCTCATATCCCGGTTTATAACTGAAGATAGTTTTCATCCCGATAATGACATCGTTTTCAAGGGATAGACGAAAATAGTGAAAAAGATAGTGTTGCGTTCACATCTTTTTTGTAGCTAGCTTATATCCCGATTTATAATTGAGGATAGTTTTCATCCCGATAATGACATCGTTTTCAAGGGATAGACGAAAATAGTGAAAAAGATAGTGTTGCGTTCGCATCTTTGAAAACTATTGAACATGTATGAATGAAACAGTGTGGGCTTATAACCCGAGTTAACACTTTACATTTTATTCCGATAAATGAGGTTGTTTCCTTAGGATAGACGGATTAGCAAAATAGATGGCATTGCAAACTCGTATTTCAATTATTTAAAAAATACCTAACTTGTCATAAGCAACATGTCATTCATTGTATTACTTCAAATCAGATTGGCTCTAACTCGCCTTACTTTGTTTTGCTGGGCAGTTATTTACACTGTATGGACTTACGTTTCGTTGTTATAGTAGTGAATATAACAAACAACAGTAAAATTTAAAGCATAAAAAATTACCGAGTTCAACCTCTTTAACCAAATGTATTATTAATAGTAATAAAATCTCATTAGAAATCATCATTCACATTTTAAAAGTTTTTTTTGTTTACCATCCATAGACATTTAGATCCTTTTCCTGTTATTATACATTCTATAAAACATAAAAATGTTAGTTTAGTTGAGGGCTTATGCATCTTTTTCCATCTGGAATAATACATACATACATAACTTCACGCCAGGTCCCTTGCAGGGTAGGCACAAACAAATAATGAAATAATGTATAGTTATTAACCGTTTCTCACAGATGTAGCAATGAGTTTAATGTGTTATTTGTGATATGATATTGTTAATCACGTTATATATTAACAGTGTATACAATAGTGTAGCTATGATTTTAATAAGATCAATTTTCATTTAAGGTTTATCATCATCATCATCATCCGAGCGATAAATCCCGGTTGCGTTCGGAGCGTTCACTCCGACGCCCAGGGTCCGCTTTCCTACTTTTCCTACTCCACTTCGCGCGGTCTTCAGCATCCCCCGTTTTGAGACCATTGGCACGCATGTCATCTTTCATTTAAGGTTTATACGTATACAAAAACGTAACCTAACAAGTTTTTATGTAAGTAAAATAAAGCTACTACCCAGGGTTTTTACGCGGTATAGGCGCGGGGAAGTTACTAGTATAAAAATAAATTAGTTTTTCAACCAACTTCACTACTGTACATACATAGGAGTAAATTTTATAATATTATACTCACAATAACGGTTTCCGCCATCTTATTTAGATCCAAATCTATGAGTTTGGCTTGATGTCCGCCCATCATCAGTTTTGTTGAGCTTACTTGGTACAAGCATTGCATATCAGTCATATTTTGAGATCTGAAAGAAATTCAATTACGAAATCAACATCTCGTTTTGCGACTTACTTTAGGGACTCAACGTATAGTCCGCAAGCGCGCACGCTCTTTTGTTTGTGTGTGTGCACGGGTGTGTGTGTGTGTGTGTGTGTGTGGGTGTGTGTGTGTGTGGGGGGGGGGGTGGGGGGTGTGTGGGGGAGTGTGGGGGGGGGAGTGTGTGGGTATGTGTGGGGTGGGGGGGTGTGTGTGTGTGTGTGTGTGTGTGTGTGTGTGTGTGTGTGTGTGTGTGTGTGTGAGTGTGTGTGAGTGGGTGTGGGTGTGGGTGCATGCGTGTGTGTGTATTAAGGTAAACTTTTCCTAATTGCCGGTATTCCACTTTCGTGGTATTAAAATAATACCAACTTGTAAGTGCGTTTAGGTATCCCTCGCCTAATCTGATGGCGCAGAGTTGTTTTTGTGAGTGCATAGATACCCTCGTCAACCGTTATAATGTCTCTCACTTCTTCAGATTCGTGAATTTGGAATGATGTGTATTTTTGCATTCCCGGTCCGTAGTATGAGGTGACATGGCCCTGTAAAGTTGTAAAAATAATAATGAAACTACTAGATGTCGCTTTATGAAATAACCTAAGAATATGCTGTACTTAGTCACCTTAATGTAATCTAATGTCTATGCCTATAAATAATAGCTTTTAAACGAAAATTAAAAATAAATAATTAAACCAAACATGTTGCGGGTAGGCTAAATAAAACCTTTTAACAATACTCATTGACATTACATCTCTGTCTTTCGTGATAACGGCTACAGAATAGTGGCTGAAACGTCAGAATAAAAATCAAATAAAATACTACAATGAACTTATACAAAAATTGATTTAAAAATTAAAAATATTCTTACCCCTTGATTTCCCATCCATATCAACTCTTCAAACTTATCAAAAACCACAGCCGAGACACCAAATCTGTCCCCTCCATCCACCAGTACGCTGCTGCGCACCTCATACTCTGCTTGATGGCTCGGCATCAGGTAAGATGGTGCAAAATCGGTTGAGAAGGGATCTTTGAAAGAAGCAATAGGTTTTCAGCCAGTAAAGCAAGGTGGTTTTATCTTCCATATCAGGGAAAAATCTTGCAAGTTTGTTCTATTATGTTCACTGCTTAACATACAAAAATATTACATTTAAATAAAAAATTTAAATATAAATTCGATTTTTGAAGTGTAAACTGCTTATGTGAGGGTAATTTGCTGTGCTACATAACGCGTTACAGCGACAGTCTGTCTGGCATCCCTTTCTCTCACACATATGGCAGTGGTAGGTAGGCTCCTCTTCTCTCTCCAACCCACAGCTCTAACTGTATTTCAGACTGACGATTCTCACTCTCTCTACTCAGTGTTTAGTGTGTGATAGACATATACTATTGACCAGTGAGTTGATTGTAAATAGTTATACTTAGATTCATTTAAGTTATCACTTGACTCGGGCATCCGGAGACACACATTTTTTAAAATTTATTTATATAATTTGCAGACAAACACTCATATTTTATATCTCCAAACACAAATTATATATAAGCAAGTTAAGCTTGTGTTATGGGTAATATAGAATGGACTACTCAGGAGGTCGATCCCAAAAATGCCATGTCTGTACACCAAAGCTACTTGTAAAAAAACAAACAAATGTAATAGACTATATAATTGATGAAGAACACAATGTATTTTTTTTTATATCAAACCAAATTCAATAACATAAAATGATTATGGCATCTCTATATCTACTTTGTTTGACGAAAGCAATAAAAAGTTACAGAACTGAGGTTCTGAGGTTTATCCATTTACAATTTCATTGTTTTTTTAGGATACTGTAGTCAAATAACAATGTGTCACATCTATTGAACATTGTGCAGGACTGACATGAATTTGGCTAATTTTTAATTTCTTTATTCGATATTAGTAACTTTTTTGGATTGTTTATCCTTTTTGCTAGGTGTAAGTAGCTATTTCAGTGTATTTCAGTGTATCTGATATGTATTATTTCACTCTTTAAAAAGAAGAATTAGATTAAAAACTCACCATCAAAAATAATTCAAATATTGTAACCCATGGAAGTGTCATAAAGGCTAGAAGGATACATTTTCAAATAATCAAATAGTTTAATGCATGCAAGGTCATGTATGGGCATTTGTTAAATTGAAGTAAAATAAAAATGCAAGTCCATACAAAATCAAATTGTAAATTGTATGGTAAACAATTCAAGTAGTGTTTATTAATTTTTGGGTGCCATGCCCAATGCCTTTTTTTTCAGTCACAAAATATGCACTAATTTTGTTTTATTTTATGGACTGGACACATTTCAAATAAATTCTAATAGTTTTATTAATATTAAAGTTATGATACAAACATGGTGTTGACCACAGCCAATATTCTTCAAGTATTATAAATAATAGGCCTGACATATACATTTCTTTTCAACAATCAATTGCAGTTTTATTTAATTTTAATTATTAAATTATTTTTGGTGGGTTTATCCCTGCCCACCACTACTTTAGGAAGGCATGCTTTTATGTTTGAGTATATGACAAATCTAAAAAGAGTCGCAATCTTTATGCACATTTGATCATAAAACCGACTAAGTGGTGCATGCGTTCCGGCCAGGATCGAACCCGCGCCCTTTGAGATTAGACACGTGCGCTAGTCATTACGCTACCATGGCACTTGTTAAGACTGGAGGAAATTGTGTACAAATTGGTAATTGAACAGACTTGTAAGATTTTCACGTTTTTGTATCGGTAAGTTTTTAATAGAACCAGTGAGACAAATATACAAAAAAACTAAATACAAAAATAGTGACTAGTCGCTAAAGTAAATATTGAATTGCCTAAAAGGGCACAATGTTTTGGTTTTGATTTAAAAAAATGTACTTTTGTAGTTCATCAAGGCAGCTCCTGGACACCAAGAGGCTTTCAAATGCCGCAAATATGCCTCCACTGGTAATGGATACATATTTAGTGGCTTTCGGAATAAACACCCTAGAGCCATGCGGGCCCGAGGCCCATTACCTCTACAGAGATCTTTCAGGGTGTCTGATAGGCACCCCAGGTGACCAAAAGGCCGGCTTGTATTTGGGCGATGTGTCAACGTTGTCATCCAAAGTGACAATGCGGCCAGCGTTTTGGAAACGCTCCCTCCCTGCAATTTGGGGTTTATTTTTTATTATACTCTAAGTTTTTAAATAGATTTATATTATTTGGTTAGTACCTACCTAGGTATAAGTTATTTTATTTTATTATGTAGTTTATTTATGTTGATCTTTACTTCTCTTACTAATTACTTGACAATTATTCCAGCTAGTTAGTTTCTTCTCTTATCTTAATTATAATGAAATTTAAATAAATCTTCTATATTTATTTTTGGTGATTTCTGAGACTTTAATTTGTTTTGTGACATTGAGAAAACTTATTAGACACATAGAGTAGTACATTACACATCTTTAATAGCCTATTGTTATTAGTCATTATTATCTTACATGATTAGAATATCTACCTAAGTAGTTAATCATTTTCATTTCTCGTATTCTGAAAGTACACTTGGAGTTGCCTTATCATAGAGATGAAAACCGCACTTTTCGTCTCTGGGAAACGATTCTCCCTGCTGTCAAGAAATTTAGTTTTTTGTAAGTGGAAAGGATTAAATGTGATGACACTAAACCAAAGCCCAGCCCTAAATCTTACAATCATCAAAAATCATTAGCATAAAGTAGATAGCTACAAACATTAACCTGTAGGTACTATAAGAAAAAGTTTATTATCTACAGCTGTTTTGATATCCGATTAATAAATAGAATGTTTGAAATGAAGGTATGATTTCAACAAGTCGAACCTTTCTCCTGTTTTCTTCAAATTTGTAAGTAGTGAAATATATAGTATAAGGGTACAGAGCATCGCAAGTCTTTATAAATAAATGTTATTTTATACAATAACTTCGAGTAGATTTGTCTAAATATTGATTATAAAGAGAAAATTACCCACCAGATAAAAGATGCTCTGTTGGCATACAAAGGTCGGTGTAGTGATATTCCATGGTGTTTAGTTTAGATAACTTTTTAAGGGATTAAAGTGCACTTTCATTTATGAAGGATATAAATGTGCATTCATGTACCAAGTAACAATTTAATAAATATCTGTTTAAACAAACGATACATACGAACGAAAGCAAATTTCGTTAATTGACAGATTGACGGACGTGACGCCAAAAACGAATGACAATTGAGTTTTTTTTTTTAACTGATGGCTGCAATGCCGTTTATGCATTGATTTTGCCAATGTCGTGTGAAAAGACAATTGAGTTGACAATAGTAGTAGGTTATATTTTATTATATTTATGGCTTGGCAACTAGGCCTTTAAGCCAGCAATAGTAGTATAGAATTCGCCACAAAGGCAGGCAAAAGAATTCTAGTCCATACAGCCAATTCTGATGTAAAAATAATGGGTAAAGTAGCGCAGTTGTATTTCAAGGTACACCCGACGCCATTCAATAGAGTTCTTATGGAAACTCGAAAGGCCACATCTGACTATACGGTTAGCCAACAAACAGCGCATTCCACATGTAGCTCAGAACGCCCAAAATGCGCAGTCTGGCTTTCCACATGGCGACCGCGATCACTACGGTCGTGGCGAAAAGTCACTAATGATTTCATGATTTTGGCTCACAACAGCTGCGTTCCATTAGAGACTCAAAAGGACCACGTTATCTCCCGTTCCACTTGTTTGCCGGCGTTACAATCGTAAACCCAAGTAGAACGGTTATTCGACCCAGCTCTTGCCATAGGTCATTGTGTTATCAAAAATGACGACGTTTTCGCCACAACCACAACGACCGCAGTCGCCTTGTGGAACGGCTAACGGAGCATTTTGGGCGTTGTGATCTACTAGCGCAAGGAATATATTACTCTCTACTAGTGGAACGCGCTGTTGATCTTATTTATTTGTGAAATCACTTAATCACCAGATATATGTTATTCATAGAATAAACAACACAAACATAAAAGATGTTTGTTTCATGATTATAATAGTTGTATGGTTTCACTTTTGAATTTACTCAGGTTATAATTTATTTGACTGATAACTTTTGTCTGATGATTGAAAAATTGGCCCTAAGCTTGTCTTCAAAATTATAAGGCAAGTTAGACCATTTCTTGCATGAATCCCTATTATTATAAATGCGACACCGTTATGTTACTTTTTTATCCTTTTTAAAACCTTTTGAAAGTTTTTTAAATCTTTCGGTAGTTCTTAATAGTTTTTGGTATTTTTGATAGTTTGTGATACTATTTGATCTTTTTTGAGACTAGAATTTTCAATACTTTTTATGACTACTTACCTAGCATGCTTTTATAATACCAGTTGCATTGCATTAAATTCTTAACTAGTCGCTATTCACCCCCGAAACATTGACTTGATGCCAAATTATCCCATTTTCAGGGATAAAAAGTATCCAACATAAATTCTCGGCAAATTGACCAGCAGTTATTCCATGATAGAGTAACAAACAGAGTTACTTTCGCATTTACAAAGTTATATGAAAAGTATAGACATGGATATCCGTATTACATTAATAAAATAACCAATAGTTAAAATTAATAAGGCCAGAAAAACTTTTAAATTCAGAAAAGTAAAAAGTCTTAAATACTCTAAAAGTCCCAAAAAGCATAAAAACTTATCAGGAACAATTACAAATTATCAAAACTATCTACAAAACTATAATACAATTGATTAAATCAAAACTATTAAGGAAGGGTAAAATTGTACTTCGAGAGATATTTTATTAATATTTTAAATTTGCACCATTACATCGTAGGAAAATTTTCTATGTGACAAAGTCAAAAATCAATTGTTTGTTGGTGTTGCCAACATGCTGGGGCGCGGCGGTGAAATTAAGCACCATACCGAATAATATTTTAGTTTTCTTTACCTCTTGGCTAATAATATAATAGTATGCCTTGAAGCCAGCATACTGGTCACACTGATCAACTCCTAAAATACATCTTTGCTCCGAACACTGTCGAGAGACATTTATAGAATAAAATTAGTTATATAGTTAAACATATGAACATTAAAGATATAAAAACATAACATAAAAATTAATTTCGTCAACAAACATAACAACAACAACATAAACACAAAATAGCATTATTCTAATGGTAACACACAGATACCGCTTAAAGAACGTTTATACACCTTTTTATTAGGCGTCACAATATCAACGACGCGAACCTTACCATCCCCCCCAAAATAAACCTTGATAATTCTGCCCATAGGCCAAGTTAGAGGTGGGGTGTTTGGCTCCCTTAAAATAACTAATGAGCCTACTTTAACATTAGGCAAACTATCACGCCATTTAGGCCGCGATTGTAAAATGTTTAGATAATACTTATGCCATATATTCCAAAAATGAGATTTAACTTTATTACAAAGTTCCCAAAATTTTAATCTATTCGTTGGTAAAACATAAGTATACCTCTCAGGAAAAGAAGTTAAAGGACAACCAATTAAAAAATGGCCTGGCGTAATGTAGCTGAAGTCATTAATATCTTCAACTGTTACTGGCAATAGAGGCCTTGAATTTAATACGCCCTCTATTTGGCATAGTACAGTATTTAATTGCTCGTAAGTCAAAACATAATTTTGCACAATACGCTTTAAGTGAAACTTCATACTCTTAACTGCTGCCTCTGCAAGTCCTGCAAAAACAGGCGAGTAGCTAGGTATAAAGTGAAAATTTATACCTTGTTGAATTGCATAAACTTGTGTCTCAGTCTGATGTTCTTGTGATCCTTGTAATTTGTAAAGCCTGTCTAATTCATTCTTTGCTCCTCGAAAATTACTACCATTATCAGAAAAAACATCAGTAGGTAAGCCTCGTCTTGCTACAAACCGTTTAAAACATGCTAAGAAACTGTCTGTGGTTAAATCTGAACAAAGCTCAAGATGTATCGCCTTAGTTACAAAACAAACAAAAATGCATATATATCCCTTTGTTTGTATAGCCCTTCGTACCCGAGAGTTCTTTACTATTATCGGGCCTGCAAAATCCAAACCAATTTTTTGGAAAGGCCTACACGCAATAACTCGTTCAGCAGGTAAGCTACCCATAAGTTGTTTGGCGGATTCTGCTTTCATTTTGAAACATAATAAACATTTATAAATAATCTTTTTAACATGCCTGTACCCGTTTAACAACCAATATTTTTGATTTAGACTAGATAATAATAATTTAGGTGCCGCATGCAATAACCGAATATGTTCACTATGAATAATAAGTTCCGTGATACGAGATGATTTCGGTAAAATAATAGGATGTCTTTGTGAAAAAGGCACGTTGGAATTATCAATTCTACCACCTACCCGTAGAATGTTTTCGCTATCAAGATAGGGGTATAAAGATTTTAGAGGGCCTTTTACATTACAATTGCCCGAAGATAAACAACTAATTTCTTGTTTGAAATAAATATTCTGTTCATTTTGAATTATTTTATTTAATGCGATTCTTGTTTCAAGAAACGTCAAATACCCTACTTGACGCGAGGTTTTGTTTTTTAAGTTATTGCAAAACCTGAGTACTAAGGCCATCACGCGCGTCATTTTGTTGATGTCTGAATATCTATCAAGAAAAGAATAAAAATCATCACCCTTTTGCGTAATAAGAGATACCTTGACATCGGAACCCGCAAAATCCTTCTTCATTTCAGGCAGACTATCCAAATCCAATGGTAGTTTCACGCCACAGTTAAACTCATAACTACCATCTTGCAAAAACTCTGGGCCCTGCCACCACAGCTTGCAATTGAGTAATTCGTCTGGATTAGCTCCACGGCTCACAAGATCAGCTGGGTTCTCATTACTAGGTATATACAGCCAATGCCATCTGGAAGTTAACTCTTGAACTAATTTCACCCTATTTGCAACATAAGCTTGGAGTTTAATTGGCTCTGTAGCTATCCAAGCCAGTGAAATTTGTGAGTCAGAAAATAAGTAAACATTATTTATATCAACATTTGGCTTTAATGTAGAGTAAACCCTGTTTGTTAGTTTACAAAGCAAGAGCATAGCATTTAGCTCTAATCGAGGCACAGTGAGAGTATTCTTATTGCGAGGGTTGATTCGGGATTTAGAGCATAGTAAGGAAAGTGAGGCCTTACCCATGTTATCCACCACTCGAAGATATACTAAGCAACCATACCCTGTGGAACTTGACGCATCAGCAAAGCCAATTATTTGTTTGGTAATGGCGTTTTTTACATTACTAATATTCCGGTTGACTGTTAAAGGACTCATTTCTGACAATTTTTTAGCAAAGGAAAGCCACTCTAGCCTCAGTTGTTCCGAAGGAACTTCATTCCAGCCTATTTTATCGTTCCACAACCTTTGCATGAAAGCCTTAGCCTTTACAATAATCGGAGCGATGAATCCAAGAGGATCATAAAACTTGGAAATATAGCTTAAAATCTGTCTTTTTGTTGGATATTCAATATTGAATTTCTCTGGACAAGAAATTATAAAATAGTCCTCTCGCACATTAAGTGTGAGACCTAACGTCTTCATGCAAAAAACATGTCTTTGAATATCTAACTCGTCAAAATGTTGTTTTTCCAAAGGAATATCTTGCAAAAGCTGTTGACAATTTGACGCCCACTTGTGTGTGTAAAAACTTCCCTTCTGCAGCAAATCACAAAGTTGTCTTTTTGCTTCAATTATCACCTCTAAATCAGAATGCGAGAAGCAAGCATCATCGACGTACGTACAGTTTTTTAAAATATAAGCTGCTAATGGAAACTCTTTTTCATATTTATTTGCAAGTTCTAGCAAACAACGAGTGGCGAGATAACTTGAACTCTTCTGCCCATACGTAACTGTATCAAGTTGTATACATTTAATCGGTTCATTAACATTACTTCTCCATAAAATATTTTGTAAGGTGGCATGCTTGGGATTTACATAAACACAACGAAACATACGACGTATATCAGTAGAAAATGTATATGTTCCTAATCGAAATAAAATCATTATGTCAAATAATTCATTTTGAACTGGAGGCCCGCGCAACAATAAATCATTAAGTGATACCTTCTTGTCTGTTGCCATAGATGCATCGAAAACAACACGTGTTTTTGTAGTTTTGCTATTTTCGTTTATTACAGCGTGATGCGGCAAAAAATACAAAGGATCATTCTGAAAATCTAATGATTTAAAATCAATATAATGTGCATGACCTAGACTCACATATTCATTTATAAATTCAGTGTAATCCGAAAGTAATTTCGCATTTTTGTGTAATTTGCGTTCCAAATTTAGAAACCTATAGTAAGCCAAATCAAAGGAATTCCCAATAATTTTATTGATTTCATTTAGGGGAAACTTTAACGGCAAATCAACTTGAAACTTGTTACCTTGATGCAGCGTTGTACTTTTATATATATTTTCACATAACTCTTGTTCTGAAAACTGTTCGTTGCAGGTTTCAGGTATGTTTTCTGCCTTCCAAAATTTTTCTAAATCTTCATTTATACTAGATTCACAATCCACGCATATTAATGAAACCTTACTTGATTTACAATTGGGCTGCTGTGGCAAAGCTCCAGCGATTATATGTCCGAATTTCGTGTTAATGAAGCGAGGCTGCAGGTGTTGTTGATGAGTACTGAACTCATATTGTGGAGTAAATTGACCATATAAATTGTCTTGCTCCGGAATAAGCACCTGGAAAAATATGTCAGCGCCCATTAACATATTAATATCCGATGGTATGCCAAAATCATCATCTGCTAATTGCATTCCAGTAGGAATGTGAAGTGATGAAACGTCTACCTTGAATTGCGGAATTTTACACGTTATTTTGTCCAGGACATGGCAATTAATCGTCACCTTATAAGGTGAGGTAAGTGAGCACACTTCAAGGGGCACAGAATAATGCACGGCATTATTTTTGTTGCTGACCCCTATTATATTTGTATTATTCCTAGTAGGAGTAATGCCTAGGACATCTATTAATTTGCTCGTTGCAATCGATATTTGGGAAGCGGAGTCCAATATCGCCTTTATGCGCACCTCCTGGCCACTCTTGGAATAAAGTTTTACTTTAACAGTTGGTAATAAAACCTTATTAAATGATATATTGGATATCAGCGATACGTTTGGTTGCGAAGGTAAGGCTTCTTCTTCATGAAGCAAGGTATTGTGCGCCTGTCTGCAAATATTGCATCGAAAATGATATTTGCACTTACCTTGGTGAGCATTCAGACACACCTTGCACAACTTGTTATCCTTAACAAATTTTAGTTTATCAACTGTCGCTAAGAATTTGTAACTGGCACAGGTATACAATTTGTGTTCAGAAGAATTGCAATATGAACATGATCTGGATGTGGTAGCCATATTAACGACTGCCCTATGGTGTTGATTTTTACCTGACGATGAGGGTGACTCAGCGCTTTCCAATGCCAAGGCTCTCTTATCCAGGTATGATAAGAAGTCAGATATAGTCGGATCCAACCTTGCATCTCTATCTAACTGATAGGCCCGCAATGTGTACGTATCTAATTTTCGATATAAAATGGCTAATACAATGGGGTCCCATGTGTCAGTTCGAACCTCTAAGTTTTTCAGAGCACCTAAACATTGCTTTATGTGTGACACAAACTCACGAATATTATTTGGAGTAGATTTGTACAAGGAAGGCATGTCGAGCAACGAATTAATATGTTCATTAACAATTTTAAAAGTGTGGTTGTAACGGTCATTTAGCAGTTGAAGCGCTTCGTCATAACTATTTGGAGCCAAAGGGAGGTTTTTAATTAAATCAAGTGGCTCTTTTTGTAAAAATGACCTAAGGTAATATAATTTTTGGATCTTATCAATTGATTTGTCCTTGTGCACTATTGCTGTGAAGAGATTGATGAAGGGTGTATAGTCACTATATTTTCCCGTGAAGCTAGGTATATGGATTGTTGGCAGCTTCGCCTTAAAAGTTGAACAATTACCTGTGTCGGGTTCAGAATTATTATTTATGCGCTCATTGAAAATATCAAGGGCGTTAAAGTATTTTTCTTCAATCTCTTCGCTATTGCCATTATCATCTTCGTCATAAAACAAAATTTCTTTATTATAATTTTCAAATTCATTAAATAATTGCTCCAACCGTTTTTGTTTCGCTTTTAAAATTGAATTTGAAGCAGTTTGAATTTCAACCGTATTTTCCAAAAAACTGAATATTCTAGTCATCGAGGACTTAACATAACCTCGAGCCGCTCTTAATTTTTTAAGGTCTTCCATTCTAATTATTAAATCTAAACTAAAATATATAATAATTAACACTAATAAAATAAATAATGTCAGACGTTGAAGTCTATCAAAGAAATTATAAATAAACTGTCACTAAAAAAGAAAACCGTGTCAGTCCTGTTTAAATCTTCTTAGGTAAATGAAATGTTCGTAAAACAGCATGCAATGTTATCTTGAAATAATTATAGATGTCGTGATCTGCTATGAAGTGAAATTTTCCTTGAATTTGTTTCCTTGTTGTGAAATTCCAAAATGTCGGCCAAACCTTTGATGAAAATTTTGACTTTTCCTCTTGATGGTGATGTTATGCTCTCGATGCTTTTAATTGCAGCAAACGGGAAGATATGTTGCGCTCGCTGTTTACCCTTGTAGGTGGATGCTGAAGAGTAATATTGCTCCAACTTTTATTGCACCTATTTCGCCTTATGTGTTAAAATTTTTTCGTGCCAATGGACTGGTATTTATTTTCTTGCCGAACTTGAAGGACCAAATGATTAAATCAAAACTATTAAGGAAGGGTAAAATTGTACTTCGAGAGATATTTTATTAATATTTTAAATTTGCACCATTACATCGTAGGAAAATTTTCTATGTGACAAAGTCAAAAATCAATTGTTTGTTGGTGTTGCCAACACAATATCAAAACCTATCAAAAAAAAAAGTAGTATCAAGTACTATCAAAAACTTAAAAAAAATAAACTCATGTAATAACAGTATGGTGGCCTGAAGGAGCATTAAATAATATGCTAATAATATAAATAAATTATTATAATATAAAGTTATTGATAATAAAAGTCTGTACAAAACACTTTACTCTTAATTTAATGATACTTAATTAACAGTCGTAGGTAAGAAATGTTGATAGTAACTCTTAGTAAACTCTGTCATAAGATCTGGCATAGCTTCAGGTAGTGCTGTTACAAGTCTTGCAGGGCTGCCAGAGTACCTGGCAAATGATGGAACCACAGTTTCCGCTGGGAGAACAGAGTTGTCTTCTATCATACAGCAATCTTTCAAGACACATCTTCTACCCTAAAAGAAATATTAAACAATCTTCATATCTGTAATCCCCTTCAATATTTTATCATTGCTAGCTTTTACTCTCGGCTTTGCTTGGTTTAATGTAAATTTTGTAGACTGAGTTGGGTCCTACACAAGCACACATGCTCTATAGAATTAATAATTAATTATATAAATAAATATAATTTTTAATCCAAAATACCCCTAAAGCCATCTAGCAATGGGAGAACTAACCATGAGAGCAAGACATCAAAATTACATTGTTATGACATTGTATTTTTAAGTGAATTGTAATGCGTTTTCTTTTAATTTGATTCACCTTATTGACCACTGTTGCAACTGATTGTCCACCACAGTTGCAATTGAAAATGGTCACACCAATAAAACACAATCAGAGTGATCTATTTGGCTATATTCATCTCTCCCTCAGGATTAGTACTTTTTATCTGCATGTAAAGGTTCCCTATTGCATTTTCTACACCCCTCAAAATGTGTCAGAAATGTTACTTGCTGATCTGTAGCATTTAAAAAAAACCATATGTTTCGCAGATGTGCAGGCGGACCACCTTATGGAGAGTGGTTACCATTGTTTCTGGATATTTGCAACACCAGAGATGCTAGAAATGCACTGCTCTACTGCTTTCTTAAAGGATACCGGAACCTGGCCATTAGTACTGGAACACAAATCAAGGTTATAGCGGCATACTCTAGGCAAGGAGTCCATCTATCTGGGCTAGATACCACCTGCACATTTGCAAAAATTAGTTAGGATTTCTGGTCAGACAACATGTGTTACTTTTTAAGTAGTTTTTTTTATTTTAGCTACAGACTGTGAAGGAAAACAGTGTGTTGGTAAACACATCTTGGTTCTTAATATGTTAGCAAGTTTCACCTCAATGCACCTTGGACTGTGATAATAGGTTAGGTTTAGGTTTAGGTACCCCTAAAAATAAGCCCGAGATTAAAATATGGCTTAACTTATGGCTTTACTCTGTTTTGTGTATATCCTATATTATAAACATATGTATATCATGAAAATTAATTCATGTGTGGAAAAAAGGTGACTGATATTAATATAGACATGATATACTTACAATAACAACATTCTTTCCAATATAAACATAAGAGCCAACAACTGCAGCATTAACCACAGTATTTTCACCAACAAACACATGATCTCCCATTTGTAAAGGGAAGAAAGCAACACTGAAACAGAATTGAATAAATCAGTAAATAATATATTCTTTTTTTAGATATTATTACTCATAAATATGTAACTATTCAACCAAATAGGCATGAAGCTACAGACTATAAAACCCCGGCATTAGCGAAATTATAGGCTTTTGACACAAAGGGAAAATCAATACCTGAGCCATTTGAGCCAGTAACAACTAAAATAGATATATTCAATGTACAATTAAGATTATTTTAAAGCTCACCCTTTACTAAATTTCTTGAAAGGAGGTCTTATAACTGAACCCTTACTGATGATACAAAATCTTCCAGTTTTTACATTTGCCAAGTCCCCTCTGATGATGGCATCGCTCTGGACTATTACTTTTCCGTGTAAAACTATGTTCTGTGACCCACACAGCACTGTTTGTCGACTAACTTTGTTGCCGGAAGCCTGAAAGTATTATGTCGAAGTTTTCAGTTGACTTTTTGAGTCATATTGTATATAAAATATAAACTCATGGCTTACAGTTTCTACATATTCTGATTTGTTATAATATGTGTCTTGCAGTTCCATTGTGCTTTTTTAAAATTAGTTTTCTCAAGTTTATTATAAGCTTAATCACAAAATTCTAACTACTATTACATGTACTACCAGTGTCATAACAGTCAGTACAATTATTTTTTCTTAGAGATTTTTTGCGTTCTATTAGTAAGTACGTATTGCAGTAGATGTCACTGTTCTCAAATTGAACACCAAATGAAAGAAAATAAAATGTTTCGTTATACGCAGTTGTTTTAATAATTGTTTAAGAAATATTTGATATGTTTTCATGTTTTTGCAAGCCATATCAGCTAATAAATATATTTTAAAATGTGTAAATTCTATTCCTCACATTTTTCAAATTATAAAGCTCTTTTTAACGTTAATTACTGGATTTTTGATGAATTGTCGATTTACCAAAAACTTATTTCAAAGATGTCAATTATGTCAAAACCAAAAAGACATTCCGATCGATACGAGTTACACTCGTGAATGTATGTACTTTGTTTGTGTTTTGATTATTTTTCGATAACTTTGTTTGATTCCTGGACTCCGAAGACTTCGCTTATCACGTTTACTAGTGTTCTGTGATCACGTTGGACTTACGCATGTACCCTGAACACCGATTTGCCTAACGGTTTGTTCTCTGATGACTTGGATTATGGCTTCTTCTAAAAGAGGTTGTTGTGTGCCCAGATACGGTAAAACTTGTAAGTAAATCATCGTAACGGCACCAGATTAGATGTGGATACAAATGATGTTATGAAAATGTATGCCTTTGAATATTTTAATAAAAGGAAACATAATAAATCACGCTACCGCTAAATTGTTGTTTTATTTACTAACAAATAAACATTTTTTGGAAAGGCTTTTGGGAATTGCAGGAGTTAAATTATTAACTCCCGCAATTTCCAAAAGTCTAATATAAAAATCAAAATAATACTAGACCCCCTGGACGGTTTTTGCCGTTGAATAGTGTCGTATACCGATAGAGTGCGTTAGTATATACATTATGACTGTTGACTCTATACCAGTATATATAAAGTACTCTGTGTGTACTACTGATACTGAGTCTACTGATCAAGAGAGTAATATATTCCTTGCGCCCTGAGCGAATAGTCGATGACAATAACAGAAATGTCAGCTGTCATCGTAGTATTCGTCACCACAGTACGTTCGTCACAATAGTAGGCAAAGGAATCTTATAGTCCATTCGTGTTGTTCATCTGAACTACCGTTTCAGTTACGGACAAAAACTCTCCACAGATCACGTATAACTAGAATACTCTCCTCTCTCATTTGTCATCTGTTGCGGGTTGTTACTGTGGCTGATAACATTTGATACTGGCAATTAGACAGTAAGAGTAGTAAGACATTGGGTCATTAATAATTTACTGCTGACTTATCCTGGAATACGAGCTATTGAGGAATCAGGAGAGAAAAATTAGAGATCTGTAGGGTTATTCATAAATGTCGGAAACCTTCCTGTGTAAGAACGGAAAGCTCCCAAAAGAATCAATTTGCATTCCAACGGAACGTAAAACACTATTGACAACACATTCCCGAATGTGTTCATTTCCGTCGTTTATGAATAGACCTAGTAATCTAATCCAGCTGGAACAAATTAAATGAGTATTCATTAGCATTTTCGACATTTTAATAATAATCGTAATATTATTATTTTAAGCTGTTGTTACAAGGCGGTAAAATCATGTAGAAAATAATGAAGGCGCCACTTTCGCAAAAAGCCTAAACTGTAGCAGCTACATATTAGGTCAAGAGTAATTTTAATACTTAATAGTAATGCTTAGCACGACATAAAACATAGAGTAAGTATTAAATTGATTTAGTTACGTCGTACGCATTTTGTCGAAGCAGAATTTTACTTTTTTAACAATTACTATAATTTTGAAACCAAGAACTTTAACACCTAATAGTTATTAGAACAATGATTTTATTAAAAGAAGCTAAGCTAACCATTACAAACCTATCATGTCGGCGGTTTTTTGATAAATATCGTCGAATTATAATGAACAGATTTTTGCTTTTAATTTCACCGCTCATGTGAATCTTGGTATTGTGTATACATGCGTATTTAGTTATTTTTTAGCGGATTTTGCACTCGGATCAACGTTAAAATTGAAATAACGTATATAAATTATTCGCTTTAGTTATGATTCATTGACCTTGGCTAGTGGCTACAGATAACATGGAACATTGCTAAAAGAAGAAAAAATAGTTCCCTTTCTAGACATTTGGTCAAGTTGTAGATCACAACAAGATGTTTTTCACAAAACCGTCTATATCTGTAAAGGAGACTCGCCAACTATTAATTTACTATTGACTAATAAATCTCAGCATCTAAAAGGTATATTTTTTCTACCATGTCCGTGAAATTAGCGTCAAAAGCCTTGCAGCCAAAATACTCTAAAAATAAAATATAATTGATAAACTGGTTGCGTTCAGAAATATTGATTATTCTTAGACCGCCTACACACTAAACCTAGAATATTGGCCGTTATTACGGTAAGTGATATTGAAAAAACTATACGTTCAACAGCGTACTATAACTAAATATATTCACTTTTAGTTTAATAAGCTGCGAGTATAATTATTATTGTTGCAGTTTAAATATTGTAAAAAAGTTGTATATCTTTCTGAGTAAATAATAGACTATGCGTAGTCACTATTTTACTGGAATAATAGTTTAAATTTATGGAGGGAAATCTAAGATTATGTGAAATTTGGAGAAACAGCCGTATTCTATACCTAAAAATTCAATTTCATAACATGGACAGGTTTGTAAAAAGAGAGCCTAGAGCTAATACAGGTTACTATATTTCCGTTACATATCGATAACTAAGAAAAATTAGCCGCAAGAATTAAAATATGTAAAAAACTGAACTTTTGCAGACTATCCGCAGGGAAATCAAATAATTGCATACATACCGACTGCGGGGAGTAGCAGAATGGTGTAAGTATTTTAATTCTCATTATTTATTTATAAAGTTCGGTGCATTTCATTGAAAAAATGTTAATATTAAGCTTTTTGTGCGATTATGATAACTTTTTTTAAGTAATATTGTTGTGTACTGTAAGTACTTAAAACAACAAGTTTTTATCCTTTTCTGTTTATTTTTACCGAAAACTTAAATCATATATTGAGAATTACATGTATCATTCATGGGAATACCGTCCAAATTTTCCCCGGGACCAGTATAAAACACTTTATTCTGCTATAAAATACATACGCATACATACTAAATCAATTTAAACAAGATCGACAATCATTAAAATCAAATATTGATCTCATTACAAAGGCATTTTACTTTTCGTTCCGAAAAAACTCAGCGCGTTTACCAGAGATTCTTCATACGTCTAAAGTAAAGATGAAACGGATAGTTTTTTGGCGGGTTGCTGGATAGTATATATCTGGCCCACCTAGGCTACCTTTCAGAAGGAACTCACAACGACCGCAATTTTTCCTGTTCCACTTGCTTGCCTGCGTTAAAGTCGTAAACCCAAGCGGGACGGTTATTCGACCCACTTCTCGACAAGGGTCGCTGTGAGCGTTGTGTGATCGAAAATGACGTCGTCATTTGTGACGTTTTCGCCACAACCACAACGACCGCGGTCGCCATGTGCAACGGCTAACGGAGCATTTTGTTCGTTGTGAGCTACTAGTGGCACGCGCTGCTAGTAGCTGGATGGCCGAATATCATTTATTATACGAAGCATATATTATTTGTTTTACGAAAGTTAGTTATAAGCAACTAAATATTATAGATTCAGAATTGTTTATTACCACGTTCGACATGAGTTTCTGAGTAATATATTTTATCAATTTGTGTTATGTTTTGTATGTTTCATTTATACAATTTTATTTATATACTAATAAGATACTCTTATATACACTGAATACACTTTATTATTAAGTGTCAAATTCTGCATACATAAATAACCTAAAAACTAAAATATAAATACAGAATCAATTTCAAATAAAACTAACACATATAAATTAAAATAAAAAACCTAACAAATACACTATAACTAAGTTCGGTCCAGCCCGACCAAACTGCTATCGTAGGGTAATGTATCTTAAAGGCCAGCCCCGGATCTTGAATTTCTTCGAAAGGGGAGGAGGCATAAAGTGAAAAATGCCGCCTATATTTTTGTATTAATCATCATAATCAACGTCGTCATCGTCGGCATTCATATTAGAAACACTGCCTATCTGGCGATGCCTTCTGATTTTGAATATTGATTGGAATTACGACTTTAACTATAATCAGCACCAAAAACTTGTTTACGGCACCGAAAAAGATACACAACGTAAAGACAATGTTTGTGCACTCAATCTCTTTAAAACAAATTTCATTAATTAATTTCAGTGTTATCTAGGTCCCACTCTATATAACAAACTTAAGAAAATTCTTAAACTTTACCCCCTCAACAAATATCAATGTAAAGAAGTTTTAATAGATTGGCTAAAACAACGTAGTTATGATGATATTCAAAATTTGTTGGTACTGTTAATTTAAAAAGTTTAGTAATAAATAAATATTATTAAATATAGAATTATTATTATGTGTACAAGTCGCGAAAACTTAAGAAAATATTATTATTAAATATAGCTAGTTACGAAAGAAAGTCTTAGTATTAATCTTATTTTTACAAAATATAACATTTAAATTTACAATTATCTTTTGCATTAAACATTCTCTTTAAGACACTGGAAGGGACTAACACATAAAAAACAGGCTCGGCCTAGTTTAGGTGTTAGTTAACGATATAACTTATTATTAAGGAAAGATCTATATTTGTATTTGTGTAATTACATAAACATTTTTTATATTCTCCTTCTCTTGGCGCACACGCTTGTCAGGGATATTTGTGGATTTTATGTTTTTTTTTCTTTAAGAGAAAAATGTATATTTTTATGTCTATTAATGTAAAACTCTTTATCTATATTTGGTGTCAATAAAACATTATTATTATAAAAAAAAGGCTAAAGTAGCAAATACTAGATGTGAGATGACATAGGTTACATTTTCAGGCCATCCGAAAACATATACTGCCCAGGAAACTATGGAGCTGAATTTCCAAATATGCAGCAAATGATTTCATCTTCTTACGCTCCCGTTGGTCATGTAATAAATACTCCTACGAGTTACCAACAAACTAATGTAAGTTTTCTTTAACGAGCCTTAATGTTACACTCGCAGAGTTCGAAGTAGGGTTTTCTAAAAGAAGAAAATATTTTATATAATATATTTATTATTTAATTTATATTATGGAGAAGTCATATTTGGTAAATCTATATGTAGGTAATATAATAATTTTATAAAGAATTTAAATAATAAAAATTAATCCTGAGGCTAATTCGGACCACAAATGATATACATATATAAATCCGATTTATGATACCAGTACCCAGTCATGTCCCCAATCTTCTCACTAGCTTTCATAAGGGGCTTATTCACTATTCTGCATGGCAGTTCTGCAGTGGTTGGAGCTTGCAGGCAAGAAACATTCTGCTCGTTGCTGCCGGACGCAAAACGTTCACAATCATTACGCGGCAGATGATTAGACAGTCATGCAGGATAGTGAATAGATCCCTACATTTTAGCACTAAGGGCCGCTTGCATAAACGTTTCTTAACTTTATTTAAAAAACACTATACGCATTTACACCCTTAAATATGATTGGCGTCTTGCACAATGCGAAATTGCTTTAAATATGTTTAAGGAACTGTCAAAATATTTTGTGTAAAACGTATTTAGGCTGTTTAATATGATTAACTAATTTTATTTAAAGGCGATCGTTATACAAGCGGCCCTTAGTAATCTTGCACCTTGTATATTATGTCATTTAATTTTAAACACTACCAAATTATATGTGCAAATTTTATTTAATTTAGAAAGAAAACAGAATTGTTGCCTCATACCATTTAATCCATTTTCACATCCTTAAAGTACTTACATTACGAGGAATGAAATTGGCCCGCCTTTATCCAGTTGGCAACATAATTCGATTGTTGAAAGATAAAAATTCGCTTTGCGTTCCAGCCGGGCTCGAGTCTTTTGCAAGGGTCGTCGATGCCGGGGATAGATCATAGATATTTGGCCGGTTATTCTGATAACAGCGCACAATATATCATCACAGGTGGGGAATTAGTTTTTAATTTTTTTATAGCTCAATTACAGCAGACAGGCAGAAGGCCGATCTGATGGATGAAAGCGGTTATCGCCTATGGACATTTGCAACACTAAAGATGTCACCAAAGCGCTAAACGTCTCGTAGAAATTTTATTACTGTTATAATTTTATTTAAAGTCACTCCGCGGAGCTGTAGGGCGGGTTATATGCTTGGTGTTTCTCTTATGTCCTTGCTTCAACTAGGATAATGTAATGGATAATGTCCAAATACTTGTCCAAATACTTTAAAATAACCCCGTCAATAATTAGCATTAGTGTATAATTATACACACGTTATCTGTCAAGGTTTAATCTTATTAACAATTCAGAACAATGTCGCATCATAAATAACGCAATGAATCCATGGCTACCTCTGCATGAAACGGTCAATAACTATAACATTATCCCCGATGAAGCGATAGTATTATGGATAGGATCAGAAATGAGGATATCCGTAATAGGACCAAGGTAACCGACATGCCTCGGAATAAGCAAGTTGAAGTGGAAATGGATGTCACGTAGGACCGGTGGCCGATGGAGCATACGTGTCCAGGGGCTCAATTCTGCCTACTTCACTATCTCGGCATTACGAAGATATTCAATGTATGATTCCATTGCGATAGTGTCAACAATTCGTATTCTGCTAAATCCGCAATATCTTCCCGATATCGTCGCGGTGGAATAATAATAGAAAAATAGTATTACCGTCAGCAGAAACGGCGTCGACCGAATTGAATATTGAAAACCTACAAAAATTTTAAACATTTGCGAGTTTTCGCTTATTAAATATTTATAAAATATAGTGCCGTGCCACGGGCCCGCCATTGGAGTTAACAGAATACCGAAATCAGGCAATCCCACGACTGAGACGATAGTGTCCGACCATTTTGACGAGATTGTAATAGCAGAATGTGGTCCCTGTAGTGGAGACTACGTTTCGACCGTCGACCGATGACCTGCATAAGATTACCGGGAGGGGGTCTTGGGGAGGCCTACGTTCAGCCGTGGATATTGGCTGAAGAAGAAGGGTCAAAGTCCTTTAGTTTGAGTGTTTGGGGGTTATTTTTCATCATAATCTTCTTCTTCTTCAGCCAATCTCTGTCCACTGCTGGACGTAGGCCAGTCTAAGTACGCGACACATACATCCCAGTCTCCCGTCTTCCTCATCCAGACCCTGTCGGCGATCTTGCGCAGGTGGTCAGTCCACCGGGCTAGAGATTGTCCTACGCTACTTCAACATAGTATCTCGAACATATGGAAATATAAAGAACCTGGTTTATAATAGAAACTAAAATATTCTTCTTTTTAAAATCTCTCTTGCTCTCTTTTCTTTCACCATATCCCAATTACTTGGGGTCGGCATATGTCTTTTCCTTCCACACTCCTCTACTCCGACTTACATCTTCTGTCACACCACATATCACCATACTATCCTTCACAAAATCCATCCATCTTTTTTCTACATTTGTATCCATCTATCTTGTAGTTTAACATTCTTTTAGTCACGTGACTTTCATCCCTCCTCATGATATGCCCATACCAACTACTAACCAACTCTTCATTTTCAAATATGGTAATATAATTTATTAAATTGTTTTTGTGAAATTTGTAATTTTTGAATTTTACTCGAAATATAGTTATGTTAAAATATCGCTTGAAAATTAGAAACAAACATTGAGCCCTGGATATACATCCATTTCTCAGTTTTATTGTCAGTTAGAAATCGATAAGGAATGAAATTATATAATTCGTATACAATAAGTTTTTCAATTTTCTCTACAGTAAGTAAATTGTGTCCATATTATAATTTATGTGTAGGTCAACAAATGAAAGGCATTCCAGATAATATACAACCCTCTCCAGGTTTTGAAGCGTATTACCAGAATCGCAATGTTATCGGACCCGATAGGAACAGACCTCAAACATTTACTCCAAAATTAATAATCCATGGTAAGTTTTCAAATATACTTCAATGTCATTAGAGAGTTATAACATGTTATATGATCTAAGTTCAATGTATTTCCATCACTACTACCACTACACTACCATGACAATATTGAAATGAAATGAAATATTTATTCTTGCATAAATGTAGTTGTATACAGGCGCTATTCCTAGAAATACATAGTTCAGTACATTTTACCAGTTTCACTGGTATGCAAGTAAGCAGGATCTTAATCGTCATTATTTAATTAGTTGGTTCCTATTTATTTTATTATCTTTTATCCAACTTGAATAATATTTATTACCTTTATTAATTATCTATACATATAAATAAAATTGGAGTGTCTGTTTCTAATATTGAAATAACCGCTTTTTATTACGTGCATATGAATATATATACGGTACATCACCAAAATAACAATTTTTACAATTTTCTCTGTCTGTTTGTTCCGGCTAATCACTGAAATGGCTGGACCGATTTAGATGGGACTTTTATTGGCAGGTAGCTGATGTAATAAGGAGTAACTTAGGCTACTCTTATTTTTAAAAATCTATTATTTTGGTATTATGACGATTTTCAATCAGCACGCGGGAGAGACTGCGGGGCTAGTTCATTATAAAGATGTCTGTTTTTTTTCAATTATTATTTCAATCTGTGTTTGTCAATTATTTAATGTCTTTAATTAAAATATTTTTATTAATTATGTATTGATATTATGTTTCAAATTTGTCATTAAGGAATTCATTTGTGGAATAATATGATTTGTCTATTAATAATTTTTTTAGTCTTGTTTTAAATACACTAATTGGTATTGTTTTTAACGGTTTTGGTAGTTAATTAAATATTGCAGGTATTATTAAAAATTGTAATTGTGCAATTTTGAAATTGTTTATTTGGTATAGCAATAAAGCGTTATTTATTCTATATTTCCGCACTGATTTAATAGATTTCACTATATTGATGAATTTTACAATAAACTATCGACAGTGTCCAAAGTAGTTTGCCTATGGAAATAGTCAATATAGTAAGTAGGTGTTACCAGTATCCTTCCATTTTCGAAGGAAATTGCCTTAAAGTAAGCTACCATGACAGGCTAATAGTCATGATTTACTAAACGATTTTGAATATTCTAATACACAATTTTTAATTAGAAACAAATATCCTTTGACTAATATGTAACAAGTATAATTACTTCGAAAATGAAGCTATATATAATATTATAAAATTCTAAACATGCCGTGTACGGAACATTGAAGCTATTGAAGGAGAAAAACAACAACTGGAATCTACTTCGTATAAAACGACGCATTTTTTTAGATTTCTTGTCCGATTGTCGCTTTGTGTGTTTGTTCGAGATTTGCCCTGAGAATCTCGCGGGAGTCTTCCTGGGAATGATTTAAAAAAAATCTAATTCCAATGTTTTTCACTGATCGATAGCAAATTTTAAATAAAATGTGTGATTTTTAACCCGAGAATCCAGTGGGAATTTTCCCGGGAGCGGTTTGCAGCTGTTGGTGTTCGAAAAAATAACTTTTACGACATAGTTTTACTAAAACGATAGCTTACATTCTTTTGTAAATGGTGCGATCACTTGTGTCTCGGGAATCCTGCGAGAATATCAAGTCAAGTGTGGATAAAATCGCAGACATATCCTGGTATAATATACAATAATTTATAAAAATTCAAATAACTCTCTTATCACACACTATTTCGCAATAAATCGTTTAGAATAATCAATGATTTATTTTTCGTATGTAAAACGCAGATGATAGAAAGCAACAGGAGACACCGAAAACTAAGGAGATGTATGTTGCTTTAAAACGGTCTGAAACTGAAGATTTGAAACCAAGAACTAAAGGTAAGACTCGAGAACTAACCTTGTAGGTACATTATTGTACATATGTATAAAAATACAGTTTCCGTTTGTTGGTGTCCGCACAAATCGAGTAGCTGGTGGATGGTATGACGTAACCAAATAAGTACACTCGGATTTAAAAAAAAACCGAGATGTCTGCCTCAAGTAAGAGTTGAGAACCTAAAATCTAAGGAGATAAAACCTGTTTTATCAATATTTTCTAAAGGAGATTGATAAAACAGGTTTTATCAATCTCTCGCGCTGCGCTAGTCACTAGTTCGTTGTCCGCTGCGATGACTGGACGTGTGTAGCTCCCATAACCGTATCACGATTATTTAGGACCAGCACAAAATATATTTTTCTTCCATTATTCTATTTTGGCACACATCTGCTCACTGCTGTCACACACGCACTGATGCTGTTTTAAAATAATTTCTTAACTCTAATAATAAAGAAAGTGGAACTTTTCTTAGTATTTTAATTTGCATTTTTCTCTTTTTCTTCTATTGTGTTAGGTTCGAATATAAAACGTGAAGATGATATAGAAGTAACAAAGAAGGAGGCACAGAATCAAATAGAAACATGTAGAGATAAACTGAAGGCAAGATTATTTAAATCGTTATCATATCATTATAATCGTTAAATAGTATTTAAAAATTATGCACCTTTATATTTCAGCGACAAGACAACCCGTAGCCAATCCATAGTAATTTATGTTTCTATTTATATTACTTAAAAATAGGTTTTGTTTACCCATAATTACTAGATTATATTATAAACCATTATTTATATGTGATATTATAATGCAGTAATTTCCATATTTTTATATATAATACAAAAAAATATATATAATAATATATTATTATTTTATGCACATTTTTAATTATTTACATAAAGAACCTCTTTTAACACAGTATAAAATAGTAATACAAAAAAGCATCGTCGGTATTTTTAACTAATCCTTAGAGGCAATTTGTTATAAGCAACAAGCATCAGGAACTCCCAGATACCTACACTGTAGTCTTGGTGTCCGTGACATAAGAATTGAGAAAAGAGTTGCTTACGCTGGTACTTATACTAATACTGACTTGACGTGAGGGATGACACGCGTATCAAGTCTCACAACAGGGCATACGTGGTCTTCGCCACGCGAAGTGGAGAAGAAAACGGACCCTGGGCTTCGAAACACGTTCCGAATGCAACCAAAACTTACACTGATGGTGATGAATATAAAAAGATGTTTAATAGGCGGACCATCTATTTAATTTAAACTACAAACTCAATATTAACTTATTTTATTTTCTTCTGTGTATTGAATGTCTTTTATAGAAACGAAGAAGAATAATTTACTTTTAACATAATAGACTTAACTCATTCCTTCAGCATTGCGAAGTTTTTCAAAGTTTGCTCATGAAATGAAAGAAGACCAAGGACCGGCAACCACCAAAGTGATATGGGCGGAGTATTTTAGTATAAAATTAAGCAAGTGCATGTCGCATCAGGCACTTAAAGTGGATGAACATTCGCTTTTCTCATTTTGCTTCGGAATGTAACAATGAATGTAATGGAAAATATCCTAACTATACCTCAAAATTTACTTGACTGATTCTGTCTAAAACATTTTTCGTTATATAGGGGCTCCCATACTGCTGCGCCAGTGGTTTAATTCTTGATACATTTTGGGTACTTAAATATCGTTTAGCCTATTCTAGTACCCTCTTATTACGACATTACTTCTTTGTTAAACACTTCAGCTTGCTAATAAGAGTATTCCGCTTTTACTAGATCAAACAAATACGTGATCTCTCATCTTCTCAAGCTTATTTATCTCCTTTCGCCTTTAGTGTGTAACAGGCCTAAGACCTTGTCATCCCTAGACATAATACCGTAGATTTGTAGGAGTAAATAAAGCAAAGATTGCGAGCGTGCCGGTGGTTGGTGCTCAGATGCAATATCCGCCGTCTTTGTCCGACGACTTTTCTTTTTAACAACCTTTAGGCTCAGTTGTGTTTATAGCAGTGGAGTTTTATCACGAGGCTGTTATGTCGAGGTTTTTTTTTTTAATTTTTACCGTTCAAAGCGTGTTCTTAGTTAACTTTTAAATTTAAGTGTCATATTTTAATTACTTTTCAGGCCTTAACAGGTATTGTAAATGGGTGATTTTATTAATAAAATGCGTTCAAATAATACAAAACATACAGAATGGAGATAATCACCTGTCGATTTCTTAACAGTTTTTATGATATGTTGTATTAAATAATATGTAATGAATGTAAAACGACTTTGTCTGAATGTTTGTTCCTCCCTTTTCGACTGCTTGGAAAATTAGGTAAATAATTAGAATATAGATAGAGACTCAAGAGAACAGTTTGGCAAAGAAGATATCTGTAAAAAAGGAACATAGTCAATTACTACAGCTGAACAAAATTTTCCGTCTATTTCTTTATAGTTTTTCCAAGGCTTCTTGTCTAGTTACGAATGTTTTATAGGTGCTGTTTAGGACCAGGACGCGTATATTTGGCGGTCCAGTAGAGAAAGTTCTAAAATGGCACAAATCTATTCCAGATATCGGTATCTTGATCTTATATGAAGTTGTTGGTGAGTTTTAACTTTTAACTATACACTGAGTTTAAGAACTGCGCATACTTTCACTTGTTTGAACATTTTCTATTGCATATTCAGTCACTTATATGACAATGATCATAGTCAAGGATGCTGACAATCGCAAAAGAGGCGACAAAACAACCCACAGCTAGGTGGTAGGGTATTTGTACTTCTGGATGGCTACAGCTTTCCATCTGGTGAGCAGTCTGCCTGTCTGCTGAACTCACGCAATAAAAAAAACTGAAAGATTTTCGGCTTCAACATTTTAGCAAACAAAATCTTGATTGTGTTAATATTATTTTAAAATGTATATATTATAAAATGTACTATAAAGAATTTTTAATGCAGTCATAATTTAAAATTGTACACCAATCCATAGAAAAAAAAACAACAGATATAATCAATCATAAGCGTTAATAAGTTACGTTTCCTGAGTGTAGCGGAGACGGCATTTATTGAAATGTGACTTTCGGAGTTTTCAAAAGAATCTCATTGTTTGACAATAATTGAAGATATTGTAAGATTATAGTTTAAGCTAGCGCTAGATTTATGAACTGAAATTAAAAATAAATAATGAGATTGTTCCAAGAGGCCTTGTACCCAGAAAATATTCATGAAATATGTGAATATCGAATTTAACCGAGAGTTTCAATTTATTTCCAGTCAAATACAGTTCTGCTGAAATATCAAACGAGTTGATTTAAGTTTTTTAGTTTTGTTTCTGTAACTGCCAACTGGCGTACGGTTTTGTGTTAGAATGTTAGAGCGGGGGCACACGATGCGTTGCGGCGGCGGTGCGGCGCCGGAGCGGTGTCGCTGCGTCATTTTACATAGAAATATCTGTGACATGCACACGATGCGCTGCGGCGCCGCACCGGATTCGCAACCACCGAGACGAGGCGGGGAGGGGTGAATGCGTTGCGACGTCGGAGTGGCACCGCTCAGTTGTTTATGAGTCACCCGCACGGGCACATAGTAGGGCCAACAACAGACGTTCCATATTTATTAAGCGACTATTCAACGCTTCTGAGGCGCCGGCGGCGCCGCTGCGACATAACAACGTTGCGGCGCCGCACCGATCGTGTGCCCGCCGATACGGCGAAATCTGCGGAGCGGCGCCGCGACGCATCGTGTGCCCCGCTCTTAGGTGTGACTTATTTCTGTCATAATATTACGGAACTATTTATATAATCGAAATTTTGTGCGTGTTTTAAATTATACAAAGATAGTTATCATGAAGATTAAGGTGGTATGAGGCGGCATGTAAGTGACGTGGCATAAAATGTTAAACTGGAAGCTTAACGGGTACCAATGTAAAGAAAAAAAGAAAGAAATTTCATTTTATTTTCTTACACAACAATTTGCAAGTGATATAGGACCTTTTGTGTGAGACTGGTGTTCATTGCAGATCTGTGCAGGTCTATATCACAGGTCACTATTGCTTCACTCCATGGCGAAAAACAAACGACATAGTAATTATAAGAAAACGTGCGAGTGTGTGTGTGTGTGTGTATGTGTGTGTGTGTGTATGTGCGTGCGTGCATACATGTGTGTGTATATAACAATTCTAATTAAGATAAGACATGTATAAATAGACTTATGATATTTTTAAACAAACAAACCAAATTTTCCGTTTCAGCATAATTTAGTGATATTACCCATTTAGTCCGTATTTTTTGCAAGTATCTTTTAGTAGTCGAAATAAAAAGTATACCAAAAACCAGATGGATGGATTGTGCGAAGAATGACACGATGATTTGTGGTGTGACAGAAGACGTATGCCAGAAAAGAGGAGTAGGGAAGAAAAATACAAGACTGCCTCTCTAGTACAATGTCTTTTCGGGAGAAGTTGAAAGAAGAAACAGTTATCATGATTACCGAATATACACAATACGTTCGGTAGTAGATTTAAATAATTAATTGTCTAAATGTAAACCATCTGTGGTTATTAATTCTACTTATATTCTTGTAATAGCAAAATGCGTGAGCATTAGGCCCGGAGAATCTAGTGCCAAAAACTTAGTGGTGAGAGACGACAACGGGCCAGCGGTGCAGGTCGTCTACTACGAAATAGACTTTTTCCTGCCAGACATAAGACCGCCTTGCATAGTTAGGTAAATACCAATTGTATGTTTTCAAGTTTTATTTGAATCATCTTATATGCATGAAGTAATTAAGAAATCTCAATTCTAAATAATAAAAGAAACGGACACTTTTCGGTTAAAGAAATGTAATGAGTTGAGATATAGTTAAAAAAAAGCGTTATGTAGCAGACTGCTTTAACGAAGAAATCGTGGCAAGCCGCCTTCGCAGTACTCGCCGCACGCTTCGCCTCTCCGGCGCAGTTCTTATGTTTTATGCGAACTCTTCAATAAGAATAAAATCTGCACAAATCGGCAATCATACACCACAGTTATATAATTCTCTTACAAAATCCAAAATATCAAGCCTAAATTCTAATTATTCGTGTAGGAACGGAGAAAGCATACAATTTCCTGCGGCCGGGCGGCCTGTCGTAAGAGCCGACAAAACAACCCACGGCCCACCCAAGTGGTAGGGCATTTGCCCGACTGGATGGCTACCACACCTGGTCTAGAGTATGCCGCCATAAAAACCTTGATTTGTGTTCCGGCATTAGTAACCAGGTTCCAGACTCCTTTAAGAGAGCAGCAGCGTATTTGTAGCACCTTTAGTGTTGCAAATATCCATAGGCGATGGTAACCTCTTTCCATCAAGTGGGCTGGCTGCCTGTCTGCTGAACTCCCGCAATAAAAAAAACCTGGAAGGCGAGGAATTTAAAAATAAAGTAAATGATTGATTACTGCTATCGATAATATATAATATTGTATACGGCATCTTTATAATGTATCGCCATACGTCTTTGATTCCGTAGAATCCTTGCATCGTCGCCATATCTGGCCGTATCCCTTGGCTTATCGGGCGTGTTTTGATTTACGTCGGGCCTTTGTGTTTTGCTTTATACAAGAGTATTGACCGAATAAAACAAAATATTATATCAAAAATAAGAATTATAGCACTAGCATGGTACTAGTAAAAATTATAATATTTA